>OZ020180.1:68125585-69405368 GCA_963971135.1 Stenus bimaculatus | reverse complement strand
GTATGGTAACTAATTCCGCTACAGTTTGGGGCGTTTTTTTTTGTTCCACCCTGTAGATAAATAGGGCCAAAAGGACTTATTTTCAGGTCTACTAACGCCAGTTAAACTTTGTCGGTGTAGTTACGGGACACCCTGTATAACAAAAGCTAAAAATGCATTTGATAACTCGTATAAACAAACTTATAATAATAATTATTATCTATTATTTCGTTTTTTTAATGAGTGCGTCATTATGTTTCAAGTCTTCTTTATTCATATTTAAAAAATTACAGGATGATGTATGTAACTTATATGACAATAAATAACATAGAAGTAAACACTTAAATTTATTAAGATTTATTAAGTGGCATCGTTAAATCTGATAAAAATATGTCTTGAAATTCTTCTAAAATATTGACAATTTTATCTATTGACGACTACGAAAATCTTGTGAAAATTTGAAGAAATTATTATTAACAATGTAGATGTTAGGCAGTGGCGCTACTAGAAATTTTAGTCCCCTAAGGAAAAATATTTGAAAGGCCCCCTTTAATAATATCTATCCAAAAGTAGCTGCTAGTTTTCTTTATTTAAAAAACAAAAACGAAGTATCTCAGAAGTTTGGTTAAAAAATTATTATAATTATTATATAACACAGTATATCATATATTATTTAAAAATTCAGATTTCACTTGATTTTCAGAATTTAAAACAACATTTTATACAATTCTATGTTTTCAAACATTATTAATATTATGAAAATATTTTATATTTCAAACAAAGCAATTTTTAAGGCTGTATCTAAACATTTTGATTTTGTTAAGTTTTTGGGTTAACAAAAAAATGTCGGGGTAGACCTTGTATATTTCGTCCATTTTTTAATTTTTCATTATCATTTACTAGGGAGTCGATTAGGAAAAAATTAAAAAAGTTAAATACAAAAGTGTTTCAGTTAATTTTAGTGCATATTTTGACATTTTTAGTTTTTCTATATCTTTCTTCATTTTGTTGCTAGAGCAACCAATTATGTTTTTTAAATAGCATTAGTGTATTTTCTTTGCAAATTTTAAAAGAACGTATTTTCTGTATTCGGTAATGCTATTTTATGATAAATAAAAAAAAATTATGAAAAATTAAGGGTGTATGTATAAACCCAACAAATTTTATTAGGATTGTAAATATTATTTTGAACAAATAACTTCCTATGAACTAGTATTGTTCTTCGACTATTCATAAAGTTATGGCAATATGAGGTAAAAATTAATAAAATTTTCAAATTGTTCTTTTTAGGGAATCAAAAAAAGTAAAGATTTATAGAAAACGTTTTCTTCAGAATCATATTTACTATCCAAAAAAATATTTGAAAGTTAATAAAAACGACTCCCTTATTTTTGTTTTCAAATTTTTAATTATTTTTTATTATAAAATATGATTGCCAAACACATAAATATGAGCTTTATTAAAAGGTACAAAGAGAGCATACGAATGCTATTTAAAAAACAATAGTTGGTTGCTTTAGCAACAAAATAGAAAAACTTAAGCAAATACTAAATATGCCAAAATATGTCCTAAAATTAACCGAAAAACTTTTGTATTTAACTTTTTTATGTTACTCTTTACATAAAAAAGTTACAGCCATTTTGCGTTATTTTTATAACACCCTGTATAATAAATTGTTTCCATAGGAATTTTACGAACCAGAAGAAGGTGTATCATGTATCATATTATGGGTATGGACCAGACTTAACAGACAAATGTGGAACGAAATTTGTCTATGTCAAAGGCCCGGTTGCACAGTTGAAGCTTAAGCTAAAAAAATGACAGAAAAACAATAGGAAATCAGTCAATTTTTTGGTTTACCTGTCGCTTGAAGCTTAAGCTTCAACTGTGCAACCGGACCTAAGACGTATTTCAACTTTCAAACGCGTTTTGTTCAAACTTCATTTTTTACATTGGCACCTGATTTCTCAAAAACGAATTTTTATGGTATGTTCAACACACCTATAGTAAATTATTTTAAAATTGACAAAGACGCTTTGGTTAATCATTGATATTAACTTTCCATTTATCTTTCACGACTTTTTTATTTTATACAGTTCAAAATTAAAAACTTAAAATATTTAAGCTAAAGTGACAGCATTTTTTTAAATTTCACCCTATTAATGATGGGTTCAGCCATGGAGTATGGATACAATAAAAGAAACAGTTTGCGTATTCATACTAATATACTGCCACCTGATGACATTAGGTTTAACTCATTGATTTACAGAATTCTGCAGTTGAAACCTATATTTTGTAGCTCTTAAAATACTGCAAATAAACGTATTGCTTATGTTTCATGTTTCAAGCATGATATTAGCGCAATTAGCGGTTATTATTATAAATTGAGACCATTGAGCTGCCGATTTAAACTATTTTCTTAAATAGAATAAAGCGCCACCTTTCGGTTATTCCCAAAACATCAAAAAAATCCTGGTGGCAAGCTCTTATAGAAACTGGCTCTCTTTACTATTCATAGTACAGCACGTTGTTTACAAGATCAGCAGTTTATGAGGCGGGAAATGCCATAAGCTTTGCGAGTTCTTCAGTCAATTTTCTATACTCAAGATGTTTACATGGCATGTTTTCAAATACCAAACAAGATACGATCTGAAACCGATAAAAATGAGTGTTTATTGAAACTTCCAATAGGTGGAAATGCGAAAATATGAGTTATAATTTTAAAAATTATATAGTATACTAAATATGGACGCACATGAAAAGAATCCAGAATGAATAAAAACTATATAATCATCAGTGCCCTAACTTTGGAGCCCTATAATTATTTCTGCATAAAATTGAAACACCTAAATAACTGTCCACTTATAGTTTAATTAACCAAGTATAAATCAGAAAGAAATTTGAAAATCAGGTAAGACAAACTTGAGATACAACGTCACAATTTTCTTCCCAACCTCACGCGTGCTCTAGCGGACCGCATTAATGATTAGTGAATACCTGAGATTTGCAACGAAGCTCCAGAATAGTAAGATGGGTTTTCTATCCTCTCTTGAGGTCTCCCACGAAAAATTTTTACAAAAATATGACATACTTTGTTCCCCAAAATAATGCGGAATTAATTCTTGAGCCAGTATTAATATGTCAAACACAAATTAGGAGAACCTACACGCACCTTAACGATCCTCAAAGAATCTGACACAAACCTTCTTGCACGGCTGCGTTGACTTGTACCAATTTCATCCAATGAAAACTTCCAAACCACGAACACCGAACCACAAACCCCTAACTTCACACCTCAATGGTTTGCCATCTCGCGAACCAGGGATGTCAAAACGGTTATCTACTTTTGGTTCACCAAAATATTCCGGAATCGAGCTAGTAATAATATGTAAAATATTAACTGATACAAATTGCAATACATTCAGCACCCACCTCAACAAACCTGGCACGAACCACGTTTCTCGAATGGTGATTCATGGCGAACCACCTATATCAAACGGTGAGTGGTTAATTGTATTCTTCATGATTTATGCATGACTTAGATAAAGTTTTGTATTTAATTTGGATCGTAACCAATGATGATGGCTGGTACACGTCGTGCAAATATTCACGACGTGTACCATAATGATTGACGTTACGATCCTTATGATATAAATAACTATTATAATATTAGGCAAAATCATTGATTTCCTAATATACATATTTATTTGGCACGACTTATGTTTTTTTAGAATTTGAGAAGTAGAATAAATGTATAAAAATAAAAATGTATTTAATATTTAAAAACATTTCAAGTAAAATAAGTTTTATTAAAAATAGCTTACAATATAAATAAACAAATATTTTGATTGATTTGTTGATTAAAAGTATTTTATTGTTATTTCACCAAACATTTTTATAATTGTTATTGAACATATTTTAGTGACATGAACAAGTAATTCAGTATGAATAATTAATAAAACATAATTTGTTAAAAAAGCATTACATCAACCGTTTGCATTTTAATGCATATTTCATTTGAAAAAATTAAATTTAGTTAATATTTATTGCCGTCCGCTGCTAATGGCTTTAGTAAAATTTCATTCGTTTTATTGTAGTATTATTTCAATCATTTACAATTACCATACGAGTTTATAATATCCAAAAATTACGGTAGCGAAGAAAATCAAACGCATATATCAGAATTAGTGAGCATGCATGGGGCTGCGACCGCGGAATGGTTTGTGGGTAAAATAGTGACGAGAACTCGCGTCATTTAGCGAATTTTATGGAGCGGAGAGGAGCTTTATCTTTTTACTCCCAATTCCCAGAGCTGCACATCAACTTTCACGAACGCAAAACCTTGTTTATCAAATATAAAATCGAAATTTTAATATCTTCACTTTATACAACTTTACTTTTTCCGCCTCTCACACTATAATATTTATTTACAATAGCAAACGAGTTATATTTTTGTTAGACGTTTTTTTCCAAAAAAAATTTGAAAAACCCCAAGTTTTTTACGCCATGGTTCAAGGAGGTTTATGGTTGAATCACTTGACAACATATCATATACCACATGACAAGGATACATGTTTTTTCCATTTGAATGATAAGAATAGAATGATGGAAGTCGTATACGATATCGGGTCGAGTGGATCGAGCATATGCCACCACACCCGACACGATAGCGTATACGACACTATAATCACAGCCTTAGGTTCCAGCGCTGGGACACCCTGTATAATAAATCTTAAAATCTTCTTCTCGAATTTTCTTATAATTAACAAAATTAAATATTCATACAAGTACAAAAAAATTAAATGAAATTAATTAAATAAATTGGATTTTATCGTGTGTAATAAACAAAAGCTTCCTAATTAAATTAAACAAGCATTTAACTTAACGATTTTGCAGAAGTGATCAATACCAATGAAAAAGTAAATGGTTTTGCACGAGATAAAGCGAAATTTTATCACAACAGTTGGGAAGCACAACTGCCACTTTATTTTATTGCTATTATGTTAATGCATCCATGCTCCTCCACTTGTCCAGACTACCCTCATTCCTCATTCGATTCCACTAATTGATTTTCCAATTTCTTTACTTGCAACTTGCAACAGAAAAATACGCTTATTTCAAATTTTATAATAAATTACACTACATATTATACAATAATTCATGACATTGGCTTTGAAAAAAGTAGAACGTCGCTGTTTTTCCAGAATATTTAAAATTATGTGTGATTTTCCACAGTTGTGTGTGATATATGTTAAAGCTGCAAATGATTGGAGAATTTAATTTTAGAATGCTTATAAATAAATTTATTACACCGACACGCTTGAAATTCTCAACGATGATCAAAGATAAATACTTGATCTTATGATACATTAATAAATGATCCAATATAACTTAAAATTTATAGTGCAACTAGCACGTTGCATTTTATGACTCTAAAATCATTTTATTTTTAGTTTGTTTTATTAATCCAACTCTGGTGAATTAAATTTGCTCGGTTATTACCCCAGCATGTAGCTCCCTAAAAATATAGGGATCAATCGTCACCCTATGTCATCCTTTAAATAGTATTCTATGAAGACATCACCCTTCGTTTTAACACGTCAGTATGTTAAATTCAATTGAAGGTTTCCGAGTGGAAATGATTTAATATTCATTACAATAGCCGTGAACTTGCTACTTACATCATAATCCTCCGGTGGAACAATTGAAAATGTGTGTCATGTTTTGGTAACATGTGTTAACCATGTTTAAATAACATTAGATTCGACACTTGCTTAATGACCAGATTAGTTTCTACTTTTATCGACACAATTGTAGTTCTTTAATGAAGTTGGACTGTGACCATTAAAATACAAAATGAGGATAGAGTACAAATGGTAAAAATCACGAAGATATAATGTATCATTATTTTAAACCTTTGTGTTAAAAATACTCATTCATTTTTTCCGTGATTCATAAAAATAGTCAAATTTTCTAAAAAATGATCTTATAGTTCTTAAGCATGATAATTTTTCTATTAAATTCTTTGAAAAGCACAAATTTTGAATTTTTTATATAAAAGACTTTCTGAGAATAAAAGAAAACCTAAAACAGATTGCTGAAATCACTTTTGACCAAGAACAGAAAAATCCTTCAATAATCCTTAAGTCTTGTGAAGATCCATATCAAGTACCTAATTGATATTAGAGGTGACTAATAGAATTATTCTACTAAAGAACATTAATTTAGTAAAGCTTTTAAAGTATGTTGTAAATAATACAAAAACAAACAATTTTGGTAATTAACATAATGAAAGTGATTTCTCAAATTGTACATTGGAAAGATAAAGTTATTTTAGATGTAGATGGTTAAACTTAGTTCTAATTATTTTGATGACATCATTTGGTTTTCTCCACAGTCAATTTAATTTTTCAAAAATAAGTCTTCTGGTGTTCGTTACCTCATTGAACAAAATGTACAATCGTTTTCACTTCATGCTACAAAATTTTGCTGGAAGATAATGTACTTTTAGCAGTCAAAACCTCGACTATCTACAAAAAACCGTGCGTAAATGATCCATTTAATAACTACGGTAAATAGTAAAAGATTTGTTAATTTGTAAAAATTATTTAAAAAAAAGAAAGTCGTAGAAATTTCTTCGTGAAAATGATGAAAATAAATAAACTGCGGTAACTTTTAACTTTGCCCATTAAATGTAACAGGTAACATTGGCCCAAATTTTGGAATAAAGATAGTTTGATATACTATAGTTACCAACTTTCACTTAACACATATTTTAAGTATTTTAAGTGTCTTTCAATATCAGAATACTAACTGATATAAGAAACTTAATGCCATTTTCGATGTTTGGTCAAGCCGGAAGTGATACTCGAGAAGTTTCGGATCCTTGGAACATTTTTTTTGGCCCATATAAAATTCAATTTATAATTTCAAAAAAATATAGAAATAAAAGATTCAAATTTGCTTTTATTTATATTTTCGTGATAAGCAATGGATTTTGATGAAGTTATGGAACGAGGAAATAATGAGGAAAATCGCAAAAATGGAGAAAGCAATAAAAACAAGCAAATAGTCAAAAATATTCTTATAGGTAATTTTTGTTGGTGTCAAATACTTTAAACTAAACTAAATTACCTATAACCTTTTTTTCAACTTAAAAGGTATAGGGGTTATTTTGACAAACTGTACCTAATACCTATCAACCAATAAATTTCTGAAAATTTTGTGAAAAACAGTATTTTTTTATAAATATTGAGAAAAAAACAATTTTCAGCAATATGTTCAAATTCCGGCATATCTTAGTATAAAAAAATAAGGGATAAGCCAGAAAGATCAAATAATATAATACCACATCATGTCTAAAATTCAAAATCCAAAAAAAACACAAAAAAAATAATTATGAAAATTTTTATTTAAAAATACTCCCTTCGTTCGGAAATATGGTATACATTTTGATTTATTCCTTGTCCAAAAATAATTGAAGTAATTAGAATGATTTTTTATGAAATATTATAATAAATCTGTAGTATAACAAAGAACAATACAAAAAATACTAAAAAACAACTTAATGTTCTTAATTTTCCACATTAGAAAATGAAAATTTTTGCAGCTTTCTTGTACTGCAACAATTTTTGGAGTATATTACTACTGTTGTTAAGGGTTAATTGCTTTGGTTTGGAACTTTTTCTTCTCATTTCCACAAAACTTTGATCCAAATTCGGCATTTTGTGGGTGAGTGTCACTATATTTTCTGCAATAAGCGACTTTTAAATCTATGAATATTTTTTAACAAATTGGTATACCATATTTTCGGACGGAGGGAATAGATTATTATACTAAATGTAAAAAAGTCTACATTTTGAATAATTCTATAAAGTTCTGATTTAAATCAAAAAAGATTGCAATCAATATATTCTTCTAATTATATTAAATTTTAGATAATTGTTTGTAAGAGTAACAATTTCACTAAAATTTGAATTTTTTGGTGATAATAAATAAATGATAAAACAATAAATATATTGTAGTGGTGTTTTATAGGAGGCAGTTTATTATAAAACTCGTCGTGGTTGAGTGACAATACATTTATTAAAGGGGGCCTACAGTAGCTCGAGGGCCTTTTGATACTTGGTTTGCTTTACTTCCTAAATCAACATCCAATAAAGCTAATACACAACACATGTCACACATTCTTAAAATCCACCCTACCAAAATTCATAGCAGGTGTCATAAATAAATTTATAGGCGTTAAGATACACAGCTTCAAGAACTGGTAAATATTACATAATAATGAACCAAATAATTGATCAATGGATCCTCAAATATATAAATAATACATATTTATACATAAGTAGTCAATATTTAAAGATAGAATTGGTTGATCAAAAACAAAACTATAAGTCTTCACAAAAAATATCTGTAAGGTATATTAAAATTTCAAATGGACATTTAAAAAAAATAGAACTTACGAATTTGCACAAAATGGACTCGTAAAATTGAAAATATAGAATAATCACTAATATTAATAAATTCCAATAATTTCATCAGATATATTTTTTGCTCTAAACAGATACATAAATAATCTGTTTCTAGTAGAATTCTTATCTTAACAAAATTTTTAAAAATATTCATTAATATTTCGAAATTTTTATTGTTCAAATTTTAAAACAAAAAAATCTGTTCGAACCCATTCTTTATACTTAGTGATCGAAGGTTCGAAGTTCGGTCCTAACAAAATTTGACCTCGATAAAGTTCGAAGTTTAACCTGAGAATGTAAAAAATTGCTTAAATACATATATATATTTATTTATTTATTAATAAGCAGAGTCAGTAAAATTACTTCTTCTGATTTGCTAAACACATTTCTAAAAAAGTTTTGACTTTTCAAACTCGATTTTTTTGCGTATTTCAACTTTTTGTGGATTCGAACCTTTTCCAAACAACACCTTTTCCAGTTGTACTTCAGAAATAATCAATTCATTTTCAGAAATCATTAATTGTAATTCAGAAACGCGAACTTTATTTTAGGAAGCATCAATTGTATTTCATAAATACCATTTTAATTTCAGAAAGTATGAATTGTATTTCAGAATCATAAGAATATAATAATTTAGCCATCAACATTGCCGAAGCAGCTACATGATCGATTTTAGTGTATCACAATCAACAATTGTATTTTTGGCGTCATCAGTAATTGTTTCTAAGTATACCAACATTTGCTCCATGATACCAGGAACCATAACAGGAAAAATCTAAATTTGTCTTCCAATCCAAAATTTTTTAGATTTTGATAATTACAAAATTGGAGAATCCAGTAACGCTTTTGGTAATTAACATTTTGAAGGTGATTTGTTCATAACCCATATTTCTCAAATTCTACTTTCAGTGAAAAACTAGTTTTTGTTTAAATAAATTGGTTCACAGTATTTAAATTTTTATGGTTTAAAAGTACCTACTTATTATTTTATATTATTTCACAGTCATCATTAAGGATAGTTTTTTGATTTTTGAAAGATTAGTCTTCTTGTCTACGTTTTACTTCATCGACGTCGACGTTGACTTCGAACCTGAAGTGGGATTTTGTTTCTATCTTGATATTTATCAAGCTTGATAAATCTCAAGAGAGGGGATATTCTCGAATCACACGACACAGCATCGTATACTACATGACAAGGACAGACTCTTATTTTTGCATTTGAATGACAAGGATAGAATGATAAAAGTCGTGTCATGTGTAATTCGAGAATAGCCCCCTATTGAGTTTTATCAAGCTTGATAAATATCAAGATAGAAACAAAATCCCACCTCTGCTCACAAATTTTTCAAAAAGATTAGCAATCAACATTTCTATTTTAGAAAAATTGTAAATTACAAAAGAGCGTACGCTAATGAGCGGTTTAATAACTATGGTTAATATCAAAAAGTGATCGCAAATAAGAATGTTGATGTCATTTTCAGTAAAACAGGAAGCCAAAATTGAAGAAGTTTCCGAGCCCTAAAACAAGTTTTTCTAAGCCATATAATTTTTTTAATGTCAAAAATATAGGAATAAATTGGATAATAAAATATGGATAAATTACAAATTGATTGTTGATTACGTAAGTACATGACATTATTGCTAATCATTTTTATTAATACCAACTACCCCCTTTAAAAATAACGATTTCGTGCAACCCCTTTATTAGTTCGATGTAAAATTGGTTCCTCTGAATCTGACGATGAATTTTTAGGAAAATTAGAAGGTAGCTTTCTAAAATCAGAAGTATTTTCTAAATTAATTTCAGGTAAAATATGATTTGGATCTAATGATCCAAATTTGATTTAAGTATATAGGTATTTTATTTCGATCAATGTGGCGCTTACAAACGCGATATTCTGTTTCTAGAATTATTTTCAATTGATTATATTTTTCCATAAATCCAATTTTCCACACGGCCAAAATTTCTTACGAATATTTCATCTCCCACTTGAATTTTTTTAATACTTTTCTACCAAACATCACTTCAAAGGGAAAAATATCCGTTTCACAATATTGAATTGATCTGTATTGAATTAAAAATTCTTGTAAAGCAGATGTTTTATTCTTTCCTTCAGCTTGAGCACGTCTCATTGAGTCTTGAAAAAGTCCTTGCCAATCGATCAACTGCTCCATTTATTCTTGGATGATAGGGTGCTACTGTTAGATGACAAATTCCAATATTATTATAATCATTATTAAGAATATTGGAACTAAATTGTGGTCCATTATCCGATACTATCGTTTCAGGTAAACCAAAAATACAAAATAATGATTCTAAAACCATAATGTCATATCAATAATTTCTGGAAATTTACATCTATAACCAAAAACCAATTAGAATTCCACATTTGTGCGTTAAAACAGCTCCTAAGCTTTTACCGATGCATCTGTAGCCAGAATCATAGGTTTATTTGAATCATGGTGTACTAATAAGATATTTTCAGCATTCTTTTTTCTAATAAAAGCTTTAATAAATTTTGTTGACCAATTCCATTTTATATTTTTTCTCCTAAAATTATTTAACGGTGCAGAATTAGTTGAAAAATGTTCTAAAAATTTACCGTAATAATTTATTTTACCAATAAAACTTTCGACTGGTTTAACATTTTCTAGAGTAGGAAAATCTAAAATAGGTAGAATAGAATAGAATAGAATAAATTTTATTAATGTTGTGAGATTTACAATCTTTAACACATGTCATAAGCCGAGAAATGTAAAACATTTATAATAAATTTTTCTACATAGAGTACAATATGTATTTAATACACTAGAAGTTCCTTTGAAAATTAAAAGATTGAAAGCAAAATACATTTATTAAAAATAATGAGGTAGGTAACTATATCTGCAGATCGCCAAAATTATTTAATAAGAATTCATCAGTATCATAGAAAGCTTTCTCTATTAAGTATGACTTCATTACAATTCTGAATTTAGTCAAAGTTAATTTCTTGACATGTTCAGGTAATACATTATAAAAGTGTACCGCATAAAAACGTATTGCATTTTGACATCTAGTGAGCCGGTTGAAAATGGGACAGTAATCGTCTCTGTTGCGAGTATAGTAATTGTGTGTTTCACTATGTTTGATATAATCACTTGAGTTCATTTTAAAGTATAGAAGGCTTTCTAGTATGTATTGTGAAGCAAAGGTAGGTATTTTTAGGTTTTTAAAAGCTGCTCTGCAGTCTTCTTGATATTTTAAATCCGCAATAATTCTAATTGCTTTCCTTTGCAATCCGAAAATACGATGTCTTCCTGATGCATGACCCCAAATGATTACCCCATATTTTAAATGTGAATGCAAGACCGCGTAATATGCTGAAACAAGATGTGTCTGTGATAGTGAGTGTTTCAGATTTCTAATCAGGAATATACTTGATGCTATTTTATTTGCAATATGATCAGTGTGAGCATTCCAAAGAAGATTTTTGTCGATATGGAAACCTAAAAATTTTACCGACAAATCACTATTATATTGATGTTTATTTAATGTGAAAAAGATGTTAACTGTTTTATCAGGATTTATTTTAAGCTTATTGCTATTAAACCAGTCTTCCGCTTTCGACTGTGTCTCAACATTACATTCAATTGCTGCGTTTATATCCTTATTTGTATGACACCATGATGTATCATCTTCATAAAGAGTGACTTTAGCAGTATTAACCGCATCTGGAAAATCATTAATGTAGATCAAAAAGAGTAAAGGGCCGAGAATCGACCCTTGTGGCACACCATATTTTATAGGAAGAAAATTTGATTGGCAGTGGCCAATTTTTACTGCTTGTGTTCTATTCGAAAGATAAGAACACAGAAGGCGACAGCTATTTGGATGAAGATTATAAGCATAAAGCTTCCTTAGAAGCAATGTGTGTGAGACACAATCGAAAGCCTTAGACAGATCAACAAAAGTACAATATGAGAAATATCCCTTCTCGAAACAGCCTAGGATTGTTTCAGTAAATTCAATCACAGCGTCAACAGTCGATCTTCCCTCTCTAAAACCGAATTGTTCTTTATTGAAGATGTTATTTTCTTCAAAGTATGCAATCAGTTGTGTTTTCAATATCTTTTCGAAAATCTTGGAAATTATCGGTAACAAAGAAATCGGTCTGTAATTATTTGGATCATTTTTATCTTCTTTTTTATAAACCGGTTTGACCAAAGCAACTTTTAAAGAGTCCGGGAAGATCCCACTCCTAATGCTGAGATTGATTAACTTTGTTATTGGAGTGACTATTGCTTCTTTGCAAGACTTAATCATTTCAGTAGTAAGGTCATAGCAATCTTTGGATTTACTGTTTTTAAGACTAGTAATAATATCTCTAACTGTGCTGGTAGAGACTTCCGCAAAAGAGAAATAATAATTATTTATGTTTTTATTATTTATATTGGCAGACAATAGTCTGATGGGATCAGTATTACTTATAGGTATATTTTTAATAATTTTTTCAGCAGTTTCAATAAAATATTGATTAAAATCATTACAGGAAATATCACAGCTATTAATATCACTTTCTCTATCATCACTGTTATTTTTTCGGACAGAATTTATTATTCCCCATACAGTTTTGGATATATTATCACTTTTTTTAATTAATTCATTATTAGCTGCAACTTTGGCGTTTTTGAGTGACAACCTATAGAAGGATCTGAAATTGTTAAGTGAATTTTTTGATTCTTGTGTTTTGTGCTTTTTGTATATGTCCTCTAGTAAATGTAAATGGTCTCTCATATTTTTCAGTTCTTTATTAAACCAGTTTTAATTCTTATTTGTTGATGAGGCATTATTTTTTCTTTTATAATTTATAGGAAATGACAGATTAAAAAAATTTAGAAGAGTGTTATTGAACATGTCAAAACTTTCATTTACATTATACTGATTTAGCTTGTTCCAATCTACATTCGATAGCATATTGAATAGAAATAACTTTCCAGCTACTGTAATTGGTCTATTAATTGTTTGCTGATGATTCTTTGGTTGATCTACTTCTGTAACTATATTGATACCAGAGTGATCAGATAGATTTGAATCGTTATTTATTTGGACTTATACCATTTTCAGAAATAATATGACCAATGACTAGATATTTAATTTTTTTTTTAAGAATTCACATTTATCTGATTTAATTTGAAAACTTTTGCAGTTTATTTAAAATTTCTAATAAGTTCTTATTGTCATCTTTAATATCTCTACCATCAACTGTTCCATCATCTAGAAATGGAACTGTGTTTCCATCAATAATTCATTAAAAAATTGCTGGAGATGATGAGGGCCAAATGGAAGTCTCTCATATAACGATAAATACCTTTTGTAGTATTAATAACTAATTTTTTTGATAGTACCAATATGGAGTTGTGTTAACATTGGTTAATAAGGACTTAATATCTGTATTGTTGCTGGTGTATTGTTGAATTGCTAGAATATATTTCTGATGAATTGTATATATTTGCTCTGGTTCACGTTCTTTGAATGAAAGAAAATGATCCTTTATGAAATACACTTGGTAAAAGTGCAAAACTTCTTTTGAATTGATATACTTTCGGGTTTCGAACTATTTTGAAGTTAGAACTAACAAATATTTGAAGTAATGTAATTAGTGTAAAATCAGACTTAGGTTATTATTTTAATGGTAATTGTAATGATAACATGGAGATATTTATTTTGATAATGTAAATTTTATTTTAGAAAAATAATGAAATGAATAAGAAAATAGTAAAAAGCGGCACAGATGTTCGCTCAGTACTCGTGTTTGAATTATCTTTATCCAGAAAGTAGATTCCTCGAGTATTTATACAGTAGATTAGCCCATCCGGAGTAAAAACGGTGTTGTTTGATCATGCTGAGGGGGGAACGACATTTCGTATGCAATGTGTATTTAACAAAGTGACAAGGGAAACACGTATATTAAAGGTTTCTACCTCTATGTGTCGAGCATTTAACACTTTTTATGTTTTCACTGCAAATTTGAGCCGAGTCTCTTTTGTTTTTACCTTAAAAATAAACGTTAATATTTTA
This sequence comes from Stenus bimaculatus, assembly GCA_963971135.1. Taxonomy (NCBI): domain Eukaryota; kingdom Metazoa; phylum Arthropoda; class Insecta; order Coleoptera; family Staphylinidae; genus Stenus; species Stenus bimaculatus. The sequence goes on along the minus strand of OZ020180.1, from coordinate 69,390,857 downwards.
AATTATGACTCTGCATTAATGAAAAATTAACATCTAACGTTCCGATATGCTAATTCCTACTCGTCCTTTAAATATTTCATGCAATCTTGTGACGTCTGGAGTTTGAAGTAATTTCATGTTTGAAATCCAGCGAAGCACGTTTATTAAGAGGTAGTGGATAAATAATAAAGCAGGCTTGTGACAACTGTTCGTGGAGAGAATTGCAGGTGTCCTGCCATATACGTTAATCTTGCAGGAATAACAAACTCCTTTAGGTTATAATCTGAAGTGACGCGCTGGTACCTTGGGAATAAGTAAGTCACCTCTGGAAAACCGCTTTATTTTTAATTTAATTTGTGTTTCTATGTCACGTACATTCTAAGAAAGTAAATTTAATACAACGAATATAAATATTACTCGCTTGAAACATGAACATACTTTTGATATAAAAATATCCTTTCAATTTTTTGTACTAAATATCTGCAATTCTTTACAATACCTTTTAAAGAAATGAAAATTGGCATTAAAATATTAATTAATTTCATTGATTTATCACTAAACTAATAAAGTTTTTGTTAGTGAACATGATGAATTGATTATCTAAATTCACAATCAATGATCTTATTATTATCTGGTTGATGTGTGACAAAAATTATTCAGGGTAGTAGAATGAAGCGATCTGTGAAACAAGTCGTGTGACCTACGTGACATTAACAACTATTAAAAGATAAGCATGTAGTAATTTTACAGCTACACTTATCGCTCGTTGAATTTTCCATATCTGGTTACCATAAGCCACGTGACCCCACTTCAGTTCTAGAGGGTAGGTAAAATATCACCCCCCTTATAGCACACGCTCTGTGATTGTTATTGTTTAATCTTTTGTAGAACACGTCGTATGGAAACTAATAGCATCATAACAGCATTTCTGGTCATTCGATACACTTGTTATGATCCTCATTTCCGAATTATTCCCATGAAATCATGAATTCGTCTAGGACGTGGAACGTGGAACGTGGAGGATGCAAGCTTGGCAAAAAGTGGCTTTAATGTCAAAGAAACTTTGAAATGGGGTGAAAATTTATATCTTCGAAATACCCCCTTCCCCTATTTCACTTAAAGAGATTAACTTAATGAAATGCATAATTTATAATGTTCGAAATGAAACCAACAAAACACGTTAAGGCGATTGTGTTACTTGCAGACATTTACACAGTTATATAATGAACGGGAGAAAAGTTACTTTAACGTTGGATGTGATGGAGGATAAGTGTTAGTGTGGAGTTTTGTGCTTTTATTACCGGTCCGCTTGTGGCAGAGAACGGTAAAAGCTACTCTACATCAGGATCCACTTAAGGTGATTAAAAAGTGCTTACACGCTTACGATAACTTTCTGCGTAAAAAAATATGTACAGTGGGTCTTTCCTACTCGCGTTTTTTGTTTGTCTTTCAAACATTAAATTTTTCATTGAAATTTTAAATTTGTCAATAATTAAATTTGTTTAATTTCATCAAGTTTTGTGTTATTCTACTTCAATTCTAAAGGCGCGTCCACATCTGAGCATGTACGCGAATGAGGCAAGACGAGGCAATGCTTTCTGTTTGGTGCGACGCATAAACAGATAGGAAAAAAGCATTGCCTCGGCTTGCCTCATTCGCGTACATGCTCAGATGTGGTCGCGCCATAACATTGGTAAACTGAACGTTCCACTGTAATAGCGTGTAATAGTAATATTACTTATAAATGTAACGAATTTTAGAGTAACCATAATGACTATATTGTAGTTTCCAGGCAAGTATTTTTAGATTTTTATGAGAAGTTTTATGTTTCTTGATGCAATTTCGTGAAATGGAAATATAGGATCATTAATTTTTATTGTAGGAAAGTGATACAAACATGACTATTTAAAAATGCGCTAACATAACTTAAGGCTGAGTGAATATTCCACCACTTATTATAAATATACAATGTAAGAATATTATTTTAGAGTTTTAAAGGTTTTTTTTTATTTTTACTTTTTTCTGAGTTCCCGTTTTGTTCATTGTAATTAGTTTTTGTTATTTTGAGTTCCTTTTCGCTCTTTTAATAATTTATTTGTTAATATTAGATTGATAAAAATCTGTATACAACAAGAGTCTATAGCCAAAGGTATCCTGTAAGACTCAACTTCTAATCGAAAGCTTGATCGGAGAAGTGAAGAAACTGGATTGTTAGGTCCAGCCGCTGATCGTGGACGTTCACAACACGTTTTGACTATCAACACGTAGGAACAAATTTTAAATACATTATAAGCAGATCCAAGAAACAGCGCCAAGAGTATTTCCAACGAACTAGGGGTATCAAAGAGTACTCTTAATATGTTTCTAACAACTGAAGGCTTCCATGAATTTCACTTCACTAAATTCCAAATTCAAATGACTTCCCACTTATATTAGATATATTACTACAACTGGTTACTGTGTTAAATAGCAGCTGATGGTAATTTTACTTTCAATGTGTTGGTAGACTGATGAAGCTAATTTTTCAAGAGATGGCTTTTTCAACCAAATCAATCATTTCTATGGAATTTGTTTTAGTGTAAACGTGTGGGCAGGTGGGTCCAATAATATTAGCGCCTCAATTAAATGGAGAAAACTTTTTGGACATTTTGATGTATGACCTGCAATTGTAAATATGTGGATTCGGCTTGATCGTACTTCGCTACATTTTGTAATGGCTGTGAGAGAATGATTGGATGAGGAATATCCTGGAAGTTGGATAGGTCACAATGAACCTGTATCTTAGCCGCCCAGAAGAATATGTATATCTTAAACTGCTGGACTTTTTTTGTAGGGTCATACCAAATAACTTGAATACCGTGCTCCCGTGCTCGATGAAGAAGATTTGATTAACAATTAACAGAAATGTTGCCTTTACCTAAAAGGTAAAGGTAATTTTTTTTACTATTTTTCAAAGAATCAGTGGAGGTCTTCTCAACAACATACTGAACAATTCTTGCGCCATTTATTGGACACCCGGTATTTAGATATAAAATTTCTGAAAATAGAAATAGATTTTTTCATTACTTTCACACTTTTAAGTCATTATTACTCCCAAATGCCAAAATGTATTGTAACGAATGCCTTTTTATTAAAAAAAAACCAATTATAACTCGCATTATTATTTTATTAATTTTTGTGTTATTTTTTTCATTAAAATTTTGTCGCCTTTTAATTAAATTTCAGCTGTTACCACATCCATTACAAAAAAGTTACAATAAAATTATTAAATTCTATAAATTTTATTACAAACGTGAAACACCAGAGTATGATTTTTGTGTGTGACGTTTTTATTAAAAAAAAGAATCGATAAAAGCTGATATGTATAAATATTCCAAATAATCCAAAATAATCCTAAAAACGATAATTTTTAGGTTTGTGCTAGTTTCTTTAAATTTAAAACTATGAATAATGATAATTTATGTATTATTTGATTATTTTCCATTTTTAAAACACAAAAAATAGAAAACAGTGATTCTAAATGGCGTAAATCCAATATATGAGATCATAGTAATTTAATGCATTTGGAGTCAATCCATTAACGACAAAAATTTATTTAGCAAAATAAAGAAATTACAGTCATATTTTGAAAATCTCATTTTCTTGTTTTTTCAAGATAGCACAGAAACGATTGAAAATACAAATGTTTCGTCAACGAATTATTATTATACGATCGATGAATTTGCTTTAACCAATATAGACAATTTTATTTGTTAAATTTTCAAGTTGTGGTCAAATTAAAGGATGTTCCATATTTTGAAATTTTTCACTACATGAGCATCATCACCCATATCAAAAAAGGCCTTCAACGTTTCATCAGGAGGAAGACATTCTTCAGGTTTTAAAAGTAAATTTCTATTATGATCATTTTAATGATTGTTTCCTTAACTATATTCTGGTTTTGGAACCCTGAAGAGGTTGAACTGTATATAAAATAACTTCAACGATATTTTAGAAGATTTAGTTTTGCTATTTTATCATAGAGTGGATGTCTGCAACTGATGTTCTTATATTTAAGGATTTGAATATGGCTAATTATGTAATTTCTACTCCTACAACTTTGATGTAAAACTGTATCTAATTTTTTGGAGTGACTGGATCTTTCCCAAACTGGAGTGACATAAACTGTAAAAAGATGTAGTAGTTCGGTATGAGGATAAGCAACCCAATTTTTTAATATTTTGTTTCACGTTAAAACTTAAGATTTAGTTTCCTGGGTGTTTATTGAAAAACTATCCAAATTCCATCCAAAGTAATTCCTAAATATGTTGGATATCCGCCATGCTGGGATTATATCATTTAAGACTTATTCGGATTTTTATTGATTAAGTAAAGAAGGATTCATAAAAATGTTTTTTTGGATTTATACAAAATACATCGATATTAATAAATACTAAGAAAATTCCATCAAATCTTTCCTAAAGTTTTTTTGGATTTTTGAGTTATGATGTAATTACAACCGATGTAATATCTATAATTTTGAAGTTAATTTTCATTAATTTATCAATATTTTTCAATATGTATTTATTATAAAATACAGGTAAATATTTGAAATCTATAAAATGAAAAAATAAAAAAAAATTTAACTTTTAAAGAACGAAGAAGAGTTTGAAACATAAATAAATTGAATGCAAATGTCGTAATTAAGAACAAGATAATTGTAAAATTTGTGTATATTGTAAAATTAAACAGGTATTAATAAAAGAAATAAGAAAACGTTTATGAAACGGCTGGCGGTAATTAAAGATTCCATTATCAAAGCAATTAAGAAATTAAGACGTAAAGATAAGAGACATTTCTCATGAATTCAGAGGGGTTACTTGCTAAATGGTGCATAATAGAGTTGACATCCCTTTGTGGGCGCAACGACTAACGTGGGGTTGTTTTGGAGGGTTCAGCAACAAAAGAAAACTTCAGCCAGAATCAATTGTTAAACGTACTTTAATTTGGCAAATTAGGTTAGTCAGAATTTCGATTAAAGCACCGATACGAAACACTTATTTTAATCCAATCCTGAAAAGTATCGAATCGTTGCAATCGCAAGGCGACGCTCACTAAAAATTATTAATAAATTATTAAGCCATGCACGCGTGTTTCGAGAAGAATCAAGTGGGTCATGGCACGAAAATAGTTGTAACAAAACTGGAATCTAAAATTAGACGCGCAGAATGTGCCAAGCTAAGCAATAATTAAAATCAAAAACTTTTTAGAAATCTGAATAATTAAACAATTCAATGCAAACAAACGTGTCCTAATTTCCCTAAAGGTAGATCCGCGTCCGATTTCTGGCGAATTACAAATTTGATGGGTTGGCTGTGGGGGCGAGCGAGCAAAATATTGCAATAACGCGTTATCTGACTAAATTTTCCTCCATGACCGGGCTCTGGTCAGCGCTAATCTATTTAGGCCAGAGGTCTCAAGCGGCCAGCCTTCACTTTCAAAAGCATGGAACATCTGTATTCTCTGTTGCAGCCAATGTCCGCTAACTCCTAAACTATTTAAATGTCCATCCATCAGAATGACATGACTTTGAATTAGTTATTATCCTCATATTATACCAGGATGGCCACACGTTTCCATTTTTAAATGCCGCTTATCAAACAATTTATTAACACCAATTTGCCTGATTAATTTATGTTCAAGGGTTTTAACAAAAATACTCAATTTCTCACTAATGGGATTGTATTTTACCACTTATTATATATTCTACATTACATTAAGCCATAGATATTAATTATAGTATAAAGCTTCAGTTGGTTAGTTTAATCCAAAATCTCTTACAAATACAATCTACTTCACCGCAAAGGAACACATAAAAGAAATGTTGAGGAAGACACTTTCCTGCTGATTAAGATTACTTGAAATAGCCAAAGATTAACCACTGAATAATGCTGAAACAAGATTAAGACCGCCCGAAAGCGTCTTATTGGCCCAAATATTTCATTTATGTGCTACTTTGTGGTGAAGCAGATTGTAGATAATAGGTTTTAAGGTCGATTTATGTACAAAGATTTAAAATTTAAGATTTAAGATTTTTAAAAAATATAGGATTTATGAACACGGTTTAAAGAAATGGTAAATCATAAATTTTAAGTCGGGACGAGCCGGACTGCCTCCCGTAATTTCAGGCGATTCCAAACTCCGCCAATAATCAGGTAAAGGGATTAACGATGCGGAAAAGTCCGCCACACTACTACCGGAATATATAATAATATTTAGTCAATAGTTAAGTTTGTGATTTATTTGCAATATCCCGTAATTTCAGGTAATTCGGTTAGGTTATTGTTTTTTAAAATACTCTCTGTGGTGGTCGGGTTAAGTTAGGTTTGGGTCGAGTTTGATACGTTTTGATGCGGAAATGGTTTTTAAAATATAGATTGTAATTTGGTGAGGTTATATATACATTTATATATACATATATATATTTTATATATACATATATTATTTTATAATTTTTGTATACATGACAAAGTTTTATTAATAAATTTTTATTAAATTATTTTTTGAAAATGTTAATCCCTAATCCTCTTAGGATAAGATCCACCTGGCCTTTGCGGGGGACAATTAGGTTATGACCTTTTTGGTGACCAGGTAAATTTTAGTGTTTGGGGGACAATCCGGTCGTGCCCTTTAAATCTTAGGTCTAAAATGTCTGAGCATAAATTATATTATGTTGAGAGATTTAATTCTAAATCATAAATCTTAAGTCTTAAATCTTTGAGCATAAATAGACCTTTACAATATTATAAAACTGTCATTATTCAAACCAAAATTTTTAAAAATAACTTTTTGATAAACTAAGCGAGTTGAAGATCAATTTCTACAATATATGAGAAGTTTCGTGGTTTGGATGTAAAGAGAAATCCTTATTTTAACCTGCTTTCACTGCAGATATCCCAAATATCAATTATCTATGAAAGGATAGTGAGTAAAAAAACGAAACTTAATAAAAAAATTTAAAGTAATGTAACGCTAAAATAAGGCTAGAAGAAAACCTTGAAGTTTGAGCTTTTAAAACACATGGTGATTTTTTGAGGATATCACTGTTTTCTCTCATATTAAACTCAATTCTCACAATTTCTAGATCAGTTACCATTTAAAATTAAATCTAAAGTTTTTTAATCCCTTCCAAAATGTATTATACTTGTTGGTAGATTTATAATAAAAATATGGGAAAAAAACGAAAAAATGAAATTAAATTTCAATGTTTTCTAACTTAGATATGAAACATTTTTTGGGAAAATTTTGTTTCTTATCTTAAAATTGTTAAGCAACAATGTAGTTATTCAGCATTTTCAAAAAACGTGTATTTTAAATACCTTTTAAAATGATGAAAATATGGAGATCCCTAAAGTAAAAAATTATTAGAAAAGTTGGAAATTATTTTTTTAATATTTAGTGATGTACAAAAGTTTAATTTACTAAAATGAGTTCTCTCCCAAAAATATCGCCTTGTATTTTCTTGCTACTAAGTACTTGTTAAATGCCCTATTTTTACACGGTCAAAACTGCAAAAAAATAGTAGTTATTTAAAAGGAGGATTTTATTATTTTAGATTTTATATTTAGAATAATTACTTTATTATATGTAATATAAAAATTTTGTAAGGAAAAAACAAATGACAATTTTTTTCATGTTTCTATGATTTAAACCTTGTTTTAATTTTTAAAATTTATGTCATCATAAGCTGTTAGAAAAAATAAAGTTTAAATTATGTGTTCGTGCTGATAAAAGGTGAATTTACCTGTTTTATAAGTTAAAATAATTAAATAATGGACTTTTAATTAAAATATAAATAAAATAGCAATTTTTTTTACTCTTTTGGATCAGCTGTTTCCAACAGAACAGCGCCCTTGGAATATTCTTCTCTGCAAAATCGCGTTTCAAATTAAAAATTTGATAGTCAGTTTATATTAATCTGCAGGAAAATTGGAATAAAATAAAATCAAATGAAGTCTTTACGATGTCTCGTTCAAATATTATGAATTTTTAAATAAAATTCTGATAAATTTTTAAATATATATTTTGAAAATTCTTAGTTCGCTTAATAATCAAAATCAAATTTTTATTTTTTTTAAAAATGACTATTTTGAAGCTGCATTATCTAAAAATTGAGTTTTTGGGGTTTCAAAACATTTTTGTGGGCGTAAGAGGCCCTCTACAATTCATTCATTTAAAATATTTAGTGTAGATCTTGAAAACAATCGTTAAAATTTTTTAAGGGTTTATAATTTTTTTCCCGAATCAATTTTATTATTTTTTCTCAAAAAAGTTAGCTATGTATTTCAAATTTTATTGAAGGTGCAATTATTTAAAAAAAAAATGATTACCTACATTTTCTGAAAAAAATTTCTGCATAATTTTCCAACCCCTTTAAGTATTAAAATAAATAATACGTATCCATTATTTATAGAAATTATTTGGTCTTAATTTTTTTTTCTGCTTGTTTTTTTAATTTTCCTTTTTTGGTGAACTAAAAGGGTTTATGGTTATTATTTGTTGTAAGTTTTGTCTTTGTGGGAGAAGCCAAACAGTTTTAAGGAAACAACGAATGAGTTCTGCGTAAAAATTGTATACTTTTGACTGTTTAAGAAAATCAGAAAAAATATAACCAAGAATAGAATATTAAATGAAGAAGTTTTTTTCTTATAAATGTAATTTTAAGAAATATAAAATAGTTTTGACAGGATGCTATGCAATGCTATAATTTTTGCTGCGTTGAAAAAAGAAGATTCGAAGAAAAAGTTATCGTCTGAAAAGTTATTGCTACTTTTATATTTGCTTCTATTGGAACTAAAATTTTATACTCTCTTAATATTTATGTCTATGAGAAAATTAATAACAAAACGGAGAATTGAAACAAAAGTTTTAAAATCTACTTGAATCATTTGAACTTTTTAAGAGATTGCTATTTTTACCGTTTTAGCATCTTTATTCATCTTTTGAGATATAGAATATTCCAATGGTATACACCCTTAAATGTTTAATAGTTATACAGGGTGTCTCAAAAAGAAGTGATCAGAAGAAAATTGTGGAAAGTAGACGACTATTGGTTTTTTTTGTCGATGAAATTTTCTTCTGTTCACTTCTTTTTCTGATACCCTCTATAACTATTGAACATTTAATGGGGTATATTACCATTGGAATAGAAGTGATCAGAAGAAATTCGTAGAAAGTAGACAAAAATCCAAAAGTCGTCTACTTTCTATGATTTTGAGACCCTGTATTTACAAATTAATTTGAAACATACGTCTTATTTTATATCATTTTTACCAGTATTTTAAAAGTGGAAATTCTTTTATACAGGTGGCGTAAAGTTCAGAAATTGATTCTTTGATTATTTGAAGATAAAAAGGAACAATAAAATTTTTCGCCAAAATTCTTCATTTTCGAAAAACAGGGTTTTAAACTTTCTTCATTTTCTTCAATTTTTTAACATAACACAGTGGTAGATTTACCTATGGTTGCACCTGGCACACGATACTTTACCCCCAAAATCCAAAACTTGGCGTAAGAACTAATAATTGAAAAGTAGAATAATTACAAAAATATTATTTTTATTTTTGCAAATTATAAATATTATAAAAATAAAATGACACTAACAAATTGGTGTACAATAGCCACCCGATAACAAAAACGAAGAGACACTATCCGTCTCCCAAAAAGTTAAAAAAACAACAGAAATAGAAGAAATTGCAAAACAATGCAAAATTTGTTACGGTTTCTGCGTTCACGTTTTCACTTCTTCAGATTTAAATTTACAATCAACATACATTAGTCAAGAAGATTTAAATTGTCAAGTTGTTGAAACTCAAGTTACCAATGAAGATGTTCCTATTCAAGAGGATATTGCACTTTGGTTTAAATCTCTTAATTTGTCCGCAATTGAATATTTTGCAATGAAAATGTCAAAAAACATAGAGGCCATAACTTCTTTAAAAACAGTGTATCACGACAGAAATAGAAGTTATAACAGAAAATTAAAAGAATATAGAAGATCATTTGTTCATAATATAAGCACAGTATAGGCAACTACCAGTAGCGACACTTCATATAAAAAACGGGATGCGTTTTTGGTGACCTTGAGTATCTGAGAGTATCTGGTACCATTGAGTTTAGAACTAGAATGGAGACTCTATGGTAAAATAAATGCCATATTTTAATTTAAATACTGTTTAAATACCTTTGTTTCAACTATTAATTGTTTTTATTTAAAACTGCAAACATTATCTATGAACTTAGACATAAATAAATTACCGTATCTCCAAAAAATTAAAGTGAACAATTTATTATTTGTCAACTACAGAATTAAAAAAATCCATTTGCCGTTCTAAACTCAATGGTACCAGATACGTTGACGTTTTCAAGGTTACCAAAAATGTATCCCGTTTTTTGTATGAAGTGTCGCTACTGGTAGTTGCCTATACTGTGATATAAGTGGGATAAAGTAAAAATTAGACTGGTTGGCTTTTAAGATACAAGTAAATCTATATGTATGCTGCGATGTGTGTAAGTTATTTTACAAATCAATCATATCTCACTATAAACCGTTTATAAAAACGGTTTCCGAAATTGGAAAACTATTTCTGCTTCTTTGGAAAATCATGAAGTTTCATCTGATCACATATGTATATGCTATGTGTATTCTATTCAGGCGGCGTTCAAACGTTATCAGAATAATTGACAAACAATTTATGATTTTTGACAAAAAATTATTAGCTAGATTAGGATTGGCTTTTATGGATTTTAAGGAGAGTCTGCACAGAAAGAAAATTATTTAATATGTCTAATCTATCTAATCTATCTAAGCAGATATACAGGGTGTCTCGTTCGTGGTTCACCAAACGTGAAGGTTAGAAAGTAGAGCAAATTTTATCCCGAGAAAACCAAAAATCGTTATTGAATACAACTTCGCATGGTGATTGGTAAAAGTAAGCTTTGTACAAAATTTCTTTAGAAAGAATGAAGATTCTTTAACACCTTGTAATTCGAAAATGGAGCATTTTGAGGAAAAATTTTATTCTTCCTTTTTATCTTCAATTAGATCAAAGAATTTATTGCTGAAGTTGAAGACAAATATTTAAAAATACCCTGTATAATTAATTGTTTGGAACTATTTTATAAGTTTTATTGCGAAAATTGTTTATTGGTAGTTTTTTAAATAAAATATAAGTGGTAAAAAATCAATATAAAAATAATTTTCCAATTATCTTTTTTAGGGATAGAATTCTTCTTTCTCATTTTAAATTCTGTTTCCTGACTCGTATTTAATTTAACCCTGTGTCGACGTTTTAGTCATAGGGGATGGTCTGACTCGTCTCGCTTCACCAAGCCAAGCTACATGATGAAATATGCAAAGAACAAAACGAACCCCAGGTGCACACGTTGGCTCTTATATGGGTAGCAAAATAACACCTAACAATATCACATCATCGTAACAGTAATTGCCTCACTTTTTCTTTCATTACCCCCATCATTCTTCCTTTTCCAAGTGGGTGCTTATTTTTTACATTTTTCTTACCTGCACTCTTGCTTCCGTCAGGTCAATTTTCATGGCAATTTCTTCGCGCGTGTAAATATCCGGGTAGTGCGTTTCCTGGAAAGCTCTTTCTAATTCCTTTAATTGAGCCGAAGTAAAAGTCGTCCTTATTCGCCGTTGCTTTCTCTTTTCCGTTAAGACACCGTCGTGACCTGGGTATACTTTGTAAGGTAACCCGCCTGCAAATAAAAAATACCCTTAATTATTCAATTTACCAATTTGGATAATGTAAGTTATAAAATTATTGTTAATTGTAACACGTTATTAAGTGGAGCAAATTAACTTTAGCACTAAATTAATCCGACTAAAACAGTAAGCACGTAAACTTAATTTGCCGCATCTTTAGTGGATGCGACGTCGGGTTACGAGATTTGCCACGAGGGCGCTGCATGAATTCTCTAGTATGCGGTTTTCATTCAGCACAATTGCTCTTAAAAACCATAAACCTTACCTTATGATTATTTCGATACATTATTCTAATCCCAACATAGCCTTATAACCATATTAACATATTAATTCATTATTTATTACACAATTATTACCTACATTACAAAAGAATAATATTATAAACCCGGCGCATTCATCATTATTTTAACCATACATAAATTCCATTATTGTAGGTATTATAATTATCAATTATAATTTATTTTAATTAATAAAAATATTAGATATTTATAGGTAACTACTCCACAAATAAATTTTGGGTAATATTAAACTGCAATTTGTTGATTAGGAATTTGTGATTTAGAATTTTTCTTAATTTTTTTTTAAATCATGGGCAAAAAAATAGATCAAATAAAGGCGTTTTATTATTCATTAATTAATAAGCATAATTCATTATAATTGTTAAACTATTTAACATTAAATTAAAGTAATAAAATGAAATTGCGCCGCCATTTCCTGCAAGTATCAGAAATGTTTGTAGGAAGAAACGCCTATATTGATCGCAAGATTCCTGCTCACGCAATGAAAAATGTCCGCCTTCCTTAAGAGAATCTGTCTACTGACAAAACTTTGTGCAGCATTATCATTTCGTGAGGTTTGATTATCTCAAGTCGTTGGAACGTTTAGAAAACGGAGACAAATGATGCATTAAATTGATGAAAAATAAATAGAAAAAAAGTAGAGAATATTCCGCATACATTTATTATTAATTCTAATGATAACTGGTGGTAATTAAAAGCAAAATTAAATAATAATTTCATTCAAAATAATTTTGTAATTTTAAAGAATGCTCAATAAGGAAGCCTTTTCCCGTTATCAGAATTGAAATAAAAAGGCAACTTTTGCTCTGATCGGGAGTTTATTCTTTTCAGTTAATACTGAATCGTCATATTCACTGCGTTACGAAGGAACTGATGATGACTCATATGTTAGCAGCCGAAACGTTTTCCTATGTAAACTATTAACTGAGAAGAATAAACTCCCAATCACAGCAAAAGTTGCCTTTTTATTTCAATTTTAAAGAATGTTCTTTTACTTTTAGGCCATTTTAATTAACTGAACAAGTAAAATTGTACAAAAATGTTTTTTTTTATTTTTATGAATTTTAAGATAAAATTTTAAAAATGGTAAGAAGAACTCGAGAATTTAATATAAGATGATTCGCCCAACGCCGTCACCGAATTTTTTAGGTAACGTCGAAATTACGTGTTTTCGTCAGAAAATATAGTAGGTACCTAAATAGTTTTCTAAAGTAAGATCATGGGATTCTAGGTAAGGTATGTTTTTATCTCAAAAAATTAGTTTGTGCTTCTCCTAAGGAGAATTTGAATTTGATGTACTCTTTCTGGATTTTTTCAATAATTTACAGTTATCACCAAATTTAAGCCAATGATAAATAAATCTATATTATGTCTTAAGTCTTGAGTAGCCCTTAATTTACAGAAAAGTATTCGGTTTCCCTAAAATAATTCAGTAGCGTCAGGATTTGTTTTTCTTAGTACAAATATATCATCTAGGATATCAAATTGAACTAAAAATAAAAAGGGTCTAAGCCTAAAGTTGAAACAAAGTGTTTGAACCAAGAATATTTCAATAAAGAAAGATTTATATATTATTTATATATTTTTATTGGAAATTCTGATTACGTATAGATATCGGTATATTTTGACATAAATTTTGTAACAAAATGGAGGAAGGCGAGTAAACGCTTTATCGTGCTTTGAGTTTATATTAGTTTTACTAACTGCGCTAGCGTTTATAGCATTTTTAATGACGAAAAAATTGGTCTATAAGTAGCCACACATAAAGTTTACATAAACAGGTGGTTTTTATTTATTACTCCACTACTAGCTTTACAAATGACAAATGACCACCAGAGGACATATCTAAGGTGGAATTCTGTAAGATAGACGATTGATTTCGTAAACAAAAAATCGTTTTGTTGAATATGTTGTCATGGTGACGACGGGTTTTGTCTCATTTCAACAAATACAAAACGTGCATAAGGAAGAGAGAGAAAATCTGTCACCAAGGATCTTAGTCAACAAACAATTTTTTCCGTATAGGAAACCAATCGTCTATCTTAAAGTTCAAAAGATCAAGTCTTCATCTATGTTCAAATATGATAAAGATTAAGATCTATGTAAAGTAATTTCAGCTTAGTTCCTATATTAAGAATAAATTCCAATCTTGACATGCATGTTATGATAAGTGATAAACTATACTTTTTTCATTGAATTTCAGAAATTATTCATTGTATTTCAAATAAATCAATTTGCTTTCAGAAAGTATAAATTGTATTTCAGAATCATCAATTGTATTTTTGAAAGGATCAATTGTATTTTAGAGTCATCACTTGCACTTGTATTTCAGAAAAAATCAATATAATTTCAGAAAGGAGATACAATGTTTCATCACGGTCGCTGAATACAGGCTCTCATGTGTTAACTTGCGGCGATTAGGAATAAGTTTAAACAAAAAACAAATCTTATTGGACATTTGAGGCAAAAAGGAGAAAACTATAATTGATGATTCTGAAATACGATACTTTCTGAAATGAAATTGTTTTTTCTGAAATACGATTGATGTTTTCTGAAATACGATTGATGTTTTCTGAAATACGATTGATGTTTTCTGAAATACGATTGATGTTTTCTGAAATACAGGGTGATTTTTATGTATGGAACCAAAGCGGTCATGCCGAAATGGCAGGATAAAAAAATTTGAAATTTGCGGTACAATCAAATGGGGTCTTTGTACAAATATTATAAGGTAATTTTTTTTTGTTACAGTCCGGTTTTTTGACACGGCAGCATCTTGAATTTTTTTAAGTGGCAAAGTGGCCACGTATGTCATGCAATACATCATTAGAATCAATTTGTTTATCCAGTCATTTGGACATGACCGCTTTGGTTCCATACATAAAAATCACCCTGTATAATTCACGTTTCTGAAATATAATTGATAATTTCCGAAATTTGAATTGACATTTTTTTAAAACTGGACCCAGAATTCTGCTGGCTTAAGCATTTTTTTGAAATATTTCAAATAATCATATCTCAAAAAAGTTTTTCTTTTTAACGCCAAAATGTTAAAAAATTTTATAAGTTTATAGTTATCTCCACATTTTGGATTTAAAATTTATTTGTCGTTTTCGAACAATGTCCGCGTGACCTCATTACATTTTTTTAAGTGGAAACCTACAGTTTTTAGTAAACAATTTGATAGAACCTACCAATGGAAAATTTAATTGCCTCGTCTCCTCTCATTCCGAAGATATAATTAATCTACAGTTGTAAATTAAATTGAGTTTGCAACATGCAATAAATTCAAGAAGGCAAGAACGGTCGGAAAATTTTTTTCTCGTTCAAAATTTATCTGTCGTCATTATTTTTAAGTCAAGAAAATGTTTTTGATTCATTATATCTTCGGAATGAAAGGAGATAAAAGTGAATTAAATTTGCATGATACACCTGTTTAGACGTTCTTTCAAGTTGTTTACTTAAAATTGTGGGTTTCTATTTAAAAAAAAAACATGTAACAACGTCACGTGGGTATTGTACGATGACCTCAAATAAATTTTAAATAACGCAAAATGTCCGCAATTTCTTAAAATCGAACGCAGTCTCTGACGTATTGAATTTATTCCATGTTACACCCTGTATAATATTTTAGCAGTAAAGATGGTAAAACCAAGATACAATATCTAGGTATAAGGTTAAATTAACAATGTGCCTATGAAATGTTAAAGTTGAATTAAATATAACTCCCAGGTCTTTCATTTCTTTAAAAATTTTAAATCAGAATTATTTAAACTGTAAAATCTAGAAAATGTGATACAGGTATAATTTTTAGTATTAATATACAAATTATTTAGCAGGCACCACATTCAGACAGCAAGCCATCAATCATCTAAAGTACCATTTTCATTATTAATTATTTTAAATATCTTTATATCATCGGCAAATAAAAAATAATTGCTATTTTTAATGTAATTGCCAATATAGTTGATAAATAACAAAAAAATAATCGGACCACAATGGGATTCCTGAGGTATACACCAACGTACAAAAATGATTTGGAAACTGATCCCATGAGCTTAACACATTGAGAGAACAATCATTTAAAGAGCAATTAAATACTTTGAGTATCTGGTGCAAAAAACCTAAAGCCTTCATTTTATTAGTGAGGCGCTTGTGATTGATTCTCCCAAATATCTAAGAAGGGAAAGATTGTATCAAGTTGAAAAGATTTTAGGAATAGTCGACTGTAAATAAATACTTATCTAATTTTGAACACTATCCTTTTTGGATAGATATGGTCCATGTCGCGAACAACTCAGTTTTTACTCACCAAAACTATAGGACCTAATTTTGTGTCAGAGTGAGAGATAGTGTGACTTCCTCGTGACATGTATTGCACAAATTTGTAGAAAGACTTCGGAGTTTACTGAATTTGAAACATATGAAAAAAATACATTTAAAGTTTTTAATAAATTTATCTTTACATTTCCAATAAATTAAAAGTGCGGTCATATGCAGGTGAAGGTTGATTATGTTTAGGATAAATATCCTAAAAACTCTGCAAGATATTGACACTTTCACTTGTGTTCTTGGCATTTGTATAGTTCATAACAACAGGGAATCAATTATCCTTAGGCATGTTATTGAGGAAATTCTAGCAAAAGTTTGGGTCACTTTAAATATTGCTTTCAGCTTAATCTTTATATTGCTGAAGTCTTTTGTTAAGATTCTTGAATTTAGTCCGAAAATCTTTAAATTTATTATAGGCAACAAAATCATCACTATGAGCCACCGTTTTTTGTCTTTTACTAATTTACTAAGATCACTAGTAAAAAGAGCTGGGCATGTACTTAAGTACAGTAGGTACTTGAAAGCAGTACTTAAATACATTTTTTAGTACTTGTACTTAAGGTGATAGCGAGTCAAATGTTGAAAAACCGATGTTTTTATCTTTCCTGATTTTTTTTTAAAGTGTTTCAAATTGGAAACTAAAAAAAATAATTAAATAGCGAACTTAAGTAAGAATTGCACTTTTATATGCAATTTTTATTTTTCATTTATCTAGATTTATACGAGCATAGTTTTGCAAAAATTAAAATATAAATATAGAAGTTTTTCTTGCAAAATTACACAAATGTAATTATAGATACATAAATAACAAAAATTATAAATGAAAGTAAAATTCTTAATTTAGTTTGGTATTTTCTTATTTTTTTGACTTTCCAAATCGAAACACTTTTAAAAAAATCACGAAAGGTAAAAACGTCGGTTATTCAACATTTGTCTCCGTATCACCGTACTTTTAAAATATCTTGGAAATAATTATATTTACACTTTAGTACATTTTGAAAGTATTTGTACTTGAAATGAAATTTGTCCTTGTCCTTATTATGCATAAGTACTTTTGTTTTTCGAATAAATTCTAAACTATGGAAAATATTAAAAAAATATTTTAATAAAAGATATTTGTTTTTGAATGACCTAATACTAAACTCGACCTATGTTGCCTGTATAATCCTTTATTAGTATTGCAATTAGTTTAATACTATATTTCCCCTCTATTTTCTAAATTGTCGTTAATACAACGATAGTCGTTAGAAAAATTTGAAAGTTCCAAAAGTAAGCAATGTTGCTAAAAATGTACGTTCTTTCGCCGCTTGTTGGTAATTAGTAATTATTAGTTGAACAATTGCATCGTTCCTAAATGAGATAGCTTTTCTTAGAGAATAGCAAAAGTGATAATTCTTAAAATAACGATTATCTTTCAATATCGAGTCGTTCCCTTGTCGTTATGAGTTATGAGTTAGTGAATAAGGGAGTTATTATTTTTTTTTTTAATTAAAAATTTGTCTTTCTTTTTTGGAATACAACATTTATTACAAAAGCTATTGCAATTTCAGTCCTTAGACCATCATCAGGCTCGAAAAAATATTTAAAAAAAATGGCTTTTGTAAAAAATATTTATTTTTATTGTATATACAGGGTGCTTAAATAGTCGCGGACACTCTCCACGGTACGTTGTTTGGAAGCAATCGTTAAACAAGGGTAAAATAATTAAAAAAATATTTGGATAAAAATTCCGAAGTTATTGGCATATTTTAAAGAAGTAAACTTGACAACATTGTTTTCAAAGTAGACTTTGAAGATACCATTTACCTCTTAATAATTAATTCAAATTTTTGCTAAGTTATGGTTACAAACTAATAAAGGTGATAAAGTTGAAATTAACATGACATTTTTTAAAAGTGCAAGAATAAATTAGTCATAATATGGACCATTTTATTATTAGTAATTTTTATTTAAAACAAATAAAAAAATTTAAATTTTAATTATATTTTCGAAGATATTTTTATCAGGTTAAAGTTCCAGGAAACGAAGAAATAATTACATTGTTGCCATATGTAATTTTTATCAATTTTATGATAAATTATAAATTTTAAAATGGAAATATCTTTACATTCTCAACATAAATTAATATTTTTTATTGAGAAATGCAATAACAACACAATTATCTTTATCTTCTGTACCATAAAGAGCAAAAATAACTAAAAATGTACAAATAAAATTTTTAACTTTGAGCACTTTTATCTTGAATAATTTGCTCGAAGGATTTAAAAAAAGATTTTTCCCTTGTCTAACGAGTGCTTTTTAACAACGTAGCGTGGAGCGTGTTCGCACCTTTTTATGCACCCTGTATTATTATTTAAAATGTAAAATTGACTCTTGTAAAAAATATTTTAAATAATAAAAAAAATACTTTTACATTATTTAAAATATTTTTTCGAGCCTGATGATCGAAATTGCAATAGCTTTTGTAATAAATTTAGCATTCCAGAAAAAGACAACACCATTTATATATTTTTTTATTTTGATCTTAATAAAAAATTAATATTTTCTTTTTTAAATTTTTGAACTTATATTTTCCTTGGATTGTAATTACAAGTACAGTAATTAGTACTTATATGTATAAGTAATTGTACTTCTACTTAATTACATTTATTTGGGTACTTAGCCCAGTTCTGTTAGTAAACCATTTTGAATATGTGCTTAAAAAGATTCGTTTAGAAGTTTAAATTATTAAGAGGGTGTATTGTACTTTATCTCCACCCTGTATGTTAGTGTATTAAAAAAGGTGGACATTTTGCTGATGGAAATTAATTCTAAAACTATTCTATCCAATATAATAAATATTTTGTAGTTAGAAGAAGATAAATAAAATAATATTTTTTAAAATTAATTAACTATATTATTCCATGCGAGTATGTAGTGCGCTCTTTCTGTACTTGAAATAAAGTGACGGTCTCTTGACTCTGACTTGAAAGATTGAACAAGTAATTGGACGTGAAGGCTGACTCCGCAGTCTACCGTACCTCCGATACTTACACAAAAATCGATTTTCGCTCAAATAACCCGAAATTTAACGTTTTTATTTGCGTAAAAATAAACGCCATTTATTAAATCGTGCGCTTTTCAAACTAATCCAAGATGAGCGAATGAAAAATTAACATTTTCATTCAAAACTCATTAAATATGTATTAATTACGACAATTTAAATGATTTTTAATAAGTAATTGCACCGAAAAGTTATTTATTCGATTGAATGCATGTCCATTAATTGTATTGTATTTAATTATTTAAATTGTAATTTTGATTATAATTATTCATTTAATGAACGCTAGCTAGCTGCATTATAATAAAACTCTCAACGTTAAAACTAATTAGCTTGTAAAACTAAAATAATTGCATTACGTAGCTAATAAATATATTATTTTTTATTAAAACGAATTTAAAAAATGACAGTTGAAATTGTTCACTTCTTTGTCCCCTTTATTTTCTTTCTATTCCGAGGGAGTAAATGTTTGCGAAAAGGAGTGGAACGAGCTACAGTGATAATTTCCTGAGTGATGTTTGGGTTAGAGAAGTCATGGCTCGAAATGGTTATGATGAAATCATAAAGTGTCGACAATTTCGCGATTTTTTGCATGATTAACATTTAATCCGCAAAAATAAAATACCCAATTTATTTTCCGCCAGAACACCTCGTAACATTTCTACCATTATTACAACACGTAACAAGTCATTAACATTTTCAATAAACCCAACTCTTAATTTTTAATAGAAAATATTAAAGTAACTTTATTGTCAGATACATACAATGAAGAAATTGGGCAACTGAATTGCGAAAAGAAATTGATATAAATGCGCATCGAAATTTTATAGTCGTTTTACTGTCGCAACATGTAGAGTATCTTTATGGTTGAAAGAACTTGTTTTATGGCGAGAAAACCGGGTATTCTTTTTGCCGTTTCTCTGCCAATACATCAAACAATATAAATCTTTTATTGCTTTTGAATATTCAAGACTTTATGTGATTGATAGAAAATTTTCAGCTCACCTTTTTACTCAAGAATCAAATTCCAAACACTTTTCCTTAACCTTTATATTATTTGTATATTTATTCCAAAAGATCCTTTAGAAATATATATTTTTATAAATTTAATTTTCAAGATTTTTTATTAAAGCTCTTTCAAAATTTAAAGTAAATTTCATCATAGTAAATTTTAAATCATAATACAAGATTAAATTAGGAATTGTTCTTATTTTTATTGAACCATAGTTGGCATTTTAATGAACTAAGTATTATCATGATTAATTTCCAAAATTATTGGGTAGATTCGAATTATAAGACACTAAATTTTCTAAAAGAGTGTGGTAACACATAAGAAAATAATGCGATGGTATTAGTAAAATCTGCAGATAAATTAAGTTACAATTTTAAAATTGGAATAATGAAATTATTTTGGTCTTAAACAACTAAACATTTTCAAAGAAAATCCCCTACTAATACAATGGCGTAGCAAATATTTTTTTCCAAAATGAATACTATAATCAAGAATTCTAAATAAATCTTCAAATTTAAGTTATTTATTAAGGTTTTGTGTTTTTGAAAATAAAAAATGACTAATTTGACAACAAATGTCAAATGTTGAAAAATATGAGTTTCATTTTTGAGGCAGATGATAACACAAAACATATATGTATTTGCGCAAAATAGTCTTGATAAAAATTGATGATTATAAAACAGAAATAACGCAATACAAAAAACCGAAGAATTGACACAACGGTAAAAAATTCGACCTACGCCTCTGCTCTTGTAAAGTCTACTTACTTTGTTATAATTTTGACATGATTTTGTGTTAATATGAACTTGAAGCAAACAAATTCCCCAGATTTTTAGGCGGAAAATTTGAATTAATCACAATCATTTTAGTAGCTCACCCTGTACAATGTTTGTAAAATACAAAATATATCTGCAGATGGAAAAATACAATATCGGTGCTTTAAAGCTTTGAATATTCGTTTATTAGATTAAAAAATATTCGAATATAACCCAAACCACGGAAACTATACACATAAAAATCTCATCAATTAGAAATTTTGTCCAAAACACTTTTCAAATATAGTTTAGTAATTTAAATTAATATTAGATTTCCCTAAATTAGTTCAAAGATATAACCTTGATTATTTAAAGGAATTTTTCATTAAGGGTGATTAACATTGGTATATATTTCAAAAAACCTATTTAAAAACATTTCAGGATATTCTATAAAATTAATAGAAGAAAGAAGACATTAAGAAACACTGGTTTTCAAATATGGGATATTGAGATTAAATTTATTAAAAATTATTACCGTAGTGTCCACATATTAGTGACCATAGTGTATAATTTAACAAGAATACAAACGGAATCAATTTATTATTAGGTATATTTTTCATGAAAATTACTTTCAGAAAATGAATCTGGTAATAATAATTTAATCTCTTATTTTTTTATCTTTCAATATACCAGAGACTTTTTGATCAGTTTCCGGATATAAAAATTTTGAATTTTTTTACAGTGGTTGCACTTTTTCTTAAAATTTGCAACAAAAGAAAGTCTAATAATATTTATTAAGTTATTGAATTAATATGTTAATAATTTCTTGGAGTAACAATATTTCTACCCAAGGACTTTTGAGGCATGAATACTTGGGAATATCATCCTTAGTGCGAAGTGTAAAATTTGAATATAAAAAAAAACAAATACAGGGTGTGTCAAAATTTGACGTACAACACTTAACTGGAAATAGTAGAACTAAAAATAATTTTATTCCAAAACGGCACCACATTTTAAGCAAAATTTTTAAGTAAAATGTTTGAAGACCTAAAGAGATTTTAAGGGATTTATATCCTGTCCTGCGCTTTTTAGTATTAAAATGCATGGCTAAATATTTTATTAAAAAACCTTTAATACTTGTATTAAAAAAATTTTAATCTCAAGTATTTTTAGATATACAGCGTGTTCGGTTCCAAAAAAGTGCGGGTCTAGTTATACTAGTTTTAGATTTTAGAGTTATAGCCTTTTGAAAATTAGGTTACTAACTTTTATTACAAATCACATAATCGCTAAATACATCTTGACCAATATGTGTAGGGATAAAAAAAATATTATTAAAAAGCTAAAACCATCCTCTTTCAATAGGTAATAACAGACATACAAAAAGAATTGTTATAATTTTGAAAAAAAAAATCAAGAAGAGAAAAAAAAGAGAAAACTTATTTTTTTTTCAGTTTTTTTAAATTTTCTCCTAAATAAGATCCATTACGGTTGTTTTTTCAATTTCCTGAAACTTGTTCATATTCTTAATAAACCAAAGAAAATTTTGAAACCGTAGGTAGCTCTTTTCCTTCACTTAGTAAAAAGCCCTTTAAAATTGCTACTATCAGAAGTAGTCCTGACCATAGTTTGTCAAATAGATTTGTTGCAAATATGAAGGATTTTCAGAAAATTTAAAAAAATATGACCTTAATTTTTTCTTCTTTTTTTTTGTCCAACATTATGTTAACCATTTCTGTATTATTGTTGTTACTAATTGAAAGGAGACGGTTTCAGTGATAATTTTCTTCCAATTCTAATTATACAGGGTGTCCGTAATTATGTGGACAGACATTGTAGAACGGATTTATCACCTCAAACATGACAAGTTCCTTTAACATTTTGTTCAAAAATGCTTCCCTCCAAAGTTTCAACCAATTAAAGTTCACTTTTCCAAAAATAAAAATCCACATAATTTTTCTTTCTATGCAGGTAACTCCTTAAAAAATGCCATAGGGGATTAATTTTAAGTTCTGTATAATATGGTACTGTAGTTTTGCTATTTCTCATGCATTAACTACCATTAACCTATACTTAGAATTTAAGATTTACCATAACTTCTTTTGGTATTTTTTTTGCACTTTCAAGTTATTTTCTTTTAAAACAAATAATTTACCATGAAAATTGTATACCTATTGAAACTCGTTAAATCTGATAGTTTTAAAGATACTCTCAAATAAAGTTTCATAAATTAAAGTAAATTTTATTTTTTTTATTAAATCAAGTAGACCGACTTCAACATTTAAAATTTTTAAAGAAATTATAATGTTTTTTTCGATTTGATCACATAAAGAGAATCAAGTTTTTGTATTTTCTAATCATTTTTTAAAATAATGTTTACCCAGTCATTCTTTTAAAAATGGTATTTAGGGAATAGCCTACTTTAACAATAAAAGCATATTTTTATTTCGAAATTTTGATTGTGATTATCTCGAAAACGATTGGATTTAGCGATTTTAAACAGGTGTACCTCTTTTATAGTAAATTATTTATTTTTTAAGAAAATCGGTTTGAATTCCAAAAAAAATGATAGCAGAAAAAGTTATGGTAAAATTTAAATTCTAAATTTAGGTAAACTGGTAGTAAATGAATCAAATTACAAAACTACAATACCATATCGCGAAGAACATAAAATCAGCCTTCCGTGGCGATTTTTATTAAGATAGCTTCATAGGAAGAAAAGTTACTTCGGTATTTGTTTTTTTAAAAGTAAACATTAACTTATAGCTTTGCAGGGAAGTAATTTTTGGGCAAAGCATTAGAGTAACTAGTCACCTTTATTTGAAGTGTTCGATTATGTTGTATGTCCATATAATTACGGGACACCCTGTATTGGTTAAAAAGTAATTAGCGATTTTGTGATTTTTAGCAAAAATTGGTGATATAAAATTCAAAATGCTGTAGCTTCTGAACTTAAAAAGGTAGATTCCTACTTTTTTCGTTATTTGTCGATTAATTTTGTTTTCTAATCTTGATGTATGGTTAACCACGAAAGGAACACTCTATAGATAAATAGCATCATTAATCAATTAACCGTTATCGATCGAATTTTGGAATACCTTGTCAATATGTATTTTTTAATGACATGGTAATATTGAAAACAATTTAATCAATAAAATAAATTAACTTCCTGAGACGATTTGAAGATCCAACTTTAATATTGTAGTTTATTTGCATAATGAAGCCAATTATTTGGCGAAACAAGTTGCAAAATTTTAAATTGTAAAGAAATAATATTTTTATTGTGAAGTTTCGGAAGTCTAAGAAACATTTTGTAGTCTAAAAATGTTGTTGTTTATTTCAGAACTGCATTTGTTGTAAGTTTTTCGGTTAGTTTGAAATAGGTGGAAAATAAGATACATGTTTTAGTTTACATCACTTTCATGTAACAATAAATATCATTAAAAGCATCTTCCTAGACACTCGCGATAAATTTTCCGTTGAAGATAATACCAAGGAATAGAAAATCCATCCCACTTTTCTGGAGCTTCTTTGCAAATTATGACCAAATAACTATCGAGCATTAGTTCTGCAGTCATAACTCAAGTTTCCCTCGTTAGATTTTTATTTTTTTTTCAGATTTATAATCTAAATTGATTAGGCTACATCCTGCCAGAATGTTACCTTCTGCAATCTAGCACAAAATTAATTATAGGGGTCCAAAGTTATAAAGTTAAGGTACTTTTAGATCATTATATTTTTTTTGTACATTCTCCATTTTTTTTTTCTTTTGGCAAAAATTAAAGAAATGACTTCTAAATCAACTACAAAAAAATTTATACAAAAATGTTGTTTATACTAGCTTTTATGACTGCAGAACTAAACCATTATATTCGCCGTTTAGGAAATGGCTCTTAAATACTGTACACATTTGATATTTTAATTGTTATGTTAATTTTAGAGTAAATGCTGTAAATAAATGTTAAAAGATTTGTTTTAATATTATTGGTTGTTTGTTTAAATATTAATGATACTATTGTCAAAGGGCTAAATTAAAATTTTGTTTTGAAAATTGAACCATTTACTTTGTTAATATGTGGGTTGCTAATTTTAGAGAGAGAAAATGAGGTTAGGTTAGGTTAGGTTAATTTATTTATGAGTTGACGAAAAAATCAGGGAATTGAGTTAAGTGTAAAATTTAGATGTTCTACTAGGAACTGTTGTGAAATAAATGATCAAAAACTTATTTTTTGTCAATATCTTTGAAGAACATTATTTTGATGTCCTCTACTCACTAGTAAATTTTGTCCAAATATTGATAATTTTTTTGTAAATATACAATCTTATTATCGTTTACAACATTAGTACAATATTTTTAGAATTATTTTATATTGTCTACAATATGATTTTTTAGTAATCTATACCAATTTAAAAATATAAAACTAGTGTTTGAAAGGATATAAAATATTATTTTTAAAAATTCGACATTTAGTTTTATTGTCAAACCCATTAGAATAATTTACACAAAATATACGGATTAAAGGATATTAGTTACGTTTGTATTCAAAATTATTATCCTCGCGCTGTAGTAAATATTTAAAAAGGCAATATTTATTTTTAATAAAATATTCATAAAGCACATAATAATAAAAATTAAAAAATAATATAATATAATATTTTTAAATGAATAATTATATTTTTTGTTGTTTATTTGAGTTTTTTGCAAGTACCTACTTTCCTTTAAATTTGAAAGAAAAAATTCTATATTTTTGAAAAATAAAATTTTTTATTATTTATTTTTAAATTTATGTTTACCGAAAATTGTCCATATTCAATAATTGTTGTACATGGAAAGTAGTAAGTACCTACTGATATTGTAATTGTTAATTTTATATTCTACCTATACAGGGTGTTCTGAACAAGCGTCGGATAATTTAGGAGTGGATTTTTGGGCCAATTTTAAGACAAAAAAGTAAGAATATTTTTTTTCGCTAAAATGCTACATTTTGGAAATGCAGGGCATTGAAGTTTACTCATTTTTTTCGATTTTTTAATATAAAATCTACATTTTTAATAATAAGACAGGTCAACGATGAAAAAACTTTTTCAATAATTTTAGTTATTTTCTATCTAATTAGGTGTGCTGATTCCAAAAAAAATATCAAAAAGTCGTATCACCCACCAATTTCTCATATTATAATATTAAATAAAAATAAATGTTATTAAACACAATGTATAACAAATATTTTTTTCTATGACTATTGTATAATGGGTACTTTATGAACACGTTTCTAGACAAGCAATGATAGCTATTACTCACACCCGTGAGTTTTGGTTACCGGTAATAGAATTCCATGGGTTACCTGTGGATCTCTTTTACCAAATTCAAACAATTTATGAAATAAAGTTGTTAATGATCGGGATTCGAACACATAACCTTTGAATCTATTGTTACGATTGCCAACTTGTGTCGCAAATTCGGCCTGCGTGAGTAATGGCTATCATTATTCGCTCGTTGAATAATATACTATTAACGTATTAACCGTTTAAATATTTTTAAGTTGACAATATATTCTAGTATTATAAGATAATTACACAGTTGTTGGTTTTCTTCCAGTTAATATAACTTCCCATTACAGTGTTTAATCTATGTGCTTTTTATTCACAGTTTAATATGGATAAATGTGGTTGTAAAAATTCTCCTAATGCGTTTCGCTGTATATGTGTTAAATTTGTGATTAAAAAACATCAAAGGAACATTACTGACTTTGTAAAGAAAAAATACTTTGTATATTTTGGTGTAGAAATTGGTAATCAAGACAAATGTTGGGTTCCTCACAAAGTATGTTATGTTTGAGGTTTGTGCGTAAGGATCTTAGGAAGTACAAAAAAATAAGCATATAATATTTAGTAATTTTAGTAATCTAATATTTTTGTAAGTGAAAATTGTAACCTAATAACAAATTATTTTTTTAATTTTTGTTTATCAAATTTTTCCCTATTTTTTTGAAATATATAATTAATGTCATATTGTAAGAAAATTGTGGGTGATAGAAAAAACTGATATCGAATACGGTTTCAGTACCCAAAAATACATAAGATTTAGGTAAATTAGTTTAAAAAGTTTTTACAAATATTCTTTTGTTGGCCTGTCTAATTGGCTCAAATTTTGCACAAACTTTGCTTTTGGCAGCTGTTTTGAAATGAATTTTTAAAAAAGAGTTAGGTTGAAGTTTTTCGAGCGAATCAACACTGAACTTTTTCTCTTTTAGCGGGAAAAATTGTTCTTATTTTTTGTCCTAGATTATCCGACACTTGTTCAAAAATTATATTATATTAATTTATTATGTTCCTTTTTTAATTATCAACTAATTCTTTTCATTTCATATGAAAGTTGATGAATGTTTCTTATTCCTTAATTGGTACTTGAAATTTGAGCAATCTTCATTTCAATTTTTTGGAATGAACAGAAGAAACTTGGGTTGGGAATTTTTTAAAAACGATTTTAATTTTTGCTACTTGAACTTTATATTTTCTAATATAGAATTATAACAAATGTAATTAGTAAATTGTTTAATCTAAATGAATGGAATGGAATCAATGGATTTATTAAATTTCTGAATAAAAATATAAAAATAATTTAAAAAGTAATTCGATTGAAATCTGAATGAAAAATATAGATTTGGTTAAAAATTAAAAAAAAATATTATTTTGTGTTTTGAATTAAAGTCATGGAAGTTTAAGATAGATTAACGAGAAAACTTTATTTGGAGTAAAAAAATATTGCAAGTTGTAAAAATGATTGAAGGCGACGGAAAATGTAATTCCGTCAAGTCTGGTCTACTAGATAATATGAAAGTGGATTAAAAATAATTTTTGGGTAATGTGTAATAATGATTGGGGTAAGATGGGAAGATTGTTGATTATGAATTATGATGGTGATGGTGTTAGTTGGGGTAGGTCTTGTAAGAAAATAAGGAGGAGCTTTTGCATTAAAGCGAGCCTTGGCCGCTATTAAATTATTTAATTTTGGTGTTGGTGGAGGTGGAGGGGAGTGGGAACCAAAGTCTGGTGGATAAGGTCGAGGTGTAACCTTGTTAGCGTGAGCTCAACTGAGTTATGGTCTTATAATGCCTAAAATGAGAAAAAGAAGCAGCGCAATTCTCGACTTCGACATTCGTCAGTTTCATTCAGTGTTGGTATCTAGTTGGTATTCGGTGGCGGTACGTTTTAGTATTTTTTTAAAACTTACTCTGGAGGTTCATTGAGGATGGAAACATGGTGGCCCTGTGGACGTCTTGGACGTGGGGTCTCGCTCCCATAACGGCACATTGGGAAGCTGCGGAAGCGGGATGATGAACTCCCATGGCCCCGGCTCCTGCACCAGGATTGTAACTTCTGGCCATGGAAGCGGCCGCTGCGGTGTATCTGTATGCAGCTTGGGACATTTGGCTGCAGGAGGTGAGGTCTCCGTAAGAGCAGGGCATGTTGCCCAAACCCGTTGGATCCATTCCACCTTGCAAACAACTCGAATCGAAACCCGCGGCGGCGGCTTGGTTTAAATAAGAGTAGTCCATGGTAGTGATGTTGATGTTGATGTTGATGTGCACTATATATTAGCTACTAAGATTACTAAGATCCCGACCTTTGAAAACGTACGTTAAAACTTTCCAACAACTTGTGGATATTATTTGTTAAGTTATAAATGATGCTTTAAAGGAAAGACGACGAGTTTAATAATCCAATCCAAGACATGAAGCAGCTGGTGGAATTTGACGGGTAGCTTAGTGAAGTAATTGAATCAAAGTCTGATATCAAATTATGGCGATTACGGATAATATTGGCACGGCTTTTTTGGAGAACGAAGAACGGTAGCGCAGCGCGTGTAGGCCCGACTGTCTGCTTGCGCCGAAATCAAATGATAAGCTTAATTCAATAACGTGCCAGAAACCTCCGCTTCGTCCGCTCTTTGAGGGTGGAAACGAAAAAGCTCGGGAACGAGAGGGAAAGATGCGGGGTGAGAGAAGTGGAGAAGTGGAGAAGTGTAGTTATAAGGGATGCTGTGCTGTGTGCTATGTGCTGTGTGTTCTGTGCACAGTGCACAGGCGGAGTTTAACTCCATTCCCGGCGCAGCCTCCAATTGAAAATACCCGCGCCGTTCTCCTTCAATCCTCCATTGGACATCCACGTGACGTCACCAACCCCCGAACACGCGACTCACTGGTGACACACACACACACACACATTCTTATTTACAACAAAGTATGCTGCTTCTATTTCCGAATATTAAAAAGCACGTTTTCCAAATTAAGTTTGCATGAGAAAAAGCTGATATGTTTTCTTTGACTTTGTTTACCTAAACATCGCACTGAGCCACTAAAACACAATATACCAACACCTGTAGGAACAACAAACGCACCATCTTTACCTAATTTCAAAAAAAAAAATCACCTCCACCTAATAAAAACATCACATCACGCCGCGCCGCGCCGCGCCATAATCGTTACTTATTAATAAAGAACAACTTACTTTTCCTTGCAAGATTTTACCATCAAGAAAATTACTAATTACGTTACATCAAGATTACATCTCTAGATTACATTACCAATTAAATTAAGTGTCTGGGGTGTACAAATATTTCGTATTTTCTATAAAATACCTATGTGGGTTAACTACAACAAACTATATTATTCTTTTCATTGCTTTATTTTCATATATTATAACTAAACCTTAATATAAAAAAAATCATCCTTTTTCTAAATTATTTCCCTCATTAAAATAATATTATATTAACAAATCTTTAATGATGATAACATGTTAATATGTATGGGTATTTTTGAATTATCAACTTTGGAAGCGATCACCTATAATATTATAGTGTCCATGAATCACGAATCATAAATTCTCTGACCTACATTTGTAACCTAAACTTGCAAGTAAAGGGACGTTTATCGAATCAAAACTTTCTAATTCCTTTAAACTCCTATGCACAAATTAAAATGATGTGAATAACACTAATTATTTATAACAACAGCTATTTCACTTAATTATTATTGTAATATATAATATGACATTTTACTGTCATTTGAAGAAAAATATTTTTTTTCTATTTTGGTTCATTACTATACTTTATTTTTTAACTATACTCCATTCAGATTAAAGATAGAGTGACTGACAACAAATTTATGTCAACATCACCTTCTAAAGGACCGTATTTAACTACCAAGTGTTATTGTTAAAGATTTTGAAAATGCAGATTATGATTCCATTAATCATTCATTAGCTAACATTAATTGGGATGTTGTACTCACTGAACAGCCCGACATTGATGCAAGTATTAATCTATTTTATAATATTGTATATTGTGTCATTGATAGATTCGTACCTGTTAAAAATATTCGTCCTAGAGCGCGTTCCACTAATAAACACTAAAGCCCACGACCACGACCGCAAAATTTTTCCGTACCACCAGCTCAAAACGTCATCATTCAACAAACGACCACTGAAACCCACGAATAAATACGGTCGTTGTGAGCTTCTTGTAGTCGTCATCGATGCACGAACGAAAAAATCGCGGTCTTATGTAGAACGATTTTGCGGTCGTCGTGGGCATTGCGAGTCTTTAGTGAAACGCACCCCTAGTACTTATCCCAAATGGTATTCATATGATTTAATTAATCTAATCAAGCAGAAAAAGGAGGCTCGTGCTGCCTACAAAAATAGTAACGCTATTACTGATTATAATGTATTTAAAAACGCTCAAAGTGTAAAATTCTGCAGAAATATGATATTTTTTAGACCTTTTTAGCACAATTTTGAGTAAAAAAGAAGAAAAAAGCGTCTTCTATCGTACTAACACAATAAACACTCTTTCTAATGCAATTAAAATTTTTCATTTTGCTCAATTAGTAATTTCACCAAATGGTTTGGAATATCACCATTTTTCAATACTTTTGCAGGCGAAATGCGGAGTTACACATTTCACCGAGTATCCTCTTAAGACGCAGTCATTTTATACAGGGTGTTCCGTTTATGGTTCACCAAACATTAGGGTTAGAAATTAGAGCAAATTTAGTTGATAAAAAAACGCCAAAAGTTTGAACTTTAACCCCCAGTATTATCAACTGATATTTAATTTTAAATGTGATTCAATTTGACATATATAGTATTTTTATGAAGTTTGAATATAGTTTATATGAAATTTAGCAGCAAAATAGACTATATATGTCAAATTATACCTCATTTAAAATTAAATGTCTGTTAATAATACTGGGGGTAAGTCATCAATTTTCGCAAAAAATCACAAAATCCCTAATTACATTTAACCAATGTAAGCAGAATTACAAGAAAATTATCACTAAAAAACTGAAATCATCCTGTTTCAATCATCAACAACAGTAATACATAAAGGGTTAATATAATGTTGAATAAAAAATCGAAAAGAAAAAAGAAGATAAAATAAATATTTTTTTTTCCGTTTTTGAATTTTTTTCCAAGATAACATGCATTAAGATTGTATTTTTTTAATTTTGTGAAGGTTGTTCATATTACAACAAATAAAAAAAATTGAAGCTATGTAACTTTTATTTCCTCCTCCTAATACAGCCTTCTAAAAATACTCCTAGAAAGAGAATTCTAAGCACAGTCTGTTACCAGATAAACTGACATCAAACTGTTATTAAATATTTAGAATTCCATCAAGTAACACTTATAACCTAATTGACAATTTATGCACCCATCATGATATACCATATACCTACAGCCTATGACAAACTATGCTGAGGACTACTTCTAATGAAAGTAATTTCAGAAGGCTTTACTAAGTGAAGGAAAAAGAATTACGGTTTTAAAATTTTCCCTAGTTTATACAGAATTTAAACAAGTTTCAAAAAATAAAAAAAAAACACAATCGTAATAGGTCTTATCTAGGAGAAAATTTAAAAAAACTGAAAAAAAAATAGGTTGTTATTTATTTTTCACTTTTTGATATGTTTTTCCACATTTTAACAATTAGGTTTTTATTACTGTTATTACTTATTGAAAGACGATAATTTTAGATTTTTATTGGTAATTTTTTTTATCCTTACAGACATTGGTTAAGATGTAATTAGCGATTTTGTAATATGTAATAAAAATTCAAAAGGCTACAGCTCTAAAACTAAAAAAGCTAGACTCCCAATTTTTTGTCTATTAAATTTGTTCTAGTTTCTAACCCCGATGTTTAATGAACCATGAACACCATGTATTTATAGTTCATTTTTAATTCACTGATTTTTTAGGTAAAGAAGTAAACCTAGGCGCCGCAATCAACCCTTTTTTAGTTCCTCACAAAAATATTCTACACCTTTTCCAATGGTTTTTCAGAAAATATTAATTCAATTTCAGAAATCATTAATTGTAATTCAGGATATTCAATTGTATTTCAGAATAATAAATTTAATTTCAGAAAGCATCAATTGTATTTCATAAAAATTAATTTACTTTTAGAAGAGACCTTTTGTAAAATATTATGAAGCCAAGAGTTTTTGGTGAAATTTTTGATGAGATATGTGTGCTGTTATGGTTCACGTGCACAATCACCCCCAAAAACTCTTGACTTCCTCATTTTCTTATAATTGGTCCTTTCTGAAATTAAACTGACTATTCTGAAATACAATTAATACTTTCTAAAATACTCAAACATTTGTGAAACCCCTTTTACGATTGTGGTTTATAAATAATTAAAATACATAATTATACATGTTAACTAAGTAAGTTAGTAATGTAGTATATTATTCAACTGAAATCGGTTGAATAATGAAGCCATTACTTAAGTGGAATAAAATTATATTTTTTGTTGAAAAATCATAAGATTGCATTTAAAATAACAAACTGCTGTCAATACACAGGGTGTTTCTGAACTAGTGTCGGATAATCTAAGAATAGATTTTTAGACCAATTTTAAGACAAAAAATAAGAATATTTTGTTCGGGTAAAAGTTCAAAGTTTTGATTCACTCAAAAAACTTCACCCTAACTTTTTTTTAAAAAGAATTCATCTCAAGGAGCTTGCCAAAAGGGTATGTGCAAAATTTGAGCCAATCATTGACAATGTAGATTTTATGTTAAAAAATTGAAAAAATATGATTAAACGTCAATGCCCTACATTTTCGAAATGAAGCGTTTTAGAGGAAAAAATTATTTTTACTTTTTGTCTTAAAATTGATCCAAAAATCCATTCCTAGATTATCCGACACTTGCTCAAAAACACCTTGTATTTAAAACGATTTTTTCATATTATTTTGAAAAACAGTTACACAAAACTTTATTTCGTAATTTTTCAAGTCAAGGAAATAATCGACTTTTTCAAAAATTACATTTTTCGGTTTTTTTCGTTTCTCTTCGGAATGGCTCGAAATTAAATTATTAGAAATATAAATAAAAATGACATTTACATTTACATTGTTTTCCATCTCATTTATGTTACTCGCATCGCGCAGAGATTTAAAAACTAAATACCCAATTTAAATAAATAATAACAACAATATACACAGTTTTACATAATAATTGAAAACTATTGTACATATTATTTATCTTTATGAGTGTTTTTTGTTGCTGCGTTTAAATTGGGCAACTTTTATTCAAAAACAACGTTTCGTACCGTACGAATAACTAATTAAAGAAATTTTTCTTTGGCATGTTTATGGTACCAATCGATTCATATTTTATGGCTTAACAAATTCGGAGAAGTGTAACATCGGGCTTTGATTGGGTTTTGAGTAATTTTACTGTAAAGTAGGAGTACTTTAAGGACCTTAAAAAATACACTTACTATTAATATTTTTTAATTCTTTTCTCCGATTTTGTTCACTATAAATATTTTTTAATGCTACCAAAATTTGGTACAAAAAAATTAAGTAGTATTTAGCATACTCAAAAAATGACTCTTAACTCGAAAACAAGTTGCAAATTTTGTAAAACACGAATACAATATTGCTTGTTTTTGTTTTTCTGTTTTTCTTTCAAATAGATATCTCTTGGTTTCATCAACAATTTGCACTTGATAAGTTAAATAAATAAAATACACGATAGTTCTTCAAAATCGGATTGAATCATTCTAACAAAATTATGAAGGGAGCTATTTAAAAATAACTCCAATATTAACTCATTTCTGTAGTAGAGTTAAAATTTTGCAAATATTTTGAAAAGTATACGGATGACCTTTTTCTTTTTTAGAAAACTCTAACGATACACACAATACAATACATTAATACCGGTAGATCCAAATCGCACTCAATTTAATTTAAACGTGTAACATTTTTGGCCAAAGATTTCGAGAAAAAAATTATCTACAATTATCAAACAAATATACATTCTAAAAAAATTATATAATTACTCTAAAATGATTTTTTCATGAAGTTAAGATTAATATAGCCCTTCCTACTTTACTCCTACTTCATCAAGGTATACATACAAAGTGATCATTTGAAAACGATCCACCGTTAATAACTCTAATATGACGAGATATATAAAATTTCGACGAAACACGTCAATTTTGATTTCGAGGGGAAAACTTAGTTAAGTATAAAAGTAACCGGTATATGTCTCTAGTTTTGCCACAGCCACCTCGACTTCAAAATTTTAAATGGCAACCCCTAACACGCAATACCTCATTTTAAAGGAAATTAAAAGGACTTTAAATTGGTGTGAAAAATTTTGGAATCGGATCACCACATCAAAAGTTATAACAAGAAATGTCAGACCAGAACTAAAATTTTGGGGTAAAATTTGTCCCCTATAAGTCTGTAGAAATTGATATAACATATTTCTCAAGCGAAAATGGGATGATTTAATCAAACTTATCTATATCCAAAAATGATTCGTTGAAGCGCAATCGAATGACAAAAATCTGCAAATTTTGTTATTTTAAGTTTTAATAGCGTCTTAGCAAACTGTTTTTGAATAAGATAATATGGTCTAAAAAATTCAATTTTGGTCTCAGGAATATGTTATACTAATTTATACCGATTTTTAGGGGCCAAATTTTACCCCAAAATTGTAGTTCAGGTCTGACATTTTTAGTTATAACTTGTGATGTGGTGATCCGATTTCAAAATTTTGCACACCAATTTAAAGTCCTTTTAATTTCCTTTAAAATGAAGTATTGCGTATTAGGAGTGGCCATTTAAAATTTTGAAAACAAGGTGGCTATGACAAAATTAGAGACATCTAGCGGTTATTTTGATACGCAATTAAGTTTCCCCCTCGCAAAAAAAATATTGACGTGCTTCGTCGAATTTTTATATATTTCGTCATACTAAGGTTATTAAGGGTGGATCGTTTTCAAATGATCACCCTGTATAAGTAAATACATAATTGAAAATTTAAATATACCTATCCATGTAACTACTGTATAAAGTTAAATGTTGGCGTTGAATCGTAGAAAATTGATTTTAATTAAATAAAAAATAGCGAAAGATAAGGGAAAATGAAAGAGTTTGTTATTGAATTAATTAAAAAGATTTAATAAAATAAGGCAATCTAAACAGCTAGATTTTGATTAATTGAATTTTATGTGTCTGGTATGAGCCTAAATTGTAGAATTGTTGGTGGAATGATATCGTCCTTGTCGTGTGATCACCCCAACCCAAGCCAAGGCAAGCCAAGAACCCAAGTCCCCGATCTACGCTGCTAGCAATTTGTCCAAGAAGCCCGGCATTCGCGCTCCACCTCTAAGATTCATCCCTGCACTCCCCAGGGGCCATCCTAACTATGGCCGCTCTATAATAAACATCTATCACGGTGTTTACTTTTCACTTCTAGCGCTGAATTAACAAA
Source organism: Stenus bimaculatus (assembly GCA_963971135.1). Lineage (NCBI taxonomy): Eukaryota > Metazoa > Arthropoda > Insecta > Coleoptera > Staphylinidae > Stenus > Stenus bimaculatus. The sequence goes on along the minus strand of OZ020180.1, from coordinate 69,354,881 downwards.
ACTTTTCTTAAAGCTGTAATAATGAATTAATTTCACGTTGAATAGGGGACACATTTTACTAAAACTTATTAGGTTAAACTTTCAACAAATACCTTCTAACACTAATCGCCCTTCTTTTTTTCTTTACTTATTTAGAACATCCCTTAATTGTGCTCTTATTCTTATTAAAAATATATCTTCTAGTTATGTTTGTTTTTCCAAGAAACCGTAAGTCAACAAGTGCTTCTTGCACAAATAGATTTTCCAGAATTCTACAATTAATTTACTAAGCCAACAGCTAAGGTATGAATAATTCTTTGAATAATTAACGGTCACTACATCACTGATAACATAATAAAAACAGATCAAAATAAAATTTAATAGAATAACGTATAACCACAATTTTTTATCACTTTAGAAACTACAAACCATGATCCTCCCATTATGACCAACATTTCATATTCACGGTATCCCAAAAATACCGAACGACTTCAGTACGTTGTAGGAGGATTCTTAGAAAAACAGTGAAAATAATTTCTCAACCATTATTATTGAGATTTTAACAAAAATCCAAAAGGCAAATTTGGCAACATTGGTACAGGTTTCCAATTGAAGCTAACGATTACAATCAAAATTATACATAGGTAACTAAAAAGGGGGTATATGAGCTAATTTCAAAATTTTACATAAAAAACATTTAAAAATGTGCATTTTGATATTCAATGCATAAACCTATATACAGGGTGTCTCACTTTTTTTCCAGCAATTTTTTTTAAATAGAAAATGTCATTCTCAACAAAAAATTTCCTATGAACTAATACTTTTTTTCGACTCCTTAAGAAGTTAAAGCAATTTTAAAATTTCAAAATATAATTGATTTTTTTGGGACACCCTGTATAAAAATCATTTTATTTCAATTTTTTAAATTTAAAACAAGTATACTTTGGATTTTGACATTATCTGTAAGCCAATCAGATAGGTTAATTTTCTTGTCATAAATTTTAAATGAGTCTATTTATTTTAAAAACAGCCAATAATGTTCAAAAAGTGAAAAAGGCAAGTTGGGAAAGGCAAAGGCCAAACCATAAATCTTTTAAATGAAAACATGATGATAAGAGAGAAAAATTATGCAGGTTTTCACAAAAACTCGTTAAAATATTGAAATTTTTAAATTGCTGTAATTTCTTAAGGAGTCTAAAAAATATTAGTTTATAGGAATTTTTTTGTTCAGAATGACAATTACTTTCTAAAAAAAGTTTTTGCTGAAAAAAAAAGTGAGACACCCTGTATAATAGGTACATATACAGGGTGCCCCCAGGTGCCTACAAAAGGTCTGTAAAAAGTGGTACCATATACCTCTAAGATTTATCTAATACGATGATTTAACCAAATTTATCTTTACCCAAAAGTGCTTCATCTCGTTATTTTTGGACAACATGCTTTTACTTCTGCATGTTAGGTATAAGTGGTCAAAAGAAAGTCATCGACTTTTAAATTGTCCTATAACTTTTTAGTGGCTAAATCAAAACGCATAAAATTTTATTTGATGGTAAACAGTGTAAACAATTTCTCTATTTATTTTATTTTAAGCAGAAAAAATATTTTTCTTTTGATGCATAACATAACACATAACATTAAAAAAAATTTAAACTTATGTTGTGCACCAAAGGAAGTTTTTTTTCTGCCTAAACTAAGTCATATACAGGATGATTCAGCCCACCCGTGCCACCCATTTATCGTGCTATCGTACATGGCCGAAATAAAAAATTTCATTACCAAAGTGAACCTAAAGAATCCATTGGTGAACTTATTTTTTTCCGGAACTACCCGGAACTATCCAGAACCGGAGGTAACTTTGATTTTTTAAATGGCAACACAGGTCGTTTGTATGGTATGAAAGGTCTTTCAAAAACAACTAACTTTTATTAAAATATTTTTTTAATATTTTTCATAGTTTTGAATTCATTCGAAAAACAAAATAAAATTGTTAAAAAAAGTAAATAAAAATTATTGCATATTTTGAAAGATTTTATAAATTTTTAAACCCTTTCTACAAATTCTAATGTTTTACCAACTTTAAATATCATACTTGTTCATATTTCAACAAAAATTTTCAAAATATGCAATAATTTTTATTTACTTTTTTTAACAACTGTTTTTTGTTTTTCGAATAAATTCTAAACTATGGAAAATATTAAAAAAATATTTTTATAAAAGCTGTTTGTTCTTAAAAGACCTATCAAACCATACTTATATTTATATTATATCACTTTCATTTTTTAAATTGCAACAAAGGTCGAGTTTGATGTGGTTTGATAGGTCTTTTCAAAATAAACAACTTTTATTAAAATATTTTTTTAATATTTTCCATACTGAATGATGTATTGCATGAAATATGTTTTGCTATTTTAAAAAAATCAAGAAGACCCCGTGTTAAAAATCCGAGCGACAAAAATTTTTTTTTTCATCTTAAAATATTTGTCCCAAAGCCCCATTTGATCCCACAAAATTTCAAATTTTTTTATCCAACCATTTGGGCATGGCGATTTTGGTTCCATATATAAAAATCGCCCTGTATATGTGGTCCATAAAACTCTGATAGTGGGCTATAATAATTTGCAATAAAAGTGGGTAGCTATTTAAAAAAAAGTTAAGTGATTATCGCGTGACCTTCAACCTGCTGATAAAGGTCACGACAACATTCGTAAATAATTCTTCACTAAGAATCGTACAACTTTTATTTGATACATTTTTACAAATACACTAAATTTCAAAAATAAATAGGCGTTGTTGAACTTTTTGTATCCAGAAGTAGGTGATCGTTGCAGATAAAAGTGACAAATAACAATCTTCAGTACTTGGACACCCTGTATTTAGATTCACCCGGTATACTGGGACATGTTTCTTATTAAATCCCTGTAATAATGATAATATTTAATTTAATATATTCTAAAGTACTATTAAAGGTGATAGTTATACACTTTTATGTATTTATTATTAGGTAAATAAAATAAAACCGGTCCTAAAATTGACGTCGTTTATTAAATCTTGTTGGAAGTTTTTGGAGTTGTGGTGGAATTGCAGTTCGCCTGTTAAGTTTGAGACCAATCCGCCACGGTGATGGACTCCTGTCCTACGGCAATGAGGACAATCAGTCTCCCCCTTGTTCTTATTTCCACAGAGATATTTGTCCGTCCAGAATCTCAAGCTACGAAACTGGAGGCTCATTCCGAGACCGTTTTCTATTGCTCCTATTAGTCTAGATTGTCAAGTGGAGCCTTATTTTTACTTCTCCTTTATTATTCAGCTTTACTCCCTACACTTTTCAGGCTTTACCTTTACTAACACATTGCGTATAACAATTACTAAATATTTAAACTTTTTTGGTAATAAATTTTAAAATAAAATAATATTACATCTAAAAAATTTATTTTCAATTACTTAGGTTTCATCATTTTTCTTTTGTAAATTGCAAAAAAATGTCTTCTAATTACAGAAGAATGTATGAAATACGGACTACTCAAATTTGGCGACTCTTTCCCCTTTTTAGTACCGCATCTGCAACGCCTAGATCCGGCACTGAACAATATTGATCACACCAAGCACTCAATATAGAAAAACAATATATTAGGTATATTTATATTTTTGGAAATTTTATTTTGTATATAAATTTATGTTTAGGGTAAAAATTTTTAATATCTGTTAATGGAGTATATTTATTTGGGTAAAATTGTAGTAAACATCATCCCTTCATCAAAAAGACTTTTAATCTTAATTAAAAAGGCACGCTAAGCGTACGCAATAATTTTGAAAAGTAATTTTCAATAACGGGCTGACGTGGGGTAAGTTGCGAATTGCGAAAGCGCCGGGCCTGAGGGCCACCTCCGCAGGACCTCCTGGTGTGACTCAAGGGAATTCCTTCGCTGTGACCGGAGCGGATGCGTCCTTCCCATCATAAACATGGCAGCAAACGGCAAACGCCGGCGGCTGCACGGGACGGATGTCTCCGGGGAACAGGAATCGATGTCGGGATAACCAATTATTAAGGGACTACGAATCTAATTTAATATTCACGTCGCAGGATTTATGTTTCAATTGACTTTCTCCAATTTCAAAGCTTTCTCACACTCTCAAGTGCAACATTTAAAACCTCCTTTTAGGGGGGTAATTTCTATTAAATTGACTTATAAGAACAAATGATTTTACACTTCATATTTTGATTTTGAAGATGAGGGAAAAGAAACTTTCGAATGTAAATATAAACCCCAAGAATTATTATATTTTATAAAATTAAGTATATCCCTCACGTATTTCTAAAGTAACACAACTCAAAAAAAGTAAGTTTTTCAGAAAATGCGTAAAATTATTTATAAAATTCACCTAAAACAGTTTTTTGCATTTTCTGAAATACTTTTTTAAGTTGTCACTTTAGAAATACGTGTACGATCCCAAGTAACAGATCATGGGAAATTTTTTGTATTTAAGTAAATTTTACCTAATTAAAGAAAATTCACGTAATATTGCCCAAAATGACGACTTTAAAGGCATTTCGTTGCGCATTAGATACGGGATTTTTACCTGGTAGAAATTTTTACTAATAAAGCGAATACTAGGGAAAATTTACCATTATTTGACCTAATTTATTACTAATTGGTCATATTTCTTCAAAGTTGAAAATAGGGAAATTCTAAAGTAAAATTTACATAATTATCTTACCTAACGTCGCCTTTAAAGTAAAAATATCCTGTTAGTCAAATTTATAGTAAAACTTACTGAAATTTGACTTTTATAATGACTATTATTGAAAAAATACTTCATAGTAAAATTTTTGTAAATTTGGTTGCGTTTCCTATAATAGTAAAATTTACTTAGGGTTATTATAGTCAATGAATTTAAATTTATAACTTTGTGATCAAACTTTCTAGTTTGGAAGACTTTAAAGGCATAATTTTTTCTAGACAATTTATGTAGTGGTAAATAAACAAAAAATTACGTAATTTAGGACACTTTTTAATTCAAAGTTATCCACAACTACTTGTTGATGTTTAATATAATATTTTTATAATAACATTATGTATACCTTAAAATTGTAAGATTATTATTAAATCTAACGAGTTTAATGTATTCTGTCTCAAACGCATAGCTGATTTATCATGATGGGAATAACTTTCATAAAATCATATCAGATGTCTACAACATATTACTTATAAAAAACACTACCAAGGGATACAAAAGGATGTCAAATTGATTCCACATCTACATTTATAATCTTGGTATTCTTCACAGAATTTAAATGAACCTTTAAATTTAAAAGAGACCACTGCTACAAATTTTTGGGTTATATTTTTAGGTTATAGGAACTACGCGTTTGATCTTAAATGTTCGTGGCCTATTCTTGCCTTCAAAGTCAAATTTACTTATTCAGTACAAAAATACTTCAAAGTATTTTTGACTTTGAGGTAAAAAGTTTCAATTTAGGGCAAAATTACTATAAAGTCAAATTTATAAGAATTTTTTACCAAGTTTCAAGGAAAAATTACCTAATAGGCTAGAAAATAAGTAAAATTTCCTATTAGGTAAATTCTAGCAATGACGCCATATTTATTACTAATGAATTTTAGGTTAAGTATAAATTTATCAAAGATTAATGATTATTTATATATTAAAATAAAGTTTTTTTTAAATAAAAAGTTAACAAATCATACGACATTTCTTTAAATAAATATTTAAAAATTGAAATTACACATATAAAGCTAAGACCAAAAAAAGTCTAATCTAATTAATAACAAAAATTATTTTTAAAGAAAGATTTTTGAATAAGGAATTGTATTATTTCAAGGTAAAATCCATAAGTCTCGCAGATTTTTTTTATCGCAACCAAATTTGAAGCATAGGCGAGTAGTTTCAACAACACCCCGAACACTACATAATATAATGCATAATAAATATTAGTAAACCATTATGGATACTTTACCTTATAATGGATTCATGTTTCCAACATATTTCATTCTAAGAAAAAAAAGTTGGTAGTCGTGAGCCAAACTCGTTATAGAACATCTTTATTATTGAGGTTAAGAAATATTTGGAAAATATGTAGTAAATTTTACGTCGGCATTACATAAATTTAACGTAATTAACTTATAGGTAACTTCCTTATAGATCGACAATTAGGGAAATATTACGTCGAAACTATATTCAATTTTCCACCCTTACGTAAAATTTATGTAAAGTTTACGTAATAACGACGTAGTTCGTATAGGGTAAAACGATTTGATATCCCTAAATGACATAAATTTTACGTAATTTTGACCAAAATTGTTGCTTGGGATATGTATACCTGGAAACAGGAAGTAATATATAAATAAAAACAAAACTCAACCAATTTCTTTAATTTAGAAAAATATGTATACTTAGGGTGAGATTGACAAAACTTAAAATACCTACAAATTTTTGTAAACTTCGCTATTATCAAAATACAATGTAAACTTTGGGACTTGGAATTTTAATTTTACTGTGATAGATCATCATCTCAGTTGAGGATATTTTTATTTTTTATTCTTCCAAGTGGACGCAACTTTTTTCTCATTCCGTAGTTAAAAACAATAATATGAATACATGAAAGTGCATTTTTGTTTCTGAGAGTGGCAGATTAAAACATTTAGGAGCGCCAAATTTAATAATTGATAATATCGGACTATTTTGTGTTTTTCCTGTCCCCACAAAGCTGACATATTTACAAATGGTATATTGCTTTATTTGGAGAAATGAAGAACTTTTTGGCGAGCTCAAAGAAAAGGACCATGTCGACTTTATATCGGGATTTAAATGACGTTTTAACATATAATTATCTAAAGACACAGCGCCCATAAGGATCAATGTTTTTAAAAAATGCTTTCTCATTGTGGTTGTGTTTTTTAACCAACTTTACTCGAGCAAATCTGAGCAAATCATATTCTGTCTCATTTTCTCCCAAAGAACTAAAAAAAGAAGAAAGTGATTTGTTCGAGGAAATCATTAAAATGAATTTTAGCCAAAACCCCTTAGAATTGGATGTACCTAAATTATATCAAAAATATTACAATTGGTTAAAAATATAAAAAAGTTATTTTTAAATTAAAAATTAAAATTAAAAAAAAAAAACGGAAGCCACGTTGTATTTAATGGGACAGAAAGATGTTTAAATTTAGTTCGTATATTAACAATAAATTACATTCTCGACATGCTAGTACCTAATTAGGAAATCAACATTTTATGTTTCAGTAGGCAACCAACATGTGAGGCAAGTGACGTTTACCATGGAATATGGATACAATAAGAGAGCCAGTTTCCATAAGAGGTTTTTAATGGTGTTCTCGGGCTGACGAAAAGGTGGCGCTTTAAATTATTTAAAAAAATACTTTAAATTGGCAATGCTCAATGGTCTTAATTTAAAATAATAACCACTAATTAGCGAAATTACGCTAATATCATGCATGAAGCATGAAACATAAACAAGACGTTTGTTTGAAGCGTTTGAAGAGGTACTCTGTAAACCAATATGTTAAACCTACTGTCACCAGATGGCAGCACATTATAATATGAATACCCAAAATGTTACTCGTATTGCATGCATACTCCATACGTTTCTTTTTGGAAGATTACAAATATTAATATCTCAAAAAGTGTTTTTTGTTCAAAGCTAATATTTTGTGAAATTCATTTATTTATAGTTATCTACAAGTGTGCAAACGGAAAATGCTGTAAGTGAAAATTGATTTTGGGCCGGGAATCCAACATGATGCTTTATGGGTTTGTTCAAAGTTCCAACACTCTAAACAACCGTACATTGATGATCACGGTCGTGCGCAATAGAAAAAACGCGTCCAATCAGAGACGAGTTCTTGGGATCGTGATCTGTTCCGTCATTTCGGTACACGCCACGAAGCAGTTACTCTCATACTCGTTAACTCAAAACATAAAAACTTCCAGTCTTAACAATCACAACACGTGAATAATTACCGCATATGCATAAAACTGTTCAAACAAAGCTTTTCCTTGCGTGATATAGACTTTTGACAGTAATAAGGCCGAAATTCGTTTCAAACAGTTTTCATACGATTTCGTGTCGGTAAGAAAACTCGTCGAAATAAATCTAATCATTATTAATCATTTCCTACTTTTTCGGTTAAGTGTGGAAAGTGTATCCGACTTACGTCGGAATGTACGAATATGGTACTTTGTACTTTGAAAAAAAAATAATTTTATCATTTTTTGGGTAGATCTAATTTTAACTAAACATATTAAAGAATTAAATGGCCTGTAATCAGCTACCATTATGAAAGTATTTAGAGACGTTCTTATGAAAAAGTTGTTGGTAAAGACGTTTTTAACATTAAAGGCTTCTTTAAATTTTTGAATCTAATAGAAAACGAAAAACTATTTAGACAATTATAAACTTTTTTTCAAAAAGTAGCAAAATATTTAGAAAAATTTAAATAATATTAAAAATTATTCTAAAGTGATAAACTTTAAGGAAAGTAATAATATTCAAGAAATCGCGGATTTTAAACAATATAAATGTTTAAGGGATGATATTAGGATTAGTGAAAATTTAAAAACAAGTATACTTACACATGTTTCATTTATTTTTGGGTTCAAAATACAATTTTAGTATACAGGGTGTCGCAAAATTCGTCCAACAACGCTTAACTGGAGATAGTACATAGTACACCCAAAAATAAGTCTACATGACCAAATTCATTTTTATAAAAAATGCACCCCTGAAGAGTTATAAGCCTCAAAAGTTGATTTTTTAAAAGAGGATTTTCTTTATTGCAGCCATAGTAGTAAAGATTTTTTAATGAAATTTTGTATAGGTACATTTGAATACTGAACGCTCAATTGGTAAAAATTTGGTTTATGCTCAACTTTCGTAAATAGTGTTTGAGGGAAAAGGAAGACGTAAAACAGTCAAAAAATTTTTAGGTGTTTAAAAATTTTTTGAGCCTAAAAAAGTATTTTCTTAAAAATGTATGTAAAGTGGTCTAACTTTCGTACCTTTTTTTTAATTTTATTCTAAAACGAACAATTTATAAGGGGCAAAAAATCTTCTTTACGCAGTTTTCTACATAAAAAATGATTTTTACATAAAATTTTTAAACAGCTATAAAGTTTTTGATTGTTTTATGTCTTCTTCTTTCATCCAACAGCATTTAAAAAAGTCGAGAATAAGCTAAATTATTACCAATTGAGCGTTCACATTATTCAAATATACGTATACAAAATTTCATTAAAAAATATTTGCTACTATGGAATTAATTTAAGAAAATATTTTTAAAAAAATCAAGTTTTTAGGCTTATAACTCTTCAGGGGTGCCTTTTTTATTTAAATGCATTTAGTTATATCTGTTGAAGTTAAAGCATTACTTTAATTTTTGGATTTGATATTTAATAATCAAGTGTTGTTTTGTTAATAAAAAAATGAATGATGTAGTTGTTATGTATAATATTTTTGAATGAGTTGAAATACAGAATTCCAACAAGTAACACGTATTTTAATAAAAGTTAACAATATCGACTTATTTTTAGGTCTACTATCTCCACTTAAGCGTTTTCGGTCGAATTTTGCGACACCCTGTATAATAAAATTGTATTTTGAACCCAAAAATAAATGAAACATGTGTAAGTATTGTTGTTTTAAATTTTCACTAATCCTAATATCATGCCTTAACCATTTATATTGTTAAAAATCCGTGATTTCTTGAATATTATTACTTTCCTTAAAGTTTATGTCTTTAGAATAATTTTTAATAAAATTTTGATTTTTCTAAATATTTTGCTACATTTTGAAAAAAGTTTATAATTGTCTAAATAGTTTTTCGTTTTAAATGAGCTACTAGTAAAAATACAAAATTCTTCAAAATGCCTGGAATTTAAAGTTGTGAACTAAAATCAAAACGAAAATATAAAATAATTGGACTTTTCAAAATGTTTACTAATAAAAATTTATAAGATTCGCTTATTTTTTATAAATATTTGTGATAAAAAATGAGTATATACATTTTTCAACTCAGGTTAAAAAATTCATAAGTTTAAAATATCACGGTTATTTCAGAAATTTCATCATTGGTATTTACAAAATTTGGTAAAAAAATGTAAAATAATAAAAACATGACAAATTTCATAACTAAAATATGCAATAATTCAAAAAATCACGGATTAAGGCATTCATGGTATTTTTGACAATAATTTTGTGGTTGATAAACAGTTTTGTGATTAATAAATAAGTTACCATTGTGTTTATCCCATTTAAATGCATATTCGTATACTCATTAAACTGGAATTTAAATTTTAAAATTAGGAAATCCAGTTGAAGAGTTGAACATGTAGCTTGTTACCATGTATACGGTTTTAAAAACACCTGAAATTAAATCATTTTTTAAAATACCACATCCTACACAAAATTTATAAGAGACAAAAAATCTTTCTCTTGAATTTATCTACATGAGGCAATAAATTTTAAATTAAAATTTTAAATACCAAAAAAGTTTTTAAGTGTTTTAACTCCTCTCGTACCATCTAAGAACATTTCCAGTGATTACTGGATTAGTAAATTTTTTACCAAATGAGCGATTTTTATAAAAATGCATGTATACAAAATTTCATCATAAAATTGTTATTACTTTGGCAGCAATTAAAAAAAATATATTTTTTTAAATGAAGTTCAGAAGCTTATAACTTCTTAGGGATGCATTTTTGAATATAGATAAATAGGGTCAAATCGATTTATTTTCACGTCTACTATCATCAGTTAAGCGTTGTCGGTGTAGTTACAGGATACCCTGTATAATGCGATTTAAAAATTTATTACATTACGACTAAAGAGACCCAAAAACTTTATAGGCAACTAGCGGGTTTTTAAAATTCATTCTAAAAAAGATGAATTCCCAACTTTGTCTTTTCATATCTCGGCCAATTGGTCAAGGGTGAAGGGTTTTTAACAACGTACTGAAGAGATCTTGCGCCATTCTCGAGACACACTGTATGTGTTTGCAAAATTAGAAAAATATAAGGTTATGTTAGGTTAACCTATGTTTTTAAGTTTCAGAATCTCGAAAAAAATAGCCTTATTTCGGGATTTCATCAATAATTTTGCCCTCCCCAAAATGAAATCCTGGATCCTTGATGGAACCAACATCTCACACCAAAGAGTTCTTTTAGATTGTTTATTACTAGAGATCTTTTATACTCTATATGTATAAGCATTATTCTCATTCATAATTGCAATGCTGGTTACGTTTCTTAATGCATTGTACTAATCGAAATGTGAGAGTTGCTTGGTCCTCTTGTATTTTCTCAAAGCATTATCACGTAGGCTCATCATTTTCTTAATGGTGCTAGTAACCCAAGGGCTCGATCTTTTGTAGTTCTGAAATTTTTGCAAGAGGGCAAGTATATCGAAGACACGTTATTGTTGAAGAAGTCAACTTTATCATCGACATCCTTAATATCATATTATATGTATAAGATACCAGGGTATGTCATAAATGTCAGCAGTAAAGGCTGCCAGATCATATTTTTTTGCAATTTCTAGAGATAATATTAATGTATCTTTTTTGCATTTTACCAAATTATAACTAAAATACCAAAAATCGTAGTGAATGTACTCTTCTTGGGGGGATAATAGGCACAAAGATACGTCATTACTATGTTAAAAAGATTTCTAGGGCATCTATAAAAAAATTAAAAATCCAGTTTTCCAAAAGTATAGAAACATGAAAATCAAAAACTCTTTATGAAAAATGAATTCCTGGTTAATAATTTTGTAGATGCTTGTTTTAGAATTTACTTGGCAAATGTGCCGAAAAAAATGTTATTAGTATAATTAGTACGTTCTGCGAACTTGGCTTACTTCACTTTTTATTTTGTAATTTAAAATTATTTTAAGTAAAATTAAATTTCCCAAAAATTGTTTACAAAAAAATGAATCTCTCCCTTATGCTAAGACAAAAAGTAAGTAACTTACAAAAACTTTATAAAAAATAAATATAACTTTTTACTTTTATTAACTTTACTTCCACATATCTTTACCTATTCAGTTGAAATTTTTAATGTTTTTTGCAATATATTGTAGGTATAGTTTTTTTAATAATGAACAATTTTGTACGTAATTTTTGTATCAAAAATTGAAATTTTGATTCTACCATGCGCCATTTCTACAAAAAACGACAGCCAATAATATACAGAAGTAATTTCTTTTTATTTTTGGTCCTAAGCTATAAAAGAAATGTTTCCAGCCGAAAAGCCCTTTCTGTTTGCAGAGGTATTCTTTGTCGATCTCTGACGTCACCGTTTTGCAAGAAAATATCACTTTTAATCAGTATGATTAGAAAACATGTACAATAAAGGTCTTTTAAACAGATTTTGTTTTGCATTTACCATATTCGCACAAAAAATTGTCAAAGTATGTATCTCCCTTTTTTGCGTTGTAGAGTGTCATTACCCCTTAATTAGTTTCTAAAAGAGACGTTGGAATTTGAAAAAAAAAATAAAGTTTGGATAATGAATAAAAATTTACTTGAAGGTATAAAGTGATTTTTAGTAATTTGATAATTAATAATGTTTCAGTGGTGAATAGTGAAAAAATGTGGTTAATTTAAAATGAATAATACAAATAATCCAATAGCAAGTTGCAAGTGGCAAGTGTGTGAATAAAGCTGATTAAAAGAATGCAGTTCAGTTGTTATTGTTTGGACAATCAACGAGAACAAGTGCAGATAATAAGGGGGTTGTATAGTGTATGTGTGTTTAGTTAATAAAATCCGGAGGTCATGATGCGCATCGGAAGGGAGGAAGTGGCTGACAAATGCTCAACCAGGAGCCACGTGCCCGGCGCACTCCTCAATCGGTGGTGGTTTGGCCGTTTGGCCGTTTGGCGACGCTCGCTCCCAATTTTCCTACATCTGGCATTATGGAATAATCGATGGATGAGTTTTCACTTCACACACTACATTTAACAATCCGCTATATCCACTGCTACGTCGACGAAATTGCCAACGAAATTAATAAACTCAAATGGTTTCATAATTTAATTTATTTAGAATAATTGATTGCTTTAACCGCAACTACATTTATTTTCAATACATTTATTTCTTCTTCCACTTCAAATCATTACCCTGTTAAACTTATCACCTTATCATTTTTTCTTCAATATTAAAATACCTAATCACTGAATCAGTAGAAAATTCTTAATAGTCTATAAAATATAATTAAAATTTTTTGTAAAAAAAATAAAACGCCAATTAATAATTTTTATTTAAACAATAACAAAACAAACAATATAAAACAATAAATAAGGATATTTTTAATAGCCTTTAAACTTCGCCTGTATAATTTCAAATCCTCCTCCACTCTGTCCAATTAAGAAGTGTTTATTATCAACATTAAACTGTTTGATTGTGAAAGCTTTTGTCGATAATTCAAAAGCTTTTGTAAATTTCGAAATCCCTTCATATTTGAAAACCACAAGAGGATTTTCACAAACTACATATAATACTAACTCATCGCTAGGTAGAATTGCAAATTCCAACTGAATTGGAACGTTAATTTGTATAGTTTGCCAATATACGTACATTAGTGTTTCAGTATTAAACCTGTCATAAAATCAACTTTAAAACGGTGATAACTTATTAATTTTTAGTTACCTCATGATGATTACTTCTCCAGGATATAATTCTTCTCTCCAAAGACCTGAAGCGATTGCCAAATAATTTATGTTTTTATATGTAATTGTGGTGATGCTTATCGGTGTCATGATGTTAATATTTTGATGCTTTATGAAATAACCACTGGTTTCATCAAATTTCCAGACAGTTATCGGCGATACTAACGAATCTTGATCTAATACTACCAAATAAAAACAATCTCCAATCTTCATCGTTTTTACCTACAATATAATAAAATCAAATATTTGTTAACACAAATAAAATGGTATTATTTAATTGATTAAAAATACAGGGTGTCTTACGGGACGTTTGACAACATGGGTTATTATTGGAGATAAAAGTCGGTTAAATGAAGAAAGTAATAGAGATATTAATAATTTATTGACAAGACATTGCAGAACTATCCTAAGTCAAAATTTGCATAAAATATGATAAAGCCAATTTACAGTTCAAACTGTGACGCTTTTAATGCAGAAACAACCAAACTTATATTCAATTTAAAGCAATCTAGATAATGTCCTTAGAAAACCTAACTATAACATATCTCTAAATTTTAACATACATACATACTGTTATGCAAATTCGTAACATGATTAAAATTCTTAAAGAGAGAGAAAATGCAGAAATTGAATTCAAGAATATTTATGATGAAATCAAACTTATCGCAAAAATATGCATACAAGAGTCAGTTCCACGTTTGTGCAGAAAACAGAAATTATGTTCCATTCTATAGCTCTAAAGAACATTATACTTATAAAAGATTCTTTACCTATATTGACTATTTTTAGTTTTTAAAATAAATCTTTTGTATTACACGTTTTGATCCAACCTTTTATAGATATTGAATCTTTAGTTTATTCATATTATGACAAATTGTTAGAATTTTCTTCCTTATTGCATTTTAAATTTATTCTCAACTATTTATTGTTTTGATCGACGTTATTTTAACACCGAAAATGTTACTTTACATCGGTATTAACTTACAGTAAATGAGTAAAGTGTTCAAAAATACCATTTTTTTATACATATATGATGACATTCGAAATTAACAGCGCTGTTACCACTAACATTTTTGTTCAGAATGGCACCAATTAAATGTTATTTTACATTAAATTTAATCTTCATTTTTATTTCAAATAAAAAAGTATTTCAAATAAAGTATTTCAATTACAAAGTATTTGAAATACTTTATAACCAAGTATTTTGGTCAAAGTATTTCAAATAAACCTAAAAATTAAAGTATTTTGTATTTTGTATTTTGTATTTCAAATACTTAAAAAAAAGTATTTTGACCACCTCTGACTATTTCATTGCTTCACTAACAAAATGGTTTCTAACTCATGAAGGGCCTATAATTTCATTTTCATGCCTTTTAATGCTCTAAAATCTAAAACATGTATTATAGACTGTAGAATGTTGTCACTTGTACAATTTTATGAAGGTGATTTACCAGAGCTACGGGAAGTTATTGCTGAAGAATATTGTCTGTGGAAGTAGAGTTGGAGTTAAGTTAAAGCAAATTTATCAACCACCAGCCACTGCTATTGAAACCTTGGTTCTCTATGAACGGGTTTTATTTTCTAATATACAAGGTTTATGGAGGAGATTGGGGCTCTTAACTTAAGTTTATTGGTATACAATGTGTTACCATTTTCGAAATATAATTGTTTTTGTAAATTTTTGACTATCAATCTGATCCCATTTGCTTTGAATTAATGCCTAATGCATGCTTATCAAAAAGGGACCAAGCGATATTTTTAGAAAAATGCGATTATGGCACCAAACTACGTAGTTGAACTCTGGAGAAAATATCACATTTTTCTAAAAATGTCGCTTGGTCCTTTCTGATAGGCATTGTCCAATTCGGAGTTGATATCTTTTGAAAAAAATATTTTCTGTAACTTAAAATTATTAAAATTTCATACTTCAAACATGTTGAAAACCTTTTACAAAATGAAAAAAAAATTGAAGTCAGAAGAAATATTTGAAGGATAAATGTTACAATGAAGGGCGCGTTCCAGTAATGAACACTAAAGCTCACGACCACGACCGCAAAATTTTCCCGATCCACTATCTCAATAGGTCACCATTCAACAAACAACCACAAAAATCCACGAATAAATACGGTCGTTGTGAGCTGCTTGCGGTCGCCATCGATGCACGAAAGAATAAATCGCGGCCTTATGTAGAACGACTTTGCGGTCGTCGTGGGCTTTTGTGTTCATTACTGGAACGCGCCCGAATTTTCATATTATGTAATATCACGAGCTGTCAAATTTATGTCGAATATTTTTCACTGTCGTTACCACGAATGTCATTTGCGGTAAAGTTTTTAACTGCAAATGACATGAGTGGTAATTTATGAAAAATATTTGGCTTATAATTTGAACAAGAGTAAAAGGCAGATTCTGGTCAAAACTAATGGTGCAATTCTCTGCAAATCTGTAAGTCCTTACAGGCGATTTCCATGGTTACCTTACAGATATTTCCTATAAGGGCTTACAAAGCACAAAATTGCAACATAAAGGACTTTAATTAGAAACAAATAAAGTAAACATGGAAAATGCCCACTACAACCATATTCAGGAAATATCTGTAAGGTAACCAAGGAAACCGTTCATTACAACCCATATGAATAACCTTACAGATTTTTGACTTACAGATTTACCCAGAATTGCACCATTAAAGACCTTTAAACTTAAATGATTTGACCAGAATGTAGGTATAAATATTTAAGGGACTATTTAACGAACATTTTCACCTTTTTGTGCAAAATTTGACATTCACACTTTCATTAAATTTTTACATAAACTTCTTAAAATAATCGCTGATATATTTGACGTTTTACTTTTTACAAAATATAATCACTTGTGAATTGAATAGTCCAATGACTAACCTAAAATTGTAATAAAAATTTTCTCATATTTCAATTTTTTTATTTTGTAAAAAGTTATAAACTTAAGATGAAAAAAAATTCTCAGCAACCTCTCTTGATAATCCTGGCTACGCCACTGTAAAAAAAAGTGATATTTGATTTAGGATATTTCTGCATTATAGCATGATGATTATAGCCATATTTTGAAAATCGCATTTTTGCAGTTGAACGTCCCGTGAGACACCCTAAATAGGGATCCGAAATTTCGAGGCCCAACATTCATATTTCCTGTTTAAAGAAAAATGAAGTATGCTTTAGTGTGTATTTTTTGATTATTGATAATCTAAGAAGAATTTATACCCGCCATTATTTAAAAAAATGCAAAAATTTTTTATTTTATTTTTTTATTCAAAACCTAATCTATACAGGATGTTCCGAAATTAAGCGGCCTACGTTTAGGAGGTGATTCTACAACTAATTGTAAGAAAAAAAGTTTATATAAACCTATATTCGATTTCGCCTCCAAGGGGAGCTAGAGCCCTTAACATGTGTCATCAAAAATTGGGTTTTTGCTCGATTAATTGAAAACAAATTACTGTAGAGATTTGAAATTTTGTAAGTCATGAGATCACTTGGATAAGTTTTCCTGGTTTTTTCTATTTTCTCTTGAAAGGGTAGATTTTGGGAGGGATGTCATAAAAAATACCAATAACTTTATTATGGCTAGTAAAAAATAAAAACACCCTGTACAGTTAAACTAACCAATTTAGACATTTTTTAACGAGGAATCCAACAACTTTTTTTCTTATTGGCAACATTGCATTTTTGTTTCCGTGAAATTAAATTATATTTTTCTAATTTTAAAAATGTATTCCTAAATTGACGCATAACTTTTTTATAGTAGAGAACTAAAACGCTTTGGGTTTGATTTTTGATTGTGAAATAAGTTTGTACGATTAGTTGATCAATGTAAGGTAAAATCTCCAAAAAAATAGTTAAACAATTTTCACAAAATATATAGAAGTATCATGATTTAAGGAAAGCCTTATAAATACCATACGACATACGAAAAGACAGTTAGGTACCAAATTCATAATCAATTTGAATAGTTTTTGACAAAAGAGAATTTAGACCGAAAATATCAACAGTCCAATTAGGTGAGAGAATTTAGATAATCGAAATAATAAATATATTATGATGAATTAAAATGCGTTTAAAGTTAATGAAATGGGCCAGGCATTTTTGTTTTCACTAAATTTAATTTTTTTCTGGGATAACTTAAATGTAGTAATTAAAGTGACAAATTAGTATCAAAAATAGTCTCCCATTTGGAATGTTTTTAACTTTACGATTGAAATAAACCGAGTCATTTATTTACAAAAAAATACTCTAATATCGTGCATTCAGCACATTACGTTTTTAGTAATTTCATATTTTTAATTAGAAGAAAATATAAAATATCATGTGTCATGTTTGATAAGTTTACAACTTTGAACTGACATAGTATCTCCAATATCCAATAATAAAAAGGTAAACAGGCTGATTTTTATTTTTATTTTTAAAAATCAATAAATATGAATTTTTTTACCAAAGTTATGTACAAAATCAGAAATATGAAAATAAAACTATAAATAATGCTGATGGAAAGACGAAAAGAGTCAATAATTACCGAGCAGCTTTATCATCTAGGCAACAAAACATGCACATCAGGTTTATTACCGGTTGCTATTCTCCCCCTTGAAATTTAATTCTCACCAAAGATTAGGGTTGCCTCTTATGGAGGACACTTCAAAACTCAAAAAAAGTCATTTTGAATTTATTTCGTTACACCGGCCGATCAACGTACGATGTCTTAAAAATAGTGAATATTAGAGCCAGTTATTAAAATTTGTTTGAAATCACTAATCTGCACTTTGGTACTTGATATGTATTTATTTCTAAAGTGTCATGAAAATTAGTAAATTCGAAAATAAAAAAAAATCGCCTGCGAGGATTTCTAACATTTGAGGGCCCCAACAACTTTTCGAACGGGGCGAAAAAACCTCGAATCTGCCCCAATCTACTCTAGTTAGATTAGATATTTTTTGGCCTTAATGCTATAAACATTGACGCAATTACTAAAATCAATAAAAACTCAGAGAATAACAAAGCCTTTACTCGCCTTTCTCCATTTTGTTAACCCTCTTATTGTTTGGGATACAAATAAAAAATTGTACCACCTATTTTCAGTAGTACATAAATCGTTGAAAATATGTTAAATACAAATTAAAAAATTATTTATCTCACCAATTTTCTGGTAATTTCTGAAAATAAAGCAAATTAAGGGGGTATTTTCTCTTATCTTCTAAAACTACATTATTGTCATTACAAATCATAAAAGTTTTGAGTTCCCACTTATTTTCCATTATTTACCAAATCATTGTCAAATTACCCTTTCAACTTGTAAGTACATATGTTTCTAATTTAAGTAATTTTTCTATTAATTTTGGATGATCTTTGTCAGAAAATGAAAAACAAAAAATAGATTTAACTTTTTTCTTTCTGAATATTTTATTTAACATTTCAACGATTTCTGTGTTTTGTTATTTTACTAATTGAAAGAAAACACTCGGACAATGAAATTTGTTCATCTAGAAGCCTTATAGGTATATCACCTTAAGCCTCAAAGTCCAATAAATTTTCTGTGATTTTATGCAATTTTGCACGCAACTAAAAAATTTGATTTCAAGCTTTACTAACGAATTGGATAATGATCAATCATGACCAAAATTTTTAAAAATATGTAATAAAACTAAATGAGTCTTAAATTCTTATTTCAAAAAAATTCAAATAATTTGCTGTCTTGCTTAATTTTTATGCGATAATTTTTCCTCTTTTTTAGATATTCGCCATCATCGATAGTTATGCCTTTTCTTAGATAGATTTAAAATAACCTTTTTAAGGCACATAGAAAATGGGATGAAAAACAAAATGGTGAATTTTGTCTTATGTTTTTCTTCAACTTTATTAATTATTTTTAATATAAAGGCCATTCCTGATAATTGTGCCATATCACATACTGAACATACCTCATGAAATTAATAGTTATTGTATTTCGTTTTATTGAGGACAAAATCATCTAAAAAATTTGAAATTTCCACAAAATTTTCCGGCACTTAACCTCACTTCGGCATTCGCTGACCCTATGCCATTTTTTATGGGCGTTTCATGATGAAAACTTTCATACTTTCAATTGGCAGCAACAAGAAATTAGCCGAAATTTTGCATTTTCACTTCAGGTCATTATTTGAACCCTTTGGTCACCTGCAACCCTTATTTTCCGCCATTAAAGTGTATCTTAACTTTGTGTTAATGCATATGGCAGCGGCGAGAAAACCGTCTCAAAAAAATATTTTTTGCGCAAAATAAAATTGAATTTTCCATATGAATGTCACGCACGGACCGCTCAAATTTTCCCTCATTATTATCAGCACTTTTATACCTTTCACTCCCCACATAGGCACAAATGAGAAAATCGTCACCATCTCTCGGTCTTTAAAAAAATAAATAAAAAATTAAATTAAATTTTTAACTCAAAATGGTTTTCACCTTAAGTCAGCTGATTTTTTCATCAAAAGTCGAAAATTAAAATAGAATTATTGTAATATTTTTGTTTCATATAGAAGACCTCGAAAACTTTTTAGTGAGAAGTTGCACTTTTTTAAATATGATCTTGAAAAATTCTATATTAGTGCTGTTTATGAAAACCATTGACGAATCCAAAGACGAATTCTATTGTATTCCCACAATACTTCCGAAACGTTTGAAGAACCATTTTTAAAATATTTAAATTATTAAACTCAAAACAGGACTTATCTTCGTTTAAAGATATCGAAGGAAAAAAATCGGGTGAGTTTACAGGAAAATTATCGATAAAAAGAGAAATTGTCCAAATCGGCCAAAATCGATCTCAAAATTTTGGCAAGAGTACAAAATTTTGTTACATTTAAATTTTAAATAGATATATTCAGTATTCAAAGATGATCGATCTTACGAGGGTTAAAATAGTTTAATAAAAATATAAGAATTTAATTATTTTATTAGACCAATTCTAATTTTTCCGTAATTTACTTTTCTATCGATTTAATATTATTCTCGACAATGAACTCGTATTATTGCTTTTTTATTACAAATTTTGCATTTCACATATTTTTTTATTCGCATTTTTCCACTACAGATAATTATATGTTTATAAATTTATTACCGTAAATTATTAACATGGAATAAAATATCGGTTCTATTTTCAAAAGCCATAATTTTTAATGAAGTGCAAGTATACGTATAAAAACGTTAAAATTTATCATATCTACGTTTGCACTTACAACATTAACCCAAAATGAAAATAATTTTCGTTATAGTTTTGATAATTCAGTTAATAAATAATGAAATCCTTTGCTACGAATTCAATAACATAGTATAAAATTATTTGTTTTCATTTTTTTAATGTTTAACAATATGTAATTTATTTTAGGAAGAAAAATTGCAGAAGTTTGAATATTTATACGAAACCCACAAAGTAACTACAGACGATGGTTATATATTAACAATTTTTAGAATTTTACCTCGTAATTGTCAAAATTCTACCTCAGCAGATGTTGTACTTTTGGGACATGGAATAAATTCAAATGGTGCTACTTTCATAAGTATGGATCCAGGTTATGGTCTAGGTACATATTTTTAATAAATTGGCACAATAATACTTTTGTTTGAGTAGACAAAAAATCAATTAATTTTTAAAGACTTTTGTTAAATAACTTTTTCTACGATCGTGCAAAAAATACATCATTTGTGATCAGTTATCAGTGCATAAATTCATGCTTTCTTGCATGGGTGAACAAAAGCGTTACTTGGTGCCAAAAGCATGACTTAAATAATGCTTTTCTGCACTACTGCAAAAAGAAATGCACTAGCGCAAAAAAATCTACACTAGTGCAAAAAGACATGACTTTATGCACTGACAACTGATCATAAATGACAAATTTAAAAATGTCAATATATGTCATTAATATCATGTTTTTATAGAATTTTATTATTTTCAATGGTTGGTGACCATCGATCGTAGAAAAAATAGTGTATGAAACTCGTGCAAAAAGCATATTTGCACTAAAAGTATTGTCCAACTCGACCTACGGTCTCTTAGTACAAATATTATCCACTTTTTGCACTTGTTGCATAAATAACAATTTTATGATTATATCTGAAACTTAAGAGAGCAGTTAAAGTACAAAAAGTAAAATTTTAAACTAAAATGTTTAGGTCTATTAGATCTTGTGACTCTTCTTGTACAAGCTGCTTCGCGTTAATCTGGTACACAAAAGAAATGTTAGCGCTAATATGAAGCTTTCATGCGGCTTGAATATCCCTTAGTCCCATCGCTATTCAGTAGTTAAGTGGGAATGGCCAGACAATCCCTGGCTGTGCTTTTCCAACGTGCTTCGCATTGTGAGTTAATTAAGTTAATTAACGAGAATTCTAAGTAAAGTTGTTTGAATCGCAAAGTCAGGGAGTGTCTGGTTAATCCCACCATCGACTAAAGGTCTAAAGCGTCTGCTTATTGGCTGCTTTAGCATTTCTTTTGTGTACCAGATTAACGTGAAGCAGCTTGTACATTCATGTGCTCCATCTTTCGCTAATTCGCAAAATAAAACTTTATGAAAGAAACTGTTTAAATATTTATTCATTAATTTTCTTTTATTTAGGATTTTTACTGGCTGATATGTGTTGTGATGTGTATTTGTTAAACTTTAGAGGTTCATATTATTCATTGAGACATGTGAAATACACTGAAGAAGATTCAGAATATTGGGGATATTCGTTCCATGAAATAGGAATTTACGATTTAACCGCTTCAATATCATTATCTAGAAGTGTATCAAATGTAAATCAAGTTACATATATTGGCCATTCTGAAGGAGCCAACAGTCTTCTTGTTTTGCTCTCAGTAATACCAGCCTACAATAAGGTCATCAAAAATACTTTTTTATTTGCACCAGTTCCGTATTTGTGCCATTCAACTAATATCGGTATAAAATTATTGGCTCCATTGG
Organism: Stenus bimaculatus; assembly: GCA_963971135.1. NCBI lineage: Eukaryota > Metazoa > Arthropoda > Insecta > Coleoptera > Staphylinidae > Stenus > Stenus bimaculatus. The sequence goes on along the minus strand of OZ020180.1, from coordinate 69,332,238 downwards.
AAAAAAATACTCAATTGGTAGAAACTAATGTTTTCGTTATCTAAAAATCGAAATAATAATAAAATTTTAGATCACCTTATTACTGTCTAAAGACTCTAATTTATTATCTTCACTAACAGCAGCTGGAGATTTAATACAAAAATTAGGATTGAAACCTCTTTTATCGAAAGTTCAAAAAGCCTTGGATCATATTATAAATGGAAATAATAAATGCAAAGGAGAACTGGTAGGAAATATATTGTATTTGACTGAATCAAGAGTAGGGTCTAAAGATTCTGCGCATTTTATTCAACTAGCTGCTAACTGTAAGTACTAAAAAATGTTTCATGTACATAATATTTGTCTTATTGATTGACTAGTACATTTTAAAATATCAAAAGATTTTATAATGCATTAAAAGTAATTTCTTATGCTAGTTGCTAAAAAATTGCTTTGAATTTTATTTCCCAATTTAGAGAAATCTAATTATTTTTTTTTATTATTAGGTAACTTTAAACCATTCCAGCCATATTTGGCAAGTGTACCAGATTCTTATCCATTAAAGAATATAAAAACTCCAATATATGCCTTTGTTGGAACCAATGACGATCTGACTAATTCTCAAGACATTGATCTACTTAAAAAAGCTGTGCCATCATTACATGTTAATTATGTAGTTACTGATCATGGTGGAATTTTAGCATGTACTGAATCAAAATCTTCGATTTATATACCAGTCATAAATATTATTAAGAATGTTAAGTTGTAAATAGTATTTTTTCTACAACCAAAAAATTATTATATGCGGGCATGCATTATTTTAGTGGATCAAATCATATTATAATAGTTTCCACCTGGAACCAACTCAAAGTTTCGTATTTTACATAAAACATGCGCTATTTTATGGAATATGAAAGTGTACGCCTATAAAATTGCCATAACTTTTCACTCGCAACAGTAAAATGAAACCCAAAATACCTTGGTCAAAAAGGTAATTACAACATAGTGAGGATTGTACCGCAGGGTTAACGAATTATGTGCGTTAGGGATAAATCCAGTTCCACACTGTACATTTCCAGGTGTAGAATAATGAAACTGACAGCGAGGAATAATATTCATTACTTCATACTCATCTACCAACCAAGACATTCAGGATTTAATCAATGTATATTTACAAAGAAATCATGGAAACCATAAATTAATTTAAGTACTAAACATATTTCTGAGATAAATTTTAGAGCACAAAATTCAAAATCGATTAAATATAAGATATTAAAGTTTCCTTCAAGGGACATATGATAAATATAAGAAATTTATTTTTTCCAGGTTGCTTTATTTTTCCCGAAGCTTCACGAATTTTATTTTCCTCTGCCTGAAGATAGCTAATATAGAATCGCAACCATTAAAAGCATGTAGAAAGATTTTGATTTTCACACTTGAATCTCAGCACAAGAAGGTCAGTATCTTCCTTCGCTATTATCACACATACTGATTGCTGAGAAAGTTGGATGACTTCCAGCACAATGGTAATATGTGCATCAAAATTTAATTCTTGTAGGTTTTCAATAAGCATTTTTATAAAACGGCGTTTAAGTATTGTCTTCATTTGCAACTCTTTTTGCATAGGGAGCGACAATGTTTCATCAAAGTCAACACTTGGTGCTCAGCAGACTTAGATGATTCCTTTGGGTAAACGTCAAATATAATAATTATTGCAGTTGTACTATACAAAGGGTCCCAGAATAACTATGCTATTTTTTGGGGGGTGGTAAAGGAAATAAAACAAAACCCTATGTCTCAAAAAAAATGGAATTGTTATTCAGGGAGACCCTGTATAGTTCTTTCTCACATATCAATATACTTTGAAAGAATTGACTTTTCTCTTAACTCACCACTGATGAAGCAGGAAGACACCATCCGAGAATTCAAATACGAAGAATTTCCTCTAATTTCTTGTGAAAAGAAATTTAGCGATTTTTTTAGTACCAGTAAAGCTTTTCATTGGAATTACTCGATTGGATTTTTGGAATTTTACTTGGCTGAAACTACCAAGAATGATACTTTCGATACTCGCGGCTACAATTGTATTGGAATTGGAATATCTAATGTCTGGTACTTAATCGATGCAGAATTTTGTTCTCTGCAATTTTATATGAGATATAATTTCTTTAAAATGAACGATTTTTGACTTATTTACGAAAAACTAAAAAAAGTTTAAAAATTTTGAAGTTTTTGTAGTGCCACGTCTCAAAAAAGGGCAATTTTTTCCAAGCACAGTCCGTTTTTGGTCATCTCATCGTTAATATTTGGTTCAGGTGCAACGTTGCCACCTAAATTAATCGGAAGAGTGACGTCACGACGATAAAAAATTTAAAATAAAAAAAATGGCTGCACCAATTGCAAAAAGAATTGGTATTTATAAGTATCTTTTAAACAGCTATTTATAAAATAAAAATGATCCAAATTCGTTTGGATAGGCCCATTGTCGAATCAAATCAACTATTGAAAATATAAACAATTGGTTAATCTAAAATTTTATATTTGGCCTCTAATAGTGTCGAAACGCAAGGCAGTAAGTCTTGAAAGAACTTCGAACAAAACGAGAAGGTAATAACCCAGAAACAATGAAGGAAGCTAAGTATCTTTTTGCTAAAACTACTAATTTACATTTTATTTTGAATCTCATTATATGGAATGATATTTTACGAGAAACAAACAGAGTTAACAAAGAAATTCAGAAAAAAGGTACAGGGTGAGCTAAAATGATTGTGGTCAATTCAAATTTCCCGCCAAAAAATCTGGGGAATTTGTATGCTTCAAGTTCATAGTAACACAAAATCATGTCAAAATCAAAACAAAGTAACTAGACTTCACAAAAGCAGAGGCGTAGGTGTAATTTTTACTGTTGCGTTGTGTCAAAACTTCAGATTTTTGAATTTCGTTATTGTGCTTTCTATTTCATAAACGTCAGTTTTAATCAAAATTAATTTACGTAAATCTTTGTTTTGTGTTAGCATCTGCCTCGAAAATGAAGAAAAACATTTTCAATATTTGACATTTGCTGTGAAATTAGAGATTTTGGAAAAAATTTTTGGTACGCCATTGGATTACTAGGAGATTTTCTTTTGCACCAACCTGCGTATTTGGTTGCCTACATATGAAACCACAATCATTTTAGCTCACCCTGTATTATTTTGAGCCGATCTGAGCAGCTAATGAAAGGTTTATCAAATACTCTGCAGGGATGAGGCAAAAGTCATTCCAAGAGTGGTTGGAAAAAGCAAAACCCGTTGCCGAATTAATAGGAGTTGAGACAGAGTTTAGAGACAAACGAATAAAAAAAATATTTCATGATGAATTGGCTGAGGACGAAGTAAGAACGTTGTCTTTCGAACGAAAATTTAAACAATCTAACAATATTATTTAATAAGTAAAGTAGAAAAAGGAGTAGAATGTGCTCGAAGTCTAAATAAAGATTTTGCGTTTTTAAATGGTTTCAATATATCGACCAATTCAACATCTAGTTTACAAAAATCTGTTGAAAATCTAGTCTTAAACTGCCCAGATGACCTAAATTCGGAAGATTTTTTTCATGAAGTTATCTCGTTGCAGAAGCAACAGGGTCTATTGTTTGTTGAAATTGAAAAATTAAGTGCTTTCGATCTTCTTAAAAAATTTACGAACATGATTTGCAGGATCCCTTTCCTAATTTTTGTGGGGCGAATAGAATTGAGAACGAAATTGTCAATCAATTGAATTTAGAGGAAGTGATAGAAGGTATTGTGGCCATGAAAGCGAGAAAAGTTATTATATAATTTTGTATAATTTGTTTATCGTTATTTAAAAATACATATTTAATTACTTTTTATATTTTTTGTTGTAAGAAATAATATTCTTTTTTTATATTTTAATTTTTTTTAATTATGGAAACTTTTTTACATGGGTCGCCCGCCGCTCATGTTCTTATTTTAATATTTTATTATTATAATATAATTAAAATTTTGAAGAAAATATACATTTTTGGTTTATGCTTTTTACTTTTTTAGAATTTCTGTTTTATTTGAAGATTTTTTTATATTACCTACATTTGTACATTTTTAAAATAAAGACTAATTTTTTTATTGGTTTGCAATTTTTTTCATAATATGCTGTACGGTGTACCCACATAATCCTCATAAATAAAATAAGTAAGTCAAAATAGTGTTTGTTTCTTAAATAACAATTTATAAATTTCGGATATTTAAAAAAAAAACCTCCATTCATTCCAGGTACTTTTTAAGAAAGGAGGCAATACCAAGTTGTCTTTCTTATGTGTAAGGAAAATGCATGACCTTGATAATTTTCAAAAATTTCAAAATCCCCAGCAAGAAAATATAGGAACCACCCCCCCCCCCCTTTATTTTACGCCACTGCATGGGCGCCAAAAAGCGTTCTTGCCCCCCTAAGAAAATCCCTAGCCTGCCAAGGACAAGGGGGCAGTTTTGGAGCAGATAAACTAGTCAAGAAGAACATGCGCTTATCTTCTGGAACTGTTTCGAACTGTTCAAAACAGTTCAGAGCCACAAAAAGAAAGCGGTATGTACATGTTGACAAATTTTCAATCTCTCTTCCTTATGTAAAGTTGTTCCCAGCTGAAAGTAGGACAAAGAATACGCGATCGTGATTACTTTTGTCCTACTTCCAGCTGGGAGCAACTGTACGTTTTATATGTATGTATAAATTAAAATGAGACAAAATCCGTCGCAACTTATTCAACAAACGTTTTTTTTTCGTATACGAAAACAAGAAAACAAACTAACAGATATGAAAAAGGAGTTGTCAATTCTCTCTCCAAATATGTGCATAAGCATAATAGAATTAACGTTTAAACTCGGTTTAGTTTTAGTGGCTAGTTTAGCTAAGCGGTCGTCACGACCGTTTAAAGTTTGTTTAACCATGGCTTAACTTATAAAACATTGTTTTCTGATTTTCACAATAGACTGTGGTGGATTTTTTAGGGACAACGAAAATATTTTAAAACTTGAAGTTATAAATGAAGCTCAAGTAAAAAAATTATACATATAAAAATACCGAATCATATGGAAATTGGTATGATAATGAATTTTTAGTTAAACTCAGACTAATAAAAAAATTGACCAGCTATTATTAAACCCAATACAAGATAAAACAAAAACGAAAATCGAATATTGAAAAGAGGAACAGAAAATGTAATTTTACTAACCAAGAATGAGCTATTTATATTTCCGTTTATAATATTATGGAGAGTCATATGATCAAATTAAAATCTTCTATCATAAAGAGTTCGAATATTTAATTGGTGCATAATCTCTTCAATATTGTGATAATCTTTAGGTATCCCTCTTTTGAACAATATGTAGTGTAAAAATTTTCGTTGAACACCTTCTAACAATTTAATTTTATCATTATAAAATGGATTCCACACTGTGGGAAGGTATTCCAAAACTGATCTCACTAGAGAAAAATATAGCAAAATTAATTATTTTTCTGACAGATCCTTACCAATTCTTATAATGAACCCCAACATCTTCAAAGCCCTATTTACTGAAAAAATTATATGCTGGGAAAATGAGAGTTTATAGTCAAAAATGAGTCCAAGATCCTTAATTTTGGATACATATACCGGGTGGAAATGAAACTAGGGCCACCCCTGGCATTTCTTTATTTATGGAAATAAAAAATTAAAATTTTAGTATATTATATGATCTAAGAAAACAAATCTTATGGATCGAATAAATTTTTAATTTTACTTCCGGTTTATCAGGAAATGGCATCCACTTTCTTATTTTAAATATAACCCCCTGATTTTTTCTAGGTAAAATCAAACATTGGTTAATTTTAAGTATGTTTATGACCAAAAAATATTTTTTTTCAAAACTTTAAGAAAAAAATTTGAATTTTTTTTTGGTAAAAAATTTTAGTAAAACCTACAAAAACTATTTTTAGACATACATATGGGATATCACAGAAACCGGAAAAAAACCCTCTATTTAATTAGGGGTGGCCCTTATATCATCCCATTTAAAAAAGTGAAGATATTTCCAAAAAACGCTTCTTTTATAAATTACAATTTATTTTACGTATTTGTATTATTTAAAAATAGTTTTTGTAGGTTTTACTCAAATTTTTTACCTAAAAAAATTCAACATTTTTTCTTAAAGTTTTGAAAAAAAAAATTTTTTTGTCATAAACATACTTAAAACTAACCAATGTTTGATTTTACGTAGAAAAAATCAGGGGGTTACATTTAAAATAAGAAAGTGGGTGCCATTTCCTGATAAACCGGAAGTAAAATGAAAGATTTATTCGATCCATAAAATTTGTTTTCTTAGATCATATAAGATACTAAAATTCTAATTTTTTATTTTCATAAATAAAGAAATGCCAGGGGTGGCCCTAGTTTCATTTCCACCCGGTATGTTCTAACTTTTCTTGAGCAATATAATAGTTTTGTATTATAGGATTTTTTATTCTATGAAAAGTAATAGTTTTACATTTGGACAAATTCAGAAGTAGTTTATTGGTGTTGCACCATTTGTTTAATTCATTTAGATCATTTTGTAGACTATTACAATCATTTAGACATGTGATTCTATTGAAAATCTTTAACTCATCAGCAAATATCAAACAATTAGATGAGAGTTTCTGAGGAATATCATTTACAAATAATGAGAATAGTATTGGACCTAAATGCGTACCTTGAGGTACACCAGAGTGGGCCATTATTGTTTTAGAGAGAAATTGGGAATATCTTACGACTAATTTTCTTTGTGTTAAGAATGATTTTATCCACTCTACAAGATGCTCGCTAAAGCCAAGTAATTTTAGTTTATGTATTAACAACATATGTGATTCACCTTATCGAACGCCTTAAAAAAATCGGTATAAACTGAATCAATTTGGCAATCATCTTGAAAACTATCAAAAAATTTTGTAACATAGGTTCGATAAGGTGGATCTACTTGCAAAGAAACCATGCTGATTTTCTGCTATTATTTGTTTGCATGACCATTGTATTTGTTTAGCGATCAGCTTGTCGAAAATCTTGGCCATGTTGGATTGGATACAAATTGATCGATAATTTGTTACATTAGCTCTATCCCCATTTTTAAATATAGGCACAATATATCCTTTTTTCCATTCCGAAGGAAAGGAGGAAGTACGTATTGATAAAATATTAATAAAATAGGCTTTGAAACTGTGAAAATGCATTGTTTTAAAAGGACATTGGGAATCCTATCTGGGCCGCTTTTGTTATTATTGTCCAACAATTCAATACCCTCAAAGAATTCTTTAAGGTCAAACTTAACCAGATTCTTACTTAATAAATCATTTTCATAATTATTAAAATCAATAACATTATTTGACGAGTACACGCTAGAGAAAAATTCGGCAATTAAAACTAAAATACACAAGGCTTCTGAAAAAAGGAAGAAATCTACGAATTTTAAATCAAATATAAACAAACGTGGTATATCGTGTCAAAAGTTGCACAACTATCAGCAAACTATAAATGCATCCACCATTACTCCAATTTCTAATCATAACAGATTTCGAACGGCTTTTATGGTTGTTAATGGTTATCCAAGAATTTGAAATCGGTTCATAAACAGAGACTCAACACCTTCTTATCTATTTAAAGAAGAAAACAGTGCAGCGGATACAATAGAAAGAGAAACAGTAATAACCACAAGTAATAACCAAAGATCTTGAACCGAACTTTTAATGACGTCATTAATTTCTAATTCGAACGTGGTTGGTCCAAATATGACGAACTAATCTATGAACCAAACATGGACCAAAGCCATTCGAAATCGCATGTAATGATTTCCAGGGACTTTTGTACACCAGCCGAAAGCTTTGTTCAACTAAACCGCTGCTGTTTATGAAAATCCATTCGACCGTAAAAAGTAAAATCATTTTTCTATTTTGGTTCGTTACTATGGCGCGTTACTGAGTAGTGAAATTTATTTTTCAAAGTTGGTAGCACTGAAGTTTGTTGATTTTAAAGTGGCAGTTGCCGAGCAATTTACAGGTTATTTGATGATTTAACAAACCTGACATTAGAGTTGCCAACTACCAGAAAATTTACTAAAATTGAAAACTAATAATATTTTATTTTAAATAGATAAAAAGGCGCAAAATAGAAAAAAATGTATCGTTTCATAAGTCGATAGTAGCATTTGTTCATTAATATACTCGCCGCTACGCGGCTCCTTTTTTAAAATTGATGCGACTTATAAAACTCTTTTTTTAATATACTATTTCCACATTACTTTCGAAACGTTTGAAGAACCATTTAAGAAAAAAATAAATGAGTACAAAATTTTGTTACATTTAAAAAAAATATATTGTTTAGTAAAAATATAAGAATTTAATTATTTTATTAGACAAATTTTCCGTAATTTACTTTTCTACTGATTTAATATTGCCGACAATGAACTCGTATTATTGCTTTTTTATTACAAATTTTGCATTTCACATATTTTTTATTTGCATTTTTCCACTAGAGATAATAATATGTTAAATTTATTACCTTAAATTAATAAAATAACGGTTCTATTTTAAAAAGCCATAATTTTTAATGAAAGGCGGGTATATAAAAACATTCAAATTTATCATATTTACGTTGCACTTACCCAAAATGAAAATAATTTTCGTTATAGTTTTGATAATTCAGTTTATAAATAATGAAGTCCTTTGCTACGAGTTCAATAACATAGTATAAAATTATTTGTTTTCATTTTTATACATTGTTTAAAAGCATGTAACTTATTTTAGGAAAAAAAATTGCAGGAATTTGAATATTTATACGAAACCCACGAAGTAACTACAGACGATGGTTATATATTAACAATTTTTAGAATTTTACCACGTAATTGTCAAACTACCTCACCAGATGTTGTACTTTTGGGACATGGAGGAAATTCAAATGGTGGTACTTTCATAAATATGGATCCAGGTTATGGTCTAGGTACACACTTTTAATAATTAGGTACAAGTTTGAGTAGACAAAAAATCAATTAATTTTTAAAGACCATTCTTAAATAACTTTTTTCTACGATCGTGTAAAAAGATATCACTTGTCAGTGCATAAATTCATGCTTTCTTGCACGAGTGCACAAAAGCGCTACTTATTAGTGCAAAAAAGCATGACTTAAGTAATGCTTTTCTGCACTACTGACAACTGATAATAAATGACAAATGTAGAAATGTCATCAATATCTGTCATTAATTTCATGGTCTCGTTGTACAATTTTATGATTACAGATTACACCTAAAACTTTAGAGAGCAATTGCAGTACAAAAACTAAAAATTTTAGTAATATCTACTAGTAGATCTTGCCACTAATTCGTGTACATTCATAGGCTCAATCTTTCGGTACATGCATAGAATGTGGTCGCCAATATATTATTTTTAATAAAAAAAGATAAAAAAGGATAATATTTTTTTGATGGAATACGCAAATTTGATCTTTATGAAAGAAACTGTTTATTCATTAATTTTCTTTTATTTAGGATTTTTACTGGCTGATATGTGTTGTGATGTGTATTTGTTAAACTTTAGAGGTTCATATTATTCATTGAGACATGTGAAATACACTGAAGAAGATTCAGAATATTGGGGATATTCGTTCCATGAAATAGGAATTTACGATTTAACCGCTTCAATATCATTATCTAGAAGTGTATCAAATGTAAATCAAGTTACATATATTGGCCATTCTGAAGGAGCCAACAGTCTTCTTGTTTTGCTCTCAGTAATACCAGCCTACAATAAGGTCATCAAAAATACTTTTTTATTTGCACCAGTTCCGTATTTGTGCCATTCAACTAATATCGGTATAAAATTATTGGCTCCATTGGAAAAAAATACTCAATTGGTAGAAACTAATGTTTTCGTTATCTAAAAATCGAAATAATAATAAAATTTTAGATCACCTTATTACTGTCTAAAGACTCTAATTTATTATCTTCACTAACAGCAGCTGGAGATTTAATACAAAAATTAGGATTGAAACCTCTTTTATCGAAAGTTCAAAAAGCCTTGGATCATATTATAAATGGAAATAATAAATGCAAAGGAGAACTGGTAGGAAATATATTGTATTTGACTGAATCAAGAGTAGGGTCTAAAGATTTTGTGCATTTTACTCAACTAGCTGCTAACTGTAAGTACTAAAAAATATTTCATATACATAATATGTATCTTATTGATTGACTAGTAAATTTTAAAATATATATCAAAAAATTTAAAAAAGCATTAAAAAATTTGTAAATTTCTTATGCTGATTGCTAAAAAACTGCTTTGAATTTTATTTCCCAATTTAGAGAAATCTAATTATGTTTTTATTATTAGGTAATTTTAAACCATTCCAGCCATATTTGGCAAGTGCACCAGATTCTTATCCATTAAAGAATATAAAAACTCCAATATATGCCTTTGTTGGAACCAATGACGATCGGACTAATTCTCAAGACATTAATCTACTTAAAAAAGCTGTGCCATCATTACATGTTAATTATGTAGTTTCTGATCATGGTGGAATTTTAGCATGTCCTGAATCAAAATTTTCGATTTATATACCAGTCATAAATATTATTAAGAATGTTATGTTGTAAATAGTATTTTTTTTCTACAACCCACATATTATTATATACGATTGTATTATTTTAGTGGATCAAATCATATTATAATAGTATACCATCTGGAACCGAATTTAGGCCACGACTCAAAAGGACCTTATCGTTCTCTGGGTGGATCGTGTTCCAATGTTGATATTCATACCACATGTATAGAAAAGTAAAATATTTAATTTTGTAAAATATTTGGTCCATTTTCTGATAGATTTTTACTCTTGTTCAAATTATAAGTTGAATAATATTCATACATTACCAATTACCACCCATGTCATTTGGGGTTAAAAATTAAAACTTAACACCAAATGACAATCGTAGTAATGTAAATCAAAAATATTCGACATAGTTTGTGTTCTTTTTACCAACTTTGCCCGAGCAAATCATATATTATGTACTCTCTTTTTCTCCCAAAGAACTAAAAAAAGAAGAAAGTGATTGGCTCGAGCAAATCAGTCTGATTTGGGTAAAAAAAATAACTATAAATTTGACCACTCGTGATATTATAAAGTATGGATATCTGTTTTGACATAAATATTGCAAAAAATGGAGGAAGGTGATTATTGGCCTTATTGTGCTTTGAGTTTTTATTGGTTTTAGTAACTACGTGTGTAGTAGCATTTTTGATGAGTCATGAATTGATTTATAAGTACCATAACATAAATAAGTTTTTATTTTATACTCTCCTTCTGTCTCCGAAATCGCGAAGATTAATTATCATTCTGAAAAAAAAAATCCACCTTTTATGTGTAACATGAAAAGTTTTAACTGATTATGTAAGAAACAAGGTATGGTACAGTAGACTTGAGGTTAAAATACTGTAAATACCAATAGTTTTATTGTAATCTTTCACCGTACTCATTGCTAATACCGCCCAAATTTTTAAGAATAAAGTCCAAATGAAAATGAAAGCAATGTATTTTTAGGACACGTTACAACTTACATCCCAAAACCTTATAAGTGGTAAAAGCTTCTCGATAATATTTTTGTAGTTACTTGATCGGTAATTTCCGAGAAAATTTGAGATCACTTTTATGAAAAATTCCCAAACTGGTTTTTCCGGACCCCTAATTTTTCTTTAAATATTTCATCCTTCTCATCAATGGTCTGATATTATATAATATACCCTCCTTAATCTGGCCATCACTGATTTTGGAAAGTTCATTATCTTCCAAGTATAAAAGCTGTTTGCATAAACTGAAATCACGAAGCAAATCACTGAGGTCTTCTTGAGATTGTAGATGTTGCCCGTTAGCCGAGGAACCTTCTTGAAAATCAGGATCAAACATTATGTCATCTTCTTTCTCTGATTCAACAGACATATTAGAGATTTGAGTTGGTTCTTAGCTGTGATGGATCTCCTTTTTAGCAGATAACACGTCGGGATAACTTTTTTTTAGTTTTTATTGTAATACCTTTAATTTCAGTAAGACAAAAATACCAATTTGATGAATAGTCTGTAGTTTCCATCCAAATCATAGGAATTCCGAAATGCAGAGATCAAGATCTTTTTGCTTTTGCCAATCCAGTAAGAAACCCCACACTTAATATACAAAAGATGTGAGGAACCCACACTTTATCTTGGGGCCTTACAGGAAAGCCAAAATAACGTTCATATAAATGTTTTACTATTGGCGTGATTTTTGAAAGTAATTTCACTATAACTGTAATAAAACATGCTAGAGTAATTTTTAGACTTTCTGGACATTACTCAATAATCACATAACTGCCAATCATAAGACACAACCATTCACTAGAAATTATCTTCTTAACTGAACAATTCTAGGTCTTGTTCCGCGGGTTCATACTTACAAATTATAAATTAGAACATTCTGGAATATCTACACGTCCAGCTCACAAAATACTCCCGAAAGGTCTAGAAGAATAATGATCTAGATTCTATAACACTCTAGCGTATTCCATTAGTACACAATAATTTTAAAATTTCAAAATTTTTATAATAAATACTGTATAAAATTATTTTATTATAATTTTTTTATTTAAATCAACTAGGTCTTTGATTTTGTGTTTATCAGTATCGCAATGCGTTAATTTGACCACGGGAAATTTAAAAAGCTTCTCTTAATTTAAAAACATTCTACATAGTGTTCGAAAAAAAGTATAAAGAAAATCCAAAATATAATTGATTTAAATAAAAAAATAAGAAAGAAAATTATACAGGGTGTACGATAAAAATCAATAAAATTATACAATTGCTACTGGGAATTTCGAGTACGTATAGATGGTGCTATTTTGAGATAAATTTTGTAAAAAAAAATGGAAGAATGCGAGTAAAGGCTTCGTTGTGCTTTGAGTTTTTATTAGTTTTAGTAATTGCACAAAAGTTTATAGCATTTTTGTGACTAAAAAATTGATTTATAAGTACCCATACATAAACTTATTCTTATACTCCTCTACTAGTTTTAAAAAATGATCACCAGAGGCCGTATCTGATCTCTGAAATCGTGAATAACTTCTTAACGATTCGAATAAAAATATTAGTTCATACGAAATTAGAATTACATTTCTTTTTTAAAACAGATTGTTGCTGGAAATAAGTGGGATACCATGATATTCATTTTGACAACACGATTTTCTGGTATATTTATATCACTTCTTGTATATTTTTTTGTAAAATATTTTTTCATGGTTGTACATACATTAAGTTTTTAAAGCCAGACAAAATTCCTTATACGACAGACAACCTTGAGCCTTCAACGAAAAATATAAAACAAAGTATTAAAAAATTTAAAACTAAGGCAGATAACAAAAAATTTTATTACGACAAAGGTTCTAGACCATTTCAAGAATTGAATAATTGTGATAGTGTTTGGATACAAGAAGGAAAAATTTGGCATAAAGGAAAAATTGTTGAAAAACACAATACTCCTCGTTCTTATTTGGTTAAGAAAATAGGTACAAAGAAAATGCAAAATATAATTGATTTAAATAAAAAAATAACAAAGAAAATTATACAGGGTGTACAATAAAAATCAATAAAATTATACAATTGCTACTGGAAATTTCGAGTACGTATAGATGGTGCTATTTTGAGATAAATTTTGTAAAAAAAATGGAAGAATGCGAGTAAAGGCTTCGTTGTGCTTTGAGTTTTTATTAGTTTTAGTCATTGCGCAAAAGTTTATAGCATTTTTGTGACTAAAAAATTGATTTATAAGTACCCATACATAAACTTATTCTTATACTCCTCTACTAGTTTTAAAAAATGATCACCAGAGGTCGTATCTGATCTCTGAAATCGCGAATAACTTCTTAACGATTCGAAAAAAAATATTAGTTCATACGAAATTAGAATTACATTTCTTTTATAAAACAGATTCTTTCTGGAAATAAGTGGGATACCATGATATTCATTTTGACAACACGATTTTCTGGTATATTTATATCATTTCTTGTATATTTTTTTGTAAAATATTTTTTCACGGTTGTACATACATTAAGTTTTTAAAGCCAGAGACAAAATTCCTTATACGACAGACAACCTTGAGCCTTCAACGAAAAATATAAAACAAAGTATTAAAAAATTTAAAACTAAGGCAGATAACAAAAAATTTTATTACGACAAAGGTTCTAGACCATTTCAAGAATTGAATAATTGTGATAGTGTTTGGATACAAGAAGGAAAAATTTGGCATAAAGGAAAAATTGTTGAAAAACACAATACTCCTCGTTCTTATTTGGTTAAGAAAGTAAATGGAAATATTGTAAGAAGAAATTGAGTCTTTCTAAAGGACCGAAATAACCTTTCTGATTTGGAAGCTATGTTGGATAACGAAGCAGAAGATAATACCAATGATAATGCCAAGAAAATAAATATTGACAATAATGATATGAATATAGAACCCATTAAAAATAATACTAAAAATGGTGTTCAAGAAACAAGAACACTTCATAAATTATCTCTACAGCGAAAACCTCCTGTTCGGTTCAAAGATTATATTATTAATTTTGATTCTTCTGCAGAAGACGATGGTGAAAAAGTGTAAGATCATAGAGAGTTGTTACATAATATTTTGTTAGGACCCACCACATCATATAAAGTTTTAGATTATTATTAAAGATTTAAAAGTACAAGTTGTTACAATTTTCTTTTTTAAAATTGATCAAATTTAAAGATGCGATGAAACGATAAAAAATATTTTATATCAAATAAAAATCCTATAAAAGTAAAAAAATAGATTTCTGTTTTCCACGTAGCAGGAAATAAAAAAAATGGTGTTTTTAAAATGTTAAAAATGTTAGTACTTACATTCGTTGGACGAGCACCCTCCAATCTCTGTTTTAAATAAATTTTATTTTCAAAATCACAAAATATGTCCACAAATTGCTGATAATTATAGATGACTGCTAAGCATTTCTCACTACCGTAGGCCTCTATGGAAACTACCAGTTGAGTACCATTCATTGGTATTGAGGATAATATTTCATATGAAATATTATTATAGCGAATAAAAACCGTATCCAACAAAACATATCCATCTAAAAAAATACATACAGGGTGGTGATAAAGTTTGGAAACATTTTTTTGTAAAAATCGCTCGTATAGGTCAATTTTTGTTTTAAAAATGCCATCTTTAAGAATGAAAAAAATATTCATGATGTCACTGATAACTTCACTATGACGTCATCATCAATTTTTTTAAATGGAAACCCCTACTTTTTTTACACATTTTTCATAGACCTTTTTATCATATTAATGATCACATAAAAATATTTAAAAAAATTTCAACCATTTTTGAAAAAAAAAATAAATTTACTCAAAAAGAAATTATTAATTCTCAATGAAAATATTACAAAAAAAAAGTAAATTTTTAATTTACAAGTAACAAATTTTAACGAAAATGTTCAAATTGTTCCCCATTGACCATTTGGCATTGTCCCATTCGAGTGTAGACACTCTGAATACTATTGTTAATAGCTTCTTCGTCAATTTGTTGCAATTCCGTCCTAATTCTAAGCTCCAATTCTTGTAAATTATTAGGTCTATTGAAATAAACTGATTTTAAATGTCCCCACAAAAAAAATCTAAGGGCGTTAGGTCGGGAGATCGCGGAGGCCACTCAATTGGTCCCCTCCGACCTATCCATTTGTTGGGAAACGTGGTGTTAAGGAATTCCCGCACCGCCCTGCCAAAGTGTGGAGGAGCCCCATCTTGTTGAAACCAAATGTTTTGGTTAGGAATGTTGCGATAATTGGGGAAAATACGAAGTAAAACTGGTAGCAAATCAGTCCGCAAAAAATTCAAGTATCTTTCGGCAGTAAGGTTTTCATTAAAAAAGTAAGGTCCTATAAAACGTCTGCCAATTGCCAATCATTCCCACCCATACATTTAACTTTCCCTGTCTTTGACTATGGGATTCTACGGCTCAATGAGGATTTTCCTGTGACCAATACCTACAATTATATCGATTCACTGATCCATTCAATTGAAAGGTAGCTTCATCGGAGAAAATTATACTACTTAAAAAATTTGGATTTTGATCACATCGCGCCATCATTTCTTCACGAAATTGCAGTTGGCGATCGGGATCATCTTCATTTAACTCTTGTATGAGTTTTATTTTGTATGGGTGATACTTTTCCATTTTTAATAATTTTGCGACATAGGAATGATCCACATTATTATTTCTTGAAATATCTCTTGTTGAAATATTGGGATTTTCTTCAATCGCAAGTAATAAATTTAATTTGGTTTCTTCATTCACTTGAGGCCGTCCTTGTCGAGGCAAATCTCCTACAGATCCTGTTTCTGCAAATTTGGTAACTAACTTACTTACTGTAGATCTTGAGATTTGCGGTCTATTTGGATATTGCTCATTAAACAAAGCACAAGCTTCCCCATGGGTTCTTTTTCTATCGCCGTATCCTACCATAATTAAAATTTCGATTCTTTCGCGTTCGCTTAAACGAGGCATTTTTAATTTCGCAAAACTTAATAATTGTTGATTATTATTAAACAAACGAAGTAAGCTATTCAAGCATTGGTAAATGGATTTAAAATTTTATTTGCCATACAAAATAACGTCAACTAAAGCACTTTTATAAAGGCAATTTTTATTTCAATAAATTTTGAATATCAAAAGCTTTTTCAAATTTATAATAAATTACAATTTTATTTAAAGTTTATTATTACTCAAACATTTTATTTTAATTACCTTTTTCATTAAAAGTTATTTAAAATTAGTTTTAAGAAAATTCCAATTGTGTAAAGAAGAACAATTCGAATATTTTCAATAATAATTTGTTATTTTTAAACTAAAAATTAGTTTAATTTATTTTTCTTGCAATATTTTCATTGAGAATTAATAATTTTTTTTTGGGTAAATTTATTTTTTTTTTTCAAAAATGGTTGAAATTTTTTTAAATATTTTTATGTGATCATTAATATGATAAAAAGGTCTATGAAAAATGTGTAAAAAAAGTAGGGGTTTCCATTTAAAAAAATTGATGAAGACGTCGTAGTGAAGTTATCAGTGACGTCATGAATATTTTTTTCATTCCAAAAGATGGCATTTTTAAAACAAAAACTGACCTGTCCGAGTGATTTTTACAAAAAAAATCACCACCCTGTGTTTAAGTAAAAGTAAATTTTTTGTAGGAAATTTTGGTATTTATCAATAATATTAGTAGTATTTATTATTATTTATCTATTATTATCTACTTTGCTTATTTATTAATATTTTTCATTATACAAATACTTTTATTTATTAGGAGTATTTTAATCAAAATTTAACTTAGTATCATTCCAGTAGTATTTCAGAAAAGATCAATTCAATATTGTATTTCAGAAATCAATTATAATTCAGAAACGTAATAAGTTGTAAGTAAGTATTTCCGAATTATCAACTATATTTCGGAAAGCATCATTTGAAAATCAGAATTCGTCATTTTAATTTCAGAAAGTATGATTTATATTTCAGAAGTAATCTATTGTATTTCAGAAAGAATCATTTTCTGTCATTCAATGTAAATTTTGCTGCTAAAAACTTTTAGCTTCCTCATTTTTTATAATTGGTCCTTTTCTGAAATTATATTGATTATTCTGAAATACAATTGATGCTTTCTGAAATACAATCGATTCTTTCTGAAATACAGTTGATGATTCTGAAATACATTTGATATTTCTGAAAATACAGTTGAAGATTCTAAAATTCAATTGATACTTTCTGAAACACTTTTAAAACAAATAATGTAACCATGGAAATTGTCCATTACAACCCATATAACGAATTTAAATTTAAAGGTGTTTAAACTTAAATGATTTGATCAGAATCTGGGTATAAATTGATTTATCTGAAATACAATTGATGCTTTCTGAAATACAATCGGAAAGTGTAGTGCAACTATATTTTTCTCGTCTTAGGAAATAATTTGTGACTTATTTTAGCAAAGTACCACATATTTGTGTATTAATAAGTTACTTACTTCCATCATTAAAATCTTCATACTCTAAGAATAAATAAGAAACATTCCCATATTCTAGAGGTGCCAAGTAGGTGATTGGTTTGCTAAATTTTATTTCATTTATGCCTAAAAATTAAGAATATAATAAATGTGCAAGCTATATAATTGTGTTTTAAATAAAATATACTTACTGCTGTTAAAATCATAAATATTGTCATCATCGTTCCATTTAAGAAAATTAATTACATGAGGCTCATTTAGATTATACAATGATACTAAACTAAAGTCTTTATCGAATTTATTAATAGGGAACAACTCTTGTGCTGCATTAAATACTTGAATACTTCTATAACTATCGATATAATTTGCTTGAACTAAAATCCAAAAAAATAATGGAAAATTACAAACTTATGTAATGATTTTCATTTACCTTCAAGAGCTTTCTTTAATTTTTCATTTATCTCCAACAAAGCATTGTAATTATTGAAGTAATTATTAAAATTAATATAACTCGTTAAATTATTAAGTAAATATGGAATATTAACACCGTTATAGAAAGACTTAAAATTAACATTATTTGCAGTTATTCCTGTCTCAAAATTGACTTGAGTTTGAAATTCGGAATTTTCAGATTTAAATGCCTAAAATTAAAAAAAAAGTTACGAGTGTCAATTTATTTTAAAAAAGTAATACTTGTGTTTGTAAAAATCCTGCCATATCCATATCGTTTACTTTTCCTGTTAATTTTACATCACTAAAAGTTATTTCTTGATTTTCTAAATTGGCAAAATTAATTTTAGTTGAAATTTCTTGAGGAATTGATTTTCGTAATATTAAATCTTCTTTAAACACTTCATTATTCAGCTTTCCTTTTAAACTTCAAATATAGGTAATTATTGTAGATTAAAGTCAAAATAGATATTATCATAACTTACCTTAAATTTTTATTAAAAATGGCTCCAGCATTAAATGTAGTTTTTCCTAAAATTCTATTTGCGCCAGTAATTGTTGCAGAATTTAACATCCAATCAAAAATATTCACATTTTGAACGTTAATATTGTTTTCAATATCCAAGTTTTTCACCGATAAGTTTCTATATGATTTTTTTCCAGTAATAAAATTTAAAACATCGTATCTCATAACATCGGTCTGCAAATTTAAATCATTGACGAGAAAATCTCCATTTAAATCTAAAAAACAAATCTAGATATGACAGGAATTTTTAATTTTTAGATAGATTTACTAATTATATTGCAGGTTTCTATAAAAGGCGTTTCTTCGAAAATTTGATCAATTCCATCTAATAAAGCAATGCGTTGAAATTCTTCCAAATTTATATCAAATAATTTTCCATTTATTGTTGTTTTTGATGCGGTTAAATTTTGTTGGAAAACAACAAATTCAGAAAAATCTAATCTTGCAGCTATAGTCTGATTTTTGGTTTTACTAAAATAACTTGTATTTAGCCATTCCAATTTCAATCCATGAACAAAACCCTTAAATCAGATTTATTACCAAATTTAAAAAATCGCAAACTTAAAAAATCAACACTTACATCAACTCTTACATCTTCTTTGAAAGTAACTTCATCGAAATCAATATTTCCGTTCAATTTTGTTTCTTTATTTTTTAACCAAGCCTCGTTCATTAAATTATCGATATTATAACCATTGGCTGATTTTATTGAAGGACTTGTTGCAAAAATTGCATTTCCTAAAATACAAAAAATTAGGATATTCAACTAAAATGACAAATTATCACTCACCTTCAATGATTAAATTTTTGGGGTCATCTTCAGGTTTAGGAAATGCAAAGTTACAAAGAGAAGAAAGGTTAAAATTATTAATTAAACCAAAAGTACTCAAATTTCCTTTAATGAAAACGTCACTACCAAAAGTAATGTTATCATAGATGACTTGCTCTTCCTCAGTATTTAAAACAACGTTATCCAAATCAATTTTCTCAATATGACCAAGTAGGGTGATATCATCAAGAGATATTACATCAGCATCTGTACAGATAGATAAAATTAAAACAAAAATAAGTAAAATTGTTTAAAACATACCAAAATGAATTGTTTCAAAGACATATTTTTCATCAATTTTAACAGTGTTTTCAGAAATTTTGTTTAAATCAGCACCATTAATTTGATTTGATTCAATATTAGCTTTTCCGAAAATAACGAGTTTATCAAAAAATTGGTTTTCTTTGATTGTTACATTTTTGCCTTCCTCTATCCAGTTAGAAGAAAATTCCGAGGGTGTAATCCTATTCATGGTACCCTCAAAATATATTCTATCCACACTTAAGTTATTGGGTAATTCAATATCACTACCACGTCCGAAAACGCTTTCAGATTTTTTTATCATAACTGGAATTTTATTCATGTTTATACTTCTTCTTGAAGTTAAATTTTCTACCGTGAGGTTGTTGAAGGTTTTAACACCCGAAATTTTTCTTAACACATTTACTTTAACAGTATCATCATACATTTGCTTGAAATTTATATCGTTTATTTTTTCTTCTAGATAAACGTTATTAGCTACTATCTTATTAGCAGAAAGACTTTTTAGATAAGTTGGTCCATTTATAACTTGTGGCTGATTATTAGATTTGATTAAGTCTTCCCATTTAGAAGTTCCAATTTGAATAAAATCGGAAATCACGCTAAAAAGTTGGTTAAAATAATTTATTAACCACTGAAAATTTTACTACCTTTCAGCCTCTAAATCCTTAATTCTATGTTTTCCTGAAACAACTTGATCGCCTTCGGTTTTTAAAACGTTCGTATCCAACAGCAATAAATCAATATCATTTGCTTTATTTATTTCCATCACACCTGAAATATGTAGATCGCCCTCAATAATTTTAGCACCTTCAATGTTTTGCGCTTCTTCTTCATTAGAAACCACCCAATCATCGGGACTTTCGAAATTTATAGTTTCCACCATCATTTCATTGACCTAAACGAAATTATAGTTTCATGTAATGGTAATAATAATTATTAATGTACATACATTAATTTGCTGCGAAAATGATAAATGCGTAGAAATTTCTTCTTGACTCAAACTTAATCCATCGATAAACATTTTTTTAAGCCCAAATAAGTTATTTGATGTTAATATATCATTGCAACTCAAAACATCTTCAATTGTAGTGTTACCAAGAATCGTTAAATCCTTTACTAAAATTAATTCCTCATTACTCACAGCTACCGGATTAATTTTATCAAGACCAATTATTTTTCCTATTAGATCGATGGGATTCAATAATTCTACATCAACAAAATTCTTCATTCCTTCAAAACTCTGAGGAGTATCCGAAGAGGTTAAAAGGACATCAAGTTTTCCATTTGATACATTTATTTGGTTTAATCTTTTGGAAACTGTAAGGTTCTTGACTGTAAAGTTATTAGCAAATAGAATATCTTGAGACACAAAATAATTCCCTTCATTAATTAAAACCAATTCATTAACAGGAACATCGTTCAGAAAATCAGTTTTAATATTATTCGTAATTAATTCATTAAAAATGTAAGTATTGGTTATATTTTGATCGCCAACTTTTCGTAATGCATACTTATCCAAAGTGGGTAAATCTATGTTATTTAAAAATCCTCCTATCACTAATTTCTTCACAGTTAAATTTTCTAGATTACCTATTAAAACTGGCTGTTGTAAGTTATCCGTCTTTAAAGGAACTTTGTTTAAAAATTGAGCGTTGAGTTTCTTTACGTTTATATTTTCAAAATTTAAGTCTCCAATTAACCTTTGATTGCCTGAACGTAATAGTAAATTTTGTTCCGAAATGTTATACCCATTAACTCTTCCTTTAACTTCAGTAACACTTTGGAAAGTTACATTTCCAATAACTTGTAAATCAGTAAGATTTAAATCAAGGTGCTTATGAAGCAACAAATTCGTTGGATGGTTATTAACAAATTTTGGTTTAACTTCTCCTTCAAATCGTGCTGTTTCAATAGACACATCATTTAGTTTCATATTACGATTTATTAAGATTATATTTTCAAAGAAGTCAGGAACCACAATTTCATTTAAAGTTTCAGAAAGTAAGGAATCGAAAAACATGTCACTTTCGGACAAAAACTTTTCTGAGATCAAATCGTCTTTAACTACTACTACAGAATTGGTAGATAACAATGTATTAATTGAAGGTTCCAGCTGATTGAACTGGAGTAAATTATTTTCTAAAATGTTTTGAATTTCTGAAGTGGCTGTTTGAACAATTGATCCTGGAGTATCAGCCTAAAACATACATTTGTATCACAATAAAAAGGAGCAATTATAATAAGTAAAAATCTAGATAGATATCTATGTTGAATTTTTTATATTTGAAAAAATCATTGGCATGATTATGCTAAGAATTACTTGACTGAAATGAAAGAATGATACTTACTTGTAACGTATTCATATTTAAAACAGTGAGATTACTAAAAGTTACTTTGCTATCGATCTGAATTTCCTTATCATCACCAGAAGATACATCTCTGATAGATTTTAAAACATATTCATTGGGTTCAATAGATTTAGCATGAAAAAGTGTGGTTTTGCACCAATCAAAAAATTCATGATAATATTGTAAAAGTGGATCCTCTTGTTTAAATTTAACTTCATTCAACGTAGTTTGCCCATCGGCAATAATAACTAAAAACCGAATTAGATTTGTTTAACGAATTTATGATAATTTCTTAAAAAATCACCTAGCATTGGGTGATTTTCAAGATTAAAAGATGTAACTGAGGTTATTTCCTTTCCCCAATTTAAATTTTCGTGAAGGGATGTGTTAATTTTTTCAAATTTCCAACCATTGTGTTGATAAACATGCAAAATACCTTCAATTCCTATGTAGCATAAAATAAATTCGCCATCAAAACCCTAAAAATAAAAAACACTTCAAATTTTAGTATTTGACATACAGGGTGATAAAGTTTGGAACAAAATTTGTAACCGCCGTATTTAATTTTTTTTGAAAACAGGTCAATTTTAGTTTTTAAAATACCATCTCTTGATATAAAAAAATATTAGTATCATCAATGGTGAATTAGCAATGACGTCATCATCGATTTTTTTAAATGAAATCCCCCACTTTTTTTACTCGTTTTTGACAGACATCACTCAAACAATTATACCGTAACATTAAATTTAAACAAAATTATGTTTAACTGTAATTTCGATAATTTTCCAACTTCCGGTGTAAATGAAGCTGCATAAAAAATGCGATTTTCAAGTGGGCGTAATTCCGAAAGTATTAATCGTAGACCACACTATGTTAGATAAATTTAATGGTATTTTTATGGAGAATACAAAAATGCAAAAATATACTGGGCGTTCCATTTAAAATAAGAAAGTTGCCATCCACTTCCGGTATAACCGTAAGTTCCACAAAACCAAAAATGCCTTTATTAGAAAGTTCGCAATTAACTACTTTCGTAGACAAATTTTCAGAATCGAAAACATAACCGTTCAAAAGTTAGCAGGGGGGATTTACTTTATATCCGCACGGTATAAAAATTTGATTTGTTTTTTGAAAGTTTCATTTATTTAATATTTTTATAGTAACTGCGGTCTCAATAGGTGCTTTCCAAGTAAATTTTAACTACTCTGGAGTGAGTTGCTTTATACTACTCCAAATAAAATCGCACTTGGAACACGTAAGGATTCTGCTCTGTTAACATAACCACAAAATCCGAATTATAACCAATAAGAGTGCGAATCAGAACCCCCACTCCCCAGGAGTAGTTCCACGCTAAAAATTAGGTAGGTACTCTAGGGGACGGGGACGAGGTAAAATGGAGTGCTTCAGAGTAGTTCACTCCGATCCGCTTGGAACATACTGAAGTAGTTCGGAGTTACTCTGGAGCGCTCTGGACTACTCAGAGCGGTTACCTGGAAAGCGCCTAATATTTTACAAAAATTGAAAAAACTTTTTTTCTAATTCTTAGTTTTAAAAAAACCTCTAATCCCTAACCAGTAATGAGAGTTTTCCTTTTTAATTTTTTTAATAGGTATATTTTAAATACGTTCAAACATTACCAGGCATTTAAAAAAAAAAAGCCATTACCAAGTTGTGTTTGGCCGGGGGCCACATCAGACTTTAATCCGGCTCTGTGTATAAGATTGGTAGTTTCCAAGATTCATTACGCGCATTCAAAAGCTGCTTAGAAGTCGGTCATAAAATTCGTAACAATTCGGAAACCGACGAGTTCGTTGAGCGGGAAATTAAAATAAGCCAATCGTGTTACAACTGAATTTGACTAGATAGGTCACTAGTCATAGTGAGGTATGTAAAGTTGCTCCCAGCTGGAAGTAGGACAAAGAATACGCGATCGTGATTACTTTTGTCCTACTTCAGAAACATGGCGTCGTAGTTGCCCCTTGGTAGTTTCGAGATTTTGGTTAGTTAGGTTAAGTTAGGGGACGCCTAAAATCTCTGCACAAAGGCGACTCATCCTTTTTTATTTTAGATAGTATTTTTATCAAATGTTAGAGGTACCGATATAAGAACCCTGCTTCTGCTTACAAGAAAATTACGTTCACTATTAAATTAAAAGATTTAAAATTAATGGCAATTATAAAAGGTATATAGTTTGGACATACAGGGTGTCCCAGACCATCCGTACCACCTCTTTATTCCGAGAACCTTTTGCTGCACATTGATGAGAAGAAAAAATTTTCCACCAAAGTGAACCTAAAGAATCTTTTGGTTTAATTCTTAATTTCCAAAACAAACCGAAAGTACCCGAAACCGGAAGTAATAACTTTGGAATTTTAAACGGAAACCTAGGTCGAGTATGGTATTGGTGGAAAGAAGGTCTTTTAAAAAGAAACAACTTTTATTAAAATATTTTCTAAAATTTTGCATAATTAACAAATTAAACGAAAACAATATACAAAATATTCGAAATAAAAAGGTGCTGGTACGGTGGTCTGGGACACCCTGTATCGACGGTGCCAATTTTTTTGGGGGTGATAGAGGAAGTGAAAGTAAGCATTTTTTATAAATAAAGTATTGTCCGGAAAAGCTTCCTTAAAAAGTTATACTATGTACTTTAAAAATTTTCAAAAAAAAAACTATTTTTGTAAATAAAATAAATATTACAGAGATATTAATTTGAAATTTTGGTGTTAGTTTTTTCCCATAAATATACATATTTATGGCCAATAAAAGTCTTAAAAATATATTTTCAGGGGCGTTACATGTGGGCAGCAGTGGCGCACCCAGGATTTATTTTGGGGGGGGGGGCACGGAGTTGAAAGGCAAAAACCTTGACGACGGGGGGGGGGGTTGTCATTATACGGGGGTCCGAACACAAAATTTTTGATTTTTGTGCACGAGCATTTTCTCAAAAAATAATAAAAATTTTTATTAATTTTATTAAAAATTTCTTAATAAAATACATTCCTTTGGAGTAGCCACTGGTGGGCAGTGGCGGATTAAGGATTCTTGATGCCGTAAGCTCAAAAATAATTGGGGCCCCTGATACTTACCTAACATAACGTTATCTTGGAAAAGTTTATAAAATGTTTATAGGGCAATACTCAATTTTTATGCCATGTATAATCCGGTTAAATAAGTTTCTTTTTTCCTCAACTCAATATACAGGGTATTTCAAAATATATGCAAAAAGAATGATCAAGGAGGCCTTTTCATTTTTGGGCACATATTTAGAAACACCCTGTATATAAATGTTTTTACATAGAGTGTCATTACGAGAAATAAAAAGTCGGTTAGATAGGCACAGTATTACATATCGTAAAGACCTTATGGTTAATCCGCCACTGATGGCTCTGTGGGGGGGGGGGGGGGGGGGTCATCAAAATTTTTTTGAGCATATCTTTTTTCTTGTATTCTTTCTATACGTTTTTAATAATTTTAAAAGTACTAAAATAATCCGTGCTCAATTTTTTATTTCCGGACAATACTAACTACCGTATTTATTTTTTTTTTTTTGAGAAAACGCTGGGACAGTTCAATTTTAGTTTTTAAAATAGCATCTCATGGTGAAGAAAAAATATTAATGACGTCACTGGTGATTTAGCAAAGACGTCATCATTTTTAAATGAAAACCCCAACTTTTTTACTCGTTTTTGATAGACAAATGATTAAATTTGTAAACAAATTCTATAATAAAAAATTGTTCAGAGCATTCACCTGTAAATTCAGTTGCCTAAAAATTAAAGAACAACTCATTTTTTAAATTTATTTTAAAATTTTAAATATATTAATTTTTTTAAGTTTTGTTTAAAGTTTTAAAAACCAACTTTTAACAACTAATAACAATCAAAATAACTTAATTTTCGTCCCAAAAAAAAATTAATATATTTAAAAATAAAGTAAAAAAATGAGAAGTTGTTTTTTAATATAAAAATTATTTTTTCTCCGTAATAAGCAGGCCAAAATTTATAATCATAGCCTTAGCTATTAGTCAAATTAAACTCGATTATTTTTGATAAAAAATACATAGTTTTTTGAATTTTTCGAAATTTCAAAACGCATATAGACCGGTAGCTCGTGACAGTTTTTGATCTCCGATTTCATACAGCATGCCTTTTGGGAGAGAATCTTTACCCTATAATAACAAAGATAAGCGGGTACTAAACACCTGCACTCTTTCCGATCATATGGAAAATTGCATTTCCATTTTTACAAAAATCTTGTTTTTCTCTGATTTAATATTGCTTTGCTCTTTTAGCAAAAGGTGGCGGCGGTCGGATACGTGTATAAATTCAACCGCCGCGGCGGTAGTTAGCCACTTCCTTGTACGCGGTTGGATATCTCGCTAACAAACTAACCTCAATTACATATGGTTAAGTGTTAAATTTCGCCGGTAAAAATAATTGTTGCATCATGATATGTGGTGTGACGCGTTAGTAAATATTTGATTACAATAAAATGTCTGCAAGTAAAAACTCTTTCGTGCAATTCATTAAAAAATTTGAAAATAAATACCAATCACTTTGCTTTACGATTACTGACCTCGACAACTTTCTGAATAGTATTCATTTTGTAAGTATTATAGTATTAAATTGAGGTGAAGAAATACATAAAATTATTCATTTCCAGCATAACATTTCTGTTCTTCTCATTTATAATGGCGATGAATTTTCTCATTCGTTTTGTTCTTGTTTAACACAAGAATTTTTAAATAATGTTAATTTTTTTGCCTTCGATGTCAGTGGGTCGGAAAGTATTAAATCATTAATTCGAGAAATAAGATTCACAGATGGATCATTCAAGAGTTCAACTTTACGACCGGTTGATTGTGTTAGAGATAGACGAAGTTCCTTGTTTTTATTTACGAGGATAGAAAACCGATATGAAACTACATTTTTTATTGGTAAGTGCTGGGATTATCCTTATATGGACTTTGGTCACCAAATGATTATTTTTTTATTCACGTCAACGCCATTTTACAGATATAAATTTAGAAAGTAACATTAAGATTAAGTAAAGAAACAGATACAATAAAAAATATTGCGATAAGTAAATATACAGGGTGTTCCGGAATAACTGTGACTACTTTGATATTTGTATGTTTTCAGATAAATCACAAAATTTTCATTAAAGAGCCTAATTTTCGAGGTGTTTTTTAAATTCATATTTTTAGCGACTTATAATAAGAGTACCTTTTCTGTAGAACATTATTCAAGGATTATTTTAGTACTTTTAAAATTACCAAAAACCTAAAGAAACAAAAGATATAATCAAAAAAAGTTGATGACCCCCCCAAATGTAACGCCCCTGAAAATATTTTTAAAACTTATTGGTCGTAAATGTGTATCCTTATGTGAAAAAACTATCGCCAAAATTTCAAATTAATATCTCTTGTAATATTTATTTTATTTACAATAAACTATTTTTTTTTAATTTTTTAAGTGGTACAACTTTTTAAGGAAGCATTTCCGGCCATTACTTTATAGGTCAAAAAAGCTTAGTTTCACTTCCTCTATCACCCCTACAAAATTTTCAGAGTTATTCCGGAACACCATGTATAAGTAATAAAAATTTAAACAAGAAAATATAACATAGATACAATATAAATCAATTAATTACAAATTAAATAACAAGCACAATTTTTTAACAATCATAACTAGAGCAAATATCAACAATTAATAATTCTCTTTAAACTTTCAACAGAAATATGGAATAAATCTATAAGTTTGTTTTGAACAAAACAATTTTTTTTTCTTTATGAGTAAGTAATTTTTAAATTTTAGTTATTTATTTGTTATTTTTCTTGTAGATGACTTTAATAAATTTGAGTTTATAATGAGGTGTTGTAATGAAACAACTGGGATTAGTTCGGATATTTTTTTTATCGGTAAGTTATTGCTGCGTATAATAAATATACCAAAATTTTGTTAATGTAGATTTGGATATTGGAATGGTAATAAGTGATTTAAAAACATATGGAATTAAAGTTGTGAAAAAATGGGGAAGAGCCGTAAAAAAAAGTGAAGTCGAGGTAATTTTTATGCTAAAATAATTATTGATGTTTATTAAATATTTTTTTAGGAAAAATTAATTTTAGTGTACTTTCATGATGAGAAAGGACATTTCAGTAAAAATTTCTGGAAAGTGATTAAAAATAAAAGCATTGCTATTTTTAAAGAATTTATTTTCTACATCCACGACCAAAGTAATCCTGAACTTTTATATAAAACTGAAGTCGAGGATTTATCAATTGATCTAAATCAACTGAACGGTTGTTTAATTTTTCAATATGTTAATAAAAATATTAAATTAACAGAAGTTATTTCTGGTAATATTAATGAACGGGATTTAATTATTAAATTATATGATTTACATAAAGTTTATGAAAATAAAAAGAAGAAAATTTTATGTAAGTTAACATAAATTAGTTAAAACATTATGAAATAAATAATTATTTTCAGTACATCAAGAAACAAGTTTATACAATCAGGCTGTTTCAAAATTTCAAGCAAATTTCAACAATACAGGATTTATATTCGAAACAGTATCTTTAAAAAATGCTTTCGATAATCATGTTTTTACAGAGCCTTCTTATTTGGTAAGTAAAACCAAAATTATCACTTTTTAACAATGCTGAAGTTACATTTAAATTACGCCCTTTTTTCAATTAAAAAAATAAAATCTGAAAAAGTGACTGATTTTTTTAATTTTTTGACACCTCTGGTCTGATTTTGGAAAAACTTTTTATATAATTTTACTTAGAGTGGATTTCATCAAAAGTGAACCTTTCCTGCGCCGCGAGGGCTTTTACCCGAGCGATTATTATTAAATCTAAATAATGTCGATTCATACATTACAGGAATTCAGATTAATTGAGAAACCTTAATTCTAGATGACCAGTACATCATCACGTACAACAATCATAAACTAAGTTAATCTAAATATTCCTAAACATTGATTTCTGAGCAGGGTTCTCTTCAGATGAAAACCACTCTAGTACTGTTTGTGAAACAAAATATAATAATATGAGCCCTTAAATTTTTTGTTTTCGATTAAAAAAACAAAATCTGAAAAAGTAAGTGATATTTTGACTCAAGAGGTGGAAGTCTGTAAGCTATACGATTGTTTTCGTACAACGAAAATATCGTATTGTTGAATATGTTGCTATCGTGACAGATTTTATCTTTTTTCAATAAATACAAAACGTGCATAAGGAAGAGATATAGAAATCTGTTACCAAGCAACTTAGTCAACAAACGGTTTTTTCGTTGTACGAAAACTATCGTATAGCTTTACAGACTTCCACCTCTGGTCTAATTTTAAAAAACTTATGCAGGTCTGTATGTGTAACAAAATATAAAAAAAAATTGCTCCCTTACAGTTTTTTGTTTTCGATTAAGAAAATAAAACCTAAAAAACTTACTGATTTTTTTCAATTATTAAAACAATAATATTGAAAAAACTTTTTATGCCGTTTTACTTAGTGTGTAACAAAATATAAAAAAAATGCTTTTTCAGTTTTTCTAATTTTTTTGACTCGGGGTAAATAAAAAATATGAATTTAAAAATTAAAGCATTTAAATGTACCTTCAGCCCGGTTATTAATTTTTGGTTTTCGGTCAAAATCTATAAAAATAGCGAAATATATTCGAAAAATTGAGAATATTTACTTATTTTGAAAATACACTGTATTTTTTAATACAAGAATTTATAATAATTATTTAATTTTTCAGCGAAAGATGGTAATTATTTGCATGTACACCGAGAAAACCCCTTCGATGCAGAATTTATTTTCTACAATCCTAAATAATGAACATCTCAAAAACAGGATATCATTCATGTATCATATAGTTTTATGGAATGTGGATGATGAAAAAAATATCAATGTATTTAAAAAAGTTATAAGTTACATGAATTTCGAACAATCTTTAATTAATTCGATACAAAAAAATTTATGTGCAAGAACAACTCGTTTACTATTATTTCGAGCTAATCTTTTTCATTTACCTAATTTACTTCCAATAATTCGGGAAGTAAGATTTTATGAAGACACTTTAAAGGACATCTTTACTTTATCCACTAATATTTTTATTATACGATTCAAAATAACAGGTATATTAAAATTATTAACCGTCGCAAGACTTCAATATTGTTTTTATTTTGCAGATTTGTATGAAATTGAAGCAATGAAAAATGTTACACTCGATGAAGACTATCAAAATTTTACTTGTAAGCAACCACTAAGAAAAATAATTTCTGAGGTTTTACAAAAAAATAAAGCTGTAACAGAAAATTATTAAACGTTTAAATAGAAAAATTTAAATGTTGTTTTTTTAAGGGACAAGTGGTTGTACTAAATTTTTATAATTTTTGTACCGAGGATCCAAATTTAAGAGAAGTAATTAAATCATTGCCGAAAGACTCGAAAGTGATAACTTGGAAATGTACTGATGATCCTAAGAAATTGATTCGTGCTGTTGATTATTATTTCAACAATGAAGAAATTCGGTCAGCTATTGGGAAAAATAAACACTTCATTTTCATTTCCACTGGTGAAGGAATGGTGTTATTAAAACACAAACAATTCTTAAAAGAAGCTTTGAATATTTTATCAACTCCGCTTAAGAATAAACGAAGGTAATTTTTTATATTATTTACAATTAAAAATAAATCAATTATTTACTAATTTTTAGCCCTTTTGTATTTCAACAAATGACATGTGAGAAACTTGGTGATCGCCATTTTAACAAATTTAATTTAGAAAAAGTCGAGCACCGGGAATTTTTAAAGGATTGGATTGGATTTGCACTATTTGGATTACCTAACGAAGCAGAACAAAAATATAATTTAAAACAAGGACACATAATCTCTAAAATGATTAATGAAATTAAAATACAAAATTCAAGTAAGAATAAATAAATTATTTTGACCCGATTGCACCAGTAAGCATATACATTACACCTTGCATCAGATTCAGTAGTTCTGATTTTTTGCTGAGTTATTATGTTGACCCAATATATAATTTACGTTTTCAAAAATTCAATAACCCCCAAAATTGTTGACCTTTCATCAATTATTGCTGATTTTAACCCAGAAGGAGTAGTTTTTTGATGATAACTATTAGTAGGTTTTCAAAGTAGACTACAATTTGAGACCAGAATCATCTTCGTAAACACAAAAGCTTCTGAAATCCAGCTTTTCAAAATTTATCGATTTTTTCGAACTCCGAAATATTTAGCAATATTTTGTTCTGTGGAAATTCCGAGCCTGTAGGACTATTTTCTTCGGCAAATTCCAGCATACACTATTTCCCACACCCAATTTCATTATGTCCATTGGTTGTCGGCAGTAGATAAGTTGGAGAAGCTACTGTCAACAGCCACATAGTCCTACAGATTGGAGGGGAGTCGATGCTAACAGCAGTTGGTTAGACTTCTAGAAAATGAAATTCAAAAGTAAAAACAATATGGCGTCCCTTTGAGAAGAAAGCAGAGGAGTTGTGCGAACTATTACTCTTGGTGATAGAAATGTCACTGTCTATCCTCTAACATTGTTTCACAGGTTATGTGTCCTTAAACACTCGGCGAGCTTTCTTCACATACGAGCTTGTCGCCAAACCCAAACTATTCACCAAATAAGGAATGAGAAAGGACACGAAATCCTCATAATTTCAGCATTCCAACCTGTAAACTTGGATGAGAAGCAAGGAACAATATATAGTGCTGGATGGAGATGGAGGTCATTTATTTCACAAAGTTGTTTCACCTCAACCCTCATTATTTGGTTCGGTAGCTGACAGTTACACCCATTATATGGCTGCTCATAATGTTAACAGTAGTTTTCGATAGATACCCAACTGATACTGCACAAAAAGACATGAAGAGCTCTGAGCGTCTTCGTAGAGCCAAGTCACATTCATCTTCGGAAATAATCTTTGATGAAAAAACCATGGCTCATGTGTCTCAAAATCGTTTCATCGACCTGTTTAAGAAAAAATGGGAAAACATAACATTCGAGTATTGCATGCAGAGGAACATGCTGACATCCTCATCATCACTACTGCCTCTTCTTACGATATAGTGTTAGTCGCTGGCGAGGACATCAACTTGATGATAATCCTCACTGGATCACACACCAACGTGCGTTTTTTTTCCAGAAATGTGGAAGAAGCAAAGCTATTCCAGCTTCACCTCATCAATGTACACATTAAAACCGGAGCTTTTCGTTTTCATCTATGCCTTCAGTGGGTGTGACTCGACATCTTGATTCTTCGCGCAAGGGAATGTTCCAAAAAACCCAGACATCAAAAAGGAAATTTCTATTTTGGGCAACACTGTAAACAACTTTGCAAAAAATCAGAACTGCCCCTGGGTACCTCCCTTTTCAGATGACAAAGTTACTGGAGTTATAAACCTACATTTTGTTTATTTAAGTGATGGTGGTGCAACTGGTCCTTAATATACGATAAATTTATTTTAGAATATTCACCTCATCCACAATACATCCTACTCGCATGCGTTTATAACTGCTTCATTCCTTTTGGAAAAGATATTAATGATTTCGTAATCATCCCAGTTATTGTGCTTCAAAAATGTTCGGATTGTCCAGGAAAATCTTGCAGAATTTTCATTGATTCGGAGCTACAAGTTTATAATTCTTGGGAGGATTATTTGAGTAACAAATATTTAGCAACAGGAATTAATATTGTGCCACAAGAAGGAATTTATCAGCAAGATTGTTTTGGAAAAGTTCGATTGGAATTTATTTATAATCTTCCCGAAATTATTTCTGGTTTAAATAAACTTACTTTAGCTGGTAATGAAGCATTAACACTTGCAGAGGAGAGTTTAATACCGGTAGATGGAGTTGGTGTAGTCGAAGCCAAAATCAGTCTTTCTTCCGTATTAGAAAAGGGAGTAAAATTAGAAAGTATATGCAACATGGGAGAGGTAAATTATGATTTTTCTAAGGCTTTTTTGCTTTTAATAACATGTTCTCGATTTTTATGTTAAATAATTCTTATTTTTTTTTAAATATACTTTTTTTTTCAAAAATCTAAATTTAATTTTTATTTTAGTTCTATAATCCAAATGATATGCAAGCGAGGGCTGTAATACGTAGATTCAAAATTTCACATGCAATAATTTGCATTCTTTATGACTGGAGTAAAAATGGGGAATCGAAATACTCATTAACTCCTACGCAATTAGTTGCATGTATTTTATTCTACAGTCACTCGATTTATAATATCAAATCTGCAAGCTTAATAATGGACGAATTTCAAAAATCTACAGTCGGAATGGACTTTGATAAACCTCATGAAAATATGCGGAAAAGGTCAGTACAATTTTTATTTTAATCAACATTAACAAAAATAAAGCTATGGTCAAATTTTGAATTTGCAATGCCACACTTTTGGAGTTTTAATGGTAAAAAAGTGGCTAATTTAAATATGTAAAACCAACCACTTTTTTCAAATTTCTTCTTTAAAACGAAACAAAAATTATAGACGAATTTACAACCCGAGTTTTGAGGGTTTGATGGTGAAAATTTGGCAATTTTGAAACGACTCCGCACAAAAGCTATGAGACAATAGTTTCAGTTGATTCCAATCTGTTCTTGGCGAATCGATAGTTCATAACATAGTGATCAAATGTCTCAATGTCACTAAAACTTTTTTTAAACTAATTTATGATTTTGTTTTAGGAAATTACTAAAAGAATCATCAAGAATCAAAAAAGCTTTTCCATTAGAAGTCAGTTATTATCCAAAACGCATCATCAATGATCCTGTTCAAATAACGGACATACCATATCGATTACGGGATAACTTTTTAATTTCTTGCAAAGAATCTCTAGTTAATACAAAAATACTTTCTGACCTCTCAAATATTGAAAACTTACAAATTTTAAACGATATTCCATCGATGAGATTTTTTAAAGAAACTCCAATTATAAATAAGAATCGGGAAAATAATTTATTATTTTCATGCCCTTTGAAACTTTTGTTAAATTATAGGCAAGAAGATTTGGGTTTAATTTTAATGAACACATTTTCGCCTTTCGTTTCACATATTTTAATCGACTTCACAAGAGTTTTTTTAAAAAACGGACTAAACTTTTATGTGAGCTCGAAAAAAATTTTCTCCTTTTTCAATTCACCTGTTGTAGTTTTAATGATGATATTAG
The DNA here is from genome assembly GCA_963971135.1 of Stenus bimaculatus. NCBI lineage: Eukaryota > Metazoa > Arthropoda > Insecta > Coleoptera > Staphylinidae > Stenus > Stenus bimaculatus. Next base: position 69,297,534 of record OZ020180.1, on the reverse strand, counting down.
ATTATTTTCAAATTAAAGGACTTGAAATTGCGGAAGAACATATTGAAGAAGATGTCGAACATATTGAAGAAAATATTACAAATTTTATAGAAAAAGCTATTATAGTCGCTTCTTTGAATTTTGGAAGATTTTTTAGAAGTTTAGCTGAATTTTCAGTTACTTGGACAACAAAAAAAGTGCTTGATTATTTCGAGGATAATAATTGTAATTATGAATTTGAAGCACGAAAATGTGGGACGTGTTATGGGTTTATAAAATTTGAAAAGTAATTTTATTTTTTCTTTACACATAGTACTAAAACATCTATATTTTATGGCAATAATTACATATTAGTTATTAATATAAGTATAAGTAAAGTGGCTAATTATTTTAGCATAAATTACTATTTTTTTAAGTTCAAAATAATCTTAATTTTTTTGTATATTATTAAATATTAAAAAAAACATAGTTATTTTTCATTTTCATCTTTCGATAAATCTAAGTTTTGATGTATTTAAATTTTTAGAATTGCCACTGTTTAAATATTAATGAGCATTTTTTGGAACGTCCTGTATAGAAAAAATTATTTAGAAAATACCTTTATTGAGAAACACATCATGTAAATTTTATATTGGAGGAATTTGTATGGATAATATCAACAATCCAAATATGACTGTTAAAAACGACATATTTGGTTCTACTGACTATGTCTTACTTACCACTAAAGGTGTCCAGTCAATTGCGTTATTACTTTCCAGAATTTGAAATGGTATAAAGTAATCATCTACTAATTTGTAAATTGCTAAAACACCTTGGTCCTTTTGTTCTAAAAAAAAAACATTATTTAAAAAAAAAATGAAAAGAAGCTTTTTTGCATACAAATTAGGGCTTGCAAAAACCGGTAATAGTAAAAATTTACGAAAATGCTAATATTTAATGATAAGAATCACATTTAAAAATAAATAATAAGGTAATAAATTGCCTTTATTTTCGGAAAAAATTGTCAAAGAAATATAAATATTCTTACTCAAAATAAGATTTGGTGAATTCTTGTCTAATAATATTTCAAATAACTAATATAATTATAACTTTTAAAAACAAAACGAAAAACTTTTTTATACTGAAGGGTGGTTCATTAAACCTAGGGTCGGCTCGAGCTCTTTTGGCGTCCTGTTCGAGAAATTCTTGGGAGCCCCTAAATTTTTGAAGACTGGGCGCGCGCCACCAGATGTTTCAAAACCACGGACTTTTTTGGCGACCTGTTCGACCGTACTACAAGAACATGCTTTAAGCCGGCCCTGATTTAACCTGAATAGTGGAAATATCTCCAAAAGCAATAGTTATAGAAAAAAACTGTTTCCAGTAAAATTTGCTTAGATTGAAATGGGTCAGAAATGAACTAATTTATTTTTTTTACATTGCTTATTTACTATGTTTTTTATTTTAAATAAATAATGATATTCATATTAAACGTATGTTATTTTCACATTATCTATAAAATTATTGACGAAAGCGATAAACGTAAAATCGAAAAATGCTTCATACAAAATTTTTTTTTTTTTTTTGGTGACCATTAAAAAAATATGGGTTTCCATTTGCAAAAACTGAGTTGGAGTTAGAATAACCAAAAAGAAGTCCACCAGGTGTAAAACGTCTATGCCCAGTCTGAGGATCCTTTCAAACAAAACAATATTTCAATTTTTCTTCTAAAAGTCTTACTTTTATAGATATTTCCACTCTTCTCGCTTAGAATCGACATATTCGACATCCCTCTTCACGTTGGAACCGGAATTTTTAAAATCTGACGAAAAACTACCGTTTTCGTGGCTCCGCGCAAAAAAGTCTGATTTCGGGGTAAAAATACAAAAAGTGCCGTTTCTCCGCCCCCTTAATAAATAGGTGACTCGGGGTGAATTTCGGACATTTAGGAGATGAATTCGATTTTTCGTTCGGGGTGGAATAACTTTTTTCGGGGCGGTCCGATCGAAAAGTGACATTTACACTTTTTTCTTAAAATTTTCTCGTCCTTACACCTACAAAATTTCAATTCTCCCTTTCCTTACGCTTTTAGTATTATTGAAATGAAAAAACTATAGTGTAATATGCCCTATTTATGACAAAATGATTCTCCTGATAGAAGAAGTGAAACCACTCAGCATTTGATTATAAAAAACAAATAAGGAAAATTCGAGATTTTATGATAATTAGGAATTAGGGAATGTATCAACATTTTCATCCGCTTAAGTTTCCGAAATTCACCCCGAATCCTACCAAATTTTATAGTATGTTGACGGGGACCAAATTCTGAAGACCGTGGTTTTGAATTTTAAAAATTCGAGTTCCACCTTAAAGGGTGATGTCTATCCAAAGTCGGGTATGAAAAAAATTCCCAAAAACGATCGAATTTTCTTGCTTTTTTTCTTATTGTCTGCGGCGCAAAATTTGAAAAAAACGCATCTCCGTGGGGCTTTAATAAGAAGCAACGAAATTTGGCCCCTTTTATTCTCACGTCCTGAGGATTGACCATATCAATTTTGGAACGCGAAGTGTACAATTTTAACGTTTTTTCGGGCGGTAAGAGTACCAAAACTTTTTGGCTTCGATAAGAACTTCGCCAGTCAGAAAAAATCTCGGTTTATTTTCTCCTTACATAAATACCACAGTTATTTTAAAACGGGAGTTCTTTTTGATGGGTTAACGTTTTTGTCGTTTTAACGCCAAGTGGAGCTTTGTTTTTATGCTTTTCCGCGCGGAGATTTTTTAGTTTGATGTGGATGGGAAGTTCGTCGGAATAAATTGGAAATTTTGAATTTAGGAGTGAGCGTCTCCCGTCAGGGCAATTTTTAATTGATTTTTAGAAATTCTTTAGAATCTAATACTCTTTGAAATAAAATCACAATATATGGTTTTTTTGAATTAAAAAAAAACGAATACAAATTTTTAAGATTAACATCTTCAAAACTATTCAGCCCAGAAGGATGTTTGATAGCTTAAATTCGCCTCATCCTGCCTCCACAACAATCTATCAAAATAAGTAAAAAAATATCGCTTTAAACTTGCGCTGTTCTAGACCATTTTTGTACCAACATTTTGCAAAAACGATTTTTTACGAAAAAACTATAAATAACCGATTATACCCAAATATATTATAAATGGTATCCACGGTATTTACCTTCGTTAAAAATTTGAAACCGCTAAATTTTCTAGTTTTTGAAAAAGAATTAAAAACCAATACCCGTGAAAAATTTCAAAAAAAATTATTCTCATGTTTTCCAGATCGGCCACGCAATTGAAAGATAATAGAAAATGGGTGATATTTAGTTGACCTCTACACCCCCAAAGAAATTTTTTTTCTTAAAATTAAAATGTGATATTTTATATAAAAGTTCGTAACTTTTGAACGAAGAGCCGTAAAATTTTTTTAATTTTAAAACACATTTATTCGTTTCTAAAATCTCCCAAATTAAAAAATATGTTTTGTACATACCAGAATCGTACAGAGTTGCAACCATAAGAAAATAGTCTTGTTTATTTTCTGATTTAAAACAGAAAAATTCCAAGTCCAATTTTTTTCCTTGCGCTGATAGTTTTTGATGGAGGATAAATTTATCTTCATTTAAATCATATTTAAAAATATCCACACGTGAATTTAGCCCTTTAATAAAGTAATTACGTTAAAGCTATAGTTTTTTAAAAACTAAATTTATATTTACCATTTGAGTTTTCAAGTGCCAAAAAATTATCCTTTCCTATTGTAAATGGTAACAACTTCGATGAAAATGTGTTATTTATTTTTTGGAAAATATCAAAATGACCTCCCAACCATTTATATAATATACACTCATTATTTGTTTTTATAGCCATGAATAAATTATCTGCAAGCTCCCTAAAATTGTATTAATAAATAAAAATTATACAAATAAACTCTACATCTAACAACCATATAACAGCATCTATTGCAAAATTCACATCCAAATATTGTACCAAACTGAACTCTTCATTTTGATTTAATAAAAATACACCAGTTTTTTGTTTAAAATGACTTTTTGCACTAGTGTTTTCAGCAACCACGAAGTAAGTACCATTTTTATTTGTAAATGCCCCAAAATTCACTCCATCAATAATTTTAACAGCGTGAATTTCAGAGAATTTGTTTTCCTGAAAAAATTAATATCTTTAAATACTTCTATCAAAGAACTAAATAAAAAAAATATACAGGGTATCCAGAAATTAGGCAGCAAAATTTAGAAGCTTGCAAAAATCTGAAAAAACAAGTAATATCTGAAGTGTATGGTGATTGGTGATAGAAATTTTTTTAGAATTTTTGCTTAATTTCTGATATAAACTCATTATTATTAAAAATATGTACTTTAAATTTATAAATAGCAAGGCGCTCTGGGTTGGTTTCCAGACATCCTGCATACCAATTTGTTTCTTCGTGATTAAAAATGATTATTTTTTTTGTAGGTTTTTCTGAAATTTGTAATTTTTTGGATATTGAATCAAAAATCCATACATCTAAAATTAAATCATAATTAAATAAACGATTATGGAACAAGTTTTGTGTTTTACTATTGTTGTTCTTCCATAAATTACTTTCTAGATTTTCATTGGAGTTTCTTTTATTCCGTGGATTTCTATCGAGTAAATACGTGTCCTTAATAACTTCAAAATAATTGTCCACTTGTTTTTTTATAACTTTGTGTGGTACTTCATTTAATTCATTTTCTGAAAAACAAAATAAATGAAATATTTCTATTATAATTATTAATTAAAATTTAACGAATATTACCAGAATTAAATCAGAAGTGTTAAAAGTAGATCTTTTTTAAATTTACCAGTTTTACAATACTATTTTTAATTTAATTATTTGCACAAAATCTCGATAGCATGGCCAAAATTAGATGAATGTGTCCTGCGGAGAGTGCTCTTAGAAAAATTAACATGATATTTTTTTAATTTCTATAAATTCTGGATCAAATGTCTATGACCAATGCAAAATGTTTTAGTTATTTTTGGAGTTATTTATCGAACTATTAAAGCTACCTATCAAAAAATTTACTCCAAATATTTAATACAGTATCGTGCATAATAATAGGACAAATTAGGTAAATATTTGTAATTATTAAAAATATCTATTTACCTTTAACGTTGAGATGCAAATTATAGAAAAATAACACATTCAATTTATTTAAATCGTCATTTAAATGAGATTGTATATTAGCAAAACTAAGTATTACTACTAGTATAAATAATTTAAGATTCATTTTAAAAATTCACGTGTCACATTTGTAATGGCAAAGTAAATTTCGGACTAACGGAAATACTCTCTTGATACCTTTTCTCAAATTTAACAACAAATAAAATTATTTGCATATATTTTTCAATTGTGTTAAAATGTTAAGGAGGGATATAAAACCATGTTTTCTTGCATTTATTTTAAGGAAAAATAAATATGCAAAATAAATTAATTCTAAATATGAAGTCGAGGTCTAGAAAAATTAAAATATATATTTTTTGGCGGTAGGTATTTATAAAGAATTATAAAAACAATATAGAAATAAGTATTTTTAAATATTTTGCAATATATTATATTTGCTTTTACATAAAATTTTATTTTATTGGTAAGTTCGAAAATTAATATCTCAAAAACTATTCGAATAATTTTATAAATTGCAAATTTTATTATATCTGGACTTCAGATAAAAAAAGATTATCAGTATAAATAATACCATGAGTAGGTTGAAATCCGAGAATTTTGCGATATTTCCCGCGCAAATGTATGCTCGGTTGCATAATCTGGTGACATCACGGACGTGACATAATAAATGAAAATTTTAAATTTAACTTTTAAAGAAATTATCAAACGCGTTTAATAATGTAAAGTAAAATAGGTAATTTGACGTTATTTACTGGAATAGTGCAATTATATTCAATTGGTCTAAAGGTTGTAGCTTCAGTGTGCGACCAACGTTCTACCAACGTAAAGGCTATTAAGTTCCTTCTTGAGGAGACGACAAAATGCTCATAGAAGTGGACTTTTATTAAAACACGATAATTTAATAATTATTGATGGTTCAAAAATTGTTCCACTCTATGATGCACCTCATTTGTTAAAATCTGTTAGAAATAATCTCCTTGATAAGGACTTAAAGTTTACCCAAAATGGGGTTGAAAAGGTAGCATCTTGGTCGCATATTAAAGATACTTATTATGTGGATAAGACATCTGGAGACTTGAGAGCAATGCATAGAATTACGAATGAACATATAAATGTTAAGAAGAAAATGAAAGTTTCTCTTTGCTCTCAGGTCTTCAGTAGATCTGTTGCGGTGGCGTTATCTTTAATGAGCCTTGGTCAAAGTGAAAGTCTTGACAAGACCAAAAAAATTGTTCCTGAAGCTAAAGATACATCAGATCTTTGTTTATTTTTAGATGAATTATTTGATAGTGTTAATGGAGGAACAAATGCAGATAGTGGCTTTGGAAAGTATTTACGGGGTCCAGTGACAAAAAAAAGTTCACATAGATTGGTTTGGAGTAAGGCTATTAATATCTTTCAGAGTATGCGCTACATTTCCCGACAATCGCATGACAGGGAACGGCCTGCGGTTCTTGATAATTGGATATTTACACTCTGTGGTTTCAATCTTCTCCGGGAGGTTATTTTTGAACTTGGTTATGACTCATTTCCACCGAGGAGTTTTAACCAAGATTCGTTACATAACTTTTATGGTCAAGTAAAACACCACGGAGTTAGATACACCAATCCTTTCTGTAAAGATTTTATTGGCAACTTCAAAACAATTTTATTGAACAATTTTGTTTCACTGGACTCGGTAGAGTCAAATTGCGAAAGCGACAATTGCAAAAACCTTATTGATTCTATTGAACAATTCGTGTCAATAAACATTGTTGAACATGTTTCTTCAGATGATTGGAGTACAGTGTCCATTTTAGACACTGTTGATTGTAACATTTTTACCTGCGAAGATTATGTTGTAAGTTATGTAAATGGATGGTTCACAAATTCTATATTTCCTAAATACAGAAATTGTCCCATTTGCTTAAATAATTTACTTCATCAAAATTCATTAATTTCGGATATATATGGAGCTCGTTAAAGCTAAGGAATTTAATCCTAATAATGAGCAATTAGAATATTGTTCAAAAAAATTCCTTGATTTTATTATTTATATTAAAGAAATTTGTAAAGATATTTATCCAAAAATTTTGCATAAAAATAATATAGTTAAAAATGTTTCAAAATTAATTAGTGAAAAGAAAAGGACTCCTTTAGTATTTGTGATCATACTCAAAATTTATTAAGTGAAATGATTGAAAACATCTGCAAGTTCTTCCTTTTTAATTATATTAAAAACTTAAACCAAATTATTTGTGGAAAAAAAAATTGAAAACGCTGATTAATTAGAAACAGTTGTTTTTAATTATTATTTAAAGCATAAAAATTAATCTTTAAACGTATCTTAAGCATCCTGATTGTGATATCAAACTCAAATATAGACAGAGAGTTTTAACAAGTACATAGTTTTACCAAGATGAGGTAAAAAAACATGTATAAAATAATAAAAATCCACTATATTTTTCAGTATCTTTCATAATCAAATTGTAATTCAGAATTTACTACCAAGTAATCTTTGTTTAAAGATATAACCCCTAATTAATTTTAAGTGGAATGAATAAGTTGTGGTACTTTATAAGCCAAACAGCACCCAAGGTATAACAAACTACAATTCGGTCCTAGGATAAGAATGTGACCATTCAAGTAAAATAATGTGATATCTGATTTTTCTATGGTTATGATTTTGGCTTTGCTTTTATTATTTTTTTTAATATTATTGGTTTATTTTTATATTTTTTGTAAAGTTATATGCAGTACAAAAATGCAAAATGTACTGCCTGTGAACTCAATATTTATTTTTTTAAAGAAGTGTAAAGCACCGATGTGTTGATTAGTTTTTTATTATAATATCAAAACATTTCATTCTGAAGGAATATTTACTTATTTTAATATTAAGGCAAAAATAAAGATTGTGGCAAACTGTTTTTATTTGTTCGTTAATTCAATTATGTATATTAAATTATGTTATAATAAAAATTAGTACAAAGTAAAAGGTATTTTTATTTTTAAACTAGTTTAAAAGAATACATTTAACAATTTCTTTTTGTTAAATATTGCATTGAGATAGTAGTAAACAAAAAGCAAAAATTTAAAATTCAAATAATTTTCAACTTGAATGGAGATGAACTTTTTTTGTGGAAATTGATGTAAAAAAACAACTTTGTGGTTTTTAACCGGAACAATTTATTTTCACACATCGGAGACGTTTCGACTATGTTTATAGTCATCATCAGTCCCACAATTCATACAAATATTGGAAATTACTCTATACAATTGTATACATGTAAATAAAAATAATTATTAAAATTGAATTACAAGTAAATGTTTATCTAATTTTTATAATGATCAACGTAAGATCAACATGAAGCGCAATGAGAATGGTTAATTACTGATAACTTGTTACATTTATAATTACCTTTGTAAGGTCAAAAATAGTAAATGTCAGGTTTGTGTAAAACAGGTGTCTTCTGGAGGTAATCCAAAAACATCAAAATTCTGACCATGTGCAACTGGTGTTTATAAACAAAAACTCTTGCATTGATATGCAACGAATTAAGTGGAATTGATATTTTTTGTATTAATTAACAACCGTTAACCGTACCAAAAACAACAAAATTGTTTGCGACTAAAAAAAGCATGTTGAAATTTTTTTTTTTTTTTGAAATTTATTAAACAATTGACAGTTTTTGAAAATTAACTGTTGACAGTTCATACTAACAATCAAAGAAATAGGCAACTCTCTTAACGATTGTGAAGATTAAGAGTATAATAAATTTATTACGTTTGGATGATCAACACAAGAATTCTTTTACAAAATTATATACAAGTGATCAATAGCTATTTACATATATACACCAAAAATAGTTGGACACAACTTTAGCTATAATTAATCAATTTAACAGTTTGTAAGTGATCCACAAAGAGTAAAGGCTTTATCCTTTATCTCAACACTAGCTCTGACACTACAATCTCGTCATTTTGTCTTTAAATTGTTATTAAGGCTTCATAGACAAATCAAGCATGGTTTTATCAGTTATGTGTGAACATCTACACCAAATTAATGATGATTTATAAATTTAAGCCATCTTGATTAAGATCTGTCTATCAGCGCTAAGAAAAACCCTTGTTGGTTGCGCTTTCATTATAACGTAATTTTGCGTAGTCACCTATAACCCATGTTGGTTGCGCTCTCAAGAAATTTTTGAAAATACATGTAGAGTCGTCCAGTTTTTATATTTATTTCCAACATTATTTGCTGAATTTTTTGCTGCGTATATTTCAATTTTACGAGTGCGAAGACGAGAAGTGAATCACAAATCAAATTGTTCTTTCTTGACCATTGTTTGTTACAAACGTTTTGTTCTTCTTTTTAAAATATTGATGTGAATCTGAGTTCCTCTGAAGATGCAACTATGTTTGCGAAATGCATTAGGACAGATTGATATTTTTTAATAAAGATAGTAACAACATTCTTTTAAATTTTTTGGCTTACCCGTAGAAGACTTTACCTTTCCATTCAACATTTAAGTATGTCAAGCCAATTTGGGGATTTCAACATTACGATAATTAATCAAAAACGCTATTTTTTTTTATTTAGAAATTATTTTTATTATTAAAAAACATGAGTGGTGCAAGGTGCAACAACTCATTTAAGAAGGAACCGGAAACTCAGTAGTTACAATTGTATTAAATGACTATAAATTTTGTGTATCTTGTTTAAAATTAACCGTTTTATTTGAATTTATATGTATCATCTCGCCAAGGTGTCTTTTTTTGTAATTATGTTCTATATCTAAAATTTTTGGTTTTTCAAAGTCGAATTCATGTTTTAAATCAAATGAATGTTGACACAAGTCAGTTTTATCTTTTTTATTGATATTTTTAATATTGCAGTCGTATTTATGTTGTTGCTCCCTCTGTGAAGACTGTCCAATGTATGTCAAATTACATGTTTTACAAGGAATAGAATATACAGTATTAATTTTGTCTAAGTGATTTATTCGATCTTTCAATTTTGAGGAAACCATGCCAACAGTCTTAGCCTGGTAATCAACGATATCTGAACGATTATTAACTTATTAAAATTTTTTCTTAAGAAGATAGCCGGCGAATTGTTTGAAAAGCGTACTTTTCGCTAGTAAAAATTGATTTTTGGGCATTTCTAATCAAAAATTTAACAAAAACGATGCCTAGTGCCATTCAAATTGAATTTAGTTTTCATATAGAACTTTAGTTTTTCATGTAGAGTCTATGATAGGGGCGTACTTTTTGAATAAAAATAAAAACGCATTTTTTTATCATTGTTCAAAAAGTACGCACCTATCATAGACTCTACATGAAAAACAAAAATTCTATATGACAACTAAATTCAATTTTGAATGGCATTATGCATCGTTTTTGTTAAATTTTTGATTACAAATGCCCAAAAATCAATTTCTATTAGCGAAAAGTACGCGACTATCTTCTTAAATTATAATTTAATTTACTAATATATAATATATGGAATTCTGTAAAATACTTTCGGTTCAATATCTATTCGATCAAGAGCATAGATAATATAATTTATATAGAATGCAAACTCAATGCTAAATTTTGATAACACAAAAAAACTTGGCCCCAAAAGTATAGATGGCGCTTTATGAACCTAAAGAAAAAATCAACTTGGCGAAACATTTTTTAGTTGTCAGAATTGATAGTTATGTGATCAAAATGCATCAGTTTTATGTTTTTTAGAGAAATGATACTTGAGTTTAAAAGGGTCTCGTTACTGTTACCGTTGAATTTTCAGCAAATTTTTTAATTCTAGACTAGGTTTGATTACTTTTTCTACTTACATCCTATGCTTACATCTCACATTTTTAAAATATTTTATTAATTTTCAAGAATACTTTTAAACTGGGTTTATACAATTCTTCTTGCAACATCTAAGTGAGACATTGTACGGTTTTCCAGATAATCCTAGGAGAATGGATTTGGATTTTCAAAAGACGTAAAAGTTTAAAATTTATATTTTCTAATTTATTTTTGAGTAAATCATACTTCTACTTTTATAACATCTAAAATCTTCTTTAAATCTGTTTTACTGATTTACAGTTTGTATGTAACTCTATACAATTTCTAATTTTTAAATAAAATGTTTAAATATAAAATTTTGTTTATTATATGTTATATTCTACAAATTGGGTGGTTTGTGTAAATATGTATCTTGTTTGAAAATATAAAAATAACCCTTTCAAATTAAAGATACATCTTTATAAAATAATAAAACTACAAAATACAAATATTGCAGATTCGAAATTCCCGCGCGTCTAAAAATACTTGGCCCCAAAAAACCAGAGGGCGCTTTTACGTTATCAAAAGGTACTATTGAGTTAGCATTCTATACGTATTATGTTATCTATGATCAAGAGTATCAATACTAGTTGTGTTTTTTTTACATACTTTGCTTGAGCAAATATGAGCAAATCATATTCTGTCTCATTTTCTCCTATAGAACTAAAAGGAGAAGGAAGTGATTTGCTCGAGCAAATCAGTCAAATTTTGGTAAAAGAAACACACCTATTTACATTAGTGTTACAAATTCTGCTTTAGGATAATGAAATTGACACAAATTGTTTTTAAGTTCTATTATATTATTATGCCAAAATCTCTTATCGCTCAGTGTAATAATTTTTCTATACATTTGTTTATCAATGTTTAGTCTTTGATTAATCGGATGGTTACCATAAAACGCTGGAAACACGAAATAGTTCGCCACCAAGAAGTCTGGCTGCGCTATTTATACTTTATCGGGTGCTTTCGAAAGCATTCGTCAATTTTCGTTCATCAGTGATTGTTTTGATTTTTCGATCATGCGCAATGAATCGAAATTCGTTAGTTCCCACCTGACCGATACGGTGCGATACGGGCGCTTTATTTCCCGAATTGCTAGCGTTTCAATCATAGGTTTCAATCTAGGGAGTAGAAAAACATACAAGTGAGTTTGATTTTATATTAATAATGTTTAGATATTTTCATAATACTAATGTATTAAATATTTTATTACAAGTAGTGTATTTTTGTGCATATTTAGGTTATTTCAACTTAAAAACTTTTTAAATACATAGCCCAGTCAATTAAGCAAAAATGGGGTTAACCTCGGAATGAGAGATAATAAGCTGGAAACACCTTCATTTTGGCGTTCTACAAGTTGTCTCAAAAGCCTTATAAAATCTCGTGTCAGCGTCGTCAGTTATTCAAGGTCAAAGGTCACAAAAATCGGTTTTTCGCGATTATCTAGATTTCTATAGCTCCAATGATGTTAACATCTATTATAAAAATTGTAGAGCATAAAATTTGTGACAAATTTTGTTCCAAACATTTTTTCATGCGTTCAACCGTTACGGATATAAAAAAGAGAGATAAAACATCCGAGTTCCTTGTGAGTGAGTCAGAATCCACAATTTGCTCTCCGCCCTCTATCTCAAAAACGGTTGAGCGCATGAAAAAATGTTTCAAACAAAATTTGTCACAAATTTTATGCCCTACAATTTTTATAATAGATGTTAACATCATTGGAGCTATAGAAACCTAGATAATCACGAAAAAACGATTTTTGTGACCTTTGACCTTGAGTAACTGACGACGCAGACACGAGATTTTATGAGACTTTTGAGACAGCTTTTAGAACACCATAATGAAAGTGTATACAAGTTTCCAGCTTATTATCTCTCATTCTGAGGTGAAACGCTAATTTGACTGGGCTATACAGGCGAACTTCTATAAGTCGAATTTTTCCATAACTCGAATTTTGTTTGTAATGTGTTTGTTAAAATATTCGTTTTTAACTTAACGAAATAATTTCTATATCTCGAATTTTTTTTAAAGTCCCTTGAAGATTTGAGTTAGGGAAGTTTGGCTGTATTATTATTTTTAATTTTGTTTTTTTCAAATATGTCTTTCAATAAGTCAGGGCTGACAAATCCACGCTGACTTGCTGGAAGACTTATTTGATCGTCTGGAGCGGACTTTAAGTAGACGGAATCCAAAAGCGAGGTGAAATCATAGCAAGCAATTTTTTTAACATAGCAGCTGCACCTACAAAAAATAAATATACTATGCTGTGGATAATTATATGGTGTAATTCTTTGCAAAACTGTATGGACTTAAATGAAATATTTGTAAGGTTTGTTAATGGGATTTGTACAGAATCATCCTATGAGCTACCTTAACGTTATTAAAAAAATGAATTAAATTATATGTGAAGAAAGTAACAAATGTGTAAATTGTAACTGCAAAATTTCAGGGTTGATTAGTTACCTAAACTAATCAATTTAATCTTATTTTGCAAGATCAAAAATTTAGTTGCATAAATGCTGGTATCTTTGATTGTAATATATCAGGTTTTGTAACTACATACAAAATACGTTTTTTTTATTCATTTGTTATGTTGGGCTTTGTTCCAACTTAAGTTGAATACATATTTTTCTCATTTATACATACTTTAAAACTCAACGTAAATGTATTTCAATAGACTACTTGTGTTGCAAACTAAATAGTAGAACTAGACAGGCGATTCCAGAAGCGCAAGCAGGATTCAGAATGGGCAGAGGTTCAACAGAACACCTGGTAACATTGAATTATGCTATAGCGCAGGAACTAGAGAAGAAAAAGCGGGAAACTCTATGTACTGTTAGTGGACCTAAAAGCGGCTTTTGATACAGTAAACAGGAGAATGGTAATGCAGAAGTTGGAGGAAATACGGATAACCGAGCTAACCAGGTGGATGATACAAGACATGTACAATAATACAAGATGCAGAGTGAGAGTGGGAACGAAGGTGTCGGAGGAGTTTGAAACGAAAAGAGGGCTTAGGCAGGGGTGTCCGGTAAATCCGATACTATTCAATGTCTTTACGGCAGACCTAGAGAAAGTACTAAGAAATGGACAAGCAGGGGGGGTGGTAATCGGAGGGAAGAAGATGTGGATGTTAGCATACGCAGATGACATAGCAATGATAGCCAAAACAAAAGCAGAAATGGACGAAATGATTAGAAGGTTAGAAAGGTACATGGATAAGAGAAAATTAGTAGTGAATGTAGAAAAGACAAATATGATGGTATGTACAAAGGGAGGAAGACAAAAATTAGAGTTTTAGGTGGAAAGATCAATAGATAGAACAAGTAAAGGAATTCAAATATCTGGGATACGTGATGACACAAAATGGAAAGCATACAGAGCTTATAAGGTACTTATGTATGAAAACTCGGATAGCATGGAGCAGGATATGGGAGTAATGGAAATCAAAGATGGCAAACACATTTATAGGGGACATAACGATTTGGAAAACTTGTATCAGAAGCATTCTTCTATACACGACGGAGGTATGGGGCTTAGAGGAACGAAAAGATATAGAGAAAATGCAGGTTTATATACTAAAACAGATTTTAAGAGTGGAGAGGTCAACACCAGATGCGATTATGCTACAAGAAACAGGGAGTAGCAAAGTATGGGGAGAAACCCTAAAAAAGGTTACAGATTTTGAATGTGGGATACACATGAGATGGAATACGGGAATTGTAGGAGAAGTGATCAAACAAGCGGACACAGAGGGAATGAAAGGAGTCAAAATTACAAAATGAATGCAGAAGAAAAGCTTTTGAAAAGATAGGATGGTCATTGGAAGAATTAAAAAGAAGAAAAGAATGTGGAATCAAGTAGGGAGGAATGGTTAAGGAAATATTGAACGATGGCGAAAGACAAGAATGTCAATTTAAGATGAAAAGAAGTCGATATAACCCAAGCTACATCACACGGCAGGCAATAACTGGACGATCTAGTTATTTAACACACAAAAAGAAATAGACATACAAATCATGGCCAGATTTAGATGCGGAAGCGAAAAAAACCTAATTGGATGGCAGAAAAAGAAAAAAGTGCACCCTGTGTGAAGAAAAGGAAGAATGATGGTCACATTGGAGAGTAGAGTGCAAAGACTTACGATGGGAAAAGAATACCGAGAACATAACAGAAAAGGAATGGGAAGAGATGTTAGGAGAGGCGGGAGATGTATACAAGGTGTCCTGTATCGTTGGGCAGAAATTTTGTGAGTGTAAAGTAGGTTCAATTCTAAGACTAATAAACACTAAAGTTGTAGGTCAATTTTTTTTTATTCAAAAGTTACAACACTTTTAAATTTACAAATTCCAAAACAGAAAATTCAATTTGAAGACTATTTAAATAAAACGTAATTGATTTAAAATTTATTTCAAAAAGAAATTATGTTCTTTGTTACAATTTGAATTTAATTTACTAAGTGGCATTAATATCTCGGTATTTTAAAATTTAAATCATTCTTTATACGATTTCTGTAGTTATTAGGTGTGTTAGTTTTTGCTGAATTAAAAATGCCTTACCAGTTTTCTAAAGTAGAGTATGAGTATTTGCATTGAATTTGTTAACTAAAATATTTTTTTTTTCTAAGAAGTTTTATTTTCTGATCTGGATTCAGGTTGAGGGTGTGGTTTAGTTCCACGGGCAATTAGGCCGCCACAATTGGGCCCATTTTACCAACTCCCCTGCGTTCAGTGAGTCTCCTTCCCGTCTATCCACTCCGGCCATCCGATTGTCTTTTCAGTTTTGGAATTTGAAAATTAAATTCTGCTGTAACTTTTGAATTAAAAAAATAGACCTGCAACTTTTGTGTTTATTAGTCTTAGGATTGAACCTAGTTTTCACTCACAAAATTTCTGCATAACGATACAGGACACCTTGTATACATATATGTCGTAAGCAAATGGTAAATTCAGGCAAATAGTTTTAATTTCTATTTGCCTAGGCTTATAGTATTTAACTAGGCCAATGGTATTTGCCGTAGCAGTATTTAGGCAAATAGCTTTCGATTTTCGGTCATTATGATTTATTATCCATATTTTTCGTGTCCCTTAATATATCGTCCAAATAGGTTGTGGTTTGAGGACAAAACTTTCTTAAAACTCCTGTATTTCGCAATAAGTTTAAGTTTAGCTTTAAATCTTTATCAAGCTTTGAAAACCATGGAAGAGAAATGTTATCAATTAAATTTAAACCTACACCGAAACTAATCGCAAAGTAAAGGAGTTTTAAGAGAGTCTTTTTTGTCCTCAAACTAGAATCTATTTGGATGATATTATGATTTATGTTATTACTTTTTTTCTGTTAATATTTTATCACTTATTGTGTCTGATGGCAGATTTGTGGATCTTAAACCTCCTTTCGGCTCATTTCCATATAGACTCTTATAGGGTGATCTTCCATGATACTATGGTACAAAGTATTTTTCTGCCACTGAACAAAGATTGAAGTTTTATTTTCCTCTATCCAAATTCTCAACATTTTGCTCTACATCCTGATTTGACCGTTCAACAGAACCTAGACTTTGTGGATGTCTAGTCGTCCATGAACGATCTTGCATTCTGCTCATAAATAATGCAACCAGTGAACCTCCGCAGTAAATTCTAGCCCATTATCACTCTGCTATATTACTGGAGCCCCTAGTTCAAAAAATTCCAAGGCCACTCCTCTTAATTTAAGTTTATTTTATATTCACCATCGTTACAGCTTTGAAAATCAATGAGATAGATCGACTTGACCTTTTACATCAAAATATTCAGATGTAATGGTTTTACCACTAAACCAGTATGTTTTTGTTTTCTTTTCAAATTGCAAGTCGTACACAATTCCATATATAATTCGACTGCCACTCTTGGAATAGAATATTTGTTTTTCAAGTTCTGAAGAACTTTATTCCTACCTCCAAGTCTCGTTGCTTTATGGTGTTCATCAATTTTATCAAAAAAACTCTTCAATGGGCATAACATAAATAAAATCGTCACCTGCAGATTTCCTTTTAAATATCTTTTGATATGCCTGATATTTCCAAAATATCATATTTTTTGCCATAACATCTTTTAGCAGAAGACAGTTCTTTTTCCTAAATTCTAAGGTTTTTTATTCTCAGTGCAAACACAAACCTATAACTGTACTTATTGATATTACGTTGAAATCACAATGCTATCTGCCTAAAAACTTCTCCATCAAATACAATTTGCCTAGTTAAATACTATAAGCCTAGGCTAATAGAAATTAAAGCTATTTGCCAAGGTAAATAGTATTTTCCTAGGAAAATGCTATTTGCCTGATATTACCATTTGTCTACGACATATATATATCTATCTGTATTTTTGTTTAAATATGCCAATAAAGGTTTATTATTATTATTAATAGTAGAACTACTTTTGTCTTTTCCTTAAACAATCTTTTAAATTTAATTATTATTTTTAGCCTATTCAAGACCCTGATCCATTTATTAATTGTGATTTAATGGATGGTAGAGATCCATTTTTGACGATGGCGAAACTTGGTGTGGATCTTGAAGACGGATCATCACCTATTGATTCAAGACAAGCCAACCCAGAGGAAGCAAGAAAATTATCTATACAACGATGCCTACAATCGTTGGAGCATGCATGCCAATGCAGAGATCCCAATTGCCGCTTGACAAGATGTCAAAAGATGAAACATGTGGTTAGACATACGAAAGTGTGCAAGAGGAAAACAAATGGAGAATGTCCAATCTGCAAACAACTTATTGCTCTCTGTATTGGCCATGGAAAGCATTGCTCAGAAACCAAATGTCCTGTGCCATACTGTTCAAATATTAAACACAAACTGAAACAACACCAATTACAAAAAAGGTAAGTAAATACAACCCCAAACTTGATTAGCCATAATTTTTTTATTACAATATTATTTTTCATCAATAAAACAATAATAAAATGTCCTACTATCAATGCAAAATTTCAGGGTTAATTTGTTACCGACAAACTAATTAATTTAATCTTATTTTGCTATATTAATAATTTTAGTTGCATATTTTCTTACGCATGTATTCATCTTGCTTAAGGTTTTGTACTAAAGTACATACAAACATATTAAAAATTTTCATTTTTGTGTTTAATAAGTGATTATTATTTTAGAAGAAACTGTAGAAAACTACATAACATGATGTTGGACAGCTGTAAAATAGTGATACATTAATTTGATTTTTTATTTTAATAATGCCAACTAAACTTATAACTGCAGTTGCTGTTTTCTTAAACCCCTAATATTATCTTTTGTTAAAACATTTGTAATTTGGTTAGTAAATAATAAATAATGCTTTTTTTATATACTTAGGTCACAACAAGCTCAATTGTTGAGGAGGCGAATGGCCGTGATGAACACAAGAACAGTAACATCAGCAAATACCCTGCCAGGCAACAACGTTTCCATGGTGCAACAGGCAGTTCAAAATGTAGTCCCTCCAGGAGCAGTAAGTCCATCAATCCTCTATCTCAAAAACGGTTGAGCGCATGAAAAAATGTTTCAAACAAAATTTGTCACAAATTTTATGCTCTACAATTTTTATAATAGATGTTAACATCATTGGAGCTATAGAAACCTAGATAATCGCGAAAAACCGATTTTTGTGACCTTTGACCTTGAATAACTGACGACGCAGACACGAGGTTTTATGAGACTTTTGAGACAGCTTTTAGAACACCAAAATGAAGGTGTATACGAATTTCTATCTTATTATCTGTTATTCCGAGGTGAAACGCTAATTTGACTGGGCTATACAGTCGAACTTCTATAAGTCGAATATGCCAATAAATGTTTATTATTATTATTAATAGTAGAACTACTTTTGTCTTTTCCTTAAACAATTTTTTAAATTTAATTATTATTTTTAGCCTATTCAGAACCCTTATCCATTTATTAATTGTGATTTAATGGATGGTAGAGATCCATTTTTGACGATGGCGAAACTTGGTGTGGATCTTGAAGACGGATCATCACCTATTGATTCAAAACAAGAGAACCCAGAGGAAGCAAGAAAATTATCTATACAACGATGCCTACAATCGTTGGAGCATGCATGCCAATGCAGAGATCCCAATTGCCGCTTGACAAGATGTCAAAAGATAAAACATGTGGTTAGACATACGAAAGTGTGCAAGAGGAAAACAAATGGAGAATGTCCAATCTGCAAACAACTTATTGCTCTCTGTATTGGCCATGGAAAGCATTGCTCAGAAACCAAATGTCCTGTGCCATACTGTTCAAATATTAAACACAAACTGAAACAACACCAATTACAAAAAAGGTAAGTAAATACACCCCAAACTTGATTAGCCATAATTTTTTTATTACAATATTATAATAAAACATGCATTTATAATTTCAAACTTAAGATATGGTATAACATTGTGGATAAACTGTTCAAAATATTTAATTAACAATTTACAAAGAATACTAAATAAATGTTTGAAAAATTTATTTAATATTGGTTGGTTAACTCCTACATCTGATTTATTAATGATGACCAATACTTCATCAATTCAAGAATTGGCTTATGAACAAAATTGTATTTTGGCTCATAAAATCGTACATAATAAACAAAAACATAATATAAATTACATAGTGATATTCATAAGCATCTAACAAGAAACAATAATAAAATTCATTTGGATAATCCAAGAACAAATATGGGAAAATATATCATAAACTTCAATGCATTTAAGGACTTCAATAATTTACCAGATGTTATCAGGAAAGAAAAATCAATTGTAAAATTCAAAGTTTACCTACATGACGTAATTTTAAATAGAAGAAGAATCTAACTTTTCATTTTTGTTTTTTTTTATTACTTTAATTTTTATCTTTTTTATTTTACATTAATCAATCTTAAACCAGATTTTATCTGCCTTATTGATTAATTTTGATATTGTAATATGCCTGTTATTACTTATTGTTGTTGTTGTTAATAAATAAATTAAATATTTTTCATCAATAAAACAATAATAAAATGTCTTACTATCAATGCAAAATTTCAGGGTTAATTAGTTACCAACAAACTAATTAATTTAATCTTATTTTGCTATATTAATTATTTTAGTATCATATTTTCTTAAGAGGATATGGAGTCTACAAAATTATATGCGTTTTTCCCTGTTTTTATATTTCAAACTACGCGAATATTTATTGAGCTATACACATAATAAGAATATCATATGAAAGTGGAACCTCTGCTTAAGACTTGTGTGCGGCAGTTTTTTAATATATTATATCCAAAATGGCCAAAAAAAATCATTAAAAATACGTAAAATTTGGCCTATTTTAAACTTATTTTTTGGACTTAATAATTTAATTTTTCAAAAAGTCGTCGTATAGAAGTCTAGCCATGAATGTTATTTAAACTATGCAATTATAAAACTTAATGTTATTTACAAAATATGGTTGTAGTTTAAAATAATTGCAAGGCATATTTCGTAAATTTTGAACTCACATTTTAACTGTAAAAGCAGCAAATTCCTTCGTAGTCTAGGTGATACAAATTTTAAAATATAACAGAAATCAAGATTTTTATTGGTACTTTCAGCCTAATTATGTGGGATGTACTTTGGGTCAAAATTTCTTCCCCAAATTCAAGAAGAAGCTCAAAATATACGTTTACTATCGGAGCGCGGTTCTACTTAGACTCCCAATCCTCTTAAGCTTCTAATCATTTTGCATAAGGTTTTGTAACTAAAGAACACACAATTATATTAAAATTTTTATTTTTTGTGTTTAAGTGAATTTTATTTTAGAAAAAAACTGTAGGAAAACTAAATAACATGCTGTTGGACAGCTGTAAAATAGTGATACATTTGTTTAATTTTTTTTAATAATGCCAACTAAACTTATTTAACTGCTGTCGCTGTTTTCTTAAACCCCTAATATTATCTTTTATTAAAACTTTTGTAATTTGGTTAGTAAATAGTACAATGCTTTTTTTATTTACTTAGGTTACAACAAGCTCAATTGTTGAGGAGGCGAATGGCCGTGATGAACACAAGAACAGTTACATCAGCAAATACCCTGCCAGGCAACAACGTTTCCATGGTGCAAAATGTAGTCCCCCCAGGAGCAGTAAGTCCATCAATGAACCCTCGAGGTTTAGGTTCAGGTGGAGTTGCACCACATCAACCTGGACTTGGTTTAAAACCTGGTACTCAAACACCACCAGAAAATGTCATGCAAGTTGTTAAACAAGTGATAGAAGAAACAGCAAGCGCCCCTTTCAGGTTATGGAAAAGTTAATTGCGGATGATGGTAACGTTTTAATTTTTGGAATTATGGAAGATATTAAAAACATATTTTCATAAAAGTTGTTTATTTTTAAAAGACCTTCCCAACAGTACCATACTCGACCTGTGTTGATATGATTGGCTATACAAGATGATTCATAATCAGCGGTAAAAAATCGTACACATATTCTACATAATATTTGGAACAAGTGTTAAGAATTTTTTTTTTCTATTTATCTTCCTAAAAAAATTATTTAAGTTCAAAATAAGAAAAAACGAACTGCTTTCATATTTAAAAGAGAATTTATTAAGGTATTTACATGGAAGCAAACATCATATAATGGCCAAAATCGTCGTTTCTAAAGTTCCTTGCTGTAAAATCTCACATTGTGTAAATATTTCTTGGTAAGAAACTTTAAAAACGACAATGTTGACCATTGTATGATTTGTTTCCATGGAAATACCATAATAAATTATCTTTTAAATATGAAAGCAGTTCGATTTTTCTTATATTTGAAATTAAATAACTTTGTTAGGAAGATAGGAAAAAACATTCTTTACACTTTATTGTTCCAAATATTATGTAGATAGTCTACATAATATTTGGAACACATATTGTGTACTATTTTTTTACACCTCATTATAAATCACCCATTTTTCTTTTTGCATAGAACCATAGATCATATAACCTACTTATGATAGAACCCTATTCTATGCAAAAAGAAAAATATTCAAAAAAATTATCATTTTCAGGGTGTAGCGAAGACAATTATGTCCATGGGGGCAAGGTTAAATCTGGTTCTCCCATTTTCTCAAAAAAAATTGTTGTAATTAAAAAAAAAATTAAATGTTTCTATAAAGAATGTAGCCACTTTAAGGTCTATAGGCAATTCATTTGACTTGGTGTACCTCAAATATTAGTTATTTTGGGAATTACCAAAAATTTTCCCCATAGAGTTGCCTTTTTAATTTTTTTACTACATGGTAAAGTTTTCTAAATTGACTTAATTTTTGTGCATAAGTGAATTAATTAAAAACATGATATAAAGACAACTTTGTCTTTATATGGTTAATGCCCAGATTCTGGTCAAATAATTTAAGTTTAAAGGCCTTTAAATTTATTATATGGGTTGTAATGGACAATTTCCATGGTTACCATATTTGTTTCTAATTATACCCAGATTCTGGTCAAATCATAAGTTTAAAGGCCTTTAAATTTGTTATATGGGTTGTAATGGACAATTTCCATGGATACATTATTTGTTTTAAATTAAAGGCCTTTAATTCTGACCAGAATCTGCCCATAAAGGGCTTTAATTTTGTCCAGAATCTGCCTATAAAAGTGCCTATGGTTATGAGTGGTTGTCATCAGGAAAAACTTCAAACAATAATCAAATAAATGCTGACCAAGATAATTTAGGTGTCAAAATTCAGGACTAGTTGCACTACTGCTCCTTTTAATTTTGACACATTAGACTTTTAAAATTTTCTATTGTAATTTTGAACATTTGTCACCTATAGGGGTTTAAGGAAATGTGCTGCAACTGGCCCTCAGTGGAAAAATTTGTAACATGATTTTAAAAAAATACGCTACGAAAGGTAAATAAATAGCTGTATTTATAAAAAAACTATACAGGGTGGCTAATCAAAACATTTCCACCTGATTTATTTTGAAAACTAGTAATTTTTAAAGAAAAAACTTAAACTGGCCAATTTTTATTTGGTGTGGGACCAAATTTTATGGTAACATAATGGGGGTTGAGTGATACAACATTTTAAAGCTCCGACAATTCTCGTTACAAGTGTTTTATTTTTTAATTTGATGAAATATTTGAGAAGTTATAGCTTTCTCACGTTAGCAGGTCTGTAAATAGTTTTATCATAAGTGACTAGGTTTAAAATAGTGTATTGTTTTATTAGGAGTTAAAAAAGAACTTTTTGTGGCGAGCATGTAGGTTTGCGGGACGATCTCTGCGAGTCCCGCGGATACATGCGAGCCACAAAAAGTTCTTTTACTCCGAATAAAACATGCTATTTTTTCTTTAAACGTGGAAAGTTAAGGCCGATTTATAACGTTACCAATAACCTAAGACCTAGAACCCGAAAATATCAACTATACAATTTCTATACTTTCATTTATAACCCAAACATAAATAAGAAATGAATTTATTTTATTTCTGGGTCCTGTAGGTATTTCTGCACATGCGCATTAAACGGGAGTCAAGTTGGTTGGTAGTTCATTTGTGGTTCCGAATATGAACGAATTGGCATTAATTAATTATTTGAAAATTTATTAATAAAATTTTAACATTGTTTTTGTTTGGTTTTAAAATAATACTATTCGTTTGATTTTGAAGATTCGAGCTTCTAGGAGATTTGTTTAACACAATTTTATATTCCGTCAAAACCAATTTTATGCTTTGTTTATGTTTGTGTTTATTTCGTTGGCTGTTTTTTTATTAACAATCAATATATTTAAGCTCCTACTATTCCCTATACAACTGTGATATTTTTTTAATTTGATGGAATATTTGAGAAGTTATAGCATTTTCACGTTAGACATGTAAAACATGTTTTTAACAGGTGACATGGGCTAAAAAGGGTTTTAAAGCTTGATTTTGTTAAAAATAATTACAATCATACTTTGATTCTCCATTTAATAAGGAATTGACCGGTTTCAAAGTCTTTTTACAAAATAGTTTTAGTTTATTTTTATTGTAACTTTTAACAAAATCAAGCTTTAAAAGCTTTTTAAACGCATGTTACCTGTTAAAAACGCGCGTTTTAGATGACTATCATAAAAATGCTACAACTTCTCAAATATTCCATCAAATTAAAAAAAATATGACACCAGTATAGAGAATAGTAGGAGCTTTACAATGATGTATCACTTGACCCCTATTGCCATTTAAGATTTCTGAAGGGGTAGTTTCCCTGCATAACTGGGTGAGGGGTTGTCCCTTGCGTTATCATAAAAATTGGTCCCCCACCAAATAAAAATTGACCGGTTTCGGGGTTTTTTTCAAAAATTATTGGTTTTCGAAATAACCTGGGTGGGAACTCTTAGTTGGGCCACCCTGTATATCCTCTATAAACGAAAATATTGCGGATATTTATCAAATTTTGATATACAGGGTGTCCCATAATAAGTGGGACCCACTTCTAGGGTGAGTAGTAGATGTCAAGAGAATAAGAAAAGTTCATATAAATTTATGTCCAATTTCGCCTCATAAGGGAGCTACAGCTCTTTAAAGGTGTTGTTAAAAAGTAGGTTTATTTTTTCTGTTTATTTCAAAACAAATTGATGTACAAATTAACAGATTTGATATTTGGTATGAATCATAATATAGTTGAGATACGTTTTCGTGATTTTTTTCAATTTCTTAAACAGTTTTTGGTAATACACTAAAATAAAATAATCCATGGCAAACATGATTTTTTTAAATTTAAATTGTTTTGACCATCAATAAAATAATAAAATGCAATTTCTTCGAAAACGGCGCATTCTACCGACGAGGAACATTAATTTGAAGAAAAAATGTTGTAAAAGTTAACTACAAAAAAAAGTTATGATAATTTTTAACCGCAACTCTCCCAGAATCTACCCTTTCAAAGCAAGCAAAAAAAAATTGAAAAAAATGCACAAAAATGTATCCTAGGTTTGTTATGATTCACACCAAATTTCAAATATCTACTTCAATTTGTTTTGAAATAAACGAGCAAAAACCTACTTCTTAACAACACCTTTAAAGAGCTGTAGCTCCCTTATGAGGCGAAATTGGACATAAATTTATAAAAACTTTTCTTATTCTTTTGACATCTACTACCCACCCTAGAAGTGGGTCCCACATATTAAGGAACACCCTATATATCATTTTGATATTTATCACGACTCACAACGCTAGAAAAAATCATTATGTTGAACTTGAATTTCAGGTTTGTGTCCTGGGTTATTGGTAACATTATCGGCCGTAAGCGCGGTTGTTGGTGTCCTTAAATGGAACGTATCATTGATGTCCCTCGTTAGAGCATAGAAGCTAAAATACCTAGAAAATAGGGTAGTTGTTGTTCTGTGGGTTTTAGGTTATGTTTGTTAACAATAAACCGTTAAAACTCGAAAAATATTAAAAAATGAGTGTTAAAGCTCCAACAGAAGTTGATCCGATTAAAAATGAACGTAGTGGTAATGTACGAGAAGTTGGTGGTCAAGCAATTTGGAGCCTATCTTCATGTAAACCAGGTGATAAATAATTGCCATAAATCTAAAAATCCTAAACTATTATCTTTTTACAAAAGGATTTGGAGTGGAACAATTAAGAGATGAAAGAATCGATACCTATTGGCAATCGGATGGTCAATTACCACACCTAGTGAATATTCAATTCCAAAAAAAAACTACTGTCAGCGATATTTACATATTTACTGATTATAAACTAGATGAAAGTTATACACCAAGCCGAATATCAATAAGGGTAGGAACACATTTTAACGATTTACAAGAAATTGAAGTTGTTATGTTATCTGAACCGTCGGGTAAGTTACAAAAGTATTTATTTATATTTATTAAATTATATACTTTGGCAGGTTGGGTTCATGTGCCAATTAAGGATATAAGAGAAAAACCAATTAGGATGTTTATGGTTCAAATAGCTGTAACGAGCAATCATCAAAATGGACGTGATACACATATGCGCCAAATTAAAATTCATAGTCCTGCTGAAAATCATAATGTTACCATCGATAACTTTAACACGTATTCAACTGTAGAATTTAATCAATTTGCTACAATAAGATAAAACTTTTTCTTTATACATAATACATACAAATCAAATATTGTTTTTTAATTAAGAATATATTATATAATTGTAATAAATGTGATATTATTCTGCTTTTTTATTTAGTATTTTGTTGTAATTATATTAATTATACACTATTCATTAGGTAAAAAAGTTAAAAAGTAAATTTTAAATTAATTACATACATTGTTTGTATTGTAAAAACCATGGAAATATTGATTGAGTTGATTTATTTAATACTCAAGTATTTTTTTAGCGAAATAAAAATGGAGTTACAATTAACCAGAGTTGATTATACAATTATTGGGGTAAATTCAAATAATTGTATGAAGTTGTTGCCATCTGATGTATATGAAGATCAACAAAAGGTTAATTAATTGTATAAATTAAATTTATTGTTTAATATTTGTTTTATTTTAGATTGCAGTGGCTGACAATGATGGAATTCTTCAAGTTTTTTCTATTCGAAAAGAGGATGTGCAGTTACATTTTAAAACATTACCAGGTGCTAAATGTACGTCACTGCAAACTGCTGGGGCTCTGGGTAAGAGACAAGTCAAACTGCTTTTAGTAAATACCTCAATAATTTCAAGAAATAAACAATATTTTCTAGCTAAAAAAATTGTTTACTATGAAATTAATGCCGTTTTCATCAACGATTCTTAAAATTTTGCTGGGTATTTCTTATTAAATAATAAGTGATTTAAAAGCAAAAATTAAGATTTATTACCTATTAAAAAATTAGGATTTGGTAAAAAGTTAAGTAGGTATAAAATATTAAGGGTTTTACAGAAGAGTGGTTTATAAACCATTTTTTGGGTCACCATTTTTTAAGCACATCTGAAAGGCAATTAGAATTACTTCGTCTCTTGCTAAAAATGCATATGCACAAGTTTATGTGTTTTTGCATATAACTTCAAAACGTTTCGTTGTTCCTGTAAAATTTTTGAAATTGACTCATTTCGAGACTCATTTGCACTTCTTCCATGAAACCCTGTAATAAGTGAGATGATTTCCAATATTTTTTGTTATAAAATATAATTTAACTAAATGTTCTCAATACTCGATACATTTCTTCGATATAAACAAACCTCATTTCTTCTTCATAAATTTTTTATTACCTATACAATCAGTGATGGGATTCAAACAATTTAACAACCGGTTCGCTACGGGGGGAGGGTTGGTCGTCAATCCCCAAAAGTCAAAGTATTTTTAACTTCCAAAAAAACTCGGTATTGCATTCTTCAAAAAATTAGTTGGTGCAACGCAATAGAAACACGTATGTTTGGGCGAAGTAAGGAGCGGAAAGCCCACGCCTAAAATATTTTTTTGGATATTTTTAGGTGATTAAAAATTAAAATTTTTGTTAATTAAAGATTTTAACAACCGGTTCGCCCAAACCAACAAAAATTTAACAAACGGTTCTACCAAACCGGTGCGAACCGGCTGAATCCCACCACTGTATACAATGTACTTACAGTAAGTAACTAATGTTAAGTGGGTATCCAAGCACTTTATTTTAAAATTCCATCGATACTTACGTTTTTGATCATAACTTTTTTCTGCTGATTAGTTTTTTAATTTCCTTTTTTTTGTCTAATCACATATGAGTCGACCCATACCCTATTTTCATATGGGTGACTCAACAGAAAAGGCAGGAAGATAACGAAAAGAGGTCAAAGACACCAGTGTGTCTGTTATCGTGTTATCTAAATTGAATATAATAATTATTGGAATGCTAATAGGTTCATTGGATTTAAGCATTGTTTTATTAATTTAATATTCTCTGCTCTTTTATCTCAAATTAATACTTCTGGCTATTATTTGTTTTTATTGCAATTTTGTTTTTGTTACGTAAACCAAACAATTTTATGGGAGCAACAAAAAAGTACTTCGTAAAAATTGTATGCTCGGGGCCGCCGCCAGAGGTATGACCGCTTGTGTGCAAAAGCTAAATATGCCACCCCCTATAGAAAAATATACTATTTTCATGCCTGCCTTCATTCCAGATATATTATCTGATTTTAAATAATGTCCATATATCAGGTGATTTTTTAGCAACTTTCTTTTTGGCAACACTGTTTTTCTCAGCACTGTTGATTTCGTGTTACAAGTTCCTGTCAAACATGTTCAGTTTTGTCTATAATTTAACTATGAATCGACTTACAAACGAACAACGCTTGCAGATTATTGAATTTTATTTTCAAAATTCATGCTCGGTTAAGAAAGTGCATCGTGCACTTCTTCCAATTTATGGTCAGTTTGGGCGACCTTCTGTGCCGGCTATTCGGAATCTTGTGACTAAATTTCGCATCAAATTTACATTATTGGACATCAAACCACCAACACGCGTACGTAGAGTGCGGACAGAGGAAAATATCGCAGCTGTATCCACCAGTGTTGTTGCTGACCGTGAATTATCAATTAGGCGCCGTTCGCAGCAATTGGGCCTCTGTTACTCCACAACGTGGAAAATTTTGCGGAAGGATTTGGGTGTAAAACCTTTTAAAATACAGCTGCTGCAAGAATTGAAGCCACACGACCTACCACAACGGCTAACTTTTAGTGAATGGGCGCTGGCAAAGTTGGATGAAGATCCATTTTTTTATCGGAAAATTGTGTTCAGCGACGAAGCTCATTTCTGCTTGAATGGATACGTGAACAAGCAAAATTGCCGTATTTGGTGTGAAGAACAGCCAGAAGCATTGCAAGAATTGCCAATGCATCCCGAAAAATGCACTGTTTGGTGTGGATTATGGGCCGGTGGCATCATTGGACCGTACTTTTTCAAAGACGAAAAAGGCAGGAACGTTACTGTGAATGGCGAGCGCTACCGTGCGATGATCACAAAATTTTTTTTGCCCAAAATGGAAGAGCTGGACTTGGCTGACATGTGGTTTCAACAAGACGGTGCCACATGCCATACAGCAGGCGAAACAATGGCCCAATTGAGAGGCGAGTTCGGTGAACAGTTTATTTCACGTTTGGGGCCGGTCAATTGGCCGCCTAGATCGTGCGACTTAACGCCCTTGGACTATTTTTTGTGGGGCTATGTTAAGGCTCATGTCTATAGGGACAACCCCGCAACGGTTGACGCACTGGAAGCCAATATTGAAGAGTTTATTCGGGAGATACCGGCCGATATGTTGGAGAGAGTATGCCAAAATTGGACCCAGCGTATGAACCATTTGAGGCGTAGCCGTGGTCAACATTTACATGAAATAATCTTTAAACATTAAATTATATAGATCGTTCTATCGACTTAAATAAAAAAATCATACATTTCTCTACATTTTATGTGTTTTTTTTTTAAAATCAAATCAGAAAGCTCTTAAAAAATCACCCATTATTTTACAAGGACCACAAAATACAGAATTACTTGACTCTGAATACAATATCCATTGTTGAAATACTTTTTCTCCATTACTTACTATACGATAATAATAGGTTGTTGAAAATTTCCTACTTCCTACCATGACCATCTCCTGGATAATTTAAATTGGTTATTGATTGTTTTGAATAATGTTCTATGAGAATTTGAATATTTTGTGAAGATAATTTTTTGCGCCAATTAGCAGGGTCATTAGAAAACATGAAAATATTATGGTCTTTCGGTTCCTTCGTCAGCTTCTTCATTATGGATCAAGTTTGGCTCAAAACATTTTTCTTCAATATTTTCCTACTCATCATAAAGGGAATAAATTGTCGAGTTTTGAAATTCTGTACAATGTGATGACAGATTTCACAAAAACCGTATATTGCGCACTTAAATACTAAATGTTTACTAATCTTGGAGGAAGAAGGGACATAAATACTGTTGCGTTTCTAAACTGAATAAGAGGTTCGAATATTTTGTAATACAACATGCATTTTCGGCATGTATTCTCCCCGAGCCGGCGATAGCCTGAAAAGAATGAAAACTAATGTCGACCAGGGGCCTTATTTTCATTTTCGGGGATAAAATATCCTATGTGAAAACAGGCGTGTTCAAGCAAAATACTCGTTACTTATTGGTTGTTTTGTAAAATTTTTACAGAAACATACTGTTTTTCCTATAGGATATTTTATTCCCGATAATGAGGAGAGGAGGGAGAGTCTGAACTCTTATTCTCTTTTTTGGAGATAAATTATCCTATAGGAAAAAAGGCGTGTTCGATTTACTTAATTATTGGTTATTTCAGCAAGTTTCAATAGAAATATATATAGGATATTTCATCTCCGAAACTGAGGAAAGGAGTGTTGGTGAAAGAGACCAAAAAAGAAATGTTGAGAGCAATGTTAAAATAACGGGTGGAAAATTTATTTATGACCAAAAATGGAACTATCATATTTCAAAATCAAATTATTAGATTCGTCGACTTTTCTACTGCACAACGTGCAGTAGGATCTGTGTCGATCTTGTATAAGATTTATGTGCTCGTCTATATCGGCCTTTAATAGTAATATATAAGAAATATTTATTGATACATAAAAACGATACATATCAAATGGCTATCGACCGGAGTCTTTCTGCCTTAACATATTATGATTATTGTTTATTTTGACTTATGTTATATGTGTAAGAGATGTTGTTATTAATTTGATTTTAGATTTCTAATAATATCCTTGAGGCTTTTAGCTGGGTTGAGGTGTCTTCTTCTTGCTACATTGCTGGAATACATGAATTTGTTGATTATTTCTCCTGGGAATTTTTTTGCGATTTTAGTAGACAACGTCAATATTCTATCCTTTATTGGTGTAATTTGGGTCGTGTTATATAGTAGTTCCGTAGAAGGGTTGTGTAAAGGGTTGCGAGGATATTATAAGAAATATTTACATCAGAGAAATGCATTTGTTTTTAAGGCATCTAACAATATTTTCTATTAATTTAAGGAACATTAAATGATAAGATATTTATTGCTTCTGATAATGAGGTTAGAGGATATACGAAAAAAGGAAAGCTATTCCTTAGCTTTGATACAAATTTGACCGAACCAATTTTATCAATGTAAGCAAACACCGAATTTTCGTTTGTAAAAAAGGATGTTTTCTTAAATCGTAATTGATTTTCAGGTATGTACTGGGAAATGATTTATTTATCTGCGGAAAACATATGTACAATCATTACAGAGATTGCAAGGAAATTGGATCTTACTTATGTGGAGACCGCATTGTTGATATAGTGGCCTTGTATATTGATAAGGTATCTACAGGGTGTCCCACTTTTTTCCAGCAAAAAATTTTTTTAGATAGTAAATGTTATTCTGAACAAAAATTTTTCTTTGAACTATTATGATTTTTAGAGCAATTTTAAAATTGATAAATTTTCATGATTTTTGTGGAAGACCCTGTATAATATTCTTTCTTATTATATTTCTTTTTATTTAAATCAATTATTATTTGGATTTTTTCTTTGCCAAATTGTTTTTTTTTAACATTATTGTATAAAAGTTACCATTTTTACATTTTTCTAATACACTGTATTATAAACTATGACTAAGATGTCTACATAAATAAATCTTTTATAGACTCATCGTTTAATATCATTAATTGCTTGTGAAGGGAGAATGATTAGAAGTTTGGAACATGCTAGAGTGACGAGGAGTTTTGAGATAGATAGCTCACCCACAGTTTTACATATCTATGAAAATGATGGAATTCGTAATGTGCTTTTTGGCAGTATTGATGGAAAAATAGGTGTTTTAGCTTTGGAAGGGTACATTTAAACCATTTTTAATTTTGCTCAAAAAGAAATTAATTTAGATATTTTTTAATTTATATTTTAATAAGAAATTACATCTATTGAAAATTATTTCAAATATGATTTTTGTTTTTGTGATTTTTCTTAGATACCACTTCTAA
Organism: Stenus bimaculatus; assembly: GCA_963971135.1. NCBI lineage: Eukaryota > Metazoa > Arthropoda > Insecta > Coleoptera > Staphylinidae > Stenus > Stenus bimaculatus. The sequence goes on along the minus strand of OZ020180.1, from coordinate 69,265,648 downwards.
ATTTGTTATAGTTCACAGGTGAAAATTTAAACGGTTTGAAATGATAACTTATTTTTTTAATATTATTAATAATTTTAACAAATTGAAATGACATTCCAAAATTGTTTTTTATAATTTTAATTTGCAAGGATTTTACTTAAGTAACCACACTTATTACAACGTGAATGAGTTTTTCTTAGAATAATATCAAAATAATTAAAAAAATACTTTTTTCACATTTCTTTTGTTAAATTTTGCAAAAATCTTATTTTTACTACCAGATGTTATTTAACAACACTCTAAAAAATACAGGTTAAGCAATAAATAATTAACTTTATTTTTTATTTACTTTATTTTCGATAATTTAATAGACAGTAGCAGGTACATTATTAATTTTTCAGATTTAAAATTTCTGATAAATGGTTATTAACTTCTGATGATAATAACAGTGCCATTTCTACTTTGGATAGCTATGATTTTACAAAAGATGGAAATAAGAATTTAATTGTAGGCCGAACAGATGGAAGTATCGAAGTTTACTCTATATTTATTAACGATAAAATTGATACCCCAATATTAATATTTATTTATGTAAGTAGGAAACCTAATAAAGCATTAAAACTTGGTAGTTTTTAAAATAATAAATTAACATTCAAAGAGTGTGAAGACCAAAAGTAAAACACTCTACTAAACCTCCTTTGGAAATATTAAAAATTATTTGCCATAGAGAACCCAATATAAATAAAAACTTTAACTTTTTTCACTTGAACTTCGAAAATATTTGTAATGTATCAATATTTAAACAAAAACTATTTTAGAATTGCAACGAAAGTGTTACTTCCCTTCAGTGTGGAATAATAGGTAACACCGGAAGTGATGAAATTATAGTTTCCACATACACTGGTAAAATCTTTGGTTTAACATCAAAACCTGTAGATAAAAATATTGGTGGATCTGCTTTGGGAAATTATATTTATTCAACTGATACAACAACAAAAATTAACAAATTAAAGTATGTTTATTCAGGGTCCGCCAAAACAATGGAAACACCTAAATATTTTTTAACCATATTGAATTTAAAAAAAAATTTAAACAAAAGTTTAGTTAATTTAAACGAGCTACCATTTAAACATGTTTTTAATATATCAGGAGTATCGTTTTGTACAGACCTTTTAGGGCACCCTGTATAAAAAGTTTTATGTCAAAAGTTTTTTTTTTCTGGCCTCAAAAAATTATCAGTAATAGGAAAAATCAACCTGAGTAAAACAAGACTATACAGGGTGTTGCATTTAAAAAACGAAAGTTAAGTGCTGTATCACTAATAAAACGAACACCCTGTATATTAAAAACATGTTTAAATGGTAGCTCGTTTAAATTAACTAAACTTTTGTTTAAACTTTTTTTTAAATTCAATATGGTTCAAAAAATATTTAGGTGTTTCCATTTTTTTGGCGGACCCAGTACATACTTTTAGCACATTTTACGAGTAATTTCAATAATAAATTTTAGACAAGAAATTGAGGAATTGCAAGGAAATATTATAAAAGAAAGAGAGAAATATCAATCAATAATGCACAGTTTTATGGATGATTTTTCTGCTATACCGATTTTAAAAATGAAAGATTCTGTAAATAAACTATTTTTTTGGATAAATCAATATTTTACTTGAAGATTTTAGTTGCTGATTTCCAAAGAGGGAGCTTCTTACACACTTACATTAGAAGTGCCCACTGCAATTGATAATGTTCTTTTACAAAGTGATGTTCCTATAGATCTCCTTGATGTTGATAAAAATTCTGCCGTAGTTAGCTACAGTGAAGCTGATCATAAAGTAAGTTTTATTGAGTCAATAAACTGAAAGTTCGAATCATGTTAAAACATGGCGAAGCGATTAGCTAGGATTTTCTGAATCTTCAAAAAGTTGGACTTTCTTATAAAACTCCTTTTGATAATCGATAATAAATTCACAATCTTACACCACCCTAAAAAACATTTTTTAACCACATTTATTAAAGGTCAGTGAAATTAATTAATAATGATGGATAGAAACATTAATTGTTTAACCTATTCCTTCTTGCTCTAGATTGATGTATTTTTAGGAAGGAAATTATCTTTTGGCTACGTATCGCTGCCAAATCAATACAAATCGGTTAGAAGTAAAAATAAGAACAATTGAAGGAAAAAATGGTACTTTAAGAGCCTATGTGACACCACTGTTTCAACCAAAATGTTGCCAAGTAAGAAAGTTTGAAATTAAACCGCTTTCTCTACATTTCCGGGTTTATAACTTTGATGAAAACAAGTAAGTCATTACAATAAACCACAATTGATTTTAATAATAATAAACTTGTAGACCTTATAATAAACTTGTTATAAAAGGAACGTTTAGTCTAGCAGAAATTCATTCTTGGGTTAACAATTGCTTGCCTGAAGTACCTGAAAGACCAAATTTTACTGAGGAAACCGTTTTAAATTTTCAGTCTACACTCTTGGAAACAGTTCTTCAATGTAAATATGTGTAAGTTTTAAAACTTAAAGTGATTAAATAAAATCGAATCGTTTCTTGGTAAATTATTTATGCACCAAAGGAGGGAATTGATGAAGTCAAGACCAGAGGCCGGATTTTGTTTGTTGGCGAGTTTTAAGAACTCGCCAAAACGTCATCATTTTCCGCAAATTCGTCATTATTTACATTGTTCTCTTCGCCTAAATGATGACGTTTTGGCGAGTTTTAGAATCCGCCGTAGAAACAAAATCCCACCTCATAAACCTCGTAAGAGATTTAAAAATCTTCTCACTTTGTTGCATAATAATCTTTTTGCATATCCAAGCATTAATATTAACAATATTTCTACTCAACCTTAATACTGTTAAGTTTTATGTGCAAAATATAGCCAAATCACAAAACCGAGTATCCGAGTAACATTCTATAGATTCCAAGTTTTTTATTTCATTCTTTCAAGAATGCGGGATTATATCTTTAATTTTTTAATATGGTTTAACCTACACAAAATTGCTTCTTTGTTGTTTTTTTTTTAATATATTACATTTTCAGTAAAGGTGAAGGGACTTTTATTTCTGACAATATTTCAACTATTTCAATTTTGAAAGATTTTCTAAGTACAGAAGCTTCAAAGAAGAATCTTAAATTTGATGTGCAAATATGTAAAATTTACTATTTTTAATTTGTTACAATCTAATATTATTTTTTGTAGCTATTGATGATGAAAGCATAAATCATGTGTTGAGATTAATAGATCCAAAGTTGAAATGCTATAAAGAATTGAATAAAAAACTAAAACTAATAGATGCTTTGCACGAACTGGAAACTGATGAGGAATCTCTTTGTTACTTAACCGATAAATATAAAACTTTACTTTCAGATGAGAAAGAGGTACGACAGCAAATTGCCACCCAACCATCATATTTGGATAGAATTTATGGTAATTTATTTGGTTTCTGGATTTTTATTCATTAATTAAATATTTTATTTGTTTATTAGGGATAATAACAGATTTATATATGGACTTCAATAAATTTAAAGGAACTAATGTAAAAAATAAAATACCAACACTAATTGAAAATTTGGATAATTATTCACTAAGTGGCTTAATTCAGTGCTTTAGACCAAATGAAAACATTTAAATTGTTTATTAATTTAAATATATTTTTGTAAATAATAATAAAGTTTATTATTGGTATGTTAAAATTTAATTCAGATCAATAAGGTGTACATAATAAACATGGTCATCCTACCAATCCACTTTAACAAGTTTGAAACACATTTTAGATTTAATCTTTACAAATCTAAAGAAATTGAATTAAGTACAAATAGTCACTCTTATGGTGCACACCATTGGGATCTGAAATTATGTATTTATGAAATCTAGTTAACCTAAATTTTTCTTCTTAAGGCCAATCTATAGAGAATGTCAAATTATGTAAAACTGCCAAATTGCAATGGAAAAAATTAAGCGATTACAAAAATATGGAAGGAAAACGAAAATGCGAAATTTGAGATTTCTCATGATATTTCAGGACTAGAGCAAGATATCTCGGATATCTAAATAGATTCTAAAGGAGTTTGAAAAGGGGCAACTTTTTTCTAATTTAAGCAACTTTGTAACTCTTTAGGTTCACAAGATCCCAATGGTGTGCACCGTAAGAGTGACCACCCTGTATTGTTTTATTAGGAGTAAACTAATTTATAAATTAGTAGGTTAGTAAAAAGTTGTGTTTACTTATATCCCAATAGCAAGAATCTTCTCTTAAATAAAATAGTATATTGTTTTATTAGGAGTAAAAGAAGTACTTTTTGTGGCGAGCATGCAGGTTTGCGGGACGAGCTCTGCGAGTCCCGCGTATACATGCGAGCCACAAAAGGTTCTTTTACTCCGAATAAAATATGCTATTTTTCCTTCAAATGTCGAAATTTTTAAAATAATTAAAAAAAAATTATTTTAAAATTTAACATTTAATTTACATACAATACAATGTTAGTGCATATTGGGTTGCCTAAAATGCATTTTTACTCCGCCTTTCTAATCTTTGTCAATGCAAAGTATACCCGATTCTAACCGATTTACTTCGAAAAATGCAAGAACATGCCATAGAATCAAGGAACATAAAAATGACTTGTTAAAGCACCTTTGGTTAAAGACCGTCAAGCGTCACATGAGAATGTACTTTAATGACGTTTGAAGAAAAAAGTATTTTGTATTTCAAATAAAACAAAAAAAAAATTACCTAAGTCTGCTTGCAAACTATGAATAGAATTTTGAGATATATGTGTCGATTCTGTGCACACCCTATAGCCCTTACGAAACTTATGTATGCAGTAACCGTCCATTACAACCCATATAACAAACCTTACAGACGTTTCCTTACAGGTCGTACGAGAATGCACAGAATCAACCTATTAATCAGTTCATTTAAGATTTTTAAAATAAAGTCGTTCAAAAATGTTGAAACCGCTTAGAGTAGGATAATAAAAAAATGGCTTTGACACCCAGTTAAGTCTTTTTAAATAATATACACCAATTACCATCATCATAATAACTTTTTAAAATTTCCACGTTATTAAATTGACTGCAAATACTAAATAACTCTCCTTCCTCAAAAACATGATAATACCTAAGAAATTCACTTTCAGTATTTTCATCTTTAGTTTTCCATGGTACAAAAACATCTTGTTGTTGAAACTGTTTTCGGTTTGTATGAACAGGTAAACTAATATTTTTACCAACACTTAACATTTTACTTTGGTTCAAATCATTAATTTCACTATCAACTTTTCGATTTTTACGGTCCTGTTTCAAATAACTCGATTTATCAGTTTTATTTTGATCTTTAGCCCAAACATAAATTAATGCTTGTCCATTATGCGCTAGTAACCGAATTATTTCTTCAATTGCTTTCAGTCTTCTTTCCTAAAACATGTTATCATTAATCTGATATCTAAAAAAATATTCAAAAACTTTTTAAATATTTTATTTATTGGGGTTTAAATGGATAAAATTAATAAACAATTTTTTTCTTAAACAACTGTGTTTTAAAAATTTCATAAAATAAGTTTATTTTGGGTGTATTTATAAAAAAAATTAAAGAAAGGCACCTATAATGTCACTAAGTTCATATAAACTCATTTTTATGACTCTTCACTTATTTTGCGAAAAACAATAAAAACACATTTTTTTATTTAATTAAATATTAAAATATTTGCCCTTTTGATTAACCCACTCTTGCCCGAATTAAGAATTAACACATTCAGCACGGGTACAAATTATCATGAAAACCAGTGCAGAAACGGAAACATTAATTTTTGAATGACTTCATTTTTAGCAAGAAATTCAAATGACTCGTGTGCGAATGTGTCAATTATGTGTTTATAAAGTTTTAACGTTTTAACTTATAAGTTCGATAACTGGAACAACCAAAAATTTGTTTAAAGAAAAAGAATCTCATGATTTTTTTTTTATTTGGAATTAAAACTACGTATAGAGGGCACTATAAATGGACGATATCCAGTACTTGGCAGTGTTAAAAATTGTGTTTAAAATACATTATTTAAAGCTTCAGTAAAGGCCAATGCGTTAAATTAAAAAAGTATGTACCGAATATAAAAGTTCAAATTTTGCCACCAGAGGGCGTACAGAATTTCCAATATTTTGATACTTACTTTAGTTGCGAGATGATGAATAACTGCAATACTAATAACAGCATCTGCAATACCATCTCTTAATGGAACACTTAAGCAATTACAACTGAAAACTTGATATTGTCGTTCTTTACAAATATTAAGTAAACCACTACTAGCATCACAACCAAGCTAAAATTAAAAAGGATATTTCAAGTAAATATTACATTATTAGATTACAAAGATTACATTAAAGATATTTAAATTACTTCCTAAATATTTTCCATTTCCACAACCCACGTCGATTAAAACTGAACCAACATCAAACGATTGTATAAAATTATCAACATTTGGCCATGGTTTATGTCTTGTAGTACTAAAATGACTAGCAATATTTTCATACACGCTATGCACATATTGTGATTCCAACTTAGATGCATCGTTATTATTAATAGTCAATTTATCCTTTTTTTTAAATGAATCACATAAGTCTGTAAAAGAGCATGAACATTCCTCATATCGAATTTTACGAAATGTAAATGATACTCTAGTGCTTCTCTTTTTAACAGTTAAACCATTTTTGCTAGGAACAATATCAAACTTTCTAGGAGTAATACCATGTAACCAACCGTATCGTGATTCACCCGACATTACAGTAAGAGACCTTCGAGGTAACAAAACTGGTAATGTTTGTCCACTTTTATGTCTAAATTCCATTACAACATCTGAGTTTAACGATAATGACAGAAGAGGATCTTCAAATGCACTATGTGTATCAACATGATGAGGAATTCCTTGACCAGGTTTATAACAATTAATAGTCAACTGATCGGGAATTAATAATATATCTTTCATTTTTAATTTTTCAACTAAAAAATCACATTCTTGAGGTATAGGTCTTTCCAGTGGTTTATCTCGATCTACATTATTAGTATCGTAATTAAACTCATACCCATAATGCCAAACTTGCCTATGTTTAAGACTTCCATTCTTGTTACTTTCCAAATCAGCTTGATTAATCAGGGAAAGAAATTTATTTTCCTCTTCTTCGGTAATAAAATCTTCAAAAATTTTTAAACCAGGTGGAAATATATTACTAAATAATGTTTCATTTTCAGGAAGAGATTTGCAATATGCTAAATAAATCGGTTTATTATCTTGTGCTATTTCCAACCTCCCATTAATATTATCATAAGCTTTTACGGCATCTTCTAGATTAATATAAGATAGAAAACAACATGATTTATTTGGTATCATAACTATATTATCAATATGCCCATAAGGTGAGAAATTTATCATGATGTCTTCTTCGGAAAAACCATTTGAAAGACCAGAATTACATACAACAATATTCTAAAATTAGATTAATAATTATTATAAGTCAATGCCCTACCATCATTGGTGTACATCACTCTTTTCTCAATGAGTAAACAAATATTTAACAAATTTATAAGTTCAATTTTTTGTCTACTATGGATAAAACAGAGTTCTAAAATTATGAAAACTGGGTAAACAATGTTGTGCTTCATTTAATTCCTATGAATGATCAATGAATTGTATTTGAATTTTCTTACTTTCATGATAGTGAGTAAAAATATGAAAGAATTGTTGTCGGGTTGGTGCCCAGCAAGTCGTCTAAATTTAAATTGAAATTCTAACTTTAAAATACATATAAAAAAAAATATATGCTGTTTTGCAATGATTTGTAAGAGTACAAGACGCGACTGGAACCAGTGCTCTTAAATTTGGCTAAAGTTTTTGATTTTTAATAAATTTTACAGGAATAGATATTTTTTTTGTAAAGCCCTCATTAGAATATCCTGGCTATGCCACTGTTCATTTCATTTGGTGAATAAAGAGTGATGTGCATTGTTAGTTGGGGATGGGCGTACACTAAGAAATATTTTATACCTTTGTTTCTTCGGAGCAACATTTTATACCAGATTGTTTTTCAGCAACTACCTGGGATTTCAATCGCTTCTTTTCAATTTTCTTTAAAAATTTGTTACTTGATTGAATTGGGTTATTCATTACAAAATTTTACGAATAAATCCTTATACTATTAATAATTTTGTGCAGGCTTTAGACCTTTTTCTGGCGGGGTTAAATTGGTCTTCAGCTAGAAGCGCTGTTTACCAATCACAAAGTAACCGGATATATAATTATAATGTACTAAAAGCAAGAAAGAAAGTTCAACATGCATTTACCAAACAGGCAAGAGATTTTTAAATTTTTGGTTTGTTTTAATTAAATTTTTAGGTTAGTACTTACGTTCATGTAAGTCACGTGCTAATTTATGTTCTTTTTTGGAATTTTGGCTACTTGTTGACACTTGACACCAGTAGAGGGCGTAGTTTTGACGAAAACAGCTGATTGAAACGGGTAAAGAGTTTACCAATTTTATTTATAAAATTTACAAAACTTATGGTGGAATTCTGTGCAAATCTTTAAGTCTTTACATGAAATACTTGTAAGATAAAAGATAATCATGGAAACCGTCCATTACAACCCATATAACAAACCTTACATATATTCCTGTAAGGACTTGCAGAATTGCACCATTAATTATTTATTTATAAAAGAATAAAAAAAGGAAACATGTAATGTAATCAATTTTTATTTGCCCAGTGAATTCGGAACGCACTCTTTCCATTTCGCGTAGTTAAAATAAATTCCGTTAGGGGGCGTCTAGATTGTAAAAATTAAAAATCCATAAAAATTATCAGTAAATTCGAAAATAATTGTTGCGTTTATTCAGAAAAGGCTTTTGGATTGCTTAACTTATGACGTCCGTGATTGGCTGTTTGTTTAAAGTTTAAACTTTTGAAACGCCCTGTATTGAAAGTTTTAATGGCCGCTTGACACTGAAAATGCACTCTCTGAAACTGTTTGACATACGACTCTTTGGTTTGAAATGCTCTAATGCTTGGCGCAGGTAAAATGTACCAAAACCAAATAAAAGATTCGTAAATTCGATGATAATTTATAAAATATTGTAAGTTAAACTTAATAAATCCCAAAGAAATTAATTGCTGCTTGTTTAACAATATTGAACTTAAATATAAGTCAATAAATTTTTCGTCATTTGCAAGAAGTTACCGGGAAAAGTCTTGAAGGGTCAACGTAATTTAGAGGTAAGGTAAAAATGTAGATTCGTATTTTAGGAATGCTTAACAATATAACGGTGTAAATTTATTATATTAATTTAAATAATGTTTATTGTTCTCCTTTAGATTACTGCCCATGTTTCAAAACCAACCAATTCAAGGACCTACATTGTAAACATGGCTGAATTGCCATCAAGTATTTGGAAAAATTGGGAAAAAACTGGTAAAAATCAATTGTAAGTTATTAATTGTATATTTTAGAAATATTACTTTATTTTTATTTGGAATCGCTACGAACCCTTTCTTCTGAACTAATAATTTCATAATGAAAATCCTGAATATGTAATAATTTGTTTAATTTTTAACATTTTATATATCAGCACAAAGTGTATAATATTATAGTGGTTGAAACACGGTCAAATTTTTCAACATAAATGACTGTGGCGCCACCCGATTTTTCTATGGAATTAACACGCTGGCAACTGTGTGCGCTGCGTAGTACTACGACGGCGATGTTTATCTTCCGTCTGTCAACCGTCTTTCGAATAAGTTACTGTGAAATGGAAGATCGCTAAAATTTCTCTGTCTCTGTCATTTTAGTTCTGTAGAATATTTCGGGGGCGCCACTTGCGAAAAGATTACCACCTTATAACAACAGATCTAACCCTCTCAATTTTCTCTTCTCTCTGTATATCAATTATTCAAAAAATTTAAATTTAAAATTTTATCATTTTTTGCCTTTAATTTTAACCTTCCAAGGCACGCGCCTTTAATAAACTTATAAGAAACAATGCAAATGCGGAGCCAGAATAGAAGCTTATACTGAGGTGGAAATCTGCTAATGTAACAAGAATGATTAATTGTTTATTGCATTACGATTTTCTTCTTGTTTCCACATTATAAATGTTTTTATGTGTAATAGACCGGGAGCTCGCGACATTTTTGGTCTCCGATTTCATACAGCATGCCTTTTGGAGGAGAGAATATGTACCCTATAAGAACAAAGAAAAGCGGGTACTAAACCCCCGCACGCTGTTTGATCATATGGAAAATTGCATTTCCATTTTCACAAAAAAAATAGTGTTTTTCTCTTTGGTCATGTGATCTTGTAATAAAAAAATATGATTTTCCGCGTTTTCATAATGCATGCCAATGAAAAGAATTAAAGTTTATGTCATAAAACCCCTATAAAAAAATTGGCATGCGGCCCTCGTTGGCTTAAGGGTGGAAAATTTAGGAAAAGTTTTGTGGAATGACACTGAAGTTTAAAATTTTCACCAAACTTCAGTGTCATTCCACATAACTTTTCCTAAATTTCCAAACATGAGCCAACGAGGGGCGCTTGGTAATTTTTTTATGGGTGTTTTATGACACAAACTTTAATTCTTTTCATTGGCATGCAGTATGAAAACGCAGAAAATCATATTTTTTTATTACAAGATCACATGACCGTTTGAGCCCTTTGCGACCGTGCGAATCGCATGCCTACGATTTTCAAGACTTAAATTTATTTTAAGTATCTTTTGCTAAAAGGGCATGCAATATTAAATCAGAGAAAAACACCATTTTTTGGTGAAAATGGAAATGCAATTTTCCATATGATCGGAAAGCGTGCAGGGGTTTAGTACCCGCTTTTCTTTGTTCTTATAGGGTAAATATTCTCTCCTCCAAAAGGCATGCTGTATGAAATCGGAGACCAAAAATGTCGCGAGCTCCCGGTCTATAAGAGAGGCATAAAATAGCTATTGAGTTAACTCTCAACCGAGATCAATTGTTAGGGTTACAGTCTTCCACCTTCGGAACGAATTTTATTGGCGATTTTAGAATTTTGCTTGCCCCCTGGTGGTACTTTCCGACACCAATAATAGTATATTTTTTATTGGGAGGAAAAGAAGAAATTTTTGTAACAAGCATGTAGCATAAAATATGCAAGTTTTTCTTCAAACTTCAAAATATATTTTAATAATTTTAATTACTATAATCAAAACGCCAAGACATTACTTTTCTAAATATACCTGACTTATGTCAAGTGAACTAGTAGATCACTGAGTAGACTAACAGAGAAATTACTTCTTACATACTGTAAAACATCACAGAAACCTGTACTTTATTGAGATTTGAAGAAAAATACCATGCCCGCGGGTTGGTCAAATCTATAAAATGACTCTTAAATTACGATTTTCAAATATGTCAATTTACTCTTAACATTTCTTGATCATTACGATCCAACCTTAAAAAATGCATGTTTTTTATAGTAAAAGTGGTTTAGGTGTCTCTTTTGCAGCTTCAGGACTTGCAGCTTCACTACGTTGCGGACACAAAAAATTCTCATTTTTCTTTTAATAAAATAAAACTGTATTCCTTCAGGTGGTGACACTACTAAAGCTTACTCTTTTTAGAGTTCAGAGTCAAAATAAACATTGATTTTAATCATGTGTTTTGCAATGCTCACTGATATATAAAATAGCACAAAAAAATTAGTTATCTCTTTTCGTTTTTTATTTAAATCTTTAAACCTGATTTACATTGGTCTAGTGACTGGGCTCAGTTAACTAACCCCAGTACTCAACTCGCATAAACATTTAATGATGAGGCATGTTGACTCGACACAATTTGCAAAAAAGTCAATATTCAAAGGTCCTGACAAAATGGGTGGTGTAAATCGACATCACAGTGTTAAAATGTTTATGATAAGACTATGGTTTTTACTCGCCCTTCTGTTTACATTAGTCGAGTATACCTTGCTTTTTTGAACTCACCTCCTTACTCGACGAATGTAAACCAGGCTTTATCATTTAAATAATCAAAACTGTTTAATTACGTATTTGAAAGCAAACAATTTTTATTTTTTAGTTTAAAACATTTCAAACAACTAATAAAAGATGAAACAAAACATCAAACTGTTGATAAAAAACAGTCGTACATCAATGAACTTATTTTTAATGGAATCCAAGGGACAATTAAAAAGGAATCGGCAGTATCCACGCTGCATGAGCTTTTTACTTTGGATGTTAACATTATAACAATTACTTTGGACACTCTTAACCTAACCGATGCAGAAACTGCAGAGAATCAGTCTGAAGATAACAGGGAAAGACTAGCATTTTGTTACATTCTTAAGGAAATGGAAAAGGTCGTTTCTGAAAAAATTCTAAAGGAGCGATTGGAAATTGACACATTACAAGAAGCTGGCATTTTAAAAAATCGTGGATTTTATACAAAATTCATAAAGGTCAAAACTAAATTATTGTAAGTATAAATTCATTTAATATGGTTTTATGCATAAAACACTTATAGCGTTTTCAGATTACTTGTACAATTTCAAGTGTCAAATTTTAATTCGAGTTTTCTCAATTTTATCAATAAATCTTCCTAATGTTTTTAGTTTTTCGTCTTTGCCCTTCACTGATTCGTTTAAGGTTGCATCAGAGATTGCGGTGAAATTGCCTCAAAAATGAATCGGAAATGATCTGTCAGTCTAAAAGATAATCTGAAAATGCTATCAATGTTTTTATTGAAAGTAATACATCCAGACAATTTAAAACAGTATTAGTCACATAGACTTAAATTTACTTAAACCTTTATCTCATTTGTTTTTACTCAATTCCAAACCAATATGTAAATCAAATTAAGAAGTTTTTTAAATCCAGTTCACTCCTAGATATGAATTCAATAGGTTAATCATATTTTGGGGCATTTCTTTAGTAAAACAAAGTAAATACATGTACGATTTTATTTTTATGTTTACAACTAATTTTCAAAACAAAAAAATGGAAATTTTAATTCATACCTGGAACTGATTAGTCGATCAAACTGGATTTCTAGTTCTAAAGGTGTGTCCACATCAGAGTGCGAACTAGGCAAGGCAATGCTTTTTCTCCTATCTGTTTATGCATCGTACCAAACAGATAGGAGAAAAGTAGTAAGTGTTTCTTCATAGCGTCTAATTAAAATTTTAATGAGAAATTGTTAATTAAAATTTTTGATAAGGACGCTAATATTAATTTGTGAATATAGACTGCATTTACTTTAATGTTCCAAAGATTAAATGCTTTGATGCTCACAAACAAAGAAATATTTAAAAACATAAATTTACTTTTATGTAGTGGTTAGAAAAGAAAATTTCTAATACCTAAAAAAATTATACATAAAGAACTTTTACTATACATGAATAGTTTACACTCACTGGCATATTTAAAGGAATAAATGCGATTTTTTTGCCAAATGAAATTTCATTACTTTCATTAATTTTTTTTTACTATCATTTCACAAATCGGGTAAAATTTCTTTAAGGCGCGTCGCAATGGTCAAAAAAAAAATTGATACAGCACGACCTCGATAGTCCGAACACCCAAAATTTATACCCTGTTCGGATTATAGTATGTAGTTAATTTGAAAGACATTTTTCGAAATAAAACAAAGTTTTTGTAATTAAAAGTATGCTTTTATTTTGCAAAAATATTTTATAATGTAAGTATGTACATAAATGTAATGCTATTAGTCGCACTTTTTTAAAGAATACCAATATAGTGCTTTGATGAGTGGTATATCGGGATTTGGGGGGTCCGTCGAATTATAGAGGCATTTGGATAGGCGGGGGTTCGGATTATCGAGATCCAGCCTGTTAGACAAAGGAGGCAAACCAAAGAGTATGTAAAAGGACGAAGTCAAGGCAGATAGCATTCAATTGCTTCCTTAGAAAATAAATTTATAGCGTTACAAACACTTCGAAAGAGGCATGAAACTGCAGTTAAAACAAGAAGACATTAGTGGAATCAGCATAAGTATACATAGAGTCAGCAGAAGGCTCAAACGATCGGTTTGAAGTGATTTGCAACCAAGAATGCCCCTAAAAAATCCAAAGGCGCCATCGAGCAGCTCGACTAATGTTTGATAGAGAACACAAGAATTGGGATGGGTGCTGTTTCTGCGTAAATTCATTTAATGATAGGGAAACATTGGATAAACGTCAAAGAGAATAAAATGTACAATTTAATTTTACTCCTACTATTTCTTTTAGTGGAAACCCGAGCATGGTTTCCGACAGAATATGTTTAGAGTTGGTTGTGATTGATGGAGGGTCATTAATTGCAGATAGGTACATTGAGGATATTTTGCATGTTCGTGTGGTACCTTTGGGACCATAATTGGAGACGATTTTGATTTATGGAAGATAATGTTTAAATTTTTAAATACAGCATGACCTCGATAATCCGAACACCCAAAATTCATACCTCGTTCGGATTATAGTATGTGGATAATTTGAAACACATTTTTCGAAATAAGACAAAGTTTTTTGTAATTAAAAGTATGTTTTAATTATGCAAAAATGTTTTATAATTCAAGTATGTACATAAATGTAATGCTATTAGTCACACTTTTTTAAAGATTTCCAATATGCTGCTTTAACGGGTATTTTGGACTATCTGGATGGGGCAGGTGGGTCGAATTATACAGGGTGTCCCAAAATTCGACCGACAACTGTTAACTGGAGATAGTAGACCTAAAAATAAGTTGATATGACCCTATTTATCTATATACATAAATGCATTCCTGAGAAATTATAATCATACTTAGTTGATTTTTTTAAATAGAATTCATTTTATTGCAGCCAAAGCATTCTATTTTAAAAAATCAACTTTGGAGGCTGGTAACTTCTCAAGGGTGCATTTTTTGATATAGATAAATAGGGTCATATCAATTTATTCTTAAGTCTAATATCTCCAGTTAATCGTTGTCGGTCGAATTTTGGGACACCCTGTATATGCGTTTGAATGAGGGTTTCGATTTAAAAAAAAATGTGTATTCCTTTAAATTTTCCGGTGTATGTATTTTTAAGTAATAATTTGCTAAATAAAAGTTAATTAGATTATTTAATCTACTCTCATCTTTTTTTTTAGTTACAAGCAAAAGAAATTCAATTTATTTAGAGAAGAAAGCGAAGGTTTTTCTAAACTAATGACTGAACTGATTTCTACACATCCAAATGCAAATTTTAATAACCTTTTGAATCAAATGCATTCTTTAATAGGTAAGTTTATGAAAATGTCTCTTACCTAATATCTTTTGCCTTTACATAATAATCTCGAATTTTTGTAAATCTTGTTGTGTGACTTATCAGATGTTGTTTTATATCCATGTAAAAGAAGTGTGTATGAGCCATTTTTTGAAAAATCGTTTTTATGATTTGTACTACGTTTCTTGGTAAAATTGCATATACATTTATTTTATGCTTTGAATACTAATATGCGAAAATTATTTTACATACAGTCAAGCTCAGGTATAACGAACCTTCAAGGTTAATGGATGTGGTATAGGCGAATATTTCCCAACTATTCGCGATTTCGGAATTGCATGCGCCCTCTGGATTTAGCGTTTGCCAGTAATATCACATTAGCGCTGTACCCCGATCTTACATATTTTCACAATTTTCTTTTGAAATAAAGGGATTTATAGTGTTTTGTGACTTTAACCAATCAAATTTTCAATTTTATTTAGATAATAATATGGACAAGTACTCACCAATAATTGCGAATAGGGTGTTCTTTAAATCCAGATATCCCTGAGCAGCCCGAGCTTGACTATAAACTATAACCATTTGAAAAATTTGAATACTAAGTTTTCAGATGGTTTTTGTTGATCCTATTGGTTCATATCGTTTTTTTGTTGGTTAAATAAAAGTAAGCCAAAAAAAATTCTATATCTTTTAGATCTTCTTATGAAATACGAATTTCAAACCATGGCCTTACTATAAAACATCTTTTTATAAAGTAATCATTGTTTTTATTTTAACTGTTTTGCCTACATTTTTATTTGTATTTCAGGTCGCTTCAACCTTGACCCAAATAGAGTATTAGATATAATTTTGGAAAGTTTAGAGAATGCACCTGCCAACGCACCTATACTTATTCAACTAATAAAATCTTATATGAATGATCCAAAGATAATAGCTGAAATTTTGATATTTAAATTTACTTCACATCGAGGTTCTGATAACCCAGTACCAAATTCATTGTATACTTTGAGTGCAATTTTGCTACAATATGGAATCATCAGTTTGGACGATATATACACTTGGGTATTTTTTATTTTTTTACCTATAAAAACCAATAAATGTTTCAACTTGTTGTTTTAAATTTATAATTTTTTATTATTATTTGCCCTTTTAATTGTTTTTCTTAAAAAAATAGTGTAATTTTTTTTAATTTAGCTTACACCCGAAGACAAAGTGATGTATAAACACTGGGATAAAGAAATGAAAGATGCAAAAGAGTATGTCAGAAAATTATCGATTATTTCTTTAAATAATAAGGAAAAGGAGGAAACTGTTGAAGAAAAAGAAAACCCTATGGATCATTACATGTCAAATCAAAAATTAAACTTATGTGAAGCATTATTGAAAGTAGGCGATTGGGAAAATGCAAAGTTATTATTTGATAGGCTACCAGAACATTATGCCGTTGGATTTCAACCTCTTGCAACCGCCATTTGTGATTTATTGCATTATATAATTGAACCAATATATCGAGAGTAAGTATAAAAGTTTATTTATTTTATTATTTATAAAAATATATTTTTGTATTTTAATTAACCTAATATTTTATCTTAAATTAGACACTGGAAAATGGGTAAAATACAGGGTAAACCAATTCCCAAACATCCAAGTCCTATGGCACCAAAACAAGCAACAAATCTAATTGCACTTCGAGAAGTGGCTTTTCCAATGTTTTATTTTCTTGGACCTTCATTGCATTATGACCTTATTTTACTGTATAAAATCTTACGAATATCAAAGTTTGCATTGTCGTTTTACAAAATCAAATCAGGTAAAGTAACATCTGAGGTGGATACGATATATTATGATATAATAACGCTGCTGGATTATACAATTTTACCTTCACTGTCTTATCTGGAAGGAAATTGCCCAGTAGCTATAGAAATATGGAGTTTACTTAAATTATACCCCTACCAGATTCGTTACTGTTTATACAGTCGTTGGAAAAACGAGAGTCATCAAATATATCCAGAATTATTGAGAAGAAAAGGAGATTCAGAAAAGAAAATCAAAAACATTATGAAACGGGTTAGCAAAGATAACAGTAAGATTGTTGGAAAAGTGATTGGTAAAATTACACATTGTGCACCTGGATTTCTATTCGATTATGTACTTGTACAGATACAAGTTTATGATAATCTTATTCATCCAGTAGTTGATTCCCTTAAATATTCAACAAATTTATCTTATGATGTATTAGGATTTTGTTTAATTGAATCACTTGCAAATGCTGATAAAAAGAGAATAAAACATGATAGTACCTCAATTTCTGGTTGGTTACAAAGCTTATCATCTTTTTGTGGTGCAGTTTTAAAGAAGTATAACTTTGAAATTACGGGATTATTGCAATATGTTGCCAATCAATTAAAATCACAGAAAAGGTAATTATTTCAGTTGTACTTACTTGATGCTATTAATATATTTATTTTAGTTTGGATTTATTGATATTAAAAGAAATTGTTGAAAAAATGGCTGGAATTGAAACAATTGAAGACTTAACCATGGATCAATTAAATGCAATGTCTGGTGGTGACGTTTTAAAAATTGAGGTAAAATATCTTTATTTTGATCTAATTTTAAAATATACTATAGTTTTTTTTTCTAAGGATGTGATTTTAGTTCCTCACTTTGACCTAAATTTTGAATAAAATGTTAATGAAAAATTTATTAAAGCAAAATTGATTATTTGTTCAATATTCAGAATTATACAGGGTGTACAAAAAATTCGGCAACGCCCGTTTATTTTTGAATTGAAGCATTTTTCAAAAAATGTTTCAACTTGTACGGTTTGTGGTTATTTAAAAAATATCGGCGCGGCGTTGTTAAACTTACCTATTAAAACTTTAAATTCTTGTAACTTCTAAACTATTTACTTGAGACAAATAAAAGAATATGCTCCATAAACTTCTGAAAGCAAACTTTAATAATAGGCAATAAAAATGGGTGGTTGCTATTTAAAAAAAGTTAAGTGATTATCGCCTGACCTTCAACTGTCTGTTCAAGGTCATGGCAATATTTCTATAAAGTGTGTCACTACGAATCGTACAACTTTTATTTGAAACATTTTTCTGTAAAAAGCTTAGTTTCCAAAATAAAGGAGTGTTGCCGAAGCTTATGTATTGAAAATTTAAACCCTTTTAAACTATTTACTTTAGAAAAATAAAAACATGTTCCGTAAAAATCTAAGAGCAACCTATAATAATATGAAATAAAAATGGGTTGCCCCTATTTAAAAAAAGTGATTATCGCCTGACCTTCATCTTGCTGTTCAAGGTCATGGGCAATGTTTCCAGATAGTGGGTTACTAACAATCTTACAACTTTTATTTGAAACATTTTTCTCAAAAATAAATGGGTGTTGTCAGACTTTTTATACACCCTGTATATGATAATTGTAAAAATTCTAATTTAATTTTCTCTTTAAGGCAGGATCATTTAACCAAATCAGGAATACTAAAAAGTCTTCGCTACGTCTTAAAGAAGCAATGTCAGAGCATAATTTGGCTGTTGCATTGTGCCTGTTAATGGCACAACAAAAATATTGTGTGGTTTATCAAGAAACCAAACAAAGCCATCTTAAGTTGGTGGGAAAATTGTCTGATCAGTGTCAGGATACCTTGGTGCAATTTGGAACATTCCTGGGGTCGACTTTAACAGTTGATGAGTATATTCAAAATTTACCTTCGATTCAGTCCATGTTATTGGAATACCACATACCAAGCGAAGTTGCATTTTTCCTCGCAAGACCTATGTTTAATCATGCAATTCAGGTACTACTAAAAATTGCTTTATTTTAAATATAAATTAATATATTCCCATTTCAGATAAAATATGACGAATTAAGAAAAGCAGATAACAATTATAAAAAAATGTCAACATCTTTAAAAAATCAAAAGTATTATGAAGCAACTGTTGAGGTGATGTCACCTGTTCAAAAATCTTTAATTCCTATACATTCACCAAAAGTCTGGGAAGACCTATCACCTCAATTTTTGTCCACATTTTGGTCTCTTACAATGTATGATCTCTACGTGCCTGAGGATACTTATGCACAAACTATTAATAAATTTAAACAGCTAGCACTAAATTTAACAGATTCGACGACCAGCAAGGGAAAAAAAGAAATTGAAAAATACCAAACCATAATTGAAAAATTACAAGATGAAAGAAAGAAACAACAGGAACATGTAGATAAAGTTCTTTACAGGTTGAAACAAGAAAAGGACACTTGGTTTCATGCAAAAAATATTAAAAACGACACAATCATGTGGTTTCTTCAATTATGTATATTTCCTCGTTGCACATTTACTGCCATTGACGCTGTGTATTGCGCAAAATTCTTTCAAACTATTCATTCTCTGAAAACCGTAAACTTTTCTACTGTACTCTGCTTTGATAGGGTAAGACCTAAAATAATAATAAGGTAAATTGTTAAAAAAATTTATTTTCAGTTATTTTGTGATATAACTTATTCAGTTACTTCATGTACTGAAAATGAAGCTGTGCGTTATGGTCGATTCTTGTCTCTTATGTTAGAAACCATGATGAAATGGCACAAATCAAAAGATGTTTTTGAGAAAGAATGTTCCAATTATCCAGGATTTGTTACAAAGTTTAGGTCTATGAATGAAATTAGTGACCACACAGATCAAGTTGGTTATGAAAATTACCGGCATGTTTGCCACAAGTGGCATTATAAAATAGCAAAGGCACTTATTGTTTGCTTAGATTCAAAAGATTACGTACAAATAAGGAATGCTTTAATAATTCTTATTAAAATTATACCATACTTTCCACCAATTGTAAAATTAAGCCAAATCATCGAGAAAAAGGTACAAAAGATATCTTTGGAAGAAAAGAACAACAGACAAGATCTTTATACTTTAGCTATTAGTTATGTAGGTCAATTACGAAATAAAATTTTGTCTGGTGGTGTTATTACTGAAAAAGAATTTCATCAAGTTGCTGAAAAGGTATTTTTTAACTAACTTTAAATTTTGTTATACTATATTTTGTTTTATTTTTAGCCACCTACCGTTACCGAAACTTCAAAGGATACTAATAAACAAAATGGAGACTCAAGAGGTAACTTATCCATAGTAATTAAATTAATACATTAGAAACGAGAATTAAAATTTTATTTCTATAAACAAATGGTTAACTACTTATATTTGTTTACTTCTTCATTTGAATAAGCAAACTTAAGAAATTATACACACAAAATAGAATTTTATTAAAAACTAATTGGATCACGAACTAACTTAAACCACTATAAATTTTAACTTACATGAGATAAAATTAAAACATTAACTATAATTTTAGGTGGTGATAGTAGAGAAAGTAATAAGGAAAAAATGGAAAAAAAAGAGAGGAAAGGAACAATCGAAGAATCCAAAAAATCAAATACTTTACCAGAAAATATGTGAGTACTTGACAGTTTTTTTTTTATTTTTTTTCAATTCGTGTGTTTTTAGAACAAAGGAAAGGTCGTCAGAGAAAGAAAAACAAATTAAAGAAGACAATAGGGAAAAATATGCCAGGAAAGAAGAAAAACGTGAAGAGGGTGAAAGAGATCGCGAGAGGGAAAAGAGAAGAGAAAGAAAGGATGAAAAAATAACCACAAAAGATGACAGGCAATATAATAGGGTATGTTTGGATTCTAATTTTATGATAAATTTAATACTAATCCTATCAATCCCCTTACATGCTCATACATTAATTAGTTTAAGCACTGCAGTCCGACATTAATGATTTAATCAATCGAGATGTAATCACACATTCATTTGGAAAACCATATTCTACAAAACAGATTAATTAAATGATAAAAATTTTAGTGTTTTATATTGCTTTTACATTTTTAGGCAGACAGTTTACTACTGTAAAAATGATGTTAAATATTAAAAACACTTATTTATTTAAGAAGATAGTCGGCGAAATGTTTGAAAAGCGTGCTTTTCGCTAGTAAAAATTGATTTTTGGGCATTTGTAATCAAAAATTTAACAAAAACGATACCTAGTGCCATTCAAATTGAATTTAGTTTTCATATAGAATTTTCGTTTTTCATTTAGAGTCTATGACAGGGGCGTACTTTTTGAACAATGATAAAAACTCGCGTTATTATTAATAAATTAAAAATTATTAATAAAAAATTTAAAAACAAAACTTAAAAAACTGAAATCTCAAAAACAAAAAAAAAACAATTGAATTAAATTAAAAGAAATTAATAATAATAAAAAAATTAAAAAAAAACAAGAAAAAAAAAATTTTAAGAATTAATTAAAAAAAAAATTATTGGTATATTTGGTTTAGATTATTTTTGTTAATGATTTTTTTCAATCGAAAAAAATTTGTTGCCATTTGAAAAAGAAAACTTGCCTCCTCCTCTGATGTTTTCAAAAATAAAATTAATCTTTTATTATCTGATAGTAGTATTCTTCAAACCATTTAATTTGACCTATCACTTATTAAAATCGGATAAGAAATAACGAAGCTACATTGTTGGCCGTTTTTTGTGCACCCCTCTGTATACTACTAGCTGCTTGACTCTGTTCTCTTTCTGTTTAATATTTGTATATTTTTTGTATAAAATCGTACAGTTAAAAGAAATAAATTATATTGTATTGTATTCAGCGACCGTGAAGAAAAATTTAGAGACGTCGTTAATGTCTGTAAGGCTTGAATTTCTAGAAAACTTAATTTTTATGTGTACAATTATAATAAAATACACATTCACCTCCAAATTAGTAGTCCTTTTAATTAAAAGATCTATACGATTTATAAGATACCACCATAAAACGGAGCGAAAAGTGAAAAGGTTTACCAGGGTGAATAGGATCAAAACTTCAATACTTTATTTTTTTCTGCTTATCACTTTAAATGTTATAAATTATCTTTTGTTGATAAAGTGACAAAAGATTGAAGCTATTTAAAAAAAATATAGAAAAAAATATAGTGTTGAAATTTTGATCCTATTCGTCCGTGTGGCCCTATTCACCCCGTTTTATGGAACTAATTTGTAGTAAAATGACAAACTGATTTTGATAACCATATATTTTTAGGACGAAAGATACATTGAGATGATAAGCCCAAAAGATGATTTAAGATACAACAATGAACGTCTTCAACCTGACAGATATTTTGATGATCGAGGATCACACTACTACAGAGAAGTTAGAGAAGATCGAGAAATTTCTATTAATAATGGTTCCAGTTCCAGTAAACACAATCAGGAAACTGGCGACCCGGACAGAGGTTAGTTATTTTACTAAGAGTCTTCTTAAATGCTTAAAATACAACAAAATTAAGCATTATGAATAAACAATTTATGGTTTTTGCACTTAAATACCACTCACAAAGTTTTCCTTTTGAATTCTTCAATCTCTGGCGTTGAAGAGAAAGTTTTTGGTATCAATATAAATTTTATTTATATTGAGAGTATCTGAATGGTCATTAAATCAACACATTACTATTATCTGTGCAAGAGTATAAATAAATTTAAAATGTGTTTTAGTCATTTTATATCAGATAACCAAAAAAGTTTGTGGGTTTTTCTTATACAGATTGCCATGTATAAACCACAGGAACCCGAATATTAAGTGTATATGTCTGGTGCTTATTTCAATTAAACTTATGGGGTCATTCTGAACAAAAATGTTAGCCGTAACAGCACTGTTAAATTTAACAGTCACCCTGATGTTAAAAAAAACATCGATCAAAATAATTAATTATTTTGGTGCACATGGTATTTTAACAACGAAAATGTTATTTTGCATCGCAATTAAGAAGTTTACCGAATTGCGTGTTTTTGTCAAATTTAACTGTGCTGTTGCAGCTAACTTTTTAACTAACCCATTTGCTTTTTAATTGTAATGTAGTTTAATTTTTATTCATTTTCTTTTTTTAAATAGATGTAAAAAGAAGAAAAATGGATGTACCAGCTTCGAAGGTTAGTATCGAAGTGAGATAGGACCAGTGCGAATTTCTGTGCTGTCAATAAGAAAATAAGTAGAAAGTCAACCTACTTGGGAGATTGGGCTGAAAATTTCATGAATATAAATATTAAATCTCTAATTTTTTAAATATCCATTTAAACAAAATTTAAAATCAAGTGCCAGTGAAAAGACTTCTTCATAAGATATAAACTTTAATTTAAAAAAAATGAAGATATCCGGGCTTCTGGAAAGGCTGTCAATTACCCAATGCTAAATTTTATTTGTTCGATAAACCCCTAACATCGTACAATGTAAGAATCAATATCAAAAACCATCCGAAGACTTGCTAAAGTATGGGATTTCACGAAGTATTCTGTTGACAAGATAATTTACATCATCTTTAATAAATTTTTTATGCCTATTGTATAACAAATCTTCTAAACTTATGGATGATGATTGCTTTTACTGCATTTTTTTTGAAATATTTACCCAATCATCTATTCAACATGTTACAAGAAATTTTTATTAATTTTATCGATTTGCTAAACCATTTAATCTAATGGAACATAATACAAATAGCAAGAATTTAAAGAAGAGAAGGATTATTAAGTTTAAAAATTTTACTATTAAAAGTATATGGGCTTAAGAAGAATTTTTTATTATTTACAATGGATTATGGCATTTTTGGATTAAATTTAATTTTGGAAAGAAGATTGGAATTCGTATAATTTTAATTTTCAAATTGGAGAAAAGCAAGAAGAATTGGGTGTTAATTTTAATAAAGAAACTGATAAAGTTCGTGGTTAAATAATGTTTTCTTAAGTTTTTTTATAATTGAAAAAGTGGTCGGGTTAGTCCAGTTGAGTGGTTTTTACTCAGCCCAATCTTCCACAACAGGAGTAGGGAATTCCTTGTGGTAAGTATTAGCAATATGTTCCCCCTTTAAGGCATTATTGAAATATAAAAAGGTTCAAAAATTATAATACGTTAGCTTTACTATTAAGTATGTAAGAACCCAGCGCGTAGACTCAGAATGGCGATTTGAAGCGCTACTTGGGCCTTTGTGCTGCACCTCATCACCAATCCTGCCTAATGACTACCAATGGTTCTCTGCAGAATTACAAACACGAAGATCGCAAATTTCAACCGCCACAGCTTGAATTTAGTATTGAAAAAGTTGAAAAAAAAGAACGTTCTACTAAATCAAAAGATAAAAGAGAAAAATTAAGTGAAGAGGAGAAAGAATTAAGGAAGGAACGAAAATTGGGAAGAAAAAGGGTAATAATTTATTATTTTAATATTTCATTAACTTAGTAGTACCAAAGAAAATTACACATGTAGCAATAAGTCGTAGCAAATTAACTATGTAGAAAGAAATGTAGGTTTATCTATAAAGTAATCATTTAACATATCCTGAAAATTTATACATTTTCGATAATTTATGATTAATTTAAAAATAGAAATTAATTTGCTATCCAAATTGGGTAATAATGATTTGTTTTAAATTGTATTTTAGATATCAAACCAAAATAATAATAATTTATTGCCCAACACATTCAGAATATAGAGTAATGGTAATTTAATTTAAAATACATTACTTTTCACTTGCGATCATACTCTCTTCTTTCATAGCATTGACAAATATAAGCGATTCTCCATTTGTAATTTGAATTTTCAATACTAGGTTGCAGTTACAATAAAGTAATTTTAATAATTTGGTGGTAAACAAACCTTCTTATTTATTTGTTATGAATGTTTAAGGACCGAGCCGAAGAAGCATTGCAAGCCGAAATAAAAAGGAAAAGAGATGAAGACAAAGGTATTATTTATTTATTTTATTTTATGAATCTATTAATATTTTAATTTCTAGCTGCAAAAATGATTTCTCATCAAAACGGCGAGTTAATGGAATCACAGCATGCGCGAGAAAAATTTCATCATTCCAGAGTAAGAAAAACTTTAAAATTAAAACAGTATAATTTTATTAAATTAATATTTTATAAATTTTAGGAAGTATCACCATATCAAAGGGAAAGTAGATCTAATGATCGAATGGAATTACGTGAAAATAAACAATATCCTTTTTATACTAAAATCTGTAGAAGAATATAGAATGTAATATCAATTGCTAGTCTATGATCAGTATGTATGTATGTTCTAGGACTGCATTCATCCTAATCCATGTATATGTTATGGTCCAAGTAATTAATTATTAATAATAGTCGGATATCATTAATACAAACCTAATAAAACGATGAATATATGCAAATTACTTCACAGCCATTAATGGTAAATGTAATAATTTTCAATTGGCCAAGGTTAAGTTTGTGAGAAAGTCTCTCTCTATGTACATTGTACATGCGTACAAGAAGCCTAAAAAAATGATTAATTTTGGGGCGAGTTTATAGGCAGTGTACCAGGATGAAAATCTGAGCTGAGTGTTTATTGATATTTAAACTTCAAAAATAAAAAGAAAATTGTCTCGGACCAACCGTCTCGGTGATTCTTAATAATATCTGGTAATTATTAATAATAACCGGAATTATTATATTAACCGTAACATATACATTGACATAGAAACTAGAGGGTAAAGGAAAATCGACTGCGGACAAGTGGAGCCCACAGATCCCACTTCCGGGCCGTTAAGTTCTTCTAGGGAGGCCAATTTTTTATTGGCTTGGGGTTAAAAGTTTGAAATTCAGGCTTCAGGCACTGGTTCGTATCTTAAGAACCCTTACACACGTTAATACTGTATCCCAGATACCCGTATTTCGAGTACAGCAAAAACCAAATTTTACATATTATGTTTATATGGAGCGTTAGAGTTTATTTCATCTGATGTGAACCTTTGCTGCGATGTAGGCGAATTATCCCGAGCGATTATTCAACCTAAATATGTCGATTCGTATATCTATAGGATTTCAGATCAATTCAGAAACCTTAATTGTAGACGACGTGCACCAATCATAACAAAGACTAACCTGATTTTTTAAAAAATGGTTTCTGTGAAGGGTTCTCTTCACTTTGAGACTCTGATAAAAATTATATGCTCGTCTACTATATTTTAACTCTACGCAGTCTACACAACTGTTATCATGAATGAATCGAACCGCATATTCCTCACAAATAGATAAATGCATCAGATATAGTTTCCATCGCAACTCAGTATCTCACATACAGTATCTGGTACACAGTTTATGTGTAACAGCCCTTACACACGTGTATACTGTATCCGAGATACGTGTCCTTTAGCTTATATGGAGAACTTGCTTAGGGCGGATGCACAATTGACGGTACGAGTACGTTACGAAAATTCCTATGGAATGCGCCTGTGCTATACGCTACGGGTACGAAAAAGATAAACCTCTACTCTTGTCGCGTCTCTCCGTAGTACGAATGTTGGACATGATCACAGGGAACTCGCATGCTTCAATTTTCAACCCGTACTCGTAACGGACTCGTTCCGTCAATTGTGCAGCGGCTGTTACACACGCAAGACGGGATACGGATAAGAACGAATATCGTGATCCACAATTTTTGAATTCCTATTTACCAGCTGTCGGCGACTGTATGCGCATCTTGGATGTAGTTGGATACAAATTTTACATTGCGGCAAATACACCGCATCAGACGGGTCTCATGACAACTCGGAACATGAGTCGTGACCTGCCCAGTGCCTAGATGTCCTGGTGCCCAGATGTCCAGTGCTGACTTATCCAGTGTCGAGTCCTCCGGTGCCGACTTGGAATTGCCGAGTTGTCCGTGTCCCCGTCAGACGTGCATACTACTTTTTCAAGCGTCTGCGACTTATACTAATTCCCCTATTCTGTAACCACACGAATCGAAATTCGCATGCGAACAAAATAAGTGGGAGAATGTCAATACTAAAGTGTAAGTAGAAATTCGTCCCGTAAAGACGCACACGTGGAATCGATGTGCACATACAAGTAGCAGTCTTGAAAAATGTCACAATGGAAAGTACATCTACGAGAATGAAGATTTTAAATCCTTGGTTAAACCTCGTGCTTGTCTTTGGGACACATGTTATTCGGATAACTTGTAAAAATTATAGACAAGACTCTAGAAGACTACGTCCACACTCTACGTAGTCTACGCTACTATTGACAAAATTGAATTAGAGCGCGTATCAGATGCCGTGTATTTTCTTTTGGGATTCCGTTTCTCGCATACGGTATGTGGCATACAGTATCCTCATGTGTAAGGGCTCTAACAGAACATACTAAAATCTATAAAAGATTGGGGAAATATTTTAAATTTAATCCTTTGGCTATCAATTGACTTTAAAAGGGACTTAACTAGTAAATACTTAAGTAGAAATTAAATATTCTGTGCCAATATTTTCCTTAATATTAACTTACTAGGCGGAGTTCTGAAAACAAGAGAAGATGATGTGATGAAGTTTTTCTTCTGAATTTTTATAATTGAAGATGTAGACTTATTAATCCAACATTTTAAGGAAGTGATAAATATTTTGTTATTAATAAGAATAAAGCTCTGATTTTATTTCATAATTTCCCTTTTGTTTCTTAATTATTTTTTTATAAAAAATATTATGATGTACCGCACTTGTAATAATTTTATTCAGATTACTAACAATTATTTTTCTTCCAGCGGACAAATTTATCTTGTTTTCTAATAAAAAAAAATATTTAAAACATTTTTGAGAACAAAATGAAACGTTACGTGTTACGTCGAAATGTTAAGTGGAATGGATGCAACTTTCATAGAAATTTTGTAGGTTATTGGATACACTGATTTATTTTCGAAAACGCGCGCGGAATGAAAACGACGGAGACAGTCAGTTGGACTGGTGCGAGTTGACTCGGATGCCCTTCTACTTTTGTCGTGCGAGTTCAATTTCAAGATGGCGACAACTAAGAATCCGTGTTGAAGTGCTAACAAAAAAAGGTGGCCTGATTGTGAGAAACTTAAAATTTTTAGAATCGTACGAAGCTGAAGAGCTGTTATGGAACTTTAAACATAAAGATTACAAAAATAAAGACTTCCGTGATGACGCTTTAAAGCGACTTCAAGTGTTCTTTAATTTAACAGAGTAAATTGTCTTCAAGACAGCCAACTCTCTTGAAAAATATTACTCGCATGCGAGCTGTCATTCCAGTCAACTAGCATCAGGTCAACGCCGCTAAAGTGACGACTTGACGGTCGTTGGCAGCGTTGTGAGTCTAGTGGAACGCACTACTAGAAGCGTATGGCGTCTGGCCCTTCATCAAAAGTAAAAAAAATGGATGTAGGCAACCAATGTTGCATTTAAATTTTATTACAATATTGAATATTATAAAATTAAAAATTTGTTTAAGTTAAATGTGTTTCTTATTTATTTGATTAATTTCAAAAAATATATTTTTTTAGGAAGTATGGCGAAAACTTGAAAAAAAATCTTCTTTTGTGCTAACCACTTTGTGAGTCTTTAGTGGAACGCACTGTTCAACTTTGTCCAAGTCAAAAGCAAACCATTTTATTGTGTACAAAGTACAAATATACTTAAAAAATTATTATAATTAAATTATAAATGGGGTGGTTGTACAGGTTCCTGTAAAGACTGGTCTACAATTGACGCTACGGATACGATACGATTACAAAAAGAGTCTAGCACATCAGAGTTCCCTGGAGTGAGTGATTTGCTATTTTTATACAGTGAATTTAAATAGATTGATACCGCAACTATGCAACCAAACATACTCTCTAGTGATTTTAGACTTGCTAAGTTGGTGTACATGTTAATTTTCATTCAAATTTAAATCTGATCTGTTACTTTAACCAAAGTGTCTCTCAGCAGTTTTTCTTCGAGTATTTTTTCAAGTTATTTCTCAGTGTGTTGCAAATTTTATAAAAAAAACTATTTTTTTTTCAAAACTAAAATTAGTGCAGTTAAAATAAAATAAAA
This sequence comes from Stenus bimaculatus, assembly GCA_963971135.1. Classification (NCBI taxonomy): domain Eukaryota; kingdom Metazoa; phylum Arthropoda; class Insecta; order Coleoptera; family Staphylinidae; genus Stenus; species Stenus bimaculatus. Next base: position 69,236,514 of record OZ020180.1, on the reverse strand, counting down.
ATTTCAGTGTAGCCAACTGTGGCAAACTTGGGTTTATCATTGGCGGCCATTTTAAAGTTGAATTTCATTACATAACCTTAATTATATGTTTTAATTCGAAATCACTATTTTATAATAAAAAAATATATTTTGAACTTCAAAGCAGATTGACTGAAAGTTCAACTTTTAAATGGTCGCCATAGTTCTCATTGGTTCCCATAGTATAGGTTACCCATTCTGTAACTTTTTCGACCGAGAGAATTATGTTCTGTCTTTATCATACACTATTGGGAATTTCGATTTCGTGTGGTTACAGAATACGCCTATAGGTTACAAATCTTTGGTTTCCACTTTCCACCGATATCCTATGGCGGCGCTGGGGTAGGTTTTAAAATATTTTCGTTTTTCTTCGGAACAAGTTATGAGATATACATACAATTAGAATGCAATGAACTGCAATATCATCGCTTATTATTTGACTGAATGGTAAAGGTTGCACGTGCAAAGTTAGCTCATCGGCAGGTTAAATTGAAAATCTCAATAAGCGGTCTATGTATAACCATAGAAAACGTAGAAGTCTTTGTTCTAAACTCAATGGTACCAGATTATAGGTTAAAACGTCATTGCCTAGAACAATCAACGCTAGAACCGTTCTAAAACGCTTCAAGTTTTTTTTTATATAAAGTGTCCTATATTGTGACTGCAGTGTGTAAAAAGTGAGTTAATCATGGAAAATGGTTCATGATGAATTTTACGTTTTCGCGTGTGGCATGTGATTTTGCATGGGTACGTATCATGACGTCATACTCTCCATTAACCGCCATACTCTCCATTAATCATGAAACCACCGTTCGAGTATAGTTTCATATTTGACATACCGCTTTTCATACTATTTTGAAATTTAGCGTTATTAAAGTCACTCGAAAATGAATGTTATGTCAAAATCACATACTATGATATGCCATGGGTATGCCTTATACTACTGCCACGCGAAACGCGAATTGGTTTGTTCAGACCTTGAAAGAACAGAGATCCAGTCCAACTTTGCTACACAGGTGCAATGAATAACCCGATTACGTTTTTTGCTTTTCAGGGCAATTCTAATTTCACGTTCACGTGTTTGAGTACATTCACATTTGTCGGCCATATTTGCACTGGGACCGAGCAAAACCGATCTCCGATCTCAGTGCATACTTGATCAGAATTCGAACACTCGGCACTGTCGCAGTGCGCACTGAAAATATAATCCGAATACCCAACACTATTAAACCAGTGCATGTCAGTGGATTTAAAACGCATTTATAGTAGGACTGGCCAGCAAACAGGAATTCCAACCTAACTTACATTGAATCTGAAAGGTTACAACTACAGTAGGGACTACTACTACTGGTTGGGGGGTTTAGTAGGAACCGCTATTAACTATTAATACAACTGTCCAGCATGGATAGGAAAATTCAAAGATGTTGATGTGATTCAATGTTAGTTAGGTTGGAATTCCTGTCTGCCGGGCGGTCCTACTCTAGTATTGTGTTGCTCTCTCACCCTGAAAACTCTTTTAAACATGTTTGAGCTTGAGTTTTCAAAGTCTCTTAGACCATTACAGCTTATCGCTGAATCTCCGCAGTTGACGTCATTTGAGGGCAACTTCCCCGCCTGACGAAAGAAACGTGACAAAAAATTGGTGGTTGTCCTCTCAGAATATTATGCTTATGTTTAATTTTTATGTAAATAAGTTATTCGTGATTACAGACTTCCACCTCTGAGGTGGAAGTCTGTAAGCTATACGATAGATTTCGTACAACGAAAAAACCGTTTGTTGACTAAGTTGCTTGGTAACAGATTTTCTATATCTCTTCCTTATGCACGTTTTGTATTCATTGAATAAAGATAAAATCCGTCACCATAGCAACATATTCAACAATACGATATTTTCGTTGTACGAAAACAATCGTACAGCTTACAGACTTCCACCTCAGATTCGACCTCTGGTGGTTATTTGAAAAGCTAGAAAGAGAGAGTAACAAATAAAAACCTATTTATGTGTGGGTACTTACCAAATTACAAATTATACCAAATTACTCAGAAAAAAATACTGATTCCAAATGTGTAAATCCAATATGGGCACCATAAGAAAAAACTAAGTTTGGATTATTTTCGGTCAATCCGTTGTTTATGCACCATATGTCCCATTCGAAACACGTTGTATGTTGCATATGTGCCACCTGGAACGCATCATATTGGGAATTATCGGTAGAAACCGCTAAAAATTATGCTAAAAATGTAGGATAGCAAGTGCTTGTCAATATCAAAAATTGTTTTTATCTACTACTTACTTATCTATGTTTAAAACTCATTTTTGTAAAATAATAAATTTGTACATATTCCTGAAAACTCATAGATTTCTTATTTAAATCTTAAATCTCAAGTAAGACCCGTAAAATAAGAACTAATGCTTGTAATAAAATAAAAGAGGAAAAGCACTTGCTTCTAGGTTCATAATTTAGCCACCAGAGGGCGAGCAGAATTATAAAATTCCGATTGGGAGAAATAAATATGATCAGTCCAGTTTTACACATAAAAGTCCCCACAAAAATCATCAAATGTGTTTTGCAATAATTTTAAATTATTTTCTTCTCTTCAATGAAAGAATAATAAGTAGGTACACCAAAATCAAACAAAAATATGTATAGTGTAACTTACACATACATAAATATTAGTAATTCAAATACAGTTGAACTTCCCTATAACGAATTTCCATATACCGAATTTCTCTATATAACGAATTTTTTTTTAGAATCTTCACCATGAAGGCTTTTCTAATGTACTTTTTACTCCTTATAACGAATTAAAGTTTCCGTATAACGAATTTTTTTACGTCAATATTAGAATCTTTCATAAATTTTAGTCAATGAGTGGCTAATTTTAAAAATTTTGGAGAATTTTATATTAGATTACTGTAAAGAATAATAGAAAATCAGGTAGGTAAATAGAATTTTTAGAACTGAACGTAAATTCCGGGATTTGTCGAGTCTTTTTATAAGGTTTACTTTTTACTTATAAGTTATACCTTCGACTTTGAGCAAATTTAGTTTTTGTAAAACATGCCCATTAAAAACAACGCCTCTTCACATTTTTAGTTAAAATAAAGAGCTATAAAGTAAATAACAAATTTTTTATATCAAAATTACGAATTTCTATATAGCGAATTTTCTATATATCGAATTTTTTTAAGGTTCCCGTGATGAAACGTTATATAGAAGTTCGACTGTATAATAATAAATATTTCTAAATTATGTAGAGATTATAGGTCAAATATTAGATAAAATAAATATTCTCTGTAAATCGTAGCTTTTAAAACAATCAAATACGAAATACCGTAATATTGGGCTGGGAAAATAACGCTCCGAATTTAAAAACAGACCATAGAAGGTTTAAACCCGTGACAACTCGATACACGTGTAACTCGAAAGCGCCACTCAGGATGTTGAGGAGTAGTGGGGTACTATTCACTTCAACGGTAGCTGCGGCCGTAGAGTATCGTTGTAAAGAGTATATTGGTATTCTATTACAGAAAGTAACTAGAGACACCTATTGAATTATTTTTAAGCACAAAAAATACGTTAACTGTTTCAGTATTATTAAACACTAACTATAAAAAAAATATAATAATTTTTTAAATTAATTAATTTTTAATTTTAAGGCATATTATAATCTTATAAGAGCGAATAACTCTCCCTCGGCATAGGCAGCAAACAAGGGACAATTCGCCATCTTTGTTTATTACACATGATACGAGTGGAAATTGGTGAGCATTTTGCAAAGGCGGCACCGATTTACAGAAAGATTTTTGACGAGTACAACATTGCCTGTAAGTATTTAAACGCCCAAGTCTATCGATTTATACAATTATTTACAAAAAAAATATATTTCGGCAAATGATTAAAAAATCTGGCATTAGGTGGCGCGAAATTCAAAATGTCTAAATCCATTACTTATTTTATTATATTTTTTAAGCTTAATTAATTATATTGTGTTAACAACAACAAAACTTATAAACTATAAAATGTGATCAAAAACCTATGTCTGATTTTAAAATGTGATATAATCGCTACAAATTCTTTTTTTAATTTTTCAATTTTTTTAACCAAATTTAATTTTTAAATTTAAATTTTTATTAATTATTGCATTTGACTACGTTTTGATTACTTAAGTAAAGTCTAAAATATATTTCTATATTACATGAATGTAATTATATAATTTCAATATTAATTTCTTTAATTCTCAAATTTATTGCAAAAGTAAATTTAGTTATGGCCGTGTTTACAAAATTTTTAATCAAAGTCGTACGTATAACAAGCCTTATTCATTTGTTTCTAAAATCATCCTCCATTAACGGAAGTTAAGTCAAAATTCTAACCTAAGCTAACCTGTGTTTGTCAAATTTTCCATTGATTTTTATTGCCGTCTTTTCATCTGTGTATATTACTGGAATCGGTAAGAACATCATGTTTTTATTTTTTTAAAAACATATAATATTCAATAATCGTCTCATTCTAAGTAATAATACGCAAGGAAGCAATTCTCAAAAAGACGCCATGTTTACTAATTTCGAGGTGGTTTTCAAAATGGCCGCTGCGTGATTGTCAAAAATTCTAAAAAGTTCGTACGTTACAAATTGTTACTCTTTAGATTTGTCATTTAAATTAGTTTATATTAAACAAAAGGTAATAAAATTTACATTCATGTTGTTATATTGTATGAGTAGTGTAAAATTTCTATTTCATAATAATCAACAATTTTTGTTTCCATGTTTATTTTCTCAGGCGAGTAAGTAATGGCGGAGGGATAGAACGCGTAGCGGGCGAGACGAAGAGTTTTGTTGTGTAGCAAAATTTACGCAGCAAATATAATAAACAGTTTTTGTGTATGTAAGTATTAATTTTTACTAATGCGTTTATTTAACTCGTTCATTAAAAACATTTTTATTTATTTAATTGTGATAGTTTTGGTTCTATCTTATCATGGTCGCTGCGTGCGCAGCTCCATAAATCAACACTTTTAAATTTTTTGTTTCTTTTTCGTCATTTATTTTTTTATAAATTAATTCTCAGTACTACTTTAATGCTCTAAAGGAACATTTTATTAAGTAATTTATAAAAAAAATAAATATTTATATAAAAATAAATATTTATTTAAGTTTGAGGTTATGTTTGATTCTTACCACACTAGTATTGACAATTTTTAATAAAAATAATTTTCGGAATTATTTTTTATTCCATTATAATTAAATTTTAATAAAAATCCTAATTTTTTAAATAATTTTTTATTTAAATTTTTCTTTAATAAAAATTAGATGTATTTATTTAAACTCATTTGTTTTTAACAATCTCAATAAAATATTGTCCTAGGTTTGTTTCGATTAAAGAAAAATATTAATTCGTTATTAAAAAGTATATCAAAACATAATTTTTTACTATTTTATGAAATTTGAATTAATTATTGTGTAACCATTATTTATGAAATGATTCAATGAAAACAAAGTTCTCAGTCAAAAAGCGCTAAGCAAATTTCACTTTTCAATAAAAATTACCTTAACCAAAAACAGCATAACATCGAACATAAAAGCAGAAAAAGATATCAACATAAATTCAAAACAAGCATTAAACGAGCAGAGTAAAATCGGTGCATTTTACATTTAAATTAACTTTTGGTCGAAAATAATCGTCAATATTGTCATTTATTTTACAAACAAAAACTTATCAAAAGTAAAAAATAATGAATTTTAACCCTTAACACTCGGAAGGCTCCGCTACAGGGTCATTTCGTCAACCTGAAATTTGTTTTGAAAAACTTCATACTATGTAAAATTACAAATAATAATTCTATCCTGCTATAGTTTATGAATAAAGTAATGCAATGCAATGCAGGGATTCTAACCGTTTAAAATTTCAAAACGGTTTCGGTTAATAATTTTTTCTAAAAACGGTTTCAGTTACGGTTTTTAAAAATTTCAAAAAATGGTTTCGGTTACGGTTTAATAAAGTTTTTTACCTAATTTTTTTTATTTTGATTGTAAAACCTATAGTTAAACAGTTAAAAACTGGTTAGTAAAACGGTTAAAAATTGGTTAGTAAAATGGTAAAAAACTGGTTAGTAAACAGTTAGAAATCAGTTAAGAACTGGTTACGGTTACGGTTTTTAAAAATTTCTAAAAACGGTTTCGGTTACGGTTATTTTATTGATTGTTTTCATTATTATGAACTATAAGTCGATTTGCTGGTAGGTACTACATGGTAGTAGGCATCAATAAAATGCTTGAGCGTAAAGAGTTAATGTAAAATTGTTGAATTATTAAAAAGTTTTCTTGAATTTTATTACAGCCTCAGACATTTTATTTTAAAATTTTTGGGTCATTTTTTCAGGGGTAAAAATAGCTAAAGGTCTTAAGAGGGATTTAGCCGAATATATTTATATGCAATTCATGTAAACGCCGGACATGATAATGGTAACACTGTAATAGTTAACTAAAATCGGTTTTTAAATTTCAAAATACTGCCCTCTAAGCTCACATCTCTCGTCAAGATTTTTTACTTATTCTTTTTAATATGCTAAATATTCCTTATCAAATATGGTCAAATTAGATGTTTTTAAAGTCACTGTAAATTTTTGCACATATAATAGAATGACAAAATCTCGTCGAGAGTATTTTATGGTATTCATCTTCTTCAAATTTAGAAAAAGAAAATTAAATTTCGTTATTTGGTTATTTAAATATTGTGTCCCGAGGAGAGTATCTTTTTTTACCAAAAGTGTCTAAATTGACACGCCACATGCCAAGAATTTAAAAATAATATATTCTGCGCTTTGATTAGATATCTAAACATACGATTCTTGATGCAAATTACTATTTCCATCTCTTACAATGCATACAATGACTAGATCCCTCTTAAGGCGATAGAGAGTTAAAATAATTGGTATCAAATTTAGGTGTTTTCAATAACCATCCTATTTCGTTAATAATGGAGCAAATTCAAAATTTTTAATTGCAAATGAAAGAGCGGATTGTATACTAGGCTTGTAAGGAAGCCCTTTTTCTTTATTTTGTCCCAGAGTATTAAAAATAAATTTCTAAAATATCCAAAAATACGCTCCACTTTATTTTCGGTTAATATTTTTTCTTTGTAATTTCTGTTTCTATACATGCCTAGATTTATGTATTATTTAAACAATGCATTTTGAAATTTATAAATATATTTAAAGATATGGCCAAGAGATGGTTATTTGTAATGCAATTTTTAATGTAAAAATTGCTGATATTCGCTTCATAGTTTAGGGGAGTTGTTTATTAATAATAATCATTTTTCCATTGTTTGAGACATCGTTTTAGGAGTAAATACAGTCTGTTAACTTGCGGGGATTAGAAACTAATATTTCTCGTCACATTTGACTCTCTATCGCCTTAAAGAATTTTAGAGTGTCGAATAAAAAATTATATTAAATTTTATTTCGACCTAAGTAAACAAATTATTGCATGCTTTTAAAAGGTGTTAACAGTAAAAATTCAAAGATCTTTTTGTCAAAAAAAGACTCCATTGTTCATTTTTTTATACACCCATCATTTTGGTTTATGACCCATGAAGTCAGCGCCTATGTAAACAATTTGGTAATTTTGTGTTCTATTACCTAACCCAAAGAGTTCTAAAAATCTAGAAATATTGTTTTTTATCATAATTTAAGACATATAAATATATAAAATAATATGATTAATAAAAAAGGTAATTTGGTTAACTGGGACCTAATTTTACATCACTTTTTGGAAAAAATTTATAGTTTGCGATAATGAATCTATTATTGGGTTTTAATTGCATATGGAATTTGTAAGTAAAATTTAAATAATTCTGTCATATTTTGATTTGTTGTTTATTTTTTAAAAATCGGTCTATAGGCCCAGTTACCACAGATTCGGGTTCACCTGGAATCTGTATGGATAATTTATTATTAAAATACATTAACCACTATGTGAGGCAAATGAAGCTGATGGATGTGCATTCAATAAAATCATCTAATTCGATTTTTCTTTTAAGATAAGGGGAATAAGAGGAGATGCTTTAATATATTGTTTGTTACTAAGTTTTCGTAGGAGCAACTGGGACACATCCTTTATAAATTTTATTTGAACTTCTATCCTCAAAATATTCTTGTGTTACATGTTAGTTTCATTTTACTATATTCTTGCATAGAAAGTTATTTTTGGTAAATTTATGAAAAAAAATTACTTATAAGTTTTAAGAATCTTTGGTGAAAACGGTCATAAGTTACTTATAATGCATACTGTATCTTTTAATTTACTTACCAAAATATTGCAAAATTTACTCCTTCCAATGGAGGTCTGTGTACACTTCTATTAATACTCGGGATTTAACGGGTTCAATTATTGGTTTTTGTTGTGATAAGTGAAGGGAAAGAACTAGAAACGCTAAGTTTGCAAGATTTGTATAGAGATAATATTGTAGTTGAGGGGAGAAAAGAACTCCAATTGTCATTTTTAATCAAAACTGGAAAAAAATATTGTTTTCTTTGAGAGACAACGGTTTTACCACAGTATAGGGATCTGTAACGTGGAAATGTCCAGCTTTTTTAAGTAAGCATGTATATTCGAAAAGTAACAGAAATACTGCTGAAACATTTCTAGCCAACTGTTTCCTTGAAACACAAATGAGCATGTTAGATGGTTTATTGCTAACATGACTGAAACATTGTATGAAACATTTCTTGCAAACTGTTTCCGTGGAACCAAAATGAAACAAAATTGAAAAATTTCAGAAATGTACACTGTTTGCTGGGTAATCTTTTCGGCTTTAATTAAAAATTTGCCACAAAAGTATTTAAACAGTATTTAAATTAAAATATGACAGCTTTGAAATCCATTTTACCATAGAGGCTCCTTTGCAGTTCTATACTCAATGGTACCAGATGGGCAGCCATTTTCAAGATAACCAAAAAGACATCCATTTTTTATGTGATGTGTCTCTACCAGATTACTGGTACAGTTCACCTATCTGTAGTTTTAGCTTTCTATTAGTGATAATTTTTTTAAATCTCTTTGCACATTGCTGGTTACATAATTTATTATTAACGATCTATTTACTGAGGTTTGGCAACCTCAAAGTTTTTATTTTGAAAACATTTTAAATTATCGCTCATTAAATAGTAAATAGGTACAAGACTGTCATAACTCAAAAAATAATTTTAGGAAAATTCAACTTTAATGGTGAATTATTTTCATTCGCGAACAACCTATACATTACAGCTTAACAAATTTCTAAAGGTGAGTTTTCAACTATAGATTCGACATTCTTCTATTTAGGAAATATTAAAAAATTCTACACTTTGAGGTAAGAAACTGCAAAGTTCCTTGTTTTGAGATGTGAAAGTCTTGTATTTAATAAGCGTTTAATAAGTGTAGGTCTAAAATACAGGTACCAACATTGGGAACCGGCTAACCAGGAGAGACTGACAAGGGGGGGTGTAGGGGGCTAAAAAACTCAAAATATAAACATTCTGTTTCCTAACTCCTAAAGCTATATATTTTATCGCTAACAACACTTATGATACAAGTCTATGCAATTTCGTAAGCGCTTACAGTATATATCTGTACTGTTTGTTACAAAGACTTCTATGTTTTCTATTGTTATACATAGACCGGACAACCTATCATTTTTTTGTGTATCACAGGCGGCCATTTTAAAGTTGACCTGTGTTTTTCTTTATTTTACAAATTACCAGATACAACATACAACTAATGCGATGGATTATGATACTATCGGTTATTACTTAATTGAATGGTAAAAGTTATATGTCCAAAGTTAGCTCATTAGCAGATAAAATTTTCAAATAAAATGACGTATTTTAAGGTTATGTCAAGCGTGTCCGGTCTATGTATAACAATGGAAAACATAGAAGTCTTTGGTTTGTTACTATCGGTTATATTGGACGGTTCCATAGTTACCTCATAGATACGTTTCGTAAGGGTGTACGAGTTTGCACAGAATCGACACATATATCTCCTTTGTACAGGAGTTTTTAGATACTTAATTAAAAAGGAGATTTCCAAGCCTGAAGATTGTACTCCAAAACCCGGACCCCGGACATTAAACTCCAGACCTGGAGTGTCCAGGTCAAAATGACCGTTGGCAACCCTAGTCTAAAAATAGTTATGCAAAACTAACTTTACGCTAGAAAATAATGATTTTTCTAATGATTTGTATTTTTTTTTAAATCAAAATTAGTGATATATTATGGATGTTTTTTTTAATTTTTTGTAAATCCACTGCTAATATTTTTATTGGCGAAAAGTACATTTTATTGCTAACTCCTAACAAATCAAAATATGAATAGATCAAGAAAAAAACGTCAAGAATGTAGTTAATGATGTCTCCATCATAAAAGTTTTGACCAAAATTTAAATCTTAATTATTTTTTTTTCAAACTATCATATCTTTTAAAAACAAGTTTTCATGTATTTTTATGTGTTTTTTAGGAATCACCTAACAAGTGAAAATAAAGAAACATGGATAAGATTAAATTCTTATTGGAATCAACTGGGCTTACTCCAGATGAACTTATTTTAAAACTATCTGAGTATAAGTTGATAACGAACAATAATAGCACCAGCAGTACGGAAAATACAAATGAGTGCAATGAAGATGAAAGTGTATCAAAACCTGAAATAGTGGAAGAAATAAATGATTTGCCTGAATCAGATGAAGAAACCAAAGCAGCAGATAGCTCTTGTATTAAATATGATAATGAAATTATAGAAATATTAGATGATGACGATGATTATTATTGTGATTTAAATGAGACAAAAGTTGATGAACAGCATGTCAGTGCAACTATCGCAATAGAACATACTGAACGTGCAGATGATGGTGTAGCGAATTCACCAGAAGATCATCTAAATCAACAGGAAAATAATGATATAAAGACTGAGAAAAAGGAATCTCCTAAAATAAATCCAGTTGATGAAGAAAAACCAGAGACGACTGAAAAACGCGCTCCAATTTTGGGATATTTAAGAAAAAGGACGACTAAAGGTGGTACTCGTAAAATTATTAGAACATCACGAAATCCTAACCTGGAACTTCAAACATCTAGCACATCTAGCGATGAAAGTGATAATGTTGATGATTCAGAGACATATAAAGGTGATAATGTAATCGCAGAAATATCAAAGCAACTTTTGCAACTAAGAAGTAAAAAACCTAATATTATTAGTAATTCACTCCCCATCTTAAAAACATATGCTAGACGAAACCAAGTGTCTAATTTGGAGACCAAAAATGATAATCTTTTTAATATTAAAATTGTTGATGTAAGAGGAGGTGTAAGAGATGCTGAAAACTCAACATCAATTTTTATTCCAATAAATGATGAAGACGAGTTAAAAAGTGAAGATTGTGATAAAATAAAATTAGAAGAAATTAAAACTGAAGATAACGAAGTAGAAGAAATAGAGTATGAAGAGAATAAACCCAAATTAGAAGATAAGAAAGATAACAACTACTATACTCTAAGAGTTATTAATGAGGACTTGGACAGTCAGCCTATAAGACTTACCAAAACATATGATTATACAAATATTAAGGGTTGGAAAAGAAAAAAATTTTTGATTAATGCCATATATGAAGACGAATCATACAAACAATTTACAGACATAAATAAAATATACATGTCTGAACCAGAATGTAGTTATAAAATCTTAAACGCTTGTAAGGTAGAAATAAAGGAAGCACCGACTGAAATAAAAATTCAACCTGAAGAAAATAAAGTTAATGATGTTAAAATGGCTCAAACGTTGACAAATGATTTAAAAGACAATGAATCTACAAATAGCGCAAAAGATATTTCAAGTGTATTTTTAGGAAGCTCCTTGGATGGGTTTTTAAAAAATGAAGAAAATTTAAACTTCAGCTTGAATGTGCCAAAAGTTTTAACAGAAGTACATAATACCGGGTTCAAATTTGATTCTCATGAAGTAGTGGAGTACGTTCATACAAGTGTCGAAGATAAACCCAGGATGACTTTAATTAAAAATGATGATCCTAACCGTCCTAGAACATTGGCAGAAAAGAGAAAACTCTTAGAAAAATCTAAATGTGAACCAAAATCAAAATTAATAAAAATCTCACCAGAAAAGTCATTGCCAAGTGATGCATGTTATAGTTATATCACTTGGTTTGGTAAAAAGTTAAAAATTCCAACAAAATATAAGAAAGATGTTAATGCAAGCCGATGTAATAAAATAAAACCAAAACTGTTTTATGAGCAAAAAGGAATGTCTTCTAGAGGGAAGCCTTCAATTTATACAAAACCCAAACAACGTAAAGTTGGATATGCAGCCGGGCCTCTTTGTAAAAAACCGTTTATGCAAGTTGCTGCTGACAAAAACTGGCAAACTATCATAAAAGATTTACCAAAAATTAAATTACATGTTTATCCTTCATATAAAACTCCAATACATCCCAGAGTTAAACAATTTGTTAAATTTGACTCGTGGGATATTGATAGTGACCGGGCAAATTTTGCTGTATCAGCTACATTAAGAAATACAGCGTGTGATACTGATAAGAAAAATAAATTTACTTTTAATATTCCCTATTGTCATGATCAAAGCCAAATATTAGTTAGGAAAAAAGTCACAATATCAAATACTGAAAATAAAAGTATTACTGATATTAAGAGTACCAGAGTTATTGAATCTGAAGAAGATATACTTAACGAAGTTAAAATAATGTTATCAGATTTAATCAGAGCAGTTGAAGTAAAAGAAATTGAAAGCTCTCTTATTAAGGAGGATCCAGAATTATTTAATAAAAATGAAATGCCCCTAAAGCAGTTTGAAACTGACAAAAATTTAGGGAGAAAAAACAAACGAAATGTTTTTGTAAAGGGCAAAAGGGGACTTAAACATAATGAATTAAAAAGATTAAATGTAAAAATAATAGAACTTAATGTTGAAGAGGAGGATGATGCAAATAAAGAATGTGAAAACGACTTTTGTAAATATGGATGTGTATGCAAGAGCTTAGCAGGTCATGTTCCTTCTTATGACCATTGTGGGAATGTGAGTTGTTTATTTGGTTGTGTGTGTGGTTATGAAAACAGCAAATCACAGGTTTACAAATTGTCAGTACCATCGGGTATCAATTTATTGTCTGAAAGAACCGTAAATCGATTACAGAATGTTGTTACTAAAGACCTAGCCAAAGTGGAGAAACAATTTACTCAAACAATAATCCATGCAAATAATCAAACCATTGTTGTTGGTGATAATATAGACCGAAAAAGAAGAGCTTCAAGATGTCCTAATAGGTTTAAAGACTACGTTGAAACGGATTTCATACATGACTCAAAAAATAATTATGATGACAATGTTGAAGACGTATTGTTTAAAGTAATAGACACTTCAAATTCGAAGAGAAAATCATCTAAAGATAATTTTATTGATAAAGATTGTAAAATTTTATTGAATAATCTTGATTTAAAACATGTCTACCCATTTTGCTTGGAACATAGTTTGTATCAATGTCATTGTAATTTTAATTCGCTTTACACAAAGAAAAAGATCTATTCGGAAGCTACAAAGAAACCAACAATTGAAAAGTCAGAATCCAAAAAATATAAGCAGAGAAAACGAAAAATTGATGAAGTAGATGATGGTGAAGATATTAGCAGATTGAACTCCATTTCGGATTTGGAATGTGAAGTAAGCTGTGCACGTATAGAACCAGTTTCTTCAGCTTCATTTATAATCAGAAACAAAAAACCTGCTTACAAGAGTAGTTTGGTAAAGCGACTAAAACTGGATAAAACTCTAGTAAGAGAGTGGGTTCATGCAACAAATGAAAGTAATGTAATCAACGAAGCAATTACTAACGAAACTAAAGAAGAAAAACATAGCTGTTCTAAATCTAGCAGAAGAAAACAAAAACTGGAAGTGCGAGATGATGAATCTATTGCCTTAGCTAGGAAAAAGCAAAAAGAGACAAAGATTGCAGAAACCTCAGTGTCTCCAGAAGAATATTCAATCGCTCCACCTGAAGCTTTTTGGGAAAAATTAACTAAAATTATAGGCAAAAAATTTGACGGAGAACCACCCTACCGCCTGTTAAGCTGGAATACACTTATTGATCTTTATGTTAAGAAGCAGTTAAAAATATGGTGCAATAATACTAGCTTGAAGCCAAAGTTTATTATTTCAAGTTATGATTGTGAAACTGTATCTACCTATAGAAATGTTGCAGATTATGAAAGTTTTGTGTCGAAAGAAAATATTCAGGTTGATTTGATTCGATGGGTTGTCACTCGTCAACATCCTGAATGTTATGGCGATGATAATAAAGAACATGTATTTGTAATTATAAAAAAGAAATTTGGGTAAGTTCAATATTATTTAAATATACATACCTACTAATTACTATAATTTTAATACAAGTTATTATGGTATATTCGGGTGGGTTGAAAGTTGTAAGAAAGGATTTAGTAGAGATTATGACTGAGAGTTAGTATTAATATAAAGGGTAGACTGATGTCAGGGTTTATCCCTTTTTTTGGGTGTCCTCTTACATCTACGCAGGTTTTTTAATATTCTCTAAGTTTCGAAAAATTTGATTCTCCATCAAATTTACACTATAGCGTTTTCGGCTTACTTGCACTGGCTTGGACTGCCTTGCACCAAGTGCATTTCGGGTGTTCGGCTTATTGTTTCAGCTGGAATTTTCTCAGTGTTGAGTGTTCGACTTTAAAAATTGTCCCAAAAATTAAAATTTTGATGGATATAATTCTTGAATTTAATAAGTATAAGGCTCCTTGAGCTGTCTATATTAGTGAATTCAACTATTTTTAGATTTAATTACAGGTCAGGTTATGATAAACTCTGTGGAGTTGCACTGGAGGTACCCTAGTTAATGAAATGTCAATGCAAGTGCGAACCGAATGCAGTTACTCGAAAACGCTATTAGTTATAAAACCAAGGCACCAAAAAACTAGTACATAATGGCCAAAAGAAAACCAAGTGCTTGTGTACTAATTAATGAACTCCACAGTTGTGTTTTATAATGTAATTAATTTTAAAAAAATGTGTTGCTATATTTTGCACTAAAAACTCACCCGATATACAAATTGATTACATGTGTCCTTTATTTTCTAAAATTCATAGTTTCTTAAAATCATCTTCAACTTTCAAATGTCTAAAAATAAAATACTATAACCATAATCAATTTGATTTTATAAAATGACTAAACTTGACTAAATGTTTTCAGCCAGTTATTTGAAATATGTGGAATCTGTACGAAACAAAGTTCCAGTGAATCTGATGAAGTGTCACTAAATTCAAACGAAGAAATAATAGACATTGATAAAATTGAAGAAAATACACCGAATGACGATAAAAGACTTGATGAAACCCCTAGAAAGTCAATAGATTTGAAACCTGTAGAAGAGGTTGTTTTTGCTAATAATAAATTTTCAACTAAATTTTTAGCACCTATAGACTTTAATAAGGGAGCAGATATCCGAAAACATGATAATACAATTTCAGCAGGCATACCTGGCACTGGCTCATATTGTAAGTGGCGAATGCTTTCCATGGCCTCAGGTTTTGATATACTGTCATTTAACTTAAATACGTTTTGCATTAAATACATAGATTTAAGAACTGTAATTACTGTTGCTTTAAAGCACAAAAAAACAATTATTATCAACCCAAAGGAGCTATCTGAATGCTACAAGCATAAACTGTTTGGAATATATGCTGTCCCACAATATAGAGATCGCATTTTTATTGGACCTTACTTTTTATCTGAAGAACACAACCTAAAGACGTACCATTCAAAGGATTTGGACAACGGACAGGAATATGTATTAAACTCTTATAATGGACTTTGGGTAAGCCAAGTTGACATTACAACCAATTCTCCAGTAAATGTGATAGATTTAACTGAACAAGAAGACGTTAAAAAAAGGAAAATAGATACACAATCCTTAACTACTGAAAATAAAAGCCTCAGCAAAAGTGCAATAAACGTTGACAGTAATAGTTCTTCAGAAATTTCTTTGTCTGTAAAAAACAAGGGTTCGTTGCAAAAAAGATTCATATATAATGGAAAATTGAGTAATGGAAATAATAGTAATGGAAGTAATAGTAATGGGAATAACAGTAATGGAAATAATAGTAATGGAATTACTAGTAATCTAAATAATAGTAATGGAAATAATAGTAATGGTGAACATACAACTCAACTAAAGCCTAAATATCTAAATCTGGAAGGAAAAATAAGAAATAAGACATCACCCAGATCTATTCTAAAAAAAAGGCCCAATTTAGAAATAATTACTTTTCCTGCAAGCTTAAATGTAACTGATGAAAGAGTTCCAACGATAAAACCTAAAAATTCATTGCATCCGTTATTATTAGCTGCAATGAAATCCGTAAAGATGGAGGCACCTAATACATTCCCAATGCCAATTGTTTTAAAATTTAATTTTATGGACCTTGCTGTCTTTGGATGTTTAATTAACGAAAGAGCCATAATTCTTTGGCCAGGAGAATATCGTTTCATAATTAAATATTTTATAAATATAAATGTGGCAACTGATTGGATAAAATTGTAAGTTTTATAATACATATTAATATTTAAAAAAATATTTACTTCTTTATATTTTTCTCAGGGAACTGAGCGCTTGTTTCATAAAACTGCCTTTAACATTTGATATTGAAGTTGAAGTTCTGCTGGATGCACCTTGCACAGATGCTGTTTTGGAAAAAGAACATATTTTCAATTGTTATGTAAGTTTTGTGGATATCTTGTTTTAACTTTAATTTATCTGTAATTATTATTTTTAGATAATTGGAGAATTTGGTATGATAAAAGCAATGGACATGATAATTTTTTTAAAAAATTTTAAAGAGGTCAATGAGCACAATATTAAAGAACTAATCACTAATAACTATTGCAAAAAGAAGTTTTTAAAATTATTTAAAAGCTTTATTAATATTAACCCCATCTCAAATGAATCTACGTTTGGATATGAGGTTAGCACATGAGATTTTTGTAATATGAATGTATATATGATCTAATAATTTTTTCTTTTAGCTTACACGTAAAATAATAACTGAAAGAATGGAAAACACGAAACGTGTCGAAAACATTCCAATTAAAACAACAAAACTTAAAATATTGCTAAGGTGTATACATCTTTTGCGAGAATTGACTGTCTCGAAGAAACATAGAAAAAAGCAGATAGTTTTAAAGAATTCAGATAATTTAAATAAAGATTTGAAATTACCCAAAGACACTGATATTATTGCCATAGAATCTGATGATGAAGAACCTGTTAAAGAAATAAGTGTAAATGACAACAATAAAACAGAAGAACCTTCAAAGGATCCACCAACTAATTCGAATTTGAAACCTATTAATAATGTTCAAATGGTCGATGGAAAAATTATTAATGTAGGTGTTTCTGCCAAAGTAATTTCTGTCCATCAATTAAAAAAACCTATTGATTCCATTTCCTTGCTTTCAGAATCCTTTCATCCAGAAAATAATTCTAACAAGGCTCCTCTTTCTACTGTTCCACTATTAGAACATGCTGATAAATTAGTTAAAAATGTAATTAATACAATTGAAGACACCCAGGTGCCATTGGTTTCAAAGAGTGTAATCTTGAAATTAATGAAAAATGATAATGGTACCAAATCTGTTAAAATCATACCATCCTCGGTGAATAATTTAAAATTCACTTCACCTATTAATAAGATTGATAATATTGTGATTAACCAAAAAGTATCTAATGATACCTGAAATCATCCCATTTAGTTTCCTAATAATAATGAATTGATAATTGTAAATAACTGAAACTAAAATATTACGCATCTTTACTCTATGTATTTTAATATTATGTGATAATAGTTCATAAATACACTGTTATTTTTTATACGTTTTATTTTCTCCTTTGAAACCTATAATTTGCGGCAATTAAAAAGAGATCATCTATCAAGATAGTACACACATGTGACAAGTACAGCATGTGAACAAAAGGGGATGATGTGTGACAATCCTTCACATGCTTACATCAGGGTTAATTCTACTTCAATAATTACATATTCTGTTAGTTGAATTTCCTAATACCAAATGATACAATAAAATTTAGAGGGCTTCAACAAAAATTGGGATCGACCTTGGTCATACAAAATTTCAGTTTACATTGATAGTTTTCCTTCCTTCGGATTTTGAGTTTAGAATGCTGCTTTATTATTATTGAAAAAAAAATGGTTATTTGTAAGATTTTTTATATGAAGGCCAACAAAAGTTTTTACAGGAGTGGCCAAAAATTAGCCACTAAATTACAATTTATAAAAATAATAAGATTGATTGGATTGAATAGTATTAAAAAAAAATAATACCGGGTGCCACGAAACTAGGGCCACCCCTGTAATTTTTTATTTTCGAAAATAAAAACTTGAAATTTTACTATTGGCACAAAAAAACACATTTATTGAACTACAAAAAATTTCAATTTCACTTCCGGTTTCACCGGAAATTACATCAATTTTATTTTACATGTAACCCCCTATTTTTTTGTACTTATTATTAAACATTGGTAAATTCCAGGCATGTTTGTGACAAAAAAATTTTTTTTTTCTTTCAAAAACAATTTTGGATTTTTTTTTTCGATTGGAAAAAATTATTAACAAAAATAATCTAAACCAATTATGTATACCAATAATTTTTAATTTATTAAGAATAAATTAAAAAACAAGTGCTACAAAAATAAAAAAACTGAAAACTCAATAACAAAAAAAAACAATTGAGTTAAATTTAAAAAAATTAATTTAAAAAAAAATTATAGGTAAAATTGTTTAGATTATTTTTGTTAATGACTTTTTCAATCGAAAAAAATATGTTGCCATTTGAAAAAGAAAAGTTGCCACCTCTGATCTTTTCAAAAACAAAATTAATCTGATTTAATTTGACATATCACTTATTCAAATCGGATAAGAATAATAACAAAGCTACATCGTTGACCGTTTTTTGTGCACTCCTCTGTATATAATTTATTTTCTCAAATAGCATGACAGTGGGACCACCCACTATTTAAATAGAGGATTTTTTCCGATTACGGTGATACCCAAGATGTACGTAGAATCCTCAAGTTTACTTACTTATTTATAAACAGCTGTTGATAAATTGATAAAATAATAGATTAAAAAAGTGAGTAAGTACACTTAAGGTTTATACCTACATGTTAGGTATCACTGTAATCGGAGAAAATCCTCTCTGTCATTATTTAGTACATGATATTTTAGGTAATTAGTGTACTTTGAAGTAGTTTTTTAAATTCATATTTTTAGCTAAAAATTATAAAATGTACTTTTACTCCGAAAGTCCGAAATGAAGCACCGGAACGACATACAATAAGAGTACCTTTTCTGTAGAACATTGATCCAGGATTATTTTAGTACTTTTAAAATTATTAAAATCGCAAAGAAACAAAAGATATGATCAAAAAAAGTTGATGACCCTCCCAAATGTAACGCCCCTGAAAATATTTTTAATACTTTTATTGGTCGTAAATGTGTATCACTATGTGAAAAAACTATCGCCAAAATTTCAAATTAATATCTCTTGTAATATTTATTTTATTTACAAAAAACTATTTTTTTTTTAATTTTTGAAGTGGTATAACTTTTTAAGGAAGCATTTCCGGGCAATACTTTATGAGTCAAAAATGCTTAGTTTCACTTCCTCTATCACCCCTAAGAATTGTCACAGTTATTCCGGAACACCCTGTAAGAATTTATTGAACTAAAAATTTAATTTCACTTCCGGTTTCAGCGGAAATTACATCAACTTTTTTTTAAATGTAACACCTAATTTGTTTGTACTTATTATTAAATACTGGTAACTTCTAAGAATGTTTTTGACAAAAAAATTTTTTTTGTAATTTTGAATTTTTTTAAATTTTTTTTAATAAAATCTATTAAAACTACTCTTAAATAATTTAAAAAGGTAAAATAAATTGTAAATTATGAAATTCATTCAGCCGTTTTTGAGAAAATAATTTTAATAATTCAAAAAAAATGCGTTTTTTGCAAATATGTATCTTATTTTTTAAATAGCGTGATAGTGGTGTCACCCCCTATTTAGATAGAGAATTTTTTTCCGATTACAGTCACACCCAACATGTAGGTATGTAGGAATTTTTAATAGATTTTATTAAAAAAAAAAATTTAAAGTTCAAAAAAAAATTTTTTTTGTCAAAAACATACTTAGAAGTTACCAATGTTTAATAATAAATACAAAAAATAGGGTGTTACATTTAAAAAAAATTGATGTCATTTCCGGTAAAACCGGAAGTGAGAATGAAATTTTTTTTAGTTCAATAAATTTTTTTTATGCCATATAACACAGTAAAATTTCAAATTTTTAGTTTCATATATAAAGAAGTTACAGGGGTGGCATAGTTTTAAGAGAAAAAATTATTACAATCTTTTATTTTCGATTGGCAAAAATACTTTTGGGAAGCTGATTTTTTATTTTGGTTTATTTTGAGAATTGCCTGCTCGTGTCGTGTCAATCAATCACATAGCTGTAATTGGTAATTGCTCACCTATTGGTTATTGGGTAATGAGCAATGGATTATGGATTATGGGAAATTTCATTAATCATTTGGGAACCTATTGGGTAATGAGGAACCCTTTTACGACACTCGCCTGCCGACTTGTGTCGCAATTTCGGTCTTCGTGAATAATGGCTATCATCAGTGACGTAAATACGGTCTTAGGGGGGTCTCGCAGAGGCCCCTCCTATTTTTTAATTTTTTTATAATTTAAATTTTTGAGAAGAATATAGAATATATTATGTTTTTGTATAGATAAATATACTTTTGTGTCAATATTTATTAATTATATAATTTATGTGAGATGTCATATAGTGAAAAATTATTTTTTATTTTTTTTAAGAAATATGTTTTTTTTTATAAATATATACCGGGTGGAAACGAAACACGGGTCACCTATATATCTTTATTTATGAAAATAAAAATTTGAAATTTGACTATGTTGTATGGTTCAAGCAAACATATTTTAGGAACTAAAAATTTTTTAAATATCACTTCCGGTTTTAACTTAATTTTTTTAAAGGATGTTGCTATTTGCACATACAGTATGTACGAATAATTGGCTATTTGCACATACAGTGTGTTCGAATAAATGGCTATTTGGACATACAGTATGTAGGAATAAATGGCTATTTGCACATACAGCATTTACGAAGAAATGACTATTTGAACATACAGTATACATGAATACATGAGCATTCAAATTACCACATGCAATACGTCGAAATATCAATTTTACTAATATTTTATTAACGATATCTAATAACTTAGGTATATTTTAATGTTCTAAATTTTGATCTGAATACAATTTTTTTTATTAATATCACTTATTTTAAATACCTAGGTATAATAACTAAACAGTACTCATAAAAAATGTATTCACTATTTTTACAATAATATAAAATGAAAACACATACAAACAGAGGGCCAACGATGTAGCTTCGTTATTTCTTATCCAATTTTAATAAGTGATACGTCAAATTAAATGTTAAATGATAATATTAATAAAAAAAATTATATTCAGATTAAAATTTAGAACATTAAAATGCTGAGCCGGATCTACACATTTTGTCATCCTGGGCAATGTGCAAATTTGGTTTTCTTCTGTTTATTTCAAAACAAATTCAAGTACAAAATAACAGATTTGATATTTGGTATGAATCATAATACAGTTAGGATACGTTTTCGTGATTTTTTTTTCAATTTCTTAAACAGTTTTGGGTAATACAATAAAATAAAATAGTCCAAAGCTAATAACATGATTTTTCTAAATTTAAATTGTGTTCACCATCAATAAAATAATAAAATGCATTTTCTTCGAAAATGGCGCATTCTACCGACTTTAAATAGGAGTATCTTTTTTTTAAGAATTAAATGGGGAACATGAATTTAAAGAAAAAATGTTGTGAAAGGTATCGACAAAAAAGTTATGACAATTTTTAACCTCAACTCTCCCCGAATGTACCGGTTCAAAGCAAGCAAAAAATTTGAAAAAATTTACAAAAATGTATTCTAGATGTATTATGATTCACACCAAATTTCAAATCTCTACTCTAAGGCAAAATTGAATATAAGTTTATATGAACTTTTCTTATTCTTTTGACATTTGACATCTACTACCCACCCTAGAAGTGGGTCCCACATATTATGGGACATCCTGTATATACGCAAAACGCACAAGCACACGAAAAATAGCTAACTTGTGGCGACCTATTGAAGATTAAATTAGAATTTATAATATTGCAGTGTAAGTGGTATTTTTCAGTGAACACCTGCATAAAAATAACAAGAATCATATAAACACATGCACCGTGAAAAAATGTCGACATCGCATCGGCGCGATTGGGTCGATCCTGAAATTTCATAAAAATTAGTAAAATTAATATTTCGACGTATTGCATGTGGTAAATGAGGAAGAAAAACGAAAAAAATAATTGATATATTTATATCTTATATTTTAGAAATAATAATTATAAATAAGTTGTTTTTTGTTTCAATTCGATACGACAAATATTAACGAAACGAAGCGTTTGAATTTTAAGAAAATTGGCCCCTCCGCTTCAACAAGTGATGCAATGTATTCTGACGTCATTTCTTCCGAACGCTGTCCGTTCCGTACACGCGTATAGTGCACTTGATTCTTTCTAGACGTTTTTATAGTTATTTTTTATTTTTTTTTGAAATTTTGAAAATTCCCGAGTACAAAAAATATGAAAAACTGGCACAAGTAAATTGATTACACCCTACATATGGGATACCAAAATAATCGTATTAACATCTTCTTTTTGAAAAACCAAGTGACCCGGCATCTTTCTATTAAAAAAAAAGAGTTATATGCAAAAACGTTACTCAAAAAAGTTCATAAATTAATACCTCAAAAACTGCTAAAATAATTTTACAAAATATAATTTTTCTTAGGTATTTGTATTACTTATTTGGAATGAGTTTTGTTAGTTTTTATCAATTTCGGATGAAGAAAAAAAATTTTTTTTTCAAAATTTCAAAAGAAATAAAACCCTTATCACAAACACATTCTTTTTTATAAAATAATTTCATATTTTGAACAAAAAAATGGGTGTTACATTTAAAAAATAAAGTCATATTGAAAAATTTTTAGTGCCTAAAATGTGTTTTCTTTAATCATATAATATAGTCAAATTTCAAATTTTTATTTTCATAAATGAAGAAGTTATAAAGGTATTTCGTATTTCGTTTCCACCCGGTATACCCGTTATGTATATCAAAATATTTTTTTAGACTTTTTTTTGTTTTTTTGACTAAGTGTTATACATACCTCGATAACGATTAGTACGATCTAAATACTATAGTTTCAGACAGGGTTTATTTTAGTATAATAATTATTTACTTCCGGTTTATTGTTTCCGGTTACGTGAAATCAACTTTAAAATATTTAATGGAACACCCTATATATTAATGCATTTTTGAGAAAATTATTTCAATATAAATTCAACGATACCATACACTCTATGTTTTATTTTAAGGTAATGGGAATATTCTCAGTTGAAAAAAAAATAAAAAATTACTTTATTGTTAAATAAAAATTATTCAAATTACAAAAAATAATATTCTAACTAATAATTATGAACAAAATGTTACCAACAGTACGTACTATAGGAGATGTTCAAATTGACTTCCACCGTCTTGTATGCAATATGCGAATCTTGACCGTAGGTTCCTGGTGCAAGATGCTCTAATCATATTTGGAGTAATTCTTTGACATGCTTCCATGATCCTGTTCTGTAAGTCTTGTATGTCAAGAGGTTGTGTGGTATACACAATTTCCTTTAAGTATCCCCACAGAAAAAAATCTAAGGGTGTAAGATCTGGTGATGTCGCAGGCCAATTTATAGGACCATTACGGCCAATCCAGCGTTTTGGGAATGGGAACGTAACATTAAGGTATTCCGTAACTTGACGAGAAAAATGTGGGGGAGCAGCGCTTTCATTTAGTGGAATATCTTTTAGCAATTCTGGAAGTACTTCTTGGAGGAAATTTAAATATCTGGCACCAGTCAATGTACCATGCTAAAAGTAGGGACCAATAACTCGGTCATTGAATAAACCACACCATCCATTTATACTTCAAACTTGTTGGAAATTTGTTTCATTGACCCAGTGCGGATTTTCGGGTGACCAATAGTGACTGTTGTAGCGGTTAACAGTACCATTGTTATGAAATTTGGATTCATCACTCCATACAATATTTTTAAGGAAAAATGGATCATGTTCAAGTTTAATTGATATTTCAGCAATAAAATTTAATCTTCGTTCGAAATCACCCGGTATTAAACCTTGCACTAAATGTATTTTGTAGGGATGATACTTATTATTTTTTAGCACTCTTTGAATAGTAGTTCTGCTTAATCCTAATTCTTGTAAAAGAAGTCTGGTGGATGCATGTGGGTTCACTCGAACATATACCAAAATATTAATGATGTTGTTTTCCGTTTGAATTAATTGTCTTCTAGGTGTTGCCAGTTTGCCATTTGGTAGCGAACCATTTCGTAATTTATTTTCGATGTGGGCAAAAGTATTTTCATTTGGAGTTATACGATTTGGATATCGAATTCTATACACATCTCGAGCAAGTCTCTTATTTTTTCGGCATTCGCCATAAACAAGGAAGATGTCTACATATTCATCATAAGTAAAATGAGTAGGCATTTTGGAATAATTTTGAAAAACAACAGAAGGCCACTCGACAATTCAACGCCAACGATATCAAAAATATGTCAATGCTCATGTGCACAACAGCAACATGAGGCAGTTGTGAATGTAAATTTCATCTTTTATTTATTTTTATTTGTTCACCTACATTTAAATTCCAGATTGGCCAGTTTTTGTTCATAATTGTTAGCTAGAATATTTATTTTTTTTGTATTTCAAACAATTATCATTTCACAATAAAATATTTTTTATTTTTATTTAAATTGAGGATATTCCTATTACCTTAAAATAAAACATAGAGTGTATGGTATCGTTGAATTTGTATTGAAATAATCTTCTCAAAAATGCATTAATATACAGGGTGTTCCATTAAATATTTTAAAGTTGATTTCACGTAACCGGAAACAATAAGCCGGAAGTAAATTATTATTATACTAAAATGGACCCTGTCTGAAACTATAGTAACGTACCAAATTTCATTTAGATCGTACTATACTTTATTTTTTAACTAGGAGGAGTGATTTGAATTTACGCGCGAAAATAAATGCTTCTGATTGGCTGAATCGTAGCCCGTTTTACTCTGAATAATTTTGGGTAAATTTGAAATTTCAAATGTCACATTTATAAAAATCATAGTTTTGTGAGATATAAAACCGTTTGTGTGCAATTCCGCCAGTGTCATGAGTTCTTTTCAGAACTAAACCTAGTTTTTTTCTTATTTTCTAAACTACATCACGAGTTACATCGATTTTATCATGGATTCTCAAGCTGGAACAAATTTACTTTATGTATGGGTGGATAATAGTATTAAAAATCAGAGGCAAGCATTGATCGAAGGACTTTCCACTCGACTCAAAAATCCTACAGGTCTAGGAAAACGGCTGATAATTTTACACGTTGGATCTAAGCTGGGATTCGTTGAAGGAGGACTGTTGGTTTTTGAAGGAAAAAAACGTCCGATTACCATGAGGAAATGAATTCATCCGTTTTCGAAAAATGGTTTGAAAATTTATTGACTAAATTGCCACAAAAATCTGTTATTGTTATGGATAATGTTCTTACCATAGTAGAAAGTTAGAAAAAATTCCAACCACTTGTACGAAAAAAATAATGATGCAGGCATTCCTGATAAGATCAAAAAATATTCCTTTTGATAAGGGTACGGTTATAGCTGAACTCTTGCAAATAATTGGTTATCACAGAAAATCGTATGATTTGTACGTAACTGATCAAATGGCCAAAAGTTATAATAAAACGGTATTAAGGTTGCCACCGTATCATTGTGAGGTAAATCCAATAGAGCTAATATATGGGGTCAAATAAAAAACGAAGTGGCATCAAAAAATACCAGCTTCAAATTGGCTCAAGTAAAAAGTCTGTTTTTAGAAGCAGTAAAAAATGTAACACCAAATAATTGGAATAGATGTGAAAACCATGTTATAAATCAAAAATGAGTAATTTGGATGGAATAATTGATAATTTAATAGAGCCCTTAATAATATCAGTTGGTAATGATAGTGAAAGTTCCTCAGATAGTGATAATTTTGATTATTGAGAGTGTATCAAATACAATATAACTTTTTCCGACGACCATATGAGAAAATCGTATATGTCATTCATATTAGTAGTTTAGAAAATCTTTCATTTCAACACTAGTGACTTTGACTTTCTGTTTTGTAACTCTGAAATAGTTCTTGTAATTTTCGATAGAGGCGCTGCGAAGGAATTCCGAAAGCCCTCTCTTGGATATTTTTGAACTTGCAAAAAAAGGATAGTTCAAATAAAAATTTATATTTAACCCCGCCAATATTACTAATTTTATTATTAGAATCATTATATAATTCACTTTTCTGTAAATTTTAAATAAAATAGGAACATTTTTTATTCGTTTCGATAAGTTGCTTCCGTCAAATCAGCGCCACCTACAATTATTTACATTTAACTAAAAATAATCAATAACTTCAATGTCAGCTGCTGTTAACATAGGTTATGTTATGTTGTTACTACAAAATATTAATAATGGTCGCAAAATGTCCGTGGTCGTCGGAAAAATAGCGTACACAACTCGCAGAAAGTGAATTTCGTTGCTCGTGTAATATCCTCACTCGGCTAGCGCCTCGTTCGGCAATAGCCACAAATATTCACACTCGCACAAAATTCGTCACTTTCTAGCTCGTTGCGTAATATACTATTTTGTAATTAAATGAGGCAATACAAATATTAATATTTTAAGAGGTGGTGCCAAAATTGCCTGGTGTTTTTTCTAGTTACTTTTTATAGTATAAAACTGTATAATCGTTTTCGAGATATGCCCTGGCTATATAGTTCGTCATGGGCCACTTTTTTTAAAATTGCGGGGGGGGGGGGGTTCTAATTTATATTTACGCCACTGGCTATTATTTCTCACTTGTTGAATAATATACTACATTTTTTGTTCAAACCACCACTTTAGTTATTTATTTTTTTGGTCTTGCTATTTAGATTAAAATAATCCCCAAAACTGACAATATAATTTTTTGCTATTTTTAATATTATTCTTATAAAAAATGAAATAAGGAAATAATTTAAATTTCGTGGTTGTGTAAGAATTATAAAGTAAACAGCAGATGGTAAGTTAATACCCTCCTTAGTAAATACAGGTATAGGGTATAACTTAAAAAAGGGACAATAATATTCCTTGCAGCTCCAGGTGCCTTTTCTTGAAAATACTGCGCATGCGTTAGAATTGAAGTACAATCATTTCGGCGTCTCTCGCTGAATTTTCATTCCCAATTTTATTCACCGACCTGCTCTTGTAGCAAGCAGACCTATTTGAGGTTAACTGTGCGCCTTTCACTAGATAAGAGGTGCCTCGTGTTGTTACAGTAAAATATACTTGTGTTTTTAGCAAAAATTGAGTGTCAACTAAGTGAAATCACTTGTAGTATTTTCAAGTGATATTTGTTTACAAACTGTCAGTTTGTGACAATTGGTGACAATAATCAGCTGTGTGTGTTTACATAAGTATGGAATTAGCTTGTGGTGAAAAAATTAAATCCTATGCTATGTACGCTCAAAAGGACCCTACGATTTTCAATGATTTTCGCGTTTTGGAAAATTTATTGAATGACGAAGATTTATATGTTCCGAAAAGCGATTACTTCAAAACCGTCCAAACCGACATCGAGCCCTTCATGAGAAAAGTCGTTACCACTTGGATGTTGGAGGTAAAAATATTAATTTATTATAATTATTCATTGTTTACATCAAATATTGTTCGTTCAGGTATGCGAAGAACAAATGTGTGAAGATCAAATATTGCCAGTGGCTATAAATTATGTTGACCGTTTTTTGAGCGTCTGCAATATTAAGAGGCAACAATTACAATTACTTGGAGCCACTTGTTTACTACTCGCTTCGAAAGTAAGAAGTACCTCAATTCTACCCATCGACCTGCTTTGTGCTTACACCGACTACAGTGTCACTCATGAGCATGTTTCGGTATGTATATGACTTTTTTAATTTATTACTTCTTAAAATGATATGTAGGTTGAAAGTAAGTGGCCATTAGTTTACGTTTTTTGTATTTACACCAAGTGATCAATGGACCACACGTAAAGTGAATTAAAATAAACTCAATTATAATTTTTTATCATTAATGTATGAACCTTTTAAATTTTTGCTTATCAAAAACGTAATGAGTTTTTTTTTTTCGATAAAAATCTGATTATACAGTTCGTATTTTAAAGTAAATAATAATTTTATATAAGGGGACAAGGATAATAAAAGAAACGTTTGCCCCCTTTTGCCTGATTACCATTTTTATCAATATTTATTCTTCCTCGAAATGTTTTTGCCTGAAACACTTGCGTTTATTTTTGGTCGAATACTCAAGTGTTAAAGTGAAATGTAAGAGTATTGCGTGTTTTCAAGCGTGGGTTGAATTTTACGACCCCACGTGTGAGATAAAAACATCAGTCCCCCTCGTTTATTTCCACCGAGCGAGCTTCTTAGCAGGTATAACAGCGTGAATCTTATTAACATGGCTGTAAGGCTGATTTTCGCTTAAAAACTTCGAGGAAAAGCACCAAAGGTATTGGAGATTATTTATTAGAATAAAACCTTAATATTTAACTCCAGGAATATTTTTTAATTATTAACCCCCAGTATTATCAACAGACATTTAATTTTAAATGAGGTTTAATTTGACATATACCGGGTGGAAATGAAAACCTGGTCACCTCTAACTTTTTTATTTATGAATAGAAAAATTTGAAATTTGGCTATGTTCTATGGTTCAAAAAAACAAATTTGATGTGCATTTTTTATTTTCGAAATCACTTCCGGTTTCACCGGAAACACCATGAACTTTGTTTTTTTAAATGTAACATCCCATATTTTTATTCATGGCTTAAAATACTTTTAAAAAAGAAGTATTTTTGAGATATTAGTTTTTATTTATTTTGTAAAAAAAATTTTTTTCAAAAAAAAAAAAGGTTTTCGAAGTCGGTGAAAAGTACCAAAACTAATTCTAAATAATTCAAATACCTAAATAAAATTGTAATTTGAAAAAAAAATTAAGTGGTTTTTGAACTATTAATTTTTAAACTTAGTTAATGAAGATTTTATCAAATATCTCACTTTTTTTAAATGGATTTTATAACGATTATTTATTTTATGTATTTGAATTGTTTAGAATTAGTTTTGGTAATTTTTACCGACTTCGAAAACCTTTTTTTTTTTTAAATTTTTTTTTTCGCAAAAAATAAAAACTAATATCTCAAAAATACTTCTTTTTTAAAAGTATTTTAAGCCATGAATAAAAATATGGAATGTTACATTTAAAAAAACAAAGTTCATGGTGTTTCCGGTGAAACCGGAAGTGATTTCGAAAATAAAAAATGCACATAAATTTTGTTTTTTTGAACCATAGAACATAGCCAAATTTCAAATTTTTTTATTCATAAATAAAAAAGTTATCTAGGTGACCCGGTTTTCATTTCCACCCGGTATAGTATTTTTATGAAGTTTGAATATACAGGGTGTCCCATTTTAATTAATCCAGCTGAATATCTTGAAAACGAAGCGATTTCCTTTAAAATATTTTACACAAAAATTGTAGCGACTCGAGGGGGACATTTAATAGTGCCATGGGTTTTTAATTGTTATGGGGTTTTATGGAAAAACATTTTTTTTCAAATGGGAACCCCCATTTTTTTATTGCAGATTCGTAATCTATGGAAAATAATAAGAAAGTTTTGAATGAAACTTTTTTTCCTAGAATTTCAATTTTTCGCTATATTCACCATAATAAACACAAATTTTGGGATTTTCGATACAGTTTTACTAGAAAACTAAAGCTTTATAAGAAAAATCGTAAGAGACAAAAAGTTCTTAAATTAAGGCAAGGATTAATAAAAAATATTATTTTATTTTATTAAAAAATAAAAAAAAAATTAAAAAAAAAGTTTTTTTTATTTTTTAAGAAATATATTATTTTTTTTTATTTATAAAATTTAAAATAAAGTCAAAGGTTGGAAACAATAGGTGTCAAAACGGTTTTTCAATTTTATTTGCAATTTAATATGTTAAATAATATTTTTCAATTAAGGAAGAAGGCTTCTAAAAATAAAGGAATTTCATTTTCAGCCTACTTTGTGTTTCGCACATAATTGTTATATTGTGACAGATTAGTTTTTTGTAGAAGCTCATTGTTATTGAAGCCACTGTGATTATTTAAAATCAGTCTCTCATAAAATGGCTGATTATTCACCTAGAGAAATCGTGAATATTATAAAAGTTTTGGGCGAATGCAATGATAACTATCGGCACGCAGCACCTCTTTATGCTGAGAGGTTTCCACAATTGCGTCATCCAAATCATACAAATATTACGAGGCTCGTGAAAAGAGCGGAAAACGGTTCTCTTAGAAGAAAACGTAGTAAAACTGGTCCTAAGATGCTCCCCTCATTGATAGCATTAGCTTCCGTAAATGAAAATCCACATACATCTACAAAAAAAATTCAGCGTCTTCATGGACTTCCTAAATCTTCTGCCAACAGAATTTTAAAACACCATAAATCACACCCATATCATGTTCATTTAACCCAACAAATTAAAGAAGATGACTACATCCGCCGACTTAATTTTTGCATATGGGCTACGAATCAAGTTAGAAGAGATCCCCTTTTTTTAATCGCGTACTTTTTACTGATGAAGCAAAACTTGACAACATGGGTGGAGTAAATCTTCATAATGCTCATTATTATTCTGAAAATAATCCACATTGGCAAAGAGATCATAGATTACAGTGGTGTTGGTCTATAAACTTTTGGGCTGGAATACTTGATGAGTATCTTGTGGGACCATTTTTTTATGAAGAAAATCTTAACCAACATGTTTATTTGAATATAATTCAAAACGAAATGCCTACTCTTTTAGAAGATGTACCTCTAGATTTAAGACAGCGAATGTGGTTTGAACAGGACGGAGCTAGACCCCACACTCCCAGAATTGTTAAAACATTTTTATATAACCAATTCCCTAATATGTGGATTGGAATTGGTAGTGAAGTACACGAATGGCCAGCAAGATCTCCGGTTCTTACAAAAATGGATTATTTGTTATGGGGTTACATAAAAGATAAGGTTTTTGAACGACCAACTACAACTAGAGAGGATATTATGATACGAATTACGGACGCTTTTCGAAGTATCACTCCTGAAATGTTGAGAAATGTATCATAACTTTTCGCACACGAGTAAACATGTGTATTGAACAAAATGGAGGAATATTCGAACATCTTATTTAGACCAACTCTCGTAATTTAAAAACAGATCCAAATATCTTTAAATGTATTAATTAATTACCTTTGACTTTATTTTAAATTTTATAAGTAAAAAAAAAATAATATTTTTCTTAAAAAATAATAAAAATAAAATAAACTTTTTTTAAATTTTTTTTTTTTTTTAATAAAGTAAAATAATATTTTTTATTAATCCTTGCTTTAATTTAAGTACTTTTTGACTCCTGCGAGTTTTTTTTATAGACCTTTAGTTTTTTAGTAAAACTGAATATAGCGAAAAATTGAAATTTTAGAAAAAAAAGTTTCAACCAAAATGTTCTTATTATTTTCCATAGATTCCATGGCACTATTAAATGTCCCCCTCGAGTCGCTACAATTTTTGTCTAAAACATTTTTAAGGAAATTGCTTCGTTTTCAAGATATTCAGCTGGATTAATTAAAATGGGACACCCTGTAGTTTAAATGACATATAGCTGCAAAATAGACTATACAGGGTGGCCCAGATTTTACTTCCCAGGAAATATCTCGGTTATTTGAAGAGATAAAAATATAAATCAAAAAGTGCTTTGAATGGCAGAACTTATACCTCATAATTTCATTCTAAAAAAAATATTTTTATTTAACACTCTTAAGACGCCATCATCAACTTTTTTTTTCTTTTATGAAGTATGAATGCTGCCATTGAAAGCACTTTTTGATTTATATTTTTATCTCTTCAAATAACTGAGATATTTCCTGGGAAGTAAAATCTGGGCCACCCTGTATACGTCAAATTCAACTTCATTTAAAATTAAATACCTGTTGATAATACGGGCGATTACAAACTCCGCCAATAATCAGGTAAAGGGATTAACGATGCGTTAAAGTCCGCCAGAGATAAAACTTTGACTGCAAAGGGGTAAAGAAAAGCACGCCACACTACTACCTGAAAAGATGAAAATAATGATCCATATTTGAGAAAAAAATTATTATTTTTCAAAATACACTCTGTGGTGGTCGGGTTAGGTTTGGGTAGAGTTTGTTACGTTTTAATGCGGAATTTTTTTTAAAATATACATTGTAATTTGGTGAGGTTATAGTGTTAGAAGAATTTAGTTATTTTTTTGCTAATAAATAGAAATTTTACTAAATACCTGGAACGGGCCTGGCGGAGTTTGCCTACAGGATTAAAATTTCGGGTCGTTGTTTGGGATTACGTGGCGGAGTTTGATACTGTCCGATAATACTGAAGGTAAAAGAAATAATCAAAAATCATTTGTGTTTTTTCACGAAGATTAACCCTCGGATGACCAACCTTTTTTTAGTACAATCGCGCGCAAAGATATCGAGGACACAAAATAAATATTTTGATCCAATAGCAAGTCTTCGCAAACACGAGATCACACGACATTTGAAAGAACCCTGTGCGCATATTAAGTTGTATTAATTTCTTTCAAAATTCGTGTGCTCTCGTGTCTGCAAACGTTTGCTATTGGATCAAAGTATTTCTTTTGTGTCCTCGATATAATTGCGCGTCATTGTACATAGATAATCAAATTTGCACCCATCTTATTTTGTTAAGCAATTTTTAGAATAAGGGCAGTTGTTGACATACTCTTACAAGGGAATTTTGCTTTAAGCGATTTTGAATGGTTTCTTTTATTTATTTATTTGGTTGGTTAGTGGTAACCAAAAATTTGGCAGTTTCTTGATTCTTTCTTCCCCATACGAACCGATAGAAAGAGATGGAGTGAATAACCAAAGATCGAACCGTGCTCCCAACCACGGTTCATTTTTCGGTTAACCAAGCTTAAATTGGCTAAAACCAAACTGGTCTAAATTTAAGAACCAAATCCATTCGAAGCCGCTTTTTGTGTATGCAAACGAAACCTAAAATTTTGCCCTTCTGGGAAGAAAATGAAAAGCTCATCAGTATGCACCTGGTTTCTATATTCTCACACGAGCTGCTGCTAAATTAAATAACCGCAATCGGGCAAATTTTTGAGAATACTAAAATATTTATGTACGGTTTAGTCAAAATTTGGTAATTTCTTATTAAAAACGGTACAAATTTGAATTTTTGTAATTTATTTTTTTGAAATACAGTGTGTTTCTAAAATGATGGTCACGGGCTCGTGTGCTTATACCACAAGTAAAAATAAGACAAAAAATACGTACAAACATTTTTCCAAAACTCAACTGTTACCGAGATACAGGGCGTTGAAATTTCTTTTAATTTTCACTTTTATTTATTACTTTTTGTCTTATTTTTACTTGTAGTATAAGCACACGAGCCCGTGACCATCATTTTAGAAACACCCTGTATAGAAAATAAGTCTTTTTTGTTAAAAAATCATAAAAAATCGAATTTTCTTCCAATTCTTTTTTGAAATATATTAAACGATATATTAAAAAAATAAAATTCATTAAAACCCCAAGAAACGAAAAACAATAATAAAAAAGATTGAAGGTATAGTCAGAATTTGATAATTTCTTGTTAAAAACGATAAAAATTTGAATTTTTGTATTTTATTTTTTGAAATACTAGAAAATGAGGTTTCAAGGAAAATTATATAAAATTGTAATTTTCAAAACCTCTGCCAGGAAAAAATATACAATATTTTTGTGTAATTTATTTTATTGAAATACCACAAAATGTAATTTTTTAGAATTGCATAAATTATAATTTTGAAGATCTCTGCCAGGATAAAATAAATAAACAACGATTTAATTAAAACTTTGTCATTTCGTTACTCAAATATCATACAAAACTGAATTTTCTTGAAGTCGCTTTTTTAAAAAATTTAAATATTTACTTCTTTCTTTGAACGCTCAGGAAATATCGTTTCATTGATCTTGAAATTTCTAAAAAATTATGATTCTTGTTAAAAAATTTCAGCTTTTAGAGTTTTTTACTTAAATAAAAAAAAATCTTACAGGTTTATTTTGTTTTCTAAAATGGTCTCTTAAAATATTTAACTCAAATAATTTTTTTACCAACTATTTTCTGATAAATCCAAAAATGGTAATTTTGAGCTTTTGACCTCAAATCTGGCTTCTTAAAATTCATTATTGTTGTATAGATCAATAATATCGTCATTATAATTTGACCTATACAGGGTGATCATTTAATTTAATAATATCTAAGAAACTAAATCGAGGGTCGGATGACAGAAGTTCTCAAGTGCATTTTTTTTTAAATATTTAGTTTTAGATTTTTCACCAATTCATTAATGATTTTTTTTGTGAACGTGTAGTTTTGAGGTGGGACTAGGTTCTATCTTTTACTATGATAACTGTTTCTGTAGCAAATTAAAGTTTGACACCTTTAAATTAATTTCCTAAGTAAATTACCAATATCCACCTTCTGGTGTACGACCCTCGAACTGATTTGCGAAAATGGTTTAATAAAAATGGTTCAAATATAAATTGTTGAATTTAAAGGGAGGAAAAATATAAAATATATTTACATATTTTTTCGTTACGTATTAAACAATTGTTTTCATGAATTTTGAAATCTGCAAAATAAAAAACTTCTAAAGAATCGGTTTCCATTTATAAAAACTTAGTTATCATTGAAATTAACACAAAAATCACCTTTGACTTTTTAGGTTCTCAGATATTGATTTAGTTAAATGATTCAGTTTGTGTAATATCTACATTTTGAAACCAAAAAATTTACAAAAAAATAAGTCTTTATAGATTAGTATGATGTTTGTTTAAAATGTTTTTAAACAAAAATAATATCTTAGATTTCTATTTAAAATTTAGTTTTTCATTAAAATCAATAAAAGTCACCCCAAAAATAAAATGAAGGTAATCTATTTCTGCTAATTGAGGATAAAAATGGTATGATCCGGGTTTCCTTTGTAGAGCAATAATTAAATAAGTGGTGAACTTCTTTCAAAAGAAAAACACAAATTGTTATCTTGCGGTCAATTTGTGTCCGGGAAGAGGATTCAAGGTGGTTGGTTACCCTCCATGACACCCGCACGAGACGATAGGATTCCTTCTTATAAAACGAAGGAAAGAGGCAATCAAATACACCTTCGCTATATTGCGGCACGAGCCGATTTTAGATAAAATTAATTTCGCCGGAAACTGAACCTTCAGGTCATAATGCTTCTCAAATATTATTGTCCACGACATCCGCTTGTAATTAATTTTTGAAAAAGACACACGCATCCTTTTAGCTTATACCAGCAAGAAAATTACTTCACTGGGAATTTCTTCATTCGGGTATAATCCCATTTTTTATAGGCCACCTTTATCCCCTGGGCTAAATTTGTGATATCCTAGCAGATGCTTCTTTGAAGTAACAAGTAGTGTAATCAAAACATTTTGTGTATTTCTTTGCAAAACTAAACCAGTTTTACCTGCCTACCTGATCTGCAACAAAAATTTATTGTCAGCAATTTCCCATAAAGCAATGGTTATTATTCAAAGCAACTCGAACGAAATCAACGAAATTTAAATATTTATTAGGTAATTTAGAATCTGATGGAACGGATATTCATCTCATTATTTGCGTGATAGTTGGGGAAGAACACCTTCTCATTCATCCGATTCCGGTCTCGCCTTGCCTGTTTCCTTTCATTTCGCCCTTTCCCTTGGATAGTATGGCAAAAAGCAGGGTCCCATATCGGAATGTGAACTAGGCTTTAACAAAAGAAGTGCCGGTATTTTCTCACAGGATCTAATGTGTACCTATGCGTAATATTTTAGACAGGGGACCTTACCGTTTTTCATAAATACAAACATGTCTTTAAATTTAAATTTTCTGAACAAACGTTCAAGAGGGTTAACAATATCAAACGGTTTTTATCGGACGTTGAGAAGACCAAATGTCTTCAAGTTACAGGCGTTGCAGCTTAGACACCGTGAAGACAGCATATGTTGGAACTTTTTGGCGCAAAAACGTTACTTTCTTGTTTCATTTGATTTCCTTCGTTAATTAATATCTATTATTCCTTGCTTCTCCCTACACCCTACACGAACGTATATTTTAGGGTACTTTTTCGTTTTAAAGTATATTTCGTGTATCAAAGGAGGAAAATTATTCTTAGGGGTTTTTATCCCCATTTATCTTAGTTAAAATCCATTGTATTAATTCTATTTCAAACTATGTCACCCCTAGAGTTTTCTCTGCCCTAAGGATATTTTCATATATTCACACACTTATAAATGGACACGATTGCGGTAAATTTTCTCACAAATAATTTGTCACATGCTGCAAATAATTGCTTTCTAAAAACCGCACCAAATTTTGTTAATATATGCGGTTATGCATACGGGGACATTACTTACGCATATGTTTCTCTTTTTTCAGAGCTGGGAGCTTCTCGTTTTGTCGAAGCTTGGATGGAACTTGTCATCCGTCACTGGATTTGATTATGTTGATCACATTATCAGCAGATTTCCCTGGGGAAACGATAACCAATTGCTAAGAAGTCATGCTCATACCCTCATCAGTATTTGCTATACAGGTAATTTTTTATGATTTTTATTTTGAATATATCTTTAAGCAGTTTGTTTTACAAGTAAATGGAGTTCGAATACTCAAACAAGTTAAGCTCATTCTACTGTAAAAATTGGTTTTATGCATATAAAATTATTAGGATTCTTATTTACAAAAGTGTACAGTGCTGATTATTCATAAGAATTACTAACCCGATATAGAATTTTTAAAAGTAATTTATCACAAGTTTATCAAAAAAATTATCTATGGAATAATTAAAATTGAAGATATACTTTCCATTTAAAAGTTGAATATTAAACAAACCCTATAAATATTTTTATATAAAAGGTTTATTTGAGGTTTAATTATTTTTTTTTAAATAGATTATTAAAAATTTGATCCTCTTTATGGACTTAAGTCTACTCAGTCGCGAAATTGTTCATAGCCTTCAACCGCTCTGAGTTGGTTATTCTTATTTTGATGAGCTGTCTACAGAATACTTTGCTTTTTATTTTATTAAAGTAATACCTCAAACATTTGAACTACATAACAACATCTACAAATTCTTGTATGCTGTAAAAACAGTTATTAACGAGGTTTGATTTTTGAACGCTAAGCTCTAAAATTAATAAGCTGGATAGTGGAAGAATCTGGAATTCTTTAAATGTATCTTTACATGGGTGGCTAGTTGGATTTCCCAACAAACATCTTAGGTTTCTTTTCAGAGCCATAAATACCTTTTTTGAATGGGATGATCATCCCAACAGTAATATTCCATAAAAAAGTTTGCTTTGGATTTTTTAATTCAGATATATCTGTTCAGTTTCTAGCAACTAGTATTTTGTAACAAGATTTCTTTATTTTTTAACTAGGCTGGAACATTGTTCATCCCAATCGAATAAAGGGTTTCATTAAATTCCAATCAAAGTAAATATATTTTTTTGACCTCAACATCACCTAAGCCTATTGTGTCAATATTTTTCTGTATTTCGTCTGAAATATTATAGTGTCTGTTTTTTCAACATTAAGGAATAATTTATTAGAACAGAACCAGTGGTGTAACCCGCCCGGGATGTCATTTCATACTATTTTGGATTCTTTTAGCATTTTAGAACTAGTTACTGATAAGATACTGACAACTTGGTTCTCATATACAGTAAATAGAATGGGGCCAAATATAGACCCCTGAGGTAGTTCCATTATTACTGAAAGAGTATCTGATCTATAACTTTTGGTTTCTTTCATCACGTTAAATTTAGCTTCCTATTTGAGAGAAATGATTTAAACCACTAACTGGCATTAGATCGAATTCCGTATTCATATTATTTATCCAGAAGTGCATAATCAAACGTCCGATTTATTGGCATATAATAAAAAACTAGTAATTCAGATAAAATACCATATGTGATCAAAAATTGCAAGGTAACAATGGTGGTAGGTTATTTTTAGAAAATCGAAAGAAATGTTTAATTTTGCAATACAAAATTCTTTGATTAAAGTTTTCATGTGATTTTTCCAAAAATTCTGGTCTTCAGGCACTTTTACCTGACTATTATTCAAAGAATAGTTGAAAATATGTCCTGGTTTTAGAGATATCACTGCAGAAATAAGTCTAATAATTATAATGAAATTGAAGAGGTTTCTGCAAGAAGAGAGCTGCTGCGTTTTTAACAATGTGTGGTAAATCAGAAAAAAATCCTAAATGTGGATGACAAAAAAGTATAGGTATCCTATCCGAAAATATACATATTTGCACATAATACTGAGTACTCTTTAAACTAATTGTTTCATTCATGAACTATTTAAGACAATTTGAAATTTGGAACTGCTCCGAAAATTAAGTACATTTTATATTTAAGCCTATTTATTATTAATTGGCTTGATTGTCGTCGTCAGTTCGAAACATTATTTTCTCGGACACATCATCGCCTCCAATAACTTCACATTTAAGGGCTTGATAAATTCATCGTTATATGCAGCACATTGTTAACAATGAGAAATTATTTCTATTCAATTTTGGTGCAAATAGGAGGCACCTCCAGAGCTTCATCCACCTAGCACCAAACGATGAAGGGGACATCTCGAATAATTGTCATAAGTTTCCTATTTAT
Organism: Stenus bimaculatus; assembly: GCA_963971135.1. Taxonomy (NCBI): domain Eukaryota; kingdom Metazoa; phylum Arthropoda; class Insecta; order Coleoptera; family Staphylinidae; genus Stenus; species Stenus bimaculatus. Next base: position 69,197,330 of record OZ020180.1, on the reverse strand, counting down.
TATCAGATCTTTTATTGCTTATACCAAACAAATCAGAATTTTTTAACTAAGTACACGTATTAACTCAAAAATGAAAAATAAAGTAATACTACTATAATAGATTTGGTGTACTCCAAATTGTTAGAACGAAAACTGTTAGACTGAATTCCGAAATGTGTAAACGGCAGAACGAAAATTGTTAGAAACTATAACTGTTATAACTTAGAACTGAAAAACATTCCAAAAAACTGGGGAAAAGCCAAGTTTGATAAAATATACCGTACATTTCCTATCCTCTTTCATAAAGGAACAGAAACGTGAAAGTCTATCAATCTTTGTTTTAAGAGTTTTCATTCTGCTGAATTTTGTTCGAATGCTTTTCGGTTCTAGCACTACTAGTTTATAAAAAAATCGTTCTGCCATTTTTCAATTCCAACATTCTCCAGTTCTATTTTATTATCGTTCTAATAATTTACAGCCACCAAAGCTAGTAGTAGAGACTAACATCGTCAGCTTTATTACTTTATTGTCCTAAAAACATCATTTGATGGGGATCTCAAATAAAACGAAGGAGAAATTTCATTTTAATTCTTAAACTTCTTTCTGGAGTGATATCTCTAAAACCAGCACTTACTGTCAACTATCGTTCTAACGATTTATTCGTCACCATAGGTCAATGGAGATGTTGTGGATGATATCCAATTGAAAATAATTCTCCTTGAACCATCAATAGGTTCAGTAGCGGATTTTGAAAATATTCTTGATATTTTTATAGTACTTATGATATTATTTCCCACGTACTTCCCCTTTATTTGTATTAATCGACTTTAATTCGTTTGGATATTCATATCTGGAGTCACCAATGTAAAACTAAAACAAGTTTTACTTGGTATACTTTAATAATATGACTTTTTCATAATTAATTAATAATTTTCTGAAATATGTATATCTTTGGTTGTTCTTTCCTATTTTATGATTTAGTACCTCCTTTCATTAATTTTGATAAGTAGTTTATCTTCAATGCAACCCTAGGTTATTAACCCTCCAATTATTTCTGTGATTGGCAGTATTGCTATTTCCACACAATTTTATTTTTAATTCGGCATAATATTTATGTTTATTTCGGCTTAAGTACTATACAAAAGATGAAATTCGCCATCCCACTGTTACTTTGGATAAAATTCTTGGAAAAGTATTTACATGCTAGTTGGGCGTTTCGTACATAAAATTAAAGGAAGAGTAGGTAATTCTTCTTGAAACATAATTAACTCCTCAAAAGCAGGTATCCAGAGTCAGAAATAAAGTGGCCGACTAGTCAAAATATTAGCAGATTTATTTAACAAATAACTAATTGTATGACCGTCGGTCCTGACCTCCTAAATTATGATTGTTTTATGGAAGAGGTAATTTGAAAGATGACGCATTGCATGGAATACAGCAATTACTGATAGAAACTGTGTTTGTGTTATAATTGGAGTTCAATATGTCGCGCATCAGAAGATATATACTTTAAATGTCGTTCCACAATCCACACATCTGCTCAGCAGGACTTTTTTACTTTTACCGCCGTGACTTAACACTGCGGCAGCTGTAGATACGTTCCGATAGGTGGAAATAAGTGTACACGTACATGCAGGGCACATACACCTAGCGGATCACCCCAAATGCTTACGCTAGGTGTTTTAATAGTAGACCCATTAATGCGCTACAACCCTAGGTAAGGTGCATTGAAATGTTTTAGAAAAAATAAAGGGAACCCACTCCGCAATCGCATTCGTATGATTCGTACCACCTAGCTACACCGCGAGCAACATGTGCTTCGACCAGTTTTATTTTAAGAGAGAGTTCGCGATTCATTCTGCACGCATTGTCCTCATCAACAGATGCTTGCCTGGACTTTAAATTCTGGATGGTGTTTTGATTTGCATCAGCTGCTTTATTGGATTTCGCGAGCCCTTTAAATACCACACCTTTTGCACGTGCCACTTATAAAAAAAATCTTTTAAAGACCACAACCGGATGCCTTGTCACTAACATTTGTAGAATTACTACACAACCTACCCCAATGATTTATAACATTGTCATCAGTCGTTTTCTAAATTTTTGGAAAAACCAGTTGAATCCACAACAAAAGATTTAATTTAATTTTCAAAGATTTTTCGATTATATCCTTGTTTATAGTACACTTATAGTTAGATAATGGGCACTGAAGTAATTAGTGTGGACATCGAGGTGTTGGGCGTCGGTAGACTAAAAAATAGGGAAAATCTTTGTTTGTTGTTAAAGCTTCTTCAAAAAGATTCGATTCGATTTCATCAATGCACCGACAATTATCTTTGGTTTCCTTTTTAGCCCATAAGGTTGACTAACTATAAGTATATTATAAACAAGGATTATATGATAGATAATAAGGATGAATTTAATGACTCCAAGGAAATCATAAATATTTATGTCACAAAATATTGGACTATCAGGTAGATAATACTGTTACCTGTCTTTCATAAAATTTAGGTTTACCATAATTACTTCTTGGTATTTATTATTTACCTAATCATTTCAATAAGTTATTGTTCCTCGTTCTTAACTGTCTGTTAATACCTAATACGAGTTATTAACTTAGGCTTAATTATTTTGGCAACAATCTCAGGGTAGGTCTTTTAATATCTGTACAGTAAAGGGTAGTACCTACCGATACATTGTATTATTGTGGTCACTTTATAATTTGGAAAATAAAGTGAAAAAACTAATTGATTGATTGATTAGTTCAGCTTGCGTTTAAGGATAATCGTTTTTGGAAGCATTTCCACCTTTACATAAGATATATTATAATGGCAGGTGTTAAATTGGTAAAAGGAAGTTAAGCTGGAGAAGTCCGAATAGACGCGTGTCCTAGGTATCAGACTCGGGGGTGTTTTTGGCGATTTATACAGCTTGGAGACACAATACAATTCATGGCAGACAGTATTGTTCTCAGCATCTTGAAAGTAAGAAACCAGAAGGGCACGGGTCTCCGCCAGGTGTGACGTACATACTCGCATATGGAGCACACTGACGTAACCCACGGGGCGCAAAGTCTCATTGTGATATCGAGGTGAATGCGCAAGAAAGACCAAGGAGTCTTATAGAAAATGCAGTCCAGTCTTTTGTTGCAACTATAACCGGGGGTAAGATTGCTAATCGAAGGGTGAGTGGAAAAAGGTCGTTGCATTCAAGAATTGCGCCTTCTCTCCCCTTCGACTAGACATGCTTCTACTCAAAAGTTTTTTGTGTCACGGACAGGATAGTTTTCTTACTGGGATGGGCGCAGACGTGTAATCTGGTTTTGCAACCCCTCGAGATAACTTAAACGAGGTACCCCCGTCGTTACGTATGAAACAACTGCCTTTTGTATGAAATATTATTTCAGGAAAAATGTTTCAAAATATACCAACACCTTTTCTTAACTTCTTACTACAGATCCTATTACAAAGGTCTTTTCCTCACAAGATACATAATCATCTCCAAGAATCATTCCTCATGTCTAAGGCACCATAGGTTTGCTCAAAATTTTTAATGTCTACTCTGAAACATAAATTTCCGAGATTTTCGTATTAGGGGAATACAAAATGTCACCTCTTAGAAGAAGGTCAGACCTTTGGTGATGCTTCGCCATTTTAAAATGTAGAACAGCTATATTATTTAATAGAAACAGTGGAACGTGAAAACCTGGAGCAGGAAACTCATATATTTGTTTCTATTATGGATCACCAAACTCTTGCAAATTTCAATTTATTGATATCCGGATAAATATTTCTGTAAATGATTGTCATAGGTACGATGATTTTCACCCATTTTCATGTAAAAATTTTATTTCATATTCCCAAAAACTATCAGCAATAACCTAATAATAATTACAATAAATATACGAATCGCAAAAGAGAATTCCTTAGATTTTCCTTAATTATTGGGGAAGTTGCACCAATCAACAAGTAACCAGCTGCAGAGTGATAAATGCTCCGTTTCGTGCTTGTTTGCAATAATCAGCATCACATACTGCTTGCTTGAATTGTTATTTGCTACACCTTCAACTTTGGCTTATGAAGCACAAAACGAGCATTAGAATTGGAATTCGTCAGTTCATCACTCTGCAGCTTGTTATTTGTTGATTGGTGCACCTTCACCAATAATTAAGGCAGATCTAAGGAATTCTCTTTTGCGATTCGTATATTTTGAAAGATCATTTTTTTATGTACAAGAAAATTTGATATTACAAATGAATAATTTGGGTTATTCATGTACACATACATAACTTTCTTGAAGAAAAACGGTATTTTCCTGCATTGTTGTTTGTCTTGTTCATATCAATGTATGTTGGTATGTATGTACTATTTACCTCCATAAAACATACTGTTGATATTGTAGCCACGTGTGTAGTAGCAATTGATTATAAGGGCATTAATCTTTTTGGCCAACCCTTCCTACGCACCATTAGTTTTTTTAAAGGCATGGGTTTTATTGACGCTTTTTTGGTGTAAAGTTATCTAGTCAGGTGAGTTTAAATACAATAATTCCGGATCCAGATGTGTTAGTTCTGGTCACCTAGGGAGGAAATTTGACACAGCTGGACTGGTAATGTGCACGTCATATCAGATTCGTATACGCACTATTAAAAGGGCGTAACTAGTTGGCCCCACAATTTTGCATATACAAATAATAGTCGAATAGCTTCACTCTATAAAAGTTGTATTAAAACTCTCAAGGTAATAGCTATGAATATGGTTGCAAATTATTGGGTTCAAGTTCAATATCATATAAAAGCCTTCGACAAAGCAAATATTTTATTCCTTTTTATTATCTTCATCTAAACTAATGTTAAGTTGTATTGATGATATAGCCCCATATTTGAGAGCATGAATTATATTTAAAGGTAGTTTTTTATTAATTAGTTCTATATTAAGAAAGGAAGTACTTAAAGAACATAAGGGCCACGCGTAGTAGACGTTTGGGTCATGCCTGACTGCCTAGAATTCAACTGATCAAGCACAACTCTAAAGACGTTCCTCCTGCATATTGCGTATCAGCAACAGGTGGTTCAGCCTATAATTTATTAGTCCACTTTTTAATCCGGTTAAGATTATTCACCTTTCATTGTTTTAACATTCATAACTTTTATTTGCTTGCATTTGCATATCAACTAATGATACCACCAAAATTTTGAATTTTTAAAATAATTTTGAATTTTAAATTTCAAATAATTACATATTAAATATACCTATTTAGATATAAAAATAGTAGTTTTTTGACCTTATTATGAAATTTAAAGCCAATATTTTTTTTTGCATAATACTGGATTTTAAACTAACAAAAAAATTAAAATGCACACGTAATGATGCTATTTAAGACCTTTAATATATATATATATATATTTATGGTAATTATTTTACATAAATTGGTGTTAAAAATCAATGTGCACACGATTTCACTGATCAACTGGATTCTGGAACATCTTTTGATCTTGCAGACATCAAGGCACACAAGGTGCATCCAATTCAGTGTGTACCTGTTTACCACCTGCCACAATTATAATTACGTTGTTCTTTACAATTGGTAACCTATAAGTTTATAAATGCAGCCATAAATGTTATTGTACTTCTTCTGAAGTAGCCTAAATTTAATTCAACTTATCTAAATGATTTTATAAATGACACGTAAATGCTTTCGCACCATTAATAAATAATTAATATAAAAAATGGGGAGGAAACCAGGTGTACCTCATTATTATACAATTTTACTTCTTTTTCCTGCCTATTTTATCAATTTCTTAAATATAGAGTGACGATTCTTTTCATAACGGTAGTTTTTGAAAAAGTTTGTATTTTTTCAAAATATTAAAAAATATACTATTGCCATTCTTATAATATGTGGTCATTTTAATGTGGGAGCCCCCATGATGTTTTATTTTAATTTTTAATACTTTTATTATTTATTTATTTTTCCACCCATCCGTCACTTATTATTTTTATTCCTTGTATTAAACCAGCAGAATCTAAAAAAATCCAACATGCAACATATGCTGTTAAATTAACTACATGCCATCGCGTCCAGCAGGTGTTTGACTTTTTACCCTTAAATTAACCTGCACCAGCAGTACATTTATATACTCAACTGTTTTATACTTACACTATTAAAAATTACTTTCTAAATAAATCTTAAATCGTTTTTTTTTCAAAACAAAATTTTATATTAGATTTTGTATCCTAAATCTTAATCAAATTTTCTTTTTGTTTCAGAACCGAATTTGATTCAGACACCACCATCTGTAATCGCATCTGCTTGTATTTGTTCAGCATATCGTGGATTAAAATTAGCAACACCATTGGAAGTAACCAGAGATATCTGCAATATCGCGCGTGCAAATCCTCTACTTTTGGAATCCTTGGTGCAAATGGTTGATCAAATAGTTGAAAGAGTTGTCCCACCAGCCCCAGAAAGGCAACAAACTCAAAATAAATATACATCAAACAACGAATATGACAGTCCGACGTATGGACAACCTGAAACTCCGACAGAAGTCGAAAATGTTTACTTTTAGTACATGATTTTTCAAAATTGTTGTTATTGAACATGTACATGTTCAACGTATCTGTTGGTGTTGAATATTTATTAATTTTGAATTTATTAGGAATTTTAGTATAGTTTTTTTGCAAACACCAAATATCTTTATTAACTTTATTATCTGATTTGAACTGATTGATCTCACTTTTGATTACCTAATCTAATATACCTAAATTCAGCACTTTAGTTTAAGATTTAAGTTTTGATCTCACCTTTATTTTAATAGTTATTTTCTGTGATCTAACATTCCGTTATAAAAAAAAGTTATAAATTTCGAGTTTTGGTTGTAATTTTAGCAAAAAAATAATGTTTGGAATTAGTTATTTCGGTTTGTTATCTAGTCGTTAGTAATAATTTTATGCGAAGTGTTCTACGTTTATATAATTTATAGGTTAGCACTCGTAAGTTGTATTTATTGTTTTCAGTTATTTTTTTACCAAAGGATTTATCTCTATATAGAGAATAAGATTTCATTATTTATAAGTGAATATTGAATGTGAACTGTAACGATTTTATATGTAATAAATTTTTGTATTTTATATCAAAAGTTTTGTTTTCTATTCTCAATTCCTTAAACCCTAATCGCAATTGTTAATTTCGATTTATATGAAGTCAAATATGACGAATAACGTGGACTTTCTGAAGATTGATTTTAAAAGCATCTTCCTAGTCGCCCGCGATATATTTACTGTCGGAAATAATAACAGTGAATAGCCTACTTTTCTAGACCTTTGCAAATTATAAGCAAACCACTAGATGCGAATCGCTAGAGAACGCGCGAGTTTGGGAGGAAAAATCATGAAATCGAACATTATGCGCGCCAGGATATTTCTAGTTTCCTCTGACAGATGTTCAATTTTTTTCTGATTTATAAACTAAATTCTTTAGAGTACAATTAAGTGGATATTCACTTTCTGCAACCTTGCGCTGACTTAGACTAAGGAACTTTTAGATCATATTGTTTTTACATTCTCTATTTTTTTTCATCCGTTTAAATTTACTTCAATGACTTTAAAATCTTCTAGAAAGAAATTAGGAAAAGTCGTTCAATAAGCAGTGGTGTGCTGTAGGGGGCTCGCGAGAGCCCCTTCTTAAATTTTTTGTAAATTTGCGAGCCCTTTGTTAAAATGATAATTTCCAGATTTTTTTTTTTCTAAATTTTATGACATAATAAATAATACTAATAATACTGTTTTTATATCAAAATAATACAAGTCCTTAAAAAACATATTCTTAGAAACGCCCAAAAAATCGCGAGCCCCTTGTTAAAATTTTCACAGCACACCAGCACTGTCAATAACCAATAGGAAACCATAAATCGTACAGCGACCGATCGCGAATAAAAAACAATTCAAGTCCGAACTGCAAACCAAAGCTGAAAAATGATAAAGGTCCATGATTAATGTCGAATATAAACTCAATATTCGCATGGTTTGTTTTGTCAACATCAATAATCTACAAAGAAACACGTGTTTCATGTCGGATGCCGGTAATTCACCAAACAGACACCGTGGAAACAAAACAGAAACTCATGTCGAAAAAACAAAACTGCAACTTTTTACAAACTCTTTGGAAAATTTGTGTTTTATTAACTATTTTTGTTTTTCATATCCCGCTTGAAAGCGGTGTAACTTGTAAAGTAAAAAGGTCTCGAAATGTTTCTAGACTCATCAGTCAGCTGGCGTTTTGTTGACGTCGTGTTTTCATATCTGTCCTCCGCCCATATCACATATCAACCCATTGACTCGTGATTGCAAGTAAATAAATATTAAAAAATGCTGATTTTTTGTCATTAATTGAAAGAACGTAATTTATCAGACTAAGAAATTATACGTTCTTTAATTTTCTTGTAAATCGAAGAAGCCTTTAGCGGGTCAGTCTTCTAAATTTTAAGGCAAAATGGTTTGGGCACATTGTGCTAATATGAACTTTATATACGACAAGAATTTAAACCCAGAAACCTTTTTCTTTATGCCGGTTTTCCACTAAACAGACTAGGAGACTAGTCGAGTTTGTGTTTTGGTCCTTAAAAAAATTAAACCTATAGAAATCCAGCCGACAAAATATATTGTTCCAGTTCTGTTTTTGTTTTCAGTCATTTTCAATTGAGTTGAAGTCGAAAAAATACTAATATATGTTTCAAGAGAAAGATTTCTCATTTCTTGCCTTTGGTTGGTCGCTAATACAAAGTTTTTGGGATTATTTTTGTCGTGCATACCTAATGCCGGTTTATCACCAAACGAACTAGTCGAGTTTGAGTTTTGTGTAAATTTTGCAACTCTATTTCCACTGAGCGGTCAGAATATTGTTGCAGTTTTCATTTTGTTTCCAGTCGTTGAGTCGTTTTCAATTGAGTCGTAGCCGAGAAAGTGCAATTATGTTTAGGGAGGAAGATTTTTTGTTTATGGTCCCCCAACATTTTTATGATCTCTGAAAGCATCTATCAGAGTACCGATATCTTCAGTGGTCCACTTTATTTTTTTTTCGGGCATAATCTACAAAAAAATTAAACAAAACGCCAATAAAACACCAACTTGCTGTTTCCACAGAGCAGACTTGAGTTTTGTCTTTCGACACGAGTTGCAGTTTTATTTCTTGTTTCCACTTAGTCCGTTTGGTGGAAAACCGGCATAATAACCTAACATACCTAAAGTTACGTAAACGTAAACATACAACGCCAACAAAACACCAACTGTTCCACATATTACACAAAGCCAGACTTCAGTTTAGAAACATTCTTAATTTCCGAAACCTTTTGAAGTCTACTGCTTCCGAGCGGAAAACAAAAAAAAACAACAGAAACAGTCGTCAGAAAGACAAACCTTCAAAACGTTCGTAAAAGGTCGCAGTTTTGTTTTTTCACTTTATCCGTTTGATGGAAAACCAGCATTATAGAACCCAGGAAATCAGAACAAACTACACACTATAACTATAGCAATGACACTATTGCATGGGAAAAGAAAAAATCTCCCAAACAGCAATTGAAGGGCTTGGTGCAATAGCCGCGGCTAAAAACCCAATTTTTCAAAATCGTATTTTTATCAGTTTTGTGTAAAACAAGTGCTTCTGCATTGTCTTGATCTAGAACCGTTTATGTATTATGTCTGAAACCACTTATAAAACCAAATTTAGTATTACATGACCTTTTATATTGCAAACGAGTAGGAGTAATAAAATCTGGATAAAAGTAAAAAAGTATCTTCATAGTGCTGGCGGCGGGCATTTGGTCTATTTTGAAGTGTAAATGAAAAGATTTCCTCAACATGTTGCATCGAGTGGATGTTTCTACGTTTTTCTCATTTATCTCGACCCTTTATAAAGTGCACATTGCACATGGATGGTTATTGCACCGAACCCTTCAATTTTAGTTTCTCGTCTTTAACTCAATACTCAATTAAAAATAGTTTTAAATTTGTTTTCCTTTTTTTAATATAATGACAATGTACAAACTCAACTTGGGGATAGATCGAACCATATATATATATAGTAAAGACAATGATCGAACTCAAGTGCAAGTACAACATAGTTAAAATAGATTTATTATAGGCAACTCAGATAGCAAGAAACTAGAAATTGAGGTAAATCAGGTCACATACATACTTATCCCATGAGACTACTCATCCAATGGTATTAATTAGTATTACTTTTTAAACATTATTTTTAGGTAGAAAACTGTTTTGAAAAGTTTAAGCCATTTTGACACGGTTAGTGAGTAACGATCGTAAACCACTGTCGTGGATTCAGGAAACTACTACACCTTTTAAAGTTGTATCAGGGGTCTGAAACCAATGGTGCAAGGTGCAATTCCGTGCAAATCTGTAAGTCTTTACAGGAAAAACCTATAAGGTTTGTTATATGGATTTTAATGGACGGTTTCCATGGTTACCTTATAGATATTTTCCTGTAAGCGCGCTTACAGAATTGCACCATAATAATGGTGCAATTCTGAGCAAATCTATAAGTCCTTACAGGAAATATCTATAAGGTAACCGAGGAAACCGTCCATTACAACCCATATAACAAACCTTACAGATTTTTGCTATAAGGACTTACATATTTACCCAGAATCGCACCATAAGCCCGAAGTCGAACCAGTATTTTTCGTGAACCTATGTAATCGTTTATGTTTCAAGGTAAAAAACCTTAACACAAACCCGAACCTTTATTTATTAACCGGTAGTATATTTTTGGAAATGAAGGCGTATAAAAATTCTCGAATAAATTTTTATTTATTGACAAGTTTTATTAAACCTAAACCCGAATCTGAAAAAAAAAACTGATATTTGAACCTAAATAAAAATTTGGCTACAGACCCCCGAGTTCAACTCACCTTTTCAATATTATTGCTTAAATATAGCGTTTACACGGTCAATATTCAATATATTGAACAAAATCAAAATTGCTTGAATAATATTGACCGTGTAAACCCTGCCATATACCAGCATAGGCACTAACAGCCGTACTCATTGCTAAAATAGCTCTGCATGATCGATTGTAGTGTGTTGCCCTCCAATTATATTTTTTCCAGAATACCAAGAGCTGTAACACAAAAAATCCGATATCGTCTTTTAACAATACTGCTTTAATTTCAGAACAGATTATTTCAATTGGGTTTAACATTTGTGAATAAGGACCTAAAAACCTATTCTTGTGTGATGTTAAATTGCCAAACCACATTTTTTATGAATAGTATACATGTCTGTTGTGATTCCTCAATTTATTACTAATCTTTTGGCTCTTCTAAAATTTAATTGTTTTTTCTGAAATACAATTTATTATCCTTTTAAAAATACAATTGATGTTTCGGAAATACAATTGATAATACTTCCTAAAATTAAATTGATTTATCTGAAACTGAAATACTATTAATGCCCTCTGAAATACAATTTTAATGATTGTGAAATCCAATCTTCGAGACGAATAACAGCAAATTGTTTTTAGTAAAAATACAGAGAACGAAAAAATCTAGTAAACCATTGATATTTAATATTGGATCTTCTAGAAGAAGTTTAAATAGTCAATACATGGGTGTTTCAATTTTAACATTTAAATATTTAGACCATAGAGAAATTTCTTTAAGTAAGGTAATAAGCCGAAAGATTTGTTTAATTAAAAAAATTTCTTAGTTTTTACAGATAGCAAAAAAAAGTTTTCCTCAAGAATTTTTATTTATTTATTGGTTATTGCATATTACCAATATTAATAAGTTCAACATAATGAATTGATGATGTTGAAACTAGATATACAGATCCGGATATCATCTTCTGTGACAAAGTAATCCATAGCTATTTGAGGTCATTTTGTATAACTTAATTAGGCACTAAATCCTAGAGCAAAAAAATTATAACCATAAAAAATTAAATCAACGTTTACCTACCAATTGATTAAGCAACGACCCACAACTCAAAAATTATTTTAATATTCAACATTAGCATTCAAAGGGATAGGTTTTCTTTAAAATTATAAATTTTTTGTACAAAACATGGTGTTTATTTTTAATACAAAAAGTTACTACTTGATTAATTGATAAATACATGCTTATAACAATACAAATTTACAATTCAACAAGTAAATTAAATAAAACCAATAGACAAAGAGCAATCGGTATTATTTTAGGAATAAAATGTCTTATTTCTTATTAGTGTTGTAGTGTAGTCTCATATATTATTGAAATCTAGCATTTTTTATAATTCATCTGTAGAGTTTTTTTAGTTTTACTCCCACTTATGAGGAATCTATATCTTTATGTGGGTACAAGTTCATCCAGAAAGAAAAAAACTGACCAAACTCTGTAAAAGTGCAAGTAAAAGTGTTATTTCATTTACAATTTAACAGAACTTCCAATTTTACTAATTTTTTTAATGAAACTAGTTTTGAGATTAACTATCCGTTTACTTTAAAAAATTATCAAAAACACGTTAAAATAAGACATTAATTGTACAACCAAAGGTATAAAATAGATACGATGAGAACGTGTTACTATTGTAATAAGGAAAATAAATATTATAAAATTAGAAAAGATTTCATTTAAATATTAATTAACAAAATCACAAGGATTTAATTATAACAAAATTTTATCTTATTTCATGACAATTGCTCACTTTGAATACTTTTGTCTTCCTTGGTTAAATCTTGCATATTATATGATCCAAAATTATAAGAAATATTCAACATATCTCGTAGGCCCTTAAAGAAAAAAAAGGAGTAAATTAATAAGTACCTAACAATTAAACAATTTAAAAGATTAGAAAGAAGTTAAAACGTAAATTTTAACAAAGTGTCTCAATGACCGCCGTCTGTATTGTGTACTGAAACCAAAAATTCCAAATGACGGAATTATTATCATTGCCATCAAAAACCACTGGAAAACTGGTTTACTGGACGAATTCTACAGCCCTTATAAATTATTATTTTAAAATAATTCTTTCAGAATTGAAAAATGCGATAATGAATCTACAAAACGGTGCAAAGTTTCTTTAAAAAAAAATTAGACATTTTTTATAGTTCTTGTTTAAAAATGGCGTTTTTATGCAATTATTATTGGAATAATGTAGCGGAACTTTTTGAGATATTGAAAATCGGGTTGCGCCGTTTTGTAGAACATACATTTATCTACATTTAAGTATTTTTTTAAGATAATTGATTAAATAATAAAAGTGCTGCAGGTTGTCCAGTATTTGTCGTTTTGCATATAAAATTGTAAAATGTTTACTGGATTTAATTCAGTTTGTGGGCGGAGGAACGGGCCCGGCAAGATATGCATTTTTTTTTTAAATTATTTGTATTATTATAGACAGGGCCGGTCCTAGCGGGGGGCGGCCAAAAGCAAATTTTTGGGCATTTGTAATCAAAAATTTAACAAAAACGATGCTTAGTTTCCTTCAAATTGAATTTAGTTTTAATATAGAATTTTTGTTTTTCATGTATAGTCTATGATAGGGGCTTGCTTCATTTTTTTTGTTTTAGTAAAATTTAATTATAAGAAGATGATTTTGATTCGGGTTAAGTTACGAAAACTTTTAAAAAACTTAGACTCCGTTAGAGTTTTCAAATTCATAAGACGGATTTTTGACATAATAATTGTAAAATTCGGCATTCAAGGAATACACAAAAAAGAGTTTGTGATGTCGACCTAAATAGGTCCGGCAGCCCTTCCCCAGGTTTAGCGCCGCTGGTAAAATTTCTAAAATGTTTTAAGGGCAACCGATTTCCTAACACTTTAGAAACACAATTGGGTATTGCTTTTTTAAAAAAATAGGAAGGATCAATGTTTTTGGAAAAAAGGAAACAATCATAAATTATATTACGGGTTCGCTCTAAACAGACATATTTTTTACCTTCCGGATCGCACTACTGATTAAAGGATGGTACCTCCATTTTCCTGACACACCATCCACCTCCCAAAAATTATTTTTGAAAAGTAAAAATTAAAAAAATATTTAGTCATTTTGTTGCTCCTCAAAATCAGTATTTTTTTTAAATTGAGAAGAAATTAATGTTTAATCTTTAATTTAGATTGAAAAGTATCCTATAGAAATTAAATATTTTATAAAAATACTAAATTTTACATATTTGATAATGCACAAAATTAAAATTGGACATGCAGCAACAAGCTACAGCTACCCAATAAAATAACCAAACAGTTCAACAGCTTAGGCCAACGCTACTGTATATAGTTTCAGTGATTCTATTTATTTAAAATGTTTAATGTAAAATATATGTATATCTGATAATCCATAGGTATTGCATGTGACTTATATTTTTCCTTTAGCTCCTCTCTTTCCCATTTTTTCTATAAGCTAGAGGGGCGCCCATGAATTTTAATCATTCTTTCTTTGTCACTCAAATGCAAAAGCAAGAGTTTGTTCTTGTCATGTCATATACGACATTGTGTCGAGTAATTCAAGAATAACCCCCCTGTTCTAGTACACTTTATGATATGAAAAAATGTATTTATTTACCTGATTTTCAGTTTTAAGCTTAGTTACAATTTCATCGATTTCATATGTTTTACTTTCATCGATAAAAGCTGCTTTTCGCATTATTGCAGCCATTTCTTCAATTTTCTCGGCTTGTTCTTTGATAACATTATTGTACTTTTGAACTTGTAGATTCTTAAAGTCAATATGTGACTTGTATATTTGTTCTGTAGTGTGTTGTCGGTACTTCATCATAATATGCTCAAGAACGGTTTGGTGCTCTTCTAGAGCGGCCCGTAATTCCCTATTTTCTTGCTGAATTTCTCTTAAGTGTCTATTTTCTTTTTGGATGTTGGCTATTAATTGTGAGTGAGGTTTTTGATGAGCAACATCGTTTAATTGTTCTACCTCTTCTTGGTACTAAAAAAATTAAAAAATTTAAGTTGTTTTATAGAATACAGATTATTAAGTTTGTTTATGATTTCAAAAGGAAAACATTTTGTAAATGATACTTAAAATGATCAAAATAAAATTTCATTTGTTGAATAAGTAATTACAAATAAAGTTACTTTAATATTCTGAGCATTTGACGTACCAGAAAAAGGAACTACAGATGAAAATCTACTCTATCGGGACTCTTAAAAAAGTTTTAATCCAGAGTATTCTCCAAGACTCGTATTTTGGCTATTTAAAAAAAAAACTCAAAAAAGTACAAAGATATTCAAATTAATTGATTTACCCTGAGGAACGCAAGTTGGCGCATGGAGTGTGCTACTTTTAATAATTAGTCAATAATAGTGGCGTAGCTATGGCTCCGCAGACCCCGAGGTGGGGGCCAAAATTTGACGCTACGCCACTGCTCAATAAATATGTAGAAATTTGAAATTTTATTACGATACCCAGATGTATTCCATACATAATCTCGTATAGGTAGTTTTTGGAATTGTTAAAAGTGAATTTTTCGTACTACAGTTGAACTTCCCTACAACGAACTTCCATATAACGAATTTCTCTATATAACGAATTTCTCTATATAACGAATTTTTTTTGAGAATCTTCACCTTGAAGGCGTTTTTAATGTATTTTTTACTCCTTATATTGAATTAAAGTTTCGAATTTTTTTTACGTTAATACTAATATTAAAATTCTAAAATCTTTCATAAATTTTAGTCAATGAGTGGCTAATTTTAAAAATTTCGCAGAATTTTATATTGGATTAGTGTAAAGAATAATAGAAAATCAGGTAGATCAGGGATGAGCAACACGCGGCCCGTTAAACATGTTTATGCGGCCCGCCAAGCATTTCTTAAATTGAATTTATTTTATCGATTTTCTCCCATCAATATATTGTTATAAAATTAGTTATAATAAAATGGTAGTACATACTAAACCGAAACAATTTTGAAAATTATTAAGAAGTGTTACTTTAAGTGAGTCTTTTTATAAGGTCTACTCATAAGTTATACCTCCGACTTGGAGCAAATTTAGTTTTTGTAAAACATGCGCATTAAAAACAACGCCTTTTCATATTTTTAGTTAAATATAATTTAGGTAGTGAAATTAAAAATTGTAAAAATGAATTTAAATTTATGTTAAGGAATTATATTATTAATTATGTTGAAATTTAAATTTCTGTTAAGGAATTATATTAATAATTATGTTGAAATTATTTAGTATATAAGATGAATGTTATTTTGTTTATGTTTAAATTTGTAATGATTTTTGCTAATAAAGGTTTATTTATTTAAAATAGATAATAAAGAGCTATAAAATAAATAACAACAAAATTATTTTTATTTATTATTATTAATTTTATTTTAATTTAAATTAAAAACGAAGCATTTTAGAGAAAATATTTATTCTCTGTTTTCATCTTAAAACTGGTCAAATAGTCTTCTGGGAAGTCTCTGGTATTTATTTTTTAAAAAAAGCCACCCCTGTTTAATGCAAAATTGGCATACAACTTCGTACATGTTTTTAAATAACTTCTAAACCGTAACAGCTGTGAAAAAATTAATCAGATCAAAAAATTTCAGAAAAAAGCAAGGAATTAGAATATCTCATTTAAAATGTTAAGTGGGGTAGCACAAAAAAGTTATTGCATAAAAAATGGGATCTATACCCCCAAAATACTTCCCCCTGTATTTTATTTCGTTATTTGATATGTTTATCTTGTTACGACTATAATAACTAGAGTGTGTTTCAAATTTGATCAAATTATCTTAAAAAATAAAGAAATATAGAAAGTTTGACACCCCATAACTAAAAAATAGACCACTTTTGAGAAAATTTTTATTCTTTACTTTTGTCTTAGAATTGGTCAAGGAATCGCCTGTAGAATTTCTTCCCTTATATTTAGAAATACCCTGTATAACGAATTTTTTTAAGGTTCCCATGATGAAACGTTATACCGGGTGGAAATGAAAACCGGGTCACCTCTATAACTTTTTTATTTATGAATAGAAAAATTTGAAATTTGGCTAAGTTCTATGGTTCAAAAAAACAAATTTAATGTGCATTTTTTATTTTCGAAATCACTTCCGGTTTCACCGGAAACACCATGAACTTTGTTTTTTTAAATGTAACATCCCATATTTTTATTCATGGCTTAAAATACTTTTAAAAAAGAAGTATTTTTGAGATATTTGTTTTTATTTTATGCGAAAAAATTTTTAAAAAAAAAAAAAAGGTTTTTGAAGTCGGTGAAAATTACCAAAACTAATTCTAAATAATTCAAATACATAAAATAAATAATCGTTATAAAATCCTCATTTTAAAAAGTCGAATGACCCGGCATCATTGCATTTAAAAAAAGTGAGATATTTGATAAAATCTTCATTAACTAAGTTTAAAAATTAATAGTTCAAAAACCACTTAAATTTTTTTTCAAATTACAATTTTATTTAGGTATTTGAATTATTTAGAATTAGTTTTGGTACTTTTCACCGACTTCGAAAACCTTTTTTTTTTTTTTTTTAAAATTTTTTTTACAAAAAAAATAAAAACTAATATCTCAAAAATACTTCTTTTTTAAAAGTATTTTAAGCCATGAATAAAAATATGGGATGTTAAATTTAAAAAAACAAAGTTCATGGTGTTTCCGGTGAAACCGGAAGTGATTTCGAAAATAAAAAATGCACATAAAATTTGTTTTTTTGAAACATAGAACATAGCCAAATTTCAAATTTTTTTATTCATAAATAAAAAAGTTATCGAGGTTACCCGGTTTTCATTTCCACCCGGTATAGAAGTTCGACTGTATTTTATTTTAACTTTTAAATAAAGATTTATTTCAAATATTAATCAAATTAAATCGTCATATTTTCATTAAAATCTGCAAGTGGCGCACATAGTGCGTGCTGGCGTAAAAAATGTATGTGCGTTCCGAAGGGTTAAAAAGATTTACATGTTTCCAACAAATTCCTTGAGGCATAACTAAGACTAACTGTGCAGTCAGTGTGGTACACATCCAAGCGCACAACCCATAACTAAGACTAAAAACTTTAATTTTCTGTAAATTGTAAATATTGTTTTCGTATTGTGATGCTTTAAAGAACGTCTACAGCTTTGCAATGTACACAATTCGCTGACAATAGCTACGGGGCTGCTCCAAGGCGTGGATTTTTTTGTCAAATTTAATACAAAATACAACCTTTTAAGGCTTTTACCCTAATAAATTCAAAGTATAGATTTATTCACAGGTTTACTCCTTAAGTAGTGATACAATTATAAAAGATAACTAGTAAAAAATTATACTAACTTGTTTCATGGCATCGATCTTATTATTAATAGCATGAGTTTCATTTAATAATATATCTGCTACTGAGTCCCTTTCTTTTAAACGTCCTGCTAAACGTTTAGCATCTGTTATAATTTGTTGTATATTTAAAGACATGTTAATTAACAACTGCTAATTCATTAATCAATTTCATTTAAATTAATCCTTCTTCATACAAAACTTATATTCTCATTAGTTTACAACTTTTATTAAAAACATTTAGTGGTTTTTAATACACAAATAAGAACAACAAATATTTATTATCAACAATCTCTTATCTTACAGCTGTTTGATTTCATATGGATTTCATTTGATTTTTGTCAGTCTGTCATCTGTCATATTTCATTCATTTCATAGGTCCCTGTATGAATAGTTTGCATCTTAGATTTACAGTTTTCTATAACATTGCTTGATTTTAGTAATTCTTTCAAGAGAGGTCGCTTTTATAAATTCAAATTTTTACATACACATTTTTCTGAATTTCCAAAAACGTAATCAATTCAATTTTGCAGTTGTTCTATGCAGTTGCTCGTCAAGATTTTTGGTATCATATCTTTATTTTTCAATTTCATGTTCAGCAAAAAAAAATTTAAAGTTTTATTCTGAACTAATTTTTTTAAATGTAACACCATGGAGTATGGTTACAATACTAGTAACGCCCATTTTTATTTGTTCAAAATATGACATTATTTTATAAAAAGAGTATGTTGTGATAAATTTTTTAATTGAAAAAAAAATTTTTTCTTTTCTTCATTATCCGAAGTTGATAAAAACTACCAAAACTCAATCCAAATAATACAAATATATTCAATATTCAATGACTAGAGAAAATTTCCTACAATTAATACTGTAATAATGACCTTTTTTTCGTAAAATAAATAGTATTGGCGTACGAGCGCTGCCAATTGTACTTCAAAACGCGCTTTGGCAAAAACCTCATTTCCACACCACCTTGAGGTTTCTACCACTGGGGCCCCCAGTTTCCAAAAATGATTAAATTTGTCTACACTGCCTTATATTTAAAAGGTAATATCTACATCCGGTAGAGCGTAGGATATTTTTATTTTAGAAGTGGTTCGGAAGTTATGCCCAAATTTAAATTAAGTCGAAATTTTGAATTTAGGGGTGACTGGCTCCCTTCGGGCCAATTTTTAACCGATTTGCAATTTTAAAAGTTCAGTCGAATGTGCTCCTCGAACCCAAACCGCCCACGCATAGGATTTTTTACATTTCGAAAAAATAACGCAAAGTTTTTGTAAAATCCAATTTTAAAAAGTAGCAATTTTTGACGCTTTTCCATCTAATCAACCCCCCAAATTCTTTTCACCCCTATGTAATACACCTTCTCTGAAAGTTTTTAAGGCCCGCTTTATGACGAAAAAAGAGTCACTTCGGTATCTTTTAGTTATTGAGTTGTGACTGAAAATGTAGCCGAAATTACCCTCTGACATTTTTCCACTCTTCAGAAAATAATTAATATCTTCGAAACTTTTAGCACCACCGGGACGTTTAATAGCTTAAAATTCGCACCGTCACCTCCCCTAACAAGTTCTTTGAAAATTTTAATTTTCGGTTTAAAATTGCGTCGTCCAGGACCGTATTTGTACCAAAACTTTGCGAATGTTTTCCAAAAAAACTATTTAACCTATTTTAACCAAACATTTATTTAAAATGCGTCTTTTCACAGTATTTATACCTTAAATTGTAGGAAATATTCTCTAGTTTAATTTTGAATATAAATGTTTTTATTGTAAAATGAGTCGGAAAAGAGATATCGTCAAAAATCTGCTTTTAGGCGCCATTCTTCCAATATGGCGGCGCGAGCGGCAAAGATATATGTACATATAAGGTGGCAAAGTTGAAATTCGGAAAGAGCACATCGAAATCTATAAAATTACACATTTTCAAACATATGGAACTAAAAAAAAGAAAGTGATTTGCTCGAGCAAAGCAGTCTTTTGTTAAAAAAACACAATTTTTTGCTCAATATGTATAAAACGAGGGCAAAATTTTTACTACCACGTAAACTTGATTGCCTACTTTTAATTTAAAATTCAAAGAAAATCTTGACTGAAATAACGAAAATGGCCGAATGTTGCCGAAAAGAAACTGATGATACATATAAGAGGCCCCTCCTACAATAAAAGGGTTCTAAATTTTGTATCAGCTGATATTTTTATTAAAAAATTAGGGAACTTAGCTAGTAATCTAATAGTTATGGATGTTGATGAATTGCAGCAATTTGATAGCAATGTTGATTACACAGAGGTAAGAGTTTATAACATAAATAAAAGCTAGAATAAAATCAATAAAGGCGTATTAAAAATGTTCCTTTGTTTATGCACCTTACATAATTAATATTATAGTAGCAATTATACTAATAATTACATTGTTTACCTTTACCTACCTACATTTTTATATAAATAAATTTAATTGTTATTAAAAATAATTGAGGTTTACAAATTATTTATATTTATTTAAAAACCACTTTTAAGCTTATATTATTATTAATGTTTTATATTATTTTAGAGTTAAAATATGTTATACTATTGTTCACCTTATAATTTGTGCATGAAATGTTTGCGCGTTAGAAAAATTTCTTATTAATAATTGTTAAATACATATCGTTTATTTAAAATTTTTGTATTGTTGGAAAACTTAATAAATATTTTACTTTAAATTTATTGATTACTGATATTTAAAATAAACCACATCCATATTTTCCACGTATTGTAAAAAGGTTTTTAAATTTGTTAATAAATATATCAATATTGCAATAAGTACTTGTACGAATGTGTTTTTCAAAAGGGGTTGAAAAAGAGAGGTAAGTAATGTAAT
The DNA here is from genome assembly GCA_963971135.1 of Stenus bimaculatus. Classification (NCBI taxonomy): domain Eukaryota; kingdom Metazoa; phylum Arthropoda; class Insecta; order Coleoptera; family Staphylinidae; genus Stenus; species Stenus bimaculatus. The sequence continues at coordinate 69,176,222 of OZ020180.1, read as the reverse complement.
AATAATAGTTACATAATAAATATGTATTCAGAGTCTTTAGTACATTAATTTTTAAATGATCCACAATAATTTTCAATGAGAACATACTTTAATTCATTTATAATAATCCCCCACTTTATGCTAATATTGTTTGCTGAAAAATCGATCGAAAACAGAGATCATTGAATAAATGATTTTAGATGGATGTTTAAAAAAAACGACAAACAGCGTAACTAAAGTGTGCAAAAGTGAAATAAGGTACTAAAATATCAACAGTGTAAATTCAAAAAGCAGCGTTAAGAGGGATTACTGTAAATTGAATTTAGGAGCACTAACATGTTTGATGAGTCTACAATTAAAAAATATTAAAATCCATGTTACGAGTAAGTCATGCTATTATCTCACTCCCACTCAAGAGTGGGTCCTATACTTCTAGTGAGTAAGAGCGAGATAAAAAATCTGATTTATTCATGACATGGACCATATTTATCTACTTTAATAAGATTAATAGTGCAATTCTGAGCAAAACTCTAAGTTCTTACATCTGTAAAATTTGTTAAATGGGTTGCAATGGATGATTTCCATAGTTACCTTACAGAATTTTCCTGTAAGGGCTTACAGGTTTGCACAAAATCGACACATAAATCTAAATCATGCTAAATAAATGTTTAAAATACATTTAAAAAAGAATACAATAATTTTAATTAATTAATTACTAAATAATAAATACATTCATAACAGATTTTACCTATTCATCAAAAACGGATTATTACATTCATAAACAATTTCGCTTCCAAAACTACCATGTTTTTAAATAAATTGGCAAATTCTTGCGAATCTCGTCTAATGGAATTTGAGTATAAACTACAAGCGATCGAGGCTTCTCTCCTAATATTAGAATCACAGGTAAATATATAAATAAACCCGAACTAAAAAATTTTTTACATGATTTATTCTTACTCAAAGCTTGCTTCAATCCCCGATCTCCAATCAAATGAAGTAAAGGACCCTGTTCTCGAAAATGTACCCACAAAAGATGTAGATTTGCCCGACATCAATGTTGATGATAAAGATGAGAGTTTTGATAAGGAAAGTGCTCCAGAAGGAGTCGCTGCTAATGAAGATCCTAGATTTTCTAAATTTTTCAAAATGGTACAAGTTGGTGTTCCCCCAGCAGCTGTGAAAATAAAGATGCAGGCTGAGGGTTTAAATCCAGATATTTTAGAGTGAGTATGAATATTAAAGTTTAAAATAAATAAGGTCTATCCTTAGGGAACCCCGGTGGCAGGAGAGGTTAGATTCTTGGTCTTGTAATTTCCGACATTTCCGTAAGCCGAGGGTTCTGGGTTCAAATCCCATTTAGCCCATTGATATTCAATTGTGAAAAAGATAGGTATTGCAGGACAAGATTACTAAATTAATAAACTATTTACACTTGTGACGGGTTTAGAAGCCTTTAAGGTCATAGAAAAAATGCAAGATATACATATGAGCTTACATTTTTATAGATCTATACATATACAGGGTACGCCAACAAAATGGAAACACCTAAATATTTTATGAACCATATTGAATTTAAGAAAATAGTTTAAATAAATAAATTTTTATTAAATTTAAACAAGCTACCATTTAAAGATATTTTTAATATACAGGGTGTTCGTTTTATTCCTTATACACCACCTAACTTTCGTTTTTTAAATGCAACATCCTGTATGTTTTGGATTCTACGATTAATGTGTCGATTCTGTGCAAACCTGTAAGCCCTTACGAAATGTATCTATGCAGTAACTATGGAAACCATCAATAACAAACCTTATGGACGTTTCCTTACGAGTCGTACGAGATTGCACAGAATCGACCTATAATTTGAGTAAACTTTACTGGAAATCAGTTTTTTATAAAACTCTTTGTTCTTGAGTTACAAGCAATTCTTTAATGCTAATATAGGTAATGAATTTTAAAAAACCAACCATAAAGGCTATTTAAAATCGCTTTAAATTAACCTATACGATAATAATTATAGAAATGATTAAAATAAATCATAAAAATTCTTGAATGTAATTATTAAAAAGCATAAAATAATTATAAAAATAAAATAACTAAAGATTTTCATCCAAAAATTCAATTAAGGTTCTTTCCTTTTAACAATTTAAAAATAAGCTTTGAAAAGTTAAATTCAAAAATTGTGTGAATTAAAAGGATATCGTTTTTATTCTTTTTTTTGGAGATAATTTCTTCGAAAAAGCAACAAATGGTACTTTTAAAATTAAAAACAAGAAGTTTAGGACATCAGCGAAGAAAAATTAATTTCGTTATGAAAAAAGTATTTTTTTGAGAGCACTAATTGGAATTTTAATAAAAACAAACCTGGAAAAATTTCTTAAGTCTGTTTTAAAAAAATTTAAAAACCTGTTTTCTCTGAAATTATTCTTGTTTGAAATCATGGATTCTAACTGTTTAAAATTCCAAAATAGTTTCAGGATAATTATTTTTGGTTATGGTTTTTAAATATTAAAAAAAAAAACTATTTCGGTTTTAGTTTTCAAAAATGAAAAAAAAAACAGTTTTGGTTAACTGAAAAAAAAGGTTTGGGTACGGTTACGATTTTATTTAGTCGAGTGATTACTATTCAATATGAAACTGTCGATTCATATAACTCAAGATATAACTACTAAAATGCAGATTAGTTCAGAAACCTTAATGCTAGACGACTAGTACATCATCATGTACACCAATTATAAACAAAGCTAACCTAAGTTTGATAAAAAAAATGGTTTCTGCGCAGGGTTCTCTTCAGATGTAATAGCACTATAACCCAATTTTGCTTAATAGCAATTTCCTAAACGGAAAATATAGTGATTTAGTTCTGCAGTGAAATACACTAGTGTGAAAAACATTTTTGTATAATTTTTTTTTAGAAGATTTAGAAATCATTTCTATAATTCCTAGCGTAAGGAAAAAAATTGGAGAATGTACAAAAAAAAATATAATGACCTAAAGGTAGTTTAACTTTGAACCCCTCTAATTAGTTTTGTGATACGTTGGAGAAAGTGACTATGCGTTAGGATGTAGCCTAATCAATTTAGATTATAAGTCTGTAAAAAAATTGAAAATCTAACGAGGGAAACTTGAGATTTGGTTGTAGAACTAATGGTTGATTTCATGATTTTTCACAATTTTTCCTCCCAAACTCGCGCGCCCTCTAGGGATTCACATTAATTATTAGTGATTCGCTGATAATTTGCAAAGAAGCTCCAGAAAAGTGGGATGAATTTTCTATTCCCTGTTATTATCTCCGATGTCTAGGAAGATGCTCTTAATAAAACAGTTCGGTTTGAATCCCTGTTTGAAATTGCAAGATTAGCGTTTAACCAGAAAAGTAATGAGTAACAAGTGAAAAGTTTGTATATTCCTTGTTAAATTTTAGAAATATTTAAAAATACGAAACTATTTTTTTAAAATTTCGCTTATTTCCCTTAAGTTTGGGACTTTATCAGGCACTAATCCACTAAGGCACATCCCCACTCTTTAAGCAGGACAGCTCTCGGCCGAAAGCAAAATTTGTCTTTAAAAAGTTCCCTGTAACTTTGTTAATAATAATAAAAAAAAAATTGAAATTTTGCACATAAAAAGTTGGATATATTATAGCACATTTGCGACAAGAGCATCTCACAAGTGAAAAATACACATTTTCAGAAAATGGCGGTTGAAATATTTTGGGAATGTAAAATCCTTTTTAAAACCTATCAAGAAACTTATGAAATTTTATTTTGATAATAAATAAAAGAAATAGTAAAAATAAAAATGTTTGGACATGTCACTATATATTATATTTAGCTGCCATGATGTAACTTATAATACTGTAGTAGAAAATATCAGTAAAATGAAGGTAAATTTTTCCACAGAGCAAAGTCCCAATTTAACTTGCTCTGCTGTTCTTGCAAAACTAGTGAACATTATTAAATGCAGTAACACAGATATTTAGAAATGTATCATTAAAATATTGAAGATATCACTTGAGGTGGTATTCCAGAATAAAAAGGAGCAAAAACTACATTAGCTTACACCTTACACTTAAACTTAAATTTCATGATTTTAAGACTTGTAACTCTGTTGTCGCAAATGTGCGATATGTTCTTTCGAAAGGACAAACTACTTTTTTGATGTTTTGATTTATACTCACTTACACTGATGGAAACTATCTAATATAATTTAACCTTTTTTTAAAAACGTTGTCTCTCCATTCGAAAGATTGATGAAATTACTTTATTATAAAAAAATATTTAAAAATAACGCATCCAGGCGTACACAAGCAAATGTCTAAAAATGCACCGGGATGATTGCTCTTAAAGTGCTCTATAATGGCCGATCTCATCCGACACTAAAATTTTAGAACTACTTTAATCGGAGATCAGCCATAAAAAAATTACTTTGAAATTATCAAAGAAACTCTTAAGTGAGGAAAAAAATGTGTGCAATTTTTATATGGTGCTCTTCTTCTTGGTAACCTCTTATAATATTCTGTTGTACCAATCAAAAATTTTTTATAAAAACCATGAGGAAAAATCAACAAAAAACACACTTTTAATAAACTAAAATTTCCAAACCTTATACTAAATTTTATAATAATAGCCATTCGTGACTTTGAGATTATTAATTATTTTAAGAAATTGAAGAAAATATTGTTACTTCGTTTTCACAGATGTTTTTTTTACTGAAATCAATATTATTATTAATTATGCACTATTACTTTCCACAAACGAGAAAACACTATAAAAAAACTAAAGTTTATTTTGAAATTTTTACAAGTTTATATCTTAACTTATTTCTAGCGTTGGAAAAAAAATATTATTTCAATTAGTTTTTTAGAATGTTTCAAAGAGCCGCTAAGCGAACATTTTTTGTAAAGAGCCCGTTTTACTGTTGCCGTATGATTATTTGGTTTGACTTACTAAAACAAAAAAGACGAAATTCGTAGCCAGAAGACTGTTCTTTATACCAAAAAAATAAATTTTAAAAAAGCTCCACTGGAAAAAAAGTTATGACCAAAATCGCAAATATCAAGAGAATTTCAAAATCAAGCGCTCAAATTTGCCGACTATCGCCTTAATTCAGAAATTTTTAATAATAAATACATATACCCACCTACACCACTGACTATTAATTACTCCCTATTTATAGGTTTGTTTTTTGTTAAAAATTAGAAAAGTACTATATAAATTTTATTACAAAACAAATTTAAAGAAATATTTTTATTGCAAAGGTCCGAGCAATCAATATACAAAAAAAGATGAAAATATGAACAAAACTAAATAAGAAAATGAAAAAATATGAACTAATTTCAACAAAAATTTGAACCAATTCCAACTAAAATTTCTCAACATTTTTTCCATTGTGTGTGTTACACAAGGAAGAACAGTGGTTCATGGATTTTTTTAATTTTAGTAAATAAGTAAATGGTTTCAGTCTTTTATTCTAGTCACCCTAGTGACTAAACGGATAATTTCCGGAATTGGGTTTATTGACAAGAATTGTTCTTTGCAACCCCTTTCATTTTTATGCAAGAGTTTCTGGACACCCTGTATGTATTGCATATTAACTACATTATAATTATTTACAATTTAATTGGGTTATGTAGTTTTGATTAGAGTGGCAATATTTTCTAAACCCAATCAGCTGATGTCATCCAGCTTGGCGTAGGTGATTTATTAGATTTTTGCTTAGCACATAACTCGATAGTTAATAATAAAAAAATTTGAAATATTTTCAAACAAATATGAAGTACATGAACAAAATAACGAAAATATGAATTTTTATGAAATGAAATCAAAAATATAAACTATTACATAAAATATGAATAGCCTATTTTAAGATTTTAAAGTCTATAAAAATGTAAGAAAAATAATAATTTTGCATGTTGAATTTTATAAAAGGTTTTGTAGAATATTATTTATTAGATAATTTTAAGGCATCCATTGAAAAATACAGTGTTACAGATGAGTGTAACTATACAGAGCGATTCAAAACTATCGGACACATGCTTATACAAACTTTTCTTCTTATTTTTATGAGAGGATGCGGAATAGTTTTGAATCACTCCGTATTATTTTATTGATGCTTTAACTAAAAAGTTTATTCAAAGATTTTGAAGACAATTTATTACTTAAGAGGATAGTCAGCAAATTTGAGCACTTGATATTTGCGGTTTTGGTCACAATTTTTTTTCCAGTGTATCTTTTTTAAAATTTCTTTTTTTGGAAATAGAAGAATCTTCTCGCTACCAATTTTAATTTTTTGTTTTTGTAAGTCAAACCATAGTCATACGGCAGCAATAAAACTGGGTCTTTATAATAAACTGTTTGCTTAGCGGTGTTTATAATACAGATTTAAAACTGCTTGAAATAATATTTGTTTTTCAACGGCAGCAATAAGTTAAGGTATAAATGAAGAGATCGGTGTATTGTTTTCTTAAACTTTTTAGAGCACCTCAAAAATTTCTTAAAATTTTACCTAATTTGGTTTGAATTACAAAAAATGAAGAAATTGGTAGCTACAAGATTATTCTATATACCAAAAATTTTAAAATCTAGCTCTCAAATTTGCCGATTATCACCTTAATATAACTACAGTAATCTTTCTGGATATTGCACTTTCAGGTGCGTTAAATATTTAATCACAACTGGTAATTTAAAAATGTGTTTACGTTATAATTTTTACCAGTAATGGCCATACTTTGAGTAATTTTGCCTAGTTTAATAAACTATTAAGGTGATGGGGAGTCAAATATTAAAAAACGGACGTTTTTACTTTTCATGAGTTTTTCTAATTAGAAAGTCAAAAGAATAAGAAAATACCAAACTAAAGTAAGAATTTTACTTCCATTTATAATTTTTGTTATTTATGTATCTACAATTACATTTGTGTAATTTTGCAAGAAAAACTTCTATATTTATGTAAACGAATTGACGATGATTTGGGATAGCAATTAATATCACTAGGAAAAATAAATCAATCCCAACTGTTTTTGAAACAGTTGGGATTGATTTATTTTTCCTAGTGATATTCTATATTTATATTTTCATTTGTGCAAAACTATGCTTATAAATCTAGATAAATGAAAAATAAAAATTGCATATAAAAGTACAATTCCTACTTAAGTTCGGTATTTAATTATTTTTTTAATTTCCAATTTGAAACGCTTTTAAAAAAAATCAGGAAAGATAAAAACATTGGGTTTTCAGCGTTTGACTTGCTGTCACCTGAAGCAAATTTTATTTCTACTTTTATCGTTGTTAAACTTGCAGAAACAAATCTTAAAGTAGGCCTTTTTGTATACAAAGAAATGATCGTACGTTCAATTTAAGTAATGTCGTAAACTTGTACGATGTTAGTTTTAAATTACTATGATTTTGTTATTTAATTTAGGTTTAAAGTGGTATCGCTTAATACTTGTTTTTTTTTGTTTACAGTAAACCCAATATTAATGTTCCAGGATAGCACTCGGCGAAACTACAGGGATTTTGTGATATTTAAAACTACGAAAGAATATAAAACTTACTGTTACAAAATGTATTTATTTAATAAATAAATACAACTTCCGAAACTGTGGTTCTTATTTAATATACAACAAAATATAAATATTTTAGAACTGAATCATTTGTCCCTTGCGTTTCTTATCACCTCCAAGTTCGAAGTGTTTGCATCTCTTCAATGGAATTTGTTTGCGGTATTTACATTCAGCGCACTCCATACGTAGTACAATTTTCTTTGTGGTTTTAGCCTAAAATCACATAATTAAAAAACTAATCCCAGCTTTTTAGTAAGTTATACGTTACCTTCTTACGGAAAATAGGCTTCGTTTGACCACCGAAACCTTGTTGTTTTCTGTCGTAACGTCTTCTACCTTGGGAAGCATGACGTTCCTTAGATTTCTTGTATTGTGTTACTTTATGAAGCTTATGAACCTTGCATTTTTTGCAAAAGGTACGCCTTTGCTTGGGAACATTCACCTAAACAGAAAACAGTGACATATATAATAACATAACCTATACTTACGAAATTATAAAAAAAAATATAATTTAATATAAAATACGCGTTTTAACTTATTGGAAATGATTGAAATAATCAGTATTTAATTTTAAATTTATAATAAAGTTAGTAGATTTTACGATGATTGTAGATTTTCGATTTTAATAACTCACCATTTTGCTTCTGTCAGAGCACAAGTTAAAGAAAGAGAGAAGAGGAGGGTTATGTACACAAGCAGGGCGACAACTTTAAAAAATTATAGCGGGAAATTTGAATTTAGTTATTTCTAGTTTATTATTTATTCACGTATTTATTGCATAATTTTGTTGTTAAAACTTTTAGTAAATATTTTTAAAGTTATTTTTATTTACCGGAGTAATTTTAACGATTTTTTATTAAAATTAAATTAAAAATAGTATCGTGGTTGTAATAACGATGGATAAAATGGCCGCTTATTATTTTTTTATTATTAAATGGTATAAATAAGGTTGTTATTGTAACATATAATTCGTTGGAGTTGTTTATTGGTGACGAATGGAGTTATTTATAATTAAATGTTGTAATCAATGAGTTTTTATAATAATGTTTTATGATTAAAAATTATAATTTTTGCAGGTGTTTTTGGTTTATAGGTCATTAATTGGTTGTTATTGTTTTATTTTAAGGAATTGTGAGTTTTGAAGGTGTAATTGATTAAATAATCATTAATAATGTTTGTTTTAAAATAAAAAGCTGTAATTCTGTCGTTTGAATGGGCGCCATTAAGAGCGCCCCTAGCGACGGCATACGTGTACTATAAATTTTAATCTCGTTCCCAAGACGCTTGATACTCTCGAACCCCTCGTTTGAAACTTAAAAAAATTAATTTCTTAAAAAATCAACGTAGGATTTGGACGAAAAAATAGTCGAAAATTTTCTTTTCAGGTGTACTTTAAATATGTGTAAAAATCTGATTAAGTTTTTTGTTCTTAGGAAAAGCCGGTATTTCGGGAAAATACGGCGAAGCTCGTAAACAAAGGCGCCATATTACTTTTTGAACTTGGCTTGCTTTTCGCCGGTCAGTTGTGTGTTCGGCAGTTGTGGACGTCACTTCGTTAGAAACAAGTAATCTCTAATATAAATATAAACAAAATGAGTACCAAGGAGAATAACGACGTTGTAGTAATTAGCGAAAAGGACGCCAAATGCGAAATTAAAGGAACGAAGAGGTCTGCTGAAGTAAGTAGTCTATTTTTATACTTAATATTATTTATAATATTTTTAAAAACCGCATGGTAGCTTCATAAGTGGTTGAGTAATGTTAGTGAAAGGGGGTTGAGTAAAAATTCGCGCTTTGTTTGTTTTATTTTGTGCTTTGCAATTTTCCCGCATTTTTAGAATAAACAGTTGATGCACGCCAAGCCGAAGCCGGCTTCATTATTTCTAAGAATAATAAGTTATTGTTGAAGCGTTAATATGATTCGTAATATATTATTAATCGTAAGAAAAAATATGGGAGATTATTTGTTGTTTTTGTGAGAAATTAATAAAGCTTGTTGACGATGGTGACGCCATGTGGAAATTTTAGTTTTCGGATTCGATTATATCGCCGTTAATTATGATGGCGGGCATTTTTAAAATATTTATTTGCGTTTTTTTTGAAGTTTGGTGCTTATTGTGTAAACATCGCCTATATCCCGCCATTATTCTTATTGTCCTCATGGAGAGGCTAGCGTGGTCCAACATGGCGAAATCAATAGTATCTGATACCTAGCAGTGAGGCTTTCTGGCTTGCATCTATTTCATTAATAAATGCGTGGTTTATTTTAGTAATCCGTTACTATTTTTGTAGGCAAAATGGTTCTTAATTAGGTATTTTTTCACTCGGTAAGAAGGTACAATAATAACGATAAGATTATCAAACTTGACCCACATGATAAATAAATCATAAACATCTCTGAATTATTTCCGGAGTTCATTGGCGCCAAATGTTACGTTTTTAAAATGGTAGCGTGTTCATTTACGTGTGTAGCCATTTTAATAAGAAAATAAATTTAGTGAATGTCCCTTCAACTCCCTCCCCCTAAAGGAAGCCCTGCTATCTCCCTTCCTCAAATAGAGCACGCTTACTTATCTCCTTCTAACTTGTTTTGTAGAAACAAATTCTAGCTATACTTATACCCCTCTCTTTTCCACGCTTTGTTGAATTAGTTTTTATTTCGTTCTAGCTTATCTCAACCACCGTTTGCCTTCTCGCTCACTCCTTTATACTTTATGGATGCATAATTTACCTTCCAATCTTATTTATTTATAAAAAGACCTCGATTATTACTTCTACTTATACGTTTTAATCATTCGAATTACAATTTATGTGCATCTTTTTGTCATTAACATTCCTCGTTGTCGGTTTGAGGGTTGCACCCCTTTTTAATTTATGGCAGCTGCACGAAATTGATTGTTTGCTTATAGGTATATGGCGATAAATTACGCCATAATGTGCTATTTCAATTTCTCTTCACTTTCTTACCCGAGGCAACAGTAGGTATAAATATCTACAATATTCAAACACACAACTATTCACACTATACAGAGTGTCCCATTTCACGTTGGACTCTATGGGTATCTTTGTTATTATTGGAGATAGAAAGTCGGTTAAATGGACAAAGTAGTAGAGATTTTTTCGAATATTAATAATCCATTTACAAAAAATTTGAATATCGCATCGTTCCAACGCTATCTTGAAAAAAACAAGAAAATTCGATTCTCAAAATATGGCTATAACTTCGTTATTTTCGGTGGTACCAAAAATTTTTTTTGACATAATACAGACAATTTTTTGTGTACATTGCAGTAAAACAAATGAATATTTTTTTTCGCCAACGGATTGACCGGAAATGAACCAAACTTATTTTTTTCTTATGGCGTCCATATTGGATTTACACATATTCGAAATCAGTATTTTTTTCTGAGTAATTTGGTATACCATATGTCATTTAAAAAAAATATAATTATTTGATTTTACAAACTAACATTGGATTTTAAGAGATGTCAATTGTCAATAGCATTTAAAATATTAAATGTAAAATAAATCTTGATACATATGTATTGACAGTTTACATCTATTCAAGGCCATTTTTGGGTAGTAAAATAAAATTATTTCTATTTTTCTTAAAATATTACATATGATATATCAAATTGCACTAATTCCGAATATGTGTAAATCCAATATGGCTGCCATAAGAAAAACATAAGTTTGGTTCATTTCCGGTCAATCCGTTGGCGAAAAAAAATATTCATTTGTTTTACTGCACTGTACACAAAAAAAATTTTGGTACCACCGAAAATAACGAAGTTATAGCCATATTTTGAAAATCGCATTTTCTTGTTTTTTTCAAGATAGCGTTGGAACGATGCGATATTCAAATTTTTTGTATATGAATTATTAATATTGGAAAAAATCTCTATTACTTTGTCCATTTAAGCGACTTTCTATCTCCAATAATAACAAAGATACCCATACAGTCTAACGTCAAATGGGACACCCTGTAGTTACAAGTACCTTTGAGGAGCGAGGTGCGAATACATCACAAATTTATTAGGAAGTTGGCTTTTTTTATTCCCATTCACGGAAGTGGATATGCGCCATGGTTAAACTAGTTTTAATACATAGATATCGTATTCTGAGAATGCACGATTTCAATTCATTCTCACGGTTCACAATCGTTGCAAATCATACGTTACTGGAAAATTATTGAGAATTAAACCAATTTTCCCAACAAAATTTCATTTGAAAATATTAAAAGTAACCCATATTTTATACCGAGCGAACGAAAAGCATTAAAAAATGGCATTTCGTAAGCTTAACGGTTCCTGAAGATTTGCTTTCCCGCTCTTGTGATGCGAGTAAGCGATATGTGCCGAATTCAACTCCATTGTGAGTTAGCGCGTTAGCTATTTTCTGTCTCGCTCTTTCAACACGCAAGCTAGTAAGTGGAAGCGAGACGAAAATCGTAATTACAGCAATTCAGCGTTCTCGGTACGTTAGCGTTACTAACTTCCACGTGTTTCATAGTTATTAGTTGTTTATGAAGAAAAACTGCTTCACGTAATAATTGGTGTATATTAATTTAAAAATTGTTGTTTAGGACAAAGCGGAGGAAGTGAAAAAAGTGAGGAAAGAAGAAAACGGCGCCGGTTCGGATGGAAGCGAACTGGAAGATGAAGAAGACGAGGAAGGAGCAGAAGGGGAAGAGGAAGAAGACGACGAGGAAATCCCCGAAGGAGAAGAAGACATTGAAGAAGGTTAGTTTGATGTTTGTAACCAAGTTGTGATTGAAAATTGGGAATAGAAGTAATAAAAATATTTTACGTTTTGTTTTTCAGAAGACGACGAAGAAGAGGTAGAGGGAGAAGAAGGGGTGGTGGAAGAAGAAGATGACGACGCATAATAAATTAGCTAAGTTGGTGAAAGTGTTGGACTATCAGTGACTTGGAGCTTTTGTGGCACGTGCCGACGAGCAAGCCACATAAGCTTGTCCGCGGACTCTAACTTATTAATTAACTACGTATCTTTTGGTTTGTAAAAATGTCCATTTTATGTAAAAAATAGATATAAATTAGATTAAGTTTTGTGTCACGATAATCCCTTTTTATTAATTGTACAAAAATGTTTTCAGAACAAATGAGTGACTTGTCGATGGAAGGCAATAAGCGTTATTTTAACAGTGTGTTTGTATGTATGCGATGATAGTGACCTGGATCAATATTAACATTTTTATTTATTACTTAATTCAAATGTTCTGGTTAATCCAGGTTTCTACGTACCTGTTCTACTCTAAGTGATTTAGACCCCTGTTGGGTCAATTCAGTAAGAGTTCTTAATCCAAATAATACCCACCCCCTCTTATTTACATCTCATTCCAACTGGTTACTTAGAGCGGGGTCGTTATCCGCTATATTTTTACTACAGAATTTTATTATTGAAATTGTCTACTTAAATAATTTGTAGAATATTATTATGAATATGATTTTGTAACAGTGCTGTAAAAGTCGAGTTAAGTATAAATGATGGATACATTTGTTTCATAAAATTTTGTGTTTTATTTATACAATCAACAATCATACCTTGTAATGAAATGTAAGGAAAAATTATAAGAAAGTGTTCAGTAAAAGATTTACCCAAGTTAATATCAATTTTATTTTAGTATTTTTTAGTACCTTCTCATGTAATTTTCCATTCATTTATTTTGTCTATTTCATTTTAATATAGCGCACTTTCGTTGTTTCCTAATCCTGTGCCAAAATCAAGTATTAGGTCAGAAAGCGCTAACTGCTACGGGTCTTCGACGGAAATCTATTAAACACCTGGTTTTCATAAAGATTAAAGTAATTGTAGAAGAATTTAAATTGTTTTCTTTCCGTTGACTGACTACACTATGTGGGTTGTAAATGTTCAATAAACGTACTAGGTGCTGCCAAAGAATTTCTTAATTAGTACATACGGTCGATAACTTTGATTTCAAATTTTTTTAATACACAAGATTATTAAGAACATATTTTTTTTGCTCAAATCTATTAACCCAGGATTACCCATGATAAATTACTTGAATAGGTACTTCAACTTTTTTAAATTCTACGATTTTCTTTTGAGCTGTTCTTTTTAAAACACACTGGAGTGAACCACACGTTTGTAAGCGTCATCTAGAGCTCAATAGGAAAAATAACACAAGTATATACCTAAAGCTTTTCACCAGATGACCAAATTTTGTGATTTTGGTAACTTTATAATTTTAAAAACTTTGAATACTAGCTCTACAAACTGTTACGACTGTCAACGACTAATTAGTATTTAAAAACCACAAAAAGTTTAAGAAAACTTATTTTCTTGTTTTCAAGATGGCGCAAAAACAATGCGAAATTCAACTCTAGTTTTTTAAGATACGTGAGATTGTAAATAATGTTATTTTGTTAATGAGTGTTCATCTTAGCTTTTATTGTAAATAATTCAAGAATTATTTTATAAGATATATTTTCATATAATGATTTATTTATTAGATTTACTTTTGGTGGATGTAGTACTTTTATTGTGTTTTCCAAATTCTAAGCTTCTATCAAACTGTATATTGTGAACAGGCAAACTTATAGATTGACGTTCATCTTTAGGTGGTCTATTAGATTTCATATTTCCATTTTTCTTGTCTAACTCTTTTTTCAATGTCAATATTTCGTTAGCAGGAGCTGAAATTGCCTAAAAAATAATTTAATAAATTTCAAAATTAAGGCTATAATATAAATAGATAATATACTAAAATTGAGGATCGCAAAAATCATCAAAAGAGAAAACTAGGTACCAACCCAAAAAAGTGAAAAACTTTTGACAAAACTTAAGCTAAACTAAAAATGAACAATTAATTATATCATGATGAAATCAACATTCATAAACGTATTATTGCTTTTTTTCCTGCTAATATTAAGCGTTTTAAACAAACCAGACTTATCGATTTTGTGGGTTGGTATTGTACGATGATTTTAAGGATATCCACTGACTTATAAAATACAATTTTGCATCATTTTTAGGCATGATTTTGGTGTTCTAGATGCCATTTTTTCAGGAGCGGTCCAGAGCAGCTCCCAACTACTCGAGTGTGTTCCAGGCGGATCGAAGTGAACTATGAAGTACTATGAAGCACTACATTTTACCTCGTCCCCATCCCCTCGAGTACCTACCTAATTTTTTGCGTGATCTACTCCAATGGAGCTTTTTTAAAATTTCTTTTTTTGGAACACACTTGTGGCTACCAATTTGTCCTTTTTTCTTTTTGTAAGTCGCTTAACGGCATTTTGAAAATTTGTAAAAAACTGATAGAAATATTTTTTTCGAAAGCTAGATGACATCTTCAAAAGTATGCAACCACTTTAACTGACGTCATCGTAAAAGTGTGAGGGCGGCATTATATTTTAATAAAATGGAAGGTTTTAGCCTATTTTTGAAAAAGACTCCCACTTCCGGGTTGATGCCTAGGTTCCTGTCAGGTTTTCTAAATTTCAAGCGCTTAAATTCGCCGACTATCCTCTTAATAGTTGATAATTGATAATAGATGATTTAAACCCATTTCGAAAATGGTATCATCAAAATTGATGATTTTTCCGAACTTAGATGAAAACACAAACTTTATCAATAATGACGCGTTTTACCATATAGGCAAAAAAGCCAATTTCATATGGCCTCAAGTGAGGATAAATTTGAAAAAAAAATAATATTATTTTTCTCAATTTTTATAAAATTTCAAAATTCTACCAAAAATTTTAAAATGTCAATATTTTATTTATTAAAATTTAATTTTGCCCAAGACCTTATAAAGGCATAACGCGCCACTGGGGTTGGTCTCTTTCTGTAAAAAGCCGTCCAACGTCCCGTGAGACACCCTGTATATATGTATAAACAAATGGAATAATTATACCGTATGTACAGTTGGCCCCAGCTGGAAGTAGGACAAAAGTAATCACGATCGCGTATTCTTTGTCC
The DNA here is from genome assembly GCA_963971135.1 of Stenus bimaculatus. Classification (NCBI taxonomy): domain Eukaryota; kingdom Metazoa; phylum Arthropoda; class Insecta; order Coleoptera; family Staphylinidae; genus Stenus; species Stenus bimaculatus. Next base: position 69,160,711 of record OZ020180.1, on the reverse strand, counting down.
TACTTCCAGCTGGGAACAACTTTACAGGATACGACAGAACCCCACACAAGGGTAATTTCTTTATTTATGATTTATGAAATTAAAAATTTGATATTTTACTTTGTTAAGTATATGGGATTAGAAAACACATTATTTATTGTACTATGTAATAAAATACCAATATCACTTCCGGTTTTACTATCTACTTTCATATTTTAAACGTATATCGTGTATTATGATACTAAATATTAAAAAACTTTGGATTTCTTTTGGTAAAAATAATACAGATAAAGAAATTCATTTCGTCGTTTTGAGATATTAATCTTTACATTTTTCAAAATGTGTTTTTTTTACAAATATGTATCTTGTTTACTACAAAAATTCTTTCAAAAGTTTTGAAAGACATTTTTTGTAACAAATAACATACTTCCCAATATTTAATAATGTGTACAAGAAACTAAAATGTCGTAAAGTTCAATAAATAATGCAATAATGGGTTTTCTTAGCCCATATACTATACTTAAATTTTTATTTTCATAAATGAAGAAACTGCAGATGTGGGCTTACTTTTGTGTACAACATCTAATACAGTGCGGACATAAAGAAAATCCCCCCTGCTAACTTTTGAACGGTTATGTTTTCGATTCTTAAAATTTGTCCACTAAAGTATTTAATTGCGAACTTTCAAATGAAGGTATTTTTGATTTTGAGGAACTTACGGTTATACCGGAAGTGGATGGCAACTTTCTTATTTTAAATGGAACACCCAGTATATTTTTGCATTTTCGTGTTCTCCATAAAAATACCATTAAATTGACCTAGCATAATTTGGTCTACGATTAATACTTTCGGAATTACGCCCATTTGAAAATCACATTTTTATGCAACTTAATTTACACCGGTTCGAATGCAGAAGGCAGTCCAAAAATTAATTTGAGCAATTTCAATTTTAAAGGTTGATAGCATTCGAAAAAGTGTTTTCTAAATTAGTTGCATAATTCTAAGGTACACTCCAATTAATCTAGAATCTCTTAATATAGCTTCTATTCTATAGATACCTAATCAAAACGATTATTTTTTAGAATGGTTAAATAGTGAACAAAAATATATTAATCATTTTGGACTTATAGTGCCTTCTACTTGCTAGCCCACTATATTTTGTACTTTTTATACCTTAAGATCATCATTCCATTGTCTCATAAGCTCCAAAACATTCGACTGATTAGCGCATTTCTCTTTCTTTTCAGAAATCCAGGGATGGCATAAAATTTCGGTGGCAGTAATCCTATTTGCCGGATCTTTGATTAAAAGTTTTTCTAAAAGGTCTAGTCCCTCTGGGGTTAAGGGCAGTTCAATGAGATAAGGGTCTTTGTTGCATATTTTTTCGATTAATGACTCATCGTTTTGAGCGTTGAATGGCATAACTCCTGTTGTTAACATATACATAATTATCCCGATGCCCCAAACATCGCACTGTTGACTATACGACCTGTTTATTAAAATTTCTGGCGCCATATAAGCCAAAGTACCACAACGTTCACGCAACATATCAGAATAAGTGAGCCCCACTTTTATAATACTAAGTCCAAAATCAGATAATTTTATGAAAAGTGCATCGGTTTTATCGTCTGGGTTTTTGGTTACTAAAATATTTTCCAATTTAATGTCTCGATGAACGATATCTAGGAAAATCTTACATTATTTATAAACCCGTGAGAAAATTTTGTATACTTACTATTTTTGTGAAGATATGTTACTGCACTTGCTAAGTCTTTAATTATTCTTTTCGTGACTTCTTCACTCAGGGGTTTTCCTTGTAAAACTGATGATAAATCTCCCTCACACTTTTCAATAATTAAATAAATTCTTTTTGTGGATTCAAAAACTTCTCTTAAGGAAATAATGTGTGGATGATTCAAAATTTTTAAAATGTTAATTTCACGCTCTAAGGCCTTTAGATGATTTTGAGGTAACTAAAGAATAAATGCTAAAACTACGTTGACAATAAATGTGCTATAAGGATGTTTACCGCTTGTTTTTCTATAAATTTTAAAGCCCAAAGTGTACCATCTCTTATGTCTTTAACTTCGTAAACGGTACCAAAGTTTCCTCTTCCCAAAGTTTTTCCATAGTTGTAAAAACTTGTAAATGCATTATCATAATCTAATTTCATGTGACGAACTTGCCTTTCACCAGTATTTTCCTAAAATTTATTTTGGTACTAATGGAATGTGTGTTTTTTTAGTGGCATTCTTACCTTACTTTTAAATCCAGTGATAAATGATTCTGTATTATTTGATGCATTTATCTTCTGAGGCATTATGAAATGACAACACTTGGAAGAAATGAATTTGTGTTGTGACATATGTCAATAATCAAGCTGGTAGTAAAATGTGTGATAGGGAAATAAATCAACGTCAATTAATTACGACTGTTATGTTGCAGGTAAGTATTTTTGGTAAAGTTAATGTTTATTATCTTTTTGCCATAGATTTGGATTATTATCACACATTTTAGAGCCAAAAACAAATCAGGAAAGCAACATTTACTTTATGACATTCCTTCTGTTAGCATTTTACAAAGAGGTGGCTCTACGTACATGCGAATAGAACCATTTCTATAACTAAAGTTTCGTTTTCCAATTAAAGGCTGGATGTTCAATAGAGGTTTAAATTCAGCTTAATTAAGCCTTAGTTTAATCAATATTTTAATCTAAATTTTTCTTTGTAATTTTCTTATTAAGTGGATGCCGAGAAGTTTTGACTTTGAGACTCCGTTTCAAGTAGTTGTTCAAGACCGCCAGATCGTAAAACACACGTTAAATCATTTGGATCTCAAGGCATCCTTGTGGTTCACGGACGAATCCAAATTCAATAGAGGAACAGGTATAGATATATACAGGATTTCCATGGCCTTGGGAACTTCCCCAACCATTTCGCAGGCTGTGGAATTATGTGCCCAGGAGTGCTTACGAAGGAGCACAAATATATACATATTGACCGACAGTCAGGCAACGATTCGGACTTTAAAGGCCCACAACCTTGAATCCAAATTGGCCTGGGAATGTCGACAATCCTGAAGCAACTGGCAAAAGGAAACAAGCTTGTCCTAATGTGGGTGCCAGGGTATCAGGGAATAGAAGGCAACGAAATTGAGACGAGTTAGCGAGATCGACCTCAAACCTTACACCGGGTGGTCCAGAACCGTTCTGTGCGCTGAACAAGACACATCTACGGGAGAAGATCATACGGTGGGAAAGGGATAGTATAATGTTCCATTGGAGTCATACTCGCCCAAGAAAGCCACAAAGCTTCTCGACCTTAGTAGGAACGAACTGAGGCTCATCACAGGCCTTTTAACTGAACACTGCCCATTGAGCTATCATCTCAACAAAATGGGCAAGTCAGAAATTAAAACTTGCAGATTCTGTGCCCTAGAAGATGAAACTTCGGAGCACATCATTTGCGAATGCGACGCATTAGCTCGCATTAGATTTGATCACTTTGGCTGGACAACTCTAATTCCGAGTCAATGCTCTGCCTCCTAAGGATCTAATAAGCTTTATTAAGCATTTAGATATCCCAGGACTCCACTAGAGTAAGGGTTGAACAAAAGATCAAAAAGGTCGCAGTTCGGTAAGGCTCAATTGCAGCCAATCGCCCTCCAATCTAATCTAATCTATTAAGAGGATAGTCGGCAAATGCGAATTTGAAATTCGCTTCATATTTGCGGTTTTGCTCATACTTTTTTTCCATTGAAGCTATTTCAAAATTTCTTTTTTTGGTACACAGAAAAGCCTTGTGGCTACCAGTGTCTTCTTGTTTGTTTTAGCAAGTACTAAGCGAACGCTTTTTTGTAAAGAGTCCGTTTTATATAAGAAATTGGTAACCAGTAGCCACAAAACTCATCTGTGTACCAAAAAAAGTATTTTAAAAAAGCTCCTCTGGAAAGAAAGTTATGACCAAAACCGCAAATATCAAGAATTCTTTAAAAAATGGACCATAACGAAGATGCATGTCTTTGTTATCCTCCATTTTTTAAAGAATTTTTTGAATATTAAGGAAATTACAAGGTAAATTTTAGACTATATCAAGGCTTGATTAATCTGAATTTAAACCTCTTTTGAACAAACAGCTCTAAGTTTAAAAGTTTTCTAAAATATTCTGTAATATAAATTGAGGAAAAAAATGAATTAATTTCAAAATAATAATTTATTTACAAATTATGTACATAACACCTAAGGATTTATAATAAAAAAGTTACAAAACTACAAATTAGCCTAGAAACAAAAAATAAGGAACCAACGTTTTTACTTCAATGATGTATCAATAAAAAGACAACAATATTTTATTTTGTTAAAGCATGAATTTCACTGAGCTTGGCGTGCAGAAAATTAAAGATTTTTTATAAATAATTATAAGATATGTATTAACAAGTATGAAAAGCAATCAGATTAAAATATTAAGTTTTTTTGAATAAAAACTATAAAAGTAAAAAAAGTTTATATGTAGTATCAAATGGCATTTAAAAATAAACATCGTAAATAATTGACTACAACTTCTTAAATTACGCTTATTTCGTTTACAAAAATAAATCTCATTAACCATTTTTTTATAAAAAGAAATCACAATAAATTAATCTAAATATAGCACTTGATCAAGAAACGAACCAAAGATAGTAGTTTAAATCAAGAATTCCAGTAGGAAATTTTTGATTTAAAATTTTGATTGTCTAACTCGCTTCTCGGTAGTTTATTCTTCTCGCGATGACGAAGAGGCAAAAATTCTGCCGACACCTCGAGAACCAGCACCAATCATTGATTGGAATGAATGCGCAGCACCCTGAAAAATAATTTTGTTTTAAAGGAGCAATTTTATAATGGTTATTTTTAATAAATAAATGAGCAAATGAATAAAATAAATTTTCATACAATCTAGGAATACAAGAGGGTAATTTTTGAAAATATCTAAAAATACGGTCGAATGAAATATGGGACATTACTTACACTCTGTATTTTCTTATTTAACTTTTCAGTAATAATTTGGTAAAAGCTATTCTTTCAGCTTATCCGAAAATTATTTTCTGGTGTTATTTATAAATTTATAATTTTTTTTATATTTTTGTTACAAAAAAATAAATTAAGGCATGTAGGTATTGTATACAGGGTGTCTCAGACGACCCGCCCACCCCTTTTATTTTAGAACGCCTTGTCGTACATGTCTGAAATAAAAAAATTATTACTAAAGCTAACCCGAAGAACCCATTGGTGCACTTATTTTTTTCCGGAATAATCCGGAAGTGCCCGGAACCGGATGTAACTTCCGATTTTTAAATGGCAACATAGGTCGAGTATGGTATCGTTTGAAAGGTCTTCTAAAAAGAAACAACTTTTATTAAAATATTTTTTTAATATCTTTCATAATTAACAAATTAAACGAAAAACAAAAGCAAACAAGTGACAAATGGTTTCTTAAATTATGGAAAAATTAAAACACTACCATCATCCTCGATAGGTAAGGGTAGAGGCAATTATGATTTTTTAAATGGAAACATGTATTTTTTGCTTCGCTTGTTAAAAATAATCAACTTTTTTAGGTTATGTATTTACCTTAATTCAAAAAATAAAAATAGTTGATTATTTTTAACGAATAAAGCGATAAACGCAAAAAAGAGTTTCAATTTAAAAAAATCTCTCTCTTGCCCATTTGCGGATGATGGTAACGATTTAATTTTTCCATAATTTAAGAGACCAATGGTCACTTGTTTGCATATTTTTTTTTCGTTTAATTTGTTAATTATGCAAGATATTACAAAAATATTTTAATAAAAGTTGTTTCTTTTTAAAAGACCTTTCCAACGATACCATACTCGACCTATGTTGCCATTTAAAAATCGAAAGTTACTTCCGGTTTCGGGTACTTCCGGATTGTTCCGGAAAAAAATAAGTGCACCAATGGATTCTTCGTTTGCTTTGGTAATATTTTTTTTTAATTCAGCCTTGTACGACAAGGCGTTCTCGAAATAAAAGGGGTGGACGGGTGGTCTGAGACACCCTGTATTTAGATAGATTTAGCAGATATTAATTAAGAAAAAAATAGTTCAATTTGTTTTTTTTTAGTTTTTATTTTCATTTTCTTTCCCATAAATTTTGTGTTTGGGATAAAAATTTTAAAAACCCAAGCAGGTAAAATTTGATGCCTTTTATCAATCCTGATTGGCCACTGCACTTTTTCTTATAAAAAATCTGATATTTCTTTGCATTATTATTTTTGGTAGATACAGAAAGAGATCTTGCGTAGATATTTATTTTTGTAAGCTGAACTTATTTTCGACATCCGCCTATTGCACATTCCCTTATTAGGTAAATTTGTCTTTATTTCTATTTTAAACAAAATTTTATGTTGTTTTAAGATTTTTTTTGTTAGCATTGAAAATATAGATGGTGAGAAAAAATCATAATTGTCACCAATTTGGATATTCCCGAAAATAGTATTTATGAGAGAATACAGGGTATTCCGTTCATGGTTCACCAAACATCGGGGTTATAAACTAGACCAAATTTAATCGACATAAACCAAAAAGTAGCTTTTTTAGTTTTAGAGCACCTCCGATTTTTATTACATATCACAAATCCCTAATTACATCTTAAGCAATGTATGTAGGGAACAATTGTTAAAATGTTGAAAAAATTCAAAAAGAGAGAAAAAAATAAGAAAAACTTAATTTTTTTCAGTTTTTTTAAACTTTCTCTTAAATAAGACCATGGTTGTATTTTTTTTCAATTTTCTCAAACTTGTTCATATATTCTCAACAAACCAAGGAAAATTTTGAAACCGTAGCTCTTTTCCGACAGTGTCATGCTTGCCCACCTGCCTATCATAACAGACTGTGCTCAGAATACCTTTTCTGGGTAAAAACTATAACCTTAATGGGTCTTATCTTGGAAACAAATTTCAAAACGTAAAAAAAATATACATTTTTTCTTCTTTTTTTTTGCGATTTTTACAATATATAAACCATATCTGTATTTGTTGTAATCATTTGGAAGAGGTTGGTTTCAGCTTTCTATAAATACCACACTGACAATACCACAATGACAAAACCATGCCCAAAAACGAAACCTTCCTGATATTTAACCATTGAGGTAGTTTCACATTGGCAATGATTTGTTAAATTCATTTTCAGTCATTATACCAGGTGTACATGAAACTACGACAACCCCTGATATTGATTTATTTATGAAAATAAAAAAAAATAAAATTTAAGTACACAGAGGGTGTCTCAGAACACGCGCATAAGCTCTCGCTACTTTGTTGAAGACCATTCAGGGATACCTGGAAAAACCTCTTGGCCAATCAACTGAGATATGAAGAGACAAAGTTGGGAATTCAACTGTTTTATTATCGGGAATTTGGAAAAATCCGCTGGTTGTTATGTAAAGGTTGGTGACATAATTTTCAATTTAAAAAAATTAATTGTAAACTTTTACATAAGATCAAGGGATTTTTCCAGCTTATGCGCTAGTTTTGGGACACCCTGTATATGCTTAAAAACACCAGTTTAACCGGAAATTACATCATTTTTTTTTTATTTTAATTGTAACCCTATTTTCTTGTACACATTATTAAACATTGAGAAGTTTAATGTTTCTGACAAAATTTCTTTTTCAAAACTTTGGATTTTTTTTTGGTAATTTTTTTTAGTTTACTTGGGTTTTATATATAAATAGAGAGTGACCCCACTGCCCACTGGAATACCGTTTAAAAAAATTAAGATAATTACAAAAAGGCATCTTAAAAATTATGAAAATTAATACATATCTCAAATACGGCCGAAACAATCTCATAAATTACAATTTTGTTAATTTATCTGTATTATTTGAGAGTAGTTACCTACATTAGATTTTATTAAAAATTGTTATCAAAAAAAATTCCAAAAATGTTTTTTAAAGTTTTAAAGTTTTTTTCTGTCATAAACATTACCAACGATTATTAATATGTACAAAAAAATAGGGTAATATGAAATAAGAAAGTTGAAGGAGTTTCCGGTAAAACCGGAAGTGATATTGAATACATCGGTTTTCTTAGACCATAGAACACAGTAAAATTTCCATTTTTCTTAATAAATAAAGAAATTATAAGATTAGCCCTAGTTTCATGTACATCCGGTATATAACCAAAATTGTGCATTTTTCAAAAATTTTCGATTATATTCTTAGCCAGGGATTCTAACCCTGTTCTTAGCACCCGTGATATTACCCTTAAGAATTTGTTCTCATGGAATGCAAGTATATTTACAAATTACAAAAAGCAACGTGAACCAAAAGCCGAAAATAACTCATTGACAAAAGATCTAAGTAGAAAATAATAAAAATCTGATTTAAACAAAACGCTGAAGTTGAAAAAAATAGAAAGAAAAAGATCGAATTGGTCATATTTTCGGAGTTGGATTTGCTGGGTGAAGACTTTTGTGAACCGTTTCGTCAACAATTCATCGACATAGCATTTTATCGACAGTCTTTTTCATCGACAAGAACGTTTCATCCACACTTCATTTTTCATTTTTACCGACACAGGCGTTTCATCGACATCACCATTTCATCGACAGTCGATTTATCGACATTGTCTTATTTTCATTGACAATACCATTTCTTCGATATTGCCCTTTCATCAGTATTTCAAAGACGTTTTTCATCAAAAGACAGGTTTTATCAAGACTATCAGACCTTTATTAGCTAAGAACGTTCATAAGGAAGATAAGGAAGCATGTTTTAAACTTGGATGCCTGTGATAAAATGTGACTTATGAAACACATTTTGTCAATGAAACATCATAATCGATGAAAAGGCCTGATGATGAAAAATGTGACTTATGAAACACATTTTGTCAATGAAACATCATAATCGATGAAAAGGCCTGATGATGAATAGGTAACAGGGCCGCAACTAGGAGATTTTGAGCCTTGGGCAAAAGTTTGTTTACAAAAAAATAATATATAGCAGGCACAAGATTTCTTTGTGTACCAAATAATTTAAATTTAAAAAGAAATATACATATTTTGCGACGTTTTGATTCAGGATGTTTAGTTTTTTTTTCTTTTTTAATTTATTTAAATAAACCTGTATAAAAATAAACAATAAATAATATGATGAAATTAATAATGGTTAGGTATACGAAAAGATAAATACTTATTTTAAAAATAAAGAAAAAATGATAAGATAAAAATTGATTAAATAATATATGAAAATGTTAAAGAATAAAGTTTTTAGAAAATTAATGGAGTCTATAAAGATATGAGACAATGAAAACCTCATGTAAAAACTATTACACTTGGACATAATATATGTTCTATACATAGAACATTTCTCTAACAAATTCGAGCGGTAGAATTTTTGGGGATGTGTTCATACCTCTTAGAACCCCAATCCTTATTATTGGGAATAAAATATCCTATAGGAAAAACAGTACCTTTCTATAGAAATTTTCCAAAACAACCAATAAATAACGAGTATTTTGCTTGACCACGCCTGTTTTCACATAGGATATTTTATCCCCGAAAATGAGGATACGACCTCGGGGATGAACAAATTTTTGCTCCAACTCAATTGCAAAAATGACTCCCTTCGAACTAAATTTGACCTGGTGGAGCGTTTTTTCAATTAACTATTTTAAATTTCGTTTTCGTTGGACCACCCTGTATGTACGGAATTCGGTAATATTGTATAATTGAAGAGCAAACATGCAAAACGTGTTAAATCCACTTTTAGTACATTTTGATATTATGATACTTTATATGTGTATATAAATTAGGTATAAGCTAAACCTATTGGTGAAATCAAAATTGAACTATCTGTATTAAATCCTGTAGAAAAAGCATACCAAAAAAATATACAACATTTTATAAGAAGTAAAAACATGTTTGCTCCTCAATGTCTCCATGTGTAATAGTTTAATATTAATTGTGAGTATGTAAGTAAAAAAGAATGAGTTTTTAAATGAAAAATTAAATGTTGAAGAGACGTAATTAACTTTTGAAGAAAAATGAAAATTGTTTTTAATAAATTTTACCGTTTTAATAAATTAAACAAAACATCTCTTCAATTAAACATCAATCACTGAGGTGTACTCGACGACAAACCAAATGTACCAGAACCACTGGCTAGCATTGAGGCAACCTGCCTTGCAGCAACCTATAAAAAGTTTGTTTTATTTTTAAAATGTTTAAAATATCCAAGGTTGACTCCAAGTACAAATAATTTAATAACGGTGGAGTAAATCAATTAAACACAATGTAATACCTGAATTGCTGAACCTAAGAACGTGGATATCGCCCTGGTAACATTTACAGCAGCACTTAAAAATCTGCCACCTATCACAGGATTATCATCATTTATTCCAGGAACTGGATCAAGCTCAACTGGAGCTAAAGTAGGCCGTGGTCTTCCTGAAGTTCTTGTAGGCTTAGTTACAACTTCTTCATCATCTTCAATACTATTACTTTCAGTTACTTGACTGACTTTACTAGACTTGCCTCTTCGCGTACTACAATAAAAAATATTTACCTACTTTAATATCTTTCAAAATATTTAATTTGCTACAATTCATTTAAATAAATACTTTATTACTTCACCTTTGGGTAACTTCATCATATTGAGCTTTAGGCGCTCTTGTAACTTTCTTCGATCCAGTATGTCCGGATGAACTAATTTCAACATGCTTATTATCTAGAATGCGAGTAGTTGTGGTGGTTCCAGCTAAATTTTTCAAGGGTTTTAAATCTAAATTTTTAGCCTTTTTGGGATCTTGTTGAATTTCTTCTAATTGTGCTAATAATCGTTGCAATTCTTCTTGTGTTAATGAATTCACTGGTTTCCTATTTGTAGTTGGTTTATTTGTAGTAACTCTTGTAGTTTGTCGTTCGGTAGGCTCATGCCATAAATCTTCTAGTTCCGTAGTTGTTACAATTCTTGGTTTGGTTGTTTTAGGTTTGGGTCTCTTAGTGGTGGGAGGTGGTCCTAATGCATTTAATATCCAACTTAAACCTTGCATTAATCTTCCTGGTCTTTCAGTTGTGGTTTTAGGTTTTGGTCGACGAGTGGTCGTCTTAGGAGGTGTAGTAGGATTTTCGGTATTGAACGCAGTCTAAAAAATATGTCTTACTTTACAAGTACTGTAAAATAGTTTTACTTACATTTTGGTTTATTTTATCGCGTAGTGTTTTTGGAGTATTAGGCTGTATTCCCCTTTCTTTTAAAAGAGCAGCTATTAAAGCCTCCTGACTTTTTCCATATGTTGATAAGGCCGGGTTATCTTGATTTTCATTTAAATTGATTTCTTTAAGTAATTCATCAATGGTAGTTATTTTGGTGTCTGATAAGATAACTTTCCTAGTAGGATTTGGAAGTTCTGTTGTTGTGGTTACAATTTTTAATTCTGTAGTTGTTTCCTTATTACGATCAATTGCAAAATTGAGGACCTAAAATAATATAACAATACAAAATATTATTAAAAAGTGATTATAATTACTCTATTTGCAAGATTGTTTTCACTACTTCTTTTAGATCCTGATTCGCTTTGTTTTCCACCGATATTCTAAAATTAAATAATCTTAGATTATTTAATATATTGCAGGTAATATTAACTTACGAAATTAGTAAGGAATGCTAATTGTTGAAGTAAATCAGCTTGTTGTTTTTCTAGAGCTTTAAGTACTTCCAAATCTTGTCTTTGTTGATCAGTTAAAGGTTTTTTAGTATTTTTAAGCAAATCATCAATATTAACATCTTTGGGATCTAAGGTAGTTGAAATTCTTTCAGTCGTTGTAGTCATTGTAGTTGTAGCTCTAGTTGTTGGAGTTGTAATTGTAGTCGGAACCGTAGTTGTTGCAACTGTATTTCTTCGTCTACTATTTACAGTTGTAATGTATGTAACAACTGGATTTATTGTAGTAATTCTTTCAGTTGTTCTCTCAGTGGTAGGAGTGGTCGTTGTGGTTCTTCGTCTTGAGTTGTTTCTTTTATTTTTACTGGTATCTGGTAGAATAGTAGTTGTTTCTGGTGTAGTTTTACGTCTTGCAGTAATTGTAACAACAGAAGGCGTGGTTTGTTCTACGAAATTATTCCAATCTTCAGTTTCGGTCGTTGGTACAAAGAAATCTGTGCTTCTTCTAGTGACAAATTCGGTGGTTGTTGTTGGGGTGTAAACAGGTCGTAATGTTGAAAGGAATGTTGTCAAGTAATTTGAGGGCGTGGAGGGGTAAGAAGTAGTTGGAATTCTAGTAACTATAAAGGTAGATGTTGATGGTTCAGTTGTTGTCTTAGGTGGTAAAGTATTTGTAGTACTTTCGATTCTAGTGGTTGTCGTTGGGACGGTTTTAAGTGTAGTAGTTACAGTCTTCATTCGGTTTCTTTTCGTTGTCGGAGGTATATTATTATCAATGTCGTTTTCAGAAGTTGATTCATCCTGAAATAATATGTTTTTTGTATATTTTATAAAATTAAAAGGACATTAACAATAGTAATTAATGGGTCGAATCTGTAGAAATCTATAAGTCATTACAAGAAATATCTCTTATAGCAGATGGTTTTCTTATTTATCTTACAAATATTTCTTGTAAGGTCTTATATTTTTGGTACTCTACTCTAGACAATCGTTTGATAAGTTATTAGTAGTTTCCTGTTTTGGTAATGCATCATTAATATTCTGTGACACCCATTTTTAATTTTTTGTGATCTCCAGTCCCTGTCGTTTTCTTGGCTATCTAACTAGCAGTGTTTACATGGCCAGTATATTTGCTGAGTTAATAAATATCAGATCCTCTATTTGGGTTTCGGTTTTTTAGATGTGGAACCAATACCACCAAATTATAAGATCTAGTAAATACCTGACACCTATAAGCACTATTCACCTGTGAATATACACATGTGCTGGTTAAATAAATTCCAATTCCAAGAAAATAATTTAATTAATCTCTATGCATAAAAGACTCCAGTAACCTTGTAACCTGAATGGGGGGTACTTTGCGTTAGATTAGGTTATGATTTTTTTCTGAGTTGTTTATAATATTGACCAAATGAATAATCCAAGTTTTTGACCTCGAGCGTCGAACGTAACCTTTCATTAGTTTTTGGTGATTTTAACTTTTCGAACTCGAAAACTTTTAGCAATATTTTGTTGTTCTGTGGAAATTCCGACCCTGTAGCCCTATTTTCTTCAGCAAATGGCCCCCTTACATTTTCCAGCACCCACCATTTCCCACAATGTATTCATTATGTCCATTAACATTGGACAGATTGTAGAAGTAAAATAGTTATCAGCCATATAGCCTTACAGATTGGAAGGGTGTCAATGCTAACAGCAGTTAGTAAGAAATTCCAGGAACTAAAAATCAAACGTAAAAACAATGTTGTGTTCCTTTCTTCACCTGTACGAAACACTCCACTGAGCGGCGTTCTACCACTTCATCGACAGTCCTTTTTCATTGAAAACGGTTTCATCGAGATATGCCTTTATATCGACACGACCGTTTCATCGACATTACTTTTTCATCGACACAGACGTTTCTTCGACAATACCTTTTCATCGACATTACCAATTCTTCGACAATGTCGTTTCATCGACCACAGTCGATATTTGCAATGAAACATGTCTTTGCAATAAAAAGGTAGTTTCTATGATACTGTAAGTAATTAATGAAACGGCATTTTCTAAGAATTGGTAATGTCGATGAACTATTATATCGATGAAACGGTTGTCGATGAAAATGTAATGTCGATGAATGTCTTTGTCGATGAAAGAGTATATTCGATTAAACGTCTTTGTCGATGAAAATGTAGTATCGATGAAACGGTTGTTTATGAAAAGGTAATGTCGATAAAACATCTGTGACAATAAAAAGTAGTGTCAATGAAAGGTTCTTGTCGATGAAAACGTTTGTGGTGTCGGAAAAAATGGCAGATTCATTTTTGAGGTCCGGATTTTTTAGGACGATGGCTGAAGATTTTAGGATATCGACTGTCGAACCACACCCAGTGAAGTCATGGATGAAATGAAAAACCTCCGCTTTTCATGTGTACTTTGTGGAGGTGGTGCGGAAACATATAACATCTGTAGCTTTGCTTCTTCCACATTACTTGAATAAAATCTCACTTTGGTATGAGATCTCAGTGAGGATTATCAACAAGTCGATGTCCTTCCTAGCGATTAACACCCTGTATTGTATTGTATTGTATTATTTTCAGCAGGCCGATGAAACGAGTTTTGTTTTAGTTGTTTGAGAAACCTGACAGATGGCTTTTCAACAAAGATTGTTTCCGAAGATGAGTGTGACTTATAGGTCGATTCTGTGCAAATCTGTAAGCCTTTACAGGATATATCTGTAAGGTAACCATTTAAACCATCCATTATAACCCCTATAACAAACCCTACAGATTCTTCCTGTAAGGACCTACAGATATGCGCCGTATTGCACCATTAGTTCTGCGAATACGCCCAGAGCTCTTCACGTCTCGTGCAGCATCTTTTGGGTATCCATTCAAAACTACTAGAGTGGTTTTAATCTGAAGAGAACCCTGCCCAGAAATCAATGTTTAAGAATATTTAGATTAACTTAGTTTCTGATTGATGTACGTGATGATGTACTGGTCATCTAGTATTAAGGTTTCTCAATTAATCGGAATTCCTGTAATGTATGAATCGACATTATTTAGTTTTAATAATAATCGCTCGGGTAAAGGCGCCCGCGGCGCAGTAAAGGTTCACTTAAGATGAAATCCACTTTACCACATTTGAGCCATATTCAGCAGTTATGTACAGGGTTACCTGTCAGCTACTGGACCAAATGAAGAGATTAGAGATCACACAACTTTGTGACGTAGATGACCTCCATGACTAACCATGCTCCGTGTATATTAAGTGGGAATGGTATGTGAGATGATGTCAGATGTCAAAAACAGTTACCATTTACTAACCATCATACCACACATTCACATAATATTATGCTGAAACGAAGAAGTTTACAGGTTGAGGATTTCATGCCCTTTCTCATTCCCTTTTAGCGAATAGTGACATTTGGATTGGTGACAGCTCGAATTTGAAAAAATCTCGCAATTCTTCATCCGACTGTTTTAGGACACCTAAGGTGTGAAACAATGTTAGAGGATTCAGAGTGACCTCTCTATCACCAACAGTAATAGTTCTTCGAAGGAACACCACATTGTTTTTACGTTTTAACGTTTTAACTTTACTTCCTAGAAGTTCTTATCAACTGCTGTTAGCATCGACTCCCTTCCAATATATAGGACTATATGGCTGTTAACTATAGCTTCTTCAATCTGTCCACTGCTGATGCAAATTTGCATTTGCTGAAGAAAATAGTCCTACAGGATTGGAATTTACACGTAACAAGAAAAGATTTTTAAAAATTTCTGAATTCGAAAAAATTGATAAATCGTAAAGGTGTATTTCGGAAACTATTTGATCTATAGAGACGGTTTGGGTTTCAAACTGTAGGAGTTTAGTCTGTTTTAAAAACATACCCATTAGTTGTTATCAAAAAACTAATCCTTCAGGGTAAAAATCATCAAAAACTGAAGAAAGGCCGAAAATTTCGCGTATTTTGTATTTTTGACAAGGTTGCGTTCGATAACATCGAGGTCGAAAACTTAGATTATTTATTGGGCCAACATCATAAATAATTTGGCAAAAAATCAGAACTACCGGATCTGACGCAAGGTCAGAGATATATGGTTAATGGCGAGGTTACTGGACTAAAAGTGAAACAAATTTAAAAAATTCGAATAACTCTTTTTATAAAATTCAAATTAAAGTATTTAGTAATTGTCGTGTCGGTTGTTATATTAGTTGGGTGTTTGTACATTTTAGATTATTGCCTCAAAAGACCTTGGTCCTTTTAGAGATTTTTTTCTAATGGGACCACAGTTCCAGGTGTTTCTTATGATATCAATCTAGTGATTGATTTTTTGAAAGGTAAGTTCTAAATATCAATTTTGTGCTTCTCTGAAATTTTATAAATACAGGGTAAGAACTTATACCCAGATTTTCATAGTCAGCTTGTGCTTTCCGCTTTTTCCGATGTAATCATTAATTTGTTTCTATTTCTTTATAAATAATACTATATAAATCGGGAATTGCTCTCCTCTTTGGCACATCTTTTTTAGAAGTTTTCAATTTCTTATACTTTTAAAAATTACTTCACGAATATCTCTCACAAAGTTATTTGTCTTGTTATTTTTATTCTTAAATTTCCAAAATCCTTCATGGGAGTAAAATAATTTTTTTGGGGTAAAATCAACTACCTACGAAACGTTTCTTCCATATTTTCAATTAGTTATTCGTTAGAAGGTCTAGAAATTTTCTAATATACTTCATTAGTGTATGTTTAACTTTAATTTTTAGATTAGATCCCCTTCTCTGCTGCTCCCCTCATTTCTTAAAATTCAAAAAATGTCTTCACAATTAGAGCCAAAGTGGGTTTTGATATATCAATTAGATTCATTAACGGGAAGTGCATAATTTTTGACTGAGGTTATCCAATCCTTTCTTTGGTTATTTTGAGCCAAAATCTGAAACTAGTAGAACTCACAAAGATGAGAGGGATAATTGTGCTAGGAGATACATTGCTACAAATGTTGCACTTTGAATCGATCTGTAAATAAAGGTGTAAGCGGATTTGAGCCAGATGATATGCATTATATTAAAACAATGTTCGAATGGCGAAAGCACACGCTACCTAATGTAGTTTATAGTTTTACCCTGTATTTTTGAACTTTTCCATTTAATTTTAAGATGAATATGTTAGTAGTTAGTATCATAGGTAGTTTATGTATTTATTCTTACCGTATCACTAGTAAGTGTTTTAGTAGTTGTTGTTCCATCTAGTGTTTTACTTAGAATATTTTCAAACTCGCGAGAAAGTTTGCGACCTAATAAATTGGTTAGTGTAGATAAATTCGTTGTAGTTTCATCTGTAGGTTTTTCGCTAACTTCACTCGATTTTTGTTCTGTATCTTTTACATTGGCATCTACATCGTTATACAATTGATTTATATTTATATCAACAATTTTTCTATCATCCTAAAATTAACAAATATTTGTAGGATTTTTAAGATGACTATAAAAGCAGCGAAGTTAGCGGCATGAATATGTATGATTTGTCGATATTTGTATGGCGATATGATGAGGTTTTAGGTGAAACAATGAGCTTAATATGCGTTCGAATTTAACATAATTTACAATATCAATAAAATTTTGAATAAATAATTTATAATTCTGTAAAACCTATAAGGGAAAATCTTAAATAAGTAATAAAAGTGACAGATTATTTCTTACAGTCTTTACAGATTACCTAAAAATAAACCCATAAATTTATAGAGGCGACATATAATTAATTGTATTAACACAAACACACGTGTTAATGCACTATCAACCAGGTTTTTATTTACAAGTTACCAATCAGACATTTCCTCAGCAGTTTTATTTATAAATAAAAACCTAGCTAATTTAATATATAAAATGATTAGCACAATTTAAGGAATGAAGCCATGCAAAGCGCTATTTCTTCCACCGAATAGTTATTGACAATGAATACCCTTGAGTTATCCATTTCTTGCTCTGTTACTTGATTGGTTATTGTCGTTGGATAGGGCAGAGGATCACGTGTATCGAAACCACTTACTTGAACAACTGCCTCATCAGGCACTATGGATCCATTCGGGTATTTTCGAACGATTGTATTATTCGGATATAGACCAACAATTATATAAGGTGCATTAATCTTTTTTGGAGCCCGCTTTCGTACTATTGTATTATTTGGCAGAACAGCAAATACGAAATAGTCACTGGGATTAGGTGTGGTGCTCGACTGATTAATACTATTATTCGTTATTTGATCCTGATTTCTGAGTAGAAGTCTAGCAGATTTATTACTTTGGTTAGTGTTATTAGCGGAGAAAGATCCTTTACTTAGTATTGTCACAGCATTAGAATCATCTTCATTCTCATTTATTTCGTTAGATGATGTTATTGTAACACTATTTAAACTTACTTTAAATGTTGTTGTATCAGTTTTCATTGATTCGGTCGTTGATGTCATTTCATTTGTAACCTCTTTATCTTTTATTGTAGTCGGAGTAATTGTTGTAGTATCATCTGTAGTACTTTGCAAACTTTCTAAAGTGGTTACAGTAGTGCTTCCCAAATCATCAGTATTAACAGTAATTTCATTAAAAGCACCTAAATTTTCAAACGGCGTAATTGCTTCTTTAGTAATAACACCTTCTTCACTCAGAACAAATTCCGTGGTTTTATCAAATAAATTTAAAATCGTCGATGTTGGTGTATTAAATTCGGTACTTGAAACGAATTCTGTTGTACTTATTGTTTGCACTGGAATTTCACTTAAAAATTCGTTATGTGTCGTGGTAAAAAAGTTTGATGGTGTACTTAATTCATACGTATCATCAAAAGTTGGTGAAGTTGTAGTGGTGGTGATAAAATTAACAGCAGTTGTGCTTGGAAAAGAGTCTGTTGTAATTGGAATAAAATTTTTGTAAGTGGTACTAAAATCAATGGCATTCTCTAAAAGATCCTCCGTAGTACTTTGGACCACTGCCTTTTCCTTATTTAATAAAGCCAAATAATCAGCCAAAGAGATAGCAATGGTGCTCTTGGGCGCTTGTGTTGTGGTGGATAATGGTGGAGGTGTCATACTTTCAGAGATTTCATTTTCCAAGGGAGTATTTGTAATTGCATCGTTTTGTTTAGTCTGGGCCAAGCCAAGTAAATTGAACAAATCACCAATAGTGCTTCCGCCTTTTGCATTTGCAATAGTTGGGGGTACAATATTATTACTTACATTTGAGGTGTTACCTACATGGTCAGTAGCCTGAATTGCAGAAAGAGAATTAAGAATTCTTTCTATGACTGTCGTAGATTTTTCTGTTGATGCTTCCTTGGGAATCACATTTAATTCAATAGGATCCGGCTTTGGTTTTTTGGTAGATATTTTAAGTATTGCTGTAGATTCAGTTATTGGTTTTATTTTTTGTTGTGAGTCCGGTTTGCTTGTCGTAGAAATTGATGTAATAGAGTTGATAATTCTTTCAAATATTGATGATGACTTCGTTTCAGTTTCAACATTCTAAAAATATATCAGCTTTAGCAAAACTAAATTCATTAATATTAGAATCAAAATTTTGGTGCCCAATTGCAAAAGATATAAACGATCTAAACGTCTTTTATCTAATGTTCATAAAACTTTTAATGTTCTTTTTTTTTTCTTTTCGAATAGTTTTTTTATAGTATTTTAAATAATGCAAAAATAACTATTAAACATTTCTAAGGTCTTAGCTAGAAAACCTCAAAGTGATGGGTGCATGATGTTTCAGAGTGGCAAAAAAATTATAAAAAATCAAGAAAAAAAGGGATGATCAAATTTACCTTCTCAGTTGTTTTATCATCAACTAAATTATCTGAATAAAGAAGATTAGATGGATCATCTATTGTTATAATTTGATACCCATCCTTCTCTTCCGTGTGAACATTTCCATTTCCACGCTTCTAAAAATAAATTTTGATAAATAGGCAGTAATTTAAGCCATTGTTTTTTGATATTTTACCTACCTTTAATAAATGATTTAAAGATGTCTCATTATTACTAATTTTATAGGAGCGATATTATAATAAAAAAAAACAATAATATGTTTAATATAAAAATATTATTGCAAAAATATAAAAAATATAGAGTATATAAAAAAACTGTACATGCACCTAACTAATAACTTGAAATCCAAAATTGATAGAATACTTTGCTTAATTTGGAAAAAGCCAAATTAATATAATTTTGTACAAAATTTCAATTTTACAGGTACTTTTCATTTCAGTCTAAAAAAATTCCATCAAATTTGGATTTATCACAGTTATTTAGATTAAATTTAAAACATAAGTTTTAAAAATTAACCTAAATTGATGTAATCACTAAAAATTTGTATATTTTTTGGTATATTCCAGCACCATATAATATTATTTTTTAAGTGTAGGTATGTTTAATATAGCTTGCATAATATGTTGGGTAAGAAGAACAGATTCCGAAGGTTCATGTGTGATCTGATGTGTTTTTATTTTAGCCAGTGCTTTGGTTCAGTGTCAGCCCACGTTATTTCCTTAGACAAAGATAAAACTTGTGTCAGTAAAAATTATAATATTTTTTTATGTTTATTACTTAAATAACATTTGGTGGTTTATATAAAAATTATTCTGTTTTTAATGTACTTATAAACAAAGTAGGTCTCCTTATTAGAATTGATAGTAATTTAATATTTTTATTTCTTAATAAAGATAGTTGATTAGTCCAATTTTAGAAATTTTGCAATTAAGGAAAGAAATCTATTTAGTAAATAGATTCAATTCATAGGAAATTAAGTTTTAATATTTAGCCCCACTTTCACCTAAAATTATAGATTGCAATTATTGTAAGTGATAGTAAATGCTAAAGAAAGCAAACCTTAAGTGTAGAGGTAAGTTATTTTAAAGATATAAAGTCATCAAAAACTTGTATTAAAGTTTTGAAAGACTTCCGCTATTTTAATGTCTGATTATTACCTATTTGGTAATATTAGTTGTTCAATTTGTAACAGTTAATTATCATGTTAAGTTGATTAAAAGCTTTTGTAAACCAAAATCGGAAATTAAAAAAACTGTTTTTTTAAGTTATTTTTTTTTTTAATTTCGGCTAACATTTTTTTACCGTTGCTACAAACCTCTTGGAAGGATTTTTTCAAAATCAATTAAAAGTATGTATAATGTGCACCAATTAGTGGAGGATGTCTTGAACATGTGCAGTATTTTTGGGAGTATTCTCTAAAATCTTATTTTGGAACCAAACATATAAAAATTTTAGATTATAAACTATAGTTTATTCTTCGGGTGTAAAAAACGTGGTGGTTTAGAGGGTAACTGATTGACACTTTTTCGTCCGTTTTTTTATGTTAGTTCATTTGCGGTCTCGATTTTCGAATTCACAAAAAAATATTTTTTAATCTTTTTACTCAAAATATAAAATATAAAATTTATTAATTTAAATTTTTTTACTAAAGGCAAATACCGTTGTTAGTTGCACTTTAAAAAAATAATTGTTTAAAATCGGTTTATTAGATTTCCCGTAAAAAATCCCAATTTTTTTTTTCACATTCTTGGTACAAATCCAACCTTCTAAGAAGCAATTTCGAATCAAAAATGTTTTTTTTCCGAATATACCGGTTGTAAGCGAAAAATGGGTCACCTCTATAATATTTTTATTATTGAAAAAAAAATGAAATTTTACTATGTTGTATGGTTCAAGATTAGCGGAAATATCATCAACTTAGTTTTTTTTAATGTTTTAGTATTTTTGTTCATAGTTTAAAACAATTTTAGAAAATAAATATGATTGTGATATTTTTTACTTTTTTTTGAAAATAATACTAATATTTAGAGATATTAAATTTTTTTTAAATGCGAACATGCAGGGTCACTTGGTTTTTCAAAAAGTAGATTTTGTAACAATTATTTTGGTATCCCATATGCTTTTAGTATGAAAAAATTAAAATATAAAAAACAGGCACAAGCAAATTAATTTGACCTTACATATTATGAGGTACCAAATAATCGTTATAAAATCTACTTTTTGAAAAACCGTGTGACCCGGCATTTAAAAAAACAGACTTATGTATTTCAAAAATTAATATTGAAAAAACTACTTGATTAATAAATTATTTATAGAGGTGACTCATGTTTTGTTTACACCCAGTATATGAAGAAGTACAACAATTTTTTCTGCGATAGTGAAAAATTTAGGCCATTTGTGATCAATTTTGTCAGTGCATAAAGTTATGATTTCTTGCACTAGTGCAACAAAGCATGACTTAAGTTATACTTTTGCAGCAAAAACCACACCTTTTCCAATTATATTTCAGAAAAGATCGATTCAATTTCAGAAATCACTAATCGTAATTTAGAATTCAGAATAGTCAAATATATTTCAGAAAGCATCAATTGTATTTCACAATAATCAATTCAATTTCAGAAATCATCAATTGTAATTTAGAAACGATCAATTGTATTTCAGAAAAATTAAAGTTAATTTTAGAAAAGACCTTTTGTAAAATATTGAGGAAGCCAAGAGTTTTTTGCAGATTATTTCAATTGGTGAATAAGGAACTAAACCTGGTGTTACTGGCGCAATGTTCATTTCGAACATTTTTGATGATATGTGTGTTCAGTTGTGGTTCACGTGCACATTCACCGCCAAAAACTCTTGACTTCCTAATTTTTTCATAATTGGTCCTTTCTGAAATTAAATTGATTTTTCTGAAATACAATTGATGCTTTCTGTTTTCTGAAATACAATTGCAAAAGGTGTAGTCATTTCTCATTAATTGAAAAATTTAGAATTTTTTTCATGGAATTTTATTATTTTTAATGATCGATCGAAGAACAAATCATGTGCGCTATTTTCGTATACGCTTTTTTCATGTGCGCTGCTTTTTTCTGGTCATCGGTAAAAATTGTAAATGTATGTATCCATGTATCATTGAATTAACGCATTTATCAAAATGGTGAAATAAAAATCCTGGTATTTTTTGAACGGTTTTAAAGTTTTTTAAAATTTAGTTTTCCTCGACCTGACATTTTTACAGTTGGCCCAAAGTCTAATGTTTTTTTTATATTACAATCTATTGTATACAGGGTGACCCAGTCGTATGCCCACGGTCTATAGCTTCTTTGCTATAAAACATATCGACTTGCGGTTTTCAACATATAGATACATGCATGCCCCACAATTTAAAAATATTTTCGATATATACAGGGTGTCCCATCATGGCCTACTCAACCAAAGTTATATTTTTTTAAATGGAACACCCAGTATATTATGACATTTTTGGATTCCTTATCAAAAAATAATTATACTTTGTATAAACTTTTATGGGTCTATCATCACTCGTTTTGCTGATATTTGCCATTTAAGCCAAAAAAAGATCAATTTTTGAAAAATCACTACTCTAAAACAGAAGAATATCTTGGCTTGAAATTTTGTCAAAAATTTTTCAACATCGTCTAGTCTACAACTATCATGTCAAATTTAAGTTTGTGATATTTTTTTATCAGAGTGCCTTATAAAACGCAAATTGAAGAGTTACACGAAATTCTCAAATGGAGCACCCTGTATATTTTAACGTCAGTCGATGGCATTTTTTACAAGCTTTCTATTGATATAATGTTTGTATGGTCGCTTATCAATGGTTTGGGAGATATTAATATCCAAACTGAGAAACAGTGAAAATAGACAAAATATTCACTCTTGGTGAATTTTTTTCAGGATTTTTTTCAATTTACCTAAAACTTATTTGGGTCTTTCTCTATTTTGCTTTTTTAATAATGTTGTTATACTACAAAAAGCAGTTTTTGTTGCTTTACAACATAAATAAAATCGTAACTTACAATTATCAATTTTGGTTTTCTAAATTTCAGTATGTTTTGAAAATTTAACAACTGATGTTACCAAGGAAACCCCTATTTTGTTGAATTTCGTTTTTACGCTCTCTTCTGATAGCTAGAAGCGGATTTCTTTCAGCTTCACCAAGCGCTTACAACATATTTGCCATTTCTTCTTTAGAAGAGTTCACTATATCGGTTTAGTTAGTACCAAAAGTACGGAAAAGGCGTTAAAACAAAACTCAACAAAATAAGGGTTTTCTTGGTAACATCAGTTGCTAAATTTTCAAAGCATACTGAGACTTAGAAAACCAAAATTGATAATTGCAAATTTCGATTTTATTTTTGTTATAAAATTCGCGATTTTAGAATTCTAGACGCCCTCTGGAGGCGGAAATGTCAACTAAGTTCTGTAGTAACCTGATAGGCGCCGATTTCTGTTTTCCTGTGTTTCGCGCATTTTTGCTTTAATTCGAACTTTGGGAGAGACGTAAATCCGTTTATCAACCTGTATTTACAATGGGAAAAATATGCAACACCATTTTTAAGATAAATAAAGCGATAAAAATTGTGTTCTAATACATCTTTAATATGTTCCAAAATGTGGTAATAATTCCTCAAGAAGCAAGTGATGGTCGCTGTATTTCGAGTATGATGCTCGGTATGATGGCCCTTATCAGTATACTTCAAAACATACATTCGTACTGTTCTTAGAATAAAGATCCCTCTTCACAACTCAATATTTTAAAATCTCTCGAAAAAAACACCATTTTCGGGGCAACGCGCAATCAATGTCCGAATTTGTGGAAAATACAAAAGGGGGTAATAATCACCTTCAGAATATTACTAAAAGTTGGTGTATTTGAGGGTGAATTTCGGACACTTAGGAGGTGAAACCGAAATTAGCTTTGGGGGCGAATAATTTTTTTTGGTGTGGTCCATCGAAAAGTGGCTTTTATAATTTGGTCTTGGAATTTTCTCGTCCATATACCTGCAAAATTACAACACTCTGCGCAAAAACACCTTCCCTTTTCCTTATCGTTTTAGTATTATATTGTTGACTTCAAAAGACGGATTAGGACACAATTTTTAATGATTTGTTAATGAATTTGTTTAATTATAATATAATAATTACAAGAATTAAAAGTACCTACATCCTACATAATGTTATTTTAAGAAACTATGTACTTTTATGATTATTTACCAAATAAAAGATATTCCTAAATTTGAATCAAGAATAGTTTATAATTTCTTCAAAACATGACACAAAATTAAAAACATTCTTAAATAACACTAAATTAAATAAAAACCAGATTAAAAACAATTAGAAATAGAAGAAAACACGTAAATCCGTTTGCTGTATATTCAAATATTTAAAAGGTTACTACAGAATTTAGTTCAAATTTCTGCCACAGAGGGCGAACAGCGCCATCTATTAGTAGTTAAAATTCCCAATAACAAAAACTACTATTGAAATAAAACAACTTTATAAAAAAAGCAAAATAGAGAAAGACAGAAATAAATAATAGGCAAATATAAAAAAAAAATCCTCAACAAAATTCATCAAGAGCACTATTTTGTCTATTTTTCACTGTTTCTCAGTTTGGATATTAATATCTCCTAAACCTTTGATAAGCGACCATACAAACATTATATTAATAGAAAGCTTGTAAAAAATGCCATCGATTGATGTTAAAATATACAGGGTGTTCCATTTGAAAATTTCGTTTAATTGTTCAATTTGCGTTTCATAAGGCACCCTAATAAAAAATATCACAAACTTAAATTTGACATGATAGTTGTAGACTAGACGATGTTGAAAAATTTTTGACAAAATTTCAAGCCAAAATGTTCATCTGTTTTAGAGCAGTGATTTTTCAAAAATTGATCTTTTTTTGGCTTAAATGGCAAATATCAGCAAAACGAGTGATGATAGACCCTTAAAAGTTTATACAAAGTATAGTTATTTTTTGATAAGAAATCCATAAAAAATGTCATAATATACTGGGTGTTCCATTTAAAAAAATATAACTTTGGTTCAGTGGGCCATGATGAGACACCCTGTATAAGTCGATATGTTTTATAGCAAAGTAGCTATAGACCGTGGGCATATGACTGGGTCACCCTGTATGTACTTGTAAACATAAAAAATAAATAATTGAATGTTTCTAAAATTAGTTTTTTTGAAAACCAGTATTTAATTTTGTAAGATTTCGCAAAATATTAAAAAAATTATCCTCGGAGGAATTTACAAGAGATTAGTTTTTACGCAAAAAATGTTTTTTTTATTTTGAAAATAAAATCATGTTTAAATGAAGAAGGAATTTTTATTAAAAACTTAGTTATAATTTGTTTGCATTTTTGTTTAACATTTTCAAAATAAATGGAGGTATCAATAGAATTTTTTTGAAGTGAAAGGGCTTTCAAATAAAGTACAAGAGACGAAGGTAAGATATTCAAGATTTTTTGCATTGATGGAAAACTCATCGTTGACAGCATTTTGATTTACATAAAATGTTTTAAATTTTTTGACATTGACTTGTAAAGTTCTAATTGGTATATAATAATCGCTGAGTTTACGCAACAAATTGAATTTATTTATCTCAAGTTAAATATTAAATGATTCACCCTGTATAACCTCAATGAGAACAGCAACTGACATTAAAATCTGGCTGCAAAAGTAATTCTATTTAGTTTAATTTTTCCATAAATAAATATATTTTCGCTTTGATTTATTTGAATAGTATAATAAATTAATAACAAAGTTAGAGTTTGGTCATTTGTTGTTTACACCTTGTATCAAGTAATGAGTGTGTAGATAAAATTATTTTTCTAATCGGTCGTGTAGCGTGTAAATACACATAATATTCGGAAACTGTTCTTTTAAACAATTTCAGTTATTTAAAAATAAATTTGCACGTCATTAGCATTGAAATTGTTTTAAGTGATATAAAAGACTTTTTAATGTGCTTGGCATTAAACGTATTTCTGTAACATTATTTTAATTTTAGTCAACTCAATCATTAAAAAGTCTTTATCTAAAAGCACCTACTTTGTTTATAGCTTTTGGGTACGAGAAAGTGATAATTAAAAAAAATTACCTGATAATGAGGAGTAATTGTAGGGATTGTTGGTGTATAGACTGGTGAGTGTGTTGATGTTCTTATTGGTGAATCTCTTGTTTCTCCTCGGTACCTAGAGCTGTATCTATTAGATTTTTTTGTGTATTGGACAATTGGCGCCTGAAATAAAAGAAAAAACTCATAATATGTCTTTAATATTTTGATTTGGGAAGCTTTGTTAGAAAATTATACCATCAATCTTCCAAATAATATCCCCTAACACAATAGCTCCCAAATAGCTCACCCACAAAATAGTAGGGGAGGCATTTTATCGGGGAGCTATTTTGTCAGGGTTTTTTGTCGGTGCTTGTTTGTCAGGGCTATTTTGTCGGTAATAAAAATAATTAAACAATGGAGCTAGTCAGATAAGGCTGTTTACCTGAGTGGCAGTTCCATTAGATGAACCATTACTTTTTCCAATTCTATTGTCTTCAATTGGTTTCCCAGGTTTCCGTGGAGGAGAATTTCTTGAACCAGGCTGTGGTTTTGTAAAAGACGGACTAATTTTCTTCTCATTTTCTTTAGCGGGAACTTCCCTAAATCTTGCATGATATTTTTGTTTCGTCGAATTATCAGAAGCTGGTGTCGCCGTTGAACGCTCAAAAGTCTTACGAGGAGGTTTCGTCACAGGAGCTTTTCTGTTCTCTCCGTTATCCCCCTTTTTGGGTGATTTAGTAGAAGTCCTTCTACGTGTAGGACGAGAAGATGGGGTGGTTGCTTCAAGTTTTTCTGTCGAGCTTTTTTGATCCTTCAACAAATTTAATATAGTTATTTAAAAATAATTTAAATTATAGTCATTAAAGTATAGTACTGAATATATTTTTTAAGCAAATGAACTTGAATGATAGCTTGTAAATAAAATAAATGGCCTGAATTAATTAATTTTTATCAAGGTCCTGACATTTAGTGCTTAAAAGTTGTTTTGTAATTGGCCCACTTTTTAAGGTCTTAATTTTTTTATACCAGTTAAAAACTATAATAACATGCATACATACGTTTAAAGATGATGGTGAAGTTGGAGGTGATGAAGATGAATGAGCGACAGTGGTGCTGGATATTATAGTAAAAGTAGTTGATGTTAATTTTGTAGGCGGAGGTAATGTCGTGACCTGTTGTGATTTTAATAAAATTGATGAAGTAGATGAAATAGATGAAATATCATTAAAAGCATTAGTTGTATTTAATGATTCTTTAGCTTCCTTTCCTAATATTTTATTAGTGGAAATTGAGTTAGAATTATTTTTAATAAGAAAAACCTAGAATATGAATTTAAATAAAATGTTACCTATTTTAATGAAATGATGTGAAAGATAGTTTAAATCTTTAAATTTACCTTTTTATTTTTGGGCTGTAAACCTTTCGCTTTAGCCGCTAATATAGCTTTATATTGGGGAGGATAATTTAAATTATCTATATCATCTTCGTCCAAATTTAAATCCACGTCAATTTTAATTTTAGTGGGTGCATTATTATTTTGATTCCTCGCCCCAACTTTTCTTCTACGTGTAACTTTACGTGTGGAAATAACTTCGCTTACTTCACTTGTTACAGTTTCTTTAACTCTTGCTTTATTTTTCTGTGCATCAAGATCACTTACTTGTATAATTTCGTTCGGTTTTAAAGTATCTATTCGGGATTCAATTTTTTGTGTAACAGTTTCAGTAGCAACTGGTGCTAAGATTCTTATGGGATTTTCTACAGTTGATGAAGATGCTAATTCTTCATTTATTACTGTATGTCTTTGTCTACTTTCGCGACTTCTCGCGATAGCTTTTGTAGTTGTGGGTTCAGTAGATGGTTGATTTTTAGGCGCTTCTACAAATCGTGATCTTGACCTCCCCCTTGAGCTTCTTTCCACGCTTTTTGGAGATGTTGTGGTTTCAAGCCTTGTAGGTGCATTTCTCCTACTAGCAAATGTGCTTGAGGGGCTTCTACTTTCAGTACTCGATTCGGGTCTTTTTTCTCTTGTTCGTTTTACGGGTGAACTCGTTGAGCTTTTTGGGGAAGGGGTTGTGGATGAAGAAGCTACAGGTTTGCGTCTGCTATTAGGATTAACATTTCTGGATCGAATAGGATTATCAACTTTATCTGATACAGCTGGAGCAGCATTAGCTGTTCTTTCATTTCTAGAACGCGCGGGGTTATCAGCTCCATCTAATACAGATGGACCTTTACCTTTTAGGCTATTTTGTTCAGTTGGTCGTCTTCTACCAACTCGAAAATTCGTTCGTGGAGGTTCTGATATGGTTTCAACCCCACCAATATTTTGTCTAGCTGCAGGTTTTCTTTGACCTCTTGTTCTTGAAGAAATTGTTGTAGTGGACGTTACAGTATTGGAACCACCATTTCTTCCTCTTGTACGTCCAGAGGTATTTTTAGTCGTTGGTTTAATAGTCGTTGTGGTTGTGGTGGTAGTGGAGGTTGAAGAAGAAATTTCTGCTGTTGATTTTGATATTTCAGAAGAAATTTCAGTATTATCTTCTTTAGCCTCACTTGTAGTTTCAAAATTTTGTGTTGGCTCTAATTTTATAGGAAGCTCATATTTAATCTCTGTTTGTTTCGTTTTACCTGGCGAATACTGCGGTACAGGATCAAAAAGTTGCGGCCTTGTTTGGGGATTTGTGATTTCAAATTTATCTTCTGTGATGACCTTGGATGGCCTGTAAAAACGACGTGAGTCAGGAATGTCGTCTAAAATTTCTTCCACTTCATACAACCTTCGATTTTGTGGTTGTCGAGGAATATCGTAATTTGGTCGTTGTCTATCATTTCGACTAGCTTTTTCATAATCGGTGCTCACTTGACGAAATTCTTCGGTTTTTGTAAATCTAGCTCTTCCTCTACCAGTGGGTCGTTGTGGAGTAACATCTAGATCTGCTTCTTTTGTTTCCTGCAAAAAATAAAATAAGCATAAATATTATTTGAATAGAAAAATTAGGAACGAATTAAATTCATCAGTTGTTCCTAAGTTTATTTATAATATTTGCAATAGATAGAAGTGGAATTTATTAAAATAATTCAAAAACAAATTAAATTGAACTTGGTATGATAATACTTTAAGATGACATTGATAAAGAACCTTGATAATGAAGTAAGAGTTTTATCGTGAGAAATTTATGTAAGAAAGAACTCGGTATTTCTTTTCTCTACCAGGTTAATGTCAAAAGTCAAACAAATAAAATTAATTGCCCATTTTTAGTTAAAAACAAAAATAAATCCTCTTACATAATTTTGGTAACAAAAGTAATGACTTATGATTAATTATGTAAATAAGCATGTTATCATCGTAAGTATTGTAAATTTTATACAAAATTACCTTAATGAAGCGTAACTTATCTAAAATTGCACATTTTTCTTTCGTTTTCTAAACCACATTTACTCGCTTTCTTATTTTGTTGAGTGCCTTTTATAATAACTATTGTTTTTGTTTTCGTTATCCTCTTCAACAATCGTTTCGTACTTCAAATAATAATTTAGTATTAAATTATGTTATAATCATCACACTAGCACGTAACACTTCATGCTCATTTAACAACACAAATTGAATTTTAGTTAAATTATGGTTGAGATTGACAGTTGTGCTACATTTTAATTTTTTCGGTTTCGTAAAAGAAATTGTTTTGTTTTATTGTTTAATTTAAAAAAATATTATTTTACTTTAAAAGCTAAATTAAATGTTTAATGCAAATTTCTTAATACGTTTTTACCATTTTTTTAAAATAATTATTTAAAGAAATATCGCAAATTTAGCCACTAATCAACTAATACCCAGATTATGGTCAAATCATTTAAGTTTAAAGGCCTTTAAATTTAAATTTGTTATATGGGTTGTAATGGACAATTTCCATGGTTACAATATTTGTGTCTAATTAAAGGTCTTTAATTTTGACCAGAATCTGCCTATAAAACAATAAGGCAACTAAAAAAACATTTAAGTGGTTAGGAAATCTTCTTGCTGGAAATTTAATTTAGTTATTTGAAAAATTTAGAACTTTTAAAATACATTCTTGTTATATTATTTATTATATGATAGTAATCATAGTATGAGTGGATCAGCCCATAAAATTGTGCCTTGGGCAAATGAAACTGAAAGTCAGTCTTCTCTTCAATTTATAAGGTTTTAGAGAGCAGATAATTAAAAATATTGATATCCGAAAATGTTTTATAATAATATTCTTTTTATGTTCCTAAGTTTCCGTTTTATTCATTTTAATTATTTTGTGATCATTTCTTGTTTATATTGATTTGGTTCTTTACCTTTGACTTTAATAACAAACCTGCTTTCAAACCTTGATGCAAAATACAACTTTTACTGTCATTAATCAAGAAAAAGGGCGGATAGACATTTTTACTACTTGTTTAAGAATCCCAACGATCAACAATGCAGTGGAGATATTTTTCGCCAGTTTTTAGACATTTTTGGCCTACAATTTGGTTTAGTAGATAACTTTTTGTGGACACAAGAAGTAACCTCTTCATTTTTAAATGAATTTTCCTTTAATTGAGGAAAAATACATTTTTATGCTTGTATTTTATCTAATTATGATTAAAAAACTAGATTTTTAATAATATTCGATCCACAATGACAGAATTTCTAATTTTAAACAACTTCCTACATCAAAAAAAAGTGTTGATCATTTCAACATAAATAACAAGATTGAACCTCTATTTGTAACATGGATTATTGTAGTAATTATGATCTAATACAAATTGGCAGGTACATACTTCATAATTATAGCCTATATCCTAAGGTGTGGCCACAAAAATATCAATTATTTCTAGTTTTATTTGGTTACGAATAAAGCATTGAAATAATATTTTGAAAAGTAGAAAAAAAAAACATTAGTTGGATAAGAAACTAAATTAGGAAACGAAGGTTTCTTAAATCAATCACTTTAGTAGATATTCATAAATCGTGCCTAGTTTTTAGCTCAGTAGCGGACCTGTTCAATTTTTTTTTATTTTTCCGCATAAATCAATGTCACAATTGACTAATCTAAAATTTTTGCAATTTAATGCAAACCTATCAATTACTTTAACAAGAAACAAGCACTTACTTTTCTACTTCACACCCATATAATTATTTCCTAGTAATTTTTAATAAATTTAATTAAATATTAATATATTAAATCATAACTCAATTATTTGTAATTTATAATTAATTATTTGAAAGGCTTACAATCTTTGGATTTTAGTTGAAAATTAAGACGATAAAAAATTAACATAAAACTACGGCTAACCTTGTGATTTTTTTATTTATAAAAATTAAAAATTGAAATGTGTATAAAATACTTTTTTTCCAGAAATTAAAAAAAAAATAGTTATTTCCTTGGTAAAGAATTTTAATAATACCCATAAAATTACTCTAAAATAATACAAATAAATATAATAATTTTTACTTTCGAAATTTATTTGGGCGTTTTTTGCGATATTAATTTTTAAGATTCGTTTTTTGCAAATATTATCATTTTTTCAAATTTGCATCAATTTATTATTTTCAAAATGAAGAAAGAGTAGGGGTAGCCCTATCCAAATAAAATCTTTGATTTTCATCAACCTACAATCTACCATTAGATACATTTTTGTAATTTTGCAGGAATAACTTTTATACATGTATAGTCGAACTTCCATAACTCGAACTTCTATAACTCGAATTTTTCCATAACTCGAATTTTGTTTGTATTTGCTTGTAAAAATATTCGTTTTTAACATGGCGAAATAATTTCTATATCTCAAATTTTCTATATCTCGAATTTTTTTTAAAGTCCCTTGAAGATTTGAGTTAGGGAAGTTTGACATATGAATTTGCAAATTTACTCTCATAAGCGTGGATCGTAAATACATAAAAAACATTAATTTTATAGGATATAAATTTTAAGAAAAAATATCTACGAAACTAAATGGCTTAGATAAAACTGATTAAAAAAAATATTTGATTTAAAGGAGGAAAAATAAAAAACATATCTACTTTTTGTGGTCGGCAAAAACATCTGACAAATAGAAAAATGAGCTAGACAAAAGTTCTAAATAATTTATAGGTTTCCATGTAAAAATTATTATTGAAATTAACACAAAGATGACCAAAAAATAAGTACAATATTTCTTTTTCCTCTTTCAAACCAAACAACTTTTCAGAAAAGAAAATTAGGTCACAGTTTTCAAACAACAAAAAGGCGGAAAAACCGTAATTATTCTTAATCCACCTTTTATGGATAAAAAATGTTTATTTTATTTATAGATAAAAGGTGGATTAAGAATAATTACGGTCTTTCCGGTATTTTTGCTGTTTGAAAACTGTGACCTAATTTTATTTTCTTAACACCAATCCACATTGTTGCCAATTCACTTGTTTCAATAAGCCAATGCTCAAAATAATTTTTATTTGAAACTTTTTTTACAAACTGTTTAGTTTCCCAGATATTTTTGTAACACAGAATATTTTTTATGATTTCACTTATTTGAAAGGGTAGAGGGTAGGTATTTATATTTTATATTAGATAACTCTTCTTTTTTTAATTGTTAAAACATATTATTTGTAATAAAATTTTATGTACATATTAATGATTAATGATAACAATTAATTGTACTTATTTACAATACAGAATCTGCATATGAACAAAGTAAAATGTGAAAACGTTTTCTATTTTATAATAAACCAAACCTAGGATAAATAGCAATAAAGTTATAACATTTTAAGTTGATAGCTTCTTTTGACAGGATGTAAAATTTTATAAAATAAGTCGATTGGCAAAATATTTTGTATATTTAAATAAAAAAGATAATTTTTCTGGGTCTAAAAAAATCAAAAAACTAAGCGAGGGGGCCAATTTTGAACATTTTCTTTAAAAGTGTATTTTAAGTTCAATTTATTATTTATTATTAAAAAAGGATATTTATTTATTTATTTTTTATGTATACAAATACATATATATATATAAAACATTGTAATAAAAAAAGAACATGTAATGAGAAAACATAAAAAAGTAGGTAACAAAAAAAATCTGCAAAAGTTTGTAACTTGTCTGCAGAATAATTATAAGTTAACATATAATAAAATCATAAAATTAATTAATAACAAATATAATTAAATAAATAATTAATAAATTAAACATTAACTAGATATTTTAAAAATATATACACATTTTTTTTAATTTAATTAATCATTATTGAATTCAGACATTTATAATAATTATCTCTTATAAATTTTTTAATTTTATTTAAAAATTGAAATTTAGATTTTCTAAAAAATAATTTCAAATTTGTTGGCAACATATTATAAAATTTTGATAAAAGAAAAACAAAACATTTTTGAAATACTGTTTTCTTTGGAGGAATACTACTGGAACAATTTTCAGTTCTTTTCGCTTTTGTATTATAATTATGTGAAATTTTGGAAATTAATTGTTTATTTTTATATAAATATTTATAAATTTGTAATGAATATAATTGTTGTATTGTTAATAAGTTTGTTTCACTAAATAATAATTTTGAACTATAATCTTTTGATTTTTTAAAAATAGTTTTAATAATTAATTTTTGTGCAATATATACTGGATTTAAATATATATATTACTACATGAACCCCAAACAAGAAGACCATATTCAAGTATTGATTGAATTAATGAAAAATATAATATTCTTAAATATTTAAATTTATAAAATACATAATTTAGTTGTCTTATTTTATTTTCTATATATTCTGAATGAATATTCCATTTTAAATTTTGATCAATATATAATCCTAAATATTTTAACGATTCAGTTTTGTTTATGATGGAACAGTTATTACAATGATTTTTACAATTTGGTTCATGTATTATTATATTTATCTGATTCGTTGTATTTTTATTATGTGGAGTGAAACACATGAATTTGGATTTATCATTATTTAATAATAAATAATTACAGTTTAGCCAGTCTTTAATTTCTTTCATTTTACAGTAAATTTTGTTAAAAATATCATTCCAAGTATTTCCTGAAAAATAAATCACAGTGTCATCCGCATAGCAAATAATATCTATATTTTCTTCAGCTAAATTTAATAAATCATTAATATAAATATTAAAAAGCAATGGTCCTAGTACGCTACCTTGCGGAACCCCACAATTAATTTCTTGTTTTTTACTATAGTATCCATTTACTTCCACAATTTGAAATCTTTTTTTAAAGTAATTTTCCATTAATGATTTAGATAAACCCCTTATACCATAATATTCCATTTTTTTTAAGAAAATATCATGATTTATGCAATCAAATGCTTTTTGTAAATCAAGAAATAGTCCAACAGATAATTTTGATTTATTAAAATTATTATAAATTTTATTCATTAAATAGGCTAAAGCATCATTTGTATTTGAAGTTTTAACAAATCCAAATTGATTTTTATGAAGAATATTGTATCTTTTAAAAAAGCTTATAAACTGTTCATATACATATATGTTTTTGAAATAATTCCGATAGATTTGATAAAATTGAAATAGATCTATAATTTGAAGTATATTTTTTATTTCCTGATTTAAAAATAGGTTTAACTTTAGAAACTTTAAAATTTTCAGGGAAATAACCATTTTCAATACATCTATTTATGAAAATTTTTAATGGATCAGAAATATGATCACTAATGTTTTTTAATATTTCCGCTGTTAAATTATCAATTCCAGGTAATTTATTATTTCTTAATTGTATAATATAATTTCGTATTTCATTATTTGAAATAGGTTGTATAAATAAAGTTTTACATATAGGTTTTATCAATTCTAAAAAGTTTTTATTTGATTTATCAATATTTTTTATAATTTTTTGATTAATATTAATAAAGTAGTCGTTAAATTCTGATGAAATTTGAGATTTTTCTGTAATTATATTATTATTATGAATAATTTCTTTAATTTATATTTTTTCTGAATTTCGCCCAATTACTTCATTTGCTATTTTCCAGATTTTTTTTAAATTATTTTGACATTTTTTAATTTCATTTTTAAAATAATTCTCTTTTGTTATTCTTATTATTTCATTCAGTTTATTTCTATACTTTTTATATCCTATTTCAACTGAAGTATTATTTTTATTATTTTTATATATTTGAAACAATTTATCTTTTTGTTTAATAGATTTAATTATACCATTTGTAATCCAAGATTTTTTTTTATTATAATTTTGTTTCTTAACAATATACGTTGAGTTTATAATTTGTTTATTTAATATTTCTATAAATGTATAGAAATATAATAATTTAAAATATCTTTTTTACACAAAGACAATTATACAGGGTGTCTAAACTTTTTTCCAGCAAAAAAAATTATATTGTAAATTCACGAGGCTTAAAAATAAAGACAAATTCCAAAGTACACTTGATCAAAATAAAATAAAATTTATACAGGGTGTCCCACAAAAATTATTAAAATTTTAAAATTGTAACTTTTTAAGGAGTCGAAAAGCATATTAGTTCATAGGAATTTGTTGTTGAGAAATATTTAGATTTCCTATCTAAAAAAATTTTTTCTGAAAAGAAACTTATTTAATTGAGTTTTACATTCTGTCATTACATTCATTAAATTTGAAATCCAAACATAAACAAGAAATCATAATTATCTAGGAAATTTGTACAATTCATTAAAAATATATTCTAAAATTCTAAAATAATTTGCAAATATGAAAAAGGTGAGATATGTTTTATTTCGTGACCCGTCAAAACAGTCCCGACAAACGACAAAATAGCTCCTTACAATTAATTGTGTAAGTCGATGAATTTTCCAGTTGGTGAGTTAGTGAATTGTTGATACATATTACCATTGGTAACTGTCTTATTTCTTGGTCAATTACTAAGAAATAAGACAAAAAAATCCAAAGCACACTTTATTCAAATAAAAAATTCAAAATAAAATGAAATTCATACAGAGTGTTCCACAAAAACCATTAAAATTATACAATTTTAAAATTGCTGTAACTTTTTAAGTAGTCGAAAAAAACATTAGTTCATAGGATTTTTACATTTACTATCTAAAAAAGAAAGAAAGTGAGACATCCTGTATACAAAATATTTTGCTAAGTGATTATTTAATTGAGTTCAGTCAAAACAATTTCTTATTGAACCAACACACCAAAAATGTCATTAAAGTACAACCTTATGCAACGCTTAACAGGCTTTAACAAGTCATTTTTATGTTCCTTGATTCATGCATTTCCGAAGTAAATCGGTTACAATCGGGTATACTTCACGTTGACAATGATTAGATAGGGGGAGTAGAAATGCATTTTAGGAAACCCAATATACACTAACATTATATTGTGTATTGTATGTAAATTAAATGTCGAATTTTAAAATAATTTTTTATATTGCCTACTATTATACTTTAAAAATTTAAAAAATAGCATGTTTTATTCGCATGTATCCGCGCGAACTAATAAAACAATATACTATTATTCTAGATATTCTATATTTTTTGTGAAACCCGAAACCATATATGCTTGAATTTTTATTTCTTATGGTTCTAGAAAATCTAAAATATTTCGCCGATTTAACCTCAACCCCAACACTCTGATGGAGCAGAAACCATAATTCAGATTTTTCTTTTTCATTAATTTTTTGTTTTCATTTTTTTGTAATATTTCTTGGATAAATTTCACGGTTTTCTATGGTTTCATTTTTGTTACTTCTAAAAAGTGGATTGTAGTTAAAAAAGTTAATAATAAAAATATAAATAAATTTTAAAGCCATTAAAATTACCATTATGTAAATATTTTAACCAAAATTTATCATTATTTGCAGAAAAAAAAGGATATAATTGGTTGAGTGAACTACCATTTTATTGTTGTGTTTAATGTTTTAATTAAGACTGTTAGATGCGGGCGAATGCCTAAATATGAAAGCAAAGCCGAAACGATTACTGAATAGTCACCGCATTGTAAACGTGATCTTGTTAATCGATTGTTGCGTTAGTCAATCAACTCAAAACTTTCATTTTCTCTATAAATCACCTCGACTATTATTATTATTACTATAAATTTAATCACACGTATAAGTAGCACTTTTAAATTTTTAATCTTTAATCACGAACAAATCTTTTATAAGAGCCCCATAGGTTACTGGAGCAAAAATGTTAAAAATGTCAGCAGAGTATAATCATAATATTTATTTTAAATAAAATTACTATTTGTCATAGACGTCTACGTATGAATTTAATTGGATAACGCCCGAGGAAATATTTCAAAATTTGTACA
Source organism: Stenus bimaculatus (assembly GCA_963971135.1). NCBI lineage: Eukaryota > Metazoa > Arthropoda > Insecta > Coleoptera > Staphylinidae > Stenus > Stenus bimaculatus. The sequence continues at coordinate 69,122,901 of OZ020180.1, read as the reverse complement.
GTGCCAGCGCACAGTAAGAAAGAAGTTAACAAGGAAAAAGTGAAGATGAAAGTTAAGCATGTAATAACATACTCCAAAATATCAGAAAAAAATTACCATTATGGTTTTAATAGTAAAAAACTTGGCGATAGGAGATCTTTTTACCTATATCGTACTGGCTTTTTACATAATTTAAAAATATTGGCTTAACTTCTTGCAAACTATTTTTTAAGGAATTTTCGAAGATTGTAGTACGCAGCTACAACATCTTTTCTATAACAAAATGCTAAATTAAAGTATTATTTACAATCTTTTAATGTTTATAAATAGAAATTCTAGATAGATAGAAAGATCATAGCATAATGCATTTAGGTAGATACCTACTTATAGACGTTTGTAATTCCTGAAGAAAAATGGAAGAAACATCATCCTGATGAAGAAGTCTAGATATTTAGTTAAATAAAAATAACTTCACACTTCACATACAGAGTGAAAAAATAGTAAAGCAAACATTATTCGAAAAAATATTATTCAATCAAATCAAAAATAACAATATCGACAAAATCCATCTTCAGAAGTGAATGTCATGAAATATTAGTTGTGTTTTTTACAACATCAGTTCAATTTTAATTCAAGTTCAGTTGATCAAACGCCAACAGGCTTTTTAAAAATAACAAGAAAATTCAAATAAAAGAAAAGAAAGAAAAGTAGTAGCTTCTTCGGACAAATCTTTTATTTTAATAAATTACGGACACGAATAAACAACAAGAAGTAAATTCAATTAAAAAATTATAATAGTGTTGGTTATGAATAGTCAAGTGAACTAAACTGAACAAGTGATCCAAGGCAAGAACAGTTTAAGTTACAAATTGTTAATTGTACTAGACAATAGACAACTGATTTATTTCAAAGGATTTTGTAAAAAGAACACAAGGATTATTGCGGAGTCTAGCCATTTGCTCGCCCTCTGGTGGCGAACAAGTGAACCTAATTCTAAGGTACTCGACGGCATTATTTCGTCCCAAGTGCATTTTCTATGTTTTAATCCAAATTAATTTAATAGTTTTTGTAAAAACTTATTATTAGATTGTGATGTGATTATAATTGACAAGATTTGAAACATAAACACACTTATTTTTGGCTAACACTACCTTACTTCCGCCATGTTTGTTTACATGTAGAGTACCCTATATTGATAGCTGGAATTCACAATAAGAAAATACCTAGATAAATCAGTAACGTGTCAGCGATTTGTTCAATTATTTAATATTGTAATTATTATTTCAATATCTGAGCTTCTTAAACTTCTTCAAGTTTGAAATAAAATAAGGTAAAAGTTACATTCAAAAATTTGAAAAAAAACATAACGAACGTTTTACTATTCTCGATGAATAACACATAACTTTATAAAATATCAACCAATTATTTGTTCAAAATAATATTTACCATCTATTTTTTTAGATTAAAACTGGGACTCCCTTAATTTTTTTTATGTTTATTTTGTGATAAAATAGCATTGACAAGTATAGAAAAATGCATATTTTTAATTGTAAAGGAAACATACTATCATTTAAAAAGAAAATATTTCAATTGCTATAACAACAAAATAGAGGAAGAAAAGGAAAAACCAAAAACTTCAAAATATGCATTGAAATATTCTCACAAACTTTTACATAATTTTAATTAAGTACGTATATTATAAAATTCTTACTAATATTTTACAGGATAAAAACTAAGTTACTTTCTATCACTTATGTAGAGGTTCAAAACCATAGTGTTTTAGTTAATCAATGGGTTACAAGCAAGTGAAAATTGTAACTAAGTTAGTAACTTTTACTAGAAACGATATACTTTTTCTGAATTAAACTAATTTTATCTGGAATTATTGACAAAAACCACAAAGCAATTACTTTTTCTTAAAATTTATTAGCAAATGCTTAGATAAATAAATAAATAAAATACCGCCTAGTACCGCATGATCAATATTTTAATAATAAAAATAATATATTTATTAATGTTGGTAGATTTACAATCTTTAATACATGTTAGAAACAGAATATAATAATATACTAATAAAATATATTTTACAAAGTTAATAAATTGAAGCTTACAATTACAATGAAATATTTTTTATAAATCTTCAAAGTTACTTAGCAAGAATTCATCAGTTCTATAGAAAGGTCTATCAAATATATCTTCATTTTGGTTTTGAATCTTAATGTGGATAGAGGGCAGACGCTTTATATGCTCTACATCTTTTACAATTGTATTTCAGAAAAGAACAATTCAATTTCAGAAATCATCAATTGTAATTCAGAATAGTCAATTGTATTTCAGAAATCATCATTTGTAATTCAGATCAATTGTATTTCAGAAAAATTAAATTTTAGAATAGACCTTTTGTAAAATATTGAGGAAGCCAAGAGTTTTTGGCAGATTATTTCAATTGGGCTTAACATTATTGAATAACTAAAAGCCTGGTTTTAAATTTGGAAAGGACACTTTTGATGAAATGTGTATGCTGTTCACGTGTACAATCACCGCCAAAAATTCTTGACTTCCTCATTTTCTTATAATTGGTCCTTTTTGAAATTAAATTGATTTTTCTGAAATAAATTTAATGCTTTCTGAAATACAATTGATCTTTTCTTAAATTCAATTGACTATTCTAAAATACAATTGACTTTTGTGAAATACAATTGATGCTTTCTGAAATTCAATTGACTATTCTGAATCGAATTGATCATTTCTGAAATACAATAGGTGTAGTAAAACGTTAAAAAACTTGACTGTGGTTCGTATTTACATCCCATAATATGTTTCCATCAATATGAAACCCTAAAAATTTCACTGACAATGGACTACAATATTCTGTTTCCTTTAGAGTGAATAGTATGTTTATTGTTTTCTCTGGATAAATTTTGAGTTCATTGCTGTTAAACCATACTTCAGCTCTCGATTATGTCTCGGTATTCTTGTCTATAGCTGCGTTTAAATCCATATTGCCATGACACTAGTCAGCGGTTGTATACCGTTTCATCGACAATACACTTTCATCCACATAACGTTTTCATCGAATATAATTTCATAGATGGTCCGTTTCATCGACACACCTTTTTATCGACAAGGACCTTTCATGGACACTACTTATTCATCGACCCGGGCGTTTCGTCGACATTACCTTTTTATCGACAACCGTTTCATGGACACTACCTTCTCATCGCCAATATAGACTGTGGTTGATGAAACGAAATTGTCGAGGAATTGGTAATGTCGATGAAACGTCTTTGTCGAAGAAAAGGTTTGTCGATGAAAAAGTAATCTCGATGAAATGTTTGTCGATGGAGATAAAGTCGATGAAACGTCCGTGTCGATAAATTAGCCATGCCGATGAAACTGTCGTGTCGAGTTAAAGTCCTGTCGATGAAACCGTTGTCGATCAAAATGCACTGTCGATGAAAGGACTGACGATGAAGTGATAGTACGCCATCATCATTATATACCTATTGTGACGTTAGCCTCTTTGACGATGACTGGGAAATCATTCATGTATATCTGAAAAAGTAGAGGGTCAAGTTTCAACTCTTGAGGGATTTTATTTTTATTGGTAGGAGATTTGATAAACAGTTACAATTTTTCACTGCTTGTACTCTGATAAGAGGATATTAATCTGATAGGGAGGATGTTGTAAGCATAGAGCTTCCTCAGGAGGAATGCATGGGCGACACAATCGAAAGCCTTTGAAAGGTCAATAAAAGTACAAGTGAAAAATAGCGCATTTCGAAACAGACCAAGGTTGTTTCAGTGAAATCAATGACAGCATCAACAATCGACCTTCCATCTCTGAAAGCGAAATCATGTTTATTTAAGAGCCATTTCCCAAACGGAGAATATAGTGGTTTAGTTCTGCAGTCATAAAAGCTAGTATGAACAACATTTTTGTATAATTTTTTTTGTAGTTGATTGAGAAGTCATTTCTTTAATTTTTGCCAGAAGGAAAAAAAAATTGGAGAATGTACAAAAAAAATATAATGATCTAAAAGTACCTTAACTTTGGACCCCTATAATTAATTTTGTGCTAGGTTGCAGAAGGTAACTCTGTTGCAGGATGTAGCCTAATCAATTAAGATTATAAATCTGAAAAAAAATTGAAAATCTAACGAGGGAAACTTGAGTTATGACTGCAGAACTAATGCTCGATTTCATGATTTTTTACAATTTTTCCTCCCAAACTCGCGCGCCCTCTAGGGATTCGCATTAATGATCAGTTATTTGGTCAAAATTTGCAAAGAAGCTTCTGAAAAGTGGGATGGATTTTCTATTCTTTGTTATTATCTTCAACGGAAAATTTATCGCGGGTGTCTAGGAAAATGCTCTTAATATAGCATTCTCCTCAAAAACTCCATAAGTTGTTTTTTGACACTTTTTCAAAAATCTTGGAGATGATTGGTAATACTGATATTGGCCTGAATTGTTTATAGCGGAGTTACCTCCTTTCTCAAAAATTGGTTTTACCAGGGCCACCTTCAGAGAATCGGGGAGGACACCACTCCTGATACATGGATTATTTTAGATATAAAATTGATTAGTGTTTCGTTGGAGGACTTAATTATTTCCGTAGATAGTTCATAGCAATCTTTGGTTTTGCTATTTTTAAACTATATTCTAAACTTATTTTACTCAGATATCAGAAACTAAAATACGTTCAAACGATCCAAGTACTCTTGGAGAAAATGGACTTGGACGCTGTGTGCTAATTACTTGGACGCACCTAAGTTCGTGTAAAAACATGAACAAAATTGTGTTCAAGTAATGTGCGCGCATTATCCAAGTTTAGTTTGTACCTTGGACAAAGTTGGCTTGGGCGCTGCGCACGCATTACGTGAACAAGTGCTCTATGTCAAAAAGCAATTTTGAATAGCTTTTTTTGCTTGGTTAATGGTTAACCAAAAATTTGATATCAGTCCATTAACTTCTTCGGTTCTTTCCTCACCACTCGAACCGACATATTTTGGTTAACCAAACAATTGGCTTGAACTAAAGGATCCGTGATGTCAAAAATTAATCATTCGAATGCGGTTGGTTCAAATATGGCAGACCAATCTATGAACCAAACACGAACTAAAACGATTAGAAATCACTTAAAGCTTGTTCACACGAGAAATGACTTAGGACTTAGACACAAATTGGAACATCAGTTAAAATGGCGGATTTGATGTTACAAGTTACAAGGTTTAGAATTCGTCGCGAAGATGCTTATAGAAGAACTTTAAATTAAAAGAAAATGCTTAAACAATAATGGAAAAAAATCCTGGACCCGGAAATTAATCACCTTTCTTCTAGTCTACTAACCTAAAATTCCAAAGCACTTCCTCAGATTCGTATGTTCACTGAATTTTATTTTCTTTATCCGTAAATTTTGTTATCTGTGCTTTAGTTTTTTATTGATTCTTTTTCGGTTTTACTTCACTTTACGCCATTTTTACTTTGGATCAAACTTCACTTGGAACCAACTCAACTTGGATATTACATCTTACATCAAGCTTTGATGAAAGTGTTTAGACGATCAAAGAAGTCTTTAAGTAAACTAAAAAAATGATAAAAATACAATGAGAAATCTGTCAATTTTTTAGTTTGAGTATCATTTCATCTTCAACTGTACAACGGCCAAAAGTGTGAATATGTGATATAAAACAAAAAAAAAATCATTTCGTCGAGCAGCAGTGTTTTTATTTTGTCCCCAGTTTCAAATATTTTGTTGAAATAAAAGACTTGTTAAATTGGTATTTTTTTTTATTTTGTGATCTTGAAATTATTCAAGATGTCTCACTTTTTTTCTAGCATTTTTTTAGATAGTAAATGTGATTAATTTTTAGTCACGTGTTTAACGTTAACGAGGTCTCTAAATTTTTCGTTACGGTCGCTGAATACAGGCTATTATGTAAGATGATGACAATTTAATCAAGTATTTGGATTATATTTTTACACTATTCTTTACTTTAAACTTTGACCTATAGAAAATTTAATTAATTAATAATAGTAATTACTTGTACCCACACTTATGCAAATTTTCTTTAACATAATATGAATGTTATAATAATTACGCCGACATAACCAATAAGCATTCAATAAAAGACATACCCAATGTATTTAAATACTCCAGTCGTTACTAAAACTAAAAGTGAAAGTATTCGTAATATTTTTTTCCGGCTTTACTGCCAGAAGTGACCTAAATTTAATTCAAAAATTATTTCTGCACAAATTTCCTTACAGTTTATACTTTTGCTTTCGTAATGACGTACTGCTACAGGTCATTATATGCTGGTTAATAAAGTGAGTTGACTTGCACTCTACCTTCACTTTGAAAAAAAAGTTTACTGGTGTGTTTATTTTTTCACTGACCTTTACTTTTTAAGAGAAATTAAACGGAATTTAATTTGAATATTTTTCAAGGATCGTCGAAATTACTATTGAATGAGCTTTTTTACGGTTTTAATTAGCATAATTTAGAAACACAGTTTAATTACTAAATAAAAGCGTTAATTAAATATTAATCAAGTACTAAAAATATTAAATATTATTGGACTGCTAAAAATATTTTTTGCAATTAATGTACCGGATTCATAAAATTAATAGGCATTCAAAAAACTCAATGTTTCTTATGGGTATTTAATTGTAGAAAAATGTTTTTTAATAATTTCAAAGCATTCCGTTTATTGCAAATATTTAATATTTCTGCAGGACGACCATTTTAATATCGATGCTAAAGGTCACAAAAAGTTTCTTCAAAAATTTGAACGAATTTGATTTTTTTAAACACATTATTTTTTAAAATTTTAGTGTTTTTTTTAAATTTAATGGAAGAATAATAACAAAAAATTTAATTTTTGGTTATAATAAATTTTACATCCAGAGATTTTTTAAACTTTTAGACAAACTGAAATTTAAATAAACAGGTAATAACTTAATTTACTACTGGATTTTATTTGTTAATTTCTTTTAGAATTAATGCTTCGTGTTTTAGATATATAAGCGTGTATTCAACGACCGTGATGAAAATTTTAGAGACGTCGTTAAAGTTAATCACGTCTTTAAGAAAATATTTCTTATGAAGAAATATTTTTTAATCACGTGATTAACGATAACGACGTCTCTAAATTTTTCTTCACGGTCGCTGAATACACGCTAATGTGTTCATTATTTACAAAAAAAACCTACTTCCAGTTTCAAAAATTATGTTTTTCTTTTTTTCGAAAATAGACAGTTTTTCTTATAGAAAATTATACTGAATCCTAAAAAAGTGGCAGATTAGAGCTCGGTCTTACTAGGATATTGGTAAAATGTGTTGATTTTTCTATGCAAACACTTTTATGGTTTTATTAGCCGAGGCTGAATTTTTGAATCTAGTAATTTTCCCAAAAAAAATTACTAATAGTTTTTAAATTTTTATCCTTTTGAAATAATATCAACTGTATTTTGCAGGCACTTTCATTTCTGATTTGTTTCAGAATAATTTTATTGGTTCCAGTTTTTATCTATGGTTCCAATAAGGTTAGAGTTTATATAGAATGTACGTGGTATTTACATAAAAATAATAAACAACGAATAAGGTAACAACCAGTTGTTGTTACATCGGTTTTAATTATTGAATAAAGATTACCTTGAGTAAATACGGTATTGCTGTTTTATATAATTCTTAAAAATCTTTTCGTTATTTCAATGACAACTAAAAGGTTTTTAAAGTTTTGAAGGAAATATTAAAAAAGTAGTGTTTGAAAATTGGATAACATCATGGCTATGTGGCAGTGGAACCTTGGATTTAGCAAGAAGATTTTGGAAAATTCTGTAAAAATCCAGTTATGGTCCATACTTGAAAAAATATGTTTTTTTCCAGAAATTAACATATGTCACAAAAAATAATATTCCAGAAACTTTCGGACTAATCAAAACTTTTGGCGCTTGAACGTGTCTGAATTTATATTCAAACTCTTCAATTTTTTTCGGAAAATATAAGAAATTGGTTTCACTTTAATTTTAATTTTAGGCTTAGAAAGTTCATATACAGGGTGACCCAGTCATATGCCCACGGTCTATATCTTCTTTGCTATAAAACATATCGACTTGCGGTTTTCACCAACATATAGATACATGCATGCCCCACAATTTAAAAATATTTTCGATATACAGGTTGTCCCATCATGGCCTACTGAACCAAAGTTATATTTTTTTAAATGGAACACATTTTTGGATTCCTTATAAAAAAATAATTTTACTTTGTATAAACTTTTATGGGTCTATCATCACTCGTTTTGCTGATATTTGCCATTTAAGCCAAAAAAAGATCAATTTTTGAAAAATCACTGCTCAAAAACAGATGAACATTTTGGCTTGAAATTTTGTCAAAAATTTTTCAACATAGTCTAGTCTACAACTATCATGTCAAATTTAAGTTTGTGATATTTTTTTATCAGGGTGCCTTATAAAACGCAAATTGAACAGTTACACGAAATTTTCAAATGGAACGCCCTGTATATTTTAACGTCAGTCGGTGGCATATGACTGTGTCACCCTGTATGTTTCCCTTTTTAATATTTACAATTTACATTTAAACGTCTAATAGTAGGAAACTATTTGAAATTATCTATTATTTTTTCCGGATCACGTCTATTCAAATAATATTGGAGATCATCATCTCGGTAAATTCTAAAAATATTTAAAAAAATCTACTATCAATTTTTTTCTTCGCAGTAATGGGGTTTAAAGCAAATTTTTCTCTCATTCTATTTCAATTCCTTCAATGTATCTAAAACTGGATCTAAAACTGGATCTACTGTATCTAAAATTTGTTGTTTGGTCATACGTCATACGACATAAAAATTGAAAAAAAATTAGGCAATTGATTTAAAAACTGTGATTTTAAAGACTATTTATCCATAAAAATGCTATAAATAGAAACCGAGTTTCTAACACTTTCATAATGAAGCCATTAAATTTTAGTATAATTTTATTAATAGGAGCATCATTAAGATAAATTGAAATTGAGAAATAATTTTAATTTTACTTTCAATTGCTAACACCTAAAGGCCAGATTACAGTTATTGCAAAAATTGCTCCACAAATAACAGTTTTAACTTAAAACACTTTTTTTATTTCATTAAAATTCATTAATGCTACTATGCGGAAAGAAGAAGTGTGTGACCATGCTTTGTGACACCTGTTGAATTATTTTATTACATTTCTTAGAATTTGAAGATTATACTTTCTGCATTCTGATGCGAGTGATTTATTACCACAAATGTCTTGCTTCGAGCTAACTGTTTTCACTTTTTTATTCTTCCATAATTTGTAACATACGCATCGCATCACGATGGTCTCATCATATTTTGAAATTGCTCGTATAACACGATTTACATTTGTAAGTATATTGTAATCCATTAAACTTGTTTATGGTTGAGAATTTTAAATAAGGTTAAATGATAATTGAAGATTGAAGAAAAAATTACATGGATTATGCTCATCTATATTAAAATAATTAAAAATTATAGAAAGCCCGAAATCATTTATTATTATTAAATTAAGAGTAAGAAGATAGATATCCTAAATATATCACGATTTTGTAATTTGTAGTAGTTTGGCCTAATTAATTATAATAGGACCAAATTTCTAAATATTAAACTATTTTTTGCAAGATATTTTTTTCCAATTTTTGCAACTACAAATTTTAAGATTTAAGGGTATTATTAAAGGGCATACATTTAATTTTGTAGTCTGTAGTCTAGTAGTATTATAAATAAAATGGTAGCATAAAAAATCTAAATTGCAGTTGCAATGGGCAGTATTAATTAATATAAATCCCATTAATATTTCAGATTGGCAGAAAAGCTATTATTTGTGGCAGCAATTAATTATGGCAATAAAATGGAGGCACTGATAATTTTATATCATTAGTATAAAAATAAAATGGCAGTATACCAAAGTAAAACGACTTTTGGTAGTAAAATTAATTTTATAATAAAAATAAATAAATAATAAAATATTTACATTAAGGGCCGGTAATGCGGAAAAAATTTAGTTGATGAAGTGTTTTGATAGTAACATTTTGACATATGAAGTTTTTATTATTAACCCTATTTGTAGATATTAAAACACTTCATAAACTAATTAAAATTCCCTGGCCTTAAAATAACAACAGGGCCTTTTTTGTTTTATGTATGTATTTTTATAACAACTTATTTTTTTAAAGCATTCTCTTCAAAATAGGATACAAAATTTATGTTATCACATAAATTTATGTTTTTTCAAATTTAAAAACAAAACGCGCAATTTTTACGAATCCATCTTTGTGTTGCTTCCTCAAAATTTTTTGTTTACCCGACAAAGATAAAACTTATAACAAATGATAGCTACAACTTTTGAATACACCAAATAAAATATTACAAAACCTGGGTTGATTATAAAGAAAATAATTTTAAGAATAATCTCAGCCAACAATTCAAATATGGTTTTTCAAAAATTTTGATTTTTGTGTGTCTATTTTTTTCTTTATTTTACAGGTTTAGCACTCCAAATTCTTACTTTTGCAGATCAATTTGACCTTTTAAAAAAACAAATTCACTAATTTGTGAATCATTTTCACCCACCAGTAAATAAAATTAAACTTGTATTAGAAATTAATTTTACCTTTTGTAATTCGAATTCATCCAGTTGTAAATAAAGTTCACCATTTTGCAAATGCATTTAAACCATTTGCAAATCAATTTAATTTTTCTATACTCATTTAAAAAAACATTATTTTTGTGATTTTTAAATAATAATCAAGTAAAATGAAAATTATTACATATGTAGTGCTACCAAAAAATTATACAAAATTTAATAAAAACTTTTTTCTAGTTTTGACAAGTTAGACTAATTTCCACTGATTTTGGGTTTTAAAATTTTTCCAATTGTATTTCAGAAAAGATCGATTCAATTTCAGAAATCATCAGTTGTAATTTAGAATTCAGAATAGTGAATTGTATTTCAGAAAGCATCAATAGTATTTCAGAATAATCAATTTAATTTCAGAATTGTATTTCAGAATAGTTAATTCAAATTCAGAAATCATTGTGCACATTCACCGCCAAAAACTTTTGACTTCCTCATTTTTTTATAATTGGTCTTTTCTGAAATTAAATTAATTTTACTGAAATACAGTTGATCTTTTGTGAAATACAATTGACTAGCCTGAAATACAATTGATACTTTCTGAAATTTAATTGATTATTCTGAAATACGATTGATGCTTTCTGAAATACAATTGACTATTTTGAAATCTAATTGATCTTTTCTGAAATACAATTGGAAAAGGTGTAGTAGAAAAGTAAGATAGATTTCCAGATGGTTAAAATACATTTGTATAAAGGTGAAATTAATTATACTACAAGTAAAAATAAGACAAAAAGTTCATATAAACATTTATCCAAAACTCAACTGTTACTGAGATACAGGGTGTTGAAAATTCTTTTTATTTTTACGTTTTATTTATTTTCTCTAGATCAGCTGAATAAAAATTAATAAAAATTTGAGGGTGAGTACTTCTCATGGATATACACCTTTGGATATTACTTTTGTCTTAATTTAATAATACAGTGGCGAAGAAATGTGTAAAGGTGCCCCCTTTTTTAAATTTATTTGGTACACCACTGCAAAATTTTACAGTTTTGTTTGAATTTTTAAAATCTTTATTAAATTTAACACAAAGAAGTATACTATTAAATTTTGATAGGATTAGTGGCATTTCAGTAATTAAGTGTTTTATAATCTAGTACCCAGTACCTTTGTTAACATAAAACTAATTTTCAAAATTTGAAACAAATTAAATTCAAATAAGAAAAATTAAATCTAAAAACTCTTAGTATAACATTTTTAACTTTTAGAAAAATATTCAAAATTGCCGTCCTTATTTATTTTTTATAAAAATATAAAATTTTAACAAGTTCACTGGACCATAAATTTTGAAATTACAGAAATTCCACTATACCTATCAAAATTTAGCAAGTGCACTTTTTTGTGTAAAATTAAATCACGATTTTAAAAAAATCAAACGAAATCAATTTTGCAGTGTATAATGGTAAATGGCGGTGTTTGTAATACACCAGGTTAATAAATTAGTAAAGAACATTCAAAAAATACACAAAAGTAAAAACAAAAATTAAAAATATGATTATTTGCAATAAAACGTAAAAAAGTAAAAACAAAATTTAAAAAATTGGAAAAAAAATTAAAAAAAAATTATATATTATGGACTCAAATTATTGTTGAATTATTATTATTTTTGTACTCATTGCCATTTAAAAAACAAAAGTTGCCTGTAGTTTTTCGAATGTTTTTAGAAAAAATAAAAATCTTTTAATATTTATTTATTATTATTTATTAAAATCTGACAAAAAATAACGAAACTTTTCGTTTGCTATTTAATATTTGTGCAACACTCTGTATAAGAAACTTGAAGTTATTTCATGTGAAGTTTTGTACTGGATTAATTAATAATAAGTCTTTTTTTAATGTGTAAATCTTTTTCTTAAATTACCTTAATGTAAAAAAAAAATGATTAAAAATATTATCTCTAGTTGAATAGTTTAATTTATTTCTTGGTTAAATTATTGTAAAGAAAGAAATTACCTAAGACGTAAAACGGTATTTTTCTAAGTGAAAATTACATATTATTCTGTTTTAAAATAGAAAAATCTTAGTTGTACAGAAGTGAATAGTAATTAATCATTTAAGTCTGGGAACGTAAATGTTCTTTATGGAAAATAGCAATTAATTAAATGCATAAAATCAGCAGCACTTTGTTATTAAGCAACCTTCCTTAAATCATTAAAATAATATTTTATAACAACCGTCCTTGCATTTACATGTAATAAATAAAACGCATAAATAAATTTTGATATTTTGGGCACGTTTAATATTTTATTTTTTAATCAATTAATAAAAAATATATCTTAATTGCGTTAAATAAACATTTTAGGTAATTACAACGTGATTTACATCGATAATTTGTTGGTCTTTCGAAATTTTAAATTGGCGGATTTAATTTAAACAAATTATCTTAAGAAGTGTGTTTTATGATTAATGATATATCTCTGAGCTAAAAGGTTTTTAAGTTAAGTATTGCACAAAATCACTAATCCAATTATTAATTATTAAGGCCATGCATTTGTGCTGATAATTTAAAACCGTAATTGGCTTTTACACTACTTATTGGAGTATTTGTGAAAATTGCTCAATTATCTTGTTTAATTCCAATTTTTGTGTTGTTACACACCAGTCACTGCTCACTGCTAATACTCAAGGTGTTAACAATCCTAACTACTATTCATTAATAGACAATGGATTTATAAGGTGAAATTAAACCTGTAAGAAAAGCTGAACTTAATACCTCAATCAATTTTTAATTTCCATTGTTTCGATTTGCAATTAGAACACGGAGGCGTTGAAGTCACTTAAAACATAAATTATAGTTACCTCTCAATTATTTTTTAATTCAATTTCAGATTTACCAAATATAGGCGTCTATAGGCTAAGTAGGCAATAATTCTTTTGATTTGTTTTAAGTGGAAAATGTTGATGCTAAATTAATTAAAGAATAAAAAAACCTATTTAACAAAACTGTAAAATTATAGAAAGCACGTCTAATTAATTAAAATTAAATTATCTTCTATTATAGGAAAACCAATAAACACATAATCAATGGGCGACAAAATTGTAAATCCAACACTGATGGATTCGCTGCCAAGAATGCACCTATATTTTATACAAGGTGTGCCATTTTTTTTCAGAAAATTTCCTTAGGTTTTTGTGGTAAATTCCTATATAAATTCTACTTTATTGTGAATTTTTTCATTTAAGTGTGCTTTGGATTTTGTCTTTAACATTAAACCAACTGGCAATTCAATCTAACCCATCTCCCTCTTGCGGCCGGGTGCGGAACTTATAAAATGACGTCATAAGTAGGTTAGTTGCTATTTGTATAACAGTTTTTAAGGAGGTTCTGCCGCTTAACGCTGACTTACTATTGATGTCATCGTAAAATTGCCTATTTTTTTAATTAAATTGAATCGCCAATCAGATACGTTTATTTTAGTGTGTTCTTCTCCCGATTTTAAAAACAGCCTAAAAGCAATTGAGCAAAGACAAATCCAAGGCGTAGTATTTATATGAAAATAAAAAAAAATTATACACAAAAATCATTAAAATTTTGAAATTATAAATTTTTTGTTTATATGAATGACATTTACTATCTAAAAAATTGCTGAAAAAAAAAGTGGCACACTCTGTATACAGTTTACTAAAATTTCATTTTTTTGTAAAAAAAGTATTGCAACGTCTTCGACAAGACTGTTTTAATTATTAATTTGAAAAAAATTATCTACTATAAAAATATTTCTTGAATTTATTTTTGAATAAAAAAATTATTAAAATTCTTATATTTTTAATTTCAAGAAATATTATATTTTTGCTTTTTCCACATAAGTTTTCGAAATAACCCTGTATAAGTAAGTGGATGATCAAATAAAGTAAGCTGATAGAGAAAGTCATTTCCAATAAATACAGGGTGACCCAGTCATCTACCCACGATCTATAGCTTCTTTGCTATAAAACATATCGACTTGCGGTTTTCACCAACATATAGATACATGCATGCCCCACAATTTAAAAATATTTTCGATATATACAGGGTGTCCCATCATGGCCTACTGAACCAAAGTTATATTTTTTTAAATGGAACACCCAGTATATTATGACATTTTTGGATTCCTTATCAAAAAATAATTATACTTTGTATAAACTTTTATGGGTCTATCATCACTCGTTTTGGTGATATTTGCCATTTAAGCCAAAAAAGATCAATTTTTGAAAAATCACTGCTCTAAAACAGATAAACATTTTGGCTTGAAATTTTGTCAAAATTTTTTCAACATCGTCTAGTCTACAACTATCATGTCAAATTTAAGTTTGTGATATTTTTTATCAGGGTGTCTTATGAAACGCAAATTGAACAATTAAACGAAATTTTCAAATGGAACACCCTGTATATTTTAACACCAATCGATGGCATTTTTTACAAGCTTTCTATTGATAAAATGTTTGTATGGTCGCTTATCACAGGTTTAGGAGATATTAATATCCAAACTGAGAAACAGTGAAAATAGAAAAAATAGCACTCTTGGTGAATTTTTTTCAGGATTTTTTTTAATTTGCCTAAAACTTATTTCTGTCTTTCTTTATTTTGCTTTTTTAATAATGTTGTTATACTACAAAGCAGTTTTTGTTGCTTTACAACACAAATAAAATCGAAACTTGCAATTATCAATTATTTTGGTTTTCTAAATTTCAGTATGTTTTGAAAATTTAACAACTGATGTTACCAAGGAAACCCCTATTTTGTTGAATTTCGTTTTTACGCTCTCTTCTGATAGCTAGAAGCTGATTTCTTTCAGCTTCTCCAAGCGCTTACAGAATATTTGCCATTTCTTCTTTAGAAGAGTTCACTATATCGGTTTAGTTATTGCCAAAAGTACAGAAAAGGGCGTTAAAACAAAACTCAACAAAATAAGGGTTTCCTTGGTAACATCAGTTGCTAAATTTTCAAAGCATACTGAGACTTAGAAAACCAAAATTGATAATTGCAAATATCGATTTTATTTTTGTTATAAAACAACAAAAACTACTATTGAAATAAAACAACATTATAAAAAAAGCAAAATAGAGAAAGACAGAAATAAATAATAGGCAAATATAAAAAAAATCCTCAACAAAATTCATCAAGAGCACTATTTTGTCTATTTTTCACTGTTTCTCAGTTTGGATTTTAATATCTCCTAAACCATTGATAAGCGATCATACAAACATTATATCAATAGAAAGCTTGTAACAAATGCCATTGATTGATGTTAAAATATACAGGGTGTTCCATTTGAAAATTTTGTTTAATTGTTCAATTTGCGTTTCATAAGGCACCCTGATAAAAAATATCACAAACTTAAATTTGACTTGATAGTTGTAAACTAGACGATGCTAAAAAATGTTTGACAAAATTTCAAGCCAAAATGTTCATCTGTTTTAGAGCAGTGATTCTTCAAAAATTGATCTTTTTTTGGCTTAAGTGGCAATTATCAGCAAAACGAGTGATGATAGACCCATACAAGTTTATACAAAGTATAATTATTTTTTGATAAGGAATCCAAAAATGTCATAATATACTGGGTGTTCTATTTAAAAAAATATAACTTCGGTTCAGTAGGTCATGATGGGACACCCTGTATATATCGAAAATATTTTTAAATTGTGGGGCATGCATGTATCTATATGTTGATGAAAACCGCAAGTCGATATGTTTTATAGCAAAGAAGCTATAGACCATGGGCAGATGACTGGGTCACCCTGTATAACAACATTTTTTGTCGATTGCTCAACAGATATTTCAGTTTTCGGTATTTTTTTAGAAATCGTGTTCTGAACTTATTAAAAAATAATTAGGAAAATCTGCCTGTTTTTTTCCTTGTGTTACGATCCTTGAAGTGTGCACCTTTATATTTCTGACCATAATTCCCATAATTTTATAAAAATTATTTTAAAAAAATAAAAAATGCCAGAAGACCTAATTTCAAGAAAATCTGTTAAGTTTACCTAAATGCATTCTACCATCTCAAATTCTGCATGAAATGGATAACTTTTTTGACAGTTTCTGATTTAAAAATCCACTGGCATTTTATATGATCGAAAAATATTAACAATTTTTTTTATTTGATAAAAGAGTTCATGAAAATGCTTTTATTGGAAATGTACGTCCTTCGAGGATCGTAATACAACAACAAAATAACCAAACAACTCATAGAATTTTCTTAATTAATTTTTTGGTGGCGATTTCTGAAAAAGTACCAAAACTGAAACTGAACCAACAACAATTTTACAACAAAAAATCTGGTTATATTGATTAGAAATGACCTTATCTGTTAGCTCACTTCGTTTGATCGTCCACTTACAACTATTATTGTTGGGATTTTTAGGCTAAAATTATTAGCAAAAATCAAGATAAACATTTATACCTAAATGAATAATCTTTTTAATTGGATGCTAAACATGTTGCCCAACTTAATAATTAGAGATATAATACATAGATAGATTATATTTCTTGATATCGATAACTTAAAATGAAAGGCATTTTAATAAACCATACGTTAATGTTTTTTAATTAATATTACGCACAATTTGATCATAGAAAAAGTACAGTTACAATAGACCCACTCTTGCTAACTGCATAAGGCTTCTGGAGAAGTAAAAGACCCAAGGACTTTAGCAAAAGAAACTTTTAATAGTTTACAACCTTGAGATTTGGAGTGGTAATTCTAATCGTTTACAATCTAAATAAATAAAAATTAGTTCGTTGTAATAAGTCAGTTACAAAATAGTATAATTCCGGATGCGGTTATTTTAATTGTCAAAAACTGACAACTCTAGATTAGAAATAATTAATTTGCGCACAAGAACTAATTATTAAGATGACATTTTTATATAATAGTACGTAATTTTATTAACCCAGTAAAATATTGTAATTTTATATCATAAACATACTTTTTTAGATGTCTTTTCTAATCACTAAAATATTGTCGTTAAAATGTAAAAGTAGCTTGAAGCAAAATTTTTAATGGATATTTATTATGTTAGATATGAATAATTCGTTAGAAAGAGATTTCTATAATAGCGAATACATTATAAAGAGCAATATAAATAATCATAAAATAGTATGTACCTAGAGTACCACTTGTTGTAGGTGTAGGTATTTGGTTTATTGACAATAAACAATAAATACAATACGATAACAAGCATTTTCACTTAAAATTACAATAAGTAAAAGTAATAAGTAATTTATGTATTATAATACATAAAGCTTTATAAGGGGTGTTTATGAAACGACATTACAAGGTTAGTTCCTTAATTCAACCGAAATATATTTTTTTAAATAAATTAATGTATTTATACAGGGTGTCCCGAAATTAAGCGGCCAAAATTTAGGAGGCGATTCTACAACTAATTTTAAGAAAAAAACTTCCTATAAACATGTGTCCGATTTCGCTTCTATTGTGACTAAAACTAGGTTTTTTGTCATTTATTTGAAAACGGTTTGTAATAAAGATTTGAAATTTGGTGTGAAGACTAATACGTTTAAGATATAATTTCTCATTTTTTTTCAGATTTTTTGAAAGCTTTCAAAAAATTTCAAATATTTCAGAGCTGTCAAAAAATCTGAAAAAAATTGAGAAATTATATCTTAAACGTATTAGTCTTCACACCAAATTTTAAATCTTTATTACCAACCGTTTTCAAATAAATGACAAAAAACCTAGTTTTAGTCACAATAGTTAAAGGGCTGTAGCTCCCTTAGGAAGCGAAATCGGACACATGTCTATAGGAAGTTTTTTTCTTAAAATTAGTTGTAGAATCGCCTCCTAAAGTTTGGCCGCTTTCGGGACACCCAGTATAAATTATTTTAATTTTAAATATTCAGACTACGTTTTATTTGTTATCTTATATTTTTTATCAATTTTTTAAATTGACAAAAATTAAATGATGTTACTTGATAAAACACATAATTTAAATTTACACTATTTGTTGAAAAGATACATGGTTTTTGAAAAACTTGGTCTGATATTTTTTACTAATTAATATCTGGCAGACTTCTTTTTACAAGTTAATTTTTGCAACAAAAATACATCACATAATACCTTTTTTTCTTTTTTAAAAATAAAGTTTAAGATCTCCTCTATCTATAAACATTGGTCTGCCATCGAATTTTTGTTTTCAACAATGTCAGACTTCGTTTTATAAACTAATTTTTGCAAAAAAATAGATTTCATAAGACCTTTTTGTTATTTTATTGAGTTGAAGTTTTAAAACTCCTCTATCAATTGGTCTGCTTGACAATTTTTATTAAATAACATCTGACAGACCTCTTTTTATACACTAATTTTTGCAAGAAAAATACATTTCATAACACATTTTTTTTTGTTGAATTGAAGTTGAAGACCTGAATCTATTAAAATTGGTTTACTTGACAATTTTTTTTGAATAACATCTGACAGACCTCTTTTTACCAAATTCATTAAAATTGGTCTTATTTCTAAAAAACGTTTTATACTGTCAGATTTTTTTTGTGCAGCGCAGCAACAAAACGGCTATAGCATTATATTGAAAATGACCGTTGTGGCTTTACCTAAACAGACTACTTTTGTATGAAATGTACGAACTAGCAACTCATCCACGAGTTATTTGGTGAAAGAGTTTTTATAAGTACAAACATTTTTATTTTGGTTTTTATTAATTATTTATTTTCTGCAATTATTAACCCTTAAATGCATGATTTTTATTTATTATTGAAAAAATATTTTAGGTAAGAAAGTGATAAAGGAAATTGAGAAATTTATTTTAAAAAATCACATGTCCAAAAAAATAGTAGCCACCATGTCAATAAAATTAAGTCTGACATAGTTATAAACAGTTTTTTATGAAAGACCAATTTTACCAGATATTAATTAATAAAAATTATCAGGCAGACCAAATTTTTCAAAAACCATGTTTTCTTTTCAACAAATAACGTAAATTTCAATTAGGAGTGTTTTATCATTTAATTTTTGTCAATTTAAAAAATTGATAAAAAATATAAGATAACAAATAAAACGTAGTCTGCCTGGCTTAAAAGAAATTTTACATGTTTTTTATCATTTTCACGTATTTAATTTTTGGTGTTTATGAGGTACGGATTTGTATTATGGGAGCTTGGACTAGACGTTTAGTTAAAAAATTGTAAATTTTTACATATTTATAATATGACACACCATAACATGTATTATTTAAAAATTCACATTTCACTTGATCTTCAGAATTTATAAACAAAACTTTGATTTTTTATGTTTTTTGGTTAGCAAAAAAATGTTGGGGTATACATTTTATGTATATTTCGTTCATTATTTAATTTTTTAATTTAGGAGGACCTTGAAAAAATAAAAAAAATTAGATTTTTTTACAAGATTTATTTATTTTCTCGTAAACCATATAACTTAACAACTTTAAAATCTTATCTAATTGTAAGATAAATACCGTGGTTAAACGCATTTTCAAAATTACATATTTTGTTAAAACTGATTTACAGAAAAAATCTGAGTCACCGTCCGACCGTACTTCGTGCATTTTTTGATATGATTGTGCGTGCAATTTTTTTTTAGAATAATAATAATAAATGTATTTATTTCAAAAATCAATTATGATACAATGCATACATATACCAAAAGAAAATATCTATCATAATCACCAAAATTGAATACTCGAATTGGGACTTTAAATAAAAATGCCTTCTATTACTTTATTATTATTGCTCTGAAGAAGTTTACGGAGAGTAAACGAAACGTTAGTAAAGTAATAGAAGGCATTTTTATTTAAAGTCCCAATTCGAGTATTCAATTTTGGTGATTAAGTTTGGGGGACGAGAAAGTAATTCTTGATCTATCATAATATATGACATTTTATTATAATTTTTGACAATCACATGGCGAGATTTAACTTATAGAACTGGATTCGACTTGTTGATCTTCCACCTAACCATGACAATATGTACTAACATAACTAAATGTAGATTATGGGCGCAAAATTTTAATATTTTATTAGAATCAATTATTTTAACATATAGAGTAAATAAACCTTAACACAACAGCCGTTCCTGTTCCGCTAATAACATCTGTTTCAGTTTACTTTTAAAAGTTTTAACTGATAACGATTTTAAATTTAAGGGAATATTGTTATGAACATGAGCAATTTGGTAAGAAAAACATCTTTGAAAAAAGCAGATTTGTGCTTAATTATTGATAATGTTCCCTTAAATCTAATGTTAATATTATGAACATGACTACGATATTGAATTTTATGATGTAGATAAGGAGGTGTTTTATTAATGATTATACTATGGTACAGACATGCTTTATAGTAAAATCTTCTGCAACTCATGCTAAGCCATTTACGGATAGGGAGTTTATAAGAACAGCTATGATACTTTCTTATACCAAAAATTAGCTGTATGCAGGCGTTTTGTAGTACTTGAATTCTTTTTTGTCAAGCGATGTTATGCAAGAATCAAATAGAACATCACAAAAATTTAAATGCGATAACACTAATGTGTTACACAGCAAAATTTTAATTTGTTTACTAAAACTACTTCTATTTTGAAAAATCATCTTTAGACTGCCATATGCTTTTTGAAGGCATTTGGATATATGCTGATAAAACCGCAAGTCCTGATCAATGTACACTCCTAGATTTTTAACACAATTAACCAGGTCTATTTTAGACCCGCTAATGTTAATACTAATTAAATCTTTAACACGATTTCAGGCATTCTCAGGTTCAAACAAAACAACATTTGATTTAGAGGCATTTAAATAGAGTGAGTGATTTGAAACAAAGTTACAGATATTCGTTAGATCTTCATTGACTCCAGAACAAGCAGTAACAACATCAACCTCTGGAAAAGAAAGATATATTTGCAAATCATCAGCATATTTGTGGTTTTGACAGTGTTTTAGGCAAGTATAAAGTTTTGAGGTATATATCAGAAATAGCAGAGGGCCAAGAGTAGAGCCCTGCGGGATTTATCGTGATACTACAACCTTACTTGAGGATATATTAAGAACTGCAGTCATTTGTATTCTAAATGACATATATGATCCAATATGATCTGAAAAGATTGACAGCAGAATGATCCGAACCAACATAAAATCAAAATCAATAATAAGACTTCATGACTGATAGTGTCAAATGCTCTAGAAAAATCAAGTAGTACCAATATGGTAAGTTTATTTTGATCACAATTTCTTATGAAGTTGTCAGTTATCTCGTGTAACTCGATCCGGATTGAATTGAAAAGCGATTGACTCAGTCCGCATTTTTTACGATATAAACACGTAGGATTGGATTGACTTTCAGGATTCAGTTTAATAATCCAATCCTACAAAATCATGGGATTGGACTTAGTAATCGCGATTGAATAAAAACTTGTAACGACATAAACGCGATTGACTTTAGAAAAGTTACTAGTAAATTATGTTATCGAAGTTGGCACATCTGACTGCTGACTAACAATTGCAAAATACAAATAATTTTCTTCCATTTTCCTTTTTTTCGACGTTTTTAATTAACATAACCTCTTCAATAGAATACGAAACATCAGAAATAAAATCAAAGTGAACAGACCACTTAAAGACCACGCAAAAACTATTATAGGAATTTCCTTTCTCTTCAGTTGGTAACAATAGGATTAATAATGTATTGAAAAATTCAATCCAGGCCAAATGAGATAAACGCGTTGTTTACGAGATTGACGGAATCCTGTCATAATCCTATTTTCAATCCAATCCGGATCGAGTTAAACGAGATAAACGTAGTCAGTAACATCAAGTAAAGCTGTAGCACAACTATGTGACTTTCTAAAGCTGGACTGGAATGTGGGCAAGATATTGATTTTATTTAAATATTCCAATAGCTCAAATATCTTTGAGAGGGTAGTTAAAATGCTGATAGGCCTGAGGTCATTATAGGTTAAACCCAAGTTTAAAATAAATAAACACCAAATTTTTAGGATGTAGGAATAAAAGGTGCCATTCTTTTGTTGTTCTTGAAATTTTTTTGTATTTGAATTTCAGGAATATTTCGCATAAATTTGCAAATTAAATAATTGCTTGGCTCCTCTTTTGTACTCCTACTATAAAATAGGAAATTATCGGAGAGAGTGATATTTATTATTTTTTGATGTTTTTTTTAGAATTTTTTTCGTTTATTTCCAAATGTATTTTTGCTCATTTGAAAGGTATCTTCTAAAAATCTACTTTGGTTAAATGCTCTATGCTCTATACTCTATATATAGTGCATTTCATTAGTAGATCACCTTTTTAGGAAGAATTCCGACTCAAATATAGACATTTCTTTCAATTGCGCCTGCATCTATTTGTATAACCAATTAGTTTAGTGTTGTTAGACGAAGACACAATTAGAAGAACTGTCTATATTTGAGTTGGAATTCCTGTTGAAAAGGTGATCTATTCAGGAAATGGACTATATATTTTTATCTAAACGTTTTTTACATAATTCCACTTTTCTATAAAGCTTTCTTTATTTTTATTTAAATTATTAGAAACTATGAAACTAAACTTTATAGATAAGATGCAGTAGTGTAAGGTGTAAGGTGTAAGTGCAGACCAGTTTTTCCTAAACTAGAGTTTCGACTTTGGACCTAGGTATTAACTGCCCTGAAAATTTGGCAAGTGCATAAAATAGTAAAAATGTGCTTTGAAGCTGTATTTTATATGCTACGGGCCAAGAACATAATTGTAATTAAACCTTCTATAAAATGCGATTTACCACATAACGAATTACTACACAGGGTCTCCCAAACATAGCGGAAGAGATATTACCAAAAAACTAAAAGATAAATTTGGCAACATTGGTACAGGTTAGTAATTTTATTTGACAATAGAAAATAAGATAGGTAACTAAATTAATTTTATTTACAAAATTATTCTTCGTGAATGTGTACTTTTTCAAAAGTTGCATTTTTGGTTTTTTCTTTTATCTTCGGAATGTCTCGGATCTTAGGATTATTTTTTATGCCATCTGAATGAGTATTAACAACAAAAATACTCATGTAATGCAACTCAATATTTGAAATAAAATTATTTTTGGCTTTCTTCTTAAAAATGCTCTTTTAATTTTTTGATTTTATATTGGTTTTTGTTTAAGGTGATAGGGAGTGATTTATTGAAAAACCGATGTTTTTATCTTTCCAGAATTTTTTCAAAGTGTTTCGAATTAGAAACAAAAAAAATATTAAAATACAGAACTTAAGTAAGAATTGTACTTTTATACGCAATTTTTGTTTTTTGTGTATCTATATTTATTTGAGCGTAGTTTTGCAAAAATAAAAATATAAATATAGAAGTTTTT
Organism: Stenus bimaculatus; assembly: GCA_963971135.1. Taxonomy (NCBI): domain Eukaryota; kingdom Metazoa; phylum Arthropoda; class Insecta; order Coleoptera; family Staphylinidae; genus Stenus; species Stenus bimaculatus. Next base: position 69,098,895 of record OZ020180.1, on the reverse strand, counting down.
CTTGCAAAATTACACAAATATAGTTGTAGATACATAAATAACAAAAATTGCAAATGAATGTAAAATTCTTACTTTAGTTTGGTATTTCTTTATTTTTTTGACTTTCCAATTCGAAACACTTTAAAAAATTCATGAAAGATCAGTACGTCGTTTTTTTCAACATTTGACTCCCTATCACCTTAATTTGCTGTATTTTCCCAACATTTTTAATTTCATAATTAACAAACCATACGGAAAAGTGTTACTAATTAATTAACATTCTCAGATAATGAGATAATTAACTAATAAGTTTTGACATAAGACCATCTGTTTCATAAATCTTTCACATGACAAAATGACACTTATTTGAAATTAAAATTCCTTTCGGGCTATCAGTAAAGATTTCAAAAAGGCTGGATAAATCAAATCTGAAAAGGCTGCGTATTTTTATAGATTTTTGCAAGATATACCGGGTGTCAGCGAAACTAGGGTCACGCCTCTAATTTCTTTATTTATGAAAATAAAAATTTGAAATTGTAGTATGTTATATGGCATAAGAAAACGCATTTATTGAACTATTAAAATTTTGATTTTCACTTCCTGTTTTACCGAAAATGTCATCGACTTTCTTATTTTAAATGTAATACCTAATTTTTTTGTACTTATTATTAAACATTGGTAAGTTCCAAGTATGTTTGTTACAAAAAAAAAATTTCTGAACTTTAAAAAAAAATGGGTTTTTTTTAGTAATTTTTTAAATAAAATCTATTAAAACTACTCTTTAATAATTTAAATAGGTAAAATTAACTATAAATTATGAAATTCATTCCTATTACAGTGATACCTAACATGTATGTATAAACCTTAAGTGTACTTACTTATTTTTTTTAATCTTTTTATTTTATCAATTTATCAACGGCTGTTTGTAAATACTCTATCATGCCATTTGAAAAATTAAAGATATTTACAAAAAACTCATTTTAAAAATAAAAATATTAATTTCTCAAAAACAGCCCAAATGAATTTCATAATTTACAATTTATTTTACCTATTTAAATTATTTATGAGTCGTTTTAATAGAGTTTATTAAAAAAAAAAGTTCCAAAGAAGTTCAGAAAAAAAAATTTGTGACAAACACTTGGAACCTATATGGATAACATAGTAAAATTTCAAATTTTCATAAATAAGAAAATTATAGGGGTGGCCCTAGTTTCGTGGACACCCGGAATATAACCTTTTAAGACGGCCTTTACAACGCTGTGGGTAAAGTCAGTGGTGTGGTGTAGGGGGCTAGAAGGGGCTCGCGGGAGAACCTTCTTAAAATTTTTGTAAAGCGAGCCCTTTGTTAAAATGATAATTTCCAGATTTTTTTATTCTTTATTTGAGAATTTATTTTTTGTTCCATTTTTAATCTTTTGTACTCTAAGAAAATGTTTTTTTATAATATATGTATATTTTTTAATGTATTGAATTTATTTTTTACAATGAAAATAGAGAGCTACTGTTTTTATATCAAAATAATACAAGTCCTTAAAAATTGCAAAAAAAATGTAAAAAAAATGCATGTAGGGCATACTGAAAAGTCCCTCGTTAAAAAAAACATTCTTAGAAAGGCCCAAAAAATCGCGAGCCCCTTGTTAAAATTTTCACAGCAGACCACTGGGTAAAGAGGTGCAACAAAACTCATTAAAAAGTGGTGCAACAAGCAACAAAACTCACTAAAATGACATTAAAATTTTAAAAATAGCAACATTTCCAATTGGAAATTTTATGAAAATTCATCATTAGTTAGATTAAAAAATTAGTTCAATGGAAAAATTTTATGTTTTTTTTTTATTTTATGCGAAACCATAATTTATATTGTAGGACCGATTGCACCACTTCGGCTTAAAATTCAAAAATTCATTAATTGGCAAATTAGAAAATTTGGTGCAACTTTTCTTATTAATAAAAATAAGTAAATAAGCTCATAGCTTTTGTTTAAATTTTAAATGAAAAAAATGAAACTCGTGAATTTCGAATTTCGAATTTCGTCATAAATAAGTTTTTTATTGCACGATCCCATATTTTGATAAGAAATTCATTTTTCAGATTCAATTCAATTTTGTATTTCAATTTGGAAGAAAATGCATGAATTAAAATTTCCAAAAATATACAATTCCTGCAAATAATTTTTAAATAAAATCATAATTTGAATGTTGGTATTTTGAGAAGACACATTTTACAGCTCACTTTTTTTCAAATTTGAATTATTTTTCTAGGATATTTTTAAAGAATTATTGCGGTTGTGTACCTACTTTACATTATTATAAAATTAATAGGTACTAAATAAAAAAATACATAATATTTTGTAATAGAAAAAGTAGAGACATCAATAAATTTTTATATAAAATTCCAATTAATTATAATTACACTCCATTTATCATTGCATTTCTTCAAATATTTTAATACTTCATGTTACCTAACAACAAACTATAAATTGCAATTAACGCTGATATTTTTATAATTAATAACAATTGGTTTACTTCCTTTAAGTTAACTTTGATTAATTATAAATAGCTGGTTGTAAACGAAGTGTTATTTCCTGTTATAATATAAAATTAGAGAGTACACATGCTAATGCTAAATACAAAACAAATCACAAGAACATTTTATTAGGCCTAACGTAATTGATTAAATAATCCCCAATCTACATTTATTAAACAGTTGAGTGGAAATTTACTTTCGTTTATGAATTAAATTTAAAATTAAATCATTATCTAAGGTAAGTATTTTAAAATATGAATTTTCTATGCACTTTCCTTACATAAGAGCTAGGTAGTAGCATTTAATACGATAATTAGCGTTTTAATAACCAGTTAAATAATAATGCCTTTTTTGTTTTAACTACATAAATTATAATAATAATGCCTATAAAACTACAAAGATAGATGATACGTTTGCTAAAATACTCCCAGTTATAAAGTAAGTTTCATTACAAATTCATTAAAGAAGAGTAGAAGCATTATAGAATTTCCCAAAATATGATGGTTAGCAACATGTATTTTAAATTGTCTTCACCTTTTCCAGTTGTATTTCAGAAAGCCTAATTGTAAAATTGTATTTTATAAATTTTAGAACGGTTGGATGATTGTACTTCAGAATCATCAATTGTATTTCAGAAAGCACAAATTGAAAATAAGAATTCATCAAATTAATTTCATAAAGTATGATTTATATTTCAAAAATAATCGATTGAATTTCGGAAAGAATCATTATCTATCATTCAAATTTGAAGAAGAGATTTTGGATTACCTAAACGCAATGTTTTGGCCACTTACAGCCATGTTTTCCATTGCTAAAGCAACTTCACGAGGACAATCACCACCAACAATTATATTTTTAGCTTCATCAAAAAAAATTTCTAAGTAACCCAATATTTGTTCCAGTCACGTCCATATTCAATGTCAAAAATTTTTCCTCATGATTTTTATAATTGGTCCTTTCTGAATTATATTGATTTTTCTGAAATACAATTGATCCTTTCTGAAATAAAATTGACGATTCTGAAATACAATTGATGCTTTCTGAAATCAGATTAATACATTACCTAAGTATCATTTTTTTTATATTTTTTTTTTTGGAAAAGCTACAGCCTTTTGAAGTTGTCGATAAAAAGTAGGTTAGTTTCAAAACAAATAAGAGTAGAGATTTGAAATTTGGTATAAATAATGATGTAGTTTGGATACGTTTTCATATTTTTTTTTTATTTTTTTGCATACCTTAAATTGGTGTTTTTTCCAATGTTCTCCATTTAATTCGGAATAAAAAAGGTTCTCTTAAGTCAGTAGAATGCAGCGTTTTGGAAGAAAATGTAATTTACTATTTTTGGATGATCTTTTAAAAAATGATAAATGAATTATCTCCTTTATGAAACGAAATCGTACACATGTTTATATGTTCATGAGAGGAATCTGCCCTTAAGAGGATGAGGTACAATTTTAAAACACCATGTATAAGAATAAAAATCTAGCTGAACTAAAATTGTTATAATTTGTACAAAAGCTACCTACGCTAAGCGTAAAAGTTATTTTTAGTTAAATTGGTGTATATTTTTATATTAATATTCAAAAATAATTAAAGTCAAACAGGAAGCTTTTTAATACTGCTAATTTTAAAATGCGTTTCATTATACTGCACGGTTTTCACTTAAAATCAATTAAATATTATTTACACTTTCTTTCGTGCTTAAATTGTTGTTCTTGCAGATATTTTCGATTGGCCTTTTTGAAATTTTCATCAAATAAATACATACTTGATATAATATCATCACTCATTCTATTTTTAATGATCTATTATTAAAACAAAATTACGATTTAAAGGTTGTAATGACTTTCTTACAACGTGTATTTATTTTATGAAGTAGGCGCCGGTCAGTATTGCATCTGGAACCCGTTTTTAGAAAGTCCAATTAAAGCCTTTTTTTTATATTTTCAGTGAAATTTTCCCACATTTTTATATATCACACGTGTCAACAAATTTTACAACTTGTGATACAACTAGTTTTTGGTTATGTAAAATTAATAAAGATTTTTTGATTATCAAAAATATTGCTAAATTTTTAAATTATTATTTAACCTGGGGTTAGACGAAATGTTATAAATACAATACTTTCGAATTTAAATAATTTGAAGACTGCATTTTTTTCGGTTTGGCATATTAAAAGCGGATTTGAAGACGAGGTTAACTTGTTTTTCTAGACTAGATTATTTTTTTAAAAACTTTGCTTTGATTTGTTGCCGTCCTTAGTATTTGAGTTTAGCAATAAAAATTTTAAGGTGCTTAATTAAATGTTTACTAAATAAAAACAATATTAAGGTTATTTTAATAAATTGAATATTTTTAAATTGTATAAATATGTGTACACAGTACGCACGTTTTATAAAATAATATAAACAGTTTAATTGGATATTTGTGCAAATTGTAATAATTTTAAATTATTAAAGTTTAACAATTTAAATAATTATTATATACATAAATAACCTTCACATTCTTTAGGATAACTAACTATAAATTAACGGTTTTGTTATTTTTTTAAATTAGATCATAAACTAAAATTTTTTAAAAATTTTAAAATATTTTTATTTGTGTTTATTTTCATCTTTTAATTATATTTTTAAGTTTTTTTGCAATTAAATTAATTTTCTTCTCATTGAGCCCATATGGCACCATAGTAGAAAGCTTTTCTAATTTTTTTTACATTTAAAATTTCTTTAAGATTATTTAATATTAATTTTTTTTATTTACCAAAAATTAATAAATAGTTACAATGTTCTACAAAAACAACAATTTCAAATCTTGTTTAGCCTTATAGCTTCAATTATATCCTCAAATTTAGAAAATAAATATAATTAAGAAAAAAATCAAAAGTTTCAGTGCTGGCGGGTCCAAAGGGGAATCGGAGAGTGATTTCACCCCTTATAAGATATCATAACTGATGGAGCCATTTTCAAGATTTAAATTAATTAATTTAATTTGTACCCCGTATGTTTTTCAAGAAATCAATGATTTCTAAAAAATCTAAAATTTTGACCAGTTCTCAAAAGGGAAAGTGATAACAATATGATTCGTTTTTTAGCTAAAAACTTATCAAAAGCCTTTCCAAAAACATATAAAACCTTAGTTTAGTTCGTAAATTTAATTTTTTTATAAGAATTTATTATTTAAATATTAAAGTTTTAGATTTTAATAATTTTTTTGAAAACTATAAAAGTTATCAACACCAAAATTTTATATCAGAGACATGTAGCATCTAGATGCATTTTAAAAAAATATTTGGTGTAATCGGTCAATTAGTTATCGTATAAAAAAATCGCAATGTATTTGTTAAAATTTGAGAACAATTTTGGTCCTAGAAAATTTATTTGAAGACTTTCAAATTTCAATAAAATTTTAGGACTAAATTTGACTCTAAAGTGGGATTTTGTACATTTTTGACCAGCACTCAAAATCGGAAAGTAATATCAAAATGATTCTTTTTTTGGGTTAAAAACTCATCTAAAGCCCTTTCCTAGAAAATATAAAACTTTGATTTACTTACCCCCGATATTATCAAAAATTTTAAATGAAGTTTAATTTGACATATACCTGGTGTCCACGAAACAAGGGCCACCCCTGTACCTTCTTTATTTATAAAAATAAAAATGCACTTATTGAACCGGAAATGAAATAAACTTTATTATTTTAAATGTAACACCCTATTTTTAGTACTTATTATTAAACATAGATAAGTTCAAAGTATGTTTGTGGTTTTTTTTGGTAATTTTTTTTAATAAAATCTATTAAAACTACTATTAAATAATTTAATTTAAAATAATTTAAATTATGAAATTCATTCGACAGTTTTTCAGAAATTAATTTTTATAATTTTTAAAATGAGTTTTTTGCTAATATCTTTATTTTTTTCAAATGGTATGATAATGGGGCCCTTTCCAACAAAACATAAAACTTTGATTTAATTAGTGAATTTTAAGTTTTTTCAAGATTTTGTTATTAAAATATTTTCCAAGTTTTAGTAGAGTTTAATAATTTTCTTGAAAAAGTTATCAACACCAAATACCAGAAACATGAGCACTTAGCACCTAGATGTATTTTAAAAAATATTTAGTGTATCGGTTGATTAGTTTTCCCATAATGAAATCGCAATGTATTTGATAAAATTTGGGCATAAATCCGGCCCTGGGGGGTTTATTTGAAGACTTTTAAACATTTTATTGGAATATTCGGAAAGAAAAATTCACTCCTTAAATTTTGAGCTCTGAAACGTTTTTATACCCCGCACAGTTTTCGAGAAATTAACTATTTTCTGAAATATCTAAAATTTCAGGACTAAATTTGACTCCAAAGTGGGATTTTGTACATTTTTGACCAAAACTCAAAAACGAAAAGTAATGTCAAAATGATTGTTTTTTTTTATTGAAAACTCATGTAGGTTTGGTTTTCCAACAAAATAAAGAAATTAGTTAGTTAATTAGTGAATTTAAAGTTATTTTTTTAAGATAATCTTATTTAAATATTTTCCAAGTTTTAGATTTTAATAATTTTCTTGAAAACTACAAAAGTTATCAACACCAAAATTTTATACCAGAAACATGTAGCACCTAGATGTATTTTAAATAATATTTGGTGTAAATTGGTCGATTAATTTTCCCATAATAAAATTTGGGCACAAATCCGGCCCCACAGATTTCATTTGAATACTTTCAAACATTTTATTAGAATATTCAGAAATAACAATTAATTCCTTAAATATTGAGCTCTTAACCATTTTCGTACCCCGTATAGTTTTCGAGGAATTATATTTTTTCTGAAAAATATAGAATGTCTAATCTAGATTTGACTCGAAAGTGAGATTTTACATATTTTAGTCCAGAACTGAAAAACCAAACTTATTTAAAGTCCTGTCTAAAAAAATATAAAACTTTTGTTTTATTAGTGAATTTTAAGTTTTTGTAAGATATCATTATTTAAATATTTTCCAAGTTTTTGATTTTAATAATTTTCTTGAAAACTACAAAAATTATCAAAACCAAAATTTTAAATTTGTATTTATTTCCCATATTAATAAAGTAATGGATGACTTTTTGATCTGTCTAATACCATGCTGATGGAAAATCCTGGGATCGCCATTGTTAATTTTTTTAAGAACTGGGAATAATTTCTATTCTCTATAATAAGTATATTTTTAAAATTCAATAAATTTTTCAAAACATTTTATACTTTCATATTTATATGTATTGAAATTGAAAAGAAAGTGAACCTGCACTGAAGGTAATAGGAACTTTTATCGTACTTCATTCCAAGAAACATCAGGTCCTCATAAAAAAGTTGAGTCACGCCAAAATGTTTTTCTCATTTATTTTATTATAATCCACAATCATAAACCATAAGAAATTGAAAGACATTTTTTATTTATATTTATAGGTCTAAACACCTTTGGTTACCACTTAAACCAGGAGAATGTAAGTTCAACCGCATTTGTTAGTACCCGCAACAGAAATTCCAAAGGCTCATATTCTTGATGTTCAATACTCCAATGAGAAATCTGAATTATTATGACATAAAAATTTTAGATCCGGTTTTAATAGAAACAATGATATGCATCTTGAGTATTGGGTATTCAATGTTTTCCTTGATAATAGAAAGATTAAAACTAATAAATATCAAAAAAAATTTCTTGAAAAAAAATCCTGTTTTTTGTACCTATAATGTTTTATATTTATATAAGTAAATCTTACCAAAAATTTCCTTTGAGCTAAAGATCCTGACAGAAAAAGAAGTAGCAACGTGATAAACTTCATTGTGAGTCCACTTTATAGGTCTAATACTTTAAAGACAAAACTATAATTCACAAAAACACATAATTATTTTAAACGGTATGGGAAATTTTAAAATTATAATATTGGTGTTAATTGTGTAAAGTATAATGAAAACAATATTAAAATTTGGTAAAAAAAATTATATTTATTTTCTATGTAGGTACTATAACCATCTTATTTGGTGCTACCTATTTATTTTACAAAAATATTTAGAAAATTTATGAACAAAATATAAATATGTTATTGATGATATATAGGTAAAAAATGTGTGGGTGTATTATACTGGGATGCAATAAAATGCACTCACTAGACTGGACATGTCACGCTCGTAAAAGAGTACGACGTGTCGGTTAACACATCGAGGCACGTACTAAAGAGCATGATAAGGCCTCGGCATAAGTTCTGTGAAAATCGAAAATATCGTATATGAAAAAAACTGTATCACATTCCCACTTACCATTTACCTTTTGCATTTGTCCTTTCTCCGGCGACCAGCCGTGCCAGAAGCAAAACCTGGGTGGGAGCCTTGATGAAGTGGTAGCATGTGGATGTGGTCAAGAGTAAAAGGAAATCCTTGTTAATTTCTAAATTCTCGTTTGCGAGCGCGTTATATAATTATTAAGACAAAATTAACTCTACCGAGCAAGAATTCAAGAATTTTAATCAAATTTCTTATTACTTCCACCTATTTCCGTACTAACATTCCAACTTCCTTAATTTTAGTATGTAGATTTTTATTTGGTTGATGTAGTTTTTATATTTTTCAAAAAGACTTGAGACTTTTTATATGTATTTATCATATACTTACCTACAATATCTACATAGTTATCTAAAATACCCATATAAAATAATTATTAATTATATTATTATATCATTACAATAACACCTATCATTTTATTACTATAATAATCATGATTTCAATTAAGAGGTATTAATTAATGTGAGTTGTCACTTTTTTATAGATTGCAATAAAAAATTTACAATATTATGCAAGGAACTAATAATGTAGGTGTGGAGGAAAAAAAAACGGAGTATTTCTAAAGTTTTCGAATGGTGGAATATTTTTATAATTTTTAAAATGATTTTCTTGAAATTTGGCTTGATTAAATTATTATTTTATATTTTTATTTCCGGTTATTTAGCAAAAAATGACACCAATTTTATATTTTCTTAAATTAAAACCCATTTTTACATTTTCGAATACAATTACATCAATACACTCGATAAAATGACTTTGTAGTAAAAATATTTCAAAATACAACAATAATGGTTTTGGATTTTGTAGTTTGCTTTAACGTTTCCTACGAAGAAATATCATAGCTTCTACCTTCTACCCTTGTTTATATCAATCTACTTACCTACTACTTATGAATAAACAAGGATTTCATCCATAAAACTTAAGCCTAGACCCATCAAGCTTTTATGAACCTACATACTACAAATAATGAAATAATGCTCACAACATATTATATTTGGTCATATTTTTCGTCGATTACGTCTTTAAAATGATGTAAAAAGACCTTTTTACGTTGTTCGAAACTTGTAATTCTTTTACAATGTAATAGTAGTCAAAAATTAAAAATAGTTAATTATGACCTTCTCTTCTCTCCAAATGGAACTAATTAAATTTTTGGACTTGGTATTTTACAGTTTTTCATTTTAATTTATTTGTAAGCCTTTTCTATACTTTACAATTACTACAATTATGACTAACAACTAATAAGATTATATGTATTTACTTTAGGCACTTGGTCCTTGTATACTAAATGCGGGTAATAGGGTCATGGGTCATTAGATTAGATATTAGATGTTGCAAAAATTATCCATTTCTAATTTGGTACTTTGGTACGTTTGATGCATAAAAATGTACAAAACAGGGGTGAAACTTTATAATTATACAGTCTGTCCAGGAAGAAAAAGTTAGTATTGTCACGAAAGATAATTTTGGTCAAAAATTATTATTATTATTTTCTAAATTTAATCGATTTAATTGATATAATTTGAAAAATACTAATTCTTAATTTTTTGATAAAATTGTCTATCGTGACAATATTATAGAAGATGATCGTATGGACATTTTTGAGTAGAAAAAATCATATAAACATATGTGCAATGGTTAATTTACAGCAATTTAAATGTTTAATTTATTCCACCAAAGATTTTTTAAAACTTCTTTTTAGTATCAAAATAAACGTTTGCACGTGTCCCCCAGGATGTGTGTGTTAATTTTTAATATTTTCTTTTCTTAGAAGGAACTACATTCATTGATTTTTAGTACTATTTTTTTTAAGATTGAAATTATTTAAGATATGTTAATTTTACACATTAGTAGAGTAAATTAAGACAATAAAAATGAAAATATTAAAACAGTAGGTATACTCCAGTCGTTTGGGAGTAAAAAAGGGGGGGTTACCTGGAATATTTTTCGGGACTTTTTGAAAATTTGTAATTTTATAGATTTCGATGTGCTCTTTCTGAATTTCAACTTTGCCACGATTCATTTTACAATAAAAACATTTATATTCAAAATTGAACTAGAGAAAATTTATGCAATACTTCAAAATGCGCTTTGGCAAAAACCTCATTTCCACACCACCTTGAGGTTTCTACCACTGGGGCCCACAGTTTCAAAAATGAATAATTTTTTTGACACTGCCTTATAAAAGAATAATTTCTACATCCGGTAGCGCGGAGGGAGTTTTAATTTTAGAAGTGGTTTGGAAGTTATGCCTAAATTAAGTCGAAATTTTGAATTTAGGGGTGGTGGCTTCCGTCGGGCCATTTTTCAATTTTAAATGTTCAATCGAATGTGCTCCTCGAACCCAAATTCCCACTCATACGGTTTTTTAAATTTAAAAAAACGCAAAATTTTTGTAGGATTCCAATAAAAAAGTCGCCATTTTTTCCCCTTTTAGGTCTAATCATCCCCTCAAATTCTATTTCACCTGTATGTAATACACCTTCTCTTTATGACAGAAATGAATCACTTCGCCATCTTTTTTCGTTATCGAGTTATGACTAAAAATGTAGGCAAAATTATTACCCTCTGAAATGTTTCCACTTTTCACAAAATAATTAATATCTTCGAAAATTTTAGCACCACCAGAACGTTCAATAGCTTAAAATTCGTACCGTCACCTCTCCCAACAAATTCCGTAAAAATTTGTTTTCGGTTAAAAATTGCGTCGTCCAGGGCCGTATTTGTAACAAAACTTTGCGATTTTTTTTCCAAAAAAACTATTTAACCGATTTTAACCAAACAGATTTTAAAATTTGTCTATTCCCAGTATTTACGTTCGGTAAAAATTTAAAATATTTATTGTATCCCCTACTTACTCTCCCTCAAGGTGGTGTGGAAGTGAGTTTTTGGACAAAACGCGTGTTGACACTTTGCACCGCTCGTACGCCAAACCTAGTATAATTTTAAGAAAAAAGGTTATTACATAAATTGTAGAAAATTTTCTCTAGTTTAATTTTGAATATAAATATTTTTAACGCAAAATGAGTTGTAAAAGAAATATCGTCAAAAAACTGCTTTTAGGCGCCATTTTTTCAATATCCTTTAACCATTTCAACAAAATAAAAGTTTTTGTTGACATAGTTTTTTTGGCATCCAACAACAGAACAAGAAGTATGAGATGCTCTCTTATTGTTATTTATAGTATTCATAACAAGAATTTTGAATAAATACACAACACTTTAAATTCAAATATTTGACGTTCCCTGTATATTTTGTATTTAGCCAATTACTGCCACAGGGGGCGCTGCAGTAAAATTCGCTCTTCACCTATGACGTCATCGAACGAAATCTTACATGGCAAAAACTGTCTCTCGATTTTTGCAAGTGTATTATCTATATAGCAATTATTGAATTAAATAAAGTACGAAAAAAATTTGTAAAACATGATGCCGGTGTCGAGTTTATTTCCCGGGTCGGTCTGGTGAACCAGTCCGTCCCTGTAGCTTATAGACTTCCACCTCAGGTCGGCTTTTTATCGCTCGACCATTTTTTTTCAGTTTTTGTCTGCGTTGGTCTTTTGTTTAATTTGATCTTTTTTCGTTCGGCCATTTCTCCTTCGGCCTTTTGTCTGTGTCGGTATTTTATCCAAGTCGGCCTTTTATCGTTCGGCTTTGTTTCTTTCAGCCTTGTGTTCACGTCGACCTTTTACTAATGCATTCGGCCTTTTCTCCTTCGGTCTTTTATTATAGTAGGTCTTACATCCATGTCGGGCTTAAGAAATTCTACTTTTTGGGGTAGACCCCTTTGAGCGTCCTTTTTGGATTTTAGAATTCTATGATTCTAGGTTCTAGGTAATTTTGATAGTTATTAAAATCCATGTCACGAATAAGTCACGATTTCATCTCAAGATTGGGTGATATATGAGCGATTTCGGAGATCAGATACGACCTCTGGTGGTCATTTGAAAAGCTAGAAAGAGTCTAACGAATAATAACCTAATATTTATGTGCGGGTACTTATAAATCAATTTTTCAGTCACCAAATCACAAGGACTAACTATGTGTAACATACGCTCGGATTCGTATTTTAAATATCATTCAGATGGTATTAATAACTTTTTGATGGAAGTGCAAAAACTTGTTTTATGGCCCATTTAATTAAAGAGTAACGCACCGCCAAGTCATATTTTAATTTCAAATTTCGTCATTAAAACCGGACGGACTAACTATGCGTAAGATACCCTCGTATCCGTAGTTTAACTGTCTTTCAGACAATGTTGATTGTTGCTAGCATTTTTATGCAACTCGTTTTATGACTATTTAATTAAAGCCTGAGTAAGAGTCTCGCAGCTTTCAAGTCAAATTTTAATTGTAAATTTCACCATTAAAACTGCACTAACTAACTATGACTTACATACCCTCGGATTCGTATTTTAATTGTCTTTCAGACGATGCTATTAACTTTTTTATGGATTTGGGGAAAAATGAGTTTTTGTGTAAATTATTAATGCTTTTTTTAGTTTATGTCGAAAGAGGGCATTTTTTGTTTTGAAATTTTATAGGCTAAGTCGAACGGTCTAACTTTGTTTTATATGCCGTTTTATTCGTCTTTAAGTGTACTATTTAGTGATATAGTTATTATTTTGTAATGTTTTTAAAATCCGTCTTAAATGGGGTTCGAAAGTAAGCAGTTTTGATGTTACTTTATTATGAATTTCTCCCTAATTATAGACGGACTAACTATGAATATATAATACCGTTGTATCACTCTTGAAATGATCTTTGCGATGATACCATTTCCAATTGATTTGACAGAGAAATGAGCGAAAAAACTTATTACCGGAAATGTTAGGTTATTTCCAAGCTTGCAAATTATCGTCCCGGGACGGTCACGGACATGCGCATTAGTTAAAAGGCAATGCGTAATAGGTAATGCACATACTTTGTTACTACTGCGCATGTCCGTGACCGTCCTGGGACGGTAATTTTGCCAGCTTGGAAATAACCTGTTATTGCTAACGTTGCTAACCTTTTCGTCCATTTTTTTACAAAATTTATGTTAAAACAGCGCCATCTATACGTCGTCCAAATTCCCAATACTTCTATTAGTTTCTATTGGGTAACAACGAGATAAAAAAGTGACATTCGTAACATGGACCATATTTACAGTGGCGCGTTATGGCTTTGCGAGGCCAACCAATTTTCAATTTTAAGGTCCCAAAATATTGATGTTTTTGAAGGATTTCAAAATTATTAAAAAAAATCAGGAAAATACAGAGGGATGCACAAAAGCGGTCAACGATGTAGCTTCGTTATTTCTTATCCGATTTTAATAAGTGATATGTCAAATTAAATGGTTTGAAGAATACTACTATCAGATAATAAAAGATTAATTTTACTTTTGAAAATAACAGAGGAGGAGGGGACAACTTTTCTATTTCATATGGCAACATATTTTTTTCGATTGAAAAAATTAACATTAACAAAAATAATCTAAACCAATTATACCAATAATTTTTTTTAAATTAATTTTTTCTTATTTTTTTTAATTTTTTTATTATTTTTTTTTTAATTTAATTCAATTGTTTTTTTTTTGTTTTTTGAGTTTTGAGCTTTCTATTTTTTTAAGTTTTGTTTTTTAATTTATTTTTAATACTTTTTAATTTATTAATAATTTTTTAATTTCTTAATAATTTTTTAATTTATTAATAATTTTTTAATTTATTAATAATTTTTTAATTTATTAATAATTTTTTAATTTATTAATAATATTAATAATAAATTAAAAAACAAAACTTTAAAAAATAGAAAACTCAAAACTCTAAAACAAAAAAAATTTGAATTAAATTAAAAAGAAAAGTTGTCTCCTCCTCCACTGATGTTTTCAAAAATAATTAATAAATTAAAAAGTATTAAAAATAAATTAAAAAACAATACTTAAAAAAATTAAAAACTCAAAACTCAAAAAAAAAACAATTGAATTAAATTAAAAAAAAAAATTTAAAAAAAAATAAGAAAAAAAAATTTAAAAAAATTAATTTAAAAAAAATTATTGTTACGATTGGTTTAGATTATTTTTGTTAATGATTTTTTCAATCGAAAAAATATGTTGCCATTTGAAAAAGAAAAGTTGGCTCCTCCTCCACTGATGTTTTCATAAATAAAATTAAAATTTTATTATCTGATAATAGTACCTATTCTTCAAACCATTTAATTTGACATATCAGTTACTAAAATCAGATAAGAAATAACGAAGCTACATCGTTGGCCGTTTTTTATGCACCCCTCTGTATAATAATATTAAAATTTATTTGCAAGCTACACGTCCTCGTTGAAGCCTTGGGTAAATGTCTTTTTTGTCTATGGTAAAACGCCATTGGTGATAAGTGGTAATGGACCATATTTAGATTTTGTAATTTTTAATTTGCAGTTTATCAATTTTACAGGCCCTCGGGAAAACGTGTAATGTGGAAATTTCAAAATTTTCGCCAGAAGCACTCATTTGTGCCCACTTTCTCCCAGTCTTGAGAATTCGTTTTTTTACCGTGATATGCCGTGATATAAAAATTCTTCATTTTGTCTAGAAACCAAATGCCCAGATTTTTTTAAGGATTTCCCTACGACACTATTTAGTTTCGTGTCTATTGGAAATTTTAACAACAGGTAGAGGGTACATTAAATTGCCTAAAATTCATAGATAAAACTAAAATTGAGGATATATGGGATATGCAGTATTCAACGAAAGTTAAATGGTGGCACGTCGAACGTTCAAATAATAAACTTGGTCGTATAAAACGGGTTTTAGAAGATATCGAACATTTTTAATTTTTTTGGCATTTCTTATAATGTAAATACATTTTCTAAAATCGAGACTTTTCGAAAAATAAAAGTCAAAAAGTTGCCAATCGAGGAAAAAATGTATGCAACTTTGTATTCACATTTTTTTGTTGATTTTTTTAGGTTATGTTTTGATTGAGTAATAATATGGTAATAACATGTCTTAAGTGTAATCGTAATGCAACATGTAACTCTGTACAGTGTTTTAGTGTTTCAGTGTTATTCGTTGTCTTCATTCATTAGTAATTAGGCTATGACATCATGCATTTCTGAAATAAATTCCACAGTACATCTTAAATAGTAAACTGGAAATTTAAAATTGATAGGAACTTAAACCATTAAAAACAATAAACAAGAGAATTTATTATACAGGTATTTATAGCTAATCTATAGATATGTTATATAATTTTAAACATTAAAAATTACTTATCTACATCGACACTGCTTATATTTTACGATAAAATACTGTACATACTAATTTTATGTTTTTGCACATAATTTATTAACATATTATCAAATTATGTTATCGGCATTGCTAATATTTTAAATTTATGCTATAGTAAAATAGCAATAAAATTAAAAATTAATTTAATACTAAATAAGATTTCCCAGGTACTTTTGTTACTTCCTTCTTACAATATAATTATTATGTAGGTTTGTAGGTTACGACATTTATAGATCATACATTTACTTCCTGGGAGCATACTCAAACTTCTTTAAAACGAAGAATTTATAGCAATTATTTTAAGAACCCTATACTTTGTTCAGCTATCCTGCAATTCGGATATAGGTTCTTGATTGAATTGTGTGAAATTAGCAATAGATTCCAACAATAGATGTTTTTTCATATAAAAATTTGTTTTTTTGAATTCTTTCTTCAATAACAGAAACAAGGGTTAATTTTTTTAAATTGTTTCTTTCTTGGTCATTTATTTAAACAGTTTTAAATAACATGTCTAAAAATTGGATGGCAGAAATTTTTGGTTTTTTTGTAAATCGTGTTTATAGTTCCGCTATTTCTCAACGTTGAATTAGTCATTCTTCGTAACAGAAAAAAGGGTTAAGAGGATATTTGTGGTTTTGGTCATATTTTTTTTCCATTAAAGCTTTTTTTAAATTTCTTTTTTTGGTACACAGAAGAGTCTTGTGGCTACCAATTTCTTCTTTTTTTGTTTTGGTAAGTCAAACCAAATAATCATACGGCAGCAGTAAAACGGGCTCTTTACAAAAAATGTTCGCTTAGCGGCTCTTTGAACATTCTAAAAAACTAATTGAAATAATATTTTTTTTCCAACGCTAGGAATAAGGTATGATATAAACGAAGACTTTGATGTTGCGTTTTTTTGTTTTAAATATATTTTTAAATTTTTTACAGCATCCCAAAAATTTCCTAAAATTTTACTTAATTTTTGGGATGCTGTAAATAGTTTAAAAATATATTTAAAACAAAAAAACGCAACATCAAAGTCTTCGTTTATATCTTAACTTATTTCTAGCGTTGGAAAAAAAATATTATTTCAATTAGTTTTTTAGAATGTTTCAAAGAGCCGCTAAGCGAACATTTTTTGTAAAGAGGCTATTTTACTGCTGCCGTATGATTATTTGGCATGACTTACTAAAACAAAAAAAGAAGAAATTGGTAGCCAGAAGACTCTTCTTTATACCAAAAAAAGAAATTTTAAAAAAGCTCCACTGGAAAAAAAGTTATGACTAAAATCGCAAATATCAAGAGAATTTCAAAATCAAGCGCTCAAATTTGCCGATTATCGCCTTTATTTTTTTTTTATTTTTTCTTTCTTGGTCATTTACTTAAACTGTCTTAAATAACGTATCAAAAAATTGGATGGCAGTAATTTTTTGTATATTTTGTAAATCGTCTTAACATTTCCGCTATTTCTCAACGTTGCTCCTATTATGTACATGAATTAGTCATTCTTCAATAACAGAAAAAAGGGTTAATTTTTTTTAATTGTTTCTTTCTTGGTCATTTATTTAAACATTTTTAAATAACATGTCAAACAATTGGATAGCAGTAATTTTTGGTTTTTTTGTAAATCGTGTTTAAAGTTCCGCTATTTCTCAACGTTGAATTAGTCAATCTTCGATAACAGAAAAAAGGGTTAATTTTTTTTAATATTTCCTTTCTTGGTCATTTATTTAAACAGTTTTAAATAACATATCTAAAAATTGGATGGCAGTAATTTTTTGTTTTTTTGTAAATCGTGTTTAAATTTCCGCTATTTCTCAACGTTCATCCTATTATGTACATGAATTAGTCATTCTTCATATTTATTAGTCATTCTTCAACAACTGAAAAAGGATTAAATTTTTTTGAATTTTTTCTTCTTTAACTATTCATTTAAAGAATGTTTCTATTATTGAAGAATGAATAATTTATGTAGTTGGTCCCAGCTGGAAGTAGGACAAAAGTAATCAGGATCGCATATTCTTTGTCCTACTTCCAGCTGGGAGCAACTTTAAATAATAGGACCAACATTGAGAATTAGCACAAATTTAAATACGATTTGCAAAAAAAACAATTGCCATCCAAATTTTTGATATGTTATTTAAAACTGTTTAAGTAAATTACCAAGGAAGAAAAAAATTATTTCAAAACGAAAATCTTTTCTCAACGTTTGGTGATCCATAATGGGCAATTGAAAAAACGTCTTAAAAACCAAACTTGATCATAAATCATAAATATTTTATTTCTAAGAAATTAAAAAAAATTAACCCTTTTTCTGTTATTGAAGAATAACTAATTAATTTAAATATGACCAACATTCTGAAATAGCAAAAATTTAAACACGATTTGCAAAAAAATAAAAAATACTTGCCATCCTTTTTGATGTTGTTTAAAATTGTTTTAATAAATGATTAAGGAAGAAATAAATAAAAAAAATTAATCCTTTTTTCTGTTATTGAAGAATTACTAATTCATGTACATAATAGGATCAACATTACGAAACAGCGGAACTTTAAACACTATTTACAAAAAACAAATATTTACTGCCATCCAAATTTTTGATATGTTATTTAAAATTGTTTAAATGAATAATTTAATATAAAAAAATAAAAAAAATAGACCCTTTTTCGATTTTTGAGGAATATACTAGTACATATACATATGGGTAATATTGCTAAATCGCGGAACTTTAAACGTATATTACAAAGAAACAAAAAATAACTGCCACTCAAATTTTTGATATGTTACTTCGAATTATTTTAAGAAACAAATGCAAAAGCAAAATTTAAAAAAAATTAACCCTTTTTTGTTAAAATGTTTAGGGGTGATTTCTACCCTTAGAATTTATTAAAATCTTATGAAAATGAATTTCTCAGGTTTATATTATTCAATTGAATCAACTTATGCAAGAAACAATTTAAAAAAAAAACAAATTTTTATATGAAAAAACATCTGTTGCTAATTTCACACAAGTTCTTGATTGGACTAATATTTGTATTAATTTTAATAAATTTTAATAGCTTATAGTAAGTTTCTGTGTTTTAGGGGCCTATATTTTCAAAATTTTACATATTTCTCTAATTTTATGAAAATCGATAACCCTAATATGTTTGTAAATTACAGCCCTTCCACCTTATAATTACTGAAGATTATAAATCGGCCTTCATAATAATTAAAATAATACAATTTTTTGAAAATTACAAACGGGTCGGAACATTTCTTATTTATGTTCTTTCTGAGGGTGGGAGGTTTTATATGAAACACCCTGTATAAATCCCAAAAAATTACTTAACCTTAAAATAGACGTTAACAGACGTTAAACCTAACATAACCTTAAAAAGACGTTAAAAAACGTTTACTTTCCTTACACGCTAATAAAATTAAAACAAAATGCTTCGAAGATGGTAGAAAGTTTTAGAAAACCAATATTTGATACGATAAAATTAAATAATTAGTGCTTAGCCGTCGTTGAGAATTGTCATTTCTTACTGTAAATAGTGTAAAGTTTATCCTCGTTAAAACTGTTGTCTGAATAATTTCTATAAATTTCTGAAAAGTAAATAATTATGTCTTATTTATCACGAAAAGAACTTGATGAATTAAAACCTTATGTAGATAAAGCAGTATATAAAATAGTAGGTTCAAGTGACTCAACTATTGTATCTAAAGCTTTAGACTACTTGGATGCAAACTACGATCGAAGAAAAATTGTTGACAAACTCTCTAATTACATGGATTCCAAAAAAGCCTCTCGTTTGGTGGATAAGCTTTTTGATTTACTAGAAGATGTACGCTATCGGTCCAAAAAGCGTTCTTATGATGACAGAGATCGAGAGCGTGATAGAGACAAACGCTTCAAGCCTTCATCTAGAAATGATGATGATAGGAAATTTTCAAATAATAAAATTAAGGAAGTAATGGAAAGTGCACAAAAAGAAATTGAAGTGCGTAAAAAAACTTTTGATGTTTCGAACATAACAATCCCGCAAGCAAATATTTATGGTATTCCTATGGGTTTATTAAATAGAGGTGATGCAGATAAAGCAAGAAAAATTGCTCAATTGCAAGCACAAATTAAAAGTAAATTGAATTCTGGTATTTTAAGTAACGTAATTGTCATGCCAGCTCCTAATAAACCTACACCTTTAATATTGGATGAGGAAGGGCGAACAGTTGATAAAACTGGAAAAGCTGTACAGTTGACTCATGTGGCACCAACATTGAAGGCGAACATTAGGGCACAGAAAAGAGATCAGTTTAAGACACATTTAACTGATAAAAACAATGACGAACCAGCAGAAGGCCATTTCTACGATCATCGCATCGGGGCTAAACCTGCAATAAGAAGTAAACGTGCATTGCGTTTTCATGAACCTGGAAAATTTCAGCAGCTTGCAGAGAGACTTAGAATGAAGGCACAATTGGAAAAATTACAAAATGAAATTTCCCAAATTGCTAAGAAAACGGGGATATCTTCGGCTACAAAATTGGCTCTTATTGCTAAATCCGAAGGGCTCTGTGAGGACGTTCCCGATATGGAGTGGTGGGACTCCGTTATTTTGGAGGATAACCTTGACACTTTAAGAAATGATAAAATAGCAATTAAAATTAATATTATAAATAATTTAATTGAGCATCCCACTCAGGCAAGATGTCCTACTGATCCAATTAAACCTGTTTACATGCCTGTATTTTTAACAAAGAAAGAGCGCAAGAAATTACGTAGACAGAATCGCCGAGAAATGTGGAAAGAAGAACAGGAAAAAATTCGATTGGGACTTGAAGCACCTCCTGAGCCAAAGTTGCGCATTTCTAATTTAATGCGAGTTCTTGGGACAGAAGCAGTACAAGACCCTACAAAAATTGAGGCTCATGTCAGGGAACAAATGGCAAAACGACAGAAAGCACATGCAGAAGCAAATGCCTCGAGACAATTAACAGTTGAACAAAAAAGGGATAAGAAAATTAAAAAAATTAAAGAAGATACATCTTTAGGGGTGCACGTTGCTATTTATAGGCTAAGAGATTTACATGATTTAGCATCAAAGAAATTTAAGGTAGAGACTAATGCCAAACAATTATTTATGACTGGCTGCGTTATGTTATATCCGGATTGTTGTGTGGTTGTTGTTGAAGGAGGGCCCAAGCAACAAAAGAAGTACAAAAGATTAATGTTGACTCGTATAAAGTGGGAAGAAGACACAGTGAAAGATCCTGATGGTAATGAAGTGCCAAACAAATGCACACTGGTTTGGGAAGGTACTAGTAAGCAAAGAAATTTTGGGGAAGTTAAATTTAAGGTGTGTCCTACAGAAAAAATGGCTAGAGAACATTTTAAAAAGCACAAAGTTGAGCATTATTGGGATTTGGCGTACAGTAGTGCTGTGTTGGAACCAACTTTTGATACATAATAATTTTGGAAAATCCGAAAAAATTGCTAAAATATAAAAACAAACTAAAAATAAAGAGATTTGTTAAATAATATGTAGGTAACAAAATAAATATTTTTTTTAAACTATATGCATTTTTCAATTTTTTTCAATACTGTTGAGTAATAGCATCATTAATTTCAGTTGAGTAATGAATTATTATTTTTTTTGTTGATCGTATATTTATAGATATCATTACTGTGAAATTGTATACGCGAAATTGACATGTAAATACTTACTTTACGTAATGATTTCTGATTTACTTTACATAACGATTGCAGTATGGGCAAAAAGTTACAAATGACGTTTTATTTTTAACTTTATTTTAAGGGTTATCTAACATTTTGAAATTAAAATTTATTTAAAACAAACTGTACTATTTAATTGATATAATTTCAAATAGTATACATTACTTATTTTGGTTATCGGTAGATGGCGCTGTGTTGAAAGAAATTAACAATTTTTAATAATATTATTGTATCATTATTCCTTTCAATTATATTAATAATTAAAAAATAATTTATTACAAATTTTAATAAATGTCAATGCAATAAATTCATACGTTCGTTTTGAATCGTATAGTGTAGTTCTCTGAAATTAGATTAAATGTGATCAACAAAAAAATATTGTAACCAACTCGTGGATTAATTAGGCATTTAATTAACTCAATAATGAAAGCACTCGCTCATGCTTTTAAAACTTGTTTATTAACCAACATGTTGGTTAAACTTTAAACTACTATAAATATAATGTGTACCTATACAGGGTGATTCAAAACTATTCCGCATCCTTTTAAGGGCTGATTTCTCACTTGAAAATAAAAAGAAAAATTCATATAAACAAATATCCGATCTCACTTAATAATGGTGCTGCAGCCTTTTAAAGATGTTGTCAATTAGTAGGAAAAAAATCACGAAATGATTCATACCAAGTTTCAAAACGGTACTTCAATTTGTTTTGAAATAAATGAACAAAAACCTACTTATTGACAACACCTTTAGCAGCCTGTAGATCATGAAGCGAGATCGGACTTATATTTATACAGCGTGTCTCAGACCACCCGTCCACCGCCTTGTCGTACATGGCTGAAATAAAAAAAATTATTACCAAAGCAAACCCGAAGAATCTATTGGTGCACTTAATTTTTTACGGAACAATCCGGAAGTACCCGCAACCGGAAGTAACTTTTCTTGTTATGGCTCGGCTGTAGCTGACCAGTTGTTTTAACTCGATTTGCCCATCGCCAAAATACCTTTCTCCACTGAGTAGCTCGCTGAGAGTAAAGCCGCTCAGCTGCAAGATAGTTTTGATTGCACTCCCCCAACACCATGAGTATGTCAAATCCCACACAGTTTGAAAACACCATATTATTACAATAAAAAAGTACTTCAATTTATTTTATGTTATTAGCATTAGGTATCACGAGAAATAAACTGAATTTGTAATGAATTAAAATTTTTGTCAACAAAACGAAATAATTTAATTACTAATATGGCCCAAAACTTTATAATAAATTACCTACAGTAATAAAATCTTTGACCTTAAATCCATTTAAAAACCATATAAAATCGTTGTTAATTAGCAGGGCGTACTATTCTATCGAGGAGTTCATGAACGACTACCTAGCATAATATGATTTTAAATTGTTGGTAAACGTTTTCTTAAAGATTGTGGTTGTAAGTTATGTACTGTAATGTAAAAATGTGATAAGTCAATTAATATTACCTACTATTTTTTATATATTTATATTTTAATGAATTTTGACATGTGTAAAATACAAATGTATTATATTAAAAAAAAAATTTGTTCAACAAAAAACAAAACAAAGCCACCTTATGTATTATTTCCAGTCACACATCGAATCAATTCTTATAAATAAAAATCAAAGATGAATAATTTTCATTTAAACTTTACTTTCTTTTGCGTTGTTGGAAAATAAAACAAAAATTTACTTTTTTCTTGAAATTTTCGTTTTTTAAGTTTAACTTTGTAAATATTAAAAAAATATTTTAATTAAAGTTGTTTCTTTCTTAAAGACCTATTGAACTATACCATACTCGACCCATGTTGCCATTTAAAAATCGAACTTCCGGTTCCTGGGCGGGTGGTCTGAGACATCCTGTATAAACTTTTCCTCTTATTTTCATGAGAGGAATCTAGCTTAAAAGAGGATGTGGAGTTTTGAATCACTCTGTAATCAATTTTAAAGCAGTTTCATATTTTACTAAGTTTGTGCTCACTTATTTTAAGTTGAAAATTTAGACCTTTAAGCGAGAATTGGGGAAAATGGTCCTTACATACAAAAATATTTTCATGCGAAATATGTGGTTGAGCTCAGACAATGGAGGGGGGACCGAATATTTAACATTCGACCAAATCACTTTTCGGTGCACCTCTAGTTTTTTTGTTGATTAAATATCTTGTACCTTCTACCAATTTCGTCTTAGCATTTATTTGGAACACCCCATATAACAAGCATTTATTGTTTCAGTTTTTATTATTCAGTTTTTTCCCCTGATATAACCTTTCCTCGAATAAATAATAAAAGATTTTGATTACTTCCCCCATCATTATCTTCTAATATTCTAGTTACATTAGCCATATAAGCTAGGATCCATATACATACATTTTTTTGTCATTCATATTCAAATACTTTAATGCTACTAAGAAACTTAAGGAGCAACTTTATTCATAGTTTTCATTCATTTTGAAGTATTTTAATATACAATTATCGTAATTCTATAAAAGTACTTGTAATAACAACTCAATTAAAATCACAATCTGTAAGTCAATACTGAATTTAGATACTATAATCTAATAATACTTATATAATACATAATATTTGTACACATACATAATACACTATAAGTGTTTACAAATAGATAAATCCGAGATCTGAGGATAAATTCAAACACATATAAACAAATGAATGAAATGAAAGGATAAAGATTTTTTAGATAAAAATAATGCTAAAAAATTTAAAAAATACTGCCTGCACTAGTGCCCTGCATTATTTTTAAAATTTAAAATATCAAGTAGGTACTAAATTGGATAACTATTTTTACAAATTATAATTAAGCTTAATGGTGCAATTCTGGGCAAATCTGTAAGTTAAACATGGGAACCGTCAATTACAACCCATATAACAAACCTTACAGATATTTCCTGTAAGGACTTACAGAATTGCACCATAAACTTATATTAATTAAGTCTTTATATTTATGTATGTTACAAACAATAGTTTTCAAATTAGCAAGTAAATGTTGCAGTAAAAATTAAACTGTAAACAAAAAAATATTTGTAACATGCCAAAAAATGTTACATAAACCTGATTGGTAATTCAAACATTTAAAATTACATTTTTTTTCTTGTTAAAGTGCTTTTAGAAATATAAATTTTAGACATTCAAGTCCAATGGAGTTGGTGGATGCTGTCAAGGAACAATTTGGGTCTGATGTTGAATATGATGATGAACTTGGAGTTCCAGAATCTTTAGCTATAATTAATATTGAAGGAACTAACGTTCCAGTGGATTCGATAGATGAGACAGATGGTAAAACCTATAGTATATATTTTTTTTAAATACAATCTTTTTAAAATTTCATATAAGTGCTTCTACAAGATTTTTGCATTTTTTGAGCACCTGCCTGAATTAAGAAAAAAAATCCCAAAATTTCGCGATTTTTCGTGTTTTTATTTTAAAAATTGCAGTGATTTCAATTAGTTTTTTTAGAACTTTGGCAAGCGCCGTTAAACGAACGTTTTTTGTCAAACGCCCGTTTTACTTCTGCCGTATTGACTATTTAGTTTGACTTACAAAAGCAAAAAAGAAAAAATTGGTAGTCACAAAACTCATCTGTGTAGCAAAAAATAAATTTAAAAAAAACTCCAGTGGAAAAAAATGTTATGACAAAAACCGCAAATATCAAGCAAATTTCAAAAGCAAGCGCTCAAATAATTTGCCGACTATCCTCTTCATGTTTTAAGTTATAAAAAAACTAATAACTATTTAATTTGTTGTTATCATATTCATAATTTTAATTAAAATAATTAATTTTGTGTTTTAAGGTTCGAAAACGCAAAACATTCCATTTAGTACAGTTTTTAACCATCCAGTAAAATTCTCATCACTTCATCGAGATTTATTCATAAGAGGTGTACCAATTAATGTATCAATAACCAACTCTGAAAGGAATCACACAACACATCTACTAAATCCAAATTTGTAACTATGTATTTAAACATTGTAAAAATATTTTATAAATATTCTTCTTTCAAAGGTATACAGTTTCTTTTCAACATGGAGATTTTAAGTGGGAAGTTAAAAAGAGATATAAACATTTTTTGGAACTTCATAAAGATTTGATTATATTTAGAACATCTCTTAATATTCCCTTCCCTACAAAAACTCACAAAAAAAGAATAGAAAGTTTTAGAAATAACGCAGAAAATGTGGAGCCGAATGTTAAGAATAAGAAAAAAAGTATTTTACCAAGGTATGAGCGAATCATATAAATACTAAATACAATATAAATGAAATAATGTTTTTTAAAGATTTCCTAAAAAACCAGAAGTATTAATTGCTTACGATCAATTAGATACACGAATTCAACAATTAGAGGAATATCTATCAAATATATTGGCAATAAGTATATACCGATACCATCCGTCAACTGTAATATCTAATTTTTGTTAAAAAAATAATTTATACCAATTTATAATTTCAGATTGAGTTTTTAGAGGTTTGTCAGTTATCTTTTATACGTGAATTAGGAATAAAAGGTAAAGAAGGGATTGTTAAGAAAAAAACTGGAAGTACTCAACCTGGTCAAAGCGGTTGCAATTTGTGTGGTTGCTTAGCTTCCTCTTGTTGTGTAAGGTAATAAACACAAAATTATGTTCTTCGATCATTATTAAAATTAAAACTGCTCATTTTTTATTAATTACATGCTTTAAAGTACACATTTTTTGTAGATGCACACATTTTTGTAGAAATGTTATATGCTCAACATGGCGTTCACGTTGGCTCTTTATAAAAGATTCATGTTTTGGTTACATTGATCCAAAAAATGGTGGAATAAAAGGTGTAGTATTATTTGATCAAGGATTTGAAGTGTCTTCAGGGATGTATAATGCTGGATTAAATAGAGCATTTCAAGTTCAAACTTTAAGCAGACAATTAGTGGTTAAATGTAATACAAGAAGTCAGAGAAAATTGTGGATGCAAGAATTAAAGAGTACAGCTTCTAATTTAGGTAATCTATATTTTTATATAAATGTCGAATATCGCATTTTTATTAAATTATTTTTATTTCATGGTGGCATGTGTTATTTTTTAAGCCAGTGATTTCACTTCCCCTAACTCTCACCACTCCTTTGCTCCTGTTAGAAATAACATTCATGCATCTTGGTTTGTTGATGGAGCTGGGTATATGGCTGCAGTGGCTGATGCTATGGAAAATGCACACGAAGAGATATACATAGCTGATTGGTGGTTAAGCCCTGAGGTGTACTTAAAACGGCCAGCAATTGAAGGAGATTATTGGAGATTGGATAAAGTGCTTTTAAGAAAAGCTGTGAGTTTCAATTATTAATTTTAAATAAGTAAAATATTAGTAATTTATATTTTTAGGAAGCTGGTGTAAAAATTTTTGTTTTACTTTTTAAAGAATTTGAAATGGCTTTGGGTTTAAATAGTTTTTACAGCAAGCAGCGATTATCTAGCCAACATGATAATATTAAAGTCTTACGGCATCCTGATCATGCGAAAGTAGGGGTATTCTTGTGGGCGCATCATGAAAAAATTGTGGTTGTTGATCAGACTTATGCATTTCTTGGTGGTATTGATTTATGTTATGGACGTTGGGATGATTTTGAACACAGGTACATTTTTCAAAGATTATTAAATTATTTTTTAACAATAACATTTTTAGACTCACCGATATGGGAAGCATAACACCCAATTCTTTGGATGTAACTAATCTCAAGAAGAAGACATCGAGTTTACCTGGAGGTGATTCCTTTTACCCAATGCCAAAACCTCATTACTTACAAGTCCCACAAGTAACTATACATGAAGATTCTGATACTGCTTCAGTTTCAAGTACTGCCTCTTTACCTCAATTGAGCCCTGGTGATGATTTATTAATGCCAATGCCAAACAGCGAACATTTAAAATTAAATACACCAGAGTTAGAGCGAAAAAATCCTTTTACAAAAATAAAAAGGAATGTTAAATTAAAAGGTAAAGAGTTATTAAATATGGTCTACTCAAATAATGAAAATAATAGTGTGGATACAATCGAAACTAATGATTCACATTCTGCCAAAAGTGGAGTTGAAACAATCGAAACAAGTGAACTATCTGGAAACGCAAAATATTGGGTTGGAAAGGATTATTGCAATTTTATTGTTAAAGATTTCATCAATCTGGATCTTCCCTATGATGATTTTATTAACAGGTATGATTTTAAAATATTTATGATCAAATTTTAGAACAAGCGTGAAGTGTGGAGAAAATTATTTATCACGATAATTTTTTTAGGAACACAACACCAAGAATGCCGTGGCACGATATAGGAGTATTTGTCCAAGGTGCTGCAGCCCGAGATGTATCCAGGCATTTTATTCAAAGATGGAATGCTACAAAATTGGAAAAAGCTCGTGTTAATAATGCTTATCCCTATTTACTTCCAAAATCTTACAATTCAATTGATAGTCTTTCTCAGTTTGGCCCTTTAAATCAATACCCAGTTACTTGCCAGGTAATTCTAATTTAATATTAACTTAATAGTAGAGATTATTTTATTTTATATGCTTTTATTGCAAGGTTTTAAGAAGTGCAAGTACATGGTCATGCGGTTTTTTGGAACCAGATACTGTTGAACAAAGTATCCATGAAGCTTACGTTGATGTTATCAATAGATCGCAACATTATTTGTACATTGAAAACCAATTTTTTATATCAATTCCACAAACCAACAATGGTACAAAAAATCTTATAGCAGAAACGATTTTTAAACGAATTTTAAGAGCACACAAGTAATGATAACCATAGTTATATAAATTAAGTAATAAATTAAATTATAATTTTTAGGGACAAAGCAGTTTATAGAGTATATGTAATAATGCCATTGCTACCTGGATTTGAAGGAGAAATTGGTGGTCCAACAGGAACATCTCTTCAAGCTATAACTCACTGGAATTACTCTTCGATTTCAAGGTATTAAATTAAAAAAATTTATTATAATTACTTGGTATATAATTTTTAATTTTTTCGTCAAAATTATAACCTTTCTGCAATTGCACTCTGTATTATTCTTGATATTATTGTATTTAGAGGAAAGTCATCTATGATTAATCGACTAAAAGAAGAAGGTATAGAAAATCCAAGTGAATATATAACTTTTTACGGACTTCGAACTCATTCTAAACTCAACAATGAACCAATAACCGAACTTATTTACGTTCATTCAAAATTATTAATTGCTGATGATAAAATGGTAATTTGTGGCTCTGCCAATATTAATGATAGATCACTGCTTGGGAAAAGAGATTCGGAAATTGCAGTTCTTATTGAGGTAAGAATTATGTTATTTTATAAAATTAATCATCAATAATACTAAAACCATAAGGAACGGAGAAGCTGTTTTTTTTTGTAGAGAGTTGAAATTTTGTAGGTGTACGGAGGAGAAAATTTTAAGAATAAACTGTAAATGTCACTTTTCAATCGGCCAACCCTGAAAAAGTTATTCAACACCGAACGAAACATCTAATTCATCCTCTAACTGTCCAAAATTCACCCCGAATCTCATCAAATTTAAGTATGTTACAGAGGAGCAGATTCTGTAGACAGTGGTTTTGACCCACCCGAACCTATCTATGAAGGGGGCGGAGATACGACACTTTGTATTTTTACCCCGAATTTGGACGTTTTTTGCGCGAAGTCACGAAAAGGGTTGTTTTTTCGGCAGATTTTTAAAAAGCCGGTTGCATCGTGAAGAGGGATGTCGATTCTAAGTGATGTTCGAATATCAAATTTTTCAAAGTACCCTAACACTCTGAAAAAAAAATCCAAAAATAACGAACGAAATTTTTTTTAAGATTGTATTTAAAAAAGTCGCAATTTTTGACGCGTTTTGATCTAATTAACCCCTCAAATTTTAAAATAAAACGTAATACACCTTCTCTGAAAGCTTCGCTATCTCTTATCGCTTTTGAGTTATGACTGAAAATGTAGCTAAAATAAGCAAAATCTCCGTTTTGACTCAAAGTTTCGCTCTGAAATTTTTCACTTTTCTCAAAATAAATAATATTTTCGAAACTGTAAACACTACCGTGCCGTCCAGAATTGTATAAATTGGACCAAAATTTTGTTAAAAGTTTTCGAATATTTTCCAAAAAAACTATTTAACCTACTATTTTTTAAAACCCGTCTATCCACGATGTTTACCTTTGGTAAAATTTTGAAACTGGTAACTTTTATAGTTTTCGAGAAAAAAAAAATTAAAAATCTCAAAAAAATTATTTTGAATTTTTTCAAAATCGACCCCGCAAATGAAAGATAATAGAAAATGGATAAAATGTAGGGGGTCACTTGCCCTCTACACCACCAAAACAATTTTTACACCCCAAAAAATCAAAATTTTTTTAGGTAATGTAGCTACCTTAAAATATTATCATATTTTAAAAAATTTAATATATTAATATCGGTAATTTTTAGAAACTTATCTGTACGAATTTTTGTTTCTTAATTTTAGTAATTACGTGAAATATGAATTTTTCAAAATACACCTTTACTCATTTACCAGCATGCCATGATTTACAAATATAAAAATTCATAACTTTTGAACAAAAGACTTGAATTTTTTTTAAATTTTTTTCTACTTTCCTTATACTTTAAATATAAATTATTAACTTTCAAATGTTTAATTTGAAACGCAACACACTTGTTTATTTTTAAAATTATATTTAGGATGAAGAATTTGATGATGGTGTAATGAATGGTCAAACTTATCCCTCTGGAAAATATGCAGGATCTTTACGAAAATACCTTTTTAAAGAACATCTTGGATTATTAGGCCGAGAAAATGAAAGGTTTGATGTTGATATTACTGATCCTGTTTGTGAGGATTTTTATAAGAATGTTTGGCTTTCTACTGCACAATTAAATACTGAATTTTATGATAAGGTGTTCCATTGTGTCCCTACTGATGAAGTTAAAAGTTTCTCTGAACTGAAAACTTATATTGCACAAAAGCCGTTATATTCAGATGGAACTGAACTGTTAAGAGCACAGCAGATGTTAGATACTATAGAGGTAACATAATTCGTTATGCTTTTTTTAATAATTATGAAAATAATATAATTTTAAGGGTCATCTTGTTATGTTACCATTGAATTTCTTATGTGATGAAAATCTTACTCCGGCATCAGGTACGGTAGAAGGAATGATGCCCACTTCTCTTTGGACTTAAATGAAATCGATAATGAAATAGTATATTGTTTTATTAGGAGCCACAAAAAGTTCTTTTACTCCGAATAAAAGATGCTATTTTTTCTTCAAACGTTGAAATTTTTAAAATAGTAATATAATAAATAATTTTAAAATTTGACATTTAATTTACATACACACACAATACATGTTAGTGTATATTGGGTTGCCTAAAATTCATTTATACTTTTTTTAAATTATAATTTTATGTTAATTATAATTATTAACATTGTTTAATTTCAATATGCCATGTATATTGGGTTGCGAAATAAGCGGAGTAGAAATTTAAATTCTACTCCTAGGCAGTACAAAGTGACCATAGAATCAACGAACATAAAAAGTGACATTTTAAAGCCTGTCAAACGTCACAGAAGACTGTATTTTAATGACGTTTGAAGAAAAAAAAAGTTTCTAGTCAATTTGAAGGTGTGTTTATAAATTTTTAAATATTAATTTGAACTTCCTCGTGTCTTCCACTATAAGTGTAATTTATTAAATTTGGAAATTAAGTGATATGAAATTGGAGTATTAAATATTTAAATACTTGCCAACTTTAAACAATAATAATAGTCTATATAATCAATTCATGTTACAAATTGGGGTGTTATTGCATTTAAATTTTCCAATCTTAATTCAGGAAAAAAATTTTAATTAAATGTATTCATTGTTAGCAATATTTAATATTACTTGTTTATTTTACATGTTTATGTTTACTATAATATTCAAAAGGTAAAAGTATTTTTATGTACAAAATATACAGCTGTCCGCAATCTCAACTTTAACACAGTCATAACTCATAACTATAAGAGGTGTTTACAACCTATTATTGCTACTGTGTCCCAATTATAACTGTGGTCAGTTGTACTTATTTTTATTAATTTATAACAATTTTATAATAAACATTAACAACAATTTTATTGAAATCAATGTTATGTACCTATCTGTGAAACTATTTTTTTATTATTTTTATTTAAAATAACATATTTGTTTTTTTACCAAAAATTTACAAACCTAAAAAATGAGTTTTAAGGTAAAAAATAAATAAATTTGAATATTAATCTAGTATTATTATTTTAAGTACTGACTTGTGAAATGTGGAGATAACTAACTTTCCTTCCCAACTTGAAAGCAGACTGATTCTGCCATGCAAAAAAAAAATTGTGGCAATTACTAAAATGCTTGCTAAAAATTATTTGGCTTTTCAAGGTACAAGCGACATGCTCTTTGAGCATAATAATGGTAACTTTTTAAAAATAGTTGAGCTACTATCTAAATTTGATCCCATTATGGAGGAACACGTGCGCAGAGTGCTCAAAAAAGAGGAGACTAAAGCTCACTATCTAGGAAAAAATATACAAAACGAGATAATAGACCTACTGCATGAAAGTGTTTAATCTCATATTATAAGTGAAATTAAAAAAGCCAAATACTTTTCCATAATTTTAGATTGCACTCCTGACGTTAGTAAGGTGGAGCAAATGACTCTTGTAATCAGATATGTTTCAATAAATAAATCGGATTCCAATGAGATTGAAATTAAAATTAATGAAAGTTTTTTGAGCTTCCTTCCTGTTGAAAGGTCGACAGGGAAACAAATGTCTGAAATAATAATTGGAAAATTCTAATATGAGGGGTTCTAAAGCAGGAGTGCAATCTAGAATTAAACAGTTAAATTCGCGAGCATTCTACGTTCCAGCCACTCTCTCAATCTAGTGATTAATGATATGGTAAAAGCATCCATAGAAGCCGCAAATTTTTTTAATATGGTCCAAAAAATATATTAGTTTTTTTCGGCGTCGACTTTTCGATGGGCAATACTTTTAAAACATGTACAAGGATTAACTTTAAATCCCAATAGTGACACCAGGTGGGAAAGTAGGATAGAGGCCTTAAAACCTTTAAGATTTCATATTGGAGATGTATACGATACTTTGCTAAGCATTTATGAAAACCAAGAAATTGACAATTTAATAAAAGATGAAGCCTCAGGTTTATTAAATTGTTTTAAACAGTTTAAGTTTTTGTGTTCGATAGTCATTTTGTATAGAATATTAAACTGCATCAATCCAATAAGTAAGCTGATGCAAACAAAAGATTACGATCTACCATCTGCACTTCATCTTTTACAAAATTGTAAAAAATTCTTTAAGGATCTTCGATCGGAACACTCTTTTAATGAAACTATTGTTGATGCGAGACAAATGGCTGACGAAATTGACGTTGAGGCTAATTTTGAATCAACAATAGCACGACACCGCGTAAGAAGAAAAAAAACCTAAAAAAAAAAAAACTCTCATACGAAGCACGAGATGAACCGATCGAAAATCCCAAAGAAAAGTATAAAATAGATTTTTTCTATTTTACTATCGATCAAGCTCTAGGTGCCCTAGCAACTTAGTCACCACAGTGACTATTTTCAGTATACTTATAAATATAAACAATTTAAAAACCATGCCTAAAGAAACCTTGTTAAAACACTGCAAGGATTTAGAAAATATTTTAACTGACGAAGATTAATAGTTTAGAATTATCAGAAGAAATTATTGCGGTATCTGCGCTTTTGGGCAAAAACGAAAGCCCCATTTCGGTTCTAAAATTAATAACGTCCTTAAATATTGCTCCAAATCTTGGTGTTGTCCTTAGAATTTTGCTGACAATTCCAGTAAGTGTAGCAAGTGGGGAAAGAAGTTTTTCTAAATTGAAACTCATTAAGAACTTTTTACGTTCCACTACTCTCAAAATCGACTTGATGGTTTGGCAATTTTTGCCATTGAGCATGAATTAATAAATAAATTTTAATGAGGTAGTGAAAAAATTTGCAGAAATTAAAGTTAAAAAAAAAGATTCTTGTGATTGTAGCGTTGTAACGCGTTGATGTATTTTTTTACTTTTTATAGAATATATTTTTTTTTATTTTTCTGATGTTTACGTTAGTTTAATTTCGATATGTGAAATGTTTTTGTTACGTTTGTTTGTTATGTATTAAGATATTAATTTAAAATACCCGGTTAGTCATTTCTAACCAAAGAGGAAAACGAAATTTGATTTATTTTTATTTACTTTGAACTGTTTTTTTTTTGTTTTGTATAAATAATTATAAATATAATAAAACACATTAAGCAGCTTTTTTTAGGGGCGGCAAGTTGCATTTTTGTCCGGGGCGGCATAAACGCTAGAGCGGGCCCTGTTTTAAGGTTTACATATTTTTTTAGTTTTGTCAAATTTAATTTAAGTTTATGGAGTTTATTCAAATTGAAATTTATTTTAAGAAAGTGATACACAGGGTGTTTATAAATAAGTATATGAGAAGAGGCCTCGGTGGCCACATGGCTTGGATCGATAGTATCCAAGAGTGTGGTCGCTGACGGTGCGGGTTCGAATCCCGCAATCTGCTCATGGATGTTTATATTTAATAGTTATCTCTCTCGACTGTGATTGGTCATACTGGGTTTTGGGTTTCGTACCAAGACCAAAGTGTTTCGTCAAAAAAAAAAAAGTATATGAGAAAAAAATCTTTTCCTAAAAGTGGTCTGTTTTTTAATTATGGGGTGTCAAACTTTCTATATTTTTTCCATTTTTTGAGTATAACTTCTTTATTTTTTATGATAATTTGATCAAATACTCTAGTTATTACAGTCGTAACAAGATAAAAATATGAAATATCGAAATAAAATACAGGGGGATGTATTTTGGTAGATAGTTTGACACCCCATAATTAAAAATAGAGCACTTTTGAGAAAAATTTTATTCTGTACTTTTATTTTAGAATTGGTCAAGGAATCGCCAGGTGAATTTTTTCATTACCGCTTCCGAGCGAGAAACGAAAAACACAACAGTGACAGTCGTAAAACACGCAAATCTTCAAAAAGTTTGTAAAAAGTCGCAGTCTTGTTTTTTCAATGAGTTTCTGTTTTGTTCCACTTTGCCCGTTTGGTGAAAAACCGGCACTAAACATGCATGGTAATGTTTTATTACTTGACACTTTTATCTTATCTGCTACTATCAGAAAATCAATTTTACTATTCAACGAGAAACATTTACCCAGGAGATCGTAATCTAACGCATCAGATAATTTGTTTAATCAAATAATACATACCTATTTAATATTATTGAAATTGTTTGATTTTTGGGACTGATATTATCAATTAGATAAGGTTTATGGAATTGCTTTTTAAATTTTTTTCGACTAATTTTAGATAGTCTAAGCTTAGCCAGCAGTCGAGTCTTTTGTGTCCTACTTTTTGTTTGCAATAAAATGTAGAGCAATAATAAATTGAAATATTTTTATAGGCAAACACATTTATTTTTGTAAATTTCAATAAATAACAATGTCGTTTGCATATACAAATGTACTATTCAATTTACATGGTAAAAATATACAATATCAAAATACATAATTTATGTATAAGTATAAACTTTATCAAAGAGGTATACAATAAGTTATAAAAAGTTGTACTTCTAATTATTTTATTATGCTTTATTTACAAGAAATGCGGAAATTGTAACAACTCCCTATGTTGCATACCTACAAACACCCCAATTTACCCAGCTTAAAGCTTTATTTTAACGTAATAAAGCTACCTATGGGTTTCTTTTCGATTTAGAGGTAAGGTAATAAAAAACTATTAAGGGATATTTTATAAAAACTTTTAAAAATTTATCACAAAAAGTGAATTTTATCACAATAATGCATTTAGCATTGTTTATTTTGACTTTTAAATACTTTTTATAAAACATCCCGACTATAAAAATCTTCATTTAATAGTACTAATATTTTTATGTGAGTAATTTTGGGGTGATGGTCATAGGCACATTCATTTATACATTAAAAACATCTTTCTAATTCTATTCTCTTCATATTTTCAATCCATATATGCAACAATTAATGAATATAATATTAAACTAATTCATCTAATTAATATGTAAGACACCAATCAGGATTGAAAAAAGGATTGCATTATCTGATCATGATACACATTTACATGCTTGATCTTTTCGCTTTTATTTTCTACTAAATTTTGCATTGATTATAACATACTTAAAGTTTTTAAAAAAACTAAATTTAAAAAAAATATTCGTAAAACACAAAGAAATAATATCTCATAAAACCTTCTGAGCTAAACTATTCTTTCTGTTTCAAGTAGATTTCTTAATTTTCCAGGCCTAGATGAATTAGTTGACAATTTCCAAATAATCAAAAACTGACTGTCTACCAAAACTTATATTATACTATAACAGTCTTTATTGATGATACTCACTTTTGTAAAAGAATAATTTGCTTTTATATTTATTTTTAATTTATGAAAATTAGATATTTCATTTTTTAGATATGATCTAAATGAAAAAATATTTATTTTTGAGTTTATCTTGAACTTACAAGTATATCTAATTTTATAGCTGCCATTTTGGAGCATAATAATTTTGTGTATTGTGTACTTTTTTAAATGAATTAAAGTAGATTATTATTTAATATATAATAATACAATTTATGAACAATATTAAATTTACAAATATTATGAATATTTACAAGGCTTTATTTACGAGATTGATTTGATTTAGAACCATCAAATTATTTAGTGATTATAAAATAATACATTATGCTGTATTTCTAAATACAAATCAACAGTTACTTTAGGTTAACTACATGAATTGTAATTAAATACATATAAAAGGTAAAAATATTAATAAAATGTCATGTTATTATTGTGACATAGAAATAAATACATTTACAAAACTCTTGTACAATTACTTAATTTAATAAAAAAAATTAAATAAACACATTAAAAATCAGTCAAAATAATTTTACGATATATTGGATTTAATTTTATCAGTCTATATTTTTTATCTCTAATGAGCAAAATATATTTTGTGATTAATGGATGATTGTGTGAACAGTGATTTGTATGCCATTAAGTACCTAAATTAAATCAACATTCTGAAAACTATTGGCTATTTGTATAAAACTGATTAGTTAACATTTTTTGATAGAGAATTCTCCAGACTAGAGTCTTTAAATCAATTATCACAAACAATTTTTAAAACTTTGAAAATCCTATTACCACTACATGAATGAAAATTGGTAAAAACCAGTAACACTGCTATAACTTTGGACAGTTATGCCCGTTTTCACCATCGATTTCTAAAATTTAGGTATTGCTTATTATTATTATTTTTTTATCAAATGATTAAAAATACCTAGCAACTAACGCTATAAGCAATGCCTAAGTTTTAGGAATCGTTGGTGAAAACGGGTATTACTATCCAACGAAAGGTCAACAATGAAATAATTTGTAAAATCAAATAAAACATACCTAATACACATTTAAAAAGATATTTAAAATAAATATATGAGTCGGAAGATAATTTCCACATGCTTTTTAAAAAGATATTGTAACCTCCTACAAGCAACCTTTAAAAATTTACTAATTTAAAGTAAAAGAAAATTTTAATGGTTTTCTTATTTGATTATTGTTATCACATATTCTTGGAAAGTTGGGTATGTTTGTATTAAATGAAGCAGTCATGATTATTAATAAATGACCAAAAGACATTGAAAATGATTCTATTGAAAAATTTCTAGTAAAAAATTAATAAACTAAATATGTTTTTTTATTACCAAAATTATATTATATTTACACTGCAATAAAAAGGACTAGGAAAATCATTATCGATTGATTTAAGTTCTATTTTCTAATAAAATATTTTACAACATTCTTTTTATTAATCACTACAATCTGTCAATGACAAAAAGTGATTTATATGAGCCACAATGTAATTTTGAGGTAGTTTGTAAGTTTTGTAACATCTTGGAGTTTCATTTTTCATTCATTCATTCAATCAATCAAAAATGTAAAATTATAAAATGTTAAATGCACTTTAAATTCACCAGAGTAAAATAAAACCTAAAATATCTTTCTTTTTTATATAATTAATAAGTAGCTAAGTTTAAATTAAGAACAGAATAATTTTTAGCATGCTCGTGTATATTTAGTTAGATTTTATTGCTTACGGATCATTACAGTAATTAACAGATGTGACGTTTTAATGATTTAAAGAGAGTTTGTTTTAAAAAGAGCTTGTTCAAATTGGAAAATAAGTTTTGCTTAGAATGTTGTATTAATTTTTAAAATGAATGATATTAAAATACAGAGATCAATTAAATTTGTTTTAAATTATGAACGAAAGTGAACACATTTTTTGGAAAATTTTGATTATTGAATTGTTAAAAATATATTTGCAATTTGCTGAAAATGGCACCAAGATAAAAGAAAATAAGTTACGTTTACATAAAATGATAAACAGCTAACTTTAACATTTATGTGGCAGTAAATTGGCAGTGTAAATTATTACATTTTTTAAGAATTAATTTTTTAATATACATGTTAATTACAGGTTTAAACATGCTTACTTTCAAATAAACCAAAAAACGGAACTTATTTCTCTAAACATGTTTAAACGTAAATTATTAAGCCACTCTATAAAATAACCAACGTCAAACACGCAAATATATTAAAAACAAAAAATAACCTAGTCGATAATACCTTAAAAATAGTTGATCACACTACGTTCTAAAAAAATAATATAAAAACAACCAGTTCAAAAAAATTGGCAGTGAATTGTTTTGCTGGCTGCATTGAAGGTCTAATTTCGTGGTCTAATTTTCCTAATCTAATTCTACTGTACATCGAAAGGTACACACGCAATCCTTTCTTTAAATAATTACAAACAGCTACAATAAGCCAAAGCCTGCATAAGAAAAACTGCACACATTTACATTAAATATTAATTACAAGAGATCAGTGTAATAATTTTATGTCATATTTTCAAATTTACAGAGAGGCAATACTATTTTTATTTATTTGTATAAATTAATCTGTTTTTTATGAAGGCTTTGATATAATAATAATAGATTTACTTATGTATCACGTATTTTTCATAGGCTTACGCCTATGTTTCTGCCGCGGCCTTTGTTCCTGTGTGGTAGTAAATAAAGCAGGTCTAAGCGACTCCTTCGCCGAAGGATGTAATTTTGGAATGGAAACAACTTTCGTTGCTTTGTACTGTTTTTCACATATCCATTCATCTTCCACGCTAAATTAAAACATAATTAAGTTAATCATATGTCTTAAATTACAAAACAGTACTTAAGAACTTATCTAAATACTTACACATCTTTGGGATGCCAACGAAGTAAAACTTTCCGTGAACCATCCTCTTCTACTCTCTTTGCCAAAATCTGACTTTGCAATGTAATTGTATCACCACAAGAGCTCTCAAAATCTCCCAAGGTCCTCTTTTCTGTTGTAGATAATAATCTGTATTGCAAACCCTCCATTATACTCGAATCAAAAAAGTCAAACATCCGTGCTAAAAGTTACAATAATTTGAAAAAATTACAAGATATTATATTTTGACAAAAAATAGTAACTACAAAGTATACAAAAAAATTTTTTTCTAGCATCAAAATTGTAAAAAAAATGATAAATTTCATTATAACTTTGTAGCATCATTAAAGTTTGTATATCACCTTGTATTTAAAACTTTAAAATTCAGTAAAATTAAATGAAAATTAAAAAACCATTATCATTTCTTTAGTTGCTTAGCTGTAGTTAGCTTATAACTGGAGATAATAAAATTGATGGAGTAAGATACATTCATATTTTAATACATTGGTTTTAATTTTAGGTTTTAGGTTCTATTTAAAAAAATAACAGATAATTGAATTAATATCAAAACATGAAAACAATATAATTATAGATGCAGTATTATTTTTTAAATTATACTTGTTAGCTACATTTTTCTAGATATTATAAGATTGTGTTTTTGCTTACCTGACCAAGGTTGCCTTCGAAATCGAATTTTCTTTCCATTTCTTCTAAAAAGTTTAGACGAACCATTTTCCACAGTCTTCTTGGCACCATTTGTTAGTGTGTTATCAGTATTAAAATGACTATTCACGTGCTTTTCCAACGCCAACTAAAAAGAAAGACTAATTAAAAAATGATCCAGGTTTTTGTTTTAAGAGGCCCTTTCATTAGGTTTTTGTACAATGAATTGTGCATGATTTGAAACCCTATAAAAAAGATTATAAAAACTAATTTAGCCTGTTCAAGAGTTCCAAAAAACTTTGTAGTTTGCTTTTGCTCATTCTTTTATTTTTTGTTCTGCTTAAATTAAACAATGAATATTTTATATGAATTATAAAAAGAAAATCTGAAGGAAGTAGTGTTTTTAGGAATTCTGATTGGCTTAAAAATAAAAAGTACTTAAAATAAATTATTTGTATCATGGAGTTATGAAACGACCTCTTTTTTTTAATTTCAAACCTTTATCCTTGCTGTAAGAAAAATTGTTGTTATTAATATTGCATATAAATTTCATATCAGATAAATGCATTTCGCATTGTTTATGTGAACCCGGACAAAATCTGTACTATTCTGTAAAGCTTCTTGTTGGTAAGACTGTAAAGTATCTATTCTTTAATATATCCAAAGATGTTTATATTTCTTATGATATAAGAATAATAGAATCTATAAATGTATAAATGCTTTAATAAACCTTACCATAAATAATTCTGTGCCATTTTCATAAAATTTTGGCTTAATTTAGATGATAACTGAAATTCATATATTTAAGTTATTTTAACTAAATATATTCGCATATCATCATCTAAACAAGTCATTTGAAAAATTTAATTTATAAGATTGTGATAATTTCTAAGATTTTATATACCTAGAATGCTAGAATACATCTATAGGTATTTATATGAACATAAAAATAACAAATACTGTTATTAGATAACATTTGTTTTCGATCATTAGCATTTACGAATAAAAGGTGTCACTTAAAAGTATTTTTAACTTTGTGACTGCAATATCATAATTTCTTAAGGTACTGCATTTTTTAATTACAAGTTGTTTTATAATTTTTTAAGATCATAATAATACAGTACCAAATTGTTTTTAAAACACTAAAAATTTTAATAAAACATCTTGACATCTGCAAATTAAAATGCAATGATAATAAAATTAAAGAATAGGTACTAGTATATAAGTATTTTTTACTTTGTTATATCGATAATAATATGTATGCATAAGCAGATTTGGTGGTGAAATGAGATATTTATTTCATTCAGTAGTTTTGGCAAAAAAGCCAAGTTTTAATGGAGCATCATTTTATTATACTCTCATTTTCAATCAGTTTCATAAAATTACAAAACGAAGCTAAATAATAAACTTATTTTTAAGTTCAAAAACCCCCTACTATTGACAGGTAATCAAAGTTCGAAAGTTTAATTATAAATTTTTGACATTGTGTATTATCATTATCTAAAATATTTTCATGAATAAAATTTTCCAATTTTTTAATTACCAAAATTACTTATAAGTTTCCACAAAGTAAATACTCGTGTAAACGAGTTTCAGTTAAATGAATTTATCTGCAATAAGGACCTTTATACAAAATTTGAAAATAAGTAACTTTTTATACTTAAATTAATTAAACAATAATTTAAAAAAAAAGATGTACCCATTGTTGGTAAGGTCCAAATCCAAATTACTCTTAAAATTAAAGCATAGCAAACTAAGGGTGTGTTCCGTATTGAGCATATACTGCATATGGATCAGCTGAAGTGTTCCGAATTAGACATTTAGAGTATATAACTACAGTTAGTAGTTAGTATATTGTGCACCAGCTCCAGAGATGGTGCATGCCTATGTTTGAATATGATTCCCACTTTCGGGTTGATGCCTCGGTTCCTGTCAGGTTTGGGGGAGGCAGCACATTTTTTTATCAATTTGCTTAACACTCTTCATCGACTGGCACAAATGTTGAGCTATGTCTTATGAGGGACAAACAGTTCAAAACGAGGTACCGAAAGTGGTCATTTTTTAATACATCAGTCAAGTTTCAGCACATAAAAAAGATGGCACACTTATGACTACATACAAAACTACTGATTCAACAAAAAAACTCCCTATGTATTATGAGGGAGACTTTAGTGCGGTCAGCTCTCCTACTATTGTCTACTTTATTTGCAATCGACTGTTTATTACATTCAATTATTAATCAACTTTTATTGTGAATTTACTTGATTTACTTCAAACACCTGATGATCGTCGGACATTTGACAGCACCATGGCAAAAAAAGTACTAAACTCGTACCGAATTATACACGTAAATATAATTCGGAACGCTTTATATGACATGCACCTGCTGATGTGCATATTATACCTAATTCGGAATGCACCCTAAATTTAAAATTTCCATTGCAAAAGACCAGTAAAATCTGCTTCTTGCCATTACTTTTGAGGGACTATAACACCCATTTACCGCTTAAAACGATTGTTTTAAAATGAAACATAGAATAGAACAAAGTCTGAAGACATAAACATTTAAGACTTAAAAAAAAAATGTACCTAACCTAAAGCTGACTACATTATTTAAATAATTTTTCTGGTGCCACTTAATAAAAACTAGCTAAAGCGGTTTAAACCTAGATATTATATTTTTATTATTTTTTAAGTTTATGAACACTCAAATATTAATTTTAAATAGGTATTTTTTAAGTCTACATAAACTTAAGAAAAAAACAAAACAGTTGTGAATATCTAGATTGGAAAACATCCAATCTTTTATTATTAAATGTACCATTAAAAATCATTTAATTGAATACATTAGTTATTTGCTAATTTATTTAAATAAAACAATATTTTTTATCGTAATTTCTGCGATTGCAATTACCTATACCATGAAATTAGCTGATTATGACTATCATAAGTATCACATCATTAATAGGAGAAAATCGGGGATCTCACTAATCAGGGGCGGATTTAGGCATGGTTTTCGCAATAAAAATTTTTTTAGAAAATATAAATTAAGTACAAAAATTTTACAGAAAATCAGTCGGTTTTGTTTTTTATTTATTTTTTTATGTTTTTTTCTGTAACTTGTTGGTGCATTTTCAAGAGTTTTTAAGTTTGAAGCATTGTAACGGCTAAACAAAAAAATACCAAAAATATAATATTTCCTAGCTCATTTGGTTTATTAGTATTTTTATAAATTATTAATATAAGGATTTTGGATAAAAAAGTTATTTTTATATTTTTTTACATTTTTTATGATCTTTTTGGAATTTTTTTGCTGCACCTTTAAGAATTTTTAAGGTGTCTCACTTTTATCCACCAAAATTCATTTTTGATAGTAAATATCATTCTGAACAAAAAATCCAATGAACTAATATTATGTTTTTTTGAAGTTACAGCAATTTTAAAATTGTAAAATTTTAATGAATATGTGGTACTCCCTCTACAAATTTCATTTTATTTAGAATTTTATATTTAAACCAAGTGAGCTTTGGATTTTGTCTTCATCTTTAAGCCAACAAAATCCAAGACATAATTGGTTTTATCCTAAAATTGATGATAAT
Source organism: Stenus bimaculatus (assembly GCA_963971135.1). Lineage (NCBI taxonomy): Eukaryota > Metazoa > Arthropoda > Insecta > Coleoptera > Staphylinidae > Stenus > Stenus bimaculatus. The sequence goes on along the minus strand of OZ020180.1, from coordinate 69,055,448 downwards.
AAAGAAAATTATACAGGGTGAATCACAAAAATCATTAAAATTTTGCAAGTTTAAAATTCTTGTAACTTTTCCTTAGTCGAAAATCATATTGGTTCATAGGTATTTTTGTTCCGATTGACATTTATTATCTAAAAAAACTTTTTTCTGGAGAAAAAGTGAGACATACTGTATACTGTATACGGTCTAATAGGGTTGCAGCCCAGGAATTGCACTCCTATAAAGTTAATTTAAAAAAGTTAAAAAATAATTGCTAATATTTCGGGATAGGATCAGTTTTGTTGTACTCGTGGGGGCTCTAAAGATATTTTAGCCCATGGCCCACCAAGGCCTAAATCCGCCCCTGTCACTAATGCCCAGTATTATAAGATTGAAATTAAAATTTGTATGCATCTTTATCTTTTTGGACAAGATAAACTAAATGTCATATTTTGTTTGGTTCTGAAAAATTAATATTTTTACTTAGTAATATTATTGAGTGCTTAGTATTTTATTTAAGCATTTAACATTTTATAATGCTTTTTTTACTGAGCAGCTAATATTATATTGAGTTTTTAAATAATAAGCTATATAAATTTACTTTGGATTTTATATAATTCTGAGCATTTAATTTGTAGCGTTATTTTTAAGTATGTATAACTATATTTGCAAAATTGCAGAAAATACATGGGGTTTTTAAAGTAGATAATTTTTTCACATTCATTTGTAAATATAAACACCCGAAATCATTTCTGCAACTTGACAAGGCTTAAATTATAATCTAAATTACAAGCTGAAATTATTTAAAATTATAACCCTTCGTAATTTACGTAAATGGCATAAAATACCTACCGCAGTAATAGCAATGAGGAATTTTTTAATAAAAATAAACCTCATGCTACATTTTATTACAGAATACCACAAAGACTTACTACTTGGTAAGTTTAATTTACAATAACTAACAATGCGTTTTACATTTTATATTTTTAATGACTACTTACTTGAGAATTAAATCGTAGCCCACATCCATCTACAATACACCTGAATGGTTTTGATCCAGCATGTGCTAACACATGCCTTTCCAGCCATGATCTCGAGCAGGATTTCCTTCCATGCACCTTGCAACCTTGCCATAAGCAGACGTATTGCTCCGAAGTAGCTTGAGATATCACATGTTTCACCTACAAATTATAATTGTAAATATTAAAATTTTTGCATTTAACTCGGCATTTAAGGCAGGTGATTTAAAATAACAAAACTATAAAAAATTATTTTTTTGTAATTTTTACTTTTTACAAGAAATAACCTTTAAAAATTAAAAATAGACAATTTGCTTTTATTAACCCCAATAAGGACTAAAGAATTAAAAGTGTATGTAGCTTTTTGTTTCAAGTATTTAGTATTTAAAAAGGATATTTATAATCTTATTTTTAGGTTTAAATTTAAAAATATTTTAATAGTTTACCTGTAGATGTTCCAGTAAGGCACCATTGGTTTGAAATTGTGCTTCACATTGATTCCACTGGCACGAGGCAGTGTCCAAATTCAAGTTAATCTTCTCTGGACGTTCTAGCCGTTGTTTAGCAGGAAACCGAATTGTTTTGGGTTGTGATAAAATAGGCGATTTTTGCTCCTCAATTTTGCTTTCATCATCAACACTAATTTCTAAACTACCATTACTATAACCGCCTGAATCTGACGGGCTTAGTTCCTCAGTAAGACACTCTTTCGTGTCGGTGGAAACGTTTGTGCTGCTAGGCAGTGTGGTGGAAATATTGCTAGTGTCCATTTTCACCTTAGTGGCAAGCACTGTAGGTACTGCGGTATTAATCACATTAAAATTACTGCCATTCGGTTGGTAGCTTTTTGAAGGCATGTTTAGTTTTACGATAGGCACCACTGCGGTATTCAATTTCACACAATTAAAATTATTGATTGTTGTAATTTTTTGAAGAGGTTGTAAGACATTAATGCAGGGCGGCCTATTAACAATAGGAATGGAACTAATTTTATCATTAATTGTGAATTGCGGTACAAAAATATTATCAGGTGGTTTTGGAGCTTTTGCTTGTATGTAGGCAACGTTTGGTATTAATGTGGTTATGATTGGGGAAAAATTATTAAGGGAAGTTACAGGAGTTATCGTATTTACATTAATTAACTTATCGGGTTGCTTACTAGGAGCTGGCAAAATCTTTCTAGGAACAGTTCGTACTTTTTGCACCTTATCAGTTGCTTTATTTTGTGAACCCTTGACTTTTTTATTAGAATCGACTAGGTTTAAAGGCTTATTCACATTTGATTTTATAATGATATTTGAGAGTTCTTTTTTAATTAAATTACTGGGCTTGTATTGCGATTTGAAGTATTCTGTTATTTTACCCTGCTGCAACTGTTTCGGTAGCTCTACCTTTTTGTGTTTCACTTTCAGACTAGGCTCGGTTTGTGCGCTTTTCGAGGTTATATTATTGTTTAGGCATTTTTGTGGTGGTGCTTCAGATTTCAATCTTTTACTTAATATCGTTTTGCTTTGGGACGTTCGTTTCAATGTTGGCTGTTCTTCTGTCCATAACCAATGGGCATTGTGTGTTGGTGGCATCTTAGTTGGCTGCAAACCCGAATCTTCAGAGTGGCTGGAGGCAGTACTGAATGGTGATCCAGGATCAGTTATATCACTGGATGCTGTCGAGCTACCGCTGCAATCCGTGCAGCTTAGTATTGCAACACCACTGAAAGAAAAAAAAATATTAGTAAGTATATAATTATAACACCATTAATCGTCAGAATTAATTTTTAAGTAAATAAACATTTTTCCATTGCTTTTCAGTGGGTGATTGGTTAACGAATAGTTCAGTGTGCGTACAAATTGGACAATGAACACTTTCACGAAAGATTTTTGTGTTCGAACAACAAACACATATTCGGATAACAAACTAAAATGAATTCTGCTAGAGATCTGGAATTGGAGGTGAACGAGGATGACATAGAAGAGTTCATAATGGAACATGAAGATTAACTAACGACAGAAGAACTCCAAGAAATCTTGAATGAATAACACCAAAAAACGCAATGAAATGATTCTCCTTCTGAACAAGAGGAAGAATATGCAAGACTATATTTATTATTTTTTTAATAAACTTACTAAGAAATTATACTTCCTTTTTTTAAAATTAATTTTTAGGGTCTCCAGAACGAATTAATCGATTTTACAAAAAAATTTATGGTAAATCAAAAATCGATGATCGGTTAACAAATATAGTATTGTAATAGATTATGTTCGTTAACCGATCATCCACTGTACCTTGTAGTAGAGTGTGTTTTTACCAAGTTTCTAGGCTACATAGTAAGTAGTAATCGTTGTATCGATTTTTATGAAAAATTGTTATTTCAGATGGTAAAGGCCATTTTAGAAGGGCATTACTTGATAACAAAATTTTGTTTCCAATTCGACTGAGATGTAACTGCAAATTGCGCAGAAGAATAGAACCGAGTAGAATTTTAATACTTTATGGTTTTTAATAGAAGATTCGATTATCCAACTGTTGAATGTTGAAGAACCTATTTTTTTAGAGCTTCATCATAAATTATTTAATTAAAATGTGTACCTTTACCTTTAGTCATTGATTGAAATACAAAATGTCAAGTTTTTTTTAAATTGATGCATAAAAGCATAAAACTAAATATATTTAAAGTTGTAATCACATAAAATTATGTAATAATTTAAAAAATATACTTAATATAATCTGGATATAAATTAATTGATCTCAAGATTAAATTCAATGAGAAGTTCAATTAATAAATATCGAGATAAATATCATAATTGTCACTCTATACAAATCCTAATTAATAAAATATTTTTCATATCCAAATTACATGCGACCAAATTCGAGTGATATTTTGACAATTGGATTACTTTTCTTTTAAAAATTTATTTTAGTAGGTATGAGAATTATTTCCGTGTCCAAATTATTTCAAATTTTAACAAGTAAACCGCCAAAATGGAAAAAAGTAAAAGAACAAAACCACAAAATAGAAAATCTCACAAAAATCCCTATTTTTACTTCGTTATTTTTTGTGCAGCTAAAATTCTTAAATCCTTAAATCAACGTTTTCTAAATTTTTCAAAAAAAAGTTATTTTAAAATTTTCAGGTCATTAATAATTTCGAAATATGTATGCGTTAGAAAATACAAAGTAATTTTTTGAGAAGACCTATTTTTATATGTAATAAATAAAATAATAAATATTTTATACAGGGTGAGCTTTTAGTGCGGTAACTGAAAATGTCTCTTATTTGCAGAGATAAAAAAGTATTTATATAAATTATATGGTTCACGGGACCCAACCAAAAATTATTATCAAGTACATAGGGTGTTTCATTTTTAAGAGATGGAAAAGAATATTAAATTGAACACCCTGTACATTTATAAGTTTTAATCGGTAATAAATACGTTTTTGTCTATCTCTACAAACTAAAAACTCGCCCTGTTGAAATAAAAATGTTTTTATATTTATCAATGTCTTTAAAATTAAGGGCGCAGTCGCAGTTTATTTATAATTTTGTGTAGCAAAAGTTCAGCCTAACCTAATCTTTATTTTCACGCGTGATTGTATCGATTGGGCAATCAAATAAATAATACAATCCACATTACCATTACATAATGTGGAATCACCAAAAATTAAAAATAAATAGTTTGTTTAGGTGTATTCTTTATGAAAACACAAAATAATGTAATGATTTCCGAAATGATTCCATTAAAGACAGTAATATACAAATACCCTGTTTGGGCATGCATGGGATGCTCTTTTTGAGTTTTACGACGTGATTAAGAAAAAACAGCAACAAATTAATAAAAACAACCTCCATAATAATTAAATCTGAATAAAATTTAAAATTGAGATGTTATTCACTTTATTAGCTTGTGTAGTCGGGACTTTTAATTGCAGTACCTGGAACCCAGCACCTATTTTTCTTATTTAAAATTCATACCTGTTAAAATGTCTGAAATTTTTTTAAAATTATTATTGTTAGTAAATTGTACCTGTTAATTAAATTAAACGTTAAAAAACAAAAACAACCATAAAAGATTGTTTATTAAATGTTTATAAACAGGAAAGTAAAATTAATAAAATGCATTTCAAAATACAATACTAAATAAAATAATTTGCGTCTATAATATTGCTATTACGACACCGCTAGCGGTTTCGTAATGGGCCTCATTACAGCACCCTCTTACGAATAAGTTGGTAGCATTGATCTGTCAAATTTGTGGTATTGATTATCGTAAATAAATTTCAAGGTTGAAGCTATGTTTTTATGTCTCCTAAATTTTTGGTAGGATACAGAATAATTATAATTCTTCATTCCTTTTAAATTATTAATTACCAACAAAAAATTAAATTAAATAATCTTTAAATTTAACTGTCAAATAAGAAAACTCAAATATGTGGTATTCATTTTTGTGAAGATATGTCAAGATTTATCAAAAATTAAGGGCTTACTATTTTTTGCAATTTTTTGGAATATCTGGTAGGATACACTAGTTTTACAATAAAAATCTGCAACTTAAAATCTAAAAACTGAAACCTTAAATTAAACTGTCACTGTCAAGACTTCTATTCTTTCTGTTGTTATAACAACCATTCAATAAGAAATCATTGTCACCAACTGCTAAAAAAATATTTGTACGTCGAATAATTTCCAAATTTATTTAATTTTTGCGCAAATTATAAAAAATAGTATAAGCAACTCGTTCATAAGTGAATTATTGCACTCGTCCATTAAAAAACTCGCCGCTACGCGGCTAAGTTTTTTTAAACTTGGACGCGTGCAATAATACTTGACCTATGAAACTCGTTGCTTAATATACTATTAAAATATTAAAATTAATGGATGAAAAGATAAAAAGTAACCTTTAAAATTAAACTGGGGATATAAATTCCAGTGAAGTGAATTATCAGCTGTCTATCCACCATCTTGCTTGTTTAAAAGAAGCACGTGTAGTTTATATTAATCCACATAATTATAAACTAACTAACTCTACAACATTTCACTTAAAATAAACTTATTATTCCGAGCGATTATCAATTAATAATCTTGAAGAACGTTATTTATTATTATTGCACCCCTATAATGCAACACTCACTTAAAATTACTTAATTAATCACAATTCTGGGTAATTAATTGCCTTTTTATATTCACACAATTAACGAGGCGAAACATAAAAGTCGAGCATACCACGAATATCACGAAGACACATTTCTTGTTGGTGCGTGTGCGTCTGTCTAATCTGTCTATTTACTATTTCTAGGCAGTGTGGCATGTTTAAAAATAGAGAGGGGAAACGGCAGCTAGAAGGGACAGGGGTGCTATTTTACAACACACAATGTAAAATCACAATGGCCTCGGCTGTAAGAAGGGATGGCGCGGACAGATTTTTTTTCCTCTAGAGAGCCCTGGGCTTGCTTATCAAGAAGACATCGGTTTCTGCTTACAGACCCAAACCAAACCCATCGCCCTTCTAATAGAAGCATTTATAACCCTCAATTTTATGGAGGGACTACCATAAAGATGATTCCTAAGAAATAGTGTTTACCAAATTTGTGGGAGGATGTAAGGACCTCCACAAAAGTTTTGTTGTCGGGTATTGGGAATGTAGAAAAGTAAATACGAAAATAAGGCGATTTGCTGCTTTTTTGATTACATTGTAGTTTTGTTTACAAAGAATTTTTAAAAGAAACATCAGGTACATTTGGCTTAACGTCCGTCACCACACTTAAGCCTTTACATATTTAAAATGATTAATATTGCTTTAGTTTAAACTCGTGTTTATTAAACCTTAGTCTTTGCTCGTGGTTTTACTTAAGACCGGAAATTAAAAATAAATTGCGAACAAAAATAGCTTTATATTCATAGATCTACCCACTTATAAAATTAAGTCAAAATATAAAATAATTTAATTTTATTGAAACTAAAAAATAATTAATTTGTAATATGCAAAATAAGGTACTTAGATATGAAACCGGTTATATGTATGAAGGTATTTTTACTGAAATTACTGCTTGTATCCAATGATCATAGGAACTTTTGAGCGTATTCAAATGATGCAATTTTTGAAAATATTAATTAATTTAAATTTACCATCAAATACTTAATAAAACCATGGAATACAAGACTTTCCACTAAAAAATAGAAGTTAAACTTCAAATAAATACTGTAGGTGCAAACACATTACTCGAGGATTATAAAAATATAAGCAGGATAAAATGTCTGTAAGATTTATCCTTGGATTCTTAGTATAACATTAATCTTTTCGTGGAAGATGGATTAAAGATGGGGAACTTTCTTGGTTTCTGGACAATAAAATGTGGACATATTAAAACTGCTTTGAGTAAAGTGTAATATCTGAAACTTATCGCTTTCTTTCTAAAACAGTGTCTAACAAATAAAAAATTGAGAAAATAATAATTATTACTTTTTAGATAAACGTTAAAATTGTATTTTTTTGTCTTAAATGGCATTAAAATTCGAGCTTAAAAATAATTTTGTTGTCAAAGAATTTATACACGGTGCGAAAAAAGTCCTGCATAATTTTAGTTTGTTCTGCTAGGTCAGGGATTGGCTTTTTGAATTTTTTTTGTTTAATTTTTACAGCCTTCATATGCTCAAAAAATAAGTTTTTTTATATAAAAAGGTCACCGATTTTGAGTGATTTCAAAATTTTCAAAAACCCCTGTGTCCTGACCTAGCCAATGTAATCATAATAATTAAGGCCATATTTCACCTTTTTTCATTTCAGACAATCTAATTATCCGAAGCCATACCACTCGTGCGACAGTATTTTTTGCAAAAGCGCGGTCAAGAACGCTCCAAGGTCGCGAGTGTGCGAAATTTTTTTTAAGCGTCATTATTTTGGAATCAAAGAATGTAAATAGCAAAAAACCGTTTATCCATTTATCATTTGTAGTTTCTTTGCAGTAAATTTCCAAAAATAGGCTCGAAATCGTCCCTACAAATTCAATGTTTTCTCAAAATTTTACGAAGAAAAGATTTTCTAGATTCTAAGAGTCCCCAAAAGCAACTGTGATGAATGATGAGTATGAATAACGTTTAATTATTGATTTTAGTCAAATATTTAAAAAATAACCCAAAAATTTTTGGTCGTCGTAGTATCCTCGCCATATTTTAATATCTAATTAATAAGGTATAAAGAACTGTTTTGCTGTATTATTCCAGACAATTGGATTCTAAGATTTAGGTAATATTAATTTGTAAATATTAATTCAAGAAATACCATTTAGGTCCAATAAAATTAAATATTGTAAAGTACTTAAGCAGGTACTCGAGGTGAAACCATTGCTTGGGTTTTCCATATCATTTACTCCTACCCCAAAATATCGGGCAGTATCAAACTCCGCCACGTAATCCCAAACAACGGGACGTCCAAGACCCGAAATTTTAATCCTGTAGGCAAACTCCGCCAGGCCCGTTCCAGGTAATCGAAGGGATTGATGGACTGGGCACGACCGAACTGTCTTCAAATTACAATATACAGGGTGATTCACATTTATGTTAAAATCTCTCGGGTAGTGATTCCTTAGATCTTAGATAAAATTAAGAAAAAAAATTCATATAAACATATGTCCGATTCCGCTTCCTAAGAGAGTTACAGCTCTTCAAAGGTGCCGACAGAGAACAGGTTTTTGGCCATTTATTTCAGAATGGATACTAGTAAATCATTCAAATTTGGCATAACTATTAATATGCATTGGACTCACGTCCATGATTTTTTTGAAATTTTTTTATTGGTTCTAAGTGGTATTTTAAGAAATCGTTGGTGGTAAAAACAATGGTAACTTTTTTAGTACTGCGTTTTTATGAGATTTTTTTTCAAAATATCATTCTGTAATCAAATTTACACAAAACTGGTGCTCTTATACAAATTCGATAGAATGAGCCGTTTAAGAGAAAAGTGCGTCTAAAGATGTACTTGCCGAGATTGTTGTCATGGTTACCAACTAAATTTTTTTGTAGACCTATTGATTTACCAAAATTATTACAAACGTTACATAGGAACCTTTTTTCATAAATTATGGAATAATTTTGGTAAAATAATAGGGCTACAAAAATGTTAAGTATGGTAACCATGACAACTGTCCTGGAAAGCACATCTTTAGATGCACTTTTCTCTTACAAGGCTCATTCTATCGAACTCCTAACATTTATGAAACATCTTTTGACCAAACCAATATTAAAAAAAGTTACAGAGATTATACACTTTTTCAACATACTATATTTACGTTTTTGAAAAGTTAAAATTTATCCATTTATGTATTTCATGTATAGGTACTTTGTAATTGCTATTAATATTGACATCAGGTAAAAAAGTCATCATTTTAAGAATAAATAACGAGATATAATAAAATTTATAGATGTATTGATTATGAAAAGGAATAAAAATGTGCATTTATGTTCTTAAGCTTACACTGTAGCTATTATAAAATCTTAATAGTATTGAGACTTATCTAAGCGAAACTTTTAAATTCAATTTAAAAGCAATTTCCTTTAACGAGAAAAACCAAATTAAAGGTGATCACTTTAAAATTGGGAATTGGGGCGAGGTGTTTCAATTAACTAAAAGGTCTTATTGCAAAATCAGTTCCTGGTAAACTTTAATAACTTACTTATACATCACATGCGTTGAGATGAGATGAATCATAAAATTAAGGCATTTACACTGACATAAGTTAGGTTAGTTTTGTATAAGAGGGGGGGATGAAGGAAATGTTCAAATTGAACAAACAACAATACACATGTATCGAGTAGGATTTTACTAGCTTTATTTTCAATACCAAATTTATGCACGTTAATATGTTAACTTCGAGGTTTACAATAAAATTCTTTTTTACTCAAATCTGCTCTTTGCTCAAAAACTTTACCCGTTGACTAAGAAAACAAGTAAAATTATCTAAAAAGATCTCTGACATTAGCCACCGAAAAAGTCCATAGGACCAATACTTAAAAAAAACGAATAATCATGGGGTCGGTCTTCTAGAATCTAGTAGGTACACCAAAAACTATGGCTGCATGACTTATTTGAAGCTTGAGAGCTTCTATCACAATTTTATTGCTGGATAGTAAGAAATCTGTATACAGGATGGTGGATTTTTGGACAATCAACATAGTTATCTTTTAAAGTGTAAGACGAGGTCGGTTAAATCAAAGATACTTGAAGATATTTACACTTATTCCAAAGTTATGGTTTATGGGAAAAAAATGGAAAGTAATCTACAGGGTGGCCCACGACATACGCATGGATTTGAAAATGGACATTTTTTTATTTTTTTCTGATTTATTTACATGGGAAATTTAAGTTTACATGGTTTTGAACAATGTGTTCCCCAAGTGGCGCCCCTCACACTCCAAACACTGAGTAAGCTAAAAATTCTCGTGCACTCTTTGTAGCATTACCGCGGGAATTTCGGCGTTTTGGGCTCTATTTGAGAGCTTCCAGGGTTTTGGGACGATTGTTGTAGACCCGGGATTTTAGGTATCCCCACAGGAAAAAATCACAAGGGGTTAAATCAGAAGAGCGCGCTGGCCAGTTCAAATGGCCTCTCAGGCAGATGAGGCGCAATGGGAACCTGTCTCGCAAAAAGTCCATGCAAACCCTTACTGTGTAGGCTGTGGTTCCGTCTTGCTGAAACCAAATGTCTTCCGGTTCCATCTCTTCCATTTGAGGCAAGAAAAAATCTTGGATCATGGTCAGGTAACGTGCAGAAGTGACTGCAACCGCTCGATTATTTTTGCAGTGGGCTCCCTGGGATTCGTATCACTTCAGTAGCGCATATTTTGTTTTTTGACACATCCTGTGAGGCGTTCGAAAAATAGGTCTGCACACAAAAAACACGTTGTTAAACAGACCACTCCATTATAACAACTAAATCAGCGTGGGACATAAATTTCCCATCCTCCTGTTTCAAGTCACTCCACTTTCAGTATTCTAGGACCGTTAGGAAGATAGCAATGACTTTTTCAAATCCATGCGTCTACCGCGGGCCACCCTGTATATTTTTCAAACCTTTACTTCTAATCAATGAATCTCGATAACTTTATATTTTACTACGTTTCCACACAGTATCGAAAATAAAAAATTACATTTTCAGATTTTAAATTAACATTAATTCTTTCCTTTAGAAAATTTGTTATATGTATTTGAAAATTTGCACAAAAAATTAATGGAAGAAATGTTAAATGAGCCGCTTTCTTTTTGTGGCCATGAACTACTCTGATCAGTTCAGAAACTTAGGAACAGCTCGCGGAACAGTTCCAGAACATACCGCGCGTATATTCTTTTTGACTAGCTTATCTGTTCCAGAGTTTCTCGATTCTGTACCCGCCCTTGCACTTGGTCAACTTGGTGCATCTATCTAAAATCTGGAACAATTTTCACTTTTAGAGAGGGGGAAGTAAACAATCCAATATGACAATTGATTGTGGCTCATCTGTAGGTTAGGTTAGCGAGGGAACGTGGGCGTATTCTTTTTGATGCCAGAGTACAAATTGTTCCGAACAGTTCAGGACAAATTACACCAGAAACATTTTACTCCCCAAAAGAAAGTGGCTATGAGTTTTCATGCACAACTTTTTCTTTAATTTAACCGACTTACTATTAGTTACACTTTAAAAGACAAAAGACAACAATCTATGGTTACCCCAATAGTAAAAAAGACCGAGAGTTTGTGAAAACCTTACTGGGGTACTGGGTGCTGGGAGCGAGCACTTTTTTGTATTTTAAAAAACTAATAATTGTACATATTATTTTTCCTTGATAACTGAGCTAATTCCAACAGGACAGTAATAGCGAAAAACAAAAGTTGCAACAAGTGGAAAAAATTCAGATCTCTTTACCCGTTTCAAAGTGGCCAGTCATAATTTAGTAATTCGATACTTGTACGAAAGAATCGTCATTGATTGATCGAATACTTGGAAATAAAATATGTGCCATCAAATATTATCACAATAAACTAATTATATGAAGTTCTAAAATAATTAGATGGCATAATTACAATAGTAAATTTGGGAAGCAAACAATCGAATTTCCTATTTCCTGTAATAATTGTGGAAATGAGGTAAAAAGGGGGACAACCAGGTGAAGCATGCAATGTGCACTGCAGGTGAATTGAGAGGGAAGGAGGTATATGTAATGACAGGAGAGAGATAGAGATGACGAGTGACGACGAGCACCTTCTCTCACGACAGCGCACGCAAACAAGGAAACGTCATATGTCTAATCTTCGCGTTGAAGAGAGACAGGCTTAGGTCAATGGACCTAGTGCACAAGGTCAATTGAACTACGACTACACGTGGGTTATACAGCATACATTTTCCGGTATACTGCCTCAGAGAGATGACCAGCAAACCAAAAATGCGCACCACGTTTTCTTCGAATTGCACTTCGCTGAAATTTATTGCCGTATTAAATTTGCTAGGTATTAATGTTTCGCGTATTTATGAAAATCATATAATTGCTGTTAATTCCAACTGAAAAATAACAAATTCGACAAACCTTCTTTACATAATTACACTAAAATTAAAATGATTTAATTTATGCAAATTTTTGTAAATATTAAAAAGCATTTTGTTAAATTACCCAAGGGGCAATAAAGGTCTTTTCATAATACTTATGATTGAGCAGGTAAATGCTTACTGGACTTCTCAGAAACAAACCTAATTATAAAAATTTCCTGGCTTTGACTACAGGTAAATTTAAAATGTATTTACTACTACTCTTTGTTCAAAACAGATTTAAGCTTTAAAGAAAAGACATTAAAAATTTTAAGGCGCAATATTATGTTTCAAAAACAATACTTTCATTTTGAAGTTTGTCGAGACATGCAGTTATAAAAGTGTATATTTACATTTAAATACATACAGAACACACAATTTTTTTATTTTTTAACATTTAAAGTAATATTATCTTCTTTGTTTAATCAAAATTCAATTTTTATTTGATTAGGTTAAGTTTAGTTGGGTTAGGTAAGTTTAGATAAGGAATGTGGAATTTGTTTTTCTAAAAATACACAAAACGACAAAACATAATTTTGTTGACTATTCAACTCACAAGTGATTATTTTTTGTGACAAGTAAAACGTCAAAAATATCAGCGATTATTTTGTGACGTTAATGTCAAATTTCAATAAGTTTGAAGCTGGCTGTCAAATGCTGCACAAAAAAGTGAAAAATGTTCGTTAAATAGTCCCTTAAATATGTACTCTTGTTCAAATTATAAGTCGAATATTTTTCATACATTACCACTCTTGTCATTTGGGGTTAAAAATTATAACTTAACCCCAAATGACATTCGTGGTAATTACAGTGAAAAATATACGACTTAAATTTGATATTACATATGACTATTCAACTCACAAGCAATTATTTTCGGTGAAAAGTAAAACGTCAAAAATATCAGTGATTATTTCATGACACTTAAGTCAAATTTCAACAAATGAAGTTGCCTGTCATATCCGATACTCTCGAAAAAACTGCATCTTTTCGCATTTGTAATTAATGACGATTACCAAAAGTTAGCTCTGTGGAAAATTTCAGCAGGTTATCTTTAGAAAAATAGATGTTATGTTGAAAAATTGAAAAATAAATCAAGAAAATCTAACACAGTATTTTGGCTAAAAAAAATGCTTACTTTTTATCTTCAAATAAGTCAAAGAATCTATTCCTGAAGTTAGAGCCACGTGTTTTGAAACACCCTGTATATGAAAACATTATTAAAAAGTTTTGGAAAATAAAATAAATCTATTCACAATTTCATACGTACTTTCGGTCATATTCGCCTCCTAATTAGTAGTTTTATTAACTAACATTTTAATTTACATGGGTGGTTTAGTTAACAGAAGTATTAGTTTCGAGGTGAATATGACCAATTTATGTTACTTATACCATGAGCCGATATTAAAATTTAACACCTAATTTAAATAAAGAATAGCAACTACTATGGGCCAATTTTTGCATATCTATTGAAAGCTATTTCACATATTATTTATGTTTATAGGTTTGGCTTAATTGCCTCTTTTAAATTAGCGCCACTATAAGGGTGCCAAGTTCTCACATGATAACTAGTACTACAGTTTTCAATATTATGCAACAAAATAAAATAGATTCTCAAAAATATTTATTTCTAAATATTAGCAAAAAATAAATTAAATTAAAAAAAAATCAAGCTACTATAAAGGAAATCTTAAAAGAAAGTATAGAAAATAGAAATGGACGTAGCTACTAGAACTAAAGGTTTGATTTTGGACAAAAATTCTGAGCCACTTTTTAGTAAATTATAAACGTTGATAGATTATGTTATGTATGATATATGAAACTACGATACAAACAACACTATTTCCACTAAAACGACTGTTTCAAATTTCTTTGATGGTAACCGCTTTGGAGACTAGCATAACAGCGGTAAAGTTGTAATTTTGTTGAACCATTGTAAGTTTTTGATTAGTGGAAATCCGCCTTTAATGTATCAACCTTTTAATTTAAATGACACTTAAATACTTAAAATTAAGGAACACAAAAAATTTACGATGTCAAAATAGCTATTTCCCACTGGGACAAATGATAAACTATCTTATAGTGCATTTATTTGTCACTAGGTGTCTTCAAAACTTTCCTGGTATGTATACCTATAACCCATTGAGACTGAAGGGTTAAACTCTTAAAAGCAACCTCTTATAAATATTTGACTCACCGTACAAATTAAAAAAATCAGTCTTTGTAAATTATATAAAGTTTTAGGAATGACAAAATTAATATTATTTTTTAAATGTTGTATACTATATAATATGTATGATACCACCATTCAGTCGGTAAATAATTCGATTTTTATAAAAAAATTAATGGAAAATTAGAAAAATCTTTGATTTTTTGACTTATTTTTAGAGTTTTATTTGATGAAAAATTTTGTGAATTTTTCCAAAAAATTATTATGATAACCTTAAAAAGGGTATTTTGGTAATTATTTTTAAGACATAACTCCTTTTTCCATGACTATTGAATAAACAATTTATAACATTTGAATTTGTTGATAAGTAATGAAATTCATTACTAAATTGTGGACATTATTCAACATGCTCGGACCGTGTGCGGACCAATGGACCAATCACAAAGCTGCAGTATTGCCAACCCATTGGGTAATGAGCATTGGAATATGAGTAATTTCATTAATCACTGTGGGTAATGAGCAATGGATTGTGGGCAATTTCAACCACAGAATAAAATTTACATAGAAGAAATCTAGATATGTCAAAAATACGAAAAATAACCTCAAAAAATTTGTACAAAAACACCGTAACATATAAAAAAAAGTCGTGGAAAAAGTAATATAGTATTATATTCGCGAGAAAATAGCCATTATTCACTCAGACCTTTTACGACATTTTCCTGTCGACTAGTGTCGCAATTTGGGCTTCGTGATAATGCCTATCATTTCTCGCTCGTTGAATAATATACTATTATTTTTGTAAACTCAAAAATCCCGTCAGACATAAAAATTCAAATAAAAACCTTGGAAAATATGTGATAAGTGGAATCGTTTACAATTTTATTAAAGATTTTGATAATACAAAAAGCGAATATTTTTATAATTCTTCAAACTAGATTTTGATGTTTTCTGAAATTTTTATTATGGCTGAATAAAATCACAAAACTAACAGGATACGACAACTATGTATAATTATAAAGGTACTAACAAAATATATAAAGAAAAAAAAACAAAGAAATCTTAAAAAATTAGAAAAATTTGAGATGAATTTTCTTTAAGTCCAACTTTATTATTTATACCTTTTGTATAAAATAAATTAAATACTATCGATTTCGGGATTATTATATCCCATCTTCAGGTATTTAAGAATCTTTATTGTCAAGATGATAGTGACATGAAATTTTTTTTTTATTTACTTAAAGAAAATACATTTCAAGTTTTTCTAATTTATTGAAGCAGTCCAAATATTTGTGTGATATGTTCTTTAATTTATTTAAAGAAATCTTAGTTTTCTTATGAATGATAATGAATTAGAACAAATAAAACTTACACCTATATTACAAAGCGTTATTTTTTTAATAGTACCTACTAGGGTATAAGGTCTACGTGATTGCAAGTAGGCTATCTATCATCCCCCTTTTTCCTTTTCCGCCCTTTACATTGTGATTAATGAAATAAGTCCCACTCATCATATAAATTACATAAGGCTATTCAACTATAATAGAATCAATCTTAAAATTCGAATTTGCCATACCTTGTAGAATTTATAAAATTTATATTCCCATTAGAATAGAAAACCTGCACATACTTAATTAGAAGAAAAAACAGTAATTTCTGAAGTAAAATGTTAAGAAAAATATTAATACAAGAAATATTGTGCTAGCAAAATTTATGGGTAATAATTTGGATTCTTCCAATTTTTTTCTTGCACACGTGGCATATTTATTTGTAGTACCTAGATAAAATGGTAAAAGTTAAAAAAAAAGTGAAGTTAAAAATATCACTATACCTAACCAAAAAAATTTTTGTTATTAAATTAGGAATTTTTACGTAACATAAGAAGATAATATTTTCTAAATTGAAAATTTATATTTAATTAGCTGAATAACTTGTTAGATTATACATATTGTATGCATTTTTGTGAAAAAGATGGAATGGTTGACTATTGCTAATTTCCAATATGTACCCACATTTCGACAGAAACATATAATATATAATATTATCATAATTTATCTACAAAGGAATCTCGAATTTATAATCTACAAATTCCAAATCAATTGTGCAGGGTCTTCAAAAAAGGATGTTACTGGTGATTTACATCGTAGGAAACCTTAATTTAACACAGTTGGCCACATTGAAATAAAAAATAAGTACTTTAGTAACGCAAAAAAAACAAAATTTTAATATCAGTTTATTTTTTAAATAGTACCCAAAAATAAAGCTGCTGAGAGGTCCTTTAATAAGGTGTAGTTGGATTTGAAGAGGTATACATACCTAGTAACATTAAAATATTTAAAAATTACTACAAAGTATATTTGGTTGTCTAGTTTTGGAAACAGTCTTAATTGAATCCCTGTATTTATACAATGTAGAATATTTTTAATTGTCGATATTTATTTGAAATATCTATTAAAAACTGTGGAGTTCTGTTAAAAGTCCTGTTATTTTTTTGAATTTTTTGAGAAATTTTAAAATTGCGACAAAATCATTAAAACTTAAAACCTTAAAAGATAATAAGCGTCTTCCTTCTTCTTTTTTAAATGATTTAAAATCATGATCTAGCAGAAAATTTATCATATTTATTAATGTAACTGCAATAAATGTAAATTACTGTACGTATTAGGCCGCCACCTATTAATTCTCATCAATAATTTTCCCCCCTTAATCAAATTTCAGGATTAGGAGATTACGCTGACTAAAGTTAACAGCAGGCGCCGAATATGGGCTTTTTTGCTTTTTAAGTAAATTCCATAAGAGTACCGAAAGCTCACCCCTACCACACAAGTTTATTAATTAATCTTAAAAAACACTTTATAAAGGTAAATTTTAAGTGGGTTGATATTAGTTTTAATTAAAATTATGATAGAAAAAACCAACATTATTAACTACCAATTATATTTAATAACGCCATAAGTCCTGCTGGAAAGTAGATGCATTTACTCCGGAAAATCTAATTTACGCAGCAACGTCGAGCTTGCGATTAAAGTTACTTATTACAACACGCCCCAGTGTTTCACTACATACATCAGAAAAGCCCAATTAATAAATACATCCTGTATGCATATCACTTTTATCACATGCATACAGAATTAGAAGTTTGAAATAGTTCTGTAATTTTAAATGTGCAATTTACATTTTATTTAAATAATAGTTTTTATTTCAACATTGGTAATTTTATTAAAAGGACACGTATTTGAATTTCATAACAAGTATGTATTAAGTTCTAATAAAATCAAATCTTAAATGAAGGGTGTCGAATTTTTCAAGTTCATACTAATTTAAATCTTAGAAAATCTCAAAAAACATTATTATAACCAGACTATACAGAGTGAGTTTTTAGTGCGAAAACGGTAGCTATGACTACGTTTATCTCGAGCAACTCGACCCAGCTTGAATTCGGCTTGGCTTAAGAGCATTCACAGCTAACCTAAAAATCAAGAAACAACTTCTCATTTTTTTGATTTATTTTTAAATATATAAATTTTATTTTTCGATTGAAAATTAAGTTACATTAATTCTTAGATGCTTAAAGTTCGTTTTTGTTTCTATTTATTTTCTTTTATAAAAAAATTTTAAATTAAAATAGAAACAAAAACCAACTTTAAACATCTAAGAATTATTGTAACTTAATTTTCGACCGGAAAATAAAATTATTATATTTAAAAATAAATTAAAAAAATGAGAAGTAGTTCTTAAATTTTTAGGCAACCAAAATTACACGTGAATGCTCTTAACCTCTAATTCAAGCTGGCTTGACCTGCTTGAGCTAAACGTAGTCTATATATTTTATTTCAAGAGACAGGAAAAAAACTTAAATTATAAAATTGCATTGATGTCCATATCAGAAATAGTTTTTTCCTTCAAATGTCACACAACAAGAAAGGTTAAGCACTGTCTAATCTGTCAAAGTTATTTGCTGCCGCCCGCGCTGGCATTTAGCGGTATTTTATGTGCCGCTGAAGTTTGTTTTGTCAAATCATGACGTTTACGTATGTGATATGTCAATTATTTAGGTTTATTTTGAACACATTTATATCGTTTGAAAAAAAATAGCATGTTTTATTCCTAGCAAAAGTATATTTTTTGGCTCGTACGCTTTGCAGAATTCGTTCTTCAAATTTTGCCCCTAAAAAACAATAATATACTATTGTTAATACAGGGTGAGTTTCGTAGTTGGAACGCAGACTATTCCGCTTTTTCATACTTGCATAAGCACTAAATTAAAAATACAACGATATAGTTTTTTTGAAAACTTAAATGTGCCCTTAATTTTTTATCGGTCATTTTCTATACAATTTATCACATTTAGACAAATTTTTTGAAAATGATTTTGGCCTTACTTAAAAAACAATTTTTATGTCATTTTGTAATACAGATTTTGAGGTAATTTTGGTAATTTTTATTTTTTCGAATTTTATCATAAATGGTGGCAGCTATGGAGGCATGAAATATGAAAAATCAAAAGGTATGTAAATTAATTTTTTTAAATGGAACACCTTGTATTTTTACAAAATATTGTTCCTCTTTAAGTGATCTTTAACATTTATACAAATAATTTTTTGCTAAAATTTTCTAAAAATATGTGATAAATTTTATAGAAAATACTCGATAAAAAATTAAGGGTGTATTGAAATTTTCAAAGAACAAAAATATTTTTGTATTCTTTAACTTAGTGTTAATGCAAATATCAAAAAATATATAGGGTGTTCCATTTAAAAAAAAAGATGGAATAACCTTCGGTACAACTACTAAACACCCTGTATAGACAAAAATAATTTTTGGTTATGCGCATCAATAAACCATGCAATTCTGTAATTTTAGTTTTTTTCTTATCTTTCAAAATAAAAGAAATACGCTCATCACTGACTGACTGACTCTGTAAGGATCTAAAAAAATTAAAGCATACAAAATACAAATCAAAATATCGAAAAATCAAAATCAACGAGCGTCTTACAATTACCTACTGTACTACAAAAGTCTATTTATAACAAAATTCCAAGAGACTTTACATCAGAGATTTTGTTACAGACAAATCGTTTGCTTATGTGTTTATTTATAAATATGTTGAATGTCGAAGTATTAATACTTAAAATGATTTTTAGAATGAACTTCTTTCAATTTTGTATTGTTTAAATATTTTTTGATTTTCGAGGTTCGGTTAATACTGGATACAATTGCAATTAATTTTGAATGTTAATTGTATGTACTTAATGTAATTATACAGCTTTTGCTCAGCACTTCCTTCCGCTTTTATATTAAAAAGATTAAATCAAAATAAAAACTAATTTTCTTGTTTCATCATTAAAGTTGTATTTATAAACGAAATTTAGAGGAAATTTCAATTTTTTTAAAGAATCAATGTATAATTTGGATTATTTTTTTTGGTACGATTTGGGACCTAAATAAAAACCAGATTCGAAATTACGAAGAATTTTTCATAATATTATTCTTACAGTTACTGAATTTAATGATCACCTTCACCTTGAAATACACCATGTCGATTTATTATAAAACTGCATTCAATGTCAAAAGGCGCGGTTAATAAAAGTTTACGTTTTGGACCTTTAACTTTTTTATTTAAATTTAATACAACTAACGTCAAATAGAATTTAGAAACTTCGATGAATATGAAAAACATCATTCCCAGTTTATCCCAAAACTGAAGTGATTTTGATTTTTCCATACTGGCTAAATGGCAGAAAAATTCCTTGGAATTAAATAAAAACAACTTTAACCTTTTAGACAGAGTATTTTATTTTTTACAGTAAATAATATTACATATGGTAAACGTTTCGAGTCAGGTTGAACTTATCTTCAGTTCCTTCGTAATGAAAAAGTTCTGCCAAAATTGGTTGATGCTGTTTCATGAAAATTGACTCGTCTAATAAAAATTGAATTTTTAATAATAATTGCGATCCCTAGTACCACAGTGTTAATTAAGCTATTTTATAACTCAGATCACATGTTTTTAATTGGATAATTGTTAATAGATGATTATTATTGAAGATGAGTCCAATCCCACTGGAAACGTTTTCCATATGTAATAATAATTACTTTAGAAAAATAAAAGAGGCTGAAATTGTTTTTAATTATTTAACCACCACGGAAGAAGATTTTTCCTCATAATTCCTTGGAATGTTGGCAAATGCATTACGATATTTAATCCTCCTTTCTTCACTTTCGAGTAGAAAATATCTTTTGGGATAAAAACAATGTTTCTGTGGAAATTTGCCAAATAAACTAATGAGAAGTGTTTAAATGAAACACATATTAGTTTCCTGAAGAATTTATCTCCTGAAATAAAGAGTGGCAATCTAATAGTTTTAAACCCAAATAATTTTGATAGGCAGACGTACTAAAAAACATTCCCTCAGTAACAGTTTTCATTTTCCGGTTTACTAGATTGTATCTAAAGACTTTTTCCTAAATTGCGTTTTTATGCAATTTTTAGGCGTAAACTTTTAGGAATGGATTTTTCGTGAATTATGACGCAAAAAACGAAGTTTTTATAAGTGGTCATTTTCGTCTCTCCTTCCTTTGTGTAGTTACACGTTTGGTCCCCCAAACTAAAAGTAAGGGATGAGGGCAGCAGCCGGCATTATTGGGGTTGTCCTTTCCGCGAGTTGTTGGAAAACACCCAACTAGCGAAAATTAAAAGTCCAGGGTCACATACCCTATCCTACGACAACTGTACAACCGTATGCTTTTAGTGCCACTTCGATTTTACAGTTAAATCTAAATTGATGAGGTCTGGAACAAATGGTTCATTATTTTGGTGGCTACATACACTGTTTGCAGAATCTGCTGCATCAAAACAAGATTATCATGCAGCAAAATCTCTAAGATTTGTTGTTCTTTTACGAAAACAAAAGTTGCAGGTGATATGCATGTGCTGAAAATATCTTTATAATTGCTTTTCCTGTAATTGATGTCAATTTGGTTTGTGAGTGGTCAACAGGGCTTAGTTGCCAAGGACCAAGAGAACAGCACATAAGAAGGAGATAAGCATGTCTCTGTGCCATCTTATACTTTTCTCAATCCTAATATATTTCCAGACAACACGGATGAAGGATAGAAGAATTTAAGAAAACGAGACAAAAGTCGTCTCTATACGACCTCTATTCAAAGCCCTGATGATTGTCCATCCTTAAAGTCAAGATCCAATCAGTACTTTTGAGGATTTAGATGTAGCCCCGGGTATGTTGGAGCCCTGCTCCCCCCCAAAGTGTCTGATGTGATTTGGGGAAGCCTTATATTTGCAACATATTCGTCTTAAACTAAAAGGATCATTACACATCTACGTTTTCAATTTTCATAAATAATATTTTAGATCAAAAAATATAATAACTTGTTTTCCTATAATTAAGTGTCTATTTATTAAAAGCGATAACCCATTTATTCGTTATCAATATCAACACAGTGCTATTTGTTTACATTCGATTTAAATAAAAAAGAAACTTTTGCTTTTGTTTACGTTTTAATTTATTCGAGAGTTGTATTTAAAAAATAAAGAAATGACTCATTATTTGCAATTTAAATTTACAAGCCGTAGTATCTTATCGTTAATTAATCACTTATTAAAGCCAGCGAAAAGTGTGACATCAATTTGATTTGTCCTTTTTTAATATCCGCGTGTTTTTCGTGGTTTCAACTTGAACCTGCAAGGCGGCCTTGCAATGGCACGTTCACCTCCGTCTGATTTTCAAACTGTAGGTTAGTGGACCCGTCTCTAACCATATAAACGGGATATCGCAGACCAAGGAGATCCGAATACTTCTGCACCGACCTGACAGGCCTCACCAACACCTCGTTGGATGCATGCATGCATCGTCGCACATTAAAACACCCTTTTGAAACTTTCATAAGCTAGAAATAAAAAATATCTCATCCACATGTTGTTGTTACTTTGCAAGGTGTCAAAAACTAGAATAAAAGTAGTCCTGTAACTCTACTCTTCCTTGCCTTCAAATTTATCGTATTAAATCTTTCAAAGTTTTATATTACAAAATTTGAAGATTATCATTGATATGTTTCCAATTTTTCTTTAAAAATAAATATGACAACACACCTAATTTAAAATTACACCAATAGAAACCCAGTTAATTGTTCTATAAAGAATATCAGTATAAAAAACCGGCGAGATGTTAGCAATAAGTTTTCCAGCAATAAGTATTTTACATGTAATTCTCCATAAGAGGTTTTTTCTAAATAACTTCCTTCCTTATCAATTCACAAAAAAAAATAAATACACCAAATTAAAGCACGATTAAATCCCTACAGAGTGGTGGTACCCACTTTTTCAATTTTCAATTTTTTAAATATTAACCTACAAAAACAAATGATATGTCTATGGATAGCATTTTTCGTATAGATGACGATGATATTGGTCACTTTGCTTGTCCGGGCCAATTAAGTGAGTAATTAAGAAAAAACACGATTTTTTCGAAATTTATGAAGTTTGAACGGTAATTTATTAACACAGTATTGTTGCATAAAAAAAATAATTACACCAAAAGATCAGAAATTTAATTGTGATTACGATGGCATGTCACACTTTGCTTGTCCGTCCATAATTAATTCGCTATAAGCCAGCAATAACTTTTAGAACGCCAAATTCCAAACAAATATGCGGCGTTCTAAAAGTTATTGCTGGCTAATAGCGAATTAATTAAGGACGGACAAGCAAAGTGTGACGTACCACCGTAATCACAATTAAATTTCTGATCTTTTGGTATATTTAACTTTTTTATGCAACAATACTGCGTTAATGGATTACCGTTCAAACTTCTTAAATGTCGAAAAAATTATGTTTTTTGTTAATTACTCACGTAATTGGCCCAGACAAGCAAAGTGACCAATACCATCGTTATTCAAATTAAAAATCCTGTCTCTGGACATATAAATTGTTTCTTTGAGTTAATTATTAAACATTGTTTCCTTTGATTGACTTTCGCTGCATATTTGATTGGAATTTGGCGTTCTAAAAGTTATTGCTGACTTATAGCGAATTAATTATGGACGGACAAGCAAAGTGTGACATGTCACTGTAATCACAATTAAATTTCTGATCTTTTGGTGTAATTAACTTTTTTATGCAACAATACTGCGTTAATGAATTACCGTTCAAACTTCATAAATGTCGAAAAAATTATGTTTTTTGTTAATTACTCACTTAATTGGCCCGGACAAGCAAAGTGACCAATATCATCGTCATCTACATGAAAAATACTATCCATAGACATATCATTTGTCTTTGTAGGTTAATATTTAAAAATTTGAAAATACGTGGTAGAGGTTTGTAGGGATTTAATTGTGCTTTAATTTGGTGTATTTATTTCTTTTGTGATTTGACAAGGAAGAAAGTTATTTAGAAAAAAACTTCTTATGGAGAATTACATGTAAAATACTTATTGCTGGAAAACTTATTGCTCACATCTCGTCGGTGAATAAAAAGGCTTCAATAAAATAATACAGGAAAGTACATTAAAAACTTCACCAGTAGAGGATATTTAATTGGCAATTGTTTTCAATACTTGTTCCAACAAAACTAAATACAGGTTTATTAGTTTTAATAAATAATACAACATTTTAATATCCAAACTTCGGTTTATAGGTCATTAAATTACCCATATAAAATATTGAAAACTTAATATTAACATCAAAATCCACTCGTAGATGTGATTTATGTATACATACAATAGTAAATTAATTTTTATTTTAGAAATAAATCTGAAAATACTAAATTTTAGGTGGGAATTCAGGCACATCTGCCGTTTGAAAACTTTGGTATGACAGCGATCAATACTCTTGCACGCAAAGCTGCGTTTATTCCAAGCTCTATTTGATGATTACATATTGCGATATTACATACTACATACATAACGTGCAAGTATTTTTGTCTCAGTTCATCTAAAATCTTGTATTGGTATGTATCTGGTATTTAAAGGCGCAATTATGTACTTCCTCTTAAATTTAAATACTACAACCAATAATAGAAAAATAAAAAATGAGTTATAAATAAAACATTCCTAAAATAAATGGATGTTATAATTTATGTAACGACTAGTTCACTCAAATACAACCCTCGATTAATATTTGAATTGGCTTTGTGAATTTAAACAATAGGTTGTTGCATGCTATTTATACTTACTAAGAAGTCTTGCTTACTTTAATTATCTAAGTACATATAAGTACATAAGTACATAAAATATTAATATGAAAATAAGTTAATTAAAAACTCCTTTTGAAATAAAAAAGAATAATTTGTATTATTCTTTACTTTACGCTTAATGCATACCAAAAATTTTAATTGGACTTATTATTACAGGTAATTTACAATGAGTTCTTTATTTTTTCCCAAAGAAATAATTTTTAATTATTTTCCTAAAGTAAAGACTACTATAGTAAAATATAAAATTTGTTATTTTACTTCATTTATTCAAAATCGCTGAGGAGAAATAATGTAAAAAATACGAAAAATTTAAAAAAATCTGCTTTAAGAATGAAATTTAAATATCAGTTATTAAGTACTTTTTGTATTTTAAAATACAAGATGAATCTTTTAACTTGACACAAATAAATATCTGAAAAACTAAAGGGATTTGAAAAAAAGAAAAGGATCTTAGTTATTTTTTAATCAAGGATCATCTTTTTGTTAATTTCAATGATAAGTACCAAAGTTTTTTTTTTATAAATGAAAACCTATAAATTTTTTAGCATTTCTAAAATTTACTCAAAAAAAAACAAATTCCATGGGTTCTTAAATTGTGGTACCACTGGTGGTACGTTATGTTTTTTGCAGGAGGTACACAAGAAATTTCCTATGTGGAGCTTCATTTATCAAAAATGTATATTAAATCTAAACCACATCGGTGCATTGCAGTTGATGGTTCTGGTTTCCTGAAGGAAACTGACAGATTACTCTGACACTCCTAGTAGCAGCAGTACTGAACTTTCAGGAAGTTTCGAAAAAATTAAAGCAAAAGCTAAGAAAATACAACGACGAGTATTTGGCGTATGGATTTACTTGGGGTGGAGAGGAAAATGAACCCAACCACAATAGCCAGTATTCAGCAACCGTGATGAAAATTTTAGAGACGAAATTTAAACGACTTTAAAAAATATTTCATATGAAGAAATATTTTTTAATAACGTGTTTAACGTTAACGACGTCTCTAAATGTTTCATCACGGTCGCTGATTACAGGCTAATGTGCTTTACGTTTGAAACATTTTCGAACAACTCGATGAAGCCATTCCTTCAGAAACATAATTTTACAACAAACATTTACATTTAAAAGACCATTTAAAAGATAAACCTACTTACTAACGAAGAAAAATATTAAAAAGTCAGTTCAAATTTTACTACAACTAACAAACATACCCATATTCTTTGACTTGTATTACAAAATATCATGATGGGGGTACAGAATTTTTAGCAGTTTATAAGGTGGTACACCGTTTTCAAAGTTTGAGAACCCCTGGTCTAAATCATTTTTATATTTGGCAGATTTTTTATTTCAAAAATTTCTATAATTTGGCGACAAAAATGAGTTGTTCTTCATTTTTCCTCTTTAAGGGCATTCCTTCCTAAACCACGCGTTCAAAATCGTCTTCCACAAAATCCTTTCAGGACTAATTTCATAATACAATTTACAAAAACAATGCGTGTCTCCTCTGAGTAAAATCAAGAAAATAAATTTTATGCGCAAAACGACAAATACTAGACAGTACTTTTAATATTTAACCAATTATAATACAAAATTACTTACGTTTACATGTAGATAAATGTTTTGTCAAAATTTCAACTCAAAATTGTAATTTGTTTTTTTCAAAAATGGATCTTTTTTCCCTTAAATGGCAAATATCAGCAAAACTAGTGAAGATAGACCCATAAAAGGTTATACAAAATATGATTATTTTTTGATAAAGAATCCAAAAATTTTATAATATACTGGGTATTCCATTTAAAAAACATAACTTTGGTCCGCCATCTTGGAATAGCACAATGTATATTATTAAAATATTTCTCATAATGTCTCCCCCTAAAAACTTTTCCAAAAATTGAAGTAAAATACCTAAACCGGACTGGTGAAGTTTTCGGTGAGCCATTCTGTGGTGCAACTCGATTTTCAAATCTCAAAAACTTCCGCTACAATTTTCCAATAAAAGTTACATAAAACGCCATTTCTAAATAATAATTATGAAAAACAAATGGGTATTTAAAAAAAGCTTTGCACCGTTTTGTAGATTAAATATCGCATTTTCAAATTGAGAAAGAATCATTTTAAAAATAATTTATAAGGGCTGCAGTAAACCTCAAAATAGCCATTAAACTCGTAATTTTAAGGAAGGAATGCTCTTAAACCAAACAATTTTTAATAAAACTGTAAAGCACCGATGTGCTGAGTTAATATTTATTTGAAACATTGTTTCAAAACCATTTAGGGTGGGTTGCACGAAAAAGGTTAGTTAAAACCACTTCAACTTGTAAACTAACAAATATATGCAAAAAATGTTATACTTGTTCGTTTTAGTTAAAATCGAGTTTCATGCAACCCACCCTTAGCATAGGTTGCACGAAACTGACAAGTAAACTAAAAGTTTAAACTGACAAGTATGACATTCAAAAATTGCAATTCTTTCAATAAAAAAAACTGTGAATTTACACCATTCAAATCTAGATATTTTGCGACAAGATATATTTTGACTGTTTACAAGTAACTCAGTTTCAAACAACTTTTTTTAGCCATGTCACAAAATGAATAAAGTATTCGAGTTATAAACAATTCATTATTTTAAATCGATCAGACGCAGAAAGCGCATATAGTTACTACGTCGATCGCTATTGACCTTATTAAAATCAATGATCTATACTATTACTATTAAATTTTCTTTTCTTTGTCAAAATTTAAAAAAATATGTACTAAAACTAAATAATATACAAGGTGTCTCTAAAAGGTCTGTAAAAATAATACCACATACTCCTGAGACCAAAATAAGATGATTTAACCAGAGTTATCTCTATCCAAAACTGTTTTGTTAAGGTGCTATAGAGTGTTTAGTCTATAGTATAGATATAGATTTCTAGAAAATACTTTGATTTTTTTAAATTACAAAAAAATCGGCTTAATGCACGAGACTAAATTTGGTATATGAATTTATATAGGAAAAAGGTATTTTTGAAAAATATGTTTTTCTTCTGCATGTGGTATAAATGGTCAAAGTAAGTCATCGATATCTAAAATGTCTTGTAACTTTTTATTGACTGAATAAAAATGCATAATATTTTAATTGACGCATAACAACTTTAAATGTCAAATTTTGGCTTAACAGTTTGTATAAAAAAACACTACATAATTTTGACACCAGACTAAAACGATTTGTCCGATTTTATCTTTATCTAAAAATGCTTCCCAAAGCCTATAACGACCGTGAAAAATATTTAAAAAGATAAAAACATAGATAGAGAGGTTTAATGTAGCACTTTTGGATTAAATTTAAAATAGGGTCATGAGCAGTTATAAGCCACCAAAGTTGATTTTTTAATGAACTTTATCTCAATATGAATGTTACAACTAGAATGCATTCATCTTGAGATAAATCATAATATCCAAATGTAAAAATATATTATATATCTTTTTTCTTTACAAGTGCACTTAAGGTGCGTTTTGCAAGCGGCGGAATACTTTGCTTAGCAACTTAGCTGACACGTTGCTAAGCAAAGTATTCCGCTCGGCATTTCTGTCGGTAGCAAAACGCACCTTTACCAAATATCCCGATAGTTTCAATCGATTTTTAGTAATTTAAAAAGATCTAAATATTCTCTAGAACTTTTATGGTATTTACAGGGAATCGAACAACTTTAAAATGCTAAATTCCATGACCTTCCCAGGTATTTCAGATAAAAATTTTTAAAATTCCAGATAAATGTTTCATAAAAGATATGTGAAAGAAAAGAACAAATAATGTTTTAAAAAATATTAGAAATAATAATATAAGGTGTTTAATCTCTTCACTAATCTAATTTCAACAACAAAAAGATTGTTTTTTAAGATTTTGAATATTTTCAAACCTTTAAATAATTAGGCACAAAATTCAATACCTAATCCAACTTAACCTAATCTAGAATATACATGAATATACCGCGTATGGCACATTGTTGATAAAATCATAAGAAAAATGAAAAATAATGATAATGGTATTCTAGATTCGAACGTTTTTTGAGGATTCATAAAAAAAGCAATTAATATTTTTACTATTCATTTTTTTATGATTTATTTATTCATATTTCAAGAGTACATAAAAAATAAAAACAATATTAAAATATCTACGTCACTTGAAAAATAAAATTATGGACAATTTTTTATCAGTATAATCTTTACTTTATTGCGCCTAACAACAAACCCCTTGGTTTCAACACCAATTTTCATCCCCATAAGTTTCATTATATTTAAAATAGGATGAAAGCCTTCATTGAAAATACTGACTGCTAAATAAGTAGCAATTTCGATTGTCTGGACTCCAGCATGGGTGTGTTTGGGTGCAAACGTCCATATCAAAGAATTTAGTGATTCGTTGTTATTTTGAGTTTCGGAACCCAAACAACGTTCCAATAAAGAATCATCTGACAGGTTTTCGTAAATAGGTTTTAAAACTGTTAAAACTTTATCAGTAAGTGGTGGATCATCGTGTTGAAAGTCATCCAGAGTTTCTTGTTGATTGCCACTGAACCTCCGTTTTTTGATCTGTCTGGACGACAAGAACGTCACTAAAATGACTATAACTTTAAAAATAATTCGAATTTTGAAAAATCCTTTTAGGGAGATATTCTTAAATATCTAAACTATCAAAATATGAAAAAAAAATGTCGATTTTTTCAAATTTCTAAACTAGAATACCTCCTTAAGAACGATTTTAAGTTTCCAGGTTTAAAAAAAATTACTGATATTTCCCTGATTTTTCTTGAATTTTCAAAATCCCTGACAAATCCAGGTTTTATCAGTTTTCCAGGTCGTTAGACACCCTCTATGTAGCACCTCAACGAAGCACTTTTGAATAGAGATAACTCTGGATAAATCGTCTTCTGTGGTATCATTTTGTACAAATCTTTTGGAGACACCCTGTATATTTTTTGTGAAAAGAAAATGTAGCTCCAATGATGTATCATTCGAAACAAAAATATCGTAATTGTAAATGTTTTATACTAAAAAACCCAACCGGAACTAGAAAAACGTTGTTAAAAATGACGCAGGTATAGGCGTTTATTTAATTTATCCAAATTCCTGTTTACTTAACTCATCAAATAAAGACGTTTTAAGGGGTGGTCCAAGTTTTACGTTCATAACGAGGTTAGATAAAAAATTAAATATAAACGTTTTTATAAATCTGAAAATATATCAAAGTAAAAAGGTAGGAGTCATAATTAAAATATGCAGGAATAGTAGTACATAATTCTTGACAGGACAAAAAATCATTTCTTGCACTAATGAGTAATTACAAATGTAATTAATTATTTGTAATGCATTTAAATTTGTGTTTCAAAGCTCAAAGAAATTTAAATAAAATAGCAAATTACAAAAAATAAACCGATTAAGTATGCTTTTAACTTTCAATATTTAGATTTTCCTAGAATAATAAAACTAAAATTAATAAGTTTTTAAATATGATTTAAATTAAATCTAAAATTTTATTTTATTTAAAATAAATGTTCTAATCATGATAAGATATATTTTTAATTTATAGTATATGAAAAAGCGAGTTTCATAAGTTACATATTGCAGCAGGCGCTCAATTTCAAGTTACGTGCCGCGTAGCGGCGAATATTTTAATGAACAAGTGACTTATGAATCAAGTTTTTTATACTATTTGTTTATTTTGCAACTTTTTACCTATTTAAAACCAAATATTGTAGTTTTCAATTTTAGTAACTTTTATGGTAGTTGGCAACATTAATGTCAGGTTAGTCAAATCATCAATTAATTTGTAAATCGCTCTGTTGAAATTCAAGATGCAATATACATAATAAAAATATTAACCCGAAAATATGGATAAAGATCATAATTATGGTTTATTGTAAGTTGTAAGGCCAATTTAGTAGAGCAAGTTGGTAGTAAAAGTAAAGGCAAACGCCATGCAACCATTTAATCCAATATTGGATATTTTTTTGCGATAGCTACTTCAAGGATTAATTTTTTAGAACTAGGAATTACATATTACAAAGTTTATCAAATAATTTAACTTTTATTTCAAAGATTTTTTAATTAAATTTTACAATTAACCGGAGCCTATTTATTATAAAAATAAAATGTAATTTTCAAAATAATTTTAATTAAATTAATAACCCCCAGTATTATCAACAGACATTTAAATGAAGTTTAATTTGACATATATAGTCTATTTTGCAGCTAAATGTCATTTAAACTATATTCAAACTTCTTAAAAATACTATACCCAGACCACCGGTCCACCCTTTTTATCTTGAGAACGCCTTGTCGTACATGGCTGAAATAAAAAAAATTATTACCAAAGCAAATCCGAAGAATGTATTGGTGCACTTATTTTTTTCCGGAATAATCTGGAAGTGCCCGGAACCGGAAGTAACTTTCGATTTTTAAATGGCAACATAGGTCGAGTATGGTATCGTTTGAAAGGTCTTTTAAAAAGAAACAACTTTTATTCAAATATTTTTTTAATATCTTTCATAATTAACAAATTAAACGAAAAACAAAAGCAAACAAGTGACAAATGGTTTCTTAAATTATGGAAAAACTAAAACACTACCATCATCCTCAATGGGTAAGAGTAGAGGCAATTATGATTTTTTAAATGAAAACATGTATTTTTTGCTTCGCTTGTTAAAAATAATCAACTTTTTTAGGTTATGTAAATACCTTAATTCAAAAAATAAAAAAAAGTTGATTATTTTTAACGAATAAAGCGATAAACGCAAAAAAGAGTTTCAATTTAAAAAAATCTCTCTCTTGCCCATTTGCGGATGATGGTAACGATTTAATTTTTCCATAATTTAAGAGACCAATGGTCACTTGTTTGCATATTTTTTTTTCGTTTAATTTGTTAATTATGCAAGATATTACAAAAATATTTTAATAAAAGTTGTTTTTTTTAAAGACCTTTCAAACGATACCATACTCGACCTATGTTGCCATTTAAAAATCGAAAGTTACTTCCGGTTCCGGGTACTTCCGGATTGTTCCGGAAAAAAATAAGTGCACCAATGGATTCTTCGGGTTTGCTTTGGTAATTATTTTTTTTTATTTCAGCCTTGTACGACAAGGCATTCTCAAAATAAAAGGGGTGAACGGGTGGTCTGAGACACCCTGTATATGTCAAATTAAACCTCATTTAAAATTAAATGTTTGTTGATAATACCGGGGGTAAGATTAATAATAAATTAAAAATAGGGTTAAAAAAACGTCGTTATTCGTTATCAATATTAAAAAAAACTTGTTCTTTTTTTCGCCTTATTGCAGTTTATCACCGCTAATTTACTTGCTTTTGTTTAAACTCATTAATTTTCATATTAATTTCGTTGTACCGATTTTAAGAAAAAAAAAAGTATCTAAAAGTCATTGCTACGCCGATGTAAACAACTTAAAATACCTAATGGCATATTTTTGTGCAACCATTAAAAACTATGGTGCACATTTTCTAGATTTGTCGGTTTTATTGAAAATTAGCGCCATTTTAAAAGTGATCTGCCAAGACATCTTCTTTATTTTTTAAAACTTTTAAATCAAATAACACTTCGAAAAAATATTATCAAAATTTTAGGTGTGACAAATTTTTAATTTTATTTGTATTTTTTTGTATTCCATCCAAAGATTTCCCTAAAATAAAATTTAAAAATAAAATAAACCATGCATTTTGTAGACAATAATTTTATGATTCTATCAAATTTTATTGCACTTTTTAAAATAACAAAGATATTTTGGCATGCTAATTTACCCGTAAAATGACGCAAATTAAGCTCCGAAGAGCAAGCAAAACAAAAGACCATAAAATTTTTATTTAAATTAAATTAGCGTGCAGTGTAAGTAACGACTGTTGAGTGAAAGGAAAATATAAACTTCTGTTAATTCTTGAACTTGTGGTATTGTTTTATGAAATAAAATAAAAAATGACACTTATAACTTTAATCTATAATACAATTGAAGATTGTTTCGTCTTTTTAACATTATAAACAAAGAAGGGAAAGCTATACCTTTCAAGTGTAATAAAGATAATTCAGTACAAAAGTACATGCTATTGATGATAGGTATGCTCACGTGGTTCATACATAATACTTGTAATTATTATACTATTACCTATTTTTATGGTTCTTATGTCCCATAATAGTGTGTTTTTTCATTTGGAAAATCTTCTGTTTTGATCTAAAGTAACCACATTGTATTCTTCGTAAGCACAGCTTCGGTTGCACTAAGTGACGAGGTTTTAATTAAAAACATGCCTCTCTGTACGTACGTGCTTTAGGGCTTCTACTATTTTTAATAAGTCGCCCACCAACAGAGAATAAAAAGTACTTGCAATTAAAATTAGAAGTTGACACCGTTTTTATTTTGTTTGTTAATAATCTATAATTACTCATCAAATTTAGAATATTTTTATTATTAGGTTTTTATTTAAATTTAAATCAAATTCAATGGATAAGATAATCTTTTACTAAGAGGTGAATTTGACTGACTAAAGTACGGAAGTTTCATTAATATTTATTTAGCCAAATCAAAGAACTAAATAGAGACAACTGAAAAATGTAGGTAATCCACTAAAATTTAGTACGGTAGTAGTAATAAAATCGTTAGAATGTTGCTAACGTGTGTGGTTTGACTATATTTAAATCTTTCTAAAAGTAGGAATTAAATAATGTCCCAATAAATTTTATGTGAGTATAAAATAATTTATTTAACAGAAGCCGGTATATTTCATCTTATTACGAAAAACGACGTTCAAGCAGTGCGACCTGCAAATTTAATAAATAGTGCATTGCTGCTCAGTTTATATAAATACAACTCGGAATGACTAACTCTACGACGACTTATTTATATTTTCCTCACACCCACATAAGTGTTGATTCAAACATCAAACACTTCCGCCAAACTCGAAAGAAAGAAAATAAACATTGTGCAAATGCGCGGGAACAGCCGCAACAATGGCACATTTCTTCTTCTAAAACAAAACGATCTTACCTTGCTACTTGCCAATGAACTCAATTATAAAGATTTTGCATTTTACTTGGAAGAAGGAACAAGCTTTACCTGTAAAAAAAGAAAATTATATTAGAGATGAAAAATTAAATAAGTTATTATGATTTTTTAATCAGTAGTTCTTACCACTGTATAACTATAAGAAAAAACTAAATTAACCTTTGAAATGATCCTCATTAAGTATATTGAAACTTACAAAAAATTAAAATTTTCAAGATAAATGGAGTCGATAGAAAAATGCCCCGAATGCTATTCTCTCTAGTTCAAGTTTAAATTGTGGATCAAATTACAATAAAAATAAGATAAATCTAATTTAAGATAAAGAACCAGGAACACCGGTACTACCGAAAAGCTTGTATAGAGTTATCAAATATCTATTAGGGAAATTGAAAATAATACCAGCATAAATCGTACTCCGTCGCCGGGTTCCATTCATGGCAATTTAAAAATAAATTTGATACCCAAATTTCACTACATCCTATCTTGTAGAAGTAATAAATTTACAAGCCCGTTAAGGTCTTCTATATTAAGATTATTTACATCAGTTGTATTTTATGATCCCCATAAAAATAAGTAATTTATAGAAACGTTTTTGCAATCATTCTAAAAATGAATAAAATAAATAGCAAAAATATTATTAGGTATTCTAGGAATAACAACCCTATCACAAAAAGCAAATCTTGTTTAAAGTTACAATAAAATAAATATACCTACTCTAAAGTTGATCACAGTTTTAGAGCTTAGCGAAAATAATAATTTCAAACTACGCTTGCACATTATAATTTTCGACAAAATTTCTGTATGCATTTCATCTACACCTGCATAGGTAAATAAACATATTTGTAGATAATACATTGATATGAACATTTACTTTATGATAATAATCATACACATTATAAAAAAAATTTATGATTAAAAGTGAAATTAAAAATTAAATCACACATCAATTACTTGGATTTTCAGATACTCTTTTGTGTAAGATTGTATCTAGTAATTAAAGGTGACCAAATAATTTCTACTTAAAATCTACAAAAATAAATATTTAAAATCAGATATATAATTTCCATCCACATTTAAAAAAATATGCAAAGTGCTCGAAAAATGTTAAAACTGGAAAGTGTTAGAACCGAAATGTGTTAGAATCTAAATTTCTTAGAACCATAAAATGTTGTAACGAAAACTATTAGAACGGAAGGTGGGAGAACGAAAATTGTTAGAACGAAGATTGATAGAACTAATGCAGCGCCCTGTATCCAAAAATCTTTATAGATATGTGTTTTCACATCGTATGGTGTTTATATAATATTAATTAACAGTACAGTTACATCATTAATGATATTAATATACAGGGTGAGTTTTTAGTGCGAAATCGGAAGATATATCTTTTATTTTAAGAGATAGGAAATAAAGGTAAATTACAAATTTGCATGGTTTATGGATGCGCATATCAAGAAATTATTTTTGTCTCTACTGGGTGTTTCGTAACTGGAGCGTAGGTTATTTTTTTTAATGGAACACCCTATATATTTTTTGATATTTGGATTAACATAAAGCTAAAGAATACAACGATATTTTTTTTTTAAATTTGAGTGTGTCCTTAATTTTTTATCGGAAATTTTCTATAAAATTTATCACATTTAGACATATTTTTAGAAATCTATACTGGCCTTATTATAAACATTTAAAACAATTTTTATGTCATTTTGAAACACGGACTTCGATGTATTTTTAGTACATTTTTTTCGAATTTTATTATAAATGGCGGCAGCTATGAAGGCGTAAAAAATGAAAACTAGGTAGGTATGTATTTTAATTTTTTTAAATGAAACACCCCGCATTTTTTTACAAAATATTGTTCCTCTTTAAGTGTTCTTTAACTTTGATACAAATCATTTTTCAAATTTTCAAAAAATAAAAAATATCGTGGTATTCTTTAAATTAGTGTTAATCCAAATATGAATAAATATACAGGGTGTCCCATTAAAAAAAAGCGAAATAGCTTTTGCGCTTTAGTTACGAAACACCCAGTATAGACAAAAATAATTTCTAGTTATGCGGATTCATAAACCATGCAATTTTGTAATTTAAGTTTTTTCCTATCTCTTAAAATAAAAGATATATCTTCCGATTTCGCATTAAAAACTCACCCTCTATAAAAAAAAAATCTTAAAATGTGGAAAAATATGGTATTTTTTAGATCTTTTTAGCACAATTTTGAGTAAAAAAAAGAGTCTTCTATCGTACTAACACAATAAACGTTTTTTCTAATGCAATTAAAATTTTTCATTTTCCTCAATTAGTAATCTCACCAAATGGTTTGAAAAATCAACATTTTTCAATACTTTTGCGGGCGAATGCGGAGTTACACATTTCATCGAGTATCTTAATGTATTTGCAAGCAGCTTTTTTTCAATTTTTCCTAAAGTGTCGATTGCATAAAGAAAATATCGATGTATGTGAAACTTTAACCAGAAATAAAACTATTTAAAAAAATTGATATGCAATATGCCATTAAATAGTTAATCGCCCGAACAACCATAAACCAAACTTTTATTGATTTCTATTCAAACATTTTTATTATTAATATTATTAATGTTGAACTATTAATTAATTTTATAAAAATACCATGAGGAGTGCGTGGGCAACTCTATAGAGTTTTTTGAAACAGCAAGCTTGTGCTTTCTCTTGATCGAGGGCGCTGATTAAATCTATCAAATTTCGTTCTGCCGCATTTCGTTCTAACAGTTTTAGGTTCTAACAATTTTCGTTCTGTGGTTTTTTAATATGAACATTTTACGGTTCTATTCTAATACTTTATAGTTTTAACATATTTCATTCTATCACATTATCGTTTTAACCGTTTTCGTTCTAACAACCTACAGGGCACCATCGATATCCACAAATTTTGAAAGTGTTAACTTAGTTCAATACCAAGACAAAAAATATAAGAGTTGTAGATCTTTATTTTTAAACTCTAAAAGAGAAAATAAAATTATTAAAGCAAAAAAATATTCCAGCTAACAAATACTCGAATAATATTTTTAACGCCTTTCTGCTTACTGTACACAAGTCTGTGCAAGTTGCATTTCTTATTTCGCGTTTCAGAATTTGCAATTTGGTATTTCAATTTTCTTACTAATTTGGTGTACACTGGTAGTTGGATTCTTGGTGATAGCAGCCAACATGTGTTTATGTACATCTGCTGGTAAATTTACTCCAGGAATGTATTTTTTGATTCTATGAATTTTATTTTCTGTCTTAGAATTTTATGAAACTATGGACTATGGTTCTTGAACAACTAGACCTACATCTTTTGTATTTTTTTGTCGTAGAATTGTACCTGGTTTAAGAGGATGGCCAGTGTATTCGCTAGGGTCTTGTGTTTTTGATCATAAAAACTTTTCTTTAAAAGATTTTTTTAATTTTCTTTTTGGGGTGCAATGTCGAATCTTCAGGCTATAATTTTTTGCAATTTTTGTCTTTGTGAAGTAAAAATTGCGCGAATTTGGCTATTTTCTTTAAAAACAAACCCCAGAAAAACTACAATTTATTTTCGAAGTTAATTTGGAAAAGGATACTACAAGGCATGATTTGTATTAAATTTAAAACATAAATATTGCATTATAACATCGTTATAGGCTTTTGAAATTTAGAATTTTTTTTGCATTTCTAAAAATCACCCCCAAATAAATATAAAACAAAAATTTACGAAAAAAAAAGGAATCTCGACATTCTTCTAAATGTGAAAACAGATTTTGATTTTTTGTTTGGTATGGCCGTACTTTGTCTTTGAAATCGACAAAAAATTACATTGAAATCGCCTATACCCAAATTACACCGGCTATCCTTTTAAGGTCAATTTTTCCAGAACGATAAGGTTCCTTCTATATCATATTGTAGTTCTTCACAAAATTGTAGAAGAATTTCCAACAAATATTAGATATTTTTAGGCTGTTTCTATTTTCTAACGCGGACTGATTGTTCCATTGTCATTTATAATTTAAAGAACACTTAAATTCAAAAATTGACA
This sequence comes from Stenus bimaculatus, assembly GCA_963971135.1. Classification (NCBI taxonomy): domain Eukaryota; kingdom Metazoa; phylum Arthropoda; class Insecta; order Coleoptera; family Staphylinidae; genus Stenus; species Stenus bimaculatus. Next base: position 69,017,447 of record OZ020180.1, on the reverse strand, counting down.
GAAATATAATGGAAAGTCTATTATTTAGAAATTTTAAGATTTAAGAATTAGGGTCGTTTACACCACTAGTTCTTAAGCCTTAAGGAACTCAGATTTTCCATTGTGTTTCGGTCAAATTTTGAATCTAAGTGATTTTAAATTTTTAATGGAAATAGTGCAATCGGGTCTTAGTGGTTCAAACGACCCTAAAAATATTGTTTATTTTGTGTTAAATTAAAAAAAACATTTAAAGTTAGTAATTCTACCTTTTATGAGCTTTATCTGCCAATACAAAATGTATGTACACATGTGATAAAATAGTGTAATCAATAAAATTGTTAGATAGTTAGTTATAATTTTATTTGCGAAAAATGATAATAGGAATTTAGTTTTTTCAGTTTTGAAAAAATTAACATGAAAATAGAAAGAAAAATGGTTCTATCAAAACGATATTTTTTGTTTCTTTATTCTTTAATAAATAGATAAATGTTATTACATTGTTTTTAAATTTCTGTAGAATTAATTGCAATATTTCCATATGATAAAAATTAATTGTTTTTCAATAGCTACAGGGTGTCCCAAAACTATCGCATTGTCTGGAATCCTTGTAAAATACTAAAAAATATTTAAAATTTCACAATATTTTTTTATATATTATTTTATTTTTATATATTATTATTTATTTAATAATACCTGCAGCGCCTTCAGGAGATGTGGAGTGTACTAATCGTCATTTTTTACTATGAAACTATAGTTACCCTACTGCATTTTAATGGAGATTGCCAAAATTACTATATTTTTAACATAATGTTGTCATTTTTGGTATAATTTACATTAGTTAAACTAACATCAGCGCCAGATACAAAATGTATGCCTTTAGAAATGTCCGTTCAATTGGAAAATGAGTATACTACTTGATAAAAGATCTTTTTCTGAATCATTCCCAATTGTGGATTTGAATTTTAATATGCGTGAGTTTGGATGAGATTTTTTTTTATTGAAGCTTAAGTTCTATTAATGAGAACTTTTGCTTAAATTAAGGTTCCTTTTTGCACCAATTTAATAGGAATTTCCTATAAAAACTGGCGAAACTGCTTCGTTTTTGCACTTGTATCAATGGATAGGCTGTTAGTAAATATTATATAATTTAAATTGTTTAATTGCCGGTATAATTAACAAAGGAGCATAAATCATTCATGTTTATTGCATGTAATGAATTAATTTCCAATAAAATTATTTCACTTGGATTAAAATTTCACATGTTTCACTAACTTTAATGACTAACTATATGCAATTTGCAATTACCATCAACTTCCTATATTTACACGTCCCAATACAGGAAATCTTTACGCATTTTAGAATAATAATTAACAAAACAATTAACTCCTTTTACAGCTAACAAAATTCCAAAACTATTTTTACTTAATTATTAATAATTTTTTTAGACCTCATTAAACGAATTTCATTAATAATAATTGCTCTCATTATTTAATTGGGATTTCTAGAGTTCTACCCCCCCCCCCCCCCTCTTGTGGCAAAGGTATTTTACTTGAGATTTAAAGAATAAATATGAATATGTACTTATTAGGTGCAAAGATGCATTTTAAATACAATTTTTGATACTGGCATGTACCTGCTATCCTCCATTTTATGCAATTTAAAGCGCCCTCTGCCAGTAACTAAAATTCCCAATACTTGATGTTCTACGTTACCAACCAGTTTATTGTCGACTACTCAAGTGTCACAATAAATGAATGACGAGCTAGGCGTGGAATAATCTAATAAAATACCTCTAATACTAAAATGTACATTCTTTGGAATAATTTCTATTCTATTTTCATGTACAATATTCCTATTATTAATAAAAATAAACTAAGTTTAAAGCAAATAACTAAAGAATGTTGATTAAATTTAATCATACCAAAATTAGTTTTATTATTCCAAAATTAACCTCTAGTAATTTTAAACATATTAGTAAAAATTTGGTGGATGAAGATTGAATTATTAAATTCCCAGACTAGAAATTTTGAAATGGGTGGTTTATGCAAGTTTTTGAGGAGGAGAGTATCGACCACAGTTTTCCGGAGAAAGAGATAGAACCAGAAGGGAAGTCCTTGCTAGCTGCTATTACTATAGCACGAGGCGAAGAATTTCCTCTCTGCGATCAATATGGAGTTGATTTAGCCGGCACATATAAAGCTTTCAGTTTTGAACTCAAAACCTCTTAACATCAACATCAAGAGGAAAAGACTCTTCCAACGACACATTTTACTCTCGCTCAATTTAATCAGAAGGTGACTTATAACTTATAACACCGGCTTTATGAGTTTTTCAAATCACTACCCGAGAAATGTAAGTCTTATAACACACACCAGACGTCATTTTATAGAAACATTTTCGTGCACCTTTAACATGACAAAAAAGAGTAAATCGTTCATAACTAGTTTGCTTTTATAGATCTGCAGTAAAATACTTAATCATTAATCAAGTCATTAACTAGCATTAAAAATTATGTTATCGTACAATTTTTGTGAAAAATTTAAAAAATATGCGCAGTTAATTATAATTACTCTACTTTCACTGCTTGTAAAACTAAAACATTAAAACTGTCTTATAGAAGTTATAAATTATGATAGTAAGAATGCTGTATTCATAACAATTATCATGATTTGTTATTTATTTGCTAAAAGTGTAAGTTATCACTTTTTCTAAAAATATCACAATTGACATAGAAATTGTATTTACTTTGTATTAAAATATATAACTCATCTCAAACGTGTCCGTTGAAAATTTTAAAGGAACGTATAAAATGTAACAAAATATATTAATGTGGTATACAAAACCTTTTTTTATAAATATAGCAAAGTTTTAAGTCTAAATATCCATAAGTAATTCTTCAAAGGGGGTTATTATGTCTAAAATATTAGCTTTTAAAAGTTTTTTTTTGTAAATTTAGGATTTATGAAATTTAAAAAGATACTTATCATGGAATATTCTTTGACCTATTTGTGGATCAAAAAGAAGAATAAATTTGTTTGAAATACAAGGTGTTAAAGTTTCTTAATTTTTTTCAATTATTAACATTGCAACTTCAATATTTCTAAAGATGATTTTGTGAAATTTTGTACAGAACTCACTTTTACCAATCATCAAATTTTAGGGTGCAGTTTCTTTGGGGTAATTAACCTTTTTTTTTTAATTTCTCAGTTGTATTCAAGAACGATTGGCAAAAGTGAGCTTTATATAAAATATCTTTAGAAGCATAGATGTTATGTGTTATGTTAAACAATTAAAAAAAATAAGAAAGTTTAATATTATTTTGAAAATGGAGAATTTGGTGAAAAAATTTTTCTTGTAAAGATATAAAAACGGCCTTAATTAAGCAGCTCATGTAATGAAGAAATAACAAATTAATAGGAGTATAAAATTTTTACAACTCGTTTTCCCCTTTCTTGACTGGAGACATAAAAATGTTGTAATAATTCCTGAAAAATTCACACCTGCATTTTCTTCAATGAGTACAAGGTCTGTCATCCAAGAGTAATATGATAATTTATTACAAAGAAAAATACTACGGAAAAAAGTATGATGCTATCTACTCATTAAGTAGGTTATAACAAAGACGATGACATAATCAATTACTACAACAAGCTTCTTTGAAGGAAAACTAGAGGCATTTATAAAAAAAGAACTCTTTTTGGTTTTGTGTGATTTTTAATTAAAAAGGCGTCCTACTTTAAATTTCGGTAAACTTTTATGTCTTCCTCATAAAAATCTTTCAAGAAGATGTTTTTTAAAATATTTTTTATTACAGTAGGAAGTATCGAGGGTACCATATTTCGTACTCTTTAAATTTTAAATGTACTAAAATTTTTAATAAGTTGGGTCCTAAAATATGGTGTTAAAAACCTCGCTATCAAATTTATTTTCTTTACGAACATAAAATTACAATTTCAAAAATTCATTTTAAATTTGGATAATTAAAAAAATTATTAAATTTTTAAGACATTATAAATAAATTTTGCACTGTTAAAAGTTTCATTTTCAAGTTTTTAACATTAAATAAAATTAAAATACATTTTTTTTTCCAAATATAATAAAAATAAATTTAAAAAAACGTTTTCTAAAATTTTTTATTGTAATAAAATGCATATTTAAAATTTCATGCTTTAACTTTTATCGTTTTAATTGTATTTCAATAGGTATTTTCCTATTTTAGAAAAAATGAAACCTTACTCTGAGGAAACTATTGCTCTTACCATCAAAAAATTAAATGATTTGAAGAAGCTTTATTTAATCAGTATTAAATCAAACCCAAGAGGTTTAAAAAAATTATCTATTTAATTAAGTAATTAAACCTATATTTTTGTTTGATTTAGTCTCTAAATTGAAGATGATACCCTCTTATACAGGGTGTCCCATTCGACGTTGGACTCCATTGGTTACTTTGTTATTATTGGAGATAGAAAGTCGGTTAAATGGACAAAGTAGAGGTTTTTTACAATATTAATAATTCATTTACAAAAAATTTGAATATCGCATCGTTCCAACGCTATCTTGAAAAATCAAATAAATTCGATTTTCAAAATATGGCTATAACTTAGTTATTTTAGGTGGTACCAAAAAATTTTTTTGACTTAATATAAACAATTTTTGTGTACAATGCAGTAAAACAAATGAATATTTTTTTTCGCCAACGGATTGACCGGAAATGAACCAAACTTATTTTTTTCTTATGGCTGCTATATTGGATTTACACATATTCGGAATTAGTGTATTTTTCTGAGTAATTTGATATATCATATGTAATATTTTAAGAAAAATATAAATAATTTTATTTTAATAGCCATATTTTGAAAATCGCATTTTGTTGTTTTTTCAAGATAGAGTTGGAACGATGTGATATTCAAATTTTTTGTAAATGAATTATTAATATTCGAAAAAATCGAATTAACAGACTTTCTATCTCCAATAATAAGAAAGATATCCATACAGTCCAACGTCAAATTGGACACCATGTATAGTGCTCAATAGTTTTATGGCGATTTTTATTAAAGTTACTTAAAATGATGTAATTAAATAAAAAGGGATAAGATGAATTACCTAACGTAAAATTGATTTTTATCAACACTAAATTTAGGCATCCAATAAACAGCTACTTACTTACAAGATGGGCAATAATTAAAATATTTAATGTTAAAATTAAATTTTAATAATTATGTTTTAATTGCCAAAATATTTTTGGTAGGCAAGAGGAGAACAGGTTTGAACATTTTATAATTTCCTCATTAACTTTAAATATAAGCTGTATTTTTTCCATTTTTTTACTTTGATGGGCGAAGTGATTATCAGTTAATCTAGTTTGATGAAGATAATTGTACTTTATATTAACTGTCTGTCTGAGAAATCCAAATGTTTAATTTTGGCTCACACTAGATGGAGTGTTGAACCTTCATTGGGTACTTTTGAATAACACAAAATACTATTTGTTTTTAATATAACACATTTTTGAATATTATCTTAAGTCAAGTTAACAATAACGTAAAAGAGAATCCGAAATTTGAAGATATTAATCACAAAATAAAAAATAACAACTTTTTTTAAAGATCTGTTATTCGAGAACTTGCTGAAATCAAATTTAAAAGTGAATGTGATGTTGAAGGAAACATCAGTTTGACTAGGGTGTGTATATGGTATTTACCTTTCTTATCAGGTAAAATAGAAAATCCCTCTTTCTTTTTCAAAAAGTTTACTGTAAATGAATTGCCATGCTTCTCCTCAACTATTCCTAGCCAGACATATTTTTATTGGGAAAGTGAGTTAAGATGAAATCTCCCGGATTTAAGTTTTTGTAGTCTATTGTAGTAATATTATCAATCTCTTCATTATCCATCATGTATGATATCTTATCTTTGGAATCAACTGAGTATGCATCAGAATCTATAAGTGTTAAATTCACCTTTGTCTTTATTTTCTGGATTTCTTTTTGTGAAATTTCGATCTACCCCGCTTTACTGAAAACTTTTCTAGGCCCTTTTTGCGATGAATGTTCATGTTTTTCCTGAATATCAGTCAAGTTGCCTAAATTTTTACTGGGAGGAGCTATTTGGAAAGGAACTGGTGATTGGTATTTCTGATGTGATAGAAACCTCAGATCAGATTGGATCCTTGTATGCGGTTGGCACTCAAAATGTTGGAACTTCTTTTTCGAATATAAACGTTGGGATCTCAAATGTGCCCACTTTGTTTTTTTCAAAACTGTATCAAGAGCTCTTCCAAGAAAAAAATTACCGCAAAGTTACTAAAATTGTTATAAAGTTAACTTCGTAAGTGTTATTATCTAATTTTCTGCCTAAATAATTTGTTGCGTTCAACAATTCATATGAGATTCTGTGACATCATCTTTTAATATATTTATTGGTGAATATTACTGAACATTACTAAGGTTTTCTTTCGAGCAATCTATCATCTGAATAATATTTTTCTAGAAAGGTTAAAGGCAGTAGAGGATCTTGGCATACAATTTGTTAAAACCATCTTATGATTTGATACTCATATCTGCAAAGTAAACAAAAGTTTGCAGCTACTCGGGTTTATCAAGAGGCACACACCTGACAAACATTATGCATTCTCTACAATACTCTAATAAGATCTCGCCTAAGATGCGCCAGATCCATATGGTCACCTTGGCAGGCTGTCTTTCTAAAAGCCTGGGAAGGGTATAACACAGGTTTCTGAGACTGCGCATACAAGTTTTATCTATATTCCAGCAATGAAAATTATGTAGAATTCGAAGATTCCTTAGTCTCCAATCCTTAAAAACTCGTAGGATGATATCATGCATAAATACAAATTGGTGAATGGTCACATTGACTACCATAGTCTCCTACATCTCATCAACTTCTACGTTATATCAAGACTTCTAAGAACATTCGTCTTCATAGAACCAACTACGAAATGAACAACCTTCTGGATAGAATCGCAGGTTATTGTAACACACTAGACTTTGATCTCTTCTTTCAAGGATTTTCGTCACTACGTAGTCTACTAACACTGGTCTCTAACTAAAGCTTAGTCCACACTGGGCAATAAAATTGTTGACAACATGTTGATGGTGATGTTTCTGTTTATGTATCCCGTCACAAGCAACATGTTAATGGATACTCGTCAACATTGGGCGCCATACATCAAAGAATTCTGTTGCTGGTTGCTTGTATCTCTGTTTCCCATTTTAAATGGATAACATCGCTCAGTGTGGACGTTGTTACCAACATATTGCGTGAATCCCAATCCTTTTTTGATATTAGAACTTCTTCAGTCAGTTTTCGTTAATCTGACAAAATTTCGGAACGAAGTTTCATCATTTAATAGTAGTTCAGACATCAATTTGTTACCAAGGAAAGTTCCATCTTTTAAAAATTTTCTTTGCCATTATCTTCTTTTTCGTTATTTGAAATTGGCAGCTATTACAATAAATGCAGCACAAACACCAGCAACAACTGCCTTATTTTCGTCCATAATTCAGAACTTGACTGATAAAATGGTGTGGACGCACATCACTCTATATACATTGCCTGCAACTGTATCTGTTGTTGCCATAAAATCGATGCGTCAACATTTTGTTGTCCAGTGTGGACTAAGCTTAAAGGTTATTTTCGCTTTAATTTTGTTTTTCTTATGTTATAATTAGAGATATTTATTATATTATTCTGTTATAATTTTAGACATATAATTTTTTATTGTAAATTGGCTTAGCAGTACTATCTAAATAAAAATAAATTAATCTAAGTACAATATTCTTTGTGGCAACTATCTAAATTCTCAGTTTGAAGGATTTAAACTCTTCTTGTAATTATTTTAAATAAACATACCCAATGATTAACTAGTGTACGTGTTTACTTATGAGTAGGTTACGTTTTGCGAAAAATACACCATAAAACCATTTTAAAGATGCAAATAACTGTACTTAATAGGTACAACTTTGTTAACATTATTAATGCAAGAAAACCCAGCAAAAATCCCAATCAGTGAAATAAAAAAAAAAATCTTAGATGAGTTAATTTTCATATTGTTAATGAATGGATGAGTTTTTGCTCATTTTAATAAGTTTCCATAGTCATAAATTTTATCGTATAGTTAATGAGCCCATGACAGAGATTTCGTTCTTTGCAGTAAAACCTCTTCATTAGTACATAAATTATAACCTTAAAAAACATTATTTTTATTTATTAGTATTTTACTTCAACGCTGATATTTAACAGGCAGGTGTTTGTTGTAAAAGTTGCTCCGAAAAGATTAACCGAGGACGAAGTTAATTTTCGTATTGTTGATGAGATTTAATTACATTTCGTCGATACGTTAAAGTTTCCCCTCGTCTCTTAAATAGTTTTTGCGTTGAGTATGTAAAACAGGCATTGTCCTATTATTGATCCGAAGGGGTGTTCCAATGCCCTCCTAATCCTGTTTTGTTACTGTGTGGGAGCACAACTCCACTAGCATCACCAACCACCCTTTTCTCATTTCAAATACTGCACCCTACCTTAATAAAATGCCCATAAGAGTTACTTATACTTGCTCGAATATAATATGTCCCTATGACCAACACACAATATTGATTTTCACATTTTCCACAGTTGCTTAGCTGCCAAAATTACTTTTCTAAAATCTTGTTACAAAATAAATTAGATATGTTTGTTGAAAAACAGAAACCTCATAAGTTGATTTATTGCTACTTTAAAATGATTTTAAAAACTTTCTGTATGATATGTTAATTGTATAGCAATTTTCACAAAAATGTGATGTATGTGTTGTAATGTAAATTCCTCTTACTAAGAATGTTTTAAAAATTTACTTGAACATTGATTCGGATTAGTTAATTGTCCATCAACTGATTAGGAAAGTAGAATCGCCTGTTGAGGTTGTAGCAAGATTTTTACATAAAAAATGACTAAATTCTTTGGATTTAAAGTAAATACCTTAGAAGGCAGGCAAATGGATCTAGCTTCTCGCAAATGCAACTGAAAGTATAATAGAACGAGAATAGGTGAAGGTCAGTTTTAATGCACAATTTTGCAATCGCTGCAGTTTCTCTTGATCGGCGATTTGCAACGATTGCAACATAACGTCCGCCTGCCACAGATTTTAGATTTTACGCCATACGTAACATCTAAGCTCTATGTAATCCTTTTCAAAATAACCTTTCTAATACCTACAAGTAAAAATTATTCAATTGTTGAGTTCCCAACCTAAGAATGTCATCGACCTAAGGTAAAACTCTAAATTTTTCATTTTCTCTAAGTGAAACCAGGTCAAGTATCTATAATTCAATCGAAATCTTTAAAAAATCGAAGCTTGAGTTGTAATAAAGGTAATTATCAGGGGCACGCGTCATTTTGCAAGGTGTTCAATTATGTTCTACCTGATAATTAAATATTTGCAATTTATGCATTACCCCTATGCGATATTTTGTTATGAATTTGTGCAGCTGGCTGGCAAGGTGCGTTTATCTCCTTGTTAAAAATGGCACGTTTTCTTAAATATAGATCCCTGATAAAAATTATAATAATAATTTACACGTTTAATATATTTGATTAATAATTAACATTTACATAATAAAATGATTCGTCACTTACATCAAGAATCTTGATGGAAATATCCGACAATCTTTTATATTTTAATCAAAATTTTCATTACTTAAATGCATGTACCTTTTAAATATTTTTGTTTATTAAATGGATTTATCCAGATATCTTTATCAAAGGATCTCGCTATGTTGGTTTTTCTGACAAGTTTATAAACAAATTTACATAAATTTCAATAATTTATAAAGATTAAGACAATATTTAATGTTTTCGAATTAAATCATGATAAGACTTGGAATTCCAAAATATCTCGAATGTTTGTAAAAAAATTAATTCGTGGAAGTATTTATTATACATCTTTATGAAATATATTTCTTAGTATAAATAAAATATCATACAGGAACTATTTCAAGTACAGAGTATATATTTCTGTTGTAATTATCTTTAAATAGAAAATTATTAAAATATGAAATGAAAAGGAGGCTATTTGTAACCAAATTACTGTGCGCAAAACTTATCTGTAAAAGTTTAAACCAGGCTGAAGTTACATTTAAATGCATTCATTTTTTTAGTAAAACTACATAAAAAGTTGTTTCAAAATCAGACCAGTAGTCAGGAAATTGAAAAAAATAGTCACTTTTTCAGATTTTATTTTTTTTTATCGAAAACAAAAAAATGTAAGGGCTAATTTTTTTATATTTTGTTACACATACAATCTTTAGTGAAACTGCACAAAATTATACAGGGTGTTTCTAAATATATGCGAAGAAATTCTACAGGCGATTCCTTGACCAATTCTAAGACAAAAGTGGAGAATAAAAATTTTCTCAAAAGTGCTCTATTTTTTAGTTATGGGCTGTCAAACTTTCTATATTTTTTTCATTTTCTATACCCTCAAAATACATCCCCCTGTATTTTATTTCGATATTTGATATTTTTATCTTGTTACGACTATAATAAATAGAGTGTGTTTCAAATTTGATTAAATTATCTTAAAAAATAAAGAAGTTATACTCAAAAAATGAAAAAAAATATAGAAAGTTTGACACCCCATAACTAAAAAATAGAGCACTTTTGAGAAAATTTTTATTCTTTACTTTTGTCTTAGAATTGGTCAAGGAATCGCCTGTAGAATTTCTTCTTATATATTTGCAAACACCCTGTATATTGTGTTAAGTATACAAATTAAATATTAAATTAAATTAAAATTTAATCAAATATAAATATACAACTGTATGTATAATGTTTTATGTACCTATATTCATGTACGTAATATACTTCCCTGTGTATAAAACAGTGTATATCTAATTTTGTAAATAGAATTTTGAATCAAAAAAATTTATTTTTATTTAATTTCCAATTTCTAGACCCTAGTGTAAAAATGTGAATTTCTTCAGTTTTTTTTAATTTCTTGATCCTTGACTTGTTATGCAGTTTTACTAAAGACTGTATCTGTAACAAAATATAAAAAAATTGGGCCCTTACATTTTTTTGTTTTTGATTAAAAAAATTAAATGTGAAAAAGTGACTGATTATTTTAATTCCTTTTTAAATTTTTTAACTTTTGGTCTGATTAAAAAAAAATGTTTTATGCAGTTTTACTAAGGATTGTATCTGTAACAAAATATAAAAAAATGAGCCCTTACATTTTTTTGTTTTCGATAAAAAAAAATAAAATCTGAAAAAGTGACTATTTTTTTTAATTTTTTTTTTATTTCTTGACTACTAGTCTGATTTTGAAAAAACCTTTTATGCAGTTTTACTAAAGACAACAAAATATAAAAAAATTGAGCCCTTACATTTTTTTTCTAATAAAAAAAATATGAATGTAAAAAATGAATGCATTTAAATGTAACTTCAGCCCGGTAAGGTTTAAACAATTCAATTTACTTTCACTTTTCATAGTACCTACATTGTCATTCATTTTTTCCCGAAAGTATGTTTATATTATCAAAGGTACTATTACAAAATGGTGGCTGGCAATAATTTATTTTTATTATCTTTTACAGGCAATAACTCCAACAACTGCTACAAGATGTACCAACCATATTTTTTAAAATAAAACTATATATTTTTTTACTTATAATTAAAATAATGTATACACATATAGTAGTGTAGAGATAGTAATATTATCGACAAAGCAATTTGCATAATTACATACATAAGTGGTTGTAGAGTGTATCATGAACTTATTACAATTCATTAATTAAATATAATTAAGCAAGAAGCTATAATCAAAATTGGCAAATTAGTTTAATAAAAAATCCATTACCTCTATTAAAAACTTGTATATAGACATGTTTTTATAAATGATAATTTATAATGTTATCTAATACTCAGATTTTATAAAAATACGTGTTATTAATTACATTTACTATCTTGTAGGAAGGATATTGCGGTTTTCATAGATAAAATATATAGTAGTACCTTATGCTTGGACGACTTAAACATCCTTTGTGAATAAAAAATGCATATAAAAACTCCATTATAGTGAATGAATATAAAAATATTGAGCAAGATGGTAATTAGTATAAAAATTATAAAATCGTAAATAAGTACTTTAATCTTTTCATAAAAATCTTTATTTAAATGTGCATTTTAAATAAAAAACAACCCGAATTTTATTTTGTTTATCCAGAATAACAAGAATCTCGAGAAGAATAATTCTAGAGATGATATTTGCTTTGTTTGTGTTTATCTAGTTCGGAGCTATTCATGTGAGTAAAGAAATCGTGGTTATAAAATAAAAATCTTCTGGATTGCGCCAACAAGTCGATTAAATTAATAAGGTCAATTCAAAACTGGCAACTGGCGTACGATAGAATCCTTTTGTTATTTAATACTTATCCTTTCAACCCAAAGCAAATCCCCTTTTATTAAAGTACAGTTTATTTTTCTTTAGATACTTAGTTATTCAAAAGACTTCTAGGAAAACGAAATTAGCTATTGAATTGTGGGAAAATGTATTTTGAAATATAATTATGCAGTGTATTTTTAAAAATTTCTATAGAATTTCTAAAAAAATTTGCTCTAGGTTCTAGGCATATACATTTTTCCGTTCCTGTTATTTTAGTATACTGTAAGCAAAATATAATCATGATAGAAATTTCTTTGACTAACGGATCTTTCAGAATTTTATAATTTATAATTATATAAATTAACTCAAAACGCCCCCCGTCCAATTTAAAGTTCATTAATAAACCAAAAAGTGGCAAAATTTACTTACCTAGAGAAAAACTAGAACATAAGTTTAGATGAATAGAAATTACTATTCTATTTTTTACTGTTACTGCTGAAAGCGTTTGCATTTTTCTAATTCACAGATGATATTTTTCTTGCCATTTCGAGGTCTATTTTTATGTTTAATATACCAATTTAATTTAATGCTTTTGTTTTTCTTTAATCAATAAGATAATTTGTTTTGATGTAAGATTTCATAATTCCAATTCACTCAAAACCATAGATAAAAGTCAAGTCTTTGTAAATTCAAACATTATTTTGAAAAACACAAAATTAAAATAAGCATGAAATTGGTTTAAAATAATGATAATTTTTAGAAGCTTCACAATTAAAAAAAAACTTGCAAAAAATTATTAGTCGGCTCTTTTTTTTTGAAAATTGCTTTTAAAAATATGAGAATATTAAGAAATTTTATCTACTTATTATTTGCGGAAAATTTTAACAATCTTAATCACACTTTTGCTCTAAGTTGTAATTTACCTACTCAATATTATTCATGTCTAATATGTACTTTAACAACTAACTATTCAATGAATAAAGTTGATTAGTGTAGTTTTATGACCATAACATAGAAAGCGACAAAATTTCTCCAAATAATAAACAGCTACTTTAGAATACTATTCTTAAACTTCAAAGCATTTAAACGATAAAAATTTCATAAGTATTGAATTTATCCAGTTGATGTCTACCCCAAAATACCGATGAAGAGAAAAGGCTGATAGATTTTCCCTGAAGATATGAAAATATTTCCGAAACTAAGGATTGTGTGAAAAAATTCAAAATTCATATAAAAAGTATATCGTTGACCTTTATCAGGTCATCATTTATAGATTTGAAATAAAAATTTTATTATTCGATTTTTTTACAATTCAGTTATTTATGGTTCGGTCATTTCTCCTTTGGCATTTTATTCAAGTCGGTATTTTGTCTACGCCAGCCTTTTGCCATTTGGTCTTTTCTCCTTCACCCTTTTGTCCAAGTCGGCCTTTTATTGTTCAGCTTTTTTTGTCCCGGCATTTTGTTCACGCCAGCCTTTTATCCATGTCAACCTTTTGTTGTTCGGCTTTTGTCCTTGTCGGTCTTTTGTCCCCCTCCCATCTTGATGTTTTCAATTTTAATAATTTTTTTTCCAAAATTATTAAAATAAACCATTAATTAAAATATGATTCAAAATAGAGTTTTCGTTATTAGTTACCGATTCTTTGGAATTTCGAAAATGATCAATATTTTTTAAAATTGTTACACATAAATGATTTAAAAATTAGTTTTTTTATTGAAAATTGTATTGTAAAATTTATTTAGCACATTCATAGTGTTAATGTTACCACCGCTGTCACAAAATTGATATCAGACACCGCTAATTAGAGTTTGGCGGTTCTAAAAAAACCGGTTTTTTAAATAGTGTTCTCACCTTAGAAAATCGGTGTTAAAAAAATCAAATTAAAATGTAATAATCAGAGAGTCGAATAGACATTTATTTCAATTCGATTTTGGTTCGGTTCCGGTAGAATTTTTGTCCAATTTCGGTTCGCTACAGATTTAAACTGTAGAAACTGAAAATTGTTTCAAAGAAAATATCATTTGGTAAAAATTTATAAAACATTTAAATTGTTCCAGTTACTATTTTTTCGTTTCTGTAACAGTTCGGATTTGTTGATAATTTCTGTTATTTTCGGTTTACGGTTTTAGGTTCGGTATCGGTTCGAGTCCATGATAAAAAATAATTTTTTACAATAATATACATTTTAAATAAAATATTTAACCTCGATTCTATTTTTTTTTACAAAAATTCGAAAAACCTGTTAAAACCGGATTTTTTGCAAAAATTGAATTCCAGAACCGGTTTCTCCAAAATTCGGTTTTTGTATAAACCCTACCGCTGATGCCAAAATACTAGGCAAATTCATGTGGTATATGATTTTCACATTCTATTCATTTTCTCTTGAAATGGTAAATGATCATGGTATGTAAAACTACTAATTATGCTACGTGTGGCGAAAAGACAATGTCTGACGTCAAAAAACATTTACCATCCACTAACCGTAATACGACGATTTATACAATAATATTGAATACTTTCAATTCTTGCTAAACTAACTTAACCTAACCCAACAGTTACAACAAATTGCATAAATTTCTCAACTAGGAGTTTTTATTTACATTTAAAAATATAAGAGTCTACTATGGCAGTTCAAAATATAAGAGCGATAAAAATTACAAAATGTATTCTTCTTGGGCCTTTTGTTGCCGTGGAGAAGGTTAATGGCCAATAGATTGATTTTGTCTTTCCACAATTAGAAATTCTGTACTTTGTAATCAATATTTTTATGATGTTTCAATATACAATTTAGAAATAAAATACCTTTTATATTAATATAGATTAGATAACCAAAATAGAAAGATATCACTTTACTCTATTAGAAAATTTACTTCCCTTTTGAAAACCAATGATCGTAAAATAGAGCCAATCCTGTTTATCCTTTTTCACTCATTAGATTTCTGAAGTAGCATCCTTAGTCGACATAAAAGCCTGTTTAGACGGGCATATTTTGTTACCAAAATTTTGTTTCCAAATCGACTCAGATGCAACTGCATACTGCGCAATGTGTAAAGTAAAGGCCTTTAATTAGAAACAAATAACCATAGAAATTTTTCATTACAACCCATACAACAAATTTAAATATTAAGGCCTTTAAACTTAAATCATTTGACCACAATCTGGGTATTAACAGGCCTTAAGGAAGAAAAATTTATTTGGCGAATGCCATAATGATTGGAAGCTTCATTAAAATTTTCTAATGTTTTTTCCATATTGACAATAATAGATGATGCATTCATTAATTGTTACTTTTTCTTCCAGAGCAAATAAAATATCTTCAATATTATGTTTTTTCGATGTTATCAACCATGTGTTGTTTCCTTTAGCACATTTATTAGTAATTCTTCTTAATTTTTTTAAATAGATTTTTTGTAAATAACCAATGTAAATCGTACAAACTCAGTAAATTTCTAGAAAATCTTATTCTAAATCTTTGGTTACAGGATCTGACATGAGATTATAAAAGGACCTTCTGTAGAATTCTTTCGGGAAAAAATGGGCAACATTCGTCCTCGTTTTCTTTATAAGTTCTCAAAACTAGAACTCTAGTAGTCATTTAAAATCTATCTCCAACGATTGTAGTTTTACAAAATATTGAAAATACTTTTCAGGATCGGATGGTTTTTCTTTTATAACTGACAATATTGGTAACGTTAATGAGACTGCTTGCATTAGGTAAGTCTATTATTGAAGTAATCTACTTATAGGCAAAAATAATAAAATGCCAATTGACAACGCAGACCAAGCCAAGTGTTTTTCTTTCCATATTTTTTTAGGGTGCCTTGTGGAAGGGGTCGCCCATGTGTTGATTCATACCACTGCGATATAATAATAGAAAAAAAAATATTCATGATAATAATGTTGACTACAAATATTGATAAATTATCTGTTGTCAAAATGGGTAATTTAAGATACTATATTGAAAAACAACTACAGTTTCGGTCAAAACCCATCTTCAGAAAGAAAAATGTGGAAAATAAAAATTCTCAATGGTGAAGAAACAACTAAAATTAGTATTGATGCAATAGCAATTGGATGGGTGTGTATTCTAGATTGAATTTACACAAAAATATCGTTATTATTTCAATGTTGATACTTTCGATTGATGAATGGTTTGTACTCTACTGACAACAAAGTTACATTCAATGCAAGTGTTGAAAGAGCGAAATTGGTAAGTTTAGAAGAATAAAACGAAAGTTGTAGTATAATAACAGGAATACCAAACTCGATCGGTGAAAAAAATGCTTCCTTTCATATTTTTACGTTAAACAATGATTGTTCTCATTTCTTGTCATTGATGTAGAACCATCAAAAGACACACTTATTTTTTATGAATTGAAGGGGGGAATCGTTGGTGCTTAAATAACCCCTATGGATGTAGGATGAACGGCACGAGACTAAGCCATCAACAGCTGTTGGGGCAGCCGGCTGCCTGCCTGTTTTGCTGTTGTGGTGCAGCTCGTCGCTCGTCTGTCCAGCTCCACCACGTATTTCAAAGTACAGTTTTTAATGACGAGCCCTCGAGCTAAATTGCCGGCCATAGGAGCCATCCTTATGTCAGTTGCTGTACCAGTGTATTTATTCTCTTCACTTCCCTTCCCTTCAAAACAATAACCTAATTGATGCAAGAATGCTTAGCTCCGCTGTGGTTATAATACAAGTGGATTAGAACAATCGCGTGCTTATATTAATTAATTTTTATGAACCCCAATTGTAGCCATTTTATTGCCAACTTGATCTTTTATTAGAAATTTGAAAGTTTCTACGAGAAACCAGCAACAGGTCGTTTAAAATGTAAACGTTTTCATGGAAGATATATTGATTTTGTTGGGACCGTTATTGGAACTAAAACAAATTGACATGTCCAGGATATGCACTTTAATTTAATTTAGATAGTTTGATTAAACAAGTTCCGGATACAATCGCAATTGGCGCTCCTTTAATTGGTCATTAGAAGCACTAGACGGCGCCCAATTGATTAATTTATTCAAGAAACTCTACCGATATACTATCAGTTTTGTTACTCCATTTTCAACACTTTTCTTTATCTTCAATCACTGACTTTATTCATTACTCATTTCACACTTTAAACCCACTTCTATATTAGTATCTTTTTCAAAAAATATTAGTTATTTGCCAATTTCAAATGCTACTAAGGATTACTAAAAATATACCTTCAAAATCTTAGTGCCATTTGAGATTTAATATGTATTTAAAAACAAGAAAAAAACATTCCTTTTGAAGATCGAATAAAGTTTGATGAGGAATCTTCGTTGTTTTTGTTTTCGCTACGTGAGTAAGCGCCTTAAGAAAATTCCTTATTCGAAACTATTTAAAATTTGTATACCATATAAATGCAAAATCTTCCAGCGAGATGCAAGTGTTTAAAAACTATTCTACAAAACAGTTTTCTGAAGCTAATTATAACATAACCACTTCTTTGTTATGCACAGGTTATAAAATCGGAAAGCAAAATTGAAAATAAACGTGTCGTAAAGTTGGGGAATAATGGAACTTCTGTTTGGAATCACGTATTTTGCATAAAACCAGAACATAAAACATCAAACAGGTGATAAAATAAAAGAAAATTATTAAGAAATTAAACAAATTTAAAAACATAAATCTTTCATGCTTTACGATTCTTTAAATAAATATTGACCGTGTTAAACTATAAATTATTATTTTTGTTATGTAAGATATTATTATAAAGTGAATACGAATAACTACAATTAAGGTTTGTTATGTTGTTAATTGTTACTTGGTACATTCCTAAGCTAAAAGTAACTAAATACTACAAATTATGTATGCTAATGTCGACACTAATCTCGACAATAATCCATTGACATAAAGCTACAATATTGTTAAATTTATCAAAAATAATAAAATGCAAAATTTATTCAACCTAATTAATAACATACCTGATACCAGCTTTACATTTTATTAATATAATTAAAATTATCACGAAAAGGTCGTACAATAACCCACAAGCTTCATTTGTTATTGAAAATAAAAGTGATATTGACTTTAAAGTTCAAATGAAATAAATAAACACGAAAAAATCGTTAATTACTCAAAATTAATTACTCCGTCACTCCAAATAAAAGAGTATATTTGTACGCAGAAAATTTGTGGAAAGCAAAAATTGAGAATAATTGGATTTTTTTTGTCTACTCAAAAATTGGTTGTTTCGTTGCTACATGTAGTTCATGATTCCATAATATTAAAATATCACAAATTTACAGATTGTTAACAATTTCTGTTCCGTAGAAGTAGTAAAAACCCTCAATAAAAACATTTAACATAATTTTAGCTCATTAGTACGTAGAATATTGCCTCTTCATAATATTAAAATACCGAAAACTTTTTCAAAGATTTTCCATCGGCTTATATTATTTTACAACCATTTCCAGCTAACATAATGCAAATTTTATTACGGGTCTAATAAACTTAGCGAACAATTACTATCATAAAAGTACTTTTTGAAGGGCCAGAGCGGGTATAAAATGTTTGTTAATATGCATATTAGCCGTTAAGGTGCATTTACACAATGCAAAAATCACAAAATATGTCTAGACACTGAAATATTATGATACGCCAATAAAAGAATTATGGTTCATCCTAATTTTACTGAAAATACTAAATTATATTTGAAAGTGTAAAAGTAAGGCCTTTTTCATTTCACGCCCTGAGAACTTTTAAGTTACTCCCAATTAGTCTAAAAGTTTTTCACCAGGTTGTTAGAATAAAAGCTTCTGAAGTACTTGGCATTACTTCAACCCCGTCCCACAAGTATATAATCTAGTCTCCAAACAATTTCTGGAGTACTCGCAAAAATTCAGAGGTTGTTTTATTTTTTTTAACAAAACCTAATATGAAAATATGGATTGGAGCGTTTACAAAAATACTTAATGAATGAGAAAATATTAATTCGTGTTTAAATTAACTCATTCAACACTTTTAAAGCTTTTTCTGAACTTTAGAAACTTTATTACTTTACATCCCAACTTTAAAGAAATAAAGGTAAAAAACTTTATGAGTGAATAAACTTAATTTGAAAATGCATATTTAACTATTGCTGTACCTTAGATGATGTACTTTAAAGATAAGACTATACTTTTCCAAAGTTCCAGAATGCACATGACCACTGATTCCAGAATCGACAAGAACAATGGAATATAGAGTTTTATGGCCAGGTGGCTGTCGTCGTTTTCTGGTCTTATCTTAAAACACTGCCCAGACAGTGCTTTCTTCTAGCAACCATTAAAATTGTACGTTCAAAGTTTTCATTTTGAACTCTTAGTTGTGGTTAGCTACTATTTGCAAACATTTAAATGCAGATGACTTTAAAGATGAAATCCAAAAAAATTCAGGACAAAAAATTGATGAAGCATTTTGGGATATTGGGGCAGTTAGAGTGAATTTTTGATATTTACTAAATGAAACAAATTTGATAATTTTTTCAATACACGTTGATACTTTTAAAATATAACTCACTCACAGAGTAAACCCAAATAAAGTTTTATAGTGATGAAAATTTTCTTTCCCAAGAACATCGTTCCCAAGGTAGCTATTGTGGAAACCAATCGATGATATAAATTCCCATGAGAAAATGAGTTGGAAAATGTGGATACTAAAGTGCAACAGTGCGTACACACTAAACTTTACTCGAGACAGTTCTCTCGCAAATTATTTACATTTTGCATGTCTGCTTAGTAGTTAGGTAACATAGTTGTTTTTAAGGATTTAAATATACTGAGAAGAGCAAGTTACTACAAACTTGATTGCGTAAGTGCCGAGGGGTCGAACTATAAGGGTGTTTAAACACGCGACAACACTAACAATAACTTGTTATTATCCTCAGTTTGAGCTCACCATCTGATTTGACAGAGAGACAGATGTACGTTAAAATTCCCTTAGGTGTCCCACTTTTTCCACCATTTTTTTAAAAGTAAACGCCTTTATGACAAAAAAACGAATATAGTTTTTATTCTTCAAAAATTATTAGTCCATAAGGAATCAACTATTTCTCAAAAACAAACTATTGTTTATAAACCACTAAAAAGTATCTTGGGTTGAATTTTATAAGAGCTCCTCCTAAAAATCTTAAATGGACTTATTCAAGTGGTTGGTGCATTTTTATGTTTACATAGGGCAATTCACTGCGTGTGAAAATCTTGGGTGGTAGTTCTTAGGACCACTATAAAAAAAGGTTCTACAGAAGGTGCCCGGAAACCAAAAGACTAGCAATTGCCGATAGGTTTTTTTAAAAACCAATAAGGATTAATTTTTAGAAAAGTGGGGTTATGGCTCCAGAATAATACTGGAGTTCAACTATGTCGTTTGATACTATAATCCCATTTTTCTAAAAATTTCCCTTGATCCTTTTTGACCAGTATGATTCAACTAAAGTTAAAAATACCTACAAAGTTTGTTATAGATTTGTGATAGAATATAATATAAACTTGTTGATCAAGTAATCTACGATAAGATACTAAAATTGCAAATTGTACTAGTTATGATTATTTATGTGAGAAAAGCAAAAGGCAAGGTAAAAACTAATAAGTGTTACAAATACATGTAAACAAGTTTATCTCAGGTGAAATTTCTCACGAAATGATGGCCGAAGTTCAAAGACAAAGACCCGTTTTAGAAGCAGAGGAAGCGAAGAATACACTTGTAGTTGTAGAGACGTCGGTCGGTCGTCGGCAGTATCGGCACAAGGCATGCGATATTTGTGTAGAGTGTAGAGAAAGGAGATGGATAGAAACAGCTGTCTGGTACGCCCTACCTTCGTCGGTACTTCTCTGCATTTGCCGGTGCTTGGTGCTTGAATAAAAGTACCATATAAAACGGGTATGGGATGGTCGGTCCAAGAGGCGAAGGTTAACTCTAGGATATGTATTGGCCGTGCAACACGTCATTTAGTAGAAACGGTAGCTGGAACGAAAATCTAAAAAACAAGATCGGAGATGTGGTGGCCACATTCCAACACAATCCAAAAACCTATTGTCATATCTAAAACATAAAACTCTCAATAATATATGCAGTGTAAATGGGCAATTTACTTATTAGCAGTGTTAATGCACGCTCTAAAATGTGGGTAGATTTTATCTTTCCAAGTGCGTGCAGGTTTCACCTGTAGAGTTTGAAAATTTATGATTATCAAACAAAAAATGCCAAGGGAATAAATTATATTAAAACATATTATTTCCTGCGTTTACAAGACAAGTCATATCGTTATAACGTTTTACTTATCCTTCGGTTAAAAATAAGTTGAAGAAAAAAATTGGTGTTAATTGAGTTTGTTGCCTTAACTGCACCGCACCGATTGTCCTCGCGAATATCAACATTAGACTCTCACTATTGCAAAAAATCCTACTCACCTGAATGCAGTTAAGGCCACTGCATAAAAAACCTTCATCTATTTGAATGTGCAATTAATTCGAGGTAATTCATAATGATTAGCTTTAAAATTATAAGCACTGCAGCGTGCAAATGTTTCGCAAACAACTTCCTGAATTATTTACAAGCATCGTTGGGCCTCTCCATGCGCGACTTAAAACTGCATACGTTTCAAGGATAAAAAAGATTCATTCTATCTTTATAAATATGGAATAAGACTAATGAGCAAAAAATTTATATCATTTTCTAATGATCTTCATGATGATAAAAAATAATCCTTTACATCTTATACAATGCTTATTTATAACCACGAAAAAAATATTTAATTAAACCTCCAAGGTATTTTAAGAATGTTGGTAGGATAATGGTTCTGAAAAAAGCAAAAATGTTTTCACTCTCTAAAAAAGTCTAAGGATGTTTCTAAAAGCCACTCCCATACTTATTAATTATTATTAAAAAATCGCATTGGATATCATTAATATTTTAAACAAAAGGCCAATAAGCAGTTGATGTTGTCCCAACAACTATCGATCTAATAACGCCTTTGGTGCAAAAACAAGCAAAGGAGATTTCTTTCTGAAATATTTTTGGACATTTTCCTGGAGTAAAGTTTATATTGCTGATAAACCTTAATAGTGGAGAAAGGAATCAATTGCTTACAAAACTCAAGTAGTTCTTCATTCTTGTTCTAACAAGATAAAACATTCTTGAATCTAATTAGAAAATATCAATACATCTTCTATGTGTCTTTATTCATTTTTACCAAAAGCGCGATCCTCCTTTTCTCGGATAAAGGAAAAATGCGTGTTAATCCAAAATACTGGTTATTCATTGGCTGTTTCGGCAAGTTTCCATAGAAACATCCTTTTTCCTGTAGGATAATTTATCTCCGAAAATGAAGATTTGGGGGATAAAATATTCTATAGGAAAAATAACACTTATCTTTGAATTTTTTTAAACAACCTATGAGAAAAAAGTATTTTGGCTAAACAAGCCTTTTTTCCTATAAGATATTATCCCCAGGACCCTTATCCTCATTTCCAGGTAGGTATAAAATATCGTATAGGAAAAACAGCATGGTTTTATGAACATTTCCAATAACAATAACTTTCAAGTATTTTAGCAAAATACGCCTTATTCCTATAGGATAGGGGTTCAAGGTAAAATTATCCCATTAAAAAAAAGCGTATTCAGTAAAAATACTTGTTTTTTTTTTCATAGAAACGTTTGTTATTTCTATCCCTGAAAATGAGGATAAAAACCCAGAGGCCCAATTCTCATTAAAAATTATCCTCTAGTAAAAGCAGCAATTTTTCCTATAGGATAAATCTCGGTATAATTTATCTCTAAAAATAGGGATAGGGATTTTGGAACCTTATTCTTGAACGATTGGATAAATTGTCGTATATGACTTTTATCATTATATCATTGTCATTCAAATAAAAAATAATTTTCCAAGTAGTTTTTCAAACTTCAAACATTATTAATATTGATATATTTTTTAGTAAAATATCTTTCTTCAATTTTTCTAAGCATTAGAAAATCACAAATGATACCTACTATCTATTTTTTTTATTTCAGAGAAATTGGCTCAAATAAAACTAAACCATGTAAATTTTAGGATATCAAAATGTCGAAGAATTACAGGATTTTTTAGAATCGACTTAACTTAAGAAAATCGTTCTATTTAGACGTTATACAAAAAAAAACATTAAAATTCAATCAGTACACACAAAATATACTTCCTAATTTTAGAGTAAACGTTAGTATTTTTTCTAAAAAATTCATTAGACAGGGTGAACTAATGTTGGAAGGGTACACTCATTGTAGTTACTTAACAAATACAACCCGAAACTATCGTGAACTCTCTGAAGGGTATAAATTACCTCACATATGAAATTGTTAAGAGACTTTACACTTTACATCATTATCAGATTCCTGGCGATATCGATTTATGTCCCAAAGTTATTATAAAGTTTCAGTATATTTTTATGGTCTCATCATCAAAAATTTGTTATTTGCACTCAATTTTATGAAACCATTACTACGACTGGTATACAAAAAAATAAAAAAAACATTTAATTTTTATGACGGTTAATTTTTTTGATATTTGTCAAGAAATTATTTTATATATCAATGCTTTTCTCTAAAACTCGCAGCAAAGTTATAATTTCTCAATAATTAATCGCTTTATATAGACTCACTGTAGTAAGATAATTATCATAATGGATATGTCCGAAGATATCACATTAAAATTAAATAATTATTAAATTGGCAACAAGTTGACACTAGACTTCATCCAAGAATATAACTGATTAAATTGCATCAACAAACAGGAAATGAAATAATGGTACGTATTTACAGCTTACGAATCATTTGATGTAAATCAGAATTGACATAAACTAGTCAGCTCCAAATTAGAGCCAATAGTAATTTCCATTCAAAACTAGTCTTGTTAAAAAACTTGCATCCTTACAATTTAAAAACCAATGAAACAGAATTACTAATAAGGATACCCAAATATGGTTTTACATTGCTGGGTTTTAATTTGGAACGTATTTAATTTTTCAATGAAAACATTAATTCAACTAATACATGTAATTGTAAATTATTAACAATTTACATTAATTTAATATTGCAAAAGTTTTGCAATTTATTTATATCAATATCAGTCAACGCTACCCAAATGTATTAATTACATATTTGTAGTAATTCTACAATATTTGGAATTGGCAAATCCCTGATCACTGTTTTTATGAGGTAAAGATTTAAAACCCAAAATTATAGGTAGCCACTTTAAAAATTTCTCTACAAACCTAAGACCCTTTTCAGAAAAGATTTGATATCTAGTAACCATGGAAAACTTCCTCCTAACTTAAAAGGCAATAATTTTTTTAAATTTGGAGATCTGCTTTTTAGGTTTATTATGACCTTACCAATTGTCAGAAAGTTTAATTGATCGATTATAGTTGATCAGCAAAAATTGAACGAAAACTATAGTGAGAATCTTTGTTTCAATGGAGTTGATCAACTTTTTAGTGGATCAAGAAAAGTTTGAAAATGTTCAGAAAATAGCACTCATTCGTTTGCAAATATAAAAAATCGGAATTTCACATAAACCGGTTTAAACACCATTTTAAAGCTGAAACTATCAGTTATTATTGAAATGTGTGAACAAAAATTGATTCAAGTCATATTCAACTTTTGTTGATCAACTATAATATAATCAGTCAATTAAACCTGATTCGTGAGACCTTATTATATCATGAAATGAGCATTTTCTCGAAACTATCAAATTGGAGTTAATATCTTTCAAATTAGTGCGGCAGACTATGAACTTACACTTTTGTATTGAAGTGACTAATGAATTACCACGTTTACATGTAGTTTTGAAAACGTATTGAATACATTAAGCTTAATTTTGATTGGAGTCCTAACGTGGTAAATGTATCATATTGTTAAAAGAAAATTCAGATGTTTTTATTATAGTTATAATTTTGCAATCATAAAATTACGATTGTTCAGTGTTTTTTCTAATATAAATTCTTTACTTCTATATTGTGGCCATTTCATAGATAATAAAGCACGCAGATGCTCAAAAGCGTGTCGTAATAGGTTACAGCACATATGTTACAGCACATTATTTTTAACTCCTGCATTTCCTTAATTTTCTGGTAATTTACAACATTGATTTGAGTATTATTTCGCAACTAGTGTTTTCTCTGTTACTTCTTTTGAAAACTTGTAATTTAAAAAATAGCTACCAGATATGGTGTTATAATGTTTTTGGAAAAGTTGATCATTACAATGATCGATTAAGGATTAGCTATACTTACTTTTATTGAAGAAAAAAAGTAGTACAAATAAGTCAAAAATATAGGCTAGGAAGGTTCCATCCAAGCCCGTCATGTTGCTGAAATTATACGGTTGATGGTTGGAAACTAACGCCCACAATGGCAATTCAGCCCATCTGGCATAAGAAGAAAAGCGGTCGTCTGTCTGTGTTGGGGGCTTTCTCAATCCCCAGCAAATTAAAATGCTAACGTTCCATGGCGTCATAAAATCTTATAAAAACTGAATCCGTAGCAAAATCCAAGACAAAATAATGTATTTCATTTCAGATTGTAAATTATAAACTATGCACACTTCAAATATCCACACGTAATATAAAGTCATTATCAGAAGATTGCTTTTAGTTTGAAAAGAAATAAGAGAAAATAAACTAGTTAAACTAGTGTTTACGATCGATAACTTTTTAATTCTAACACGCTACTGAATTATTTAGGATTTTCTTCATGCAAACTGTTAGTATTCCAATTATAACTTTTACCACTGCAAATTCGCAAAAACGGTAGTATTTGAAATTACAATTAGTTTTCTTACTGCAGAGGAAAACAAATTAATTTTCGTCTGGTTTTTCCAACTATCCGTTTTATGGGTAAGAGTAAGGAAGCTAATCAAATCCTTAGAAAAAAACAGTGTAAAAATCCTTACGTATGTTATGTAGATTAAAAATTTGAGGCTCATGATTTTATAACCAATCACAGCGCTTCATCAGTATTGAATTATAGAAATAAACCAGGTACACTTAGTCCTTCTAGAGGGTTTAACCCATCAGAAATTCGTCATTTCAGATGTTCCTCAAATTTTTGAGGCATTGATGTATTTCCAATACTATAAAAAATATTTGGTTCTACCAAATCTTCATCTTCTGCAGTTATTCTTACGTAGTAATTTATGCTCTTTATTTTCATCACCTGACTACTTCTCTTCAAACTCTTGACACTTATTTTTTTTCAAATTTTTCCTACTTTCACTATAATCTGAGACTTAGGTGTGGAATAGTCTGATAAAATACTACCGTGAAATTTTGGAAATTGATAGTTTGATCAAACAATCTTTTTCCCCAAGATTTGGGCCAAAGTTATCTCAGTTGACGGTATTTATAATATAACTACTGAATATTCGACATTTCCAAAATCAGATGTGACCTCGAATTGTCATTTGATAAAACTAGTAGTGGAGTCATAAATAAAAATTTGGTTAAGTAAACTTTAAGTGTAGTTACTTAAAAATATATTTTTTAGTCACCAAAAATGTTACTAAAACCAATACACAATGAAGCCTTTTCTATTTATTAAGAAAGAAAAAACTGCAATCGAAAAACCCTTAGGGGTTATGATAATTCAGTAGGTGCCTTTCAGGTAACTGCTCTGAGTAGCTTCCAACTACTCTAATGTGTTCCAGGCGGATCTGAGTGAGCTAATCTGAAGCACTCCATTTTACCTCGTCCCTGTCCTCTCGAGAACCTACTTAATTTTTAGCGTGAACTACTACTCCAGTGGAGTTGGGGTTCTGATTCGCGCTTTTGATTGGTTTGGATAATTCGGATTAGTTATGTTAACAGAGCAGAATCCTTACGTGTTTCAAGTGCGTTTTTATTTTGAATTTTGAGTACTATAAAGTAACTTACTCCAGAGTAGTTAAAGTTTACTTGGAAGGCAGCTGATATAGAGTACAGAACTGAGTATTCAAAAATAGATAAAATATTTAATTCTAGAGATTATTTAACTACAAATAGGAAGAAAAAAATCTCTTAAGACTTAAACTATAACTATGACATTCCCTCTTGAAAATTGAAGTTTTGGAAGTTTCCTTTAGATGTATGGGAAGTTTGTTGAATTGGATCACAATTTGATGGGTAATGCGTATTCTCCCTGCATTTTTTGTATTAGATGTTAGGTGATACTAGTTGCCCTGGCTCGTTTGATATTTGAGGATTGTGTTATTCGTAATGAGGATGATGTTAGTTATTAAGTTATTGTTTTGTATTTGGTAGATTAATTTTAGTGTTCTTTTTCTTCGGGTATTTCACTTATATTGAAAAGAGATTGCTTGACCTCAGAAAGGTGTCATATATTATAAATGTGATTTAACCAATGGCAACATTTTTTGGCATTCAGAGAGTAAGAAATGTATTTTACTCAATTGTTTAATTAGTTTGATGCCATTTTTTATTTGATTTAAGGTTTCCCTTTCTGGTACATTGAGAAGGTTGGTACATCGTCAGCATGTCATTTATATGTATCAGGAATAGCACTGGTCCCAGTATCGATCCCTGTGGGACACCAGTGTTCGTATGCTTAACTTGACTCTTGGCATTGCCAATTCGGAAAAAATTGTTGTCTGTTTATACTATGGTCAACCGAGTCGAAGACTTTCTGAAAATCAAGAAATAAATACCGAACTTGTTCTCCTTTGGCAAGATTTGCGTTACAAAATTCAAACAAGTTTGCTATTGCAGTATACGAATTTTTATTTTGAAGATTTTTGTATTACAAAATCAAACTTGATATCGTTCATGAATACCATGAAGTCGTATGAGAATTATTTTTTCAAATATTTTGGAAAAGACTTTTGTAAATTGAAGTTACTCTTTGATTGGATTTTCACTTCTGCACGAAATTCTAAACCCGAATGTGTTTGTTTTTTATGAATTACTTAAGTTTTTGATCAATTTTGGTTTTAAGTTATCAAAACCTGGCGTCGAGTTAGGTTTTAGAAAATTTATTACTGATTTAATTTCCTTTTCATCAGTAAGTCTGACTCGAAATCTGAGTTATATTACATCCAGTTAATATAAGGTAAGTTCGTTGTCAGTGTTGTTATTAAGCTTAGTCCACACTGGGCAAAAAAATGTTAGCAACATCGATTTTAAGTTGCAGCCAATGTAAATGGATACATGTTGTCAGTGATAATGTGCACCCACACAATTTTATCAGTCAAGTTCTGAATTATGGACGAGAATAAGGCAGTTGTTGCTAGTGTTTGTGCTGCATTTATTGTAATAGCTGCCAATTCCAAAAAACGAAAAAGAAGATATTGGCAAAGAAAATTTTTAAAATATGGAACTTTCCATGACAAGAAATTGATGACAGAACTTCTATTAAATGATGAAACTTCGTTCCGCAATTTTGTCAGATTGATGAAAACTGACTTTGAAGAAGTTCTTCATTTGGTAGCTCCTCTAATATCAAAAAAGGATTAGGATTCACGCAATATGTTGGCAACCACGTCCACACTGAGTGATGTTATCCATTTAAAATGGGAAACAGAGATACAAGCAACCAGCAACAAAATTCTTTGATGTTGACGAGTATCCATCAACATGTTGCTTGTGACGAGATACATAAGCAGAAACATCACCGTCAACATGTTGCCAACAATTTTGTTGCCCAATGTTGACTAAGCTTTAGGAGTAATATTTTGGTCTTTTACTTTATACAGGGTGTTTCTGAACAAGTGTCGAATAATCGAGGAATGGGTTTTTGGACCAATTATAAGACAAAAAGTAAGAATAATTTCGGAAATGCAGAGCATTGAAGTTTACTAATTTTTTTTCAATTTTTTAACATAAAATCTACAATTTTAATAATAATTGGTTCAAAGATTGCACACACCTGACTATTGGCAGCCGCCTTAAGATGAATTAGCAAATTTTCAAAAAAAAAGTTAGGGTGACGTTTTTCGGGTGAATTAACCCTTTGAATCTTTTTTAACTTTTTTATACATCATAGTAATGAAAAAAATTAAATATTCACTTTTTTACACGTTTTTTTTTTAACTTTTTGCTCTCTTTAATCTTTTTGATAAATTGTTGCGTTTAAAAGTTATGGGATAAAATAAACCACTTCAAATTTCTAAATGTCTACAAAATTAAATAAAATTATTTTATTACTATGCAGAATTATATTAAATTAGGAATGTTTTTAAGTATACAAGTTTAATTAAGAGTCTGAAAAAAATTATGCAAAAAAAATGTGTAAACTTCAATGCCCTTAATTTCCGAAATGGAGCATTTTAGCGAAAAAAATTATTCTTACTTTTTGTCTTAAAATTTGTCCAAAAACCCATTCCTAGAATATTCGATACTTGTTCAGAAACACCCAGTATATCTCCTGTGAATTGTTCATTTAGTATTTCTGCAATTTCATGAATACCATTTGTAATACCGTTTCTATGTATTATGGTGTTAATTGATTGAAGATTTTTTCCGAAGTTGGTTTGTTATGCCTTTACTCGTCTTCCTCCATTTTGCTTCAAAATTTATGAAAAAATAGTGCCATCGAATTTCCAATATTTTGTAAGTGTCCAAATTTTTAGATTGACTTCCTTCCACAAACGTTGAATGAAATATGTTTCCTATAAGTAAAATTACAAGGATCTGCGATTTGAAGCAAGTACAGCAACTCATGTCACTTAAAAATTATAAATTGACCTCATTATAGAGAAAAATATCCAACGATAATTTGAATACCCCAGGTATTAATTAACATATATCTTATAGGAACAATTATAAAAAAGTAACTATTTTAGTAGTTACTATTTTTAACCAACAAAAATATATTAGTTCATTATTCCTGAGATGTGTCCTCATTAAGTATGATTAATGGATTTTAGTGTTTGTTTCGAATTAAAAAATTGCGTAATCATTTTAGTAAGTTGTGTAGGATTGAAGCTTGTACTGCAGTAAACGGAACATTAGAAAGTTGTTTGATGGAAAGATTGCTTTGTGCGAAAGTGGTGGAGTAGGGGGAAATAGTGACAATCTTCATTTTGATAAATTTTAGAAATAGAGATAACAAATATGAACGTCGTGATGGGATGAGTTATTCATTATTTAATAGCCGAAATGCTACATTGCTACTGCGAGTAGCATAATAAATAATAAGGAAAAAAGGCGTAGTGTCGTTGACTCCACTGAGCAGTCCAAGTCCAAGAGAGAAGAGAGCAGCTAACAACTCTAACTTGCATGTGGTAATCACTTTAAAATGGCACGGCGAGGCTTGCGAAAAGTTTTATATTAAAAGGCAGGCGACTTTCGATTTCGATTCGCGCATCGCATCGCACCGCAAACGTGACTTGAACTTGGCAATGACAGTTGCAAAATAAAAATAAGCAGCGCGCATTGCCCAAATAACGTAACGTGCAGGTCAAGTGCGCGAACGCCGCGAATATTTTTTCAACGAGGAACAAGTTTTTAGTTCTACTTTTACCGTTCTTCCTGCACTTTTCTAAGAAACTTTAACAATTAATTCGAGCGGAACACAGCCGCTTCTATTTTCAAACAAAACTACTAACAACATTATTCTAATCACAATTAAAATACTCCTTTGCCTCCTTTTCCTTGAGTTACTTTAATTTCGAATAAATGCTGCAATGAAAAAAGCTTCTAGTAATCGTAATCAACTCGGGAATTCATTACAGTACAGCTAGGTATACAAATAATGCGCCTTTTTAAGTAATTACAGACGCCTTAGTGCTCCTAAAACAGGAAAAGGTTATTTAAAAAAACTCACAGTAAAAAATTTACACCTTAAGCATTCAAGCCTGACCAAGAAGACATACGACGGAAATATCACAATCGTGGTTAAACTTAAAGCTGTCCAGTATTAAATTTAATTAAAAAATGTATAACTTGCTTTTACTTTTACAGAAAAGTAGCGATAATTAAAATTAATTACATATTTCGTACTCTTTTTTTTTATTTACTTCAAGTTGTTAATTATTGTTGTTGCAAACGTGTCAGTGGAATATTTCCCGAGAACTGCAGAACAGAAACATGAGCGGAAATCAAAATTCCGGAAAGGAATATCCAGTTTTATGCGCTGGTCATTTTTACGTTGTTCGTTATTTCGCCATCACCAAACCTTAAATATATTATAAAAAAGTTTAATCCTCGAAAAAATTGTTTTTTTTTTACAATTATAGCACAGAATGAGTATTGACAGATTTACAATTAAAATCAGCTCGCCGGTAACCAACATTTTTTTAGGTCTACTAAATACCAATTTCATAAAAGAAATCTAAAAATGTTTAATGGCTTCTTTAATTGACCACTCCTCCAATGGATACTCATTAAATTACTAACTGGAGATTTATCAGACAAAATATTTTCTTTGTTCGAGGTGCCACTAATAAAAAATATTATTTAGAAACGATAAAACCAAAAATTTTAATACCGATTAATCAATAAATTTTATGTACACCATCAACTTTTATTTTTAAATATAGGGGCTCTTTATTATAAAAGTAATCAACTCAAAATACCAAATTCGTGATTATACCAAATATCAGTTATGGCCATAATATGTTAATATTATTGATAATTGTGGAAAGCCCACACAAGTTCATGGTGGCAATCAAACACGCAAAAATTTGTGAATAATGAGCTCAAATAATGTTTTAAAAAAATGATCGAAAATCTACAAAACTCTGGAAATAATTTTATTCAGATAAAAAGTGTGTGTAATTAATATTCAAAATCTTTTATTTGTAAATCTTTAAATTATGTTTGTCGTAGGTTGCTTTTCTATAATCAAATTATACCCTCAAAATAAGTCGTTTTTATTTAGCTTCATTTTTGATAATATACCTCAAAATAAACTTTTTGAGTTTAAGCTCCAAGATTTCATTTTATTTCTGTTGGTTTCTTTTTTATAACAAATCATTAGGTTTGCTCTAACTTAAATCAATTAGTTAATAAATATGCAAATATTTGAGGTCTGTGTTTAGATTCGCGGACCAACGAAATTTATTTATTGCATATTTTGTTTGCCAACGGCACGGCAAGTTTTTTTTTCATTCTAGCTACTTAGGATTTAACATTTGTCTTTACAATTTAATAAGTTTGCTTTTACTTGTAGCCTCAACAATTTTTGTGTTAAAATATATTTACTTTGTAATTTTAATATCAAATTATGTTTAATAAACAAATAGATACTCGGCAATGTTAGTCGAGGAATTCAAAATATCAGAATTTATATATGATTAGCAAAAAACCGAGGCGGTGTTCAGTTGAAATTAGATCTTCTTTAAAAATGGCATCTACCTCATTTTTTAAAGCTGAATTTGAGATCCATCGATGTACAGGGTGATTCAAATCATAACACATTTTCTTAAAGATGTCTTATGAAATTAAGAAAAAAAAAATCAAACAATTGGTTTCAATAAGAAAATACAAAAAAGTTGTAAGCTCATTACAGATTAGACTGAGGATCGTACCAATCAAATTATATTTAGATATTTCAGTTTGTTGCACATCATCTCCATTTCGAATTTACCAGAATATAAAATATCAAAGCAGGTTAAGTTCTTTTATGTCGTATTTAATTATTATTGATAATTTTGATAATATTAATAATTAAAAACATAAATAAAATATGATAGAAAGCTTTTTTTGCAATTATTGTAAAACAATTTATTAACCTTTTTAATCGATTTAGCTTTTTGACTTTACCTTTACAATTCATTCTCTGGGATCTTTTTATGAAATACTCCACTAATCGAAAGCTTCTTGTTAATATTAGGCCTTCAAGAGTTTTCCTAACCTCAATACTAGAATTTGTGATTTATTAAAAATATACAAAAAAAACTATTTGGCTAATCTTGGGCCAAAATACAACCTTTTTTATTTAAATGTACTTTTATTTGAGCCAAATTAATCCAATGTGAACAATGTCTTTAGAAATTTTAATCTTTACCTACAGGGTGTCCCGTTCGTGGTTCACCAAACATCAAAGTTAGAAAGTAGAGCAAATTTTATAACGAATAAACCAAAAAAGTAGGGGTCTATTTTTTATGGTTTGAAAGTTACAGGGGTTCGAATTTGACATTGCTCGTTTTTGCCAGAAATCAGTAAATGGTCAATAGCTGCTTAAAAAGTAGTAAATGGATTTAAAAAATATATAATTTTAAAGCTGAAAGTATCCTCTTTCCATTGGTAACAATAATAAAACACATATAGTTTATCAAATATTAAAAAAAAAATCAAAAAGAAAAAAAATCCCGAAAAAATTGTTTTTTTAGCAGTTTTTGGAGATTTTCTCCAAGACATGACTTATTAAGGGCGTGGTTTTTTTTATTTTCTAAAAACTTGTTAAATTCTCTAAAAATTATAAAAATTTTTGAAACCATAACTCTTTTTATGCATTCACTAGAGCCTTCTAAACTTACTCCTATGAAAATTGATTCTAAGCATAGTTAGTTACAATTGAGGTGCGCCTTCATTTTTGTTATTATTTAATAATACAACTGTTTCAAAAGCCATCAAAATTTAACTTTTACTTGTAAAAATTGATTATTAAGCAACAATTAATCATTTACTGATTTCTGGCAAAAACGGGCGCTGCCAAAGTCAAATCCCTGTAACTTTCAAACCATAAAAGATAGACCCCTACTTTTTTGGTTTTTTCTTGATAAAATTTGCTCTACTTTCTAACCTTGACGTTTGGTGAACTACGAACGGGACACTCTGTATAACTAAAGTAAAAAAATACTTTCTTCTGAAAAGTGTTTTTTTTGACTTACGATAGTTTTACATTATACTGATGATTTAGTGTTATTTTTTATTTTCCTGTGATGTTTAATCCATCAAATGTTACGAAATCGTAGTTTGTAAGATTTTTTTATCTCATTTTTTGTTAGTCGTCATTCAAGTTTTGTGAATTGCACTAAAGTTCTTTTCTTGGAATTCAATTTTTAAACCAGATGAAGCTGGGAAAAACAAAGGTAAAATCTAATTTCCTCATCACTTTAGATGATTATGCATAAGTTTTTTCCTCAACATTATCTACTCGTACGTGTAGGGCTTGCATGGACCTAATATTCTGTAAAATAGCCTGATTTGCCATAAAAACAGTTATATACTGAATATTTACATTATATTTGGTGTTTATCTTTTATCTCCACAAATTGGTATTGCAATTCTAGAACTCCAATAAAATCACCAAAATTTAGCTACAGAGCGTCATTTTATTGATCGTCTTCATCTAAAGTTATATTCTTCTGAAATTAAATTTTCTAGTGTATTCTATTCGTCAAAATAATTGCCAAAATAATTATCAATCGGTACAAGCACTAAACAGTTCGTAAACATTTAAAATTTTTTTTCAATTTTGTAATATAATCTCTCGTATAACCTACTTTACCAAAATAGAATATTTGTAAATTTATAATTGAAGACCTTGGTACAATAACCGGGCAAGTCCAAATTTTAAAAATTGTGGGACAGCGATAAAACTGAGGATAAATAAACTTTCCAGATAAATATTTAGAATTAAGATAATATTTTTCTTATCCATAGATATCAATAGTACAAATCAGTAAGTAAAGCAAAATAAATATAAACATTGCGGTTTATAAATTTTTCGAAACTTGGACTTGTTCCATTTTTGCATCAAAATATTTTCATTAGAAAAAAAAACACCACAAAGAAATAGTAGTTTCTTTTTTTTCATTTGTCAAATATACATTATATCAATATTTACTTAAATTTGATTAAATATTTATACAAAAGAAGAAATAGATTCACATACTTCATCTTCTACAACAATCTCTTCTTGATTCTGTTGTTCTTCAGCAGTTTTTACTTGCTTGTGACACCATTGATTTTGCTATTGGTACATACTTTTGTACTAGGGTCTTCACTCACAGTTGTTTATATTTCTTTCTTTTTACATCTTGCTTTATGACATTTTTGTTTTTGGTTGACAATTTTTTATTTCCTATACAAACTTTCTGCATTAAACATTGATATGTACTAGGTTTATCCCCATGATGTGGTACGTATTTATTTTCAGACAACCGAAACGGCTCCTTTTTGCAAGAAACCATTATTGCATTACTCAAAAATCAAAACAAAAATAACAAAAAGACCGCGCTGAAAAAAGCAAAATTCACACAATACAATTCTTGACTCAATTAAGTCTCTCACTCTCAGAAGTAGAATTTTGTAAGATAAACGATTGTTTTTGTATACGGAAAAAATCGTTTGTTGAATATGTTGCCATGGTGAGGGGTTTTGTCTTATTTTAAATTATACAAAATGTGTATAATGAAGAGAGGTAGAAAATCTGTCACCAAGTGACTTTGTTAATAAAAGATAGTTTCGGTATCAAAATAAACGTCTATCTTACAGAATTCCACCTGAGGACTTAAGTCCTATAAAATAAATCAATATGCTCTGAACTGAATAGAGTCCTAGACCTCGTTACACCTATCGATCGGCGATGTTTAAAATATATCTACTGGTTTTACAGAAACAAATACGAGAACAAATATTTACAAAAAATGGCTGATCATTGCATTCAATCATAATATATTTATGTGATAGCTATTTAGTGCTTATTTTTGGCTTCACAAATTTTCATTGCAATTTTAGAATAAATTCAGTCAAATTTAGGAGATCTTCATTTTATTGGTGGTTTCCATTTAAGGTTATATTCTTCTAAGTGAACTTAGATTTTCATATTTTTTTCTAGTGTAAATTCGTAAATTGTATTCGTAAAAATTACCAATCAGAATATAGACCTTTTAAAAAACATTGTAAATTTTTCAAAGTTCAAAGTGGTAGAAATTGATATCGGTTCGGTCTTGATACTTGGGATAAATCCGAGGATAAATCAATAAAAATTGCCTGTATATTTTAATGGCAATGTACATTTGTATTAAAAAAGACTACCAAATTTATAGTCTTTCTTTACAATAATTAAAGAATACCTACAATGTACCAAATAAAGATTAATGTTCTATAGACTGTTAAAGATTAAAGTTTTTTAGTCAGAATTTAAAAATCCCGATTGCATCGTGAAGAGGGATGTCGATTCTAAGTGGGGTTCGAATTTTAAATTTTTTCAAGCACGCTGACACTCTGAAAAAAATTCTTGAAAATGGTCGATTTTTTTTGCTTTTTTTCTAGTTTTAGTCGGCGTCAACTTTGAAAAATCACACCCCCGTCCGGTTTTAAAGGGGAGCGACGAAATTTGGCCCTTTTCATTCTCACATCCTTAGGATAGACAGTGACCATTTTGAAGTCTCCAGGCGCAACCGCGTGACGACCCGAGACGCGAAGTACAAATTTAGCGTTTCCTCGGACAGCAAAAGTGCTAAAACTGTGCGGCTTCGCTAAGAAGAAAATATAGCAAAAATATGCAAAATCTCCGTTTGGACCAAAATTGCGGTCTGAAATTTTTCATTTTTCACAAAATAATTAATTAGAACCATCGGGACGTTTAATAGCTTAAAATTAACAACGTCATCTCCCCCACTAAATTCCGTCAACATTGTAATTTTCGGTTTAAAATTACGTCGTCCAGGGCCGTTTTTGTTCAAAAATTTTGTCAATACTTTGCAAATTTTTTCCTAAAAAACTATTTAACCGATTTTAACCAATTATTTATAAAAACGCGTATATCCACGGTGTTTATCTTTGGTAAAAATTTGAAATCGCTAACTTTTATAGTTTTCAAGAAAAACAATAAAAATCGATTTTTATGAAAAATTTGAAACCTGTAAGTCTTAAAAATATCTCAAAAATTTTTTTTTTCAAATTTTTCAAATGAAAGATAATACAAAATGGATGAAATGTGCCTTCTACACCTCCCAAAAAAAATTTTACACCTAAAAAACTCCAAAAAATTAAAATATTTTAAAAAATAATATCGATAATTTTTCCAAACTTATCTGTATAAATTTTTATTTCTTAATTTTAATTATTAAGCAAATATGAATTTTTCAAAATACATATTTACTCATTTATCAGAATGCGATATTTTATACAGGGTGTCCAGAAATTAAGCGGCCAAACTTTAGGAGGCGATTCTACAACTAATTTAAAAAAAACTTCCTATAAACATGTGTCCGATTTGGCTTGAAACGTGGAAGGTTTTTTTTTCGTATTGAGTTAAAATTTTGCAGGTGGAAAGAGGAGAAAATTTTAAGCAAAAATTTAATTGTCGCTTTTCACTTGTGTGAAGTTAGCAATAGATTCCAGCAATTACTTTTTTTTCCTAAAATATTTCATATTTTTTACTTAAATTGAAAAAAAAATAATAAAATGTATTAATTTGTGGAGGGATTCCTAAAATTTACGCCTTTATCAACCCCCAAATGACAACATCCCCTAATCAAAGCCTTTGTATACACATCTCAAAAAAGAGCACTTTTAAGTTTCGATTTAATAGGGTTAATTTGTTCTTTATAAGTGTAGGAACAAAATATAAAAAATCCAGGAGACTTGTTTTTTTTGTTTTCGAGTTTCAACCATCCAAAGATGTGGGATTTTTTAACGCGCGCAGCGTCAGTATTTAACAAATTGCTTAAAATTATTAAAAAGAGCACTTTTAATTTTTAATTTAATAGGGTTAATATGTTCTTTATAAGTGTAAGAACAAAATATAAAAAATCCAGGAGACTTATTTTTTTTGTTTTCGACTTACAGCCCTCCAAAGATACAAGATTTGTAACGCGCGCAGCGTCAGTGTTTAATAAATTGCTTAAAATTATTAAAAAGAGCACTTTTAATTTTTAATTTAATAGGGTTAATATGTTCTTTATTAGTGTAAGAACAAAATATAAAAAATCCAGGAGACTTGTTTTTTTTGTTTTCGACTTACAGCCCTCCAAAAATACAAGTTTTTTTAACGCGCGCAGCGTCAGTGTTTAACAAATTGCTTAAAATTATTAAAAAGAGCACTTTTAATTTTTAATTTAATAGGGTTCATTTGTACTTTATAAGTGTAAGAACAAAATATAAAAAATCCAGTAGACTTATTTTTTTTGTTTTCGAGTTACAGCCCTCTAAAGATACAAGTTTTTATAAAGCGCGCAGCGTCAGTGTTTAACAAATTGCTTAAAATTATTAAAAAGAGCACGTTTAATTTTTAATTTAATAGGGTTAATTTGTTCTTTATAAGTGTAAGAACAAAATATAAAAAATCCAGAAGACTTATTTTTTTTGTTTTCGAGTTACAGCCCTCCAAAGATACAAGTTTTTTTTAACGCGCGCAGCGTCAGTGTTTAACAAATTGCTTAAAATTATTAAAAAGAGCACTTTTAATTTTTAATTTAATAGGGTTAATATGTTCTTTATAAGTGTAAGAACAAAATATAAAAAATCCAGGAGACTTATTTTTTTTGTTTTCGACTTACAGCCCTCCAAAAATACAAGTTTTTTTAACGCGCGCAGCGTCAGTGTTTAACAAATTGCTTAAAATTATTAAAAAGAGCACTTTTAATTTTTAATTTAATAGGGTTCATTTGTACTTTATAAGTGTAAGAACAAAATATAAAAAATCCAGTAGACTTATTTTTTTTGTTTTCGAGTTACAGCCCTCTAAAGATACAAGTTTTTTTAACGCGCGCAGCGTCAGTGTTTAACAAATTGCTTAAAATTATTAAAAAGAGCACTTTTAATTTTTAATTTAATAGAGTTAATTTGTTCCTTATAAGTGTAAGAACAAAATATAAAAAATCCAGGAGACTTATTTTTTTTTTGTTTTCGACTTACAGCCGTCCAAAGAAGCAATTTGGATGGTTGAAACGCGAAAACAAAAAAAATAAGTCTCCTGGATTTTTTATATTTTGTTCTTACACTTATAAGGAACAAATTAACCCTATTAAATTAAAAATTAAAAGTGCTCTTTTTAATAATTTTAAGCAATTTGTTAAACACTGACGCTGCGCGCTTTAAAAAAACTTGTATTTTTGGAGGGCTGTAACTCGAAAACAAAAAAAATAAGTCTCCTGGATTTTTTATATTTTGTTCTTACACTTATAAAGTACAAATGAACCCTATTAAATTAAAAATTAAAAGTGCTCTTTTTAATAATTTTAAGCAATTTGTTAAACACTGACGCTGCGCGCGTTAAAAAAACTTGTATATTTGGAGTGCTGTAAGTCGAAAACAAAAAAAATAAGTCTCCTGGATTTTTTATATTTTGTTCTTACACTAATAAAGAACATATTAACCCTATTAAATTAAAAATTAAAAGTGCTCTTTTTAATAATTTTAAGCAATTTGTTAAACACTGACGCTGCGCGCTTTAAAAAAACTTGTATTTTTGGAGGGCTGTAACTCGAAAACAAAAAAAATAAGTCTCCTGGATTTTTTTAATTTTGTTCTTATACTTATAAAGTACAAATGAACCCTATTAACTTAAAAATTAAAAGTGCTCTTTTTAATAATTTTAAGCAATTTGTTAAACACTGACGCTGCGCGCTTTAAAAAAACTTGTATCTTTAGAGGGCTGTAACTCGAAAACAAAAAAAATAAGTCTACTGGATTTTTTATATTTTGTTCTTACACTAATAAAGAACATATTAACCCTATTAAATTAAAAATTAAAAGTGCTCTTTTTAATAATGTTAAGCAATTTATTAAACACTGACGCTGCGCGCGTTAAAAAAACTTGTATATTTGGAGGGCTGTAAGTCGAAAACAAAAAAAATAAGTCTCCTGGATTTTTTATATTTTGTTCTTACACTAATAAAGAACATATTAACCCTATTAAATTAAAAATTAAAAGTGCTCTTTTTAATAATGTTAAGCAATTTATTAAACACTGACGCTGCGCGCGTTAAAAAAACTTGTATCCTTGGAGGGCTGTAACTCGAAAACAAAAAAAATAAGTCTACTGGATTTTTTATATTTTGTTCTTACACTAATAAAGAACATATTAACCCTATTAAATTAAAAATTAAAAGTGCTCTTTTTAATAATGTTAAGCAATTTATTAAACACTGACGCTGCGCGCGTTAAAAAAACTTGTATATTTGGAGGGCTGTAAGTCGAAAACAAAAAAAATAAGTCTCCTGGATTTTTTATATTTTGTTCTTACACTAATAAAGAACATATTAACCCTATTAAATTAAAAATTAAAAGTGCTCTTTTTAATAATGTTAAGCAATTTATTAAACACTGACGCTGCGCGCGTTAAAAAAACTTGTATCCTTGGAGGGCTGTAACTCGAAAACAAAAAAAATAAGTCTACTGGATTTTTTATATTTTGTTCTTACACTAATAAAGAACATATTAACCCTATTAAATTAAAAATTAAAAGTGCTCTTTTTAATAATGTTAAGCAATTTATTAAACACTGACGCTGCGCGCGTTAAAAAAACTTGTATATTTGGAGGGCTGTAAGTCGAAAACAAAAAAAATAAGTCTCCTGGATTTTTTATATTTTGTTCTTACACTAATAAAGAACATATTAACCCTATTAAATTAAAAATTAAAAGTGCTCTTTTTAATAATGTTAAGCAATTTATTAAACACTGACGCTGCGCGCGTTAAAAAAACTTGTATCCTTGGAGGGCTGTAACTCGAAAACAAAAAAATAAGTCTCCTGGATTTTTTATATTTTGTTCCTACACTTATAAAGAACAAATTAACCCTATTAAATCGAAACTTAAAAGTGCTCTTTTTTGAGATGTGTATACAAAGGCTTTGATTAGGGGATGTTGTCATTTGGGGGTTGATAAAGGCGTAACTTTTAGGAATCCCTCCACAAATTAATACATTTTATTATTTTTTTTCAATTTAAGTAAAAAATATGAAATATTTTAGGAAAAAAAAGTAATTGCTGGAATCTATTGCTAACTTCACACAAGTTCGCTTTTCGATTGGACAATCCCGATAAAAGTTATTCTGCCCCGAACGAAAAATCGAATTCATCCCCTCAGTGTCCGAAATTCACCCCTAATAGCATCTAATTTTAGTATATTATGGAGGACCCGATTCTGAAGACGGTGGTTTTGACCCGCCTGGACCTATCTATTAAGGGGGCGGAGATAAAACCCCTTTTGTATTTTTACCCCAAATTCGGACGTTTTTTGCGCCAAGTCGCGAAAAGGGCAGTTTTTTTGGTCAGATTTTAAAAATTCCGGTTTTATCATGAAGAAGGATTCGGATTCTAAGTGGGGTTCGAATTTTAAATTTTTCGAAGCACTCTAACACTCTGAAAAAATTCTCGAAAATGGTCGTTTTTTCTTGGTTTTTTTACGGTTTTAGCCGGCCTCAACTTTGAAAAATCGTACCCCCGTCCGGTTTTAAAAGGAAGCGACTAAATTTGGCCCCCTTTATTCTCACATCCTGGGGATGGACCATAGCCATTTTTAAGTCTCCAGGCGCGACGGTGGGGCGTCGCGGTGCCTGCACGCCGAGTGTACAAATTTAGCGTTTTCTTGGGCGGCAAAAGTGCTAAAATTGTGCGGCTTCGTTTAGAAGATCGGCAGGTGAAAAAAAATTGCGGTTTTTTATTCCTAATCTACATTATATGCTTTCCTTTGAAACGAGCGCTTTTTTTGATATCTCAATTTTTTCTGTACTTTTGGCGCCCTCCAATTTGTGGTTTGAAATTAGAGCTTTTTCGACGCCGACTTTGAAAATTCCTAACATTTGATTTAGACCTTCTAGAGACGCCGAATATTTTTTATTTGCCTCCCCACTTTGTTCTTTATAACCCAAAAAATCGGCATAGTTCAATTTTTTCCCTGGACTTTGAAAAAAAATTGCGAGTAAAATGTTTAAAAAATGGGGCTAAACGCGGTAAGTTGGGTGTACCACTTTTGGCCCCCAGTTATAAAAAATGACTACATTTATTTACACTATCCTATAAATGAATAACTTCTACATCCGGTAGCGCATAGGGATTTTTTATTTTCGAAGAGGTTCGGAAGTTATACCTAAATAAACTCGAAATTTGGAATTTATGGGTTGGCGGCTCCAATCGGATTATTTTTTAACCGATTTTGTTATTTTAAAAGCTCAATGGAAATTACATCTCGATTTGAACCCGCCCATGCGTAGGGTTTTTTGAATTTCGATAAAATAACGAAAAAAATATTTTTTTTTAAGATCGCTTTTAAAAATGTCGCAATTTTTGACGCGTTTCGGTCTACTCAGCCTTTCCAAATCTATTTTACCCCCAACGTTTTACAGCTTCTCTGAAAGCATTCAATGTTCACTTTACGACAAAAAAAGGATTACTTCGCTATCTCTTTCCGTTTTCGAGTTATCTCCAAAAATGTAGCTAAAATAAGCAAAATCTTCGTTTGGAGCCAAAATTTTGGTGTAAAATTACCAGGCTGAAGTTACATTCGAAAGCATTCGGATTCGATTTTAGATTCATTTTTACATTCGTTTTTTGCATTCGTTATTTTTTCAGAAAATGTATACCCGCAATTTTTCTATATTATGGTAATATAAGGGTAAGCAATATATGTTAGTGAAAATATTTGATCTAGGTAGGGTCTGACGTGTAAAAAAATTGAAAAAATCGGTAAATTAGGAAACCACGAATAAAAATTAATTAATTTCTCCTAATCAAAAAAATGTATACCCGCCAATTTTTTACAGATTATTAATATAATAGTAAGCAATAAAAAAATGTAAAAATTTTTGATGTAAGTAGGGTCCAACATGGAAAAAAAATTGAAAAAAATCGATAATTTATGAAGTTTCGAATGGTAATTAATTAATTTCTCGTAATCAGAAAAATGTGTACCCGCCATTTTTTTTGCAGATTGTTAATATAATAGTAAGCAATAAAAAAATGTAAAAATTTTTGATGTAAGTAGGGTCCAACATGGAAAAAAAATTGAAAAAAATCGATAATTTATGAAGTTTCGAATGGTAATTAATTAATTTCTCGTAATCAGAAAAATGTATACCCGCCATTTGTTTTGCAGATTGTTAATATAATAGTAAGCAATAAAAATATGTAAAAAATTTTGATGTAAGTAGGGTCCAATATAGAAAAAAATTGAAAAAACCGATAATTTATGAAATCGCCACCTATATTTTTTTAATTTCTCCTAATTAATTTTAACAATCTGCAGAAAATTGGTACGTATACATTTTTTTAATTAGGAGAGATTAAAAAAAATAAAGGTGACGACTTCATAAATTATCGGTTAATTCAATTTTTTTCTATGTTGAACCCTACTTCTTTCAAAAATTTTTACATATTTTTGTTGCTTACTATTATGTTAACAATCTTTAAAAAATTGGCGGGTATACATTTTTTTGATTACGAGAAATTAATTAATTACCATTCGCGACTTCATAAATTATCGATTTTTTCAATTTTTTTCTATGTTGGACCCTACTTACATCAAAAATTTTTATATATTTTTATTGCTTACTATTATATTAACAATTTGTTAAAAATTGGCGGGTATACATTTTTTTGATTACGAGAAATTAATTAATTACCATTTTCGACTTGATAAATTATCGATTTTTTCAATTTTTTCCTATGTTGGACCCTACTTACATCAAAAAATTTTACATATTTTTATTGCTTACTATTATATTAACAATTTGTAAAAAATTGGCGGGTATACACTTTTTTGATTACGAGAAATTAATTACGATTTGCGACTTCATAAATTATCGATTTTTTTCAATTTTTTCCTATGTTGGACCCTACTTACATCAAAAATTTTTACATATTTTTATTGCTTACTATTATATTAACAATTTGTAAAAAATTGGCGGGTATACACTTTTTTGATTACGAGAAATTAATTACGATTTGCGACTTCATAAATTATCGATTTTTTCAATTTTTTTCTATGTTGGACCTTACTTACATTAAAAAATTTTACTTGTTTTTATTGTTTACTATTATAGTAACAATCTGCAAAAAATGGAGGGTATACATTTCTTTGATTAGGAGAAATTAAAAAAATAAGGTGGCGACTTCATAAATTATCGGTTTTTTAAATTTTTTTCTATGTTGGACCCTATTTAGATCAAAAATTTTACATATTTTGATTGCTTACTAGTATATTAACAATCTGTAAAAAATTGGCGGGTATACATTTTTTTTGATTACGAGAAATTAATTATCATTCGCTCGATCATTCGCGGCTTCCTAATTTATCGATTTTTTCATTTTTTTTACACGTCAGACCCTACCTAGATCAAATATTTTCACTAACATTTATTGCTTACCCTTATATTACCATAATAT
This sequence comes from Stenus bimaculatus, assembly GCA_963971135.1. Taxonomy (NCBI): domain Eukaryota; kingdom Metazoa; phylum Arthropoda; class Insecta; order Coleoptera; family Staphylinidae; genus Stenus; species Stenus bimaculatus. The sequence goes on along the minus strand of OZ020180.1, from coordinate 68,972,829 downwards.
AAAAAAATGCGGGTATACATTTTCTGAAAAAATAACGAATGCAAAAAACGAATGTAAAAATGAAGCTAAAATCGAATCCGAATGGATTCGAATGTAACTTCAGCCTGGTGTAAAATTTGTCACTTTTCTCGAAATAATTAGTATCTTCAAAACTATTAGCACCACCGAGACGTTACATAGCTTAAAATTCGCACTGTCACTTCCTCCATAAAATTCCGTGAAAATGTTAATCTTGGGCTTAAAATTGCGCCGTCCAGAGCCGTATTTGTACCAAAATTTTGATAAAACTTTGCGAATTTTTTACAAAAAACCTATTTAACCGATTTTAACCAAATATTTTTTTAAACGCGTCTATCCACGGTGTTTACTTTCGGTAAAAATTTGAAATCGCTAACTTTCATAGTTTTCGAGAAAAACAATAAAAATCGATTTCCATGACTATTCAACTCACAAGTGATTATTTTTTGTGACGACTAAAACGTCAAAAATATCAGCGATTATTTTTAAGTTTGAAGTCAAATTTTGCACAAAAAAGTGGAAAATGTTCGTTAAATAATCCCTTAAATATGTACTCTTGTTCAAATTATAAGTCGAATATTTTTCATACATTACCACTCTTGTCATTTGGGGTTAAAAATTATAACTTAACCCCAAATGACATTCGTGGTAATGATAGTGAAAAATATTTGACTTAAATTTGACCACTCGTGATATTACATATGAAAAATTTCAAGCCTTAAAAATATCTTAAAAATTTTTTTTCGAAATTTTTCAAAATCCACCCCGCAAATGAAAGATAGTAGAAAATGGATGAAATTTAGGGGGTGATTTGCCCTCCACACCCCCCCAAAAAAATTTTACACCCCAAAAACTCAAAAAAATCAAAATTTGTGTAAGTAATGTACTTTAAAAAATAATTAAATTTTAAAAAATTTAATAAGATAATATCGATAATTTTTACAAACTTATCTGTACGAATTTTTGTTTCTTAATTTTGGTTATTAAGCGAAATATGAATTTTTAACAAATTGTTAGAAAGCCATATTTTATATAAAAATTCATATCTTTTGAACAAAAAGTCGTACTGCCTTGAATTTTTTTTTATTTTTTCTTATTTCTTTATACTATAACCCAATATTATTAACTTTCAAATTTTTAATTTGAAACGCTACACCCTTGTAGTTTCTAAAATAGAAACCGATCTATTGCGGTTTCCATTAAAACATGAACAATCCAAACTATGCTTTGGTCTTTGAAACTTTTCTAAATTTAAATTGGGCGCATGATAATTTCGGATTACGGCCGAGCGCCCTTTTGTCATTAAAACCTGAAATCAAAACCTTAAATAGTGAAAAATAATCATTTAAATACTTGGAAGAATTAAAGCCCGTAAACGCAATTTCGATGTGGCTTGAGTAAACAAGATCGAATTTCAAATCCAATTTGGTTATCTGTGATGAGAAAAGACCAACCGAGAGAGTCATTTTCAATTCAATTCTCTGGCTGCTTTTTCGTTATATTACAAAAACGTCCAGGACTTCTTTTGAAATAAGAAAAAAGAATTTTAAAGGAAATATTTGCGGTATCTTGCATTCATGCATCCTAGCGTGCTGCATTAGTAGTTTTAAACCGCATTTCTTTGTTCCCATTCTTTCACAATTTTAAACCCATCACCAAAAACGTGTTCCTACCTACCTACAATAAAAATGTAACTTTTTAAGGTCCTCTTTTAATGGTATAATGTAAGTTAATTGACATTAAGAATTCGTTAATTATTAATTACAATAGATATTACCTATAGTAAAAATTGCAAGGGGATGTGAAGTAGGTATTATTATTTTTGTTTGAATAACTTGTTTTCTCAGAAAGAAAGTAAAAGACTATTTATAAATATTTATTAGTAAAGTTTATTTGATTGAATTATTTACGGTAATAAAGAAGAGTGTATTGTTTTGAATTATGAAAGAGGCATGTAATGAAAATAATTGAAAGTAAAAAGAGTTGTTTTTATTTATAAATGAAAAGTGTAAATTTACCTGTCGGAAGATTCTGAGCTGTCGTATCTGTCGACGCATCTCTTTTTCCTGCAATCCTCGTCTCCGGAAGAAGTGGTATTTATATCCAATATATCCTCATGTTTGGTGCAAGGGCCTTTCGTGCACAAATCGTCGCACAACTTTTCACTGGCACTCTTATGATAAAAGGTATCCACAGCATCAAACGCACCGACATTCACATAGTCCATTTTCACTGATTCGATACAATGATCGGCGGGATTTAATAGAGTTTTTTCATTAACATTGGTCAGCATTTCGCCCATGCACAAACCGTCTGCCATTTTGAGAGCGCACTACACCACACCATACGCATACACACGGCTCAGGCTGAGCAGAGCAGGCAGGGGCAAGCAGCAGCACGAGCAGCACCAGCACCGCCGGCGGATTCAAAGCGCGCGCGCGCGCGTCGTTCCCGTGACGTCGCCGTCGACCTGCTCCTCGCCAACGGTGGGGGGTGGGGACCTTTTTCTATGACGTCACGCCGGCCCCACCATTTTGGAATCGCTAGAGAGCACGTTGCCCGCTCCAACTCCACACACCCAATGCACAATTACGTAATTTACTTTATGGGTAAATGACATCTGCTTGCAATGCATGCATTCAACATTCAATGACGACATTTTTTACGTAACGCTCCCTACATCAGATGATACGTTGTTTACGCATCGAATAGCGGTCACTCATTTATACTCGACACCTATTCTATTCAATTCCCGCGAAAAGCGAAAAGCGAAAACCTTTTATCGATACTCGCTCCACGCTCCACGCCGACTCCCCGCTCAGCTTTCCATCTTGATTCACCTCAAAAATCTCCTTACCTTTACCTTGAAACTTTTTTTACCTAAATCTCGAAAGGTTGCAAGGTTGGCCAAGGTCTACCTCAAATGCACCATCATTTACATTTTTCATTACAAATCCATAACAATACTTTTTAAAAAATTCCAAATTCTCCTAAAATACTTCTTAATTATCACAAAAATTCAAGAGGCGTTTCCTTCGGTCATTTTGATGATTTTTCTAAAATCGCTTCGTTACTATACCGGGTGGAAATGAAAACCGGGTCACCTCGAAAACTTTTTTATTTATGAATAGAAAAATTTTAAATTTGGCTATGTTCTATGGTTCAAAAAAACAAATTTTATGTGCATTTTTTATTTTCGAAATCACTTCCGGTTTCACCGGAAACACCATGAACTTTGTTTTTTTAAATGTAACATCCCATATTTTTATTCATGGCTTAAAATACTTTTAAAAAACAAGTATTTTTGAGATATTAGTTTTTATTTTTTTTGTAAAAAAAATTTTTTTCAAAAAAAAAAGGTTTTCGAAGTCTGTGAAAATTACCAAAATTAATTCTAAATAATTCAAATACATAAAATAAATAATCGTTATAAAATCCTCTTTTTAAAAAGTCGAATGACCCGGCATCATTGCATTTAAAAAAAGTGAGATATTTGATAACATCTTCATTAACTAAGTTTAAAAATTAATAGTTCAAAAACCACTTAAATTTTTTTTCAAATTACAATTTTATTTAGGTATTTGAATTATTTAGAATTAGTTTTGCTACTTTTCACCGACTTCGAAAACCTTTTTTTTTTTTTGAAAAAATTTTTTTTTACAAAAAAAATAAAAACTAATATCTCAAAAATATTTCTTTTTTAAAAGTATTTTAAGCCATAAATAAAAATTTGGGATGTTAAATTTAAAAAAACAAAGTTCATGGTGTTTCCGGTGAAACCGGAAGTGATTTCGAAAATAAAAAATGCACATAAAATTTGTTTTTTTGAACCAGAGAACATAGCCAAATTTCAAATTTTTCTATTCATAAATAAAAAAGTTATCGAGGTGACCCGGTTTTCATTTCCACCCGGTATGTTGTTGGTGGTTGTTGTCATCAATGGCGCACCCAGAACATCTTTCTGGGGGTGGTCCAATATTTATTTTTTCAGGTTATACTTTTTCAAAAGCGTAAAATATGATTAAACTAGTTTTACGGTAAGTATTAGAATATTTAGGGTTTCCTACTACTTCGTAAATTAATGAAAAAATTGATACCTAACTACAATATTTTATTATTGAAAATAATTTTTTTTTCTGGGGGACCACCCCCTCGGTGCGCGCCTGGTTGTCATGGGTGTAATTCGATAAAGTCCTCTGGTATCATCCAAAAAGTGCGCCAATCAATGAGGAGAGACGAAAGTATAAAATATTAACGTATATTAAGAGTCATTTTCTAATAGGCAAAAATAGCAGTTTACGGGATACACTAGATATGCTAGTGCAAACAATATTTTTGCATACTTTTTTATATTTCAGATTCTAGAGTCATTCAACTAAATTATGTCACAAGGAAAAAAAATTGGAAAATCTATAAAAAAAAATATAATTACCCAAAAGTACCTTAACTTTGGACGCTTATAATTAATTTTGTATAAAATTGCAACACAAAAGCTGTAGACCAGTTTTAGTTTAAGTAATCTAATTTACAAATCAGAAAAAAATTTGAAAATCTGTCTAGAAAAACTTGAAATATGCTGTTGCGAGTAATGTTCGATTTCATGATTTATCGCGATTTTTGTTCCCATCCTTATGCGCCTCTAGCGGTCCGAATAATAATTACGTTTTGGGCTCCGCCTTCACCAAGCGGAGCTACAAATCATTGCAACTTTTATTTTGCTTGCCAGGTGTTCAGTTTTTCGTTAATTATTATTAATAAATAAATTATTTTTAAATGAAATAAAATCATTTCCACAAATATAAATATGATTAAATATATTCACGCAGTTTAAAATTTTATTTTCTCAAATATACTTAGTTTCAATGTCCAATGAGCTAAGAATTATGCAGATGTTATTTAATATTTCTTTAATTAATCGCTTATGAAACTTAGAGCAGCTTTTTTTTAATTTTTCTTTATTTGGGTCCATACTTTTAATTATGTTTTTTGTTTTCAAAAAATCAAAAAATGAAAAAATGAAAAAATGAAAAAATGAAAAAATCAAAAAATCAAAAAATCAAAAAATCAAAAAATCAAATTATCAAAAAATCAAAAAATCAAAAAATCAAAAAATGAAAAAATGAAAAAATGAAAAAATGAAAAAATGAAAAAATGAAAAAATGAAAAAATGAAAAAATGAAAAAATGAAAAAATGAAAAAATGAAAAAATGAAAAAATGAAAAAATGAAAAAATGAAAAAATGAAAAAATGAAAAAATGAAAAAATCAAAAAATCAAAAAATCAAAAAATCAAAAAATCAAAAAATCAAAAAATGAAAAAATGAAAAAATGAAAAAATGAAAAAATGAAAAAATGAAAAAATGAAAAAATGAAAAAATGAAAAAATGAAAAAATGAAAAAATGAAAAAATGAAAAAATGAAAAAATGAAAAAATGAAAAAATGAAAAAATGAAAAAATGAAAAAATCAAAAAATCAAAAAATCAAAAAATCAAAAAATCAAAAAATCAAAAAACCAAAAAATCAACAAATCAAAAAATCAAAAAATCAAAAAATCAAAAAATCAAAAAATCAAAAAATCAAAAAATCAAAAAATCAAAAAATCAAAAAATCAAAAAATCAAAAAATCAAAAAATCAAAAAATCAAAAAATCAAAAAATCAAAAAATCAAAAAATCAAAAAATCAAAAAATCAAAAAATCAAAAAATCAAAAAATCAAAAAATCAAAAAATCAAAAAATCAAAAAATCAAAAAATCAAAAAATCAAAAAATCAAAAAATCAAAAAATCAAAAAATCAAAAAATCAAAAAATCAAAAAATCAAAAAATCAAAAAATCAAAAAATCAAAAAATCAAAAAATGAAAAAATGAAAAAATGAAAAAATGAAAAAATGAAAAAATGAAAAAATGAAAAAATGAAAAAATGAAAAAATGAAAAAATGAAAAAATGAAAAAATGAAAAAATGAAAAAATGAAAAAATGAAAAAATGAAAAAATCAAAAAATCAAAAAATCAAAAAATCAAAAAATCAAAAAATCAAAAAATCAAAAAACCAAAAAATCAACAAATCAAAAAATCAAAAAATCAAAAAATCAAAAAATCAAAAAATCAAAAAATCAAAAAATCAAAAAATCAAAAAATCAAAAAATCAAAAAATCAAAAAATCAAAAAATCAAAAAATCAAAAAATCAAAAAATCAAAAAATCAAAAAATCAAAAAATCAAAAAATCAAAAAATCAAAAAATCAAAAAATCAAAAAATCAAAAAATCAAAAAATCAAAAAATCAAAAAATCAAAAAATCAAAAAATCAAAAAATCAAAAAATCAAAAAATCAAAAAATCAAAAAATCAAAAAATCAAAAAATCAAAAAATCAAAAAATCAAAAAATCAAAAAATCAAAAAATCAAAAAATCAAAAAATCAAAAAATCAAAAAATCAAAAAATCAAAAAATCAAAAAATGAAAAAATGAAAAAATGAAAAAATGAAAAAATGAAAAAATGAAAAAATGAAAAAATCAAAAAATCAAAAAATCAAAAAATCAAAAAATCAAAAAATCAAAAAATGAAAAAATGAAAAAATGAAAAAATGAAAAAATGAAAAAATGAAAAAATCAAAAAATGAAAAAATGAAAAAATCAAAAAATGAAAAAATCAAAAAATCAAAAAATCAAAAAATCAAAAAATCAAAAAATCAAAAAATCAAAAAATCAAAAAATCAAAAAATCAAAAAATCAAAAAATCAAAAAATCAAAAAATCAAAAAATCAAAAAATCAAAAAATCAAAAAATCAAAAAATCAAAAAATCAAAAAATCAAAAAATCAAAAAATCAAAAAATCAAAAAATCAAAAAATCAAAAAATCAAAAAATCAAAAAATCAAAAAATCCAAAAATCAAAAAATCAAAAAATCAAAAAATCAAAAAATCAAAAAATCAAAAAATCAAAAAATCAAAAAATCAAAAAATCAAAAAATCAAAAAATCAAAAAATCAAAAAATCAAAAAATCAAAAAATCAAAAAATCAAAAAATCAAAAAATCAAAAAATCAAAAAATCAAAAAATCAAAAAATCAAAAAATCAAAAAATCAAAAAATCAAAAAATCAAAAAATCAAAAAATCAAAAAATCAAAAAATCAAAAAATCAAAAAATCAAAAAATCAAAAAATCAAAAAATCAAAAAATCCAAAAAATCAAAAAATCAAAAAATCAAAAAATCAAAAAATCAAAAAATCAAAAAATCAAAAAATCAAAAAATCAAAAAATCAAAAAATCAAAAAATCAAAAAATCAAAAAATCAAAAAATCAAAAAATCAAAAAATCAAAAAATCAAAAAATCAAAAAATCAAAAAATCAAAAAATCAAAAAATCAAAAAATCAAAAAATCAAAAAATCAAAAAATCAAAAAATCAAAAAATCAAAAAATCAAAAAATCAAAAAATCAAAAAATCAAAAAATCAAAAAATCAAAAAATCAAAAAATCAAAAAATCAAAAAATCAAAAAATCAAAAAATCAAAAAATCAAAAAATCAAAAAATCAAAAAATCAAAAAATCAAAAAATCAAAAAATCAAAAAATCAAAAAATCAAAAAATCAAAAAATCAAAAAATCAAAAAATCAAAAAATCAAAAAAAAAAAAAAATCAAAAAATCAAAAAATCAAAAAATCAAAAAATCAAAAAATCAAAAAATCAAAAATTCAAAAAATCAAAAAATCAAAAAATCAAAAAATCAAAAAATCAAAAAATCAAAAAATCAAAAAATCAAAAAATCAAAAAATCAAAAAATCAAAAATTCAAAAAATCAAAAAATCAAAAAAAAAAAAAAATCAAAAAATCAAAAAATCATAAATGAATGATATAATTTATATAAATATTATCGTATGCAGAAAAACAAAAATATTTATAATCGTTTGTCGAGTTTTTCAAAAACGTTGATTAATTTTTTTATAAGTAAGTGGGTGTTGTATAATGAAGATAGAATAAAGTAGGGCTTTAAATAAATCTATCAAATTATTGATGACAATTTCTTTTCCTAAATTTCTTTATAATTCTTTCACCTTCCCTTGAAATTGACATTACTACAATATATGATAATTTTATGGTGGCAAACTTCCGATAATATAAATATCTCCCTACCGGGTATTACGAATTCGGGAGCTAAATAGTGCAGGTGTTTTATAAAATAGAGTTCTCGCTTGCGGCTTACGCAGTTGTTACACACTCAAGGGCAAAGACACGGTAAACGGTAAAGCACGACTTCGCGCGAGGCACGAGTTGCGAATGTCTCAGGAATAGGCACACCCGCCTTACAGTGATTGGCTCGATCATTTTTATCGAAGCTCCACAAAAGTGGGACGTCTTACGGGGTCCCCTCTAGCCCCACTGCCGCTGAGTAAGTCACCAAGCTCTAGAAAGTGAATCTTAAGTTGGAAATACATTTATAGCAACCTGCAAAAAAAATGGTGGGGGAATTTGTTACTTATTTATTGCTATTTTGTTACAATAAAAAAAAATTTGTACCTCAATATTTTTTTGAGTTATCTCCAAACAGCTGACTTAAATTTAAAGTTAGCAGTCATCGTGATAACTTGGTGACTATTCACACGAGGACAATCATTAAGGCATCCAAATTTATTACTTTTAAAGTACTTCAAGATGCACTGGTTTTTTTTTAAAAAAAAAAAAATTTCGTAAAAAAAAAGTAAAATGTAATAGGTTCTTAAATAAAAAAACAACTTTATCGCTAAATTAAACTTGTACTGAGTATATCCCACCTAAATTTAATTTGTTACGTTGATAAAAATCATTTTTAAAGGAAAACGATAGTATGGGGTCATATTTCCTAGAACGCGATTTACGACTCTCTCTCTACCTAACACAAGTTTTGATGTTTAGGGAAACAGATATAAAAAAAAAGTTAGTAACTAATTACAACCTGACTTGAGAATGATCAGCAATGCCAAATCAAGTTAAAAAAATAAAAAATGTTGCTGGCAGCTAAAGTAACAAAATAAAAACAAAGTAAGTCAACGTCATTTTCTGATATTTTTATAATATCGTTGTTTAGGGGATAAATATACCGAAAAAAAAATAGTAACAAATAAAAAAATAAAAAATGTAGCTGGCAGTTAAAGTTACAAAACAAAAATATAGTAAGTCAACATCATTTCCTGATGTTTTTTAATATTGTCGTATCTTTTGCTAATTATGTGATACATAAACTGAACAAATTACGAACTGATTTGAGCATGAGCAGCAATGCCAAATCAAGTTTCTTATTCAAAATAATAATTTTTTTATCTAAAAACTGCTGTTAATATTTTTAGGTGCTATTGTCACATTTGAAATTTACAACAACGAATTTTACAATAATAAATTAATTAAATTAAGTGACCTTCCAAAACGTATTCAAAATCCATTAGACGAATCTATGAACTTACTTTTAATTGGTGTAATAGAGTTTAAATCATCTAGACACAAGTATCTTAGATCAACCGATCCTGAACAAGTTCAGGAGATGATGGATTTGATAGGGCACAATATTGCATATTGTTACCGAAGAGGCAATGGGACTTGGTGTCAATTTGATGACCTTCTTAAAAAACCGAAACTGGTTAAAAACAATCTGAAAATAGAAGTTCAAATTCTTGTTTTCCTAAATATAAAAAAATAAACAATTGGGTTAAATTACTTTTTTTATTTTAATTTGTAACTTTAGCTGCCAGCAACATTTTTTTATTTTTTAACTTGATTTGGCATAGCTGATGATTCATAATTCAATTCGTAATTTGTTACTATTTTTTTTCGGTATATGTATTCCCTAAACAACGATATTATAAAATAACAGAAAATAACGTTGACTTACTTTGTTTTTATTTTGTTACTTTAGCTGCCAGCAACACTTTTTATTATTTTAACTTGATTTTGCATTGCTGATGATTCTCAATTCAATTCGTAATTTGTTACTATTTTTTTTCGGTATATGTATCCCCTAAACAACGATATTATAAAAATATCACGAATGACGTTGATTTACTTTATTTTTGTTTTGTAACTTTAGCTACCAGCAACACTTTTTATTTTTTTAACTTGATTTGGCATTGCTGATGATTCTCAATTCAATTCGTAATTTGTTACTACTTTTTTTCGGTATATATATCCCCTAAACAACGATATTATAAAATAACAGAAAATAACGTTGACTTACTTTGTTTTTATTTTGTAACTTTAGCTGCCAGCAACATTTTTTATTTTTTTAACTTGATTTGGCATTGCTGATAATTCTCAATTAAATTCGTAATTTGTTACTATTTTTTTTTTCGGTATATGTATCCCCTAAACAACGATATTATAAAATAACAGAAAATAACGTTGACTTACTTTGTTTTTATTTTGTAACTTTAGCTGCCAGCAACATTTTTTATTTTTTTAACTTGATTTGGCATTGCTCATCATTCTCAATTCAATTCGTAATTTGTTACTATTCTTTTTCGGTATATGTATCCCCTAAACAACGATATTATAAAATAACAGAAAATAACGTTGACATACTTGGTTTTTATTTTGTAACTTTAGCTGCCAGCAACATTTTTTATTTTTTTAACTTGATTTGGCATTGCTGATAATTCTCAATTAAATTCGTAATTTGTTACTATTTTTTTTTCGGTATATGTATCCCCTAAACAACGATATTATAAAATAACAGAAAATAACGTTGACTTACTTTGTTTTTATTTTGTAACTTTAGTTGCCAACAACATTTTTTATTTTTTTAACTTGATTTGGCATTGCTGATGATTCTCAATTCAATTCATAATTTGTTACTATTTTTTTTCGGTATATGTATTCCTTAAACAACGATATTATAAAATAACAGAAAATAACGTTGACTTACTTTGTTTTTATTTTGTAACTTTAACTGCCAGCAACATTTTTTATTTTTTTAACTTGATTTGGCATTGCTGATCATTCTCAAGTCAGGTTGTAATTTGTTACTAATTTTTTTTTGTATACAATCTGTTTCCCTAAACATCAAAACTTGTGTTAGGTAAAGAGAGGCGTAAATCGCGTTCTAGGAAATATGACCCCATACTATCGTTTTCCTTTAAAAATGATTTTTATCAACGTAACAAATTAAATTTAGGTGGGATATACTCAGTACAAGTTTAATTTAGCGATAAAGTTGCTTTTTTATTTAAGAACCTATTACATTTTACTTATTTTTTTACGAAAATTTTTTTTTTCACAAAAAAACCAGTGCATTTTGAAGTACTTTAAAAGTAACAAATTTGGATGCCCTAATGATTATCCTCATGTGAATAGTCACCAAGTTATCGCGATAACTGCTAACTTTAAATTTAAGTCAGCTGTTTGGAGATAACTCAAAAAATTTTTGAGGTACAAATTTTTTTTTATTGTAACAAAATAGCAACAAATACGTAACAAATTCCCCCACCATTTTTTTTGCAGGTTGCTATAAATGTATTTCCAACTTAATATACGTAAAATATTACATGTATCCTGGTATCACGTATCAGGACATATACCTCCAGGACATTAAGATTAGGCCCCCGAAAAAAAACCCTGATATACTTATTTGGATTCTTTTATTTTATTCAGAGTTAGATAAAACATTTTTTGTTTTGTTTAAAATACAAAATACTTTTTATACAAAATTAAATTTGAAATACGTTGTTTAAAATACTCCACAATGGCGTAGCTTCAAATTTGGCGCCCTGAAGCAATGAGTCTGTAAACCATTTTTTTTTATAATTTTATATAAAAGAGTACCTTTTAACTTGAATTTTGCAATTTGAATTTTTGGTCTAGCACTTAAAATGGCTTCGCAATTAATTAACAAAATTTATAAAATCGCGCGGCGCTACTTTTTTCCTTGCGAGCCGAGTGACGTCATTACTTCCTAGTCGCCTCGCGCGGCAAAAGTGCTTAAACTGTGCGGCTTCGATTAGAAGATCGGCAGGTGAAAAAAAATCGCGGTTTCTTGATTTATCATCTACATACCGCGCTACATCAGGAAACGAGCGCTTTTTTTGATATCTTCATTTTTTCTGTACTTTTAGCGCCCTCGAATTTGTAGTTTAAAATTAGTGCTTTTTCGACGCCGACTTTGAAAATTCGTAACTTATAATCCCGACCGTGTATAATATTCCAATGTTTTATATTTCCCTTCTTTCTTTATTATTTATGCGAGAAAAAATCAGCACGATTATATTTTACCTCTGGACTTGAAAAAAAAATACCAAATGAAATAGCTCAAACGCGCGCTTTGGTCAGCCCCCTCTGCAGCCGTCAATTTTTAAAATTTTCTCAATTTTACATCAGATTATCAAAGAACAATAATATTTATGGTGTAATGAGCATAGTGCATTTTTAAATTTTGCGCGGTTAAAAAGTTATGGCGTAAAAATGTAAAAATATTTGAATTTAGGGGTCGGCGACTTTTTTTTGAGGGCACAGTTAATATATATTTCTATAATTACTACATAATAAAGTAACATTAGAAAAATATTCTATGAAATTTTCATTAATTTTTATGAAGAAATGTGCCATTGGCGGTGAATATCCGTGGACGTCTCAAAAAAAAGTTTCTTTGCAGTGCCCCTCATAACTCATTACTGGATCATCGGAAATCAAAAAATCAAAATTATTTTATTAGTTGATAAGTTTCCGCAGGTAATGACTTCGAGTTTTTTTTCTTTTATTGCACTTTAAATTTTTTACAGCACTTAGAAATCAAATTACTGATTTTTCATCAAAAAATTGAAATTAAAAAAAAATAAAAAAACTCGACGTCATTACCTGCAGAAACTTATCAACTAATAAAATCATTTTGGTTTTTTAATTTCCGAAGATCCAGTAATAAGTTATGAGGGGCACCCCAATGAAATTGAGACGTCCGCGGAGATTCGCTGTCAATGTCTTCATAAAAATTAATGAAATTTTCAGAGAATATTCTTCAAATGTTACTTTATTATGTAATAATTATAGAAATATATATTAACTGTGCCGTCAAAAAAAATATCGAAAATATGCATTGTTTATCTATCGAATTAACCTTACTCCCCCCTTAAAACTAGTAGATATTTAGTTCTTTATGATTTTTACTGGTGTAAAATATACAATATACTTGATCAAATCTCTCTAAATGATTATAAAGAAATAATTTATTATTATTGAGAATAAAAACCTTTTTACACGATTACCTTTATTGTTGTATAATATTCTTTAATATATTTGTGAAAATGTGAAAACGGAAAATGACGAACTCCTCTTTTCTTAAAAATTAAAAAAAAATATGTTGGTCATTTACCGTTTACATATTTTCCCAAACATTTTAACTTACCCACGAACACAGTAACACTACCAATTTCTTATTGCAAGTTTTTTTTTAGTTATTTCTCGCAAGTGCAAGAATTTCGGGGGAAAGAAGTGATGTTAAACTTGAAAAAAATAAAATAAAAGAATTTTGGAGTACACTTATGGTCAAAACTATGGTTTAAGGGGGTGTCCTGAATTACAACGCTAAAAAATCGTGTTTTTTTTATTGCTTAAATCGATAGATAAAATAACTAACAATGTGTTTTCAAAGTAACAGAGGACAATTCCAAATTTACAAAAATATAAAGCCGAAAGTAAATGAACGATTGTGCAGTTGAAAAACTAAAACTTTCAAATAAAAGTTGTTTAGTTTAAAGGGGGAAAACGATGGTTTATTTGAATGAAAACCTATAATTTTTTTAGCAATTTCAAAATTTACTCAAAAAAACAAATAACATTAATATAAATTATTTTTTTATTTGACTCATTTTATATTTCAAAAATTTTTAAAAATTTTTTTTTGACGCTTGATGAAAAAATTATACTATGTTCTTTATTTTCCCCCATTTAAACCTAACAATTTTTATTTGACACATTTTTTTACAAACCATTTGTTTCTAAGCTTTTTAGTATTTTAGATATTTATTTGTCTCAAGTTAAATGGTCCACCCTGTATAATTGCGCATATGACTAAATGATATATTCAACATGTTTTAGTGTTTAGAGCATTAAAAAGAATGAGGCATTGTAATGAAATTATAGACTCTTCATCATGATCATGACTAAAACCTTTCGGTTGGTGATGCAATGAAATAGTCATTATATTGATTACGAATATTGATAATCTATAATGCTCTTCAAGACTTTCAAATGGAAGTTTTTTTTCTGTTTTTTGCACACCCGTGGAACTGACTCTCCGATACACATTTTTTTGCATCAAATTTGACTTCATCATAAAAATTCTCATGTCTTTCAAAATTTAAATAATGTCGCGAATTTGTATAACAGCATCAATTATTTAGATCAATTTCTCTTGTTTTTGTAAGTATTTTTAGACATTATGAGTTAGTGACAGCAATTTAAATTTATTTTATATTTATAAATTTGAATTTGGAAATAGGGAAGTTATTTAAAAAGTGGTAGGCTATTCCAATGAAAAAAATATCTACTGGGTGATGATAAAGTTTGGAACAAAAATCGCAACTGCCATGTATTTATTTTTTTTGAGAAAATCGCTCGAACAGGTCAATTTTTGTTTTTAAAATGCCATCTGTTGGTATAAAAATTATTAATGACGTCACTGTGGTGGTTTAGCAATGACGTCATCATCAATTTTTTTAAATTAAAACCCCCACTTTTTTACTGTCTCAAAAAAATTAAATACGGCAGTTACGAATTTTGTTCCAAACTTTATCACTTATCACCATCCTGTAGATATTACTTATTCTAATGGACTTATTACTCGTTTAATTTAAGTTTAGCACTGAGTTCAACTGAAACCCAAGACCCAACTAAACCCAAAATCAAATAACAAAGTCATAAATAAACACACATAAAACAAAGAACAAATAATAAATAAAAAAAAAATGTCTTTTGTTTGTTTATTTCTTTAGATTTAAAAATATTTCAGACTTGTTGAAATATTTCAAATACGTTTCTTACTTGATTATGCAAAATACATTTTAAATAAATACTAAAAATACTTAAAGTATTTCAAATACTATTGGAAAAACTTTTATTTGAAATACTATCCAACTCTGATTTCATTATAGATTTTGTGTGGTTAAATTAGGTTAGAATTTCGTAATTTTATGTTACGACAATGATTTATAAAATATCAGGTAGTTATTATTTGGATGGGTTTTTATGCACGGGGGTAAGTGTCTATAGGGGTTTTGTCAGGGGTAAATGTCCAGGGGATACGTATTCTAAAACCGTTTGTATCCTAATATTAGCTGATAGTTGTCATTTTGAACAATTCGTGTAAATTGTATTTATTTAATTGTAATTAATTAAAATTTAGTACCTATTTCTTAAAATCTTTATTTGTTAGGGTTTAGTATTTAGTACGGTGTAAAAGATAAGCAGATAAAGGCGTCGCCTCTTTTATTTGCGGACCTGAGAAACATCGGAAAACTCCAGGATGAGCTGATCCCAATATTAGGAATAAGGGAGAGTGCGGAGAGCACATAAAAATTGTAGATTTAAAAAATTATATAGGATTTTCCTGAATAACTGTGCTCTGTGTAAAACTTTTTAGGGCGATAGAGGGAGAGAATCTAAACATTTTTAAAATATAAAATATTGTCCGGAAATGCTGAAATGTTATACACAGTCCCATTTTTTTGTAAATAAAATAAATATTACAAGAGATATTAATTTGAAATATTTGTGGTATTTTCATGGAGGTTACATTTGGGAGGATAGCTAACTTCTTTTAATCATATCCTTTTTTTGCGTTTTTTTAATAATTCTAAAACTACTGGAATAATATTTGATCATGGTTCTAAAGAAAAGGTAATATAACAATAAAGAGGTGTATCTTTTCTTTGGACTTTTTGAGGGTGTGCCACTTTTTATGATAAAATATTACCAAATACAGAATTCACTTTTTTTAAAAATACAAATAAAACACGAGCAAACGAAAAACGTCAATATACAGGCCCCGCTTAAACTAATGGCGTGGGGTGTTATTTTTGTCTTCAAAAATATTATGATTTATAGGGATAATAATGTATTTTCAGAAGACAAGAAACATACGTGGAATTGGTCTTTCTTTAGAAAGTTATCGAAAAATAGAAGAAAATCATTTTTGGCAAATTTTTTTCTTTACAATGTTTTTCAACATTTTGTCAACGTTTTTTGTTAACAATTGAAAGAGGATGGTTTTAGCTTTCTAGTTGTAATCTTTACGCTCTATGCACTTTGATTAAATTAATTTCACAATTAGTAATGTGTAGCAAAAATCGGTGACCTAAAATTCAAAATGTAAATTCAAAACTAAAAAAAGATGGTTGATAAACCCCTACTTTTATGGTTATTTGTCGTTTAAATTTAATCTACTTTCTAAAATTGAAGTTTGATATCTCATGAGTAGGCACCTATTTAGGAATTTTCTTATGAGAGGTAAAGAGAATTTTTGGCGCCCATGTTAAAATTTTTATCTTAGGATTCTCAGGTTTATATTATTTATCAACTGATAAGATCAGCGCTTTGTGCAATCACCAGGCGAAAATTTTCAAAATCAAGTGCGCCTGCAGAAGGTAGAAAGACCTTTCTTCGTATTAAATGAGTTTTTCCTCTAAAGAAAATTGAAGTAGTAAAACTCATTTTATTAACTCTCCAATAAACTGAAAAAAATGAACTAAATAATTTTGATCGTCCGGCTTATCGGGAAATTTCCAATTCTCCAAATGTAAAATTTTTAAACGTTTTCTAAATATTTCACCAAAAATTTCGATCTTCCGCCGCTGGGTTCTGTAAATTCAAATATGGATTGTACTACGTTCGCCATCTCATAATTACGACTTTGTACACGCACTTTACATATAGAACTTAGGATTTTTGGATTTGATTTTCCGCTGAATTAACTTAATTACGGCACCTTGGCCGATTAAAAACATACAAAACTTCGTTGCGATTTTGGCGCATTCGCTAGTTTGATGGTTTTTGGCGCTCAAGACTAATTTCTAATTTACTCCCCTTAAGCTTATGGCCAACAATTTACAAAAATATCAAAATTTCCTTCATATATGGATTAAAAAAAGTGGCCCCACTCGCCCCCCCTAGTTCTGGTCCTGCGGCACCTAGTATACATTGACTACGTTTATCTCGCGTAACTCGATCCGGATTGATTAAATAGCGATCGACTCAATCCGCATTTTTTTTTCGAAATAAACATGTCGGAAGGGTTTCATCAATACAAACCAGTCCGATATCGGACGTGTTTATTTTGAAAAAAATGCGGATTTTGAGTCAATCACTAAAATCATCATCATCATTGAACGAAATTTAAAAAATGATGCTATATTTGTTTGTTTGATACTTTTTTGTTTGCTCTTTTTTCTTATTAATTTTGGGAATATTTATTTGAATAAAATATTTTATTATTGCGAAAAAATGATCTTTCTTTTGCAAGCCTGCTACTGAAAAATTCTTTTTGGATATCTCATCTTGTACCTTGTACCCCAGTGGAAATACAATACAAATTATAACAACATTAATATAAAATATTTCAAGATTTTGTTCACATTTGTACAAGGTACCACACAGCTCTTATTATTATCAACTCTCGCTGAATTTTCCTATTTCCCTTTTTTAAATTTTGACGCCCAACATTAATTTAATATTCTTCGCGTTTTTTAAATTTTGGCAAATACAGGGTGACCCAGTCATATGCCCTCGGTCTATAGCTTCTTTGCTATAAAACATATCGACTTGCGGTTTTCACCAACATATAGATACATGCATGCCCCACAATTTAAAAATATTTTCGATATATACAGGGTGTCCCATCATGGCCTACTGAACCAAAGTTATATTTTTTTAAATGGAACACCCAGTATATTATGACATTTTTGGATCCCTTATCAAAAAATAATTACACTTTGTATAAACTTGTATGGGTCTATCATCACTCGTTTTGCTGATATTTGCCATTTAAGCCAAAAAAAGATCATTTTTTGAAAAATCACTGCTCTAAAACAGATGAACATTTTGGCTTGAAATTTTGTCAAAAATTTTTCAACATCGTCTAGTCTACAACTATCATGTCAAATTTAAGTTTGTGATGCAAATTGAACAATTAAACGAAATTCTCAAATGGAACACCCTGTTTATTTTAACACCAATCGATGACATTTTTTACAAGGTTTCTATTGATATAATGTTTGTAAGGTCGCTTATCAAAGGTTTAGGAGATATTAATATCCAAACTGAGAAACAGTGAAAAATAGACAAAATAGTGCTCTTGATGAATTTTGTTGAGGATTTTTTTTTATATTTGCCTATTATTTATTTCTGTCTTTCTCTATTTTGTTTTTTTTATAATGTTGTTTTATTTCAATAGTAGTTTTTGTTGTTTTATAACAAAAATAAAAACGAAATTTGCAATTATCAATTTTGGTTTTCTAAGTCTCAGTGTGCTTTGAAAATTTAGCAACTGATGTTACCAAGGAAACCCTTATTTTGTAAAGTTTTGTTTTAACGCCTTTTTCTGTACTTTTGGCAATAACTATACCGATATAGTGAACTCTTCTAAAGAAGAAATGGCAAATATGCTGTAAGTGCTTGGTGAAGCTGAAAGAAACCCGCTTCTAGCTATCAGAAGAGCGTAAAAACGAAATTCAACAAAATAGGGGTTTCCTTGGTAACATCAGTTGTTAAATTTTCAAAACATACTGAAATTTAGAAAACCAAAATTGATAATTGCAAGTTTCGATTTTATTTGTGTTGTAAAGCAACAACAACTTCTTTGTAATATAACAACATTATTAAAAAAGCAAAATAGAGAAAGACACAAATAAGTTTTAGGCAAATTAAAAAAAATCCTGAAAAAAATTCACCAAGAGTGCTATTTTGTCTATTTTCACTGTTTCTCAGTTTGGTTATTAATATCTCCTAAACCATTGATAACCGACCATACAAACATTGTATCAATAGAAAGCTTGTAAAAAATGCCATCGACTGACGTTAAAATATGCAGGGTGCTCCATTTGAAAATTTCGTTTAACTGTTCAATTTGCGTTTTATAAGGCACCCTGATAAAAAAATATCACAAACTTAAACATGATAGTTGTAGACTAGACGATGTTGAAAAATTTTTGACAAAATTTCAAGCCAACATGTTCTTCTGTTTTAGAGTAGTGATTTTTCAAAAATTGATCTTTTTTTGGCTTAAATGGCAAATATCAGCAAAACGAGTGATGATAGACCCATAAAAGTTTATGCAAGGTATAATTATTTTTTGATAAGGAATCCAAAAATGTCAAATATACTGGGTGTTCCATTTAAAAAAATATAACTTTGGTTCAGTAGGCCATGATGGGACACCCTGTATATATCGAAAATATTTTTAAATTGTGGGGCATGCATGTATCTATATGTTGGTGAAAACCGCAAGGCTATATGTTTTATAGCAAAGAAGCTATAGACCGTGGGCATATGACTGGGTCACCCTGTATAGGTATTCATTTTATTCCTAGACCAAGTGTTTTGTGTCAGATGAGGGGAATTGGCGTAGACCGATGAGGCGCTTGGATAGGTCAAATTTTTTTTATGTTTTTCCCCAAATATTGAACAGTTGCGAACCGGAAAATCAAAGATTAGAGGGTCTTTTTCGTTTTATAGAAACAGGAAATGTAGAAAACACTTTGTTACAAAAAAAAGGTGCAATGTATTCTTCACAAGGTTTTCTGAATGACTATAATAAAATCTTTACTCAATAAGTACTTTCCAAGTAAATTTTAACTACTCTGAAGTGAGTTGCTTTATATTACTCAAAATAAAAATGCACTTGGAACATATAAGGATTCTGCTCTGTTAACATAACCACAAAATCCGAACTATAACCAATGAAGAGCGCGAATCAGAAAACCCCCCCTCCACTGGAGTAGTTCACGCTAAAAATTAGGTAGGTACTCTAGACTCTAGGGGACGGGCACTCCGATCTGAAGTAGTCGGGAGCTACTCAGTTACTCTGGACTACTACAAGTTTTTCCAAAGTCTAGATGACACTGGACAATACAAAAATAAAATTTAAAAAAGTAATGGATATTTTAAATAGGTGAATTTCGATATTTTAAGAGCTAGTTTAATTAGAAAAAGTTTGTTTATTGAAATTTTAAAAATATTTAAAAAAATGTCTTTCTAATAAAAATTGCACAAAAACGTCATTTTCAAATAAGAATTATAAAAAATGGGGATTTAAAAAAAGACTGCGCCGTTTTGGAGATTTTCAAATTTTGAATTATTTTAAAATAAAAATTTAGAAGGGGTGTAGGGGGGGGGGGGGTTAATTGAGTAATTACCCCGCTAAGAATTTTTCGTTTACCCCCGCTAAGAATTTCTTGTTCGCTTATTTATTTTTATTCTTAAAAATTACCAATATTTCATTATTTTTTTTAAATTACCCCCCCCCCCCCCCCCCTAAGACAGTTGGCTAGAAACGCCCCTGTGTAGATGTTATCCAGTAAACCTCAAATAGCCTTTACAATGTTAAGGAAAGAATTATCCCTAAAAAATCTTCCTGTTTTAGGAAATAAAAAATTACTCTCAAGTTAAAAAACCAAATTAAAAAAGTCTTTAAGAAGAAAATAGAAGCATTTTGACTTCTATAATAACCTCGTTGAAACTTACTAGATTCTAAAATTTACTGGAACGTGACTATTTTTTGTAATATTTATGTACTTACTAAATTTTTTATAATTTGGATTTGTTGAAGGGCGCGAAATTTATCTTTTGCCACAGGCAATAATTATCGATACTTAATCATACGATATATTTTAATCGTGGTTATTCCAATTTACTCTGTAATTTCTATCGGTAATATAAATATGACATATAACACAGAAGCATAGTAAATCGAAAACTCAGCTCATATTATAACTGTGGTTAAATACGTCTGGTTAATTATTTAACCGTTTATTTAATCATTAATCAGCTATTATTGAAAAATGCTTTGTATTTATGACACTTTTGAAGCGGTGAAGGGAATTTATGCAAACATATAATAAATTTAAAACGTAAAAATTCTATAAAAACGTCATCATAAATTTATATAGAAAAACCATTGTAAAAATGCTACAAATTGAAAATCATACTTAAGGATGAAAAACGAGCTTTTGTTTAATTTTTGATGTGCATTATATGAACAGACTTCAGCGTGTTATTGTCATTATATATTTTCATCCCTTCACACCTTCCTCGCACTTGATATCAAATTGTCCTGAAGACACATAACATATTTTTATGTGTACACTGGTGGAGTCTTTAAATCATCAATTTAATCGTTGTTTTTTTTTAAATTTGAGAACATAATATATTCTACCAAGGCATTATTTCCCCCTACTTTTTATTTATTTTCAAAAAAAGGGATTAACTAGAAAACAAAGCCGGTACTTAATCAGGAATCAGCGAGCGGTGAAATCGCTCTAAAATTGACAAAAGACAAAACCATTGTTTACCAGTGATGAATTTTTTAGGACTCTATTATTTTAACGATTCGGCCTTATTTATAATTTATTAGTTAGGTATTTGCTTCACAAAACTTGATAAAAATATCATAAATTTTAATACTGCAATTTGTAATCCCTATTATTACAATGAATTCTTATTTTTTAAACTTAAAAAATCAACAAACTAAAATTTATTTATATTAAAGGGGATGGTTTGTTTGTATTTTAAAAATTAACATGTGTTCGTTATGCCAAATGTGTTGCGCGCGCTGGAAACCTAAGGGTCGATAAATCCCCGTTATACAAAAATTTCCACCAGTTCATGAAAAGCGATGAACTCGAGTTCTCCTGTACGCAAAAGCAAACGTAAAGACGAAATGAAAACCGAAATAGTAGCACAAGTTCATAAATCAACCAAACGTGAAATATCATCAGATCGCGAAACTCAGCGAACTGAGGCGTCCGAAGAGAGTTCTGGTTCAAACAAAACTTTTATAAAAGATGAAATTTCCAGTTATCACAACACTCCTAGTAGAGATGTTAGTGTTGATAATGAAACGCAAATTAATTCCAAAATTATCGGGCTTATTGAGGCAGAAATTAAACGTGAAGTGAAACATGCAACGTTTTCAGATTCCAGGCCCCAAAGTTTAAGTTTTTATGAGGAAGAAAAAATTCCTGAAGAACTATCAGGTTAGTAAGTAGATACCCCTTTGTAAGCAATTTTTTTGAATGTAATTATTTATTATATTCATCGAGAAAGGTGACCAATGATCCATGAATTTTTTTTTACTAATAGAGTAGATAAAAAGAATATTCTTTGAAAATGAAAAATACGAATAAATAATTTCTTGCAACCAAGGTATTGATGTAATCTGATTGTACTTAGGATGAGCTATATCATAAAATTGCACTTGCACAAAGATCAAAATCACACTAAAACTGTACTTTTTTAAGGAAATTTGGAATTGTTAAGTCCTGAAGAGAGAAAATACTACAGGAGAAGGAAAGATGCAGACGAGAGAAATATCTATAATAGTATTCAAGATATTTATAATAATGGAAATGAAGATATTATGATGTCAGGTTCCTTAAAAAAATCCAAGTCAAGAAAGAAAAAGCATGGTGATCACGAGATGGGTAGATAACTAACTTTTAGTAATTTTCTTAACACCTTGCAGTGGCGTGTTATGCCTTTATGGGGCCTTGGGCAATTCTGAAGCCCCAAAATTGTGATATTTTTAATAAATTATAGTCGACTTCGGTTATAACGAGCATCAATCGAATTTTGTTCCTTATAACCGTGATATTCCGGCTATTATTCTAATTCAAAATATACAGGGTCACAGGGTGTTTCAAACCAAAAGTCGGTAACTCAGGAATCTAATTTTTTACCAATTTCAAAAGAAGAAGCAAGAATATGTCTGTACATACCGAGGGGTGCACAAAAAACGGCCAACCATGTAGCTTCGTTATTTTAATAAGTGATATGTCAAATTAAATGGTTTGAAGAATACTACTATCAGATAATAAAAGATTAATTTTATTTTTGAAAACATCAGAGGAGGAGGAGGCAACTTTTCTTTTTCAAATGGCAACATATTTTTTTCGATTGAGAAAAATCATTAAGACCAATCTTTCCGCTCGTGACGTCACGTGAGTTGTCCCTATTCTCGCAATGTATTTCCCACCTATATGTATGCAAAACATCAAATTGTAGAATCGTTGTAGCAGCCTTATCAATTAACGAACTGCCCAATATGGCGAGTAATGATTGCCCTTTTAAATGGAAAAATAATTATTCCAAAATAATTATAAATAAAGGACCTACGACGATTCCCGTAAACCCATAAAAACGTTGCGGGAGGACAACTCTTAACAAAATAATTTTTTTCTAAATTAGGTACTTTTTGTAAAGTTTTTTTTTCTTATCTTTTTTTTAATTTTTTTATTATTATTAATTTTTTTAATTTAATTCAATTGTTATTTTTTGTTTATAAATTTTGTTTTTTACACTTTATTATTGATAATTTTTAATTTATTAATAATTTTTTAATTTATTAATAAATAATTATAAAACAAAATTTTAAAAAATAAAAAACTGAAAACTCTAAAACAAAAAAAAACAATTGAATTAAATTTAAAAAAAAATAATAAAAAAATTAAAAAAAAATAATGGTATAATTGGTTTATATTATTTTTTTTAATTTTTGGCAGTAGTACTTAGACAAAATATGGATATTCAAAACAAATTTCAACATGAAGCTTTTTCTGGGGCATTCACTCTATTTATCTCCCCCCATTTTACTTAATTAAATATTAAATACAAATTTTTACAATTATTTCGATTGCATTTTTAATGTAATGAAAGCGGGTGTAGTCTGCTCTTCATAACCTGATAACTAAAAATTACGCAAGTATACTAATTAATATTTTCGAATCCCCGGGGTGGCAATATAAATTTTATTAACTGGAAACTCCATTAACGAAATTCGCCGAAAAATTATTTACTCGGTACATCCGTGAAAAGTGTAGTATTAACCGTGAATTTTTGTATTTGCTCATTATATCTTTGAACTTGTTACATCCGTGCTCGTAATAACCAAGTTTGTCTGTATTAAAAAATTGAGAAAAACAGAGTTTTTTAAATTTATTTGGAGGCCCCTCCCTTGTTCGAGGCCTTAGATAATTGCCTATTTGGTAACACGTCACTAACACCCTTGTTTATATATATTTATAAGGCTAACACCTTGTATTTTAGCTTGTTTAATTTTAAAATAAAAAATGACATAAACTAACCTAATTTTTAATAAAAACACTTTTATTAGCAGTTTAACAAAAACTTTTAGGAATAAGTGACAGTAGAGAAATGATGATTCCAAGGGAAAAAAGAAAAAGTAAAAAGAAGAAACATGAATCATCACCAATAACAGGAAAAAGGAAGCACCGCAAAAGAGAAGATGAGTTTGAATGCAAAAACGAAATAACAACTGCTTTAGATGATCTTCAAGATGATGTTTTTGAACATAATATTGAGGAAAACAATGCAAGGCATGAGAAAATTAAAAAAAGCCCTAAAAAGAATCCAAAAATATTTGTTCAGAAAAAGAAGAAATTTGATGTAGTTTCTAGGAATGATGTAGAAATGGAAAATCATCCAATAAGTCAACAGTAATCATCTAATAATAGTAAACGATTTTTCATGTGTTCATTTCAATCATTTTTTAGGTTTCCGGCACAAAATCCTACATTACTTCTTTACACTGCAATGGACATACAAAAAAAATGGCGAAAGTTCACAATGTTTTGCCATGGATTACTTGGAGGTTTAGGTTTTGCACATTGCGTTTATATCAGCACAATTTCTTTTACAAATATGGATCTTATTAAAAACTATGCTGGTTTTGTTCATGTTTATGTTACACTTTTTTATATATTATGTATTCTTTGCCTTGTTTCTGTTTTTGATAAGTAAGTACACAATACATCTTAATTTATTACTCCTATTATTTATACAAACCATGATTTTTAGGTATGACATTGCGAATTTAAACATGGAAAGTATCAAAGGATTTTTAAAACACTTTAAGGGATGTCTCGTTGTTGGCTTATATTTAATAACATTAGCATTGCATCTTGCTACTTCAAGTATCGACGATAAGATTGTTTCCATAGCTGATAATTCTCTCAATGTATGATTTTTTTAACACTATTATAAAATTTAAATTTCTTATTTAAAAACAGTTGGTTACTTAAGAGGATAGTCGGCAAATTTGAGCGCTTGATTTTGAAATTCGCTTGATATTTGTGGTTTTGGTCATATTTTTTTTTCCATTGAAGCTTTTTTAAATTTAATTTTTGGGATGCTGTAAATAGTTTAAAAATATATTTAAATCGAAAAAACGCAACATCAAAGTCTTCGTTTATATCTTAACTTATTTTTAGCGTTGGGCAAAAAATATTATTTCACTTAGTTTTTTAGAATGTTTCAAAGAGCCACTAAGCAAACATTATTTGTAAAGAGCCCGTTTTACTGCTGCCATATGATTATTTGGTTTGACTGACTAAAACAAAAAAAGAAGAAATTGGTAGCCAGAAGACTTTTCTTTATACCAAAAGAAGAAATTTTGAAAAAGCTCCACTGGAAAAAAAGTAATGACCAAAATCGCAAATATCAAGAGAATTTTAAAATAAATCGCTCAAATTTGCCGACTATCGCCTTAAAATAAAATCGAATATTTTTTTTAAGTTTATGCTTTTGTGCAAAATTTCTAAAATTGCAAATAATTAACTATTCAACCGAATTCTTTTCAAAAAGTATGCAATATTCTATTTTAAAATTTTTGTTTTTTGAATTATTCAGGTTAAAATTTAATCTGAATTCAAATATAAAAGATTTACTTATTAAAGGTGAAATTTTGGCAGGTAACTTTTGAAGATACTCAATTATGGAATGGGCTGTCGGTTTCAAGAGCAATTTTTGCTTTTTCTGCTTGGTTCGTTATATCACTATCGTCGTCTGAAGATTATTTGTACTTGCATTTGCAAAACATGGAAGTATGTCAAATACCGAAGATTCAAGAAACACACTAATTTTTAAAAACAATACTTATATAATTAATGTAAAAATATAATTATTTAATGTTACGATTTTAACACTAGTTTTTGTTTATTACAAAATATATAATATTATTGTACATAAATAATCTTACAACAACTTAATTGGTACAAACTTAATAGAAAACTAAAGTTTTTGATTGTTCATCAATCTTTCGAGGAACTTTTTTCACTATCTTTGTTACTTTGCACACTTTTAATAAATGAAACTACCGCCTTTATTTTTTCTGAAACATCTTCTTGGTTAAGCAGTAAACGTTCCCTTTCGGCATCTTGATTTTTTAAAGAAATTGTCATTTGCGAATGCTTATCTTGCAATTGTGTCTTTTCCGCGCACAAATCCTTATTTTTGTCTAAAAGAGTTTGTCTCTCCCTTAGTTTTTCTAAAACATAAACGTTTCTAATGTTATTAAAATTTGGTTTAAAATTAATTACCAGTCAAATCTACAACTTCTTCATAATTTTTTGGGGAACTAATTCCAAGGTCTTTGTAGCACTTTGGACAATGTTTTGGTTGCTGTATTAATGGACGGTTATGGCATCTGACATGAAACCCATTGAGACAAACTTCACATGTTATCAAAGTTCCTAAAAAGTAGAGGATATTTATTTTAGTATAATCAAGTTAAAAATTAACATGATAACTTGTCATACCTGTGGTTTCTTTGCATTCAATGCAAACTTTACTATCTGCTCCTGTTCTTGCTTGAGTAATTTTTTCAATTGTAAGACCACTTGAAAAATTAGCCAAAGCATTAAAATTAAGAATTTTTTTCGCTTCAATTGGTGAATTTTGTGCAGAAGATTTAAATGGCGGGGATGGTCCTTGATTTTGTTTCTTAACTGACTGTCGTGTATGGGGAGGTGATAAATTGGAAGCCAAATAAAGATTTCTCTTTCTTTTCTGTAAAAACGTTCACTGAATATGAAAAAAAATATATTAAACAATTCGAAAAACCATTTCAATTTTAATTGTAACCATTATTTAAGATCTTTTAAAAATTCAATTTTCAAAATAAATTTCTGTGTAAATAATTAATTAATCCGAAAATGAAATAATTTTTTAAAAATCAATAATTAACAGTATAATTTCACTTTCAGGGGCTTAATTCGATAATTAATCCTAAAATAAAAGAAAACCTTAATCAATAAACTTACTGAAATATCCCATCCTTTAGCATATAAAAACTGTGGATTGGCAGTTCTCCTTCTCTTTCTTTCCACTCTTTTATTTTGAATTTCTTTATAAACTTCATGAGTAGCTAATCCAAAATACGCTAGGAAATCAGCTTGATTAAGATCCTGAGGTTGTAATGGGTTGCAAAAAACTGTTTCTGGCGTTGGGGGACTGGAAGTAATTTCAGATTCATCTGATGGTGATACTGTTTGTACGGGTGTTGTCCTTGTTATTCTTAAAATATTTAGTTGTTAACATAAAGGAATAAAATTAATGAACATGGAAAGTCATGCATCCGTCACATCATGGAATCAGGCGAGTGTTACTATTGTTTTCCTATCAATCTTCTTAGACTGCTTAGAAAATATCGAAATATTTCAATAAATTTTGGAATGTAATTTTAAATAAAAATTGTAATTTTTTTGCGCCTGTCAATTATGTGAAATGGATCCCTTCCTAATAGTCTCGTAGGAAAAAATTCTTACATGTTTTGCTTTCTAGCATGATTTAATGCAGATGTTAAGTTAAATCTTCTTTCGTCTGTTCCATTTTTGACCGTTACTTTTTTGACGTTTTCTTGATAAGTTTTGAAAATCTTTCTTAATTTTTCAACTAATTCTTTCTAAAATATAATTTTCTGTTAAAAAAGTTCATAGTTTATAGAAAATTATAAATTACCTGTTCAATTCCACATTTATTAATTTCTTGTCCTGCTTCTTCGAGTGCCAATGTTAATTTTTTTTTCTAAAGATAAATAAAAGTTCATTACTTTTACGAAATTCCTAACAACATTTTTGGATTGTTTTGAATTTCTAATTTTTACTTTGCTTTGCATTTTTTTATTGAAAAAAAGGATGTGGTTTTAACTCGGCATGTCTTGGTTTCAAACAAAAGTTTGGTATTTTTTGAAATAAAATAAATATTTTCATTTCTTCATGCAGCGTTAATTATCATGCAGTATAATTAGCAAATATCTGTTAGCCATGATTACTACAATATCATTAAATAAATCAGATAGTTAAGAGAAACTTCTTTAATTTATTTAATGAAAAGTTCAAAATTTTACTACTTACCTCTTGGGGATCCATAGAACTTTTCCATTTTGTGTAAATCATCTGTAAATTAAAAATAATTTGTATAAAAAACTCAAGTTCTTGTTAATTTTTTTGGCAAAATCAAAATATTTAAATAAAGATTGGTTTTGGAAAATTAAAGTAGAAAAAGGAAAATAATAAAATTGATTCCATTGACGTAGAAACTTGGTATACCTACACCCTGATGATAAAGTTTATTTAGGATAATTTCTTTTACAAATCACCTTTATTTGGTCTCGCTCTTATCCACTATACCGGGTGGAAATGAAACATGTGTCACCTCTATAACTTCTTTGTTTATGAAAATAAAAATTTAACAATGTTGTATGATTCAAGAAAACGCATTTTAGGCACTAAAAATTTTTTCAATACCTATGACTTCCGGTTTTATTAAAAGAGTATGTCTGTGATAAATTTTTGAATTTATTTTGAAATTTTGAAAAAAAATCTGAAGTTTATAAAAACTACTAAAACTTATTCTAAATAATACAAATACCTAAGGAAAATTGTATTTTGTAAAATTATTTATTAAGCAGTTTTTGAGATATTAATTTAGCAACTCTTTTGAATAACATTTTTGGAAAAAACTTTTTTTTTTAATGCAACGATACGTAGGATGTAGGGTGTAATCAATTTGCTTGTGACAGTTTATCATATTTTTTGTAATCAAAATTTTTCAAAATTTCAAAAAAAATTAAAAAATTTATCACAAACATACTTCTTTTCTAAAAAAGTCTTAAATTGTGAACAAAAAAAATCGATGTTAGATATAAAAAAATAAAGTAATACCAAAATTGATATTGAAAAACTTTTTAGTGCCTAAAATGTGTTTTCTTGAACCAGACAAATAGTCAAATTTCAAATTTTGATTTTCATAAATCAAGAAGTTATAGAGGTGACCCGTATTTCAATTCCACAGGGAAGGTGTACGAGCATTCGTAAATGAGAGTGGGATAAAAGGTTGGTTTGTAAAGAAAAGTATATTATCAATGGTGATTTTGCAATGACACATTATTGATTTTGTACATGTCTAAAATATGTTTTAAAGAGTTGTTCGGGTATGATTTTTGGCGCTGCTTTCTTGTTGCTCTTATTGGCAAATGAACGTTAGAAAATTACTGAGTTAGTTATTTAAGTAGATTGCAAACGTTAAGTTGTAAAGTCTAAGCAAGTTAGGAGGGGAAGCATCGCAGGGCGGTGGGTTTGAGCAGGTAGAAAGTAGAGAGTGGTAATGAATGAGCGGAGAACGTGGTTAAGTGTTTAAGGTGAAAGTGAGAAACCTTGGATTTGGGTGAAGCTAGGACAGGAGAGTTTTAAAGTTAACCTGAGTAAGCGGTAGCTAGAATAAGGGCTAGAACAGGTTGCAGTAGCAACGCAGAGGTAAGTATAAAGAGAAAAAGATTTCCTGGTCAAGGTTGGATCAAGCCAAAGTGACCGGGGCAGTTTTTGGTACATAATCAAGGGTGCTAGGATGAGGCACAGTGATTATGGGAGGTAGCTAGGCTTTAACGTATGCGGTAGCTTGGCTTTAACATAGTAGTAGCTTAGTTTAGGGTGCAATAGTTTCGTAGTGATTAAGATTGTTAAGTAAAAATCAAGGCCTGTACATAACAGTGAGTCAAGGTATCGAGTGCTAACGACTATTATTTTTGAATAAAAATGAGATCCTACAGTCATAATTTTAGTATTTGCAATTTTACAGAAAATCCAAGAGGCACAAAGATTTCTATTTTTTTGAAATGTCATATAACAGGTTAGCCGGTGTATTCAGTTGAGAAAGGTTTTTGTATCAAATTTATTTTTCGGGGGTAAATAAACAAGAGGTTGAGTTTTTTTCGGAGATTGTTGCTTTTAAACGAAAGTTTGGTTGTTCCGGTAATGAGAAGAGAATGAAAGTCATGGAAAATTTCTTTCTATGTACTTTGATTCGATAGTTATTACCAAAGGGACAAACTCTGTTGTACCACTATTAAATCTGTTTAAACCAGAAAATTATATTGATTCTTGTTTGTTACATGGTGACTATTTAGCGGATGACACAAATAAATTAAAGAAGAAGAATACTTTTAAAGACATCTGGAACCTTTCCATGCAATGTAGCAAGCTTATTTTAGGATCAGAAAAATAAATTTAATTAATAATTGTTTTACGTTCAATAGACTAAACTTCTAAAATGCACCAAAAAAATATGGGAAAGATTGCTCTTAATCAGAATTGTGATTTTGTAATTTTACTTTTGGAATGTATTTTGTTTTTGCTATAAAAGAAAATGTCGTCTTTGGTTGTATAGATACTATATTTTTGTGCAACTCTTAGCATTCCGATTCATGAAAATTTTCATTTCAGGCCCTTAACTTGTTCAATTTAAATATTGAGTGACCAGAAAGAATTCTATTTCTTTTCTTAATATTCTCTTCTTCAGAAAAATACGAAAAAAAAGCAGTTCTTAAAAAGTAGGAATACAGGGTTTTCCGTTCATGGTTCACCAAATGTCGTTGTTATAAACTAGACCAAATTTATTCAACAAAAAAGTGGGGTTTTTTAGTTTAGTATAGAGAGCGCTATAAATGTAGGATATTCAGTACTTGTCAGTGTCAAAAATTGTGTTTAAAATCCATTCTTGTACCTTATAACTACATTTTTGACAAAACACAAATGGATTTATTATTTATAGCTTCAGTAAATCTGAAAAAACATGTACCAATGCGTTAAATCAAAAAAGTAAGTACCATATTTTGCCACCTCAGGGCGAGCGGAATCTAAAAATTCTCAATAGCTTTTTGAATTTTTATCACAAAATCGCTTATTACATCTTAACCAATGTGTATAGGGATAAAAAAAAATTATCATTAAAAAGCTAAAACCATTATCTTTCAATAGGTAAAAAATGTTGAAAAAAAATTAAAATAAATTTAATTTTTTTTTTCAGTTTTTCTAAATTTTCTCTTAGGTAAGATCTATTACGGTTGTGTTTTTTTTAATTTTTTGAAACTTGTTCAAATTTTCTACAAACCAGGGAAAATTTTGAAACCGTAGCTCTTTTCCTTCACTTAGTAAAACCTTCTGAAAAAAAATTTAACCTTAATGGGTCTTACTTGGAAAAAAATTTTAGTTTCTTCTTTTTTCTTTGCGATTTTTTATTCAGCATGTCCTATATCAATCATTTCTGTTGTCAGGGCCGTTCCTAGGTTATGAGGCGGCTTTGTGTAAGAGATTTTAGGCGCCCCCTAACCTAAAGTCTCGAAACTTCCAACCTTATACACAGAGCTAGATTAAAGGCTGATGTAGCCCTCGGCCAAATTTACAAAGTGGCCCTCAAAAATTTCCAAATGAATTTATCAGAAAATTAAGAACATAAATAATACAACTTCTGTTGTATATACATACATGTGTAGACATTATGCGATGTGGGTAGTATTTTCATTTGCTCTTGTTTTCATGGGCGCCCGTAGATATTTATTCAGGGGAGGGGTACAACTATTGTGAAATGCTTATGAATTGTAAAATTAAGATCCGTAACATCGTCATGTGGGTGGGGCATAGGGACACTGTTAGTCCCCCTATAATAATAGCACTGCAGGCGAAATTATCAAGGCCAAACATTTTCGTGACACTTGAGAAACACAACTTGGAAATGGGTTTTTCAAAAAAATAGCGGGTTATGTTTAAACGTATTTTAAATATACTAAAAAAAAATTAAAAAAGAAAACTCTCATTACTGGTTAGGGATTAGGGGGATTGTTTTAAAACTAAGAATTAGAAAAAAGTAGCCATTTTATTGCACAATCATTTTTTTTTAAATTGACAAGAAAGGCTTATTTGATTTTTATTGGAGAAACAGGTTGTTTAAAATAACTTTTTTATTGTACTATAAAAATATTAAATAAATATAACTATCAAAAAACAACAAAATAAAATATTAATATTCCTCCTATTCCCCCTGTGGACCGCCCATACTTATTTTTCAAAGTTTGCATTAGAGATTCGGTTTTTAATTTTTAGTTTTGAACAGAATTTTTCAAAAAAATTCGGCCCCCAACTTCGGAGGCCCCTGGCCAGTGCCTGGGTTGACCGGTATGTTAATCCGGCTCTTTTTATACATAATACAAGTGATTTTTTGCCCCTACCCTAATAGCGAATTATTTAATTTTTAATAAAAATTTTCATTTTGTAGACTTAAACTGGCGCCCCTTTTGTCGGGTGCCTTTGTGCGTGGAACAACTTTGCCTCGTTGATATCAATAGCGGAGTATGGTTTCAGCTTTCTAGTGATAATTTTCTTTTGTGATTTTGTGATTGATGACCTAAAATTTAAATTGCTGTAGCTCCATAACTAAAAAAGATTGACCCCTACTTTTAAATTTTTTGTTGATTAAATTTGCTGTAGGTTCTAACTTTGATGTTTGGTGAAATGAAACACCCAAAAGAGGTTTTAACATTTTCCCTGGTTTGTTGAGAATATGTACAAGTTTCAGAAAATTTAAAAAAAAAAAAAACCGTAATGGGTCTTATCTAGGAAAAATTTGAAAATACCGAAAATTTTTTTTTCTTCTTTTTATATTTTTTTCACTTTTAATTTTTTTTCAGCATTTTAACAATTGTTTTTATATTACTGTTATTACCTATTGAATGAGGATGGTTTTTGCTTTTTAATGATCATTTCTTTTGATCCCTACACAAATTGGTTAGTTTCTAACCGCGATGTTTGGTGAACCATGAACGGAACACCTTGTATTGATCCTTGAATTTTGAAACACCACTGCTAGTTACCAGGAAAAGTTGGGCTTCTTTTTCATTATTTAGCAATAAATTAAATTTAAATCATACTTTAATAACTTCACAATTTATTTTTTTAAATTGAAAATTAGCTGTATGATTTAAATTTAATTTATTACTAAATAATGTGAGAAGCCGAACTTTACAGGACAAATAACGGTTTTTTAAAATTCATGCTAGAAAAGAAGTAGAATTCCCAACTTTGCTTCTACATATCTCGGTAAATTTGTAAAGAATTTATTTTTAACTATTTCTATGAGTAACCCTAAAAGGTTCCCAATAACGTACCGGAGACCTCCGCCATTTTCAAGACATAAATTAATTTTTTTCATTAAATTACAAGATTTAAGGTACATGAAAAATTTAAACTGTATTTCTATGAACTAAGAATAATTCTTAGTTTTAATATTGTGTACAAAACATTTCATATTTAATTTGGACATAATATAAATGTATAGGTACCTGATATAAAATTTATTAATTAATAAATTAATGTACTTTTTAATTACTACAACTTCAAAATTATTATCTTACCTGGTGGTTTAGAATCCCATTTCTTAGTTGAGTTTGATTCCATTCCAATTGAGATTTTATTTCTTTGGTTATTTCAGAGTTTAGCATTATATATTTTTTTACTTGTCACTTATTACCTTTTGTCAATTAAAAAACTAATTAACTTCTTAGTTTTTATCAGTTTATTACCAAATACTTATTGTAAACTTCCATCCTTTAGTATAAAGTGTAAGTAACAAAAGTAAGTGCAAAAGATGCATAAGTTGTAATTTCTTCAGCCAAACTTGTTCTTAGAACACTCCAATCCAGTTGTATTCAAAAATCTAATGTGGAAATTACAAAACAAAACCACTAAACTCTCAAACGCTTAAAGTGAAAAACACACACAAATAGGAAATGAAACAAGAGACATAAGTATGTAGAAGAGTACTATGTACCACAGACTCACAACTTCCAGACAAAACCGCCGATGTGAAGTTATCCTCCAATCTTTCCATCGGCGATTTCCGATGATAGCCGATCGGCCGGAGCGCAGCGTTGCCAGATTTACAACGATTTTAAAAAATTAGAAATTTAACTCATAAATACTAAAAAACACGAAAGCAAGTGTTACGAGATATTTTAACACAAGTAATCATTGTAAATCTGGCAACGCTGCGCTCCGGCCGATCGGGTATCATCGGAAGTGGCAGATGGAAAGATTGGAGCAAACGAATGACTGTGCCACCTATATTATAAATGACGAACTAACTAATACAAACTTTTTGGTCTTGTTTCTCTTATAAATTGTAATCAAATATTTAATTTAAATAACTGATTGGTTTTTACAGATATTTATTACTATTGGTCAAACTTAACCGAAAAGCAAAGACCAATATACAGGGTCTTGAATAAAACATTTGGAGCATTGCATAAGATTATGATATTTCTATTACGTGATAAAATAGTATTAATATTATAGTTTACGAAAGTTTTATATATATCATTCATAAGAACATCTTGAAATTAAAATGGTACCATTTTTACAGTACATTGCGGATTTTCTAAAACATTGGCAACATTGGATAATTTTTCACCTACGTGTCAGAAATAAATCCATTAATTTCCAAACGTATTATTTAATTTTAAACATAAATATAATATATCCAAGCGCAGCTAATTATTTTTAATAAAAAAATACAATTTTTTGTAAATGAAAATAAAATTATCATCAGCAATTTTTACAAGCGATTCCGGGCTCTGCGTTGCGCTAAGTTCTAAGAAAATCGCACAAATTCTTCTGACGAGATTGTATGATTTTTTTCATTTTATAGATTTATTTGTAGGAGAAACCGGTATAAATTCACTATGGGGTGTGGGCGTATTTTATTCAAAAAAGTTTGTCGTTACCATAGTTTAGCATATCGTCAAATGTCAAAACAATGAAACCATTGTACGTCCTTTTCTACAAAAATATTTATATAAAATTGAATGAATTATTAATATTCGAGAAAATCTCTACTACTTTGTCCATTTAACAGACTTTCTATCTCCAAAAATAACAAAGATACCCATACAGTCCAACGTCAAATGGGAAGTTTTCTAAAAGAAAGAATTCAGTTTAAATTTTCGCTAATAGGTCTGAACCATCGATAAAATAGATAGCTAACTGGGATACAAAATTTTCGGACATCAAAAATAGCGCCATCTGAAAGGGTTCCCCCGCAACTTTGACGTTTAAACGGCGGGAAAAATTTTAATATTTTGTAAAATAAGCTTATCATTTTAAATTTTATTTAATATTTCCTTTCTAATAAATATTGTCGTTTAGAATATTTAATAAAAAGTAAACATTTTCCTGCACTTTAACTTTTAGCTATTTGAACAAAAAGAAACAAATATAATTAAATGGTTAATATTTATTTATGTTTCTGTACATGAGTACATTTTATGAATACTTACAAAACATTTAATATTTAATTTCAAAAATAAAATAATTTTGAGGTCATGTGCTGGTGCTGTTTGAAGAGTTCAAAGGTACTTGGGATATTTTATTTTTACAACAGTTGCAAATCATTTGTTCAAGTTCCAAGTTAGAAATTATTCTTGGTAAAAATTCACTATTGATTGTATATCAGGCCATAATACTTAAAATTTTAACACAAAAACACACACCGAAAAGCCCAAAAATAAAAACGAAGTTAAAAATAGAAGTATGATGGTGACATTGCCATGACATTACTTCCAAAGCTTACTATAAAATTATAATTTTTTAAAATTATGCAAAGTTAAGAAAATTAAAGAAACAATTCAAAAAATGTAATGGATTTTTTACTTTTGAAAAATTGATTTATTTATCCAAATTTTTATTTATTTTATATTTTTTGATTAAGGGGAAGCATAGAGGGGTAAGGATTTGTAAAAAAAGTTTCCTAAAAAACTAATAAAGCAGCGCCATCACGTAGGGGTCCTCGCGAACTTAGGGAAAAAACTTTTAATATGGGAGATTCCCTACCCTGGTCTGAACAAAATGACACTACATATTCCCGAGACCAAAATGGAACGATTTAACTAATTTTATCTTTAATCTTTATCCAAAAGTGTGATTCCTCTTGAAAGTTATTGTTATTTAAAAACATAAGATTTTCAAAATCGATATAAACACATAAAGAAGCACTTTTGGATTGATATTAGAGTAGTTAAATAATTTTATTTTGGTCTCAAGAATATGTAGTGTTAGTTTGTACAGACCTTTAAAGAAATATTATTATATTTTTCCAAGGTTAGGTTTTGTACCACTTGCAAATCATTTTTTTTCTACCTAAACTAAAGGTGATAGAAAAATTGTGTAAGAGACAAAAAAAGTTTATAATTATACTGTTTAGCTACAAGGAAAATTTTATGATTTTTTATTCAGCCATTAAAAAATTATAAGAAATTTTGCATGTCGCTGTATAAGTAAAAATATAGATATTATCTAGAAATACCCTTTCGTTTCCATAGCCACATACCAAATTTTATTATGATCGTATAGCAGGACCGGCCAACAAACAGGAATTCCAACTTAACTAACCTAACCTAACATTGAATCAAATCAGCGACGCTGTATTTTCCTATCCATTTGAAGTTGTTTCGTTGTTAAAAAATTGTAGATCGTGATTTCGTTTAAAAAAAATGCAATTTCCGAAAATTTGAACTTTAATGATATCTAAAAAAAAATACTAAAGCCACTAAAAGCCCCTTTTCAAAATAAAAATTAATCAAAATTTATTTACATTCATCCATGTCAATTGAACACAAAATATGTGTGCGCAGAATGCAACTTTAAATTAAGTTTTTAATTAATATTTTGTTTCAAATTTTTTTATATTTTTTTGGTGTAATAAATTTTAATTTATTATTATTGATATAATGAAATATTAACAATAAAGGCATGTCCCTAAAATTTTTCCTAGAATGAAAAGAATGAAAGGGCGAAAAATATTGGTTTGCCTCAGAGGGTGCCCTGCCAACCTCCTTTAGTCCCTTACGAAGCAAAATCGGACATATGTACATGTTTATTCGAACTTTTCTTATTATTTTGATGTTTACCTACTAGCTTAATTTGTACCATATATGTATCATACTTGATTTTATCTTTTTTCTTTAAGTTTTTAATAATGCCATACTAAAACTACTGAAATAATCCTTAATGATATGTATAATTTATATTAAATTATTATTATTATTATCAAAAATACAAAATAATAATAACGTTGTATGCAGTGGGGGCTGTGAAAATTTAACAAGGGTCTCGCGATTTTTTGGGCGTCTCTAAGAATGTGTTTTTTAACGAGGGACTTCCCAGTATGCCCCACATGCATTTTGTTTGCATTCATCATAAAAGAAAAAAAGGAAAAAAAAATTTTTTTTTTTTGAAGATATATGTAAATTAACATCTAAATAAAACAGTATTACATGAATTTCACTTTTTATTTTGCTCACTTTGTAAGCAAAAACATATAAAAACTTCAGTTTTTTTATAATAAATATATTGGTATATCTCGAGGTATATCTTCAAATAACGTAAAATATATAAAATAAAATTAGCTAGCACGCTTTCGGATTAAACATCCATCGTCAGGCTAAAAACAAATATGGTTAATACCCAAATTCTGGTCAAATCATTTAAGTTTAAAGGCCTTTAAATTTAAATTTGTTATATGGGTTGTAATGGACAATTTCCATAGTTACCTTGTTTGTTTTTAATTAAAGGCCTTTAATTTTGACCAGAATCTGCCTATAAATAACACATAATAATATAAAACAGAAATAAATACCTATAAAAATATAAAACTCTTATAAAGATATTGCAAAGGGCGCGTTCAAAATTATGGTTAAAATTATTAATATGTACTGCAAATTTAGAATCTGTTTTACCCTTACGAATTAAGATGTTCCTTAATTCTTAGATCGAAATTTCGTCCAGTTTGTCCACAATATTCCGCGCCACAATTACAATTTAATCTGTAAACTCCACTCTTATTAAATTTATAAAAGAAAGGGATCGATAAATATGGCAGATTTGAATCTAAATTAATATGAGAAAGGGTCATTTCTTTCCGAAAACAAGAATTTTTCATATTTGTAAAAGTTTTAATTAAAATATCTTTTGGAAAATTATTAATGAAGCCAATATAAAAAATAATTTCCAATTCATTTTTAAAGTCATTGTAATTTAATGGAATGTTAAAAAGTCTAAAAAATGAGAAGTTAAAAAATGCTAATTTATGTGATACCGGATGATTAGAAAAATAATCAATACAATCAATCTGTATGTGTTGGTTTACGTTAAATACTAAAATTTAGATTGTTTGATTCAAGATTTCTAGAAACTAAAATATCTTCATATGTAAATTTAATTTTGGGATGGATAGAATTTAGAAAATTAATAGTGTCAGAAATATTATATTATAGAATATAAAAAGTATAGAAATAAACTGAATGAAATAATAAGAATAACAAAAGAGAATTATTTTAAAAATGAAATTAAAAAATGTCAAAATAATTTAAAAAATATCTGGAAAATAGCAAATGAAGTAATTGGGCGAAATTCAGAAAAAATAGAAATTAAAGAAATTATTCATAATAATAATATAATTACAGAAAAATCTCAAATTTCATCAGAATTTAACGACTACTTTATTAATATTAATCAAAAAATTATAAAAAATATTAATAAATCGAATAAAAACTTTTTAGAAATGATAAAACCTATATTTAATACTTTATTTATACAACCTATTTCAAATAATGAAATACGAAAGTATATTATACAATTAAGAAATACATATTTCTGATCCATTAAAAATATAAATAGATAAATAGATGTATTGAAAATGGTTATTTCCCTGAAAATTTTAAAGTTTCTAAAATTAAACCTATTTTTAAATCAGAAAATAAAAAAGATACTTCAAATTATAGACCTATTTCAATTTTATCAAATCTATCGAAATTATTTGAAAAACATATACCGGGTGGAAATGAAACTAAGGCCACCCCTGGCATTTCTTTATTTATGGAAATAAAAAATTAAAATTTTAGTATCTTATATGATCTAAGAAAACAAATTTTATGGATCGAATAAATCTTTCATTTTACTTCCGGTTTATCAGGAAATGGCACCCACTTTGTTATTTTAAATGTAACCCCCTGATTTTTTCTACGCAAAATCAAACATTGGTTAGTTTTTAGTATGTTTATGACAAAAAAATTTTTTTTTTCAAAACTTTAAGAAAAAATGTTGAATTTTTTTTTGGTAAAAAATTTGAGTAAAACCTACAAAAACTATTTTTAAATAATACAAATACGTAAAATAAATTGTAATTTATAAAATTTATTTCACCGTTGTTGAGATATTATTTTTTTTAATTTTCAAGAAGCGTTTTTTGGAAATATCTTTACTTTTTTAAATGGGATGATATAAGGGCCACCCCCTAATTAAATAGAGGGCTTTTTTCCGGTTACTGTGATATCCCATATGTATGTTTAAAAATAGTTTTTGTAGGTTTTACTCAAATTTTTTACCAAAAAAAACATACTTAAAATTAACCAATGTTTGATTTTACGTAGAAAAAATCAGGGGGTTATATTTAAAATAAGAAAGTGGATGCCATGTCCTGATAAACCGGAAGTAAAATTAAAAATTTATTCGATCCATAAGATTTGTTTTCTTAGATCATATTATATACTAAAATTTTAATTTTTTATTTCCATAAATAAAGAAATGCCAGGGGTGGCCCTAGTTTCATTTCCACCCGGTATATGAACAGTTTATAAGCTTTTTTAAAAGATACAATATTCTTCATAAAAATCAATTTGGATTTGTTAAAACTTCAAATACAAATGATGCTTTAGCCTATTTAATGAATAAAATTTATAATAATTTTAATAAATCAAAATTATCTGTTGGACTATTTCTTGATTTACAAAAAGCATTTGATTGCGTAAATCATGATATTTTATTTAAAAAAATGGAATTTTATGGTATAAGGGGTTTATCTAAATCATTAATGGAAAATTACTTAAACAGAAGATTTCAAATTGTGGAAGTAAATGGATACTATAGTAAAAAACGTGAAATTAATTGTGGGGTTCCGCAAGGTAGCGTACTAGGACCATTGCTTTTTAATATTTATATTAATGATTTATTAAATTTAGCTGAAGAAAATATAGATATTATTTGCTATGCGGATGACACAGTGATTTATTTTTCAGGAAATACTTGGAATGATATTTTTAACAAAATTAACTGTAAAATGAAAGAAATTAAAGACTGGCTAAACTGTAATTATTTATTATTAAATAATGATAAATCCAAATTCATGTGTTTCACTCCACATAATAAAAATACAACGAATCAGATAAATACCGGGTGGAAATGAAACTAGGGCCACCCCTGGCATTTCTTTATTTATGAAAATAAAAAATTAGAATTTTAGTATCTTATATGATCTAAGAAAACAAATTTTATGGATCGAATAAATCTTTCATTTTACTTCCGGTTTATCAGGAAATGGCACCCACTTTCTTATTTTAAATGTAACCCCCTGATTTTTCCAACGTAAAATCAAACGTTGGTTAGTTTTAAGTATGTTTATGACAAAAAAAAATTTCTTTTCAAAACTTTAAGAAAAAATGTTGATTTTTTTTTGGTAAAAAAATTGAATAAAACCTACAAAAACTATTTTTAAACAATACAAATACGTAAAATAAATTGTAATTTATAAAATTTATTTCACCGTTCTTGAGATATTATTTTTATTAATTTTCAAGAAGCGTTTTTTGGAAATATCTTTACTTTTTTAAATGGGATGATATAAAGGTCACCCCCTAATTAAATAGAGGGGTTTTTTCCGGTTACTATGATATCCCATATGTATGTATTAATTTCAAATTTATACCTGTAATTAATTTTTTATCGAATTAATTTAACATCAATTTATTTGAAAAAAAATATTTTTTTGTCATAAACATACTTAAAATTAACCAATGTTTGATTTTACGTAGAAAAAATCAGGGGGTTGTATTTAAAATAAGAAAGTGGATGCCATTTCCTGATAAACCGAAAGTAAAATTAAAAATTTATTCGATCCATAAGATTTGTTTTCTTAGATCATATAATATACTAAAATTTTAATTTTTTATTTCCATAAATAAAGAAATACCAGGAGTGGCCCTAGTCTCATTTCCACCCGGTATAATAATACATGAACCAAATTGTAAAAATCATTGTAATAACTGTTCCATCATAAATAAAACTGAATCGTTAAAATATTTAGGATTATATATTGATCAAAATTTAAAATGGAATATTCATTCAGAATATATAGAAAATAAAATAAGACAACTAAATTATGTATTTTATAACATAAGAAATATTTTCAAAATTAAATATTTAAGAATATTATATTTTTCATAAATCAATCAATACAAAAAAATATCAATATCAATCAATACTTCTTTTTAAAAAGTATTTTAAGCCATGAATAAAAATATGGGATGTTACATTTAAAAAAACAAAGTTCATGGTGTTTCCGGTGAAACCGGAAGTGATTTCGAAAATAAAAAATGCACATAAAATTTGTTTTTTTGAACCATATAACATAGCCAAATTTCAAATTATTCTATTCATAAATAAAAAAGTTATAGAGGTGACCCGGTTTTCATTTCCACCCGGTATATGTATTTGTAAACATAAAAAATAAATAAATAAAAAAAATAAATAAATATTAGTATTTTTCTTAATGATACAAAAAACATCATCAACATATCTACCCCAAAATAAACATCGATTACTAAATAATGGGTTAGAAAAAATTAAACTTTCGATATGATTCATAAATAGATCAGCAAAAAGAGGTGAAAGTTGATGTCCCATTGCTAATCCACTATTTTGTACATATAAATCATAAATCATTGTTAAAAGTGAAGAAATTTTGGTAAATAGATATTTTAGTTAATTCTGAAATTGTTTCAGCTACATCATCATCTACAAATCGCAAATTTACAAAAATTTTAAGAAGGGGCTCTCGCGAGTCCCTTCGAGCCTCCTACGGCACGCCACTGGTTGCATGATAACTTATAACATTACTAAAATACACAAATGGCGGATGCAGAATGCACCTAACGACATAACTAACGAGTAAAAGATAACATGGCTTGTGAATTAGGTAAACGAATATGCACTAGATGGCGTAGCAATTTCTACTAAGAGCAATGCTACTGCTGCACCTTTATAACGTCAGGTTGTCCTCTACTAAATTACTCTGGTTTCTCTTCAAAGCGAATAAATCTTTCGCCTTTTACTAAAGATTTCCGTGGAGAGGAACAACTCAAATGAGTCTAAAATAATTTTTTTAATGCCTAGCTTTTAGCTGGGCTCCTAAAATTACAACACTTATAAAATATAACTCTACGCTGAACATCGGGCGGCTGGAATTTAAAAAAGGAAAGGTAATTTATGCATTTTTATTGCGATGAATTGGATAAATAATTTATTAATTTACCAATCTAAAAATTGTGTTACATATTAGGCGATGTTACAATTTGCAATATAAAAATTACATTGGAAATAAGTCATAAGTTTCTATGATTCATCCAATTAAAGAAAATTGTGACACACTCCGGGATGAATTTTTAAATTATGGGATCTTTGACCTTTGATCTTTAAAATAACTATATTCTCTAATTGTACACAAATGATATTTGACAAATAAATGTAGATAAAAATTAACAAAATAATAACTAATAACCCGGGCGTAACACTTTATACTTTTATTAGAACAGGGAACGGCCGATACACACGGTTCGGGATACAGACAGGGCCTAGGCAAAACCCTAGGCAAAACTATTCTTCGGGCCTCTTCATAAATTAAAATTTGACCTGGAAATATGTTTTTTGATGACTTAGGGCGTTTAAGTGGCGAAAACCGCTTCGACTGATTTTTTTTTTAATACATCTCTCCAATACATTTTTTTTTCAAAATTGTTTTTTAAGTTCTAAATCAATTCGTCCTTCTTTTTTTGATCTGAAAACTAATTTAGAAATAGATAATCTATGGTCCTGAGAAGTTTCATGTTCTTTCAATCGCTGGTGTATATTCTTCCAGTCAGTATAACCTAAAGGTGAATAATGTGCATTCTTTGGAAAACAATTTACAGACATAACAATACACACAATTCCCCCTTGTTATTGAGTATATTATATTACCTTCGTGGGGCATTTGCCTTGCTACGGGCGCTAGTTTGTAATACTTTGATAGATGGCGCTCAATTATTCTACTCAGTGAAACGTTGTACGGTTCTATTTATAAGATTAAATTATTTTTGTGAAAGTTATCGCTTCTCGGCCTATGGCTAAGATCAAAGTGTAGTATCTGTTCTTATCAGCTTAATATCTGATACGACCCGCATGCGGGTCCAGTATATTAAACTTATTTTTGGGAACAGATGGAAGGTAGGAGCTTGCTCCACTTCTGTCACGGGTTGGCCTTGCATTGCAGTACCGCAAGGATCGGCCCATATTAAAACACAACACATAATTCAATACTCGAGTCTCGAGTGGCAAATCCTAGAGTTTGAACATTCAAAATACAGATATATTACTGAATGTCAAGGCTAAAAGGTCCTTTGTTCGTAGTCATTATTAAGTTAATATCGATTTTGTTCTATAAAGCTGTTGACCTTACAAGACCAACTGTCAATATTATTGATATTTATTGACACCCATATTAAATACTATAGGATAGGGGGTATAATTACTATTATTTCAATATACCCCTTAGATTGCAGATCTTAGAGCTACCTAAGGTTTGTTTTTAATTTTTTTATCCCTACTTTGTAATAGAATGTCCGGTAAGTAAAGTGCGGATTTCAGAACAGAAGGCGTGTTTGAAATACGAATATCTCATCGGATATATTTTTTATCAATTTGTTGCAATTTCATGTATTTATAATTTTTTCATAAATTTATTTTTGATGTTTTAACAGTAATTGTTTTGCTTTGTAATTAGTCTCCTACAGAAAATATTATGCATTATGCTACCCAAACAACACGAAAATTGTAATCTCGAGGCATTTATAATAATCATTAACTAACTATAGGTACAGTAATACAATTTATTAAATAATAATAATAAAAAATATTGTATAATTTTAATGCGGATAAATAATTTTAAAAACCGCTTTTACACTTTGGGATTTATGGTTATTTTTTGTTCCAATGTCAATAGATGGCGCTCAAAACTTCTACTCAGAAGTATGGTGTTGCGTTGGGTTTAAAACGTGAGGGGAAGTTGCCGAAATCATACTTACCTGGCGTAGGGGTTACCGTGATCAACAAGGCGGTTCCCCCAGGGTGAGGCCCTTTCATTGCACTTCGATCGGGCTGACCCCTGCGATTATCCCTAATGTGGATAACTCGGGCGCGTAATTTTTGGTAGTCGGGACTGCGTACGCGCTGTCCCGGTCATAATAACACAACACATAAATAGTAATTATTTAATATCCAATTAGAAACAGTGAAAATTAGACAAAATTGTGCTTTTGATGACTTTTGTCGAGGATCTTTTTAAATCTGCCTAATATTTTTTTTTGTTTGTGTCTTTCTCTTCCTTAGTAACATCAGTTTATAGCGTTAGTTGCTAGGTATTTTTTATTAAATGATTA
This sequence comes from Stenus bimaculatus, assembly GCA_963971135.1. Classification (NCBI taxonomy): domain Eukaryota; kingdom Metazoa; phylum Arthropoda; class Insecta; order Coleoptera; family Staphylinidae; genus Stenus; species Stenus bimaculatus. The sequence goes on along the minus strand of OZ020180.1, from coordinate 68,927,943 downwards.
AAAATACCTAGCAACTAGCCCTATAAGCAATAGGAGAATTCGCGTCATCATAATATTATGAAAAGGACCATGCCGACTTTATATGGGGTTTTGGGCCCAACTATAGAGCTACAGTTATATGTTCTAAATGGCAACCTTGCAAAAATTTTTTACTTTGACAGCTGTCAGTTTAATTTAAATTTGAATTCAAGACAATTATTTCCTTTCTTCAAATTAAAATAAAATTATGCCTTTTGTAAAGTGTTTTGGATGTAATTCCTACATAAATAACAAATCCCAATCCCGACATGCTAATAATCCAGCGTATGAATTTTTTTTAAGACATCCGTAATCAACTTGGCATCGAATGGATTATACTTAACCGAGATGCTCGAATTTGTAAAAATTGTTTAAAAGCATTACCTCGCCAGGGTAGGAAATTGCACTTAGTATTATATATAGATATTTAACATTTAAGAAAAATGCAAAACATATTTATATTATTTTTGTGTTACATATTCAACCCTATTCCGTATCCAAAAGGTTATTATAATAGCTCGATGTTATGTTATCATAACATATTAAAAGTGGTTAAAATATTGTTATGAATAACATTTTAACTATGGGGTTGGGCGGGTTATTTTATTTATAACAATGCCCACCCTATCCAGTAGTTAAAATGGGTATTTTTCAGCCGATTCGATTCGTCGAATAGAGCAACGTTCTGCTGTTAATGTTTTAAACCATCGAGAGAATGATGACCTTATTAATATATTAATTTCAATTTTGATTCACCAGCATTAAACGAAAGTGATTACACTTGTCTGACTGGTGTAAACAGTGCCCAATTTAATGCAGTATTTAATTCTTTGGAAAATACCATACCAAGAAGACATATTTCAAAGAGAAATTGTCTTGGAATTTTTTTAATGAAATTTGATGTGATCCTTCACAGCAAATAATATCCATGATATTTGGTCTAAGACCAACTCAGAGTTCACTTATCAGTGAGATTTTTCATGATGTAAGGATTAAAAATTATTCTTTAATGGACGAGAATAAGAGTACAAGACACTTTTGGCTACATTAGTTTACGTTTTGAATTTTACATAAGTTTAAATCACTTTTCTGCAAAAATCTTAAACAGAAATCTAAAATGCAAAAAATTAGCTATTTTGCAAAACTTGTACTGTTATTCCCACCCATTAATAATTATTAATAACGTAGTTACTTATTTTGTGTTGTATGTATTCTAAATTATATGAAATAGCCTGATAATCTCAGAAGCGAAAGAGCACTAGCTATATTATTAAATCTATATTTCATAAAGGCACCATTTTTAATTGAACTTAATTATTAATTAACAATTTTGTACTATTAGATTCTTTCGAGTTTAATGACCAATTTCGTTCCTACTTATCTCGGCTATAACCACATTACACGGGATGAATATCAAATGTTCATGGTACCGCTACTTCAAATCTTTTATGTACAGTTAATCCAAATTCTGTGGTTGTTCTGGTAGATTGTACATACCTATCCATACAAAAACCAAGGGACCATCAATCACAAAGGATGACGTATTCAATTCCAAAAAGAGAAAACCTGCTCAAGTTTTTCGTGGCAGTTGCACCTGATGGGTTTATTTTAAATGTTTCTGGCCCGCATGCTTGTGATGGAAGAAACAATGACTCAGGAATATTTAATGCAATGGTTAATGAACCGGTACATTACAAATATATATAAACGATTAACCTCGGGGTTAACTCACTTATATTTTTTAATAGGATGGATTTTCCAATTTCTTCCGTGAAAACGATACTGTTATTTTTGACTGAGGTTATCGTGATTCTGTAGCTTTATGCAATAATTTAGGCTTGAATGTTTTTATGCCATCTTTCATTACTCCTGGAAACAGACAACTCACTACACAGCAAGCAAATAATTCGAGGTAAAAAAAGTATTATCATGTATAAAATAAAATATAATTTAAAAAAAATTATTATTAACACCTATTCCAATTTTTATTTCATAAGGTACTTATTTGTACAACAGTTCAGATCCAGTAATAAGCAGATTTTTGTTTAAATACAATCTTAAAAATGTTTTTACCTTACGTTTTATATTATAGGCATCTAAAACAGCTCAACTTTGTAATTTATTTTACATTAAAAGTAGTTGATATTGTCTTTAATAGGATTGGCCCTTACTCCTTTTAATAATTTAAAATCTATTAACTAAATAATCTATTAATCACAATTTTGCACTACAAAATACTTTCAGATTAGTAACAATGCTTAGATGGGTTATAGAAACAGTTTTTGGCAGATTGCAAAACAAACAGCATATACTGAGAAACACTTGCCCGAACAAATATGATATGGACACTATAGGAAATATTTACAAGGTTATATTTATTAGTGAATTTATGATAAAAAATAAATATTTGATTTCAAATTCAGGTTTCTAGTGCTCTTTCGAATGCCTTTTTTCTCCAATAAACCTGAATGGTACCGAAGATGAAAATTTTTGTAGGGTTGTATTAGAGCGATTAAATTAGCCTAATCATCTTTTAAACCGGGTAATTGAAGAAAACTTAACCCGAGGGCATCTACAATGACCAGTTGTAGATGCATTTCAAGATCATCAAGATTTTCCCATTTTATCAGAAGACGCTGTCCAACATTTGACCCTTGGAACATACCAAATTAAACTTGCCTATGCCTACACGTCTTCCCATATGCAAGAAGGCAATTATTTAATTCGACTACATCTTCAACCTAATCAATATGATGGTGAACACTTGTTACGAGCATCCATTCCATCTAGGTACCTACATTAAGTTGATTAAATCTTTTAGTAATTGAAATTACACTTTCTAATTGAAAGCATCACATACCACCTCCTTGAGTTCACTTCATATTGTGCAATGGAGGGAACTCATTTGCTGCTTGGTACAAGTTCAATACTGCTTAGTATATTAACCACCCGTAACACCATTCTACTTAGTAATATTTTTGGTAGATTTCAAGGTGCAATTGAAAGGAAATGTTTTGTTTCATTCAATTCCTACCTAAATGGACCTGAATCAATTACTGGATGGGCATGTATGTGCAAATCTGGCGCTAGAGTGTTGGGAATGTGTGGACATATAGCCTCCGTAATATGGTTTCTTGATTATGAACGCCATCAACCGAATATTAAATATCCTTCCAAGGAAGTGTCGGAGAATATAATTGATGTAGCTGGTTTGAATTTATAACGTGAAAATATCATTAGTCTCTTAGAGACTAGTGGATTAGGCCTACAGGGGAACCACTTTAAAAAAAACATGCCCCGTACTCTACCTCAGTGGTGGTGTGGAAATGAGTACATTTACATATTATACCTATTTTGAAAACTAAACAATAAAAAATAACACCAAAACAGTTAGTTTAATTAATGCAACGGCAATAAAAAGGATAACTTTCTGTTATACGGTTTAATAAATCTTCAACTAAAAAGTTAGGTTAGGGTTGACTTTCTATTTTTTCAAGTGACATTTGTTACAGTGTTGCCATTTTGAACAAGAATTTGTTTAAATAATCACTTTTTAAACATTAATATCTCAAAAAGTGTTTTTTTTCATTGTTAAAACTTTGGGAAATTCATTAGTTTATGGTCATGTACAAGTGTGCAAATGGAGAATGCTGCGAGTGAAAATTGATTTTGGGCCCAGAGCCCGACACCCTCCTTTGGTATGTCAGTTAAAGGGGCTGAATGGGGTAGCTAATGTTTGTGGTGGAATATTTTTTCGAAATTGAAAAAAAAACACCCAAACTTATTAAATCACCATATTTAAAGGAACTTAAATATTGCAGAAAATTTTTTTTACTTTTCACAAAATAATTAATATCTTCGAAACTATCCATATTTATACCAAAATATTACCAAAACAATTGAACATGTTATCAGCAATTTGCTGCTTTGTGTTTTATAAAGAATGTTATAAATAATTGTGATTTTCTTATAACAATAAATATTATTATTAATAAAAAAAATCATCTTTAGAGGTTTATAACTCTTCAAGGGTAAATGAATTTTGTCATATCGACTTATTTTTAGCTAGTATCACCAGTTAAGTGTTATCGGTCGACAGTCGACACCCTGTATATTTGCATTTTCGAGAGCTAAAACGGGATATTCATGTATGAGAAATAACCTATTCTACATAAAATATAAAAGATGAATAAAGTCAAAAATTGGATTTGACGTGTTTTTGCACCAACCAATTTGGTTTTACTAGGTGCTTACCAAATAGCCTACGTACTGTATCCATATATCTAAATAAATTTTAATAAAATAATTGTGTCAAAGCGGATTATTTTATTTTCTGTGGGCATTAAAACAACTTTTATAATAGATCATTTTATTAAAAATGAAGTATATATACAAAAATGTATGAATGTGTATATTATTTTAATTACTCATTAAAAATCAATGATGACTGGAGTATTTTAATTTTGGACAAAATATAATAACTGATAACAATCAATAGCTGTGAAACATGAAGATGTGCACCAAGATGACTCTTAAAGTTGAGTGTACGTTTATAGATTATGGTAAACTTGCTCAAATATTAGTATGTATTAATACATGTTAAATATTTATTGAAGCATTATTATATAATATGTATTGTATATTGTATTTTGAGTCTAATCTTTAAGTGCAAAATTTTTATCTCCTCTATATGTAAAACTTCAAAATTCATACACCTCTAAGGAACCAGCTTGTTTCTGCTAAATCTAACGAGATTAAAAAATGATAGGTTCATTCGCCATTAGAAATAGGGGAGAATGAACCTTTGCGTTAGTTTTAACAGAAAAAATATCTCTAGAGTGTTCGTACAAGTTTACTTTTTATACGAACACTGAAGATTACACGTTTATTTCTAAAAAGAAGTCATAGCACATTTTAAATAATTATATGTACAATCATGCAAAAGTGTAATAGTTGCAGGCATTTATTGAGCATTTATATTAAAACGTATATATTTGACCTTCATCATTACTTAAATTTGGCAAACTTGAATGGAGCAAGGTTACAATTATTTTATTAATTGTAAATATAAAAATATTAATGCTACTAAAAATTTTTAAGATCATTTTTTATGGAACCATCCAAATGTGATAAAAAAGGAGGCACAGAACACACTCGCTCAATTAGCGATTAACAGTAGTGTGTTATTAAAAAAGAAATATGTTTAATGTTCAGAGCATATGAAAATACCTAAGTGCAATGCAAACCTATTCTAATAATTAATAACACAGAAATTACCTTTTTAATACAATAATTACAAAAAATAAATTATTAATTACACATATTCCTTAGCCATAGTATATTGTGGCAAACAATAAGTTGACGTAAAAGAGCTTAATGTGTGGTTCTTGTTTATTAAATAATTTATTTCGTTTTTAAATTCAAATTGTTAGATCAATTCCTTTTTGTCCTATTGGTGACTGCCTAATTTACTTAGAAAAGATTACTATCATAAAAAATTGACTAAATTGAGATTATATTTTGGCCACATTGAGTTAATCCATAACAATAAAAATTTAAGTATATTTATTTTCCTATTGGCTATGTAATCGGCCTTGCTTTAGTTTTGGCGTTAATGTCGTTACAGTTTTTGGTACCGTACCAACAATACGAACTCTATTTTGTCGGTTATCGCTAAATTGGGGTGGGGGTGCTAGAACAGCTTCTGACGGAACTGTGCAGGTACCATTTTCGCCAAATTCTGGAGGAGGGGGTAAACAGAACTCTTCTTTCTCATCCGTATCTTCTATGGGTGGTGGTAACTGTGCTAATGATACTGCATGGCGTGTCATCATCCCTAAAAGAAACAATTAATTAGGTATTAAGCCAAAAAAATCATATCTCAAAAAGAAGTTAAATAGTATTATTAGCCTTTTTAATTTAAGATTAAAATACCGTAATAATTATGTTAAATCAATAAAATTGAAAAATTCTTCAATCTTTATTTAAATAATAATAACGCAATTACTTTTTATTTATCTTAATCACTGGCATAACTACACCTTTTCCAATTTTATTTCAGAAAAGATCAATTGAATTTCAGAAGTCATCAACTGTACATCAGATTAGTCAATTGTGTTTCAGAAAGCATCCATTCTATTTCAGAATAATCAATTGTATTTCAGAAAGCATCAATTGTATTTCAGAAAAATTAATTTAATTTTAGAAAAGACCTTTTGTAAAATATCGAGGAAGTACATTTTTGATGAAATGTGAGTGCTGTAGTGATTCACATGCAGAATCACCGTCAAAAACTGTTGACTTCCTCATTTTTTAATTGGTCTTTTCTGAAATACAATTGATGCTTTCTGAAATACAATAGACTATTTTGAAATCGAATTCATCTTTTCTGAAATACAATGTGTAGAATTATTGCACCTTTTCGCAGAAATTAATAAGAACTCAAAAATCGAAGAAAAGGGTATAAAAATACAAAACTTTTAAGTAGTTGATAAAAACAATGATACAAAAATTATTTATTTCAGTATGGACCACCTGAGGTAATGCGGGCCATGGGCTTCCTATATTTAGGCCACTGTATTTGGTAATATTTTGGAAATAAAGGACCCATAAGAATACCCTGAAGTAAACATAAGGGTTATTTACAATTATTATCGTAATCTATTATTATGAGTCGGCACCATTCGAAAGATATTCAAACATAAAGGAAAAAAAACGTCCTATATTTTGAAATAACTTTGAAATGTTTTGGGTTACGACTATTCAAATTCTGACCGTATCCATTGGCGTAGCTAGAATAATTTTCTAGGGGGGTCCTGGCCCCAAGACCACTTTCCAAAAAGAGAACCAAATAAGAAAATTTTGAAATAAATTTACTAAATATACATCCTGTATACTTTTTTTACAGACTTACCCTGAGTTTGTAAAAAAAAGTCAAGCTTGACACATCAAATTATGTTTGTAATTTTGGACATTTTGCGTCATTTAAAATATATGAGAAACGGACACGTGATGTCATCTCATGTATTTTAATTGGAAACCCACAATTTTAAGTAAGCAATTTGAAAAGCACTGTATATTTGCACAATTTCATTAAATTCAAGATTCAAGAAGGTAAAAGCATTGTTCCATTTTCAAAAAAAAATGCTGTACATGTAAAATAATGTTAGTATTTTCGTTCATGGCTAATTGAAAGTTTATTTGAAACCAAAATTGATAATTTTTCAATTTTTGATTGACTATGACGAGCGGAGACAAGTCAATGAAATTTTGCATCAGTATACAGGTTTAGACGCCCTTTAGATTTGATTAATTAAAATTGTGAGTTTCCATTAAAAAAAATGACATAAATTCACAAGAATTTGAAATGATGTAAAATGTCTGCAATCACAAATAGAGATTATTGTGAAAATACTGGGGGGTGGGGGTACAGGGGAATCTTGTGTGGGCCTTGTGACTGAGATAAGACCATCAAGTTTAAAATATTAAATGAAATAGCACAACTTATTTATTAATTGAAATCTACGTAATCTTCTAAATCCAACGATACCACATAAGTCATATTTTTTAATTTACGTTTAAGGTTTAAAAATTTTTTGAAAATAACATATCCATACATTTTATCACATAAAATGCACTTTACTAAGCACAAATGGCACTCAAATTTACCTTATTTTTCATAATTTCTTGTTTCATTTAAATGTCGTAGCATGTGTTTATAAATTGTTTCATAAAATTCATAAAATATTTTTGTAAAAAAATATTCAAAGAAAATGTCACTTATGAAAAATATGGACACTTCCATTTAAGATTTCAAACTTGATAGTCTTGATGTAGAAAAACAAAGTCGCAAATAAATGTAAATTTTTAAACTTTAAAACATTTATATGAAACATTTTTTGATTATTAAAAAAAGTTATAGCCTTTGTGCAGGGCTTTTTCCGCACCCTGTATAATAAATTTTATAAATAATTCTACTTTGTAAAGGCCATTTTAGACGGGCATATTTTTATGGGCAGTTGCATCTGAGTCGATTTGGGAACAAAATTTTGGTAACAAAACTAAACAGGCCTTAATTGAATTTTTGTGAATTCGTTTAAAATGGTACAATTAGTCGAATAAGATTAATTAATAATTAATCTCATTTTTTATTACTTTGTTTTTTCAATCTTTAATTTATTGACTCCAAATTTAGTTTTTAATTTTTTTATCAAAATGATGGTTTTTAAAAACCATTGATTTCTTATATTACGGTTACTTCGATATATTCCCCAAAAGAAATTTTATGGCTTGTTGAAAGTTTGGAAGAAATCAGGAAGCCAGATAAAAACACAAATGTTTAAATGTGTTAATGTTTAATCTTTGGATAAATGCATTTAAAAATAAAATAATTATTTTTAAAACATCACTGTTTTAATAATTGCCCCACAGTTAAAAAAAATAAAGATATAATTACAAAAATATAAAATATATGGTTTCAATTAAAGGCAAAACTCAGCACCAACTTTTTAGTTTATTGAAAGTTTGGAAGAAATCAGGAAGCCAGATAATAACACAAATGTTTAAATGTGTTAATGTTTAATCTTTGGATAAATGCATTTAATAATAACATTATTTTCTCTGTAGTTAAAAAAAATAAAGATATAATTACAAAAATATAAAATATAATATTTTAAAATAAAACAAATTTGATAAAAAACTAGATAAAAGAAAACATTAAATAATATACAGAAATATCAAAAAGTCAATATAAAAAAATTTAAAATATATAATAAAAGATAATAAATAAAAATATAAATAAAGAATTATTTGAATTACAAAGTTTTTTAATCTTAATTGTTATAAATTTCACTTTGATTTGAAATACATTTTTGAAAATGAAATGTAGTAAGTTCTCCTTTTTATAAACAATTTATTATTTTACTAAAAAAGGCAAACTTTGATTTTGTTATAGTATCTATTTTATTCTATTTTTTTTTGGTGTGTCAGTACCTTGAAATTTCACATATGTATAAATTTGATACTCTTTTAATTTGTCTATAAAAATAAATTTGAATGATTTTTATTGAATTCCTTATTGAACTGCGAAAACTACTTACTAGTAATTTACAACAAACATCTCTACCCCCCTCAGAACCACCCTCTTTTTTACATGCTTTCGTCAAGTATCGAGTTTTGATGCCATAAAATTAACCCTTCTGGAACAAGTGCCGAAATTTGCTAAAATATTAAACAAGGATAACTTGATTTATTATATACATAAATTTGGTGCTGAATTTTCCTCCAACCGAATTAACAATATGCTTATTTTTTATACATATCAGTTTTTGGTAAATCTAGAATTTCGATTTTTACAAAATATTGAGTAATTTACCTTTATCTTAAAACCTACAAGAAAAATTCAGGAAACTATCTTGTTACAATTAAAAAAAAATTCAAAGCTCGTAATTAGATTTTTTTTTAGAAAAAATTGAACCAATTTACTCGGTCAATTTTTCATACTTAATACTTAAAAATGAATTATTTAACTCCTTCTTCTGAGTTATGACTTATGAATTAAAGAAAAAAAAAGAAATTTAATTTAATTATTTCACATTGAAAATCTTTTTTTTTTTATAATTAAATAAATAATATTTTAATAAAATTAAGCCAGTAATGTGTCAAATTACAATGTTAATTAAAATATTATTTAAAAAATACAAAAGTGACCAAATTATTTCCAATAAAATATTTTATTAGACAAAATGAATTTATTTTTGAAGTTTCCTTTTAAATTGCATATTTCTATTAGATAATAAAAATTTTATGTTTAAAATAATATTTTTAAAATATGTTGAAGAGTGTCGAACTGCAAAATTTTGTCGTATTGCAAATCTGTAAATTCGCAGAACGCAAAAATTTAGAACGTAAAAGTGGGGAACGCAAAAATAACCAAACGCAAAAATGTGAGGGGTGGGGTTGTCAGAAAGTGCGCCGCGGGCGATTATTTTTTTTAAATTGTCATTTTTCTAACACTTTAGAAACTCAACTCGGTATTGCCATCTTAAGAGCATCTTCCTAGACACCCGCGATAAATTTTCCGTTGGAGATAATAACAAGGAATAGAAAATCCATCCCACTTTTCTGGAGCTTCTTTGCAAATTATAAACAAATAACTGATAATTAATGCGAATCCCTAGAGGGCGCGCGAGTTTGGGAAAATCATGAAATCGAGCATTAGTTCTGCAGTCATAACTCAAGTTTCCCTCGTTAAATTTTCATTGTTTTTCAGATTTATAATCTAAATTAATTAGGCTACATGCTGCCAGAGAGTTCCCTTCTGCAACCTAGCACAAAATTAATTATAGGGGTCCAAAGTTAAGGTACTTTTAGATCATTATATTTTTTTTGTACATTCTCCAATTTTTTTTCCTTCTGGCAGGAATTAAAGAAATTACTTCTAAATCATCTACAAAAAAAATTATACAAAAATGTTGTTCGTACTAGCTTTTATGACTGCAGAACAAAACCACTATATTTTCCGTTTAGCAAATTGCTCTTAAAAAATTACTGTGTACTGTGTACTCGATGATGTTTTTTTTTTAAATTACCCGAAAGTTTAAGAATTTTACTAAAATCAAGAAGAAACAAAACAAAAGCTTTACTGCTTCCACTCGAATGAACCGGAAATCAGCGAAAACACAAAAATTATAAGAAATAAATGGCGAGCTAAGGAGTAGACTCATACATCTAAAATATTTCATGTCAGATAACGAGACTTTTGAAACTTTTGGGGAGAACACATCTTCCACGCTTAAAAAACAAAGTTTTTTGGATTTTGGCTTTTTAAGTAATTAAAAATTTTAACAACTGGTTCGCCCGAACCGACAAAATTTTAAGAAACGGTTCTGCCGAACCGGCTGAATCCCACCAGTGCATTAAATTGACGAACGCTAAAATATCGAAACGCAAAATCATCGAATCAGAAAGATCCCGAAAGGAATTGATTTGGAGAAACTGCTTACTATTAAATCTTTACGATTAAAAGGTAAATACAAATAGGTTAGGTTAGTGTAGGGATTTAATAATTTACAGTGCTTATACAAATTTTTATTCCGTTCGGGATCATTCTGATTTGACAATTTTGCGCATTTCGACATTTGTTTGTTCGGCAGTTTTACGTTCGACATTCTTGGATTCTACGAGCTTACGGATCGCCAATTCGACCTTTTAGCATTCTACACTTACAATAGACGGTTTTGCAGTAAAAGTCTTTAAGAATTTGGGATTCGACACTTTTATGTTCTACACTTTTACGGTCGACGTTTTTGCGATTCGACAATTTTTCGTTTCGACATTCTTGTGTTCGGCAGTTTTACCGCTGGGCGCTTTTGCGGTAGAAGACTTTACGGATTTATGATGTTCCACCATAAAAGTTGCCCAAAAAACCGACGTTCAGCAGATGTACCATGTACCGAAAAAAACTTGAAAAGTGTCTACTACAGATTACTAGTATTGAGTATCAGTGAACATTACCAGACGAATTTTTTTCCGCTTTTCAATTTTTTGTGATAAGAAATAAGAATCACAATCTTTAATTTTTGGTAGGCCATCATATAAAATACTACTGGTAAATACGTAATATGTTGAATTAGAAAGTAGTTACAATTTACAATTAAACAATAAAACACTGTTAAATACAACTGATTTAAAATCTAGAGCTAACACACAAATAAAACCATTAATAATTTTAAACTTCAACTTAGTTTATGCTTAATACACAAGATTTCTTTAATTCTTTTGTACAAATGATTGAAGTTTAGATTGTATTTAAATTTTAGATTGTAGCTTGGAAGTTAATTAAGCAAAAAAAGCTGAGGCTAAGACTTGCAAGTAAGTAATATATCATGCATGAAAAATTTGTGCAAAGTGTAGATACGTTTGTAATTTCAAATACCTGTTTGTACTCTTTGAGTTTTAGTGTGTGGTAATGTCATGCTGTTAACATCCTGGGATGATAATCTTTCAAAGTCCTGGGTGGAATTTGGCATGGAAATTTCTTGATCTGAACTTACGCCTGATGAGCTGTTATCACCATCCTCAAATACTACAGATTGTTTCTTCAAAAAGTCATCAGGATAAGATTTGGATGATTTTAAAAGCGATCTACCTTTCTGAATTTCATCCACACTCAAACTATGTGGTATAGAACTACTACCTGAACTACTGCCACTAAAAAAAGAATAAATAATATTTATAAAAAATAAATCAATAAATCAAAATAATACCTCGCATTACTATTGCCACTATTTTCAGTTGGTTGATTTTGTATATTAGTTAATCTAGAATTAAATTTCTTTAATTTTTTACTTTCTTCACCACTTTCAGATTCACTGCAACTGTAATCAGGTTCAGGTATTGGTGGTGTGCTCACCCCAGGACTCGAAACTCTCTTCTTTCTATCTTTTTTTGTACCTGCTATAGAATTGGATCGAGTAGTTTTATTTATAGGTTGAGCATACGGATTGGTGACAGTATTTGGAGGAGAATTTCCTGACTTATTGAATACTGAGTTTGCACGCATGCTGTGTGATTTTCTTACAGTTCGAGTTGAGTGTGAAGGTAAAGAACGCGATCTGTAACCTACAGTCTTTATGTCTTCTGGTGAAGCGTAGAATTTAGCTGGTGCTGTTGGTCTAAAGGATGATACTATGCCTATAATATGAAAAAAAAAGGATACATAATTTCTGAAATAACATCAAAATTTCCTTCATTTCTATTATTACTTTATGGTCTTTTGTTTTAAAAAAAATTTAATGCTCACAATTTTACTGTTTAATATTGAATTTTGTACGCAATAATTAATGTATTAAAAATTTATTAGTTATTACATGCGTGATAATTTAATTTCGTGAGTTGATTACTATAATAGTGGGTATTATTACACACGTTTCATGTATTATTCTAATTTCATGTGATGAAGTGGTGAATAAATAAAATAGAATACGTAAATTATATGCCTAAAAAATAAAAAAAAAATCAACCATACATGCAATGCAAATCATAATTAAAGTATTCATTCTGTAAGCAAGTTTATTTCATTGCTAATAATCTATAATCTAAAATTTAAACTCTTAAAACATGCTACATGCTTTTTTAAAAATATAAAAGTACTGATATTTTTTAAAAAATAAGCTAATTTTCGAGATCTTAGGAGGGCGGGGTAGTTTATTTTTTTTATTGTCCTATGTAGTATTTTACCTCAAAGTTTGAAATCTAACAGTCATTGAAATTAGTAAATAAAGACAAATCCGTAGATTTCTTAGAACGTCATCTCAGTTATGCAGTGTTTGCATTTTTTTTTTGGCCAAAAGACCAATTTCTTTTCGTCTGATTTAAAAAAAAATAAGGATCCTTCCACATAAAATTTTGAGTTTTTAAGCGGTGGGAAGACGGTAAATTTTCTGTTTGATTTAGATAAAGTTATCAAATTGGGGCTCCTTTGGTGGTGTCCACGAATACTTTATAATAAAGAAAAACTTCGAAATATTTTTAAAGTTAATTTTAATATACACTTATTATATAACGGTGCAAAATAATAAAAAAAATCTACAATAAAAACTGAACAACAATAATAGTATGTGTAAAAAACATTAATGAATACATACCTTCCTCACAATTTTCCTTATTTTTGAAGTTTTCGTATTCTGAAGAACTTCGAACATCCACCTTAACGAGTTGACCTGTTGGAGGTGGTGGTGGAGGATGAGTAGGAGGAGGCAGAGCCCTGCCTGTTCCCGTGCTGATATCTTCATTACTTCGATGAGGTTTCGAAGGAGATCGGTTTGAATTTAAAGCAGCTGCCAAATCTGGAGTACTGTGAAAATCTCTGTGGAGTTCTCCTGGTGATGAAAATCTTACTTTATTTGATCCTCTGCTTTTGCTGCGTTTCATCTCGGCAACACTTGCATAAACACGGTCTGAAATAAAATTTATTTAATAAACAAACCCTTGCAACTATAATTTAGTAGTATTGAATAATTAAGTACGTGTGTTGGCCAGGCCTGATCAATTTGAAGTAGCTTGAATTGTAGGTCAGTCATACTGCAATACTATTAGAGTACCGCTGGTGAGTTTTTATAGCCAAGAGCTTTAATTTATACAAAAAATTTCTGTAGCCCATCAAAGGGCTCGGAAGCCTAATTTATGTGAGGTGATACTGTACGAATGAGGCATTCAAAGGGAAAAGTGTGGAAAATTACTTTTAGCTGGTGAATTAATCAAATGGTTGTTGGGCCCTTGAAAATGTGAACTAGTCATTAAAGATGTTTGTTTATTCTCTCCTCCTCGCTGGCGTTCAAATAGTTCTTCCAATTCAGCAGTTGTAATTCGACTAGATGTAGGCCTCTGCCTAATAGATGCTGTTCTTGGTTGTGAGCTTACGGCATATTCTGCTTCAGACATATGATGCCCAACATTTGATCTCTTCAATTCTTCAGTCTCTTCTTTCTCTAAAGGAAAGCAACAAAAATTACCAAACATCTCTAAGGTAAATTAAAGTATTTACCTAATCCAGGTAATATGCTGAATGCACGTGCTTTTCCAACACTCAGGGTAGTCTTTGGGTCTCTTCTTGGTGGCATCGGCGCTGGTGTTTTTGCAACGTTTCCCCCATTATTGCCTACTTTCCTAGGTAAAGTGGCATATTGGCGGCTTAGTGGAATATCTTGATTTCCACTTTGTATAATAGTACTTTTACTGCTGGGTAAAGTACCACGGACGGAGGGATTACCTAACGAAACTACAGTCATCGATACTAGATCGCCCGACTTTCTTATAAGATCAACCACGTGCTCGTGTGAAGCAGATGATACATCTTCTTTGTTTATTTCCAATAAAAAATCTCCTTTTTTCAAGCCTATAAAATAATTAATTACGTTTCACGAATTATACGTAAGATCAATATATTACCAGCCATGTCAGCAACTCCACCTGGATCTACATCATCCAAATATTGCAGAGCAGGACATTTTCCTGATGGTGTTAACTCCATAAGTGGTGATGTAGCTTTGGCTCCTCGCAAAATAAAACCAAATCCTTTTCGGCCTCTATGAAGAACAACAGTGCGAGGTTCAGCAGTAAAACTTTCATTTCTAAAAACAAATTAATGTAATTTTTACAATTTTTTATTACAATCATTTACGTTTTCTTAAGTCTTGGTGCAGTTGCAAAATGCTTCGAATTACTTTCACGTCTGCCAAGTACGCGTTTATCATTGGAATCATTGATAGAGCTGTTCGTATTGTTTCTTACGACAATCATCGAACTTGATACATTAGGATGACGCAATTTAACTTCCTGAACATAGTTAGCAGGAAATAGACCACTACGACCTTTTCCTGACTTAACAGTTCCTTCAAGGAACCCATCATCAGTAGCAGCAGTTACTACAATACAAATTTTAGTGATTGATATTTAAATATCAGTGAATTACCTTCTATAATATCTCCTAAATTAATACTAATGTGGCCTTCTTCTTGAGCAGAGTAAGCTTCTATGCATACAACAGTTGTTCCGGGCATAGAAATACTGCCTGTTGTGGTATCAGAGTTTGCAGTTCCAACACCAGAACTATCACTAATAATGTCACTATCCACAAGACTTTTATCTGCAACACCCAGTGCAAGCACTGAGTTAATTATAATCAATTAAGAAATTAATTATGTGTTGGTTAATCGAGAGTGTGGTTATTTCAATTTCAAAATTAAAACCCAAAACTTCTTAAAAATAATTTTAATAAACGTTAAAAATATTTCAAAATTTAAAATTACATAAGCTGGAAAGAAAACTACACCTTTTCCAGTAGTATTTCAGAAATGATCAATTCAATTTTGGAAAGCATCAATTTCAGAATAGCCAATTTAATTTCCGAAAATATTAATTGTATTTCAGAATCAAGAATTGTAATACAGAATGCTGCATTTGAAAATCAGAATTCGTCAATGAAAGTATGATTTGTATTTCAGAAGTAGGATTTATGTTTCATTCAAAGTAAATTTTGTCGTAGACATTTTGGATTCCATATTCCATTGCTAAAGCAGTTGTAAGGTTAACAATACTGCTTTAATCTTAGAATAGATTATTTAAATTGGTTTTAACATTGCCGAATAAGCACCTAAGCATAATATTGTTACTGATGTATTGTTAAATTTCCAAACTACATTTTTGATGAATATTGTGTCTGTTGTGGTTCACCGTCAGTCACCGCCAGAAATTCTTGGCTTCCTCAAATTTTTAGAATTGTGGTCCTTTCTGAAATTAAATTGGTTTTCTAAAATACAATTGATGCTTTCTGAAATATAATTGATACTTTCTGAAAAGCAATCGATGTTTTCTGAAATTGATTTATCTGAAATGCTATTGACGTTTTATGAAATACAATTGATACCTTCTGAATTCTGAAATACATTTGATACTTTCTGAGTACCAATGATACTTTCTGAAATTTAATTGATTTACCTGAAATACTGATGCTTTATGAAATACTATTGGAAAAGATGAAGTAAAATTTATATGTATATGTATATCTTATAACGAGGAACAGTTTTTAATTTATATTGAAAATAGTTCTCTGTAAAATAATTAAATTTTGGAGATTCCTAATTGCTTGTGTAATTTGTTATTTTTTTAAAATAAAATAAGTTTACTTATCTAAGTATTTTATTATGTATGAGATGAATGAATGATCTTAATACTAATTGAGCCATAACAATTTTTAACATTGGCAGATATGCATATTTCATCATGCTTTTAAAAGAATTAATCAACACCTTTAAGAAGTTCCATTCGCATCAACATTGGTAATATTATTTTACTCCTAGTATGGGTCATTTAAAAAATAGTACCCAAGGCAAGATTTTATTCCTAAGTATGCACCAAAACGTCATCGTTTTCCGCAAATTCGTCAACATTTTTGTTGTTCATTTCGCACAAATGATGAAGTTTTGGGTGAATTTGAGTATTCAACGTAGAAACAAAATCTCACCTCTATTCTTTTTTATCTGATGTATTGCATAATTAATTTCCAAATTCTTGAATTTGAAAATAGACACATACACAAAGTTATTTTAGCAAACAACAAAAAATTCCTAGATTAGTGAGAATTTGGGTTTGCTGTTTTATAAAACGTTATTACCAATGTTAAAGATAAAGAGAAGATAAATGGTCATCTTACCTGTAATAATGCTGGCATTATCGGTGTTATCATTCCCATGGGGTAGATTACTGCCTTCGCTCACACTAGAGCTGGCAGAACTGTATGGGGCAAAGGATCTG
Source organism: Stenus bimaculatus (assembly GCA_963971135.1). Classification (NCBI taxonomy): domain Eukaryota; kingdom Metazoa; phylum Arthropoda; class Insecta; order Coleoptera; family Staphylinidae; genus Stenus; species Stenus bimaculatus. The sequence continues at coordinate 68,910,612 of OZ020180.1, read as the reverse complement.
TCACTAGGGCAAGGGGAAGGAGGTAAGGCAAGGCAATTCATGGACGGAGCTCGACTTAGCCAACCTATGGCAGATCGCCTTTTTGGATTGTAACTCGGTGCGGCACGGAAAACAACTGAAATTTACATTCTGGAGTTCTACATTTGTTCTTTACACATTAAACGGTTTGCAATAAATCTCAAGCTATTTGAGATTTTATTACCTATTACTGCACTGTACATCATATGTACCTTACCACAAATTTGACATGTTCGAGTAGTATCTATAATTGGTATTTTAAGCTGAGTTGTTTTCCTAGCTCTCACAGTTGTGACGTCACAATTGGGTCATGTGTGGGGATTTGCGAGCATAATTAAATCATCCCTTTATTAAAATTGAACATAATTGAGATTTGAATAATTTTCTTGAAAATTACAAAAGTCACCAAAACCAAAAAGGTTATACCACAAACATATAGCTTCTAAATATATTTTAAAAATCATTTGGTGTAAATCGGTTGATTATTTTTCCCATAATAAAATCGCAATGTATTTCCTAAAATTTGGGCACAAATCTTGCCTTGGTAAGTTTATTTAAAGGCTTTCAAACATTTTATTAGAATATTCGGAAAGGAAAATTCATTCCTTAAATTTTGAGCTGTTAACCATTTTTGTACTCCATATACATAGTTATTGAGAAATTAACTATTTTCTGAAAAATCTAAAATTTCTGGCTAAATTTGACACGAAAGATTTTACACATTTTTGTTTAGAACTCATAAACCAAAAGTGATAAGAAAATAATTTTTGTGGCTTAGAACTTTTTTAAAGCCCTTTTCATTGTTTAAATATTTTCCAAGTTTAAATTTAATAATTTTCTTGAAAACTACAAAAGTTATCAATACCTAAATTTTTATTTATTTTCATATTAATAATGTCGCGGCGTCTTTTTGATCTATCTGATACTCCACTGGTTTTCGTCTAGTCACAACATTAATATTATAAAGTGAAACGATAATTTAGATGCTAAGTTTAATTACTTGAATTGAACAATATTGAAAATTCTCTTAAACACTACATTGGTTTGTCAAATTTGTAGGAAAAAAATCACATATGATGTACAGTTAATAAGTTTACCTTGGAATTTTTCGAATATGCCACAACCATTTTAACTTACAAAATCTGAATTGCCAATCTATTACGATACATGTTTTAACTTCACATGCAAATTTTACAGAAAAATGCGTTAACACACAACTAAGATGTATCATGCAAGATTTTGACATTAGATGTAAGGGTATTTTTTTAATTGCATAATCACAATGGTGAGAATACGTATTTTTTTTAAATGACAAATAAAAAAATACCTCGAGAATACAAATTATAAATACTAGTAGCTTTTTAAGGTAAATCAATCAGAATAATTACCAAAAATTTTGATTTCAGTAAAGTGTTATATGGTAGTATTACCAGTATTACTTAACAACAAGACTAGATTAGCACATAACATGCATTGAAGCAATGATAAATTTATAAAAAGTGTGCATGCTTACCAACATCTTGTTGTCTATAATTTTGTATAATTTCAGCCAACTCCATATTTCCAGCAATTACTGCTACCTGATATGGAGTCTGATTTGCATAATTAAGAGCTTGTCTATTGGCACCTCTAAATAGTAATTGTCTAGCACAAGACTCTTGATTATTCACAGCACATACATGTAGTGGAGTATTTCCGGAGGCATTACGGGCGTCCATATCAGCTCCATAGAACAACAAATGCTCCAAATGCTGAAGCATTCCAGTTCGACACGCCTTTAAGGGAAAATATAGGTTATAATATGCAAACGCAATAATTTTTCACATCATAGGGTGAGTATTTAGTATCAATAATTATTATCGTTCAAATTTCAAGTGAGCATTATAAATTACTCCTATTATTTAGCAGATGATTTTTCTAATCCTAATTACAATTTACCTGATGTACTTCCTGCCAGCCTTGTAAATCTTGTGCGCCAATAGTAGCATGATCATGAAGAAGTGTTTCGGTGAATATTGGTTCATTATTTTGTGAAATTGTAAGATATAGAGGTGTAAGACCTTTACTATCTTTATAGTTTGGTGAAGCTCCTAATTCTAAAAGTGTTTTCATTGCTTCCAGACTTTTGTGTTCAACAGCACGATGCATGGTCGTCGTTCCATCCCTTGTTCTATAGTCCAGAAGTGCACCTCCATTAACTAATGCTATTAATACGTTACCAGGTTTCTTAATACTAGTTGCAAGAGTTAAAGGCGTTTCTGAAATATAAAAAACCTTTTTTATTATTTTATTTAAGAGGTTGCATTAGATTTAGTTTAAAAGTTTGCTCCAGAGAACACAGAACTTATAGGATTATACTTAATCGAATAAAAATATTATAGGTGGGTATATCAAAAATATATACTGAAAAATCTCCTGTGGGAAAATTTCTAATCGAGCCTTCCCGACAGTGCTCTTAAATTTCTTAAGAAATATTAATATTGTATAGTTTACTTTAGAGAATAAAAATAAATATGTGATGTACATACCTCCTGAGTCTTGGCAGTGAAAATTTGGGTCTAGTCCTTTGGAGCACATTTTTGTAATTTTTTCCACTTGTCCATTGTTAACGTAATCAAGAAATCGCCTTAAATTAGCTCTTGTGTGCAAACTCTTTAACTGCTTTTCATCTAGAGTGTGTGTCTTATAGACCCTCCTTTTGTACTTCAACTAAAACAATTTTTATTGTTACTAATATAAAATTTATTAAATTTTACAAACACAAAACAATCATAATCCTTTTTTTGGTGTGAAAAATTAATTAATATTAAATTTAAATTGGTGTATGTATGTTTTTTTATGAAAAAAATAAAAATATTAATGAAAAGAAAAAAGGACTACTAAATGGACAAAGTTACAGGAATTTGACATTTTGTAAGTAGATCTTCTCTTTTGATAAATCAAAAAATTGTTATTGTATTTTTAGATGGTGGTACTAGTGGAGTTAAAAATAAAAAATATGGATTTTTAATGGAAAATTTATCTTCTTTTGAAAGTGATAACGGAAAGTAGGTTTTTAAAATACATTTAAATTCACATTTTACGATTTTTTAAAGAAAACCCATTTTTATACTTTTAAAGGATAATTTTGAAGATGATTCGAAGTATAATAATAATTGTGTTAATTTTTTAAACAGAAAAGCAAAACATTGTAATTAAAAAAAAGATATTTTATTTAGTGGATAAAATGTATTTTGAAATGTACCAAATTTAGAAGCTCCAGCGCAAAGAGTTTAAAAAGACAATTATAAACTTTCCAAGGCTGTTTGCATATGATTAAAAATATGAAATCTTACTTTTTTATTTTTATTAATGTAAAATGTAACGTAATATTTATATTTAATATACAGGAGAAAAATGCTTACTTCTAGGTAACCAACTGGTCCATTAAATGGATAATCCCCAAGCCGTCGTTCTTCGTCCAAGAATTTTCCAGCTCTTCCATTTTCCGGAGGGCAGAAAAGGCCATAGTTGAAACTTTCCTTCAATTCCTGCAAAAAGACGTTAATAAATAGATTAGGTACGTTTAAATATTCTTATAAACATAGTACAGGTGCTTGAATCTTGGATTTGAAACGTGTAAAGTAAGATTTTGTAGGTATTACGTCTCGTTTGACCTACAAGCAACTGTACATACATAAATCTATATGTAGTATAATATAAAATATTCTATACTATAAAGATATTGAAATAAACAAATAATTGTAAGAAATTCTATAAGCAGCAATAATGGATATAAATATCCATAATAATCAAATAAATAATAATAGCAAGCATTTGACATAAATCTAAACTAAACTATACGGGGTGTACACCAAACTAGGGTCACCCCAGTCAGTTCTTTAGTTAAGAAAATAAAAAAAAATGAATTTTTGGTTATATAGACGAAGAAATTTTATATAAAAAATTTTATTTCAAAATTTGGATTTTTTTGGTAAAATATTTTAAAATAATACAAATACGTAATAGTTCGTTATTCAACTGAAATCGATTGAGTAATAAAGCCATTACTCAACGAAAGTGGAAAAAATAAATTGTGAAATAAATAATAAAAAAATAAAGATGTACCAGTTTTTAACTTGCGAAAATTCTTAACAAATGTCGTATGGATAAACAGGGTGCTGAAAAAGTCGCGCACACCTCCACAGTATGTTCTTTGGAAGCAACCGTTAAACAAGGGTAAAATGATTTAATAAAATATTTGGCTGGAATTATCGAAGTTATTGGCATCTTTTAAAGACGTAAATTTAGCAACATTGTTTTCAAAGTGGACTTTGAAGATAGTATTACCTCTTAAGAGGGTTGGGAGTCTAAATAGAACTGCGCTAAGATAGCAAACGTATATTTTGAGCTACTTCTTGAATTTGTGGACGAAATCTTGACCCATAGTACTGTTGGTTCCAGCTGGAAGTAGGACAAAAGTAATCACGATCGCGTATTCTTTGTCCTACTTCCAGCTACGAGCAACTTTACATCCCACATAATTAGACTGAAAGTACCAATAAAAATCTTCATTTCTGTTATATTTTAAAATTTGTATCACCTAGACTACAAAGGTATTAGCTGCTTTTAGAGTTAAAATCCGCGTTCAAAATTTACGAAATATGCCTTGCAATTATTTCAAACTACAACCATATTTTGTAAATAACATTCAGTTTTATAATTTAAATAACATTGAAGGCTAGACTTGTAAATGACAACTTTTCCAAAAATTAAATTATTTAGTCCAAAAAAATAAGTTTAAAATAAGCCAAATTTTACATATTTTTAATGATTTTTTTTGGCAATTTTGGATATAAAATATTAAAAAATTGTCACTTACAAGTCTTAAGCAGAGGTTCCACTTTCATATTATATTCTGATTTAGTATATAACTTAATACATATTCTCGTATTTTGACAGATAAAAGCAGACAAAAACTAATTGTGTAGACTCCATATCCTCTTAATATTTAATTAAAACTATTAATAAGTTATAATTATAATATAATAAAGCTGACAAAGTTGCAATAAACATGATATTTTTCAAAATTGCAAGCATTTTATTATTAGTATTTTTTTATTAAAACAAATAAAAGAACTGAAATTTAAAGTACATGTTCGAAGTTAATTTTATCAGGTGTGTTTTAAGATTGTTGCCATATTACGTAATTTTTCTCATTTTTGTCAATTTTATGATAATTTATAAATTTAAAAATCCAAAAATCTTTACATTCACAAAATTAATTAATATTTTTTGTTGAAAAATGCAATAACAATACAATTATTTTTTGTTCTGTATTGAGCAAAAACAACTCTGGAATAATCTCCTTGAACGATTTTTTCAGCACCCTGCATATATTTTTTTTCGAATCCTTGAATAGTTACGCCAATTTGATGTAAAAAATCAATAAAACTTTCAAATTTGTTGTTACTTTTTAAGAAATTAAAAAATAATTGTTGTCCATGGGCTTTTTTAAAAAATGTAAAAAAATAAACATTTAAAGGAAATAGTTGCAGAATAGAGAAAGGACTAAAAACGTCAAATTATATGTACATACATTGAAATATAATAAAAAATCATTAGTATTTAACTTTTACAGCGTTACTTTTATTACACCCTGTATAATCCTAAGCATTAAATTGAAAATCAATTTAGTTCGTTACGTTATACAGAGTGTTCCAAGATTCAGGGAAACTTCATCAACCTTGATGTTTTAAATACAACACCACATTTTCTTCTTGTTTAAAAAAATATGAAAAACAGGCATATGCAAATTTTTGAAAAACCGAGTGACCCGGCGTCTTTGCATTAAAAAATTAATATCTCTAACTACTTAAATAATTTATCAAATTATACAATTTTATTTAGGTATTTGTATTATTTAGAATGAGTTTTTGAAGTTTTTATCAACTTCGGATAAAGAAAATATTATATATTTTTTAAATTTTCAAAAAAAATTAAATAATATCACATACTTATTATCTAAACTTGTTTCAAACTATGAACAAAAAAATGCGATGTCGCATTTAAAAAAAATTCCGGTAAAAGTGGAAGTGATATTAAGAGCATTCTTTCCTAAACCGCGTGCTCAAAATCGTCTTCCTCCAAATAAGTTATATCCTTTTGGAACTAGTACCCTATAATAATACAAACAATTTTAAAAACAATGCATATTTTGCCGCCCCTTTCCGCCGCCCACAAACTGAATAAAATCCAATAAACAAAATTTTATGTGCAAAACGACAAATACTGGACTACATGCAGCACTTTTATTATTTGATCAATTAACATAAAAAAAATACTGAAATGTAGATAAATGTATGTTCTACAAAACGGCGCAACCCGATTTTCCAATAAAAATAGCATAAAAACGCCATTTTTAAACAAGAACTATAAAAAATGTGTAATTTTTTTTTCAAAAAAGCTCTGCGCCGTTTTGTAGATTAATTATCGCATTTTTAAATTCTGAAAGAATTATTTTAAAATAATAATTTATAAGGGCTGTAGAATTATTCCAGTAAATCTCAATAGCCTTTACAATGTTAAGGAAGGAATGCTCTTAATAAAAATTATTGCATAAAATTTGTTTTATTCAACCATACAATACCCGGTGGAAACGAAACACGGGTCACCTCTATAACTTCTTAATTTATGAAAATAAAAATTTGAAATTTGATTATGTTGTATGAATCAAGAAAACACATTTTAGACACTAAAATTTTTTTAAATATCACTTCCGGTTTTAAACGTAACACCTAATTTTTTTGTTCATAATTTTAGAAAAGCAGTATGTATGTGACACAATTTTTATTTTTTTATTGAAATTTTGAAAAATCCCGAGTACAAAAAATATGAAAAACTGACATAAGTAAGTTGATTACACCCTACATAAGGGATACCAAAAAAAGATTTCTTTGCAAAAACGTTACTCAAAAAGTTTATAAATTAATATCTCAAAAACTGCTTAAATAATTTTACAAAATACAATTTTCCTTAGGTATTTGTATTATTTCGAATGAGTTTTGGTAGTTTTTATCAACTTCGGATGAAGAAAAAAAATGGGTGTTTCATATAAACAAAAAAAATAAAGTTGATGTCACTTCCGGAATAAATTTTTAGTGCCTAAAATGTGTTTTCTTGATTGATATAACATAGTTAAATTCCAAATTTTTATTTTCATAAATAAAGAAGTTATAAAGGTGACCCGTGTTTCATTTCCACCCGGTACAACTTCAAATTTTTATTTTCATAAAAAAAGAAATTATAGACCCGGTATAGTGCATTGGTTGTTTCTTATAATTTTTTTTCTAAATTTAATTAATCTTTCACAATGTTGCGGAAGACAATTATTTTTATTGGCTAAGTCATAAAAGACTTGTTCATCTTATGATACAAGTAAATTTACTCAAAAACTGGGTTCGTTATAATAAGAAATACGAAATTTTAATTTTATAGTTCTCTTACCATTTATGGCATATTTAATTTATTAGGTAAAATGAACCCTTCTATTTTGAATATTTCATATTGTAATTGCATTTTCACTCGTAAAAGTAACTATTACATTATTTTCGTATTAAAGTAAAATATACAAAATGTTAATCACTTCATAGTGTATTATTGAGATTTTACTTTAAAACTTATGTAAGCTCGTTTGAAATTGATTAATATCAAATATCAAGCAATTACATTGACTATTCAACCCACAAGTGATTATTTTTTGTGACAAATAAAACGTCAAAAATATCAGCGATTATTTTATGATGTTAATGTCAAATTTCAAAAAGTTTGAAGTTGGCTGTCAAATTATGCACAAAAAAGTGGAAAATGTTCGTTAAATAGTCCCTTAAATATGCACTCTTGTTCAAATTATAAGTCGAATATTTTTCATACATTACCACTCATGTCATTTGGGGTTAAAAATTAACCCCAAATGACATTCGTGGTAATGACAGAGAAAAATATTCGACTTAAATTTGAACACTCGTGATATTACATATGAATATTTATAAAATTATTATTATAGGAAAGTACCGTATGGTACCCTAAACATAGTAATACGTAAATCAGATAAAAGAAGAGTATGCAAGTAACTTGGATTTTCCGTTAAACTGTCTTCCTCTATCACCTCAAAAAAAATTGGCACAGTTATTCAGGGACACCTTGTATATGTTTACTTATTAAAATTCTTAGAAATAGAAAGAAGAAAATAAATTGTTATTTTTTCCGTTTAACTACATCCTTAACTATAATTTCATAATTACTTTTTATAGGTTTTTATTTTCTTACTATGTTTTAACCCGTTAGTGCATAACGTCCGTTTAAACGGAATTTATATATCATTTAAAATATTATTATTTACAGGTTGAGTCATTTAACTTGACACAAGTAAATATTTACGAATTTAAATGGCTTTGCAAAAATGGGTTAGAAAAAAATGTTTTAAATAAAAATTATGCCCTTATAAAGCCAAAACCAGTAGCATTGCAGATTGAATAAAGATTTTCATTATTTGGTTTAAAGGACCAAAAACATGTCTATTTTTTGTTAAGAGCCTAAATATATTTTTATAATTATAAATCTGTCAAATAAAAAAAAATAACACTGGTCAACAGTGATTTTGCGGCATGGGCTTTATGAGATTTTGGATAATTTTAGTTTCCTGAATACGAAAAATATATCGGAAGGGCTAAATTGAATCTAGTTTTTGAGATAAACGCAATCCTTATACTATTAAAATAAAATGAAATAAAAGATTGAATATATTTTTTAACTTTTATTTTACAATACAGGGTGTTCCGTACGTGGTTCACCAAACGTCGCGGTTAGAAACTAGAGCAAATTTAATCGAGAAAAAACAAAAAAAATGAGTCTATCTTTTTTAGTTTCAGAGATGCACTGTTTTGAATTTTACATCACCGATTTTTCTCAGAAATCACAAAAACGTTAATAACATTTTAACCAAAGTGTGTTGGGATTTTAAAAAAATATCATTACTTAGCTACATCCTCTTTGAATTGGTGACAATACACCAATAATTGTTAAAATGTTGAAAAAAAATCGCAAAGAAAAAAAATGTAAAAAAAAATATTTTCTTTCAGTTTTTGAATTTTTTTCCAAAATAAGACCGATTAAGGTTGTATATATTTTTAAGTTTTCTTAAAGTTCTTCATATTCTTAACAAACTAAGAAAAAATTGAAATCGTAGTTCCTTCACTTTACCTACTATAGGCTTCTGAAGTTTCTCCTACAAGAAGAGGTTAGTCTGATAACAACGGAGGGTGGAAGACGTGAAATTGTTATAGAACACTTGGAATTCCATCAGATGTCACTTATAGCCTAATTGGCAAACTATGCACATCTTTTGACAAACAGTACAGCCTATTTAATAAACTATGCCCAGTACTAATTTTGGTAGAGGTAACTTCAGAAGGTTTTAGTAAGTAAAGAAAAAGAGCTAAGGTTTAAAAACTTTACCTGGCTTGTTAAGAATATGAACAAGTTTCAGAAAATTAAAAAAAAGATAACTGCAAGGGTGTTGTCTTGGAAAAAAATTTCAGAATCTAAATTTTTTTTACTTTGCGATTTTTTTTCAACATTTTAACAACTACATTTGTATTAGTGTTGTTACCAATTGAAAAAGGATAGTTTTAACTTGCTAATTATAATTTTTTAAATCTAAATTTAGGAAAATTTTAAATTTTTGTTATATCGAGCAATATTTATACTTGATAATACCATACTAATTGTACAGTTGCTCTCAGCTGGAAGTAGGACAAAAGTAATCACGATCGCGTATTCTTTGTCCTACTTCCAGCTGTGAACAACTTTACATGAAAAGAACTATAGTAGGAAAAACCTTTATAGACTACAAAACGTACGACTAAGCGCTATTGTATTCTAAAAAGTGTATACTTAAAAAAAACCATTGTAGTATTCTAGATTATATAATTATTGGATTATAAATTTTGTATGTTTACATTATGTATGTATATTTTTGAATGAATAAAAAAAAATCCCTATGCACTGTGGTTACAACGTTTTTGTGATTTTTGACAAAAATCGTTGACCTAAAATTCAAAACGCTGTAGCTTCTAAACTAAAAAAGATAGACCCCCACTTTTTTTTGTTTTCTCTCGATTAAATTTACGCTAGTTTCTAACCCCGACGTTTGGTGAACCACGAACGAAACACCCTGTATAAATCATTGGTTCACACCAAGTCATCGGTTTTCCAAATGGAAGGCCTTTTCGTCTTCCTTGGCCCCAGTATCGAAGTGATTCTACACAAGTTCTACAAACTTTATGTGGCACCCAATATTTATCTTGTTGTCCAAGTTGTTTTGCAAAATATGCTTCGTAAGCTTGTTTTACAAAATCAGTTATACATTTTCTTCGTTTTTGTAGACAAAATTTACCACATATATACCAAAAACTGTTAGGATCGTTAGCACAAGACTTGCGTGAAGAACTCAAACTTTTATGATATAAAATCTCCCAAATGAAGCAAATAAATAAACCAACTGATGGTTTAGCAATCAATATTGATAAACCATATGCTATACGTAAATTCTCCGACAACAATAGAAATATTTGTTAGGATAAACTCACAATAAATTACTTAAAGAAGAATAAATTACTAAAAATTTATTATTTTGGATAGTACGGTTTATCGTGAGAACTAGAGTGAATTCAAACAAACTAACTACACCCCAAGCATTCAATTATATTAGGGTATCTAAATTTACTAAAAAAAGTTAATGCCGCAGAAAAAAAATTTTTTGTAGACCAGTGTAATTTAGACAATACTTCATTAAAAAAACTTGACTAAAATTGAAGTTAACACAAAATTGGAATTTCACCAAAAAATAAGTACGATCATCCTAATTCCCCTTTTAAACCAAAAAACTTTTAGTCAACACTTTTTTATTAATTTTTTAGTTTCGCAGATATTTATTTGTCTCAAGTTAAATGATTCACCCTGTATATTTTTTAATTTATAATTTTTGTTTAAAAACTAATTAGGTAATTAACATTATTTATTTATACATTTTTCTGTGTGGGTTTCTTTATGTATGAGGATTTATCATTTCGTGTTTGCGCTTTTTCCGTGTGCGTTTTTTGCCGTACAAAATTTTGATGTGGGTTTTTTTTCATGGAAACATTACTTTTGAGTACATTCAAATATAAAACCATCTGAAGTAATTTAAAAATGATTTATTTTCTATCTTTTTAAAACTTGTGTTAATTACTCAACCAAGTGTAATTAAATAAAATTATAACGATTAAATATTAATTGACGTTATAGTAAAGCGTTAAGTAATTCATACGACTTTTCTTTTGTCTCATTAAAAATGCATCTAGATTTGCCATAAACGCAGTGGTTTGTAATCAACAAAAATAATAAAGCTTAAAGCTCGATCTACTTTTACCGTTTTGAATAAAATTCGAAACTAATAGGGCGGGAAGCAAGAGAAGCTGGTTACAAAGCAAAGGCGAGCAACTTATTGTTATTACTATGGCATGACGAATTATTCATTTAATTTTTATAAACAAGCACACCAACAGCTTTCTCCGCCTCAATAAATCCCCATGTTTGCCTAAACGTTAAACCTATATGAGCCGCATATTATTATATAACTTATAATTATGGCGTAACCTCACAATGAAAATATTCAATCAGAAATTTTAACACAAAATTCGATCTTGGTTTTAATGCATGTGGTTCTATCTACTAACCTCAAGAAAGTTAATATTCAAATATTAAATAATCAATTAGGACAAGAAGGTGCTTATTAAGTGTTAAGCCAAAAATATTACGTAATTATTTTACAATAATATCGTGCTGTAATTTTTCTAAATGATTATCAATTATAGCTAATAGGTCAAGTTTCATTGTTGATTTTCTTAAAATCTATTATTAAGTTATTACAAATTGGTTTTGCTAAAAGCTAATCAATAACCCATTACTCAAAATTTTTTGTTCGCTTCTATAAATTATGTATACAGGGTCTCTCTTTTTTTCCAGCAAAATTTTTTTTAGATAGTAAATGTCATTCTGAACAAAAAATTTCCTATGAACTATTATGTTTTTTCGACTCCTTAATAAGTTACAGCAATTTTAAAATTGATAAATTTTCATGATTTTTGTGGAACATCCTGTATAATATTCTTTCTTATAATATTTTTTTAACTTAAATCAATTATTATTTGGATTATTTCTTTGCCAAATTGATTTTTTGAACATTATTGACTGTATTTAAAATAATGGAACGACGAGGTTAAGACTGATCGTACCCATGATTTTTAGCGCTATTTTGAGGTTTGCTAGAAACATCCTAGAGCCTTTATTTATTAATATTTTTGATTTTTTTTTTCTGAATTTAAAAGAGCGATCTTAATTTTCCATCATAGCAAAAGGATTTTGTTTTACTATTTGTTTTTGTTTTTGAAAATAATTAATGAAAATCGTCATTTTATGCAGTTTTCAATGAGCTAAAAAGCACATTTAACAGATAAAATTTAGATTTTTTTTTAGCTAAGATGGAAAATGATGTTTTATTAAAATATGTTTCAAATTTGAACCAATTTCATTAATTATTAAGGGTAGTATGATGTTTCTACTAATTGATGTTTTGTCGAAAATCGTGAGCTGTAAGCGCTCCTGCACCGAGAGTAGGGGGTGTGTCTTAGTGGATTAGTGCCCAATGCAGTCCCAAACTCATACGGATGATTTTTACTCTCAAAATGTTGAATTTTGAGTGCAAATAATCAGTTTTTGCTGTTTGCGATTTCTATGACGTCACGAAAGGAGGATTGCTCTTAAATCCCTAGCTAAAATTTAGCATCTTATTGGCTTAAAGATATACAAAATCCAAAGCATACTTGATTTAAATAAAAAAAATTAAAATAAAATGAAATATATACCGGGTGTCCCACAAAAATCATTAAATTTTTGAAATGTTAAAATTGCTGTAACTCTTTAAGGAGTCAAAAAAATATAATAGTTCATAGCAAAATTTTTGTTCAGAATGACATTTTCTATCTAAACATTTTTTTTTGCTGGAAAAAAAGTGAGGCACCCTGTATATTTAAATTATTAATTTAATTTTAATTTTTAACAAAATTTTTTAAATATTGTATTTTATAATCAGTAATATTGCATAACGCCACAGGATGAATATTAAAAATATTAATTTATTCAACAACCTGCAATCTGCAATGATATAAGATGCATGGATTACAAAATGAAAAAAAAAATCAAATCTCATGTGAGTAGAGCTAAAACAATAAAAAAGTATGATTATTTAGGAAATATCTGCATGTTTGTATAATATAATCATTCATACAATCTAGAGAAAAGAAAAATATTACACAAGGAAGAGAAAGGACTCACTAAATCATATAGCATTAGAATAAAGGAACTGAAAGTATTTTAAATATAAAAATATTACATTTTCTTAACCGCAATCCTGGATTAAAAAATAATTTAATATTGAACCAAAGCAGTCCTACAAAAATAAATTCTGGTTTAGGTATATTTATATTTTAGCACTCACAAATTTTTAATACAATCTCTAGATTAAATATTTATGAATTTACTTTTGCTTCCGAAATATCGAAAAGTCTAAGGGGAAGAGAGTACTAAAAGTTCATTAAAAATGAAAATGTAGATATTTACAATTGTTGTTTCATTTCGATAAAGTTAAAACTAAAACATAATAAATGACCAAATCTCATAATATACAGGGTGTTTCTCTCTAAAAGTTAAGAATTAAAACAAGAGGGCGTGGCACTATGCATGGGATTAGTCTTCAAAAAGGATGATTTGCAGGTAGAAAACCTAAATTTCTCACAGTTGCCCACAGTGAAATAAAAAATTCTTGTGACGTTTAAAAAAAATTTAGAGATGAATTTTAATATCAGATTTTCTTTTTTATTATTTGAGTAATTCTCAAAAATAGAGCTGCTGAGAATTTCTTTGGTCAAAATAAAAGATCAGAAATAAAGTTTTGTTGGATTTCAACAGGTATACAAACCTAATATACAGGATGAGTTTAAAGTAAGGAATAAAAATCATAACTACGTTATCTTTTGGAATTTTTAAAAACCGTAAAAAACGTGTCGCATTGTTTTTGAAAACCTTTATTTTGATCCCAACAATATTTTTTTTCAGTTGACCTGACGACACTATGACGTCATAATTTTTTTAAATGGATTGATATGGTTTTTATACCATAAAATAATACCTTATTAAGACTATTTTACAACGGTACCAAAAAGAGTATACCAACGCCATCTTCCGGCTTAAAAAAATTATTAAATTTCCCCTTAAGCATTAGTTTAAAGTAATGCATAAAACTACGTTATTTTTTGGAATTTTTTTATGCGTTACTTTAAACTAATGTTTAAGGGGAAATTTAATAATTTTATTAAAAACCGGATGATAGCGCTGGTATAACCTTTTTGGTACAGTTGTAAAACAGTCTTAATAACGTATTATTTTAAGGTATAAAAACCATATCAATCCATTAAAAAAAAATATGTCGTCATAGTGACGTCATGTCAACTGAGAATAAAATATTGTTGGGCTCAGAACAAAGTTTTTCAAAAACAATGCGACACGTCTTTTACGGTTTTTAAAATTTTTAAAAATTACCGTAGTAATGATTTTTATGCGTTACTTTAAACTAATGCTTAAGGGGAAATTTAATATTTTTTTTAAACCGGAAGATGGCGTTGGTATAATCTTTTTGGTACCGTTGTAAAACAGTCTTAATAAGGTATTATTTTATGGTATAAAAACCATATCAATCCATTAAAAAAATTATGACGTCATAGTGACGTCATGTCAACTGAGAAAAAACACCGTTCGGTTCAAAATAAAGGTTTTCAAAAACAATGCAACACGTCTTTTACGGTTTTTAAAAATTCCAAAAGATAAACTAATGTTTAAGGGGAAATTTAATAATTTTTTAAAAAACCGGAAGATGGCGCTGGTATAATATTTTTGGTACCGTTGTAAGACAGTCTTAATAAGGTATTATTTTATTGTATAAATACCATATCAATCCATATAAAAAAAAATTTATGACCTCATGTCAACTGAGAAAAAAAAATTGTTGGGTTCAAAATAAAGGTTTTAAAAAAAATGCGACACGTATTTTACGGTTTATAAACATTCCAAAAGATAACGTAGTAATGATTTTTATTCCTTACTTTAAACTCACCCTGTATTAAAATCTCTAAAAATAAAATGTATATTTGGTTGCCTCGTTGTGGTATCAATCCAAATTAAATTCTCTGTATGAAGCAGTATAGAAAAAATGCTTTAATTTTGTTTCGAATATTATTAAATCTTCTTTACGGTTCATATAAAACAATCGATTTTTGGAGTTTCGACCCATCATCAGGTTACTTAAAAACTTTAAAATAACCACAATGCACTAAACTTTTTTATTAAAACAATTTGAATTTGTTTTAAAAGGGGAATTGTTCAATATACAGCAATACATCACAAAAAGAGTAGATTAAAAATCTTAAAGCCGAACGATAAATGGCCCACATGGACTTAAGACCTACTAGGACAAAAGGTCAACGGAGAAAAGCCGAAATGGCATAAAGCCGAAAGGAAAAAAGCTGAACGAATGCTGAGTTAGGTAAAAGACCGTCAGGGACAAAGAGGCGAAGGAGAAATGTCCAAATAAAACAAAAGGCCGACGCAGATAAGAAGCCGAGAGAAAAATGGCCGAACGATATAAGGCTGACCTGGACAATAGTTGGAAAGAAAAAAGGTCGATGAAGAGAAATGGCTGAAAGATGTTTATGTACAAATTAACCTGACCTTACCTGGCTGAACCTGAAAGATGAAAATTTTTCAAAGAAAAAGTGTTTGTTTTCAAAGGAGAAACAGAATGAACAAATTTAATTTGATGAATTTTTAAATAAATTTTGAAGTTTCCGTTTCTTGGAATATAATGACATTTTTGGTAAAAAGCATATCGTTAACCTTTATTAGGTACCGAGTCATCCTAGATCATCATACTTATACTAAAATTTTATTTAAAAAAAAATAATACTAATTTTTATTATTCGGTTTATTTTAACAGCCTCTTGTCTGCGTCAACCTTTTATCGTTCGCCCTTTTATCCGCGTCGGCTGTTTATGGTTCGGTCTTTTGTCCTAGTCAGCCTTTTATCCAAGTCGGCCTATCATCGCTTGGCTTTTTTTCTTTCGGCCATTCGCCATTTCACCATTTTTTTTATAGTTCGCCTTTTTTTCTTTCGCTCTTTTATCCGGTTGGCCTATGTATTGTCTACGATGGCCTTTTGTCCCGCTCCTTTTCTTCGCAAACTTACCCCATTTAAAAAAAATGACTTATCTACAAATAATAAACGTTTTATGTTTCGATGAGGCTTCCCTAATGTGCCTTTTCCCGATTTTTTAATTTTAGTTTTATTATAAAGATCAAGCCTTATATTCAATTAGATTTTTTATATCTTTTTTATAAATGTAAAAAATTTTAATTTCATTTCTCTGACATCATAACTTCTCTTTTTTACATGTGATAACGCTGCAGGTTGTCTATAGTATTGTTATTCTGTGGTAGGTTTCGTTGGCTGTCGTCGATTTTATTAACGATTAGGAATCGAGTTTTTATTAGTTGTGCTCTGTTTACAACTCTAGTTCATTTCTTTTTCAGCTGAAATTCACTTAGAAATGTGATCAAACGTGAATTTAAAAAGAACAGCTTAAAAAATGACAATTGACATTCTTTAAGTTAGGTTATGAATGGAGTCAAATGGAGTGATCTAACTGAAGTGATCCCCCTCTAGAGCAAGTGCACTTAGGGGAAAGGGGGGAGGAAAATCGTTCAATTCGTAGTGATTGAGTAAAAAGTACAGACATAAGTTGTAAATTGATCTGAACAACTGATTTATTTGAACGGATCATGTTAAATGAACACAACTATTGTGTTATAATTGACATCGGAAGTAAGGTTCGGTGATGATCGTGAATGTTCGTAAAATATTACAACGCTGCCGGGCAAAATAGAAAATATACAGGGTGTCTCACTTTTTTTCCAGCAAATTTTTTTTAGATAGTAAATGTCATTCTGAAGAAAAAATTTCCTATGAACTATTATGTTTTTTCGACTCCTTAAAAAGTTTCAGCAATTTTAAAATTTCATAAATTTAATGATTTTTGTGGGACACCCTGTATAAATTTCATTTAATTTTAATTTTTTTATTTAAATCAAGTATGCTTTGGATTTTGAATATCTTTAAGCCAATAAGATGCTAAATTTTACCGAGGGAAATTTAACCTCGTCGTTTACTTATTTTAAAAACAGCAAATACTGTTGAAAAGAACCAATTTGGCAAAGAAAAAATCCTAATAATAATTGATTTAAATAAAAAAAATATGATAAGAAAAAAATTTATACAGGGTGTTCCACAAAAATCATGAAAATTTATCAATTTTAAAATTGTACTAACTTTTTAAGGTGTTGAAAAAACATAGGAAATTTTTTGTTCAGAATGACATTTACTATGTAAAAAAAGTGAGACACCCTATATATTGATCCAATTAAAAAAATAATTAGCCTATGTAATTATTTCCTAAAAGGCTATCTGTGACGAGAATAGGAAAGGCCCATTGTTTTTAATGTTTCATGTTTGGTTCTCAACTTCAAAGAAACTTTGAGGAGTTTTATATTCTTAATTGGTTACAAGATTAAACAATTTTTACTACTTTCTTAAGTTTTCAGAATAACAATAATAATTTTCTTAAAAATATTTTTTTTATTTACTGGGTGTTAAGTATCGATATTTTTTTAATTTCCTTAGCATACTTTTACTTTTTTTTCATAATTTGATAAAATTTAGAACATACTCTAGTTATTGCATTCGTAATCAGATAAAATTATCAAATATGGTAACAGAATGAAAAAATATAAGAACTTTAATAAGCGTAGGTGTAAATAAAAAAATTAAGCAATTTCATAAAAATATATTCCTAATTTTTATCTTAAAATTTGCCAAAGAATCGCTTCCTGTTTTTTGCATATATTTAGAAACACCCTGTATATGTGATAAAATCATTCAAACTGCTATGTAATATTTTATTTATTAAATATTTCAGGATCACTG
Source organism: Stenus bimaculatus (assembly GCA_963971135.1). Lineage (NCBI taxonomy): Eukaryota > Metazoa > Arthropoda > Insecta > Coleoptera > Staphylinidae > Stenus > Stenus bimaculatus. Next base: position 68,892,425 of record OZ020180.1, on the reverse strand, counting down.
CGGAAGTTCTTATAGTTTTTCCCAAGGATGGCAGATATTTTAGTGCTGATTCTTCCTTTTTACTCGACATCTTGCGATCTTGCACAATATTAATTCTACGCATTTAGAAATTTTATTAAATTTTATTTTTCTATCTTAATTGAGCAGCTAAATATGAAGCAAAAACATACTATAAAAATAATACACCAGATTTATTTTATATATAAAAAAATCATTTATGAATCACATTTTAGCATATATTCAATACATAAGGAAAAACTTAAAATACCAAAAATCATTTTTAGAAAAATCTTTATTCGCTCTTAAAAAAAGTATAGATCAAAAAATTTAAATATAAAATAATCATATACTCGATTTGTTTTACATTTATCCATAATTATTACAGTATTTGGAAATTATGCATTACTTATGATAAATAACTTGTTTTTTTTATCAAAAAATAAGTATAAAATTTTGCACAGAATGCTGTAGCATGCATGTTTATGAATTAATTAATAAAAATAAACCGTGGAAAATAGTTCATGTTAATTAGTAAAACAAATAAATTAAAACGAATAAATGTTCAGAAAAAACTAAATTCATTCGTTACTCTGCTTTTTAGACTGTAAATTATATGATGAATTTAATTTCATGTTTAATCTTCATGAATTAAAAGTAATTGTTTGAGTTTTTCAATTTTTACGCCTTGTGCATCCAATAAAATAAAAAAAACTAATACGTTATTTTACTTATTATGTGCATTTCCGCTTTTAAAATTATTAGGTCTAAAATATAAATTAATTACACTGTTTAAAAGAGTGCGTTTTTCTGTAATTAGAAATAAGATTTTATCGTTATAAGAAATTAACTAAATTAAAAAAGTTGCACTGTGTATTCTGCAAATAATATTATTGAACATAAATATCATTCTGAACAAAAAAAAATTAAAAAGTAAAATGTATATAAAATTTTTAAATTGCTGAAGGCTAATCCATATTACATTCTTTGACAAAGATCTTTTATAAAAGATTTGATAAAAGAAATTTCATGAGCACAATTAGAGCATATTACATAAGAAATTTTTATTGAAGTCATCTTTTATAAAAGTTGAGGTATTACACATCACATTTATACTGTAATATTAGCCAAAAGTGATCGAAAAAATAATAGTTCATAGGAAACTTTGTTCAGAATTAAAATGAAAAACCTCCCAATTTCTTTTTCTTATTTTTTTATCAATAATATAATTGTCCATGGTATATGTATTTCTCTTACATAAATCAAATCAATTTCTTTTCAATTATCGTCTTTATTTGAAATACAATTTTTTTATTAAAAATAGCTAATGCATTTTTGATACTTAGATCATCATCAGGCTTAGAAAATATTTTAAAAAATTCATATAAAAAAGACTTTTGTAAAAAATTGTAAATAAATAAAAAAATAATATTTTAATAATTTTAATTTCATAATTTAATTTTAATAATATTTTTTATTTATTTTATTTTATTTATTTTTATTTTTTTTTTAATGAATTTTTTAAAATATTTTCCAAGCCTGATGATGATCTAAGGTTCGAAAATGCATTAGCTATTTTTAATAAAAAAAATGTATTTCAAATAAAGACGATAATTGAAAAGAAATTGATTTGATTTATTTTTTTTTTACTTAAAAAAATAAAATGTACATACAGGATGTACAAAAAGTTCGGCAACACCCGTATATTTTGTACTATTCTTAGTGACGCACTATCTAGAAATATTGTCCATAACCTTAAACAGCAAGATGAAGGTCAGGGGATAATCACTTAACTCTTTTTAAATATGGTTTCAGAGGTTTATGGAACATATTTTATTATTTTTCTAAAATAAATAGTTTGAAAGGGTTTAAATTTTCAATACATAAAGTTCGACAACGCTGCTTTATGTTGGGTATTAAACAATTTACAGAAAAATGTTTCAAATAAAAGTTGTACGATTCTTAGTAACGCACTTTTTAGAAATATTGCCCTGACCGTGAACAGCAAGTTGAAGGTCATTCGATAATCACTTAACTTTTTTAAATAGCAACCACCCATTTTAATTGCGTATTATTGAAGCTTGCTGTCAGAGCTTTTTGGAGCATATTTTTTTATTTTACTTAAGTAAATAGTTTATAAGTTACAAGAGTTAAAACTTTAATATGTAAGTTCGGCAACGCCTCGCCAATTTATTTTGAAAGTAGCATTCATGAGAAAAATGTTTAAAATAAAAGTTGTACGGTTTGTGGTTGCCCAACTTTTTGTACACCCTGTATGTACCTATATGTTTGGGGCAAAATGCGAAGAAAACATATTATTTATAAAAAATACTGAAATAATGCACTACAATAAAAATTACGGATTCCCATTTGAAAAAATATATTTCGCCCTAAAACCCGAATAAAAGTTAAAAACCCATGGCACGTTTAGTTTTCAAGATATCATCTGGATTAATTAAATTGGGACACCATGTATAATAATTACTTCTTAAGAAAATTTGTTCCAAAAATGAATTTCGTAGCTGGTCTAACAAAAGCTCCTACGTGAATTATTCAAAAATCAAATTTTGGAATCTTTTCAATTTTGTATGCAGCATGTTCTTACAAAACCTTACATAATGGCCATTATGTACGAGAATTATGTGCTCGTCTAAACTGGCCTTAGGATTAAATGCAATCCAAAATGATAAAATAAATGCCTTCATGTGTCATTTTAATTTAGAGATTTCAGTGCTTTTTTGCTCACAAATAAACATTTTCATTTTTTTAAACCCTCGATGAGCTCTTCTTTTGGCTATTTTTATATCGTCCTTTAATTTTGAGAAACTCTTTAAGATCACCTTTCTGCGACAAATTTTCTTCGGATAATTAATGCTGAGCGCTAGAGGGCGCGTGAGTTTGAGAAGAAAAATCATGATAATTGAATATTATGAGCACCACGAGAAGATCTCTAGTTTGTTATGTCAGATTTTAATTTTTTTTATTTAAGAAAGGTTTGTTTTTCCTCTATTTAATTTGATAAATGTTTTTGACTTAAAAAATCATTTGTATGAATTTTTGAATTGTTTTTATTTTCCAAATTAAATTATTTTTATAGTAGCAAAATAACACAATTATTGGGTATATTTGCCCCTACAATCATTTAATTTATTTAAAACCTTCTTAAATATACATATATTTTTTTTTCAAAAATACATAAGTAGTTTTTGCTATATACCTAATTTTTTGGAACATTTTCAAAACATCTAAGTACTGTACACTTTACAGTTTATCTTTTCATCTTAAAGTAAGAAAAGGACATTAATATTATCTTTAACCCATTATAATTTATTTCTATTTACTGTATCTTGTATCACACGCAAATTAAAATTGCAAGTAAGAGTGTTTCCGACTTCTCATGATAAAATTAATATTATATGAATTGAAATTTCATACATTTTACTTGTAATTACTGATGTGTAAGAGTCTACATAAATATGTATTATTTTTTAATCATTTAATACGTTAAATAATTTGTCCGCCGCTAATTTCTTAGTGATGCATTTAATAAGGGTTTTAATTAATAACTTGTTTATATCTAATCTTTTATAACAAGTAGCATGCCAGTATCCGTGGGAAATACTTTCCCAATAACTTTTTACTCAAATTTTCTTTTCCCTCACAAAGTATTAAATTACTTATTTCGTAACAAAAGTAATTTAGTTATTTAATTAAAAAATTATTTGCAAAGGCTAATAAAAAGTTTGTGGGCATAAAAAATAATTAACAATGATAACATAAATATAAACATAATAATACAAAAATAAACAAAATTACATGAACAAAAACATAAAACTTAAATAATTAAAAAGGTTTTATATTTTTGCTCAGATAATTGTGTTTATTTTTATGTTTTTATTGTTAAAATTTTAATCTTTTTGTTAATGTTTACTTTTTCTTAATAATTTAAAAACTCATAATTTTTGTTCATTTTAATGTTTTTATTTTTGTGTTTATATTAATGTTTTTATTGTAGTAATTTTAATTAGATAATAAATCAAATATTAAAAGCACATTTATCTTTAATTTTATGTTTAAAATATAGTTTAAATTTTTTTTGATTTAATTAAAAAAATATTTATTTAATAAGATTTTTTATATTTTGCTCAGAATCGACCAAAAGACTTATGTACTTTGCAAAAATTAATAAATATATGTAAAGGTTAAAAATATCTCTTAAATTAAGAATTGTGGAAACAAATAATTGAATTATGATTTTTTTTTTGTTATTTCGTTAAAATAGTGGCCACTGTAATTTCTAATTCCAAGTTCAAAAATTCGATCATTTATTTCAAAAATTTGCACGATTTTTTGATTTGACTTACCACAAATGAGGTCTACTTTTGAGAAAGTAATTTCTCGATTTTTTGTTCTGCCCGAATCAAACAAATTTTTGTATTGGGACTTGTTACTAGTTTTAGATGGCGCTTTAAATGGAGGATTTATAAAAAATAAATAGATAAAGCAAACATTTGTTTAACTTTATTTTTTAAAACTTTTATCACATTTGTATTAAAAACAATAAATCCGCTTTTTGCACGTTTTTACTCGTAATTTTATAAATTCGCAAATAATTCAAAATAATCCGGATGTAAATATGAAATTGTGTTAATTAAAAATTCATATAATCGATTAATAACTCTTTAAAAATAATTACTGCATTTGCATTTAGTAGTTTATAGTGTGAAATAGATAAATCTTTTATAAAAACATTAATGGGATGCTTAATCAATTATTAATATAATTCATTTTCACATGCTTCCATCAAGAATAATTTATGTGGAGTAGTCACGCAAAATTCAATTTTATCATTTTATGATTGTTAAAATAATTGTTGCAGGGTGTATTCGTTTAATTGAGACAATTCACAAAGTGTTTTAATTATTGTTGTAGAATCATTAATTATTTCCATTGCTATTAAAATAGTAGAAAATAATAAGAAAACTTTTCAAATCTTTTAACTTATAAAAGCAAAATTATACAGGGTCTCCTAAAATTGGCGCCCAAGCTCTCCACTTCGCAGGATACTAAAAAAATAGTAAAAAAAATCTTCGCAATTTGTTTTAATAAATTTAGGTTCAAAGTTATTATTTTGAAATCATTAATCTCTCAAACAATACCATTTGAATATCGCATCGTTCCAACGCTATCTTGAAAAAACAAGAAAATGCGATTTTCAAAATATGGCTATAACTTCGTTATTTTCGGTGGTACCAAAAATTTTTTTGACTTAATACAGACAATTTTTTATGTACAATGCAGTAAAATAAATGAATATTTTTTTCGCTAACGGATTGACCGGAAATGAACCAAACTTATTTTTTTCTTATGGCAGCCATATTGGATTTAAACATTTACGGAATCAGTATTTTTTTCTGAGTAATTTGGTGTACCATATGTCATATTTAAAAAAAAAAATAAAATTATTTGCTTTGTAAATTGTCAATAACATAAATGTAACTACTTAAAATATTAAATGTAAAATAAATCTTAACACATATGTATTGACAGTTTACATCTATTCAAGGCCATTTTTGGTTAGTAAAATAAAATTATTTCTATTTTTCTTAAAATATTACATATGATATATCAAATTACTCAGAAAAATACACTAATTCCGAATATGTGTAAATTCAATATGGCTGCCATAAGAAAAAACTAAGTTTGGTTCATTTCCGGTCAATCCGTTGGCAAAAAAAAATATTCATTTGTTTTACTGCATTGTACTCAAAAAATTGTCTCTATTAAGTCCAAAAAATTTTTTGGAACCACCGAAAATAACGAAGTTATAGCCATATTTTGAAAATCGCATTTTCTTGTTTTTCAAGATAGCGTTGGAACGATGCGATATACAATCTTTTTGTAAATGAATTATTAATTTGCGGGAATTTATAAGAATTTAGAAAATCAAAAATACTAATAATAATTTTTAAATTAATGGTTTACGCAGAGATAAAATATTTTCAAAATAAAATAATGAAATATTTGTGGCTATTGATCTTTTAATGTACTTTCATTAAATTATTGTATTTGGATGTTTTAGAGACAAACGTGAAGCTCTATTAAGTTTTGGTTTTAAGTAACAAAAACTTTTTCAAATCTATACTTTGTCGAAATTACCCAAATTTTAGAACGTTTTTCTTTCATTTTATAATACAATGCAACTAGAATCAAGATGAGATTAGCGCTAATAAAGGTATGAATTTATTTTTTTCATGAAACTTCAATGAAGTCATAAAATAATAAAACACCAATTGCAGTTTATGTTTTTATAGTTACTTATAATGGTAGAATAAGGAAAATGTACTGAAATTAAAGTCATAAATTTATTAACCGTTATTCGATTTTTAATTTTAGTTATGTTTATTTCACGTCACAATAAACAGTGAACCGCGATGAAAAAGAACTCGTATTATTTACAACTTGTCTAATAGATACTTGAGAACCCAATGCAATACTATCAAGTACCTACTACCTCTCGATACTGGATTTCAATTATTACCTTTTCATGTCTCATGCTTTCAACCTCGAATTTAATTTAGGTAAATATATATGTTTAACGTTTTTGTTCATAAAATAAAGGGAAAAGGAGTTGTAAATCTTGAAGTACTTTTAAAGTACTTTCTATAAATATTTAAAACTTATAAATTATTTATAGACTTTTAGAAGTGATACCATTACTGGTTAAATATCCATTATAATTATTCTGTCAATAAAGTGACAGAGTTGTAAAATCAACTTACGAGTAGTATTTTACAAGATTAGTTTATCACTCAAATCCACAGAACGTTTTATTGAAAGGGAATTCACTCAGTCCACATTATTTGCGAAATATAAAATAAACTCATCGGATTGCATTCATTTTCAGAAATCCAATTCTATAAAATGGTTGGATTGAACTTCTCGATCACGATTGAATAAAACCGTTGACACTTGACCAATATTTTCCAGAACATTATTAGCACCTATACGAAAGATATTAGAACAAACTGAAAAAGACTATAGACTCCTCAAAATGCGTACAAAAACCATTTCTACTAATTTTTATTTCTATTTAGTTTGCAACTGCATAATATTATCAAATTTATACAGGATGATTTTATAGCTCTGTGACAAAATTCGCTATATGAAAGGTGATGCTATTTTGAGAAAGATTTTAGTTTTGGAGATATCAGGATCTAAAGTTTTAAACTAATTTAATAATAAAAAAATAACAAGTTATCCATGGAAATTCAATAATACAAAAATCGTAGTGGAGTGCCTTAATCTTAATGCATTTTTAAAACTCACACCATACAAGATTTTTTTCTACAAATTAGAGTTTAGAAAAAATATTAGTGGTTGTTTACATAGTAATTATAGTTTTGTTGCTGCCAATTCGAAATTTATAAATTTTTAATACTAGAGTTAAAAGTAAATCACTTTCAACACTAGTGCCAAAAAAAGTTACATTTTTTAATTTGTTTGAGATGAGTGTCTGATAAGCTACTTGTAATACATTTTTGAAAAAAAAAATATCTGCGTACTCGTCAGACGTAAATTAATACTTTTTTTAAGTAAACTGTGGTTCAAAAATAATTTACTTGTATGACTAAAATAATTTTTATATTTTTCATTACCATACGCAAACGCTATTTACTATGATTTTCGTGTCTAACTTGTTCTATTTGTTTAAAGCAATTACTCCTAACTTATATTAAAACTTCTACTAAATGAACCGGATGTACGTCCAAAACACCGTGTATGTGTTTATATTGAAAATATTTAGTCCGGTACAAACGAATTCCCTGGAAATAACCGAGTTGTTTACTGTTTACCTATTCAATCCAATCACAATCCAATTACGAAAGATAAACATAGACACCGAGTCGATTTTATGCAAAACAGTAAGTCTAGCAACACCTGTAATTTGAAAATCAATTACTCCAATAAATGTGTGTCGTTGGTCCCAGTTTTAACGTAATGTCTGAGTGTACACGACCCAATTTGGTCGGGTGGGGTGATAAAATTGGATAAAGCATCCACCCTGCAGTCGATTTTGTGCACCTCATGCACTAAAATATTTTTGTTTTGTTTGTCAAAACGGGAGAAGATTGAAGTTGAAGTAGAAAAAGTGAACAAATCGACTAATTGAATGAAGAAATTTAGTGAAATATGAAGGAAGATACTGGGACTTACAGTTTTCAAGACAAAAAAAATCAAACAAATACTATACGATTTAGCCGGTTTCAGTTATTTTATAATCTTCTTCAGAGCTTAATTTTATATCGTATTATTAGAATTATTAGTATCTTGGGAATTGAAATTTGTTCATTAATTCTGATACTTTTAAAATATTACTGAAGCTAATACGATGTAACATTAAGCTCTGAAGATGTTTACTAAAATAACAGAAACCGGTTAGCTAAATCGGATGATATTGGCTTTAAATTTTTGTCCTAAAAGCCAAAAATCCCAGCATCTTCCTTAATTGGTGAATTGGTTGTCTTTTATTATCGATGCTGGTAATATGCTTGTTTATAATTATAGGGATCTGTTCTATGTTCTTGTAGTTATTCTAGTAATATAGAATTCTATAATTATAAGCAAGCGATATGGTTTTATTAAACAAAAGAAGTGGTGTGGTAGTTTGAAAAAACATCCAACTTGGTTGGAATCAGCGCCGACGAGATTCAATTTGCTCGGTTGGTTGGTTAGAGCTGGCCACCTGACTATGGTTGGCCACAATTTTGTACCCAACCCGACCAAATTGTACCTGACCAACCGACTAAATTGGGTCCTGTGATAGCCCTTTAAAAAAGCTAATACAGTAGTTTAATTTCCAGCAATGATTATACAGGTTTGGCACTCCAAATTCACCATTTTGCAAATCAACTTCAACCTTTTGCACATCATAATCACCTTTGAGTAAATCAAATTGACTCTTTTGTAAATAAATTTCACCTTTCAGTAAATCAAGTTCATCCTTTTGCAAATCAAATTGGCCAATTTGCAAATTAACTTTACCTTTTTATAAACCAAATTCAACATTTTGCAAATCAAATTAAATAAATATGAACAAGACTCTCGCGCAGATGAGGTATGCGACAAATACAATTTAGTTCAAAAATGACTACAAGTAAGTCAAATAGGACGAAACATTTCCCTAATTGTGAAAGTAAGTACATAGCTATTTAAAAAAAGATGTTACCGTCTGACCTTCAACTTGAGGTTCAAAGTCATGGCAATATTCTCAAATGGTGCGTCACTAAGAATGGAAATTTTATATTAAACCTTTTTCTCAAAAATGCTTCATTTCAAAAATAAACGGGCGTTGACGAACTTGTTCACCCTGTATATGAAATTACCACCAGCTTCTGCAGTAGAACCATTGTAATTGAATTCTTTTAAAGATGCACACAGATTATGTGGAAATGTGTTTCTATATAGAGTGTCATAGAGTGGCCCAACTAAAAGTCCCCTTCCAGGTTGTTTTGAAAATAAGTAATTTTTTAAAAATGCACAAAACCGGTGAATTTTTATTTGGTGGGGGACCAATGTATGATTTCATTTATTTGTATTATCAGTTTAAAAAAAAGCGTTCAAAGCCTTTTTAGAACATATTACTTGTTAAAAACAAGTTTCCATCAAATTAAAAAGTTTTATGACAGCTGTGTAGAGAATTGTATAGCTTTAAAATGATGTTACACTCGACTCCTATTTTCATTTGAGATTTTTGAAGAGGTAGTTCCCTCGCATAATGGGGTAAGAGGTTGGGGCATAAAAATTGGTCCCATACCAAATAAAAATTGACGGGTTTCAGGTGTATTTTTTTCAAAAATTACTTGTTTTGAAAATATCCTAGGTGGAAACTTTTAGTTGGGTCACCCAGTATATATTTTAAGTTATTTCAATTTATATCTATTTTCTATTAATTTGAAAAATTTATTCATTTTACCCTATTCAAGAAATTCGTACGTAAGTGTATTTACTCACATACAATGCAATATGTTAAGTTTTGTATGGATATAAATGTGTAGTACTACATATGTAATAATTTATATTTTGTTTCATTGTTATCTTAAAAACGAAAAAATATACAGGGTGTCCCGTTCGTGGTAGCCAAAACTTCAGGGTTAGAAAGTAGAAGAAATTTCATCGTAAAAAAACGAAAAAAGTGTGGGTCTAACTATTATAGTTTTAGAGTTACAGCTCTTTTAATTTTAAGTTACCAATTTTTCCCACACATCACTAAATCAGTAATAACAACTTAAAAAATGCGTGTAAAAATCTACAGAAATTATCACGAGAAAGGTAAAACCACCCTCTTTCAACTAGTAATAACAAAACAACATAAATTGTTGACAGAATGTTAAATAATAATTCACAAAAAGAAAATAATTTAAAAAAAATATAAGTACTGGGTTCAAAAAATTCCTAATATCCAACTTGATCTGGATCAAGTTGGATATTAGGAATTTTTTGAACCCAGTACTTATAAATATTTATCCAAATCTTCTGCAAGTTCACATACGTCTAAAAAAAAATAAAAAATTTGTGAGGTGTTTTTTTTTCTAACATCTAAAACTACATTATTATCCCTACAAATGATGAAAATTTTGAGTTCCTAGGCATTTTCCTTCAAACACAAAATTAATGTCAAATATACTCCTTCAATTGTGAGCTGTGTAGTCGTTTGCCAAGGACTGCTCACGCCAAGGTGTAAATTCTGCTTCAAAATTAATCTTTAACTTTGGATGGTTTTTCCAATAGGATTTAGTTAAAATAAAATGTGTTTGTTTTAGTTTACCTTTTATAATTGGAAAATGAATATATACCTTTTCCTTCAACGTACCCCACAAAAAAAAATCAAGTGGGGTAAGGTCCGGGTATCTGGGTGGATATGAAACCGGACCACCTCGTCCTATCCAAGGATGAAAGTGACGATCCAAAAAACGTCGTACATCAATTGCAAAATGTGCTGGACAGCCATCAAGTTGCAAGCACATGTTTTGTCTGGTAGCAAGTGGCAGGTCATCTATTAATCCACAAATTCATTTTGTAGGAATTGGAGGAATGATTGACCATTTAGTCTTGCAGGTAACTAAATTGGGCCAATCAACTTATCATCAATAATTGCTGCCCACACATTAATTGAGAACTGTTGCTGAAATTTCGCAGGTCGAACGTTGTGCGGATTTTCTCTAGCCCAGGTGTGAAAATTTGCAAAATTTGTAATTCCCGCACGGGTGAATGTTGCCTCGTCGGTCCACATAATTTTTCTTAAAAAATTGGGTGTGTGTCGTATTTTTCTTCTCAACCATGAGCAAAAAACTGCACGTCCGCGAAAGTCCAGTTCATGGAGATCTTGTACTTTACGGAAATGGTATGGATGAAACCTTTCCTTGCGCAGTATTCTCCAAATTGAAGTTCGGGATAAACCCAAGCGTAATGAAATCTTACGAATGCTGATGCTGGGATCTCGAAAAATTGCATCTAAAACGTTTTCCTCATTTTCAGGTGAAATAAACCTCAAAGGTGGTCGATTTAAATGTTTTTGGATCCCATATTCGCAAAGTCAGGCGTTTTTCTTGTCGGAAATCTTCTCCGGTATTCGCGAACAGAAGCTAAAGCATTTTCGTTACAAAACCCATAAATGAAATGGATGTCCGCAATGTGAGCGTTGCTGAATGCCATTAGAAAGACACCAGAGGTGGGATTTTGTTTCCACAGCGGATTCTAAAACTCGCCAAAACGTCATCATTCAAGCGAAGAGAACAATGTAAATAATGACGAATTGGCGGAAAATGATGACGTTTTGGCGAGTTCATAAAACTCGCCAACAAACAAAATCCGGCCTCAGAAGAGCTAGCAACTAGTAACAATAACGAAACTACGGTGGTACTGCTAACTCAGTTCTCAATAAGTCAAAAATACAATTCTCTTTTATTCTTTCAAAGCCTACTATTGTTCGAACTCTTTGCATAAAACTATTCGCTTTAAACCTCATTTTACGACACACGTGTACAGAAACGACGAGAAATTCAATTAAATTAGTAAATTTGACATTAATTTAGTGTTTGAAGGAAAATGCCTAGGAACTCAAAATTTTCATGATTTGTAGGGATAATAATGTAGCTTTAGATGTTAGAAAAAAAACACCCCCTTACTTGGCTTTATTTTAAAAAATTGTAAAAAAACGACAAATTTTTTATTTTTTTTTAATTATTTTCTTTTTGTGAATTATTATTTAACATTCTGTCAACAATTTATGTTGTTTTGTTATTACTAGTTGAAAGAGGGTGGTCTTAGCTTTCTAGTGATAATTTTTGTAGATTTTTACACACATTTTTTAAGTTGTTATTACTGATTTAGTGATGTGTGTGAAAAATTGGTAACTTAAAATTAAAAGAGCTGTAACTCCAAAATTATAATATTTAGACCCACACTTTTTTCGTTTTTTTACGATGAAATTTCTTCTACTTTCTAACTCTGAAGTTTTGGCTACCACGAAAGGGACACCCTGTATATAGAAAAGTTAAATTGATTTACAAATGGTTGTAATGCATTTGCAAAAAGGTGAAGTTTATTTACAAATGGGCGAATTCGAATTACAAAAAGCGAAATTGATTTGTAAATGGTTTAATTTTTTTTTACTGGTGGGCGAAAATGATTTGCAAAGTGGTGAATTCATTTTACTGAAAAGTCAAATTGATCTGCAAAAAGGTGAATTTGGAGTGCCAAACCTGTAGAGAATTTTGAATAGGGGGTGCATGGAGCTTCTTTCAATTTTGGTACGAAAAACATTAATTTTTACATATTACAATATCGGGTACAAGATGTACATACAAGCTGACCTGTCCGTGAATGAATGAATGTATCAAACATCGTCAAAAAATTATACTGTTCTATATTTTCTAGTTTTGGAGATGCATCGTTTTGAATTTTAGGTCAGCCATTTTTGCTAGAGACTTAAAAAGACTATGACCATAAATCTAAAAAACATCTTCTTCAATAGTAGTAATAATAGTAATACAGAAATGAAAGAAAAAAAATTAAAAAACAAAGTGATGCCTTACATACCGATATTGCTAAGGCATTCGATGTGGACTACGGTATATTAATAAAAAAGTTTTCACCCATTGGATTTAATGATTTAGTTGTACAATGGGTGGCTAGTTATCTAACAGACAAGACACAATCTGTGAAGATCAAAACTCCATTATTCCATTGTTAACTCTCATGAAGACCAAGTCATGTTTCAAAAAGATCTTGGCGCATTATTCAATTGGTACAATAAACTGTATTTGAAAATTTCGAAGTTTTTAATCATCTCATTTAGACGAAAATCAACAATTCCTAGTAATAATTACAGAATTTTCGTAAAATTGTTATTGTCAGTAAGTAAAGTTAAAGATTTGGGAATTACGTTTGATCACAAATTATGCATCTGCTCGAAAGGAAGAAAAATGTTGGGTTTTATTTTATGATAATGGAAAGACTTATAGCTAGGACTATTGAACTTTTATAAAAATATTTGGTTGTCTCTCAACTTGAATATGCATCAACCTTATGGAATCCGTACCAAAGTGGTTGAATCACATTTCTTGAAAATATACAGTCCAGGTTCTTTAAGCACTTAGCTTATAAGTTAAGAATACCTAGAGATAGTTATCAATTCTAAAGTTTTGTATCCGATAACAACTTAAAAAGCCTCCAAAGTTACTAAATGGGATGGTTTATGTTCCTGAATTGGTTAGAATGGCTGGATTTAAATTTTTTCCAGGAAAACTACATTTTGGATTGTCCTTTTAATAGGTTGATGAAAGAATCCAATACCATTCAACATGATTATAATTTTGATATACCGGGTGGAAATTAAAACCGGGTCACCCCTATAACTTTTTTATTTATGAATAGAAAAATTTGAAATTTGGCTATGTTCTATGGTTCAAAAAAACAAATTTTATGTGCATTTTTTATTTTCGAAATCACTTCCGGTTTCACCGGAAACATCATGAACTTTGTTTTTTTAAATGTAACATCCCATATTTTTATTCATGGCTTAAAATACTTTTAAAAAAGAAGTATTTTTGAAATATTAGTTTTTATTTTTTGCGAAAAAAAAAATTTTTTCAAAAAAAAAAAAAGGTTTTCGAAGTCGGTGAAAATTACCAAATCTAATTCTAAATAATTCAAATACATAAAATAAATAATCGTTATAAAATCCTCTTTTTAAAAAGTCGAATGACCCGGCATCATTGCATTTAAAAAAAGTGAGATATTTGATAAAATCTTCATTAACTAAGTTTAAAAATTAATAGTTCAAAAACCACTTAAATTTTTTTTCAAATTACAATTTTATTTAGGTATTTGAATTATTTAGAATTAGTTTTGGTACTTTTCACCGACTTCGAAAACCTTTTTTTTTTTTAAAAAAAATTTTTTTACAAAAAAAATAAAAACTAATATCTCAAAAATACTCCTTTTTTAAAAGTATTTTAAGCCATGAATAAAAATATGGGATGTTACATTTAAAAAAACAAAGTTCATGGTGTTTCCGGTGAAACCGGAAGTGATTTCAAAAATAAAAACAGCACATAAAATTTGTTTTTTTGAACCATAGAACATAGCCAAATTTCAAATTTTTTTATTCATAAATAAAAAAGTTATCGAGATGACCCGGTTTTCATTTCCACCCGGTATTTAGTCCGTCACAATAATTCTTTAAACTTAAACTTAATAAAATTAAATTAGTAACTTATTTTTGCTTTTTTTTTTCAAACTATACAGCTATATTTTGTAAATAACATCCAGTTTTATAATTGCACAGTTTAAATAGCATTCAAGGCTAGACTTCTAAAGGACGATCTTATCAAAAATTAAGTCCAAAAAATAAGTATAAATATCTTTTAGGTATTTTTAATAATTTTTTCGGCCATTTTGGATATGAAATATTAAAAAACTGCCCCATAGATGTCTTAAGCAGAGGTTCTATTTTCATATGATATTCTTATTTTGTATATTGCTCAATACATATTCGCATATAATTTTGTAGAGAAATAATAGAATAACTGAAAACAAAATATTGTTGTCCTTGCGATTATTTTCAACATTTTGATAAGGACTTCTATACATTGTTGTTACTGGTTGAAAAAGACTGGGTTTACCACTCTAGTGTTTTAATATTTTGAAAAAAAAACGGTGATCAAAAATTCAAAACGCTCTTACTTTAAAGTAAAAAAAAAATAAAATATGATCTACTTTCTAAGCCTGAAGTATGATCCTTCACGAACATTCTGTATAATTATTTAATTAATTAGTTAAAACTTTACTATTTTATGTAAAACAATATTCTATTATTGAGAAATCTGGTCCAGCACCCCCTCCCCTATTCTAGTTGCGCCACTGGAGTGGTTAAAATATAATACCCATTAAAATCATGCAATTATATTTTTTTTAATTTTTAGTGTATCGCCTTAAAAATAAAACTATAAACACTTTTTGTACTATATTTCTTAGGAGAGAGAATAATAAAAATTGGAAACAATAAAATAAACGTGCCTGACACTAGCCTATTATAAACATAAGTATTTATTCAAGTAATATTTTAGGTAAGAAATTTTAATTGGATAACTGGAAAATGTAACCTAAATCAATTCAATAAATTGAAATAATTTTAGCATTAAAAAATTGATCGTGACATAGAGTTGTAATATAGGTGGGTTATGCAACATGCACATGCTTTATTTATAATGCTTTTTATTAAATTACATAAATAATTGCGCTGGTATGGCTATTGCTTTGCATGGTAGCTTTCAATATTTCCTTAGCCTTAGAAAGAAAGTATTTATCGATACGAATGCATAAATATAATTGAAGCTAAAAATTATGAACCATGCTTTCAACATAAAGTACCTACCCTGTACCAAGAAGCCACCTGTGCCGAAAAAGAAAATAAGAAATTAATTACTGTATTTCAAAATGTTCAAAAGTACAAACAAGTGTAATTTATTGTTTATTGCTGAAGTATATTTTGTGTTGTCATCTGAAAACATGTTTTTATTATTCTTGCTTATTTCTCGCTTACAAAATGTTGAGAAGCATTCTTGGAAGCTCGATGTATTTGAGTAATTATTTCGCTATGCACTGTCAGTAGAAAAAACTGCTAGCTTCTTATTTTAGTTTTTCTACAGCGTAGTAAATTAAAACTGATTGATGCTTAAATTACTTTTTGCAAGGAAAGTAGTTAAATAATAATATTACCATATTTATTTGATGTGCATGTTAATTAATTGCTCCAACTTTGTACCGCCTCTCCTAGAATATGCAATTCAATGTAAATCGAGCTTTTCTGATAGAAATTTATGCACATATTTTAATAATCTCCGGAAGTGGAGTATTGGACTACAATTGGATTGGAATTTATAAGTTGTCTTCAGTTTATTATAACTTTTACTTTTTAAAATTATTACAAAAATAAATTGTACTGCTACGAGAAACATTGCATTGTACAATTATACTCATTATTTATTATAATTATTATAAAAGATACGTTTTACTTTCAATGCAGGTAAGTAATAAAATTAATGAATAAAAGCGAGAATAATTTTACTTCAAATTATCAAATCAAATTTATGTACAATATTACAAAAGTTATAAATTTTTCAAAAAAAATCCAGTCATGTAAATAGGAAAAAATATAACGATATCCTGAAATTTCACATAACTAAAACTTTCGAGTCGTCCTGTATAATTATGTTCCCAAACATGTGTTTCAACAAACATTGTTAATGCATTTATAATCTCATTCACGTGAGCGAAATAAATTTGTTTTAATCGCACACTTTAAAACTGGATATCTAAAATACTACGATAATAAATGAACTTAGTCCCTGCAGTAATTCATCCAGGAATTTACGAGGGAATTTATGCAGGATTATTCCAAAAACATAATGTGCATGAGACGTATATAAAACAAAAACAATGGATAATTCATTGCTTTAACACAAAAACTTCTATTTACGTGCAAAGAAACTTCTAAGAGTCAGATAGTTTGTTCGTTCTAACGAAACCCTAAGTGCCAATAAATCTTTAGCAAGGTTATTTCTTAATACAGGTCATTGTCTGGGTAATCAACTAATTTTACTACAAGTTTACTGCTGTTAGAATTTTAATTTTTTTGTAAGTTCAAACTTCTAAATCATAGTTCAAGCACATAAAAATTCTTGCTTGGAAAACTTCGTGTTTGGGTCTTAGTTTTAACCGTTTTATCGGTTAGGAAAAATCCAAACAATATTAAGTTCTTAAAATTCTGAATATGAAAGTTTTAGCTTTTTAAACCTGTAAGAACATTGGTTTTGCAAAAATCGATGACCTAAAATTGAAAACGCTGTACTCCAAATTTTAAATAGACCACTAGTTTTTTTTTGTTTTTGCTGTTGGAATTTGATCTATAAAGAACATGACCCCCTGAATAAACAAGGGTTGAACTTCATAAATAAAATCTGTCGTTATCACAATTATTACTAAAAGTACCTATATTTAATAACTAATTATTTAAAGTTTAATTTTGAAGGGGTAATAAACCGTAAATTGTGGTTTGAAGCTCTAGGATACAATAAAGATCAGGGAAACTAGATTGCGTTTGTGTGGAGCAATGAAACTTATGTAATTAATTTTGTGGCTTCCTTAGTTAACTTACCGCGTATGTTCAAATGATTATATTTCCCCCTATTAAGTAGTTTAACACGTAAAATTATGCTAATCAGGAACATTTACTTCAAAATTTTAGGTGGCAGGGTTAAAAGTCACGAAATACAAATAACTTTTTATGACTTGGTTTATGAGCAGCTTAATGTATCCTTAAATTTTTAAAATATTTTTATAAATAAATGAATTTTTTTTTATAAATTTGCTGGGTAGGAAATATAATGGATTTAAAGGGTTGTATGAAGCTTTTATATGATGCCGGAAGGTCTGGAAGTATTATAAGTAAAATATTTAAAAATAATGAATGCCTACAGCAGTTTAAAGCTTTGCAGTTTAGGATAATGAGACCCAACGTTATAATTATTAAAAAGTTTATGTAAGATTTTATCGACAATTACTAAACTTTTTCTTCCAAAGGGATGTTTCATCGACACCATCCAAAAAATAGCATTTTATCAATTAACGCTTTATTGACACTATCTTTTTATTAGGTATACTGTTTCACCAATATTTGATCCTGTTGCTTAGCAGATGTTTAACTTCTTAAAACATGTCACAAATAATGGGTAAATCGATTGAAAGCTTCCTAAGGTTATTTTCAATAAGATGATAGTACTTCACAAAAACATGTTTCATTTGAAAACTTTTTAAATGGATACAAAAATTTGACTACACTGATGAACAAAATTTTGTAACGAGGAGTGTAGTAATTTTAAAATACCTATTTACCCTCATTATAAAATCATATATATTGATTCAATCGGGTCTAGTTTTTTTGTACAGTAACTACCAGTAAAAATGATTGTTTTTCGATTTTTTAATTAAACCTTCTGGTTATTTGGTACGAATGGAATATCCTAGAATGTTTTAGAATTTAGACCAGTTTTCTTCTAGAACCTTCGGGAGTATGTTGAGAGCTTGCGTGTGTAGATATTCCAGAATGTTCTAATTAATGAGTATATAAGGAACCGCAACAAGAGCTTGAATTGATCAGTTAAGAAGGTAATATCTAGTGAATGGTTACGTCTTATGACTGACAAGTTAAGTGATTGTTGAGTAATGCCCAGAAAGTGTAAAAAGGATCCTGATAGGTTTTGGTACATTTATGAAATTACTTTTAAAACTCAACAGAGAAATTTTACGCCATTATATGAACGTTATTTTGGCTTTCCTGTAAGGCTCCACTACAAAGTGTGGGTTCCTCCCATCTGTTATATTACGTGTGTGTGGATTCTTACTGGATGAGCAAAAAAATCTCGATCTATGTCTTTCCGAATTCCTATGATTTGGATGGAACCCACAGATCATTCATCAAATTTTTATTTTTGCCTTACAAACAGTATAACAATAAAAATTTAAAAAAAATTAAGTATCCTGACGTGACATCTGCTAGAAAACCGATCCCGCATAGCGAACCCATTCCAGAACCAACTCAAAGCTCCAATGTGTCTGTTGAATCAGAGGAAGAAGATGACATAATATTTGATCCCGTTTTTCAACAAGTTTCCTCATCTAACGGGCCATATTTATCTCAAGAAGATCTCAATGAAGACAAAGAGCTAAAAAGCTTCTTTTCGTAGGATTATGATCGGGTATCTTAATTAATAAATGCGTTGGCTATAGAATACTAAACATAGGAATGGTACTTCAAAAATAAGTTTAGAGGCTATTCTTTTTCATAACGGAAATGGACTTCCATCCTTACCGATGATAAGTCATTCTGCTAACATGAACGATTCCTATGAAAATATGAAATTTCTTTTGGAAAAGATTCAATATGACGAGTACAAATAAAAACTTTGTGGAGATGTGACCATGTTAAGAAAAACTGGTCCAAAAGAGAATGTCTTACTCCAGTACATAAAAATGTTAAAAATGCTACTACAACTTGATGATATATTCTTACTACATTTACATGTAAAATGTGGCCTTATGAAAGACTTTGTGAAACCAATGGATAGGGATGGTGCTGGATTTTTATACTTGAAAGATAATATATTTCGCAAAATCAGTGATGCCAAGATTAAAGAGGGTGTATATTTGTAGGTCCACAGATCAAAGAGTTGATGAAGGGTGAAATATTTAAAGAATAATCTGGAAGAACCAGCTTGGAAATATTTCATAGAAGTGACCTCAAATTTTGTCGGAAATCACCGATCAAGTGACTATAAAAGCATTATGCAGAAGCTTTTAATCACATTTTTGGTTGTAACATATCCTTAAAAATGCATTTCCTTCATTCTCTTTTGAGCATTTTTCCTAAAAATTTGGGCACCGTTAACTTTGTGCACGGGGAAAGATTTCATCAGGATATTTCTACAATAAAAAAACGGTACCTGAGCAAGTTGAATTTTTTCGTCAAATGAGTACCCAACACTATAAATTGTGTTTAGTGATATGATGGATATGAACGGTAAAACAACGACAATTTTTTACATTTTTGCAAACAAATCAAATTTAGTACCTTTCGAACGTCTGCAGATGGAAACGGCTATTGTAAAAGAAAAAAAACTAATGGAATAAAAGTTGTAGAGCATCAAAGTAATTTAAAATTTCATTTTGTGCAAATCTGCAAGATGTTACATCTAATATGCGTAAGGTAAATCTTTAATTAAAACCCTTATAGATTTTTCCCATAAGGATTTATTGGTTTGCACAGAATTGCACCATTGGGCAGTGAGTAATAAAATTACAAAAGCAAAATAATAAAATTTTGTGTCTATGAAATCCAGGAATTGAAATAAATGAATTTGGGCATTGTTTGTGAGAAAAATAGCTGCTATCACTCCAAAGCTTCATATACAGATTCTCATTACTCTAGTCAGTCACCACATTTTTTACTATTTAAGAACTTTAAGTGTTTTGTGATAGTATGAACTCTGGCATTCATTTTCATTTTCTTGTACATAACTTCAAATCATCTCCTGGATGCCTCTGTTCAAAGTAATTTTTACTGCAAGACTTATGGTACATGGTCTCTGATACCACAATATCTTTTACAAGAAAGAAAAGAATCACAATATACCCATTTCTCTATTGAGCTGGATTGATGACCGAGTTATTGACAATTGAAGTTTACACATGGTGTACACCATATAGTCAGATGTGATCAGAGGCATTCCTAAAAAAAAAACAAATTAAAAAGTCAACGGCAGTACAAGGTAATGTACACCATGTGCCCTGTGATAACTTAAACTGGACTCAACAGAGAAATGACAATTTTGTGCTTCATCGCTCGTCTTCCCCAAATATCACACAATTCTGTTCGAAATCGAGAAATTCAGAAAAGTTTGATTCTCCAATTTTCCTATCACTCGGTGCTTCATGGCTAACCCTCTCTGGGGATTACTGTTTCCGGCATCTGTTGTCAGATTGGAAATAAAAGTTTCGAGATGATCTCAGTTGTGAGTTGACTTTTTAGAAATTTCCTAAATCGTCCAGGGTCTGGACTCCTGTTTCAGCGTTTTCCACAAAATCCGTGTAAATACTGCTGAGCGTATAACGAAAAATACAAAAATTCTAAATATTTACTTAAACCCATTTTTTAGTCATTACATTAGATTTGATGGCAAAGTAGTAAAAATTGTCGTTTTTAGACCGTCGATTTCGACCATATTATTGTACACAATTCAAAGAGTCTGGTACTCATTCTACGCAGAATTTAAATCTTGTAATAACAATGTTTTCGCTCGTATTTACCGTTTTGAAGTTATAAGTGAAAAAATTAAAAAAGTCGTGGTTTTTTTGATGCCTTCACGTATCAAAAGGATTTCCTGGTTTCCAAAATTAATCGACGGTCCCCATAGGGTTAAATTTACTGGTCTATAAGGCAATTTATATTTTATAGTGATACATTATACACGGTGTCCCAAAAATCGCGCATAAGCTCTCGCTACTTTGCTGGTGACCCCTCAGAATACCTAGAAAAATAGTTAAAAAAATCTTCGTGCTCAATTAACCGAGACAAAGTTGGTAATTAGATTATCATGAATTTGGAAAAATAGCTTATTGTCCTGTAAAGGTTAGTTTCTTTTTATTTGTTTATAGTACTTTAGAATTTAGAAAAATATTATTATAGGATATTTAAAGTTTGGTTAATGGCATTACCAGTGAATGTATTCTTGTTCTTATCAAGGTACAAGAAACTACTCAAATGTCAGTAATTAAATTTATAGAAATTATCTATCTACAATAAAAAGCACTTTTAATTAGTACATGCTAACTGTATAAAACAAACTAAATAAAAAAACTACACGCACTTTTATCACACAATATAAATCAAAACAACGAGCTGGTTATATGTTAGTGTGCATTTTGTTTAAATTGTTGTGGTGCTATGTAATTAAAATGTGTGCATAGATAATATTTACCTTCGGTAGTGCAGCGAGACATTGCTGTTTCACGTCCCAAATGAGCTGGTCCCTGGGAAATTGTAGGCACTTTTGGACGTTCAAATCCGGTACATGAATCCGAACGAGGAGATACCCTTCATCAGGGCACCGATCCCCTTCGTCCTCCATGACCGCACCAATATTAACAGCCCTTTACATCTGAAAGGACAAAAGCTTCATTAAAGCTCCGCAGAAAACAAACAACCAGCTTTCCTGTTAACTTTCGTCCCTTTGAGCTTTTTAAGGGATTCAGTTACAAAAGGAAGAAATTAAGTGGGGTCAATTTATAACAAAAAATCATTAGATTTACTAAACAAAAGCAATGTTTAATTATTCTGTAAATTGCACAAGAAAATAAGATTTTATTCAATAAAAATTCGAAAGTAACTTCTTTCAGTTTTTAGTGCTAAAAGAACTAAAAATTTTATTTAAACGGTTTACTTTTTTCAATTTCGATTTCTTTTTATTTATCTTTAATATCTAATTTATAGGTATTTTTTTAGAATTTCAATAAAAATAAAATAATCTATTTTCTTCAACCATGAACAAAACATCCACAACAGAATTGGGGCTAATACTTTAGTCAATAGTTTTTTATTGTACAGCACCCTACACACTGTGTAAATTTTCAAAACGCTCTATCAATTTTCTCATTGCTTCAATGGCGTTTGGATGACATGCTTTATAAATTTTGAAGATTTTTAAATGTCATAATATACTCAGTGTTCCATTTAAAAAACGTAACTTTGGTCCCCTATCTTGGAATGAACACCCGGTATATTACTACAATATTTTTAGACTGTGCGCCTAAAAGTATCGTATATTCTGTCGAAAACCGCATGTATCTTTTTTAATTTTAGAGTAATGTTACTTCTTCGTAGCCCTGCATAATTTCATGTTCTGTTCTAATTTAAAACTTTTGAAATTTCGAATAGATTTAGGTTTTAATAAAAAAAAATTAAGAAATGCAATAATCATTTCATTACAAACTTTTCTTAAAAAATCAATTCTAAGATGAGAACTTGACGATGATTTGGGAGAGTACTTAATTAATAAAGGTAAAGGTGAATACTTCAAATGCCAACTTTTACATCGATACAAAATGTTTATTTCATGTGTACTAGTTTCGCCTTCACAAGGGCATCATCAGGCACATTAACAATTTGTATTTAGAAAGAAATACTCACGCCATCTGGTATTCCTCATACTGTGATCATAGAGCTGTAATACGGAACGCCCAAACAACTATTAACGCCTAAGCAACTAGGCTTTATGAATGACCTCCTAAGCAACTAAGCTAATTTTCTGGAGCGCCCAAGCAACCAGGCTTATTATTGAACGCCTAAGCAACCAGGCTTCTTTTATGGAGCGCCCAAGCAACTAGGCTTATTTTCTGGAGTGCCTAAGCAACTAGGCTATAATCTGGGGGTGTTTTTTCATTGAGTGTCCACACAACTAGGATAACGTCACTACGATTGATTAAAAATATTGGTTGGAACATTTAGACGATGAAACATATATTAATATAAAACGATTAAAACCTAAATATTACATTAATTTGAAATATTTTTGACTATATTTATCAGAGTTGAAGTACGAGATCACATTTTCTATCTTTGTAAAAGTTGGGATTTAAGTTATTCACCTTTACCTTTATTAATCAATTTTATATTTTTTTTGTAACTTAAAACCTATGTAAATCAGTTCAACATTTGAAGTCAAAATATCATTTGTTCCTCTTACTAAATTAAATTTAATATTTGTATTTTCTGAATGAAACTTTAAAAAAATTTGAATTTTTATCACGATATTTAAATAAGTGGCTTGTTGAACTTTAAATGACAGCTTGTACACATGTTTGAAATTTATTTAGGATTTAAGTGGATATTTAGTTCAGTACTACATACCTATTTTTTACAATTTAAAGTGTTAATAAAATTTGACCAGTATGTAGCAAAATTCACATTCAACATGTTTTGCTTAGCGTAGCAATGTTTCTTATGGGAAATTAGGACGAGTTTTAAAATTTACAAGGCTCGTTTTGCACAATTTTGAATTTTACGATGCGTGTTATGAATAATTCTCGCATTTATCTGTTATTTTTATAAAATAGAATGGGATCGATGATGTTTCGCAAAGAGCAAACCATGTTACGAATTTATCAGTTTCGATTAGTTTTTAATAAAAATTTGTTATTCTAATTTTTTAACCTACAACACACTTTCACTTAAAAACGTATTTTTAAATGCCAAATTGGCATTTTCTAAGAATAAATAAGGTAAGCCCATTATATATCTTTAAAATTCATTTAAAATATTTGTTGTTTAGTTAATAAAAATGAATAAATCAAAATAGATTTATGTTTATTTTAAATTAAACAATTAGCTTTATTTGGCTATTAGGTATTAAAATTTCGTTCAAACACTCGAAAGAATTTATGCACCCCGATCTTGATTTGAAGAGATTAGACGACGCAAAAAAACTACTATAGGAGGTAAAATATTCCGAACTTATAATCGAGTAAATTATTTAAATACTGGTGGGTAAGAGACTACGAAATTTTCAGTTCCCTAGTGACAATAAATTTAAAACTTCATGAGCAGCACATAAAACCTATAAAATATTAAGTAACTACCAGCTATTAAATTACCAGCAGACATTGGCAAAAATTATGTAGGTATAATAAAAACATTTTTCTAAAATTTTTGTAAAATTGATTATAAAATTATAAATTTCTAAAAACTCAGTAAATGAGAAGTTTTATAGCCTAATTAATAAAAAATCAATAAAATAACTCGCTTTATGTCTAAATAAACTTTAAGTATTTATTTTATTGATCTTTATACATGTTTAACATAAATTTTTTAACACGCCACCTATTTATATGCATATAAAAGTATAACATATACAAACCAAATTCATATTTGTTACATATAGGATTTTTTCGTGAGGTAAATAAATTCAACTGTTGTGAATTTATTAGGGTCTTTGTAGATGTTTTGGGAATATAAAAATGTTCGTTTAAGTAGGTATATAAATATCGAAAAATATAAATCAGATGTATAAAAAAGAATATTGTGTGAGTATACAGTTTTAAAATAAATCGTTCGAAAAATGGTTTTTATATACATATATAGATGCATATTTATTTATTACAGTTTTCACATTTTTTAAACCGAAATAGGAAAAACTATTAGATATTTTTTACATAGTTATATCTCTTAAAATCAATATTTTATAGGAGACCCAAATATATACATTGGTGGAAAAAAGTATGGAAATTTTTAATTATTTTCCAAATGTAACTTACACTTCTTTATTAAGAATATACAATAAAAATAAGATGTTCCTGGGTTTCAATTTTTTGAAATTTTGTTCAATTAAATTTATATTTGTAACATTCAAGTTGTTGCTGTTAAAAAGTATTGAAATTAATTTTTAATTTTGTCAAAACTTTACATAAGTCGGGGAGAGCACAGAAAACCATCGGCAGGATAAAGAAAATTATCAAGAGGATATCCGAGAAAAATCCTAGTAAAACGGACCGGGCTGAAGTTACATTTAAATGCATTCATTTTTACATTCATATTTTTTTTATTAGAAAAAAATGTAAGGGCTCAATTTTTTTATATTTTGTTACATATATAGTCCTTAGTAAAAATATATAAAAAGATGTTTCAAAATCAGACCATGAGTGAAAAAATTTTAAAAAGAATGAAAATAATCAGACACTTTTTCAGATTTTATTTTTTTTAGCGAAAACAAAAAAATGTAAGGGCTCAATTTTTTTATATTTTGTTACAGATACAGTCCTTAATAAAACTGCATAAAAAGTTTTTTTCAAAATCAGACCAGGAGTCAAGAAATTAAAAAAATTTTTTTTTTAAAATAATCACTTTTTCAGATTTTATTTTTTTAGCGAAAACAAAAAAATGTAGGGGCTCAATTTTTTTATATTTTGTTACAAATACAGTCCTTAGTAAAACTGCATAACATTTTTTTTTTCAAAATCAGACCAGGAGTCAAGAAATTAAAAAAAAGTAGTCACTTTTTCAGATTTTATTTATTTTAGCGAAAACAAAAAAATGTAAGGGCTCAATTTTTTACAATACAATCCTTAGTAAAACTGCATAAAAAGTTTTTTCAAAATCAGACCAGGAGTCAAAATATTTAAAATTGAATGAAAATAATCAGTCACTTTTTCACATTTTATTTTTTTAATGGAAACAAAACAATGTAAGGGCTCAATTTTTTTCTATTTTGTTACAGATACAGTTCTTAGCAAAACTGCATAAAAAGGTTTTTCAAAATCAGACCAGGAGTCAATAAATTAAAAAAAAAAATAAAAAAATAGTCACTTTTTCAGATTTTACTTTTTTTTAGCGAAAACAAAAAATGTAAGTGCTCAATTTTTTTATATTTTGTTACAGATACAATCCTTAGTAAAACTGCATAAAAAGTCAAATTCAAGAGTAGTTTCTGAACCAATTCAACATTCAGCTGACTTCCAAAATACCTGATAACTGTAGTTTTAAATTAACGTGAAGCTGTTTAAAATCTCATCAATTTCCAAGAAAAATACAACAGCTCGAATGGAATTTGTCATATCGTAGTCGACATGGACTATGAAAAAGCGGAAGCTTTTGGAGTGATGAAAGTAAGTCTTTGTTGTTATTTCGTTCAGTTGGTAGACATTATGTTCGGCGTCCCAAAAACCAAATGCCAACAATTAAACATGGTTGTGAGTCTATTATCGTATGAGGTTGT
The DNA here is from genome assembly GCA_963971135.1 of Stenus bimaculatus. Taxonomy (NCBI): domain Eukaryota; kingdom Metazoa; phylum Arthropoda; class Insecta; order Coleoptera; family Staphylinidae; genus Stenus; species Stenus bimaculatus. Next base: position 68,865,540 of record OZ020180.1, on the reverse strand, counting down.
TTTTCTTGATCTAGGATTGTGCCAATTACTCAAGCAGAGGACAAAATGGATCATTTTCGGTATAGAAACATTTTAGAAAACCAAATATTACCGTTTTCTTCAGAAGAAACACGACTGAGGTGGAAATTTCCAGAACTCTGCCAAGTTAGTGAAACAAAGGTTTTCCTAAGAAAATGTTAATTTACTTGAATGGCCGTCACAATCTCCAGATCGAAGCTTCATCGGAAACCTTAAATCAAAAAATAAAGAAGATTTATACGAAGTAATTAAAGAAGAGTGGAACCAAATTCCTCTGGATGCACTATGTTAATTGGAAGATCAATGCCCAAAATATGACAGGACTCATTGGATGCAAAAGGATTTAATATTTTTGATAAAGTTAATTATTGCTTCTTCCTTATTGGAATTAAATTCTTACAAAAACAATTAAAATGAGAGAATATAGAAATTGAAATGAGCTACAGGAAGAGTTAAAAACAAGATAAAAGCAATACAAAGTTCAATCAATAATATTAAGACAAGATATGAAGTACTAATTACTAGAAAATATTCCTATTTCCGTTAAAAATTCAAAACAAAGAAATTCTTCAGTTAAATCCTTATTTTATCTTATTCAAAACCAAGAAATTCTTCAGTTAAATCCCTACTTTATCTTATTTTGTAGCAGTTTAGTAAATAGTCATCAGATGCCATTTATACTCGACTTTGAAACTTTCATAAAAAATCCATTTAGTGGTATTTTTAATGGACAGATTAGATCTATAATTGAAAACTGTTATCCGAAATTTTTGTTCTCTCTTAGAAAAACAAAATTCGTAATTAAGTTTATCTTATAATCCAAAATTTGTTTAATGATTTTTCGTCTTGGATTACGAAATTCTGAATCGATTCCTATTTGTCAAAATTTTTTCCTAAAAGCTTATTGATTTCATCATGAGCACTGGTAAATTAGTTTTTAGCATGGAACAAAGCAGATGAGTATAATATTTCGAGACCATAATTTATAGAATTAAAATCTTTGAAAACATAACTGATAACAAATTCAAAATTTTCAATTTTATTTTTTAAACCGATGCCGTACCAGACAATTATCGAAGAGTTCTACATAGAGAACATCGTCGCCGACGTGCAACGCATCTCCCGCGCCCTTGGTAGTTACGCCACTGGTGATTTCTTGAAAAACTAGGAAAGCTTCTACTAAATTAAAAGTTGGTAATTTCCCCAATAAAAATAAGACGATCTACACACAGTAAAAACATAAAAGGCGATTGTGAGTTGCGAGCTTAGAAAATGTGAAGTACTTCCGGTAGCTTCATAAAATTCTAAAAAAAATGAATGCGAACAGATTTCATCAAGATTACTACCATTTGTGTTTACTGATGTTTATACATAAATACTTGGATTTTGTGTAATCAGGTCATTTCGAATACTTCAATACTTGAATAAAATACAGGGTGTCCCTTTCGTGGTTCACCAAATGTCAAGGTTGGAAAGTTGAGCAAATTTTATCAAGAAAAAACCAAAAATCTATCTTTTATGGTTTGAAAGTTACAGGGGTTTGACTTTGGCATCGCCCGTTTTTGCCAGAAATCAGTAAATGATCAATCAATCAATGATCAATGATCAAGTTGCTTAAGGTGATAGGGAGTCAAATGTTGAAAAAACGACGTACTTATCTTTCATGAATTTTTTAAAGTGTTTCGAATTGGAAAGTCAAAAAAATAAAGAAATACCAAACTAAAGTAAGAATTTTACATTCATTTGCAATTTTTGTTATTTGTTTCGAATTGGAAACAAAAAAAAATATTTAAATACCGAACTTAAGTAAGACTTGTATTTTTATATACAATTTTTGTTATTTATGTATCTACAACTATATTTGTGTAATTTTGCAGGAAAAATTTCTATATTTATATTTTTATTTTTGCAAAACTATGCTTATATAAATCTAGATACATGAAAAACAAAAGTTGTATATAAAAATACAAGTCTTACTTAAGTTCGGTATTTAAATATTTTTTTTTGTTTCCAATTCGAAACATTTTAAAAAAATTCGGGAAAGATAAAAACATTTGTTTTTCAATAAATGACTCCCTATCACCTTAATAATCAATTTTTACAAGCAAAAGTTAAATTTTGATGGCGTTTGAAACAGTTGTATTATTAAATAATAACAAAAATGAAGGCGCACCTCAATTGTAACTAAGTATGCTTAGAATCAATTCTCATAGGAGTAAGTTTAGAAGGCTCTAGTGAGTGCATAAAAAGAGTTAGGTTCTCAAAATTTTTCATAATTTCTCTCTAGAATGTCTCTACATTAACGAATTTTTAGAAAATTAAAAAACAACACGCCCTTAATAGAGAAAATCTTCAAAAACTCCTAACAAAAACAATTTTTTATGGATTTTTTTTTCTTTTCGATTTTTTTTTAATACTTGATAAAAGAATTGTGTTTTATCATTGTTACCAAAGGAAAGAGGATACTTTCAGCTTTAAAATTATATTTTTTTTAAATCTTTTTACTAAGTTTTTAAGCAGCTATTGATCATTTACTGATTTCTGGCTTGCCAAATTCAAACCCCTGTAACTTTCAAACCATAAAAGATAGACCACTACTTTTTTGGTTTTGTCTTTATAAAATTTGCTCTACTTTCTAACCTTGACGTTTGGTGAACCACGAACGGGAGACCCTGTATAAATATGATGTAACTTCATTAGCAATTTTTTTTATAAAAATTAAAAAAAAACTAATAAATTACACGATTTTATAACTTTATGTGGGTGGAAGATTATGCAAAAGCACTGATGTTAAATTATTTTTACTGCAATAATTAAATATTAAGTACATTAAATCCGTCACCACTGAATGCTTAATTCCTATATTTAATATCTAATTATTAATTAGCAGTGGTCATTCATTACTTTTAATTGTACATATCCTTTTTCGCCTCTAACTGCAATTGAAGTAGGTTGTCAATAATTTTGTTATTAATTGTTAATAATTTAATTTAATAACCGTATACACTGCAATTAGCATTTTCATCGATGACTTAACCTTCAATTTCCATACAAGTCTAAAGCAAAAATTATCAATTACTATAATTTATATTATTTTTTTATAAATGGCACATCTAATACATTGATTTTGAAATCCGTTTGATATATGCATTTTTGGTCAAAATAAACTTACCACCCAAGCTTTTTCAATATTTATTTTTTTGTGTATTCAAGTCTTGCAATTATCATTTCTTGTAAATTTTATCTTTATAAACCCGAATATAAACCTTAAAAAATAAGGAAGAGGCCTTCTTAAAAATTGGGCGTTTTTGAAAATTTGATAAAACAGAAAATGAACACAATTTTTTTGTACTATTTTGAAAAAATGCTTAAAATAACAACTTGACAGGGTATATTTTATTTTATGTAATTTTTCATTTCTTGACTTACTTAGAATTGTATCTGTAGCAAAATATAAAAAAAAATTATCCCTTACATTTTTGCTTTTCGATTAAAAAATGTACGGGCTCAATCCTAAGTTATTGTTTTAAGTATTTTCTTTAAAATAATACAAAAAAAATATCACTGTTTTTTTTTTTAAATTTTGTAAAACACTCAAATTTTAAGAAGTACTTGCTGCTTATTTAAAATTATTTGGTGTACTCCGCAAAGACAAAAATTGCAACAAATAATGACAAAAAGACCTTATAGTAGATGAAAGAAATAAAAAACATGCAACTTAATAAAATGGACTGCGAGTTTAACAGATTCTTTTATTCTAAAATACATAATAAGAAAATTCCAAAAAATATTTTTCAGAGTCAAAAGGTCCTTTAGGGCGAGTTTAAAAAATTGGTTGGAGATTGCAGAAAATTTTCAACTCATTTAAGTTATTCGGATAATTCTTATCTTTAGACTTGTCATTTCTTAGAATTTATGGATGCAACCACACACAAAATTATTCCCTCTGGAAAAATATATAAATGTGGTTTTTATTCATCAATTGCTGTAACTTATCCTTGTATTTTAAATGTATGCTTTGAATTTATAGATCATAAACGAATTTGTGGCTATATTGATCTTTTTGAGGCTAATTTGGTTTAAGTTGAAAAAAACAGTAAAAAACTGGTAAGTCTATTATAGTCTTAAATCGATTTTATTTTTATATGAACTGCTGAATTATCAAAACGAGTAGAAAACATTTTATTGTTTTAATAAAACCCACAATGATAATTTGAACGATTAAAAATGTATTCCTCAGTGATTTTCGTTTTACCTTTTTAATTTATAGTTAAAGTTTTGAAATTTTATTACAATTTTAACACCAAATTAAAATTATTTACCTTCGGTAGACCGTGAAAAGTTGTTAAATTCATAGAACAGTTATCGAAAATATTTGAAGTAAAAAATTATTATAAAATATGTAGTACATTGTAAATAACGTAAATATTAAATAAGACATGTTTTATTACGGTGATTATTTATTACAGTACAAATAAATACTTTCAAATCATTAATGTAATTAATAAAAGGTTTAAAAAAATAATAACTATATCATACTTCGGTCTGATTAATTAAAAGATTTATGGGTTTTTATTAGCAAAACCCATAAAAATTGACTACAAGGTAGTTAAATAATTACCCTAATTCTATTTTATATTATAATTGGTGGATGTTTGCTACTAAAAACATTATTTTTAATTATAAGATAGTCTCATCATTAGAAATAATTCCAGTACTAATAATAACCGATACGAAGTGTATTTTAAAGTTAATCGAGCATTGATAATTAGATATTACACTTTAAGTAATATAAAACTACCATGAAGGATATTCAACTTTGTTTTTAAGTAAAAAAAAGTGCTGTTTATGAAAATTAATTTAGTAAGATTTGTGTGTCGTAAATGACGGCCGAAAAGGATAATTAGTGAAATAATCTAGGAATTGATAGATGAAATAACATCAAAAAGTAATAAAATTACAAAAGGCGATCTTATTAAAATAAATTTATGTCAATTTAGCCTGGAGGGTTTTGACATATTTATGTGTGTGAATATGCAGAGTCAGGATCTTGGAAGAGAACAGTGGGTGATTTCAATGCGCTAAAGTAATAAAAGTGGCAAGGAAACGTAGGTTGCCAAAGCTACTCAGTTAGGATATCACCGTTTTACTTTTACTTTTATTTATGTAACTGCCAGGCTGATCCTACGGCGTAGGTATCCTGGTGGCCGGATCTCAGCCTACGAGATTTTTTGGGTAATTTAAAATTCGAAACACGTAGATAAAGCGATGGAGTTACCTTCACCGTGTAACTTGAATAGACTTTATTGTAACTAGTGGGATTCGCTCTTTATTTCATTACCTCCTACGGACAAGTAGTTTCCGTGCAAACTTTGCTCTGCAATTTAGATTTCTACGAATAGTTTAATTTTCCCAACAAATCTGCAAGTTTAATATTATTATAGTTACGTCAAAATTATACTTAGGTGTATGTTTGTATTGCTCTTCCGGGGTCCCAAGGCTATACAATTAGTAACATCATTTCAATAGACAAGTAGTTACGTTAAAATTTTGTAATAGATATATTAATAAAATTAAAACAGGAAGAACCAAATTTAATACTTTCACAACCAACAATAAAAATTATACAATAGACACAAATATTTAAAGACAAGGTGTACACAATCGAAATATGTATATGCAAGAGAGCTACTAGATTGTGCTATTTTACAAAAAGTGCTGGTTCTGAAATAAAAGTATATAATTCTGTAGGTTTTTTAAGAAGCATTTAAATCTGTAACCAGATATACTCTAGGACATCAAGTTTTGTAGATATTATCATTTGAATATTTAAGGATATATTTTTTTTATTAAACAAATATAAAGTTAGAAAATTGAAACATTTCTATAGTTTATATTAATTTAAAATTCATAAATATAATTCTAAACTGATGATTCTGGATAAATAAGTACAACTGTTGCTCCTGAGAAAATATGTACTACAACTGATATTTCTGGAGAAATCAGTACAACTTCTGTTCCTGAAGAAATATGTGCAACTACCGAAGTCTTTGAAGAACTAACTACTACAACTGATGCTTCTAGAGAAATTAGTTTAACTATGCTTTTACAGAAATCAGTACAACTGTTGTTCCTGAAGAAATAAGTATTACAATTAATTCTCCTAAAACAAAATACTATAACCGATGCTTGTAGAGAAATAAGTACAAAATCAACTGCTATTCCTGAAGAAGTAAGTACTCCAACTATCGTTACTGAAGCCATATGTTCTACAACTGAAGCTTCTGAAGAAATAAGTATAACTGTTGCTCCTGAGAAAATAAGTACTACAACAGATGTTCCTGGAGAAATCAGTACACTTTTTGAAAACTAAATACTACAACTGATGCTTTTGGAGAAATCAATTTAGCAACTGTTTGTCCTGAAGAAATAAGTAGTACAACTCATGCTTTTGGTTAGTACAACTGTTCTTCCTGAAGAAATAATTACCACAACTGTGTTTCTGGAGAAATAAGTACAACAACTGTTTTTCCTGAAGAAATATGTTCTACAACTGATGCTTCTGGAGAAATGAGTACAATCAGAAGAATTGAGGGAGTCAATTTTTCGTTATAAAGTTTTTCAATTTGCACAATATCTTGATAGAATATTTATGTTCATTAAAAAATTTAAATGGTCCCGTAAGTGGACGATAAAACGAAGTTTTCCAATTTAAATAACCATATTTTTTGTTATGAAATTGTTGATGGTTCAAGAGTCATTTCAGTTTTTGTATTTTTTCAGTAAGCGCGTACTGTGTTCATTAAATGATTGATTAAGAAAACACTATGAGTTGTTTTTAATTATCGTTATGAACCTCAAAGAGTCCATCTTTTCAATAATAGCACTTTAATAAACTCATTAATCTTTTATCAAACAAAAAAAAATATTTTGCGAAAACTTTCTGTTATTATAAAATTTTACTTGATTTAAAGTCACCCTGACAGAAAATAATGTAATAACCTCCTCTATCAGCTCATTTCGTTTTATCGTCCACTTACGGGACACTCTGTATAGTTTTATTTGAGCTACTTTTGTTGTAGATCAGTGTTATTGTTCAAATTGAAGAGGAAACCTATTCCATGTCCTACCAGAACCCCTGACCTTACTTGTATTGATTCTTGATTCAAAAAAATACATTTTGTATATAAAAGATGTGATTCATCAAATAGGAAGAAGTATTTTTTAAATTATTTATATCTTAAATTTTAGTGGTATGTCAAAATTAGGTTTTCTAAGACATTATCCAGATTGGTTTATTTTATTGCACTTAAGTTTGGACGTTTCTGCATTAAAAGGATCATATTTTGAATTTTAAAATGGCTTTATCCCATTTTATGTAAAATTTGACTTAGGATAGTTCTGCATTAGACCGACGAATTTTTTTCTTTGTCGAACAAACTAAATAATTGCAAGGATGCAACAAAAAAAGATCTATTAAAAATGTTTCCAGCAATTCAATTTCAAAATCAAATGTTGTATATGTAGTAATGTATATGTATATGTAGTAATAGAACATGCAATTTTAGCAAATAATTGTTTTTAATAACCTGAAAATGCAGAAATAAAAGTTTATTTGTCTTGAAATATAATCGTGCAATCAGCACATGTGCTCGGGGTATATAATTATTTGATATAAAAAGCTACTTAACGGAAATAATAACCACGCATATTAATATAATTTGCTTTAAATTGCTTTTCAAAAAACCTCCTTCATCTTCTTAATAAATTCATTTCCGTCAATTGTTAATAATTTCCTTTGCTCTTAAAGAAAATAAAAGTGAAGATAGATAGTTTAAAAGTTTTTTAAAAACTAATCACATAAGTTTTTTATTAAATTTTCTTTCAACATTTTCAAATATTGAATCTACCGAATACTTTTTACAAAAATTAATACTATTTGTGAAGTAGTGAAAACTATTTTGACAGACAGAATACGATTTTAAAACAGACCCAATTTGAGCAAGTTTAAAAAATTATTTAGTTTTTAGGGTGCCAATTTTTAATCATGTTTTAATTATCTTTCCTTTGAAAAAAACAAGTTTTAATATTTTTATCTCAATTTTTTGTAAAATGTCGTTTTTATTAAAATTGATAGTTATTTAAAAAATAGCATTTTTGTTCAATTAAGCATGCTGATCGACAAAATAGTTGTTTTTAAAATTAATCATTTTTAATGTACCAGAAAAGTATTGAACAGAAAAACCAGATATTCGTAAAACCACAATCTTAAAATAAAAATCTACTTATTATTAAAACTCCTAATAAACAAAATTTGAACAATTTTCGAGCTCTAGTAAAAATGTAAGTGTTATGGGGAAAAACTGACTGGCCAGTTCTGAATTAACCAACTCACGACACGTTCTTTGAAAAAAAAACAATTTTTATTTAACAATTTTAAAATTTTTGCAAATTTTCATTTATTTCTTAAAAAGTTTTAGCAGTAGCTTCCTGACATTTCAAACAAAAATAAAAATAAAATCGAGGATAAAATACTCTTCTTTTATGTCATGTTTTCAGTAAATCACTCGATCAGTTTTCCAATAAAAAAATTATAATCGAAAATCTATCTTTATGATTTTTCCAAAACTTCGCTACTAATAATAGATTATTCATGAGAAGCAAAAAATTCTATAGATTTTTTTGCTTCTAAAACATAAATTCTATTTGATGGGCAAAATCAATTTTTACCAGGGAAATAATTTTCCGACTATTTTCTTGTAGTTTTTCCAAAATTGGGTTACTTGCTACATACAATTAGACCAAAAATTCGAACAATTTTTTTGATATAAAAAATATATTTTTGAAACGTTTTTCAATAAAATTGCAAAACTTTTACTTCTCTTTAAAAAATTACATAATTTGCCTTTAAATGGGGCCAAATTTTATATATGTATTAAACAACATTTTTCTTTGGTCGCATTTTTTTTATTTTAATTTTTAAAATAAAAAAACCCTTTGCGTGTATTTAGTACACTTAAAACCCTTTCTAACTCTAACGGTATTTTAAGATCGCTGATGTGTCGATAACTAATCTTCCATGCATCAGCACTTTCTTGTAATGCGGTGGTAAAAAAGGCACTTTTATGTAATGGTTGATCTGGGAACAAATACAGATATATGGACAAGGAGAATACATTGATTACCTCACGAAATTTAATGATGTGTACGGGTTTTCTATAACTTTCTCTAACCCCACCCGGTTTTTGAAAAACAAAGATTCATCGATTTTATTACTTACTATAGGATAAGTGGTGAAAAAAGTGCTGTCTTATTCCTGAAATTTCACCAAGTGAATGTCAATTACTTAAGTGCAATGAATCCAATTTTATCTGGTCTGATCCAGATTTACGCCTGAGAACTTGACGCATGTGCTTTGAGAAAAATAAAATTCATATTCACTCTACGAGATTCAGGAATAAGGTCCCTGTTTGTAGGGATTACAATTCCGGGCCAAAAAATAAAGATTTTTCGCGATTTCGGAAATCCAGGCGCATTCTGGTGGAATTATTTAAGAGAATAGTCGGCAAATTTGAGCGCTTGATTTTGAAATTCGCTTGATATTTGTGGTTTTGGTCATATTTTTTTTTTCATTGAAGCTTTTTTAAAATTTCTTTTTTTGGTATACAGAAGAGTCTTGTGGCTACCAATTTCTTCTTTTTTTGTTTTGGTAAGTCAAACCAAATAATCATACGGCAGCAGTAAAACGGGCTTTTTACATAAAATGTTCGCTTAGCGGCTCTTTGAAACATTCTAAAAAACTAATTGAAATAATATTTTTTTCCAACGCTAGAATTAAGTTAAGATGTAAACGAAGACTTTGATGTTGCGTTTTTTTGTTTTAAATATATTTTTAAACTATTTACAGCATCCCAAAAATTAAGTAAAATTTTAAGAAATTTTTGGGATGCTGTAAGAAATTTAAAAATATATTTAAAACAAAAAAACGCAACATCAAAGTCTTCGTTTATATCTTAACTTATTTCTAGCGTTGGAAAAAAATATTATTTCAAATAGTTTTTTAGAATGTTTCAAGGAACCGCTAAGCGAAATTTTTTTGTAAAGAACCTGTTTTATTGCTGCCGTATGATTATTTGGTTTCACTTACTAAAACAAAAAAAGAAATTGGTAGCCAGAAGACTTTTCTTTATACCAAAAAAAGAAATTTTAAAAAAGCTCCACTAGAAAAAAAGTTATGACCAAAATCGTAAATATCAAGAGAATTTCAAACTTAAGCGCTCAAATTTGCCGACTAACGCCTTAAGCACAAGTTTTAAATTTTTTCCTCTTATTTCAGATTTTCCAAAATTATTCGGTCTATCGTAGATAGGTTAGGAGGGCTGTACATTCCTTTTTTAATACAGGTAAACGTCGGTTTGCGCCGGTTAGTTTACGCCGATTCACAATTACGCCGGTTTCTTTCGTTTTTTTTAAAGAGAAATAAAAAGATATGATTATATTTTTTATTTTATTATAAAATTAAAAGCATATTCAATTTGTAGTTTCATTATGGACGACATTAGTGATTCAGAACTCAAACATTGTGCGAAAAAAGCACGAAAAATATGTGTTCATTTTACGCCGATTTTTTTACGCCGATGTCTCTCGGAATGGAACCCCGGCGTAAAACGACGTATACTTGTATATGCCGGATAAAAAGGTTGTGATAAAAAGGGTGGAATTCGGAATACTGTAAGTAGACAATTGTTTTCGTATAAGGAAAAAATTGTTTGTTGAGTTCATTTCAATTTATGGAAAATGTACATAAGGAAAATACATTGAGAATCTGTCATCTTGACAACTCATTCAACAAACCACTTTTTTCATGTACGAAAGCAACCGTTTATCTTACAAAATTCAAGAATTCCACTTCAGATCTCGAGCAGGGGGCGAATTATTAACTCTGGTGTTACTTGACAATCTATGGCTCTAATTTCCTAAAAGTTTAATAAAAGCTTTATTCTTTTAGAAGACTTTTTCAAAATAAAAACCATCCTACGGCTTTTTAGTTTAGAAATTCACTGAGGCTCCAGCTGAAGTAGCTCTGAGATTTTTCCAAGCGTGCGTTTTTTTAATAGATTTTTAGGAAAAGATAATGGTGGAGGACCGATATTGATATGGGAGGATCAGTCCTGAAAAAACGACGTGCCATAAATAAAGCCCAATTATGATCCTGCGATTGTTCAAAGTTCAAAGGTCGAAAAAACCCAAAATTACGATAATTTTCGAAATATTTTGTAAAGAGTTCCTGCGTTCGAAAAAACTCGTACCAGTAATTAAAAAATCTAAGGTCTTTTTTAATTTTTTTCAAGTCAATGGCAAACTGCTACCCGTATTAGGGTTAGAAGCAATGAAGTTAAAAATGGGTCTACAACATTCTTTTCTATAACATTTTTCTTTGTGGTCGTAGAAATTGAGCTTTTACCTTGGAAATTTTACCGCCCTACGTTAAAATGTCGTTAAGTAAGAGTATTTAAATTATTTATGTTTGCAAATTAAAAGCTTTTCAACCTTGAAACATAAGAAACAAATATTTCTTCAAACGTTGAAAATATAATTTATCAATTTTAGAGTCACTTGGTCAGGTCTTTACTTTTGCTGTCTAGACAACAATAGGCTTTGACTCGCTGTTTCTAAAAAAAGTAACAGCATGCATATTACTCAAACATTTCGATACAAATACAAAAAAAAATTCCTATTTCCGAACCAATATCCATGAATTACAAATGCGTGCTGTTTAATTGAGTTATCTGATTTTTCAAGCACGCCATTCACCATTTTGTTACAAAAATTAGATTAATCACGAACCAAATAAAAATAGTTGAGGTAAAAAAGTGGAATATCTTTCTAGTAAATTTAATCAGCAATAATAATTTTTATTTGATTTACCATGTACTAGAGTAAAGTCAAACATCGTGAAACAAAACATCTTCGGCCACACAATGCACAATGAATTTACTTAGCGAGGCACAGAATATCTAAATAGCCGTTTCACACGCACACAAGCGGTTCATCAAACACTTTCCCACCAATTGTTAAAATCCTTAGATTAAGATTAAAACTTATCGAGGATGTATCAAAATACACTTAGTGTGGCTTATGAAATTTGAGTCAATAAATTAAGTGAGAATGGGAATAAGAAAAATGATTGTCAGTCGCCAATTTTTTTTAATTAAGGTTTTGTTGAGAAATTTCTTGTTTTACACGAGAATTTGGAACACTAAATCACTTAGGAATTATAAAGACACTAAAGTCTCAGTGGATATAATTACCGATTCTGCTACAAGAAGCAATTACTTTCAATTACGTTTATTTAATTTAATGAATGGCCTACCCTAAATGATAGCACGTAAGAGAAAGTGACGAGGACATTAATTTCAATGGTTACTTTTAAACATTTACCTACCTTAATGCCGAATATTTATGGTTGGACCGTTATGAAAAAAAAACAAGTCGGATTTTGGTCCATGATTATATTTTTTTGTAATTGTGTTATGAACGCCATTTAAGTAGTAGGTCTATCAAAAATAAATTATGGCTCATTTTTTTAAACAAGTGGTTTCAATACAAAAGCAGGAAGTATTTACAAAATCTAGTGCGAAAAAGTCTGTATTATCACACAAAGAAAAGTCGGATTAAAATAAATCTATTAGTTGATATTAAAGCGATTGGAAAACAATGCTATTTATACTGTTTCGAATTTTATAATTTTGTAAAATAAAACCAGCATTAAATTTTGATGTAAAAGTACATTTAAATTTCACTTTTACTTTTTATATTAAAAATATAAAAATTATTAATATGAGTACTTAAATTGATTTAAAAATATTTCCCGGAAAGCATTCATAAATTTTTTATTAATATTTACTTTTACTTTTTTTAATCAAACAAAAAACTAATATTAATTTACTAGCTCTTTAAACCGTAAATCAATACATTAAATTGGTATTAATTTCGTTGTATAATATTTGGTTACCAATGGCATAGATTTACTTTTTTGTCCTTTGTTTTAGGTCAGGATATAGAAATTAATCGTACATTTAAGTAATACTAGCTTAAAACGGGAATTTAATAATGAAACTGATTATGTCGGGTAACGGTTTAAGTGGCTCGTCCGGTTTATTTATTTTTTAAACAATATCCCCACGGTAATTAATCTACAAACACATAAACAACGCTTGTACGTTAATTGATTTACATTGAAGATCGCACCGAATCAAATATTTTACATAGAAATTTTGCAATATTTATTTTTTTTAAGAGAATGCGGTAATTTTTTTAATTTTATTAGCAGGAGTGGCAATGACCTTTAAATTATTAGAAATTATTTTTCCTTAAATAAATATGCTAAAATTATACCAATATGATAAGGATAAAATATTAAGTTTAACAATGAAAAGGCGTGACTTAAATTTAGATTAGTTTTGGTTCTCTTATTTGTTGATTTAATCTTTCTGAATCTAGAAGCAAATTCCTAGCGGAAAGGTATTTGAGTACACCCTCATAAGTAAAAGCAGTTTAATTATTTCGTTTAGATTTTTAAAACAACAACAATAATTAAAATTTATGAAAATTGTTGTTTTTAATATTCAGTGTGTTTTTAAACATGTATCCATCACTTCAGGAATAGATACTTTTACTTTTTTGAAGATAAAAATAAGAAAAAAATACAGGGTGTTAACTTTCTTCATTTTTTTTTCAATTCTTTAACATAACATGTCTAAAGACAATTGGCTGAAATTTTGTACAGAGCTCATTTTTGCCAATCGTCATCGAATACAACTGCGAAAGTTCGAAAACGAAAATATAAATTCAATTTTTTACTTCCTTGAAAATTCCTAAAATCTTTGTTTCCTTAACTTTTTGATATCTTTTTGCGTTTAGAAGTTATAACACAAAATGTACAACGTTGTTTAATAATTGTTTAAAATATGCAGAGATAATTCTTTCTAAAAGCAAAGAGGTATTAAAAAGTTAACATGACAAAAAAGTTTTAGGAATATGCAAAGAAGTAAAAAATTGAACTTATATTGAACGATTGCGTCAAATAAAAAAATGGCGGGGAAAGCGCTCCATTCAAAAGAGATCCAGCTAAAACTAGTTATTTTAAAAATGTTAATTAATAGTAATTTTTTTATATTTTGAAATTGAAATAAGTTTCCTTCCTTGATTTGGACTTATACAGGGTGGTGATTATTTCGATGCTCACCATTGGTATCTTTTAAAATGGAGGAGATACGAAGTCGGTTAAATTAGATAAAAGTTGCTCATTTCTATGGCCATTAAAAATCTGAAAAAAAATTAGAATATTTAAATTCGTTGTAAAGTTATGGCAAAAAAAACAAAAAATGTGATTTTGGAAAATAATTTATATTTGCCAAACCATTACTGCTACATCAATGAAATTTGGTACCTTTAAATTGTTGACTATTCTGAGTTAAATGACGTCAAAAAATAATTTTTTGGTCTCCTAGATTCGAAGCCGCGATATTCAACTTTTTTATTTCTTATGGCCGCCATGTTGAATTTTTACATCATCAGATAATAAATAATAATATATTTTCAAATTGCTAATTAAGTTTAATATGTTCCTTTAGAAAATGTGTTAAATTTAAGAATTTGTATAAAAAATAAATGAAAGCAATGATTTATGGACAGTTTCTATGGTTACCATAAAAATATCTCCTCAAAATTGCTCTAATAATAAAGAAAATAATAATAGTAAACCAATGACCTGCAATAAGAGCATTTTATTTAACCAACAGGTGTCTTTATAATATTAAACAAATAAAATGATTAAAGTATTTGCTTTTTTATTATTAGAATTTTGATCAAATTTAAAGTTTCATTTGAGGCGATATTTTTATGGTAACCATGGAAACTGTCCAAAAAACATTGATTTCATTTGTTTTTTATACAAATTTTCAAATTTAATATATTTTCTAAGGGAACACATTAACGTTAATTTGCAATCTGAAAATATATTATTATTTATTATCTGATGAGGTAAAAATCCAATATGGCGGCCATAAGAAATTAAAATAGTTGAATATCTAGGAAGCCAAAAAGTTCTTTTTTGACGTCATTTAACTCAGAATAGTCAACAATTAAAGGTACCAAATTTCATTGATGTAACAGTAATGGTTTGGAAAATATAAATTATTTTCTAAAATCACATTTTTTATATTTTTGGCCACAATTTTGCAGTGAGTTTCAATATTTTAAATTTTCTTTCAGATTTTTAATGCGCAACTTTTCTTTCATTTAACCGACCTCGTATCTCTTCCACTATAAAAGATACCAACGGTAAGCATCGAAATAATCACCACCCTGTATACTCATGACTTTTTAATCTCACTTATGGGAAAAGAAAATAAATTTTATTAATTCCGTTTGAATGTTGTAATATTTTAGCTAGATTGTATTAAAAACTATTATTTCCGACGACCATATGAGAAAACGGTATATGTCATTCATATTAGTGGTTTAGAAAATCTATCATTGCTACACTACCGGGTGGAAATGAAAACCGGGTCACCTCTATAACTTTTTTATTTATGAATAGAAAAATTTGAAATTTGGCTATGTTCTATGGTTCAAAAAAACAAATTTTATGTGCATTTTTTATTTTCGAAATCACTTCCGGTTTCACCGGAAACACCATGAACTTTGTTTTTTTAAATGTAACATCCCATATTTTTATTCATGGCTTAAAATACTTTTAAAAAACAAGTATTTTTGAGATATTAGTTTTTATTTTTTGCGAAAAAAAAATTTTTTTCAAAAAAAAAAAAAGTTTTCGAAGTCGGTGAAAATTACCAAAACTAATTCTAAATAATTCAAATACATAAAATAAATAATCTTATAAAATCCTCTTTTTAAAAAGTCGAATGACCCGGCATCATTGCATTTAAAAAAAGTGAGATATTTGATAAAATCTTCATTAATTAAGTTTAAAAATTAATAGTTCAAAAACCACTTACATTTTTTTTTTCAAATTACAATTTTATTTAGGTATTTGAATTATTTAGAATTAGTTTTGGTACTTTTCACCGACTTCGAAAACCTTTTTTTTTTTTGAAAAAAATTTTTTTTACAAAAAAAATAAAAACTAATATCATAAAAATACTTCTTTTTTAAAAGTATTTTAAACCATGAATAAAAATATGGGATGTTACATTTAAAAAAACAAAGTTCATGGTGTTTCCGGTGAAACCGGAAGTGATTTCGAAAATAAAAAATGCACATAAAATTTGTTTTTTTGAACCATAGAACATAGCCAAATTTCAAAGTTTTTTATTCATAAATAAAAAAGTTATCGAGGTGACCCGGTTTTCATTTCCACCTGGTATAGTGACTTTGGTTTTATGTTTTGTAACTCTGAAATACTTCTAAATTTTCGATAGAGGCACTGAGATGTTACTACAAAATGTTAATAATGGTCGCAAAATCTCTGTGGTCGTCGGAAAAATAGAGTACGCAACTCGCAGAAAGTGAATTTCGTGCTCGTTTAATATCCTCACTCGGCCGGCGTCTCGTTCAGCTGTTTTCACACTCTTCTAGCTCGTTGCGTAATATAGTATTTTAAAACCAGTAATTTCAGCATGTGTACAAATTTATGTACCAAAGCAATTACCTTTTGAAGCAAAAAATGACAAATTAGGCTAATGTTTTAGTGCTTTATTATGACCACACATAAATTAGTTTCAAAAAAATGTTTTATTGCTAACAAACACTATAATTTAATGCATAAACATTTAAAAACAGAAAATTGCTGGCTGCCAAAACTGTTTTACACTATAAGTTTTATTGTCTAAGATGAAGTATAATTGAGCCACTAAAACTGTATGCATAACATTTTTAACGTGATTCTATAACTTTTTTAGTTTTCAATATTTTTAAGATTTATAAAGTAGAGAAAGCAGTAAAATTTGAAATATGTATAATGAAAAACTAAATATTCTTTATTTTTTATTAATTTTTTACAACTTTATGATTTAGAAAATTACATACATACGCATGTCTTTGGATTTATTTCCGAGTTTATTTCGTTGCAAATTTTGACAACTGAGGTAATTTGGGGTGACCATTGCTGGGTCGAAATTCGCATCACCGAAACATTACCCGGTCGAAAAGTTACTGGATCGAAAAGTCGCTGCATCGAAAATCGTTGGGTCGAAATATTACTGGATCGAAAATCACTGCATCGAAAAAGTGGAGGGGGTACGCATTAAGGTTTAGCAGAGACGCTGTAAAAAGGTTGACGCGTTCCCCCTCCATTTTTCAATGCAACGAGATTCGACACAGCAATGTTTCGGTGCAGCGATGTTTCGATCCAGCGATATTTCGACGCAGCAAGATTTCGACGGTCAATACTTCGACCCAGTAATATTTCGACCCAACAATTTTCTATCCAGTAATTTTCGATGCAGCAAAAGTTGCAGCAACGTGTTCCCGTGATTACATTTAAAATGAGAAAGTTGAAAATTTGTTTAGTTCAATAAGTGGGGTGGGGGTTTCTTAGCCCATATAATACATGTACTTAATTTTTATCAAAACTTTTTTTATTGGCCTATTTTGGAAAAAAAATGTCTACTTTATGTTTATACTTTGATGTTAGGTATTGCAGAAAAAGTCATCTCTCATGAATTTAGTTTTAAATCTTTTCGTGTTGGCAAGAAGACTAAAAATAGTCTAAGACCTTTGAAAATTATCTTCGATAACGTAAATGAAGCATTTTCCATGCTCAAAATTAAGAAGTCTCTTCCTGGAAATCTAAGTCTGCAGGGGCTTAAAATTCCATTTAATAAAGTAAATCCCCGAATGGCTAGTGGAGAAAATAAGGAACTTGCCATTAAATACAGCAACAATGTTCGAAAAATTATTTTTAAAAAAAACTAAACAATACCCAACATACCAATATACTGGAGCAACTGTCAGCTGTATCAGAATCTTATGGCCGATCCACCGACATGACTTAAACTTTAAGAACTACTTAAATGTCTAAGTATAGTCCTTATCGGATCTCACCGTCATTGGAAAGGCGAACTTAAAGCCTAAGTTGAACTTAAAATTAAGTCGTCGATATCGGCGACTTAAAACTGAACTTAACCTAAAAACTACAATTTCTCGTGAAAATAAACTAGCAAATGGTATTATAAATCCAGAAGCAATTTAATTATAATTTATATAATTAATATTGATATCCCAAGACAAGTTTACACTAGAAATGACCATTTTAAAACCATGCCAAATTCCCATGTCTTTTTCAATATTTTCGTTTAAAAAAAGACACATTTCTAAAGTTTTTATTTCAAATATAAGATAGTAGATAAAACACATAATTATAAAATTTTATATATTATCACAGAATAATCTAGTATGTTCTAAGATTATATTGTGATTCTGTGGTAAAATAATAAAAATCATAGAATAAAACGACGCGACGGAAGCCGAACGACGCCCGAATACCAACCGAACACCAAAATCCAATCTCTACTAAACTTAGCGTAAGTATTCGTTTTATATGACTGGAGAGACGACATAAAATTTTAAGAAGAACTTAAGTGTAAGCAAGACTTTGTTAAGTTTTTCTTTAAGCACTGTTGGTGAGATCGGCCATTAGAGGTTTATGCTCAAAAACTTCTGAATTTTATAAAAGTTTTTGCGCTACTAGCCCCGACGTCATTATCCTTACGGAAACATGGTTACATAATGGAAATATTAGCTCTGAATTCTTTCCTAGTAATTACAATGTGTTTCGTTCAGATCGGGAGGGTCGAAAAGAGGGTGGAATTCCTAATTTATGCCATGATTTAAATACTAATGATATCGTTCTTTAGCCTATTGATAGAAGTCCACGTTATCTTGTTTGTACTTATATAGAGTGTTCCTAAGTTTAAAAGTAATGCTGAAGCAAGGTACAATTTTGAAAAGCTAATTTCGTCTCCTTATATCAAATTATGTGTGAAATATCTTGGGATGGTCTCCGGTATCGATGATAGGTGTGATTGGTTGTACTCCCTTCTATATTCTCTTTTGGATACCTGTCTACGAAATCATCATACTTTCATAATGATAAATACGATTTATGGTTCCTAGAGAAATCATCAATGGTTTGAAGACTAAGGATAAACTTAAAAAGAAGTACTCTATCTCAAAATCGAATTCTGATAAACAAAGATTCTACTAAGAACAAAATACATGCGGTTAAGCTTGATTATATTAATGAAAGTGATGAACAAATTAAGGAGGATCCTAGTAAATTATGGACGTAAACGAGGACGTACAATAATTCTCTTAAAAACCAGTAGAATTCCGGGATTCACGACAAGAATACAATTAGCAATCCAGTGGATGCTTTCGCATCACACTTTGCAAGTGTCTATGATAACAATGATCTCTCCGAAAGTTCCTGGTATAATAAACTGTTTCTGGGAAACTTCTTAGTCACAGATATTTTGGTTGAAAAACATGAAAAAACCTAATAATAGTCTCACTAGTGGCCAGGAACTTTTACCATCATTTTTTTTGAAAGACTGCTCATCAATCTTATGTCTTTTATTTACAATAAAATCCTACAAACAGGTTAATTTCCAAAAATGTGGAAAAACATTAGAATCTGCCCAGTCTTCAAATCGGGAAATAAAAATAACATATCTAATTACAGATTCATCACCCTATTAAGTAATTTCTCTAAGATATTAGAAAGCATTCTAGCAGAACACATTTATTTTAAAGTTCGAAATAATATTTCAACTGAGCAATGAATTTTTTTAACATAATGAAGACCATATCTGAACATCTAGATTCTAGATAATCAACTTCAAGTGGAAGATATTTATACATATTTGAGAAAAGCGTTCGATAAAATTGCACACAATTTACTCCTGGATAAACTAAAGAAATATGACATAAATGGGAATATTATAGCAACAATAAGACTTTTGGATAGTAAGCAAATTGTGGAATATAATTGAAACTTTTCTGCAACTTCGGGGGTACCCCAGGGGTCTACTTTGGGGCCACTACTATTTCTACTTTTCATTAACAACGTTGAATCACAACTGCCATGCGAACACCTTCTCTTTGCTGATGATACGAAATTCTACCGTGTAATCTCTAGTGAAAACGACTGTTCAATTCTGCAGAATGATATAAATACTTTTTTCTTCAAACGTCATTAAAATACAGTAGTTTAGTGAACGGATTATCAATTAACGTGGATAAATGCTGCGTAATTAGTTTCCCGCGTAAAGTCAATCCTATTAGTTATCTACATAAAATTAATGGTGTGTACCAATTAGTAGAGTCATGGATCATAAGAATCTTTGATAGCAGATTAACACAAAAGGACTGCAATATAATGCTTGGTTTTATAATTCATAACTCTAAATGCTTTAGCGAAATTGATTCTGTTTGCAAATTAAATGATGTGTATATTATTTCTAAACATTTGTACTGCCCTGTTACATGGTCACCTCTATATCAAGTTTATATTAATCATTTAGAAAATCTGAAAAGGAATTTCTCAAATATCTGTTCTACCTAAAAAACTTAGATAACTTCCAAAATTGCGTTCTCTTTAAATCAAAAACTTTCTATATTTTGTTGTTCATCAAACTTTTCTTTAATATGGTTAACCTTCTATTTTTTCTTATCTTCTGAGAACTAAAAAATTTGTTTAAATTTCTATAAAGAAATTGAACTTAACACTACAGAGTGTTTCTAAACAAGTGTTCGTTATTTCCGGAATAAAGATAAAAATATTAGTATAAACCTCAACACTATGAACAGTGAAGGTTTTCGGGTAAAAAATGAATTTTTACTTTTTATCTTGTATTTGGTCAAAAAATCAATTAAAGTTTAGAAACACTGCTTTAATTTTATAAAACAAGAAATATTGAAATTGCAAAAAAGTAACTTACCACGAAAAAAATTACTTTTCTAAATTTTGTAAAGACCGCCAAAATGTGATTACTTCGAGTAATTTTGCAAAAATATACCGGGTGGAAATGAAAACCGGGTCACCTCTATAACTTTTTTATTTATGAATCGAAAAATTTGAAATTTGGCTATGTTCTATGGTTCAAAAAAACAAATTTTATGTGCATTTTTTATTTTCGAAATCACTTTCGGTTTCACCGGAAACACCATGAACTTTGTTTTTTTAAATGTAACATCCCATATTTTTATTCATGGCTTAAAATACTTTTAAAAAAGAAGTATTTTTGAGATATTAGTTTTTATTTTTAGCGAAAAAAAAAATTTTTCAAAAAAAAAAAGGTTTTCGAAGTCGGTGAAAATTACCAAAACTAATTCTAAATAATTCAAACCTTTTTTTTTTTTGAAAAAAATTTTTTTTACAAAAAAAATAAAAACTAATGTCTCAAAAATACTTCTTTTTTAAAAGTATTTTAAGCCATGAATAAAAATATGGGATGTTACATTTAAAAAAACAAAGTTCATGGTGTTTCCGGTGAAACCGGAAGTGATTTCGAAAATAAAAAATGCACATAAAATTTGTTTTTTTGAACCATAGAACATAGCCAAATTTCAAATTTTTTTAGTCATAAATAAAAAAGTTATCGAGGTGACCCGGTTTTCATTTCCACCCGGTATTAAATAATAATAAAAAATTATTTATATCGGTTTTGAAATAAACCACGAAACCAAATTAAATAAACTTTAATGGAAAAAACTGTTAAAATACATTGCAGACTGCCGAATTTCCAAACAAACTTTTATTCCAATAAAAACACAAAATTAATTTTTGGAATTATGTGGATATAAAATAATAGGTATTGAGTCCAGGCTTATTTTTTATAATTTTGAGAATGAGCGTTTCTTACCTTTTGATTTTAAATCTTCTCTGCGACACCCATCTTGTCTGAATTTAACGTTTTGTTTTTTGTTTTGGAAAATACTTTTTTTTTCATTTTCCGGGCATAGTTTCTTTAGCTATTTGGTAATTATTAGACATTTATGTATATTATTTTAACAATTCACTCTTCATAGTTTATTTTATGTAATATGTACTTTTGAGCATTCTAAGGACATAAAAATTTTATGGTCCGAGTGCAAACATCACGTGTCTTCGTCCCACAGTACGTAAATTTCTAGAAAAAATAATTATTGGAAATCTTACATTTCATTTTCTGGACACCGCCTATTTGTAAATTATTAAATATTTATACCATTTTTGAACAAATCAATAATTTCGAATGTTAGTAATAATAATTAGAGCTAAAATACTATCACCCTCCATAGTATATTTTACTATTGAAATGGGAGGTTATCGCCTTTTTGCGATCATAAAATTTTTATTGTATCTCTACGTTTCATTCGTGAATATTCGCGATTCACAAAGTCATTGCCTTTTTTCATTTGCGTAAAAAATATTTTAACGGATAGGGTAACCTAACCATTTTTTTTAAAGAATACCGGTCAAGGGTAATGGACTAAGTTTAGTCATAATTTTTTTTGTAGTTGATTTAGAAGTTTTTTTTTAATTTTTGCCAAAAGGAAAAAAAAATTGGAGAATGTACAAAAAAAATATAATGATCTAAGTACCTTAACTTTAGACCCCTATAATAAATTGTGTACTAGGTTGCAGAAGGGAACTCTCTGGCAGGATGTAGCCTAATCAATTTAGATTATAAATATGAAAAAAAATTTAAAATCTAACGAGGGAAACTTGAGTTATGACTGCAGAACTAATGCTCGATTTAATGATTTTTTACAATTTTTCCTCCCATACTCGCGCGCCCTTTAGGGATTCGCATTAATTATCAGTTATTTGGCCATAATTTGTAAAGAAGCTCCAGAAAAGTGGGATGGATTTTCTATTCCTTGTTATTATCTCCAAAGGAAAATTTATCGCGGGTGTCTAGAAAGATGCTCTTAATGAAAACGCAGTAGACATATAAGTTTTTTGAGATTTTTACTATTTTTACAATACCTGCGTGTCAGTTAGTATCCAAATAATAACTGATAACTAACAGTAGATCAAACTATCCTTTTCCAAAATTTGGGCCAAAGTTACCTTTAAAGGTCAAAGTTACCTCAGTTTACGGTAACTAAATAATTTTAGCTTCGGGCATTATTTGGTTAGGTTAGGTTTAGTTTGAAAATATTTTGGGCATACCAAGTTGTTGACATTCACACAATTTTGGTCTTCCACTGAATCATATCTAAAAACTGTGTATTTGTAGATACGGCATTTTCATCAAGTACTGCACCATTGATTTCGGTATACATTGTATGCAGGTGTAATACATAGTAAGGTAATATGTAAATGAGTTTCAAGAGATCGTTATTCCTTTTAATATTCTTATTCATTTAAATTTTACTAGCAAAAATACTACTACTTTAACTTTCATTTATATAATTATATATTTTATGGTTTGATATATTTTAGAAATTTTATGGTGTTTCATTTTATAAAACTACTCTGCAATGTAGATTTTTATATTATTACTATTGACCTTGTGATTTGCATGCGAACTGGAGTTCTGCGTGGGATATTTTATTCATCTCTGCATAATTTATTATTATTTATATTTATCGTTGAAACCATTTAAATGTCTATCCTAGGACTGATTTGGTTATTCAAATATTTTATTGACCTATAAAAACTTCATTTGACCAATTAAAAATTTATTTATTTTTTCATTAAATCGCCAAAAGTAAAGATCGATACTTGTTAATTAAATTAAAACTCGTATTAAAATATTAATTGTAGTGGGGAATTAAGTATTAATTATTTATTGTCTTTATATTTGGGTTAAAACGAATCGCTTATTTAAGATAATTTAAATACCAGATTTAATAAGCCAATTAAAGCTCCCAGAACATTTAAGTCAGCCACCTTGAAGTTTATACTTCAAGTTACAAAACTTTTTACTGCTTATTTTTTGCGAACGATACTTAAAATGAATGTAAATGCATTTAAATTGCACTTTGTTTGCTTTAATTACCGTCTTCATGTGGTAAGCACATTTTTAAGACAGGTTAACGATTTTCAAATTTAATTAATTATACATGTTAGATTTAATTTGCAGTTAAAATAAAAAAATGCAGGTAGCTATTGCATGAAATAATCTATAAGTCCATTACTAACTGCACGTGTTTTGAAATTGAGATCAAGTACTAGATTTGAATATATTTTGTACATTGGGAAAATATTGTTCCTTTAATGGTGGTGTTACGAAAAGACCAGCGCATATTTGTGTGTCATACCTCATACCTACTTGGCCGAACAATTATAAGATAATTTGCATCAATCATAAATAGCGTATGATAGTATGTGGGCAGCTTATTAGCCAACCAATGTAAAAATATTTTGTATGTACAAACTAGTTCATAATTAAGCTAATTTAGCAGCCTTGTTTGTTTATTTCCTGACATATTTACAAGAATATTTTACCACCACATTTTTAAGCAAGACTACAATTTATTATTAATATTTATGAAGCCTTTTTATATCAGTTGTATGTTGATATTTAGACCCACAATTATAATTTATTAGAAACTGATAAGGGTTTATTTATTTTAATTTATTTAGGTTGTGGAAAATTATATTGTTTTAAAATGTAATAATGCCTACACAATATTATTACGAAATATATGTATACTGAAGAATTTTTTTTATTACAATTACATGAAGTATCCTACCATTAAAATAAAATAAAAAATTATCAAAAATGAATTTATAGTTTTAAAGATTTTTTTTTAGTAAAAATTAAGGAAAAATAATTCCAATTTGTGTATTTTATGGCATAATTTACAATCTGTATGAAAATTTTGAAGGACACAAATGTATCCACTTCATGTGGTTTAAAATTCGACCACAATTATGACGTGTCCATTTCTGGTAAAGGCAGAATGTAGTAGTAGTAACCAAAGACGTTAGAAATATAGACTAAAAATGACAAAGCAATTTTGGGATGCATTTTTGTGACAAGGGGTTCTTCATTCCTTTCCACTTGTTCTCATTAATACATCATATCCTCTTTATCACAAAATTTCTCAAACACATTGGGTCTAGTTTTGGTGTGTCTAGATAATTATAGGATATAACGTCATTGGTAGCATCTGATTGAAATATTGATTAAAATAAATGAAACTCAAGTAAAATTTATTGTTATATTTTGGAGTTCTCCAATCCGCCTCCTTAATTTCCGTCTTCCGTCATTCGCCCTAATCACCCAGAGGCTACATACCTAATCACCTGTAATCACCACTAAATGCAATTTTATACAAAATACAATTTCCTCCATTAAAGAGAAAATGTATTAAAAAAGCAAATTTCAATTACTGTACATATACATATAGCAATTTATAAATTCCTTTGTAGTAACTATTTTTTAATTTTAATTATATAGATATTTACGACCTAAAGCTGGTAATTACTGTTAAATTTTAATTTACTAACTGATTTTGTCATCAAAATATTTCTAAATACTAAAAAATAATTTTATGGCATTGTAAAACGCGCAAAGCTTTTAATCTAATGAATGCAACACGCACATGAAATTTATTTAGTTACTCCATAATAGCGAAATCAGCAAAATAAAAGCTAAAATTTGAAATTCGTTGTAATAAATTCTTTTTTAAATTTAACACGGTAATTATATAAAGTTCACAGGACTTTGACCGACATAATTTCAACTTATAAAGTTTTAATGAGTTTGTTCAATAAAATAAGGGTGATTTAGAGTTTTCAAGCACTTTTTCTTTATGAAAAAGGCTTATTTAAAATTCATGAAAATTTTAAGCTAAAATTTTTATACTAGATATTTTTAAAAAAATCCAAAATGAGGAGAATTGCATTTTCTATTTATTAACCGAATAAATAACAAATTATGATACAATTAATTATGATTTAATGACATTTCCTGTGAGAAAAAAATTTAAATCCCCGATAAAAGAAACTAGGCTGTTCCGACCCTGATTATTGGTTTTTTGGAAATGAAATCTCGTCAACTTTCTACGATTTTCCTCTTATCACCTCGTTTTGGTACACGATGAATATATTGTAAATATTTCCATATAATTAAAAGTTTTCTGCAAATTTAAGATAAGATGAACAATTATGTCAACAATTACTTATAGCACCTACTAAAAATTAAAATACAGTCAAACTTCCCTAATTCAAATCTTCAAGGGACTTTAAAAAAAAATTCGAGATTATTTCGCCATGTTAAAAACGAATATTTTTACAAACACATTACAAAGAAAATTCGAGTTATGGAAGTTCGACTGTAGTTATATTACGTCTAATTTTATTTTCCTTTAGAATAAGATTTTTCAAATAATTTTATTTATATGTATAAGGGTTGTTCGTTCCAGCACTCTGAGAAACCGTATCTTGACTATAAGGGTCATGCGCAAACAAAATGCGTTGCATTAGAGACGCGATCTTACCTAAAACCCTTGTTCCAACCAAACTTAAGCAGATCGTGATCAGTATAGTCATTTCAGTCAATTGGACTAACTGGTGCATTTCAGCTTTGTACGTCTTGCATCATTGCGTGTGCATAAAACTTTTCCAACGACGCTGTTTTATGATATTGAAATTGGACGGTCAAAAGTTGCAAGCCCATGAACTGATGCAAGCCTTAGTTGTATCTAAAAAAACTATTTTTTAAATCTGAGGATTTAATACTTTGTATACTAGTGTAATTTTTGTAGTTTCATTATTTAGTTTTTGAAAAATTGGTAAAAAAACCCCATGGATTTTTGTATAATAAACGTACAGGCATATTAAAAATTAAAAAAATAAAATTACAATTTCTGAAATTTTAAAGAGCTACAAATAATTACATTATTATCAAAAACTGCTGGTAAAATTAATTCATTTTTTGTAATATAAAAATGATTAAAATTATAGTGATGCAATTAACTGATTACTTCAAACAATTTAAATTTAGAATATTTAAAAAAATGCGTTTATAAATTAAAGGAAACAAGGGAGCATCTTGAATTCCTAATGTAAAGATTTTGCTTTAAATTTATAGAGAATTTTAAGTTGAAATTTTGAGGCACTCTGGACTCTTGAGGTAAAAGTGCTTCTCCCTTTTTCGATGAGAGGAGTGCGATGTGTAAGAGCGCTATCTGATACATGACTTATGACACGTTCATGGTGTAATTTAAGGACCATTCATAACACTTATAATAACTATAAAAATTAATTAGTTTTTTCTAAGAGGGTTATTTTTATTAGGTTTTTAATAGTTTATCAAATTATGAATTTTAACATTTCAATTTAATAATACGCTCATTATTGTTGATATTTACGGTTCTGGTCATAATTTTTTTCTACAGGGGCTTTGTTTTTAAATAATATATTTTTTTAGTATAGGTACTTAAAGATTAATTTTTGTTTTTAACACGTTCACGCCGGCGCGTACCACCGGTGGCCCGCACTAGACTTTCTCATCGGGCGGCGCGTACCATCGGTGGCCCGCACTCACGGCACTACTGCAAACAGATACAAAAAAACGGAACAAATTACACAATTTGCAAAATAACTAAAATAAGCACTCACTGCACTAGGTTAGCAAACAAATACGACGCGTATACAGGTGTGAGCAAGCAACAATCGTGCGCCGCCAGATGACGCGCAACACGAACATGTGCATCGCCAGTTGCCGCGCAGCATGAATTATAGCGCCGTCTCACAGCGAAAAACATGAACATCGGCGCCGGCGTGAACGTGTTAAAGGATAAACTCAAGAATTTTAAGAAAGCAGCAATTTCGTAAAAATTATGCACATTTAACTGTTTTAAATTTTAAATGTAAAGGAAAAACAAAAAATGTTAAAGTATTTTTTCCAAAACTATTGCATAATCGGTTCATTGCATTTGAATTTTTTGATAAGTTATGAAATTCATTACTAAATTTTTGACATTGTTCGACATGCTCGGACCGTGTGGGGATCAATGGACCAACCACAAAACTGGAGTATTGCCAACTCATTGGGTATTGAGCAATGGATTATGGGTAATTTCATTAATCACTGGACAACCTATTGGGTAATGAGCAATGGTTTATAGGTAACTTTAATCACAGAATAAAATTTACATTAAAGAAATGGTATTGTAAATTTAATAACGTGTAGAAGTTTAATCTATGATGGTTATTAGTTAAAATTAACAAAATAACCATAAAGAACCAATAAATAAATTAAAAGAGGATGCCATACAAACTCTTCTGGATTATTAAAAGCAACGAATAATTGGGTAGTAGCACTTGGCAGACAAAATTTTTTGTGGTACTTAAAAAAATTAGAGAAGTAAAAAAGATATGACAGTATAAAAACTTGGAAGCAGAAAGAATAATTTGATCGTAAAATAGAATACATTGCCAAATTTAGTAGGTAAAAGAACAGTAGATATGTAGGTAATATCCTCGGTAATATCGAAAGAATATATAAATAAACACCCACTTGAAATAATAATAAACAAAAATGTCAATATTTATTTTTCAGTTAAATTTAGTTTAGATTCAATTGCATGAAATAGGGAATAAATAACACTAAGTAAGATTTTTTGGGACACTCTGTATAAAATTCATTTTATTTAAATTTTTAAATTTAAATCAAGTATGCTTTGGATTTTCAAATTATCTGTAAGCCAATCAAATAGGTTAATTTTCTTGTAAAAAATTTTAAATGAGTGCACTTATTTCAAAAAGGTAAGTTGAGAAAGACAAAATCCAAACCATAAATATTTTAAATAAAAACATGATAAGAAAGAAAAATTATACAGGGATTCACAAAAAACGTTAAAATGTTGAAATTTTTAACTTGCTGTAACTTCTTAAGGAGTCGAAAAAAAAATATTAGTTTATAGGAAATTTTTTGTTCACATTGACATTTACTATCTAAAAAAATTTTTGCTGGAAAAAAAGTGAGACACCCTGTATAATATTTACCTCGACATTTACAATGTAACAAAGATAAAATACGATGTAGAATTTTGAAGTATTTTTTACTAGCACTGGCTCAAATGTCCAAAAAGACAAATTGTATATTTCAATGATTATTTCAGTTCCTAAGTTGAAGCCTAAATAGTAGGTAGATTAAAAAAATGTGTAGAGAAATATTTGTATAATATTTATACAACACATTTTTTTTTAAATCTACTAATACACCGAATAGTGATTTGGGCGAATATACGGCCGAATATTCGGCTCCCCCTCCACCATCTCGCTTCTTTGTTGTAAAATAATGGCCGAATATATAACTTGCCGAATAGTTACCCAATATTCGGTGAACCTGTAGACATATGAACTATACATATAAAAAATAAATAAAATATCCCTTTTATTGCAAAAAATTTTTGAAAATTTTTACAAACTTGCAAACTGTAAAATACGAGGTAAAATATTACAAAAAAGATAAACTTTAATAATCTGCATTTATTGCAGTGACCTTAGCAAACTAGCTGCTATAGAATTTCATTAAAGCAATTTTTGGTCAAGTTTATGTCCAATATTCTATATTCGGCTAATCGTTGCACCTTTATCCAAAATCAGTTCCATCAGCTTTCAGAATGTACTATAATTGGCAATATCTCGTATTCGCCAAAGCGTTTAATACCAATTATTACGATGGAAATATTGTTTCATGAGTATAATGCATAATTAGAATAATTGTTTTCAATTAATGCAGGATGTACTACAATTTATATACATGCTCATTCAATAAAAACTAATTAATGAACGTATTTTTTACCTAGTTTAATTTTCTAGTGACTTTTGTACTATAAGTTTCATATATATTCTATTATTATTTATAAAAAAAACAATAATTTAATATCGTTATATTAAATCGCTGTCATTAGATACCATGATAAAATTTAAAATAATAATTAACTTTACATAATGAAAAACCAACTTTTGGTTATTAAAAACTTTTAAATACTAACATAAAATTCGAATCCCCCTATAAATTTTACTACACGTTGAATTTATATTGTAATTATTTTCGAAACTAGTTCACGAACTCATTTTAGTTCCATGCCAAATTTAAACAGTTCCAGTTGGGATGAAAATTTAAATTTACGTCTGTACAAATGAAATGCTAATAGTTACCCCTCGTGGATACTGGATATCAAAAATGATATAAATTTTTAATAAATTTTATGCTCGATTTAATTCGACTTTTTATTATAAAGTCTATTCATGTTTGTTCATGGTTTTAATGAAATGTAGAATTTATATCAGAATTTTTGACTCACTAATTTATAACAATAATACTTTGTGTATGCTTTAATGAAGATGAAAATGCGCGTTTTATGTTCACGTTACCTATAATTTGGTTGATTGTTGATTTTACATGATTTATAGACTATATTTCAAAATTTCATTTTCCTAAGTGCATGAGTACATTTTTTACTATTATATTATATTTAGTGCTCGTAAAGGGTATTAACTTTTCCCTAAGGTACTTTCGAGAATTTAATTTTATAATAATTTACATTTGATAACAATTGTTAATCTTCATTTTTCTCCATCAATTTAAGGACTTCACGTAAAGGCATAAAATTGGATAAAATGATCAACTAATATTGATTATATACCCTCAGAGGTCTCATAAAAATAGTGGGTCATAAAAATCTTCATAAATTATATATTTAGTATTATACAATTTTTATAATTTCACAAAAAATCTATCCAAATGTAAAGTATTCATGGTAAATCTTCTGAAAGATTATGTATTTTATTTTTAAAATAATTATTCTTAATTTTCAGAATTGCTTTTGTGAAAGCACTCTAGCGAATAATATGTAATATGATGAAATCAATTTCAAATTCCTTCGAGACTCATAAAAGGGCCCTTAGAAATATACAAGTGGAAAGTTAATTAATGCCTATAGTTACGTACGTAAAATACAAGTACCAATTATGCTATTGTGAACTCAAATGAAAAATAAATAAAAGAAAAATGTTACATGGACATTTTAGATTTTCTTATATTTAAAAATAGATAGAAAAATCAAATGGCGTCCTAAAAAACACAAACAAAAAATTATTTTGTGTTTTTTGAGGTCAATACAAAAAAATATAAACACTTTTTTATTATACGACATTCCTCTTAATATTAATTACTTATGATAACTACGTTTTTGGCATTTATTTGCTAATAAAATTATGAAAAACAATAACGGTTTGTATAGATCGAATTAACGCATTTTTGGTATTACGGTGTCATAAGATCAATATGCGGGTTTAACGAGGGTTTTAAGATGAAGAGGTTTATAGCAATTTTTTTAAAAGTTTAAGCTTATAATTTTCTATTTGTATCAAAACGGTATATCTTATTTTTACAAAATTGCATTTCACCGTTTTATACTTGGTTTGGTACTTTTAATTACGTACGTAAAAGACAAACTAATTTTTGGTTTATATCAATATCCTATAGAACTTTTGTTCTTGCTCCTAACTCCTGCTAACATTTAGTAAGTAAAAAAATTAAATACTACCTAACCTAACACAATTATGGTACATTTCGCTGAAGCATATCCACTTGTCAGAAAAAAGGAAAATGGAAAAAATCGCTCTGAACGCCCGGGGAAAGAACTAACAAACATCAAATCAACACTTGACCTCATAAGCCGATTGCAAGATCAATTTCGGGACGCGACAACAATGGAACATGTGAACAGCTATAGATCATTCTACAACAATAAGGCTACACTCGAAAGAAAAGAGCGCAATGAAGCAAAAATTATGGGAAATCATAAAGAAAGAAACAGGAAGAACAAAAACAAAAAACCATCCTAGACACATTCCATCACCGGAAGACTTAATCAACTTCTTCACAGAGCCAGCTCAGCCAACACAAAACACAGAAGTATATGTCAAAATTCCTGTAAATGGGTCAAATTTGTTTTGGTGGCCAACTGATGAACTGGAAATAGAGAGTATAATCAAGAGTCTCTAAAACACGAACTCCAAAGACTTATATGAACTTAACATTGACCTAATAAAAGAAGTGGGGAAATTGCTAGCAACACCCTTAGCAATTATTTTCAATGAATGTCTCTCTCAAGGCATATTTCCAGACAAGCTGAAAATCGCAAGAATACTTCCTGTATTCAAAAAGGGAGATACAAGCTCCTGCTTGAACTGTAGGCCGATATCCATCCTCCCGGCTTTCTCGAAAATCTTGGAGCAACTACTGTTGAGCCGAATCAACAACTTCTTTGAAAAAAACGGATACTTTGAGCTGAGCAATATGGATTAAGAAGAAAACGCGGAACAGAAGACGTCATGAAAAATCTGCTTGAGACAGTACATATCGCTTTAGAAAATCATCTTGCATGTACATCTCAGATGTGTGATCTAAGCCAAGCTTTCTTTCTTTTCTTTAAGAAAGTTGAGCATTACGGATTCCACGGAACTCCGTTAACACTACTCAAATCATACCTGAGCAACCGAAAGCAACTAGCCGAGGTTGGTAATATCAGAAGCAGCCTAAAACCAATCACACGGGGCATTCCTCAAGGGTCACTGCTGGGTCCAATTCTCTTTATAATCTACATGAACGACCTGGCCATCAACCTACAGTGTCACACAGTTATCTACGCAGATGACACCACCATAACTCCGGAAGGAACAACATGGCAAATTGTTCAACAAGAAAGTACAAAAAATATGCGAGAGCCTGAAAAATGGTTGAAGACAACCAACTATGTCTAAACATATCTAAAACCATGAGCATAAACTACACAATGGACAGGTGGTCTCAACCTGGCGAACCGGTAAAATTCCTAGGCATATATATCGACCCCAAAAAAGGCAGTTCGAAGCCTCGCCAACGCAACATCCAAAACATCTTGTAAACCATTGTTCGTCCAATTCGGTATACTAACTGCCCCCGCAACCTACATCTACAAGACGCTTAGATATATTGACTCTAAAGCACCAGAAATGAGCACAATTGGTGAATCGCATGACTATAATACAAGGCATGGAAACAAACTGATACTCCAGACCATCCGACTAGTAGCCTCCGAATACCTAAGGAAAGGAACCATGTTGTACAACCTGTGCCCTGAAGAATGGAAAGCCAAAAAGGGGAAGGGTTTTGAGAGCTCATTGAAACAGCACCTAATTGAAAATCCACCATATACAATAAATGAATTCATGCATGCATACTAATACGCATTAATTTGTTACCTATGCACATATTCATCTTTGAAATCAAATTGTATTATAGATGCAGTTGCCTATATCTGTACAGATTTTAATAAATATTATTTTATTTATTTTATTTTACTGACCAATAATTTTGCACCGTTAATAATGTCCAGCTTTTATTGATTATTACCATTACCAGTATTTTTAACTTTGCATGGAATACGGATGGGCAAAATTAAAGGATAAACATCATTTATCAAAGTTGTCCAACGTTTAATTAGTAGACAAAGGATGGCTTCGAAACACTACATATAAGATTTAAAGGCTAATTAAAAACGACACGTAAATATTTTCTAAAATTTCATTAAGGTCTTGGATTTGAACTTTAAAACCATGCAAATTATTCATACAATCAAAATGAGCTCTATTTGTTTAATTTAAATAAACTCTTTTGAAATATTCACGAATTTTAAGTTGTAAAATTAAAAAATATATCGAAACGAAACTGCATTATTTACATTTCAAATTCGAATTAAATTTGAAAGAAACGAAAATAATTAGTTCGTTTGTTTTTATGCGATTCTAATTCTAAATTCTTCTATATTGTCCAGTCCAGTGTAATACATGAACAAATTACAAAACATCGATTTTATCTGAAATTTTGTTTGCAACATTTTCTTGTATCTTGCTTTTCCAGAGACTATTATTAGGTTAATACACGGGTTAATCTTTTCGTATTTACAATAAATATGGTATATCTATAACATGGATTATGTAATGATCAGCAATTTTAGAAAATTTACAATATACGCTTATCATTTTTATTGTTTGTTTTAATATTTTGGTAAAATTGGTCACCAAAATATTGCTTACAAAAAAATATTTAAAAGAAATTTTGGCACATATCAGATTATAAAAAAGGGTTTTATGTTAAAAAAACAGCCAAACAGATCAAAATTATTGTATTGTCAAAAAGCAAATTCGAAAGTTTTCTCGAAAACGGTGTCCTTGCCCAAATTGGTACGTTTTATGTTCAAAATTAAATATGGTACAATATTAAAGAGAAAATTTTATATTAACCATAAAAAAGTTTGCACTAATTTTAACTTCCATTATTAAAAAATATACTAATATTTTTTTGTAGAACTTATTGCAATTTAAATGTGGCCATCAAAACCGTAATGATTTCTTGTCTTTTGCATCTTTAATGACGTATTTTTGGTGTATAAAAGACCTTTAATAGATTATCAGTGACAAGAGTACAAGGAGGTATAAGAGGCGTCTGCCTCACTGAAACCAAGAACCCATCGAGTCATGGAGTGTGTGGTTAATGGAACCCACGCGGTAAAGGTGAGGGTAAAGCATTACTAAAAAAGTGTTTTTTAAGCTTTATCTTACTTGTAACTTAATATCCATAAAAACCTTTTGCCTCCAGGCCCATAACTTGAAACTACAACACATGTGACCAATAATGGAAGTAATTTAAACAAAATGATAAATTCTTCATAGAAAGTGAATTTTGTGTATACAATTGTATGCACTCAATACGCTATTTGGCCGCATATCCAAATACTGAATATTTGGTATTAATATTACGCCACCTCTATTTTTTAAAACGTTTTTGGCAGAATATACAGCGTAAAGTTGAAGGATTCTCAATATAAACTTGATCGAATATACAGGGTGATAAATTAAAAATTCGCTAAATAATGAAATAATGCAGATAAAATTTATTAATTTTTTGAGTAGATTTTGAAACCGCTAAAATTTTTTTAAAATTTTCATTAAAAAAACTTGGTTATTATTGAAATTAACACAAAAATAACAACAAAATCAAAAAACTTTTTATTGATACTTTCTTTCCAAAACCTTTTATGTTTCTCAAATGTTTACTTGACTCAACTTAAATGATTCACCCTGTATATCATTAAAATCCTTGGCATTTAGAAAGTAATTTTCCCAAAAAAAAATACCAATACAACATCTAATTTATTTTTCTGCAACGTTAAATATTTGAAAATTTCAAGTTTTTTTTTAAATTTAAAAATTCTATTTTTAATAAAAAAATATTTATGACTTACTGGCGTCCTTGTAATGACGTCATTATCGAATTTTCAAATGAAAACGCCCACTTTTTCCTACAGGTGCATCGAAAAGTGATTTGACCAAATAGCGAACATTTGGCGAAAACTTCCCGCTTGATTGTTTGAGCTTAGTACATACCGGGTGGAAATGAAAACCGGGTCACCTCTATAACTTTATTATTTATGAATAGAAAAATTTGAAATTTGGCTATGTTCTATGGTTCAAAAAAACAAATTTTATGTGCATTTTTTATTTTCGAAATCACTTCCAGTTTCACCGGAAACACCATGAACTTTGTTTTTTTAAATGTAACATCCCATATTTTTATTCATGGCTTAAAATACTTTTAAAAAAGAAGTATTTTTGAGATATTAGTTTTTATTTTTTGCGAAAAAAAAAATTTTTTCAAAAAAAAAAGGTTTTCGAAGTCGGTGAAAATTACCAAAACTAATTCTAAATAATTTAAATACATAAATAAAATTGTAATTTGAAGAAAAATTTAAGTGGTCTTTGAACTATTAATTTTTAAACTTAGTTAATGAAGATTTTATCAAGTACCAAAATAATCGTTATAAAATCCTCTTTTTAAAAAGTCGAATGACCCGGCATCATTGCATTTAAAAAAAGTGAGATATTTGATAAAATCTTCATTAACTAAGTTTAAAAATTAATAGTTCAAAAACCACTTAAATTTTTTTTCAAATTACAATTTTATTTAGGTATTTGAATTATTTAGAATTAGTTTTGGTACTTTTCACCGACTTCGAAAACCTTTTTTTTTTTTTGAAAAAAATTTTTTTTACTAAAAAAAATAAAAACTAATATCTCAAAAATACTTCTTTTTTAAAAGTATTTTAAGCCATGAATAAAAATATGGGATGTTACATTTAAAAAAACAAAGTTCATGGTGTTTCCGGTGAAACCGGAAGTGATTTCGAAAATAAAAAATGCACATAAAATTTGTTTTTTTGAACCATAGAACATAGCCAAAATTCAAATTTTTCTATTCACAAATAAAAAAGATATAGAGGTGACCCGGTTTTCATTTCCACCCGGTAT
This sequence comes from Stenus bimaculatus, assembly GCA_963971135.1. Lineage (NCBI taxonomy): Eukaryota > Metazoa > Arthropoda > Insecta > Coleoptera > Staphylinidae > Stenus > Stenus bimaculatus. The sequence goes on along the minus strand of OZ020180.1, from coordinate 68,829,188 downwards.
ATTTCGCATGAAAAGATTTTTGTATGAATGAACCATTTTTCCCCAATTTGTAGTTAAAGGTTCAAATTTTCGACGAATAAGTGACCACAAGGATATTAAAATACAGAATTTTTAAATTGATAAGAACAATTTAGGTATTTTCGATAAAATAATATTTTTTTTGAATAAAAATCAAATGAAGGATAATTCCTTAGATCTACCTTTATTAGTGGCAAGTTGTACCAAGCAGCAATTACACAAGTTTGCAGAGTGATGGACGCTGCGTTTCGTGCTTATTATTACTCATCAGCATCACATACTGCTCACTTGAGTCCTCTTCGTAAGTTTCAATGAAGAGGACTACATATTTTACGAATATTCGGCCTTTGGCATCAATATTCGGCTTTCCACCGAATAGTAAAAAAATAATAGTTATCGAATATTCTACTTTTTTGTATTGATTTGGTAGACATTCTTATCACATTAACGGTGATTGATAAATTTGTTACGAAATAAGACATTCGATTACATAGTATATTTGGGATATTCACTTTTTCAAAGAAAATGAAGAGTGCTCGGGAAAAACCAGCCAAGTCGCAAATAATGGTTTTCAAGTGGCTATATAATGAGACCAAAAAAGATTTCCTCTTAACTGATGACTGATTGTTTCAGAGCAGAAATTTTTTTGATCAAGATGTTGGTTTTAACGCAATTTTGGCAAAAATGGATTTAGCCGGTTATTCCCCTGCACCCTTCAAATATCATATTGATTAATGCCATTTTTTGATAAAAGAAATATTTATGACTTCACTGGAGTCCTCGTAAGGATGTTTATCAAATTTTCAAATGAAAACACCGATTTTTTCCTATTTCTTTTAATAGATCTTCTTCTCGATCTTCTTACCACATTAATGGTGATTATTACATGTGAATTTAATGAAAATCTCGTGATAATCCAAAACGTGCATAATAATTAAATACAAAAGCGTGTAATCGGCGACCGTGATGAAAAATTTAGAGACGTCGTTATCGTTAATCACGTGATTAAAAAATATCTCTTCATAAGAAATATTTTCTTAAACACGTGATTAACTTTAAGGACGTCGCTAAAATTTTCATCACGGTCGCTGAATACATGCTAAAGAGTTCTTACTTACATCAAGTAAAGCAAATAATTAATCCTGGCCAAGGACAATTTTTAATTGCATAATAATATTTAATATAATATTTATAGTATTAAATTTTATATTGTTTCCTGTAGTTTATATAAATTAATTTTTATTAACTTTGAAATTGCAATAAAATTGTTGGTTATTTTCATTAAAAACATGTACAGGGTGATGATAAAGTTTGGAACCTTATTCATAACTGCCGTAATTAATTGTTTTGAGAAAATCGCTCGGGCAGGTCAATTTTAGTTTTTAAAATGCCATCTCTTGATATAAAAAAAAATATTAATGACGTCACTGGTGCTTTAACAATGACGTCAACAGCGATTTTTTTAAATGGAAGCCCCCACTTTTTTTACTCATTATTGATAGAAATTCATGTCACTTAAACAATGATATAAAAAACAATTTAACTTTTAAACAAATTTCTGAATAAAAAATCTTTTTAATTCAAAAAAGGAAATTTTTATTTTAACGAAAAAGGTTTTATAAAAATAAATTAAAATTAATTTGAAGTTACCAATAATAACAAAAGAAAGTAAATGTTTAAATAATGCGCATTCTAATGCAAATGTAAAATGTTAAATGTATTTAACAAAATTTAATAAATAGTCTTGAAAAACTAATTTTTTGATTCCATTTAAATGTAAGGAAATTTACAAAAAATAAAATTTTAAATTTACCATTTATTGAAATCGGCAAAAATAAATCTTATACAACATTCAAATTTTTCAAATTTAATAGTACAAAATAATTTTAAGTTTATATTAAAAAATTTTTAAACGAAAATTTGTTTACAAATGCAACAATTTTTTATATCGTTGTTTAAGTGACATAAATGTCTATCAAAAACGAGTGAAAAAAGTGGGGGTTTCCATTTAAAAAAATCGATGATGACGTCATTGCTAAATCACCAGTGACGTCATTAATATTTTTATTATATCAAGAGATGGGATTGTAAAAACTAAAATTGACCTGTCCGAGCGATTTAAAAAAAAAATTAAATACGGCAGTTATGAATTAGGTTCCAAACTTTATCATCACCCTGTATACAGGGTGAGTTTTTAATTCGAAATCGGAAAATATATCTTTTATTTTAAGAGATACCAAAAAATTTAAATTACAAAATTGCATGGTTTATGAATCCGCATAACCAGAAATTATTTTTGTCTGTACTGGGTGTTTCGTAACTGAAGCGCATAAGCTATTCCGCTTTTTTTAAATGGGACACTCTGTATATTTTTTCATATTTGGATTAACACTAATTTAAAGAATACCACGATATTTTTTGTTTTTTGAAAATTTTAACGTGCACTTTATTTATTTCGGGCATTTTCTATAAAATATACAAATAGACATATTTTTACAAAATTTTAGCGAAAAATTATTTGTATAAAAGTTAAAGAACACTTAAAGAGGAACAATATTTTGTACAAAAATACAGGGTGCTCCATTTAAAAAAAATTAAAATACATCCCTATCTAGTTTTCATATTTCACGCCTTCATAGCTGTCACCATTTATAATAAAATTAAAAAAAAATGTACTAAAAATACATCAAAGTCCATATTTCAAAATGACATAAAAATTGTTTTTCAAATGTTTTTAATACTGCCGGTATAAATTTCTAAAAATATGTCTAAATGTCATAAATTTTATAGAAAATTTCCGATAAAAAATTAAGGGCACACTTAAATTATCAAAAAAAATATCGTTGTATTCTTTAACTTAATGTTAATGCAAATATCAAAAAATATATACCGGGTGGAAATGAAAACCGGGTCACCTCTATAACTTTTTTATTTATGAATAGAAAAATTTGAAATTTGGCTATGTTCTATGGTTCAAAAAAACAAATTTTATGTGCATTTTTTATTTTCGAAATCACTTCCGGTTTCACCGGAAACACCATGAACTTTGTTTTTTTATATGTAACATCCCATATTTTTATTCATGGCTTAAAATACTTTTAAAAAAGAAGTATTTTTGAGATATTAGTTTTTATTTTTTGCGAAAAAAGAAATTTTTTTAAAAAGTCGAATGACCCGGCATCATTGCATTTAAAAAAGTGAGATATTTGATAAAATCTTCATTAACTAAGTTTAAAAATTAATAGTTCAAAAACCACTTAATTTTTTTTTCAAATTACAATTTTATTTAGGTATTTGAATTATTTAGAATTAGTTTTGGTACTTTTCACCGACTTCGAAAACCTTTTTTTTGTTGAAAAAAATTTTTTTTACAAAAAAAATAAAAACTAATATCTCAAAAATACTTCTTTTTTAAAAGTATTTTAAGCCATGAACAAAAATATAGGATGTTACATTTAAAAAAACAAAGTTCATGGTGTTTCCGGTGAAACCGGAAGTGATTTCGAAAATAAAAAATGCACATAAAATTTGTTTTTTTGAACCATAGAACATAGCCAAATTTCAAATTTTTTTATTCATAAATAAAAAAGTTAACGAGGTGACCCGGTTTTCATTTCCACCCGGTAGTGTTCCATTCAAAAAAAAGATTGAATAACCTGCACTCCAGTTATGAAACACCCAGTGTAGACAAAAATAATTTCTTGATATGCGCATCCATAAACCATGCAACTTTGTAATTTAAGTTTTTTTCCTATCTCTTAAAATAAAATTTATATCTTGCGATTTCGCACTAAAAACTCACACTGTATACATATTTAAGTACTAAATATTTTGACAATTTTAATGAGTTTAATTAAAATCACATTTTTAGAAGATGAAATATAGTTATCAAAATTAACAAAAATCATATTTTTGTTCAGAAATCGTCTCAAATTTGCTCGCAAAACTAACTTGGAGTAGATTTGGACGCCAAATAAAAAATCTTTTACGAAGGTTTGGATGTTGACCATTTTCAACACAAAAATTGGTAGATAAATTAGCGTTCAAATCTACTCCAACGAACTAAACAATTTCATAAAACTTGATTGATAAATGTTCATACTAGCTATTAAATATTAAAAAAGTGCAGAAGCAAATTGCATAACAAAACAAAATTTATATTTTTAAGAAATGTACACATTAATTTTGTTATGTAAACAAATTCTAAAAGGAGCATTAATATTATTATAAATACATGAAAGCTTATATAATTATTCTTAGTGATTTATATTAATTTTAGCTTAGTAAGTAGGTAGTAGTAATGGATAGTACCTAGTACCGAGAAAAATATTGTAAAACGAAAAATCTAATTGTACTGGATTAGCATTCATTATAGTTAAGTTAACGTAATTTACATTTAAGTTGGTGCAATTAAAAGTAATAATAACTATTAATAATAGTAATTTATTCAGTCATTTTAAAGTATTGAAATATTATTTGGGCATAAAAGTGTCTTAAGGCGGCTTAAGTTAAGCCGCTATGATTTAAAAACGTTGCACGATGGCGTTGGTGTCATTGGCGCATTAAAAGCTTTTCAGCCGGTATGTATGTGTATGTAGAAGAACAACAACGTGACCTTTCGCAATGGCCATTATTTCTGCAAAAGACGTCATCTCAAGCCAACGAAAAATAAACGAAAAAATCAAAGGCGGTTGAATGCGCAAATAGCCATAAAAGACTTGTTAACGAAATGCGCGCGCGTTTTATTTAAAACTTACATTAACAATTCCTGCAGTGCATACTAAGCGAAATGCAATAATCCCATAGCTCAGCACTAGTAAATTCCGTGTCCACTCGCAACCGTTTTAACTATTTTACCAATCCACCTCACTTGCGCACAAAATTCACATCTTGTTAATACAAAAATCTCGCACAATAAACTATTTTATAAACATACGGATTTTATAACGCGCATACATTTAAATAAACTCCATAGGTTCGAGAAAGTTGACCTGTTCACCTAGCAAGACCGAGCAAAACTGTTAACTTAAACGCGCAGCTCGCATGCAGTGAGCCAAGCTTATTCCCCAGCAACACACGACCAACATCCAACATCAACATCCAACATCACCTCTTGCCTTCACTGGACCAACTTCTGTTAGATGCCAGAGTACAATATTGTTGCGTACCGTTACGTTATTGAATCAATTTTATCTACTTTTTTAGCCGCCTTTGCTCAAATATTTTTATGTTCACGCTCACCAACTTTAATCACCACTGCCTTCATTCCTCAAATACATTTATATGTATTATGCATTTCATACCTTCGATCCTAAACGCTTTCTTCATCTCCAAAAACCAAGTACTAATGCAAATAAATTTGAAACATTTATAGAGCACGAACAAACATCTTCTTTGCTTAATTAAATTTAATTAGAAAGGAAACGATGAAGTAGAAAAGTAGTAGAGCTCATTCAACCTTTCAAAATTTACCAACTAGTATATGGATTATACTTACTCCTCAATCCAAATCATTTCTGTTTTTGCAAAAAAAATTGATTTCAGACTTTTCGACTAATCCAAGAATCATGAATCTTATGATGTTATTGAATTCGGTATACCGGGTGTAAAAAAATTTACACATATTCAACATAATATTTGGAACAAAAAACTTTAAGAATCTTTTTCTATCTACCTCACTAACAAGTTTTATTTAAGAGGATAGTCGGCAAATTTGAGCGCTTGATTTTGAAATTTGCTTGATATTTGTGATTTTGGTCATATTTTTTTTCCATTGAAGCTTTTTTAAAATTTATTTTTTTGGTACACAGAAAAGTCTTGTGGCCACCAATTTCGTCTTTTTTTGTTTTGGTAAGTCAAAAAATCATACGGCAGCAGTAAAACGGGCTCTTTACAAAAAAATGTTCGCTCAGCGCCTCTTTGATACATTCTAAAAAACTAATTGAAATAATATTTTTTTCCAACGCTAGAAATAAGTTAAGATATAAACGAAGACTTTAATGTTGCGTTTGTTTGTTTTAAATATATTTTTAAACTATTTACAGCATCCCAAAAATTAAGTAAAATTTTAAGAAATTTTTGGGATGCTGTAAAAAATTTAAAAATATATTTATAACAAAAAAACGCAACATCAAAGTCTTCGTTTATATCTTAACTTATTTCTAGCGTTGGAAAAAAAATATTTCAATTAGTTTTTTAGAATGTTTCAAGGAGCCGCTAAGCGAACATTTTTTGTAAAGAGCCCGTTTTATTGCTGCCGTATGATTATTTGGTTTCACTTACTACTTACTAAGACAAAAAAAAAGAAATTGGTAGCCAGAAGACTCTTCTTTATACCAAAAAAATAAATTTTAAAAAAGCTCCACTGGAATAAAAGTTATGACCAAAATCGCAAATATCAAACTCAAGCGCTCAAATTTGCCGACTATCGCCTTAACAGTTTTTTGTTCCAAATATTATGTAGAATATATGTGTACGAATGTTTTACACTCAATTATAAATCACCCTGTAATTTCAGATTCTGGATTTAATATTTTAAATTGTGCTAAGTTTGGAATTACCACAAAATCAAATACAAATTTTGAAATTTTGTTCAGGTAGAATCCAATGTTGTATAACTTAAACATTAGGTTACATGCTCACTTTTTTTAGTCATCGTTAAGGTTAATGCTAGTCTTCCAAAATTTCGCTTGTAATATATGGCATAACTTTCTTGTTGTCATTTGTAAGTCCAGAGGGCATATTCTCGACACCAAGTGTGGTATACAACTTTCATCATGCTATCTTTGTCATTCGAATGCAAAAATAAAAATCTGTCGTATAGGACATCGTATCGAGGGTTTCGAGAATAAGCCACTCAGGGGCCGTATCCTCATTTTCGGGAATAAAATATCCTACAGGAAAAAAGGAGTGGTTAAGCAAAATACTCGTTACTTATTGGTTGTTTTTTAAAATGTCCATAGAAACACAAAATCTTCATTAATTTCCATGTAATCATGGATTTCAAATAGCTTATTACAAGAGACATTTGAGAAATATGCCTAATATCAGTGGTTTCATCGAAATACAGCCGAACTTCCATAACTCGAATTTTTCCATAACTCGAATTTTGTTTGTAATGTGTTTGTAAAAATATTCGTTTTTAACTTTGCGAAATAATTTCTATATCTTGAATTTTCTATATCTCGAATTTTTTTTTTTAAGTCCCTTAAAGATTTGAGTTCGGGAAGTTTGACTGTATTTCGATTTTTTAACTTGTGTTAAAATAGAGTCTTTAATTTCTTTTCAACATACCGGGTGGAAATGAAAACCGGGTCACCTCGATAACTTTTTTATTTATGAATAAAAAAATTTGAAATTTGGCTATGTTCTATGGTTCAAAAAAACAAATTTTATGTGCATTTTTTATTTTCGAAATCACTTCCGGTTTCACCGGAAACACCATGAACTTTGTTTTTTTAAATGTAACATCCCATATTTTTATTCATGGCTTAAAATACTTTTTAAAAAGAAGTACTTTTGAGATATTAGTTTTTATTTTTTTTGTAAAAAAATTTTTTTTCAAAAAAAAAAAGAAAGGTTTTCGAAGTCGTTGAAAAGTACCAAAACTAATTCTAAATAATTCAAATACCTAAATAAAATTGTAATTTGAAAAAAATTTAAGTGGTTTTTGAACTATTAATTTTTAAACTTAGTTAATGAAGATTTTATCAAATATCTCACTTTTTTTAAATGCAATGATGCCGGGTCATTCGACTTTTTAAAAAGAGGATTTTATAACGATTATTTTGGTACCCCATATGTAGGGGTATTATTTTGCATGTGCCTGTAATAAAGATACTTAATAGCTAGTATTTTCCAACTTAAGAAATAAATAATTTTACAGGCACATGCAAAATAATACCCCTACATATGGGGTACCAAAATAATCGTTATAAAATCCTCTTTTTAAAAAGTCGAATGACCCGGCATCATTGCACTTAAAAAAAGTGAGATATTTGATAAAATCTTCATTAACTAAGATTAAAAATTAATAGTTCAAAAACCACTTAAATTTTTTCTCAAATTACAATTTTATTTAGGTATTTGAATTATTTAGAATTAGTTTTGGTACTTTTCACCGACTTCGAAAACCTTTTTTTTTTTTTTTGAAAAAAATTTTTTTTACAAAAAAATAAAAACTAATATCTCAAAAATACTTCTTTTTTAAAAGTATTTTAAGCCATGAATAAAAATATGGGATGTTACATTTAAAAAAACAAAGTTCATGGTGTTTCCGGTGAAACCGGAAGTGATTTCGAAAATAAAAAATGCACATAAAATTTGTTTTATTGAACCATAGAACATAGCCAAATTTCAAATTTTTCTATTCATAAATAAAAAAGTTATAGAGGTGACCCGGTTTTCATTTCCACCCGGTATAGCAATTAACTCATTTTGAGTTATCTTACTTATGTTGGTGACATTTGAATGAGTGTTCTGTGTTCCAAAATGATTTTTTAAAGTTATATCACCAGCTGATACTCTAGAACGTAGAATTTTACAAAAATTTATCTCGTTTGTAATAGAGATTTCGTATTTAAAACCAACGACACACGTTGACCTGGGAATGTTTTGTTTTCACAAAAAAATTCTTTTAATCTATTCTGAAATGATACTTATTGTTAGTGTAACACAGCAAATTTTGTAAAAAAGAAGCAATATTCAGAAAACGTTAACCAATTAAACTATCTAAAATGTTTTTCAGACTAGTAACATTTATCATCTTTTCGAAAAAATCTTAGGGGGTTAATTACCCGATTAATCCCCCCACCTGAAACCACCACTGTCTCTGACCCAAGTTTTTTGATGGGGAATGGTTGTGTTGGGAAATACCCTTCAAAGATGGTCAACGTGGAAAATAACAACTGATGTAGAAGATACCCAAATCGATACACCTGAGGATACTAAGTATATCGATTTGTCTAAAATGGAAAAACCTTAGGAATGAATGGTACTAGAGTGGTTTTCATCTGAAGAGAACCCTGCCCAGAAATCAATGTTTAAGAATATTTAGATTAACTTAGTTTCTGATTGATGTACGTGATGATGTACTGGTCATCTAGTATTAAGGTTTCTCAATTAATCTGAATTCCTGTAATGTATGAATCGACATAATTTAGTTTTAATAATAATCGCTCGGGTAAAAGCGGTCGTGGCGCATGAAAGGTTCACTTCAGATGAAATCCACTCTAATCAATATGTGGAAAATACGGCCTAAGAGGAGTAGTGACGCAAATGTTATCAACAGGGGTACGGTGGGAATTGATAAAAACGTACCTTCAAACAGTTATAATAACTAAAGCCAAATAAGCAATGAAAAAACTTCAAAAGGAGTTAAAAGAATTTGTATTTTCCTTTATCCTTTGTCAGGATCAAAAATCTAAAATAGCTGTTGGTCTTTCAAAATATGTTCCAAATCATTATTCGTCATATATCCAACATAATATGTTCAAATGTACCCGAAATTAGTGATTTGATGCAACTACAATTCTAATTTCTTGTTGATTGGAAACTAATTTTAGTTTCATCCATCCTAATTTTGTGCCAGATGAAGCCGTTTTACCTATCTAAAATAGCGATTTTTTGTTTGTGCGCTCTCCACTTACTTCTCCAGTGTTGCTGTTTTCTGCTTGCACCTAAACCACATCAGTTCCAGTGGTGAACCTTTGATATACACAATTTTGCTATTATTGTTTCAAGAGTTTTCGTAGGCTTAAGTAAGCTTTATAATTTTGTCGTTAAGGTGGTGTTCCACCAAAAAAATTGTGCCTCACACATTTTTCCCACACATATATCGCAAAGAATGTTCAGTACAGTCATTCTAGGTTGTCTCCATCAACTTCGGAAATAAGAAACTTTATTGTGAACAGTGCAAAACAAGTTGTTCGCAACATTGTGCACTTTTCAGTTCTTGCATTTAAAAACTAAATCAGGAACAAATCTTATCCTCATAGCTAGTTTATGTCACCATGTTAACTGATGAAGACGTACTGGTTTGTGCTTTGGCTTGTGTCATTTCAAACCACGTTGCTGCTTTTAGCGACCTACTCAAGATTTCCAAATTTGATGGCCAAACTGCCACCTCTTTAAAAAAAATCTATAATCTTTTCATTGGACCACTCCAAGTTTAGTTTAAATAAATGCTTCTACAATGAGGCTTCTACCAACGAACAATAAATGTTTTCGGTCGCAGAGCGTAAACGAAATTTGAGTGCACGAACAGTGTACGTGGACACGGATGGTGTATTCATCGAAATCAAAAGTGCGGTACAATATTACCACATATTCTTGGAGTGCGCGATCAATTTGTTCAAACTTCCAACAACCGCTACACCGGAAGAAACATTGTTATGAACATTGTGCGGCACAGTGCGGAAAATGTGCCACTTACCTTCAGGGGTCCTTGTTCAAACTTAAACTGAGTTGAGCTTTCATTTTCGGCTTCGATAGAATTCCTTACGAATCCGTAATAGGACCAGCATTTAAAAGTCTAGTTCTTCCGATTTTTAAATATCAAGAATATTTTCATTTTAATAAAAATAAAGTAGAATCACCGCATCAACGTTTGCGCAAAGCATAGTGTATAGTGGTCTGTTCTAAAAAAAAACAAGTACATGTATCTTGATGTTTTGAAGTTTAGAATCTTCAACTTTAATAGATAGGAATACTAAAAAGTTTATAAAAGATAACAAACTCGTTATTTCGAATTACTCTAACTTCCTATTTATCACAGTTAAAGAGAGACTTTTAAATTGATGTTAATCTCATCTTTATTCAGTCGATCGTTTGAAACTAGTGACTGGTGAGAAGGTACATAAATTTGAATCTATCGTATCCTTAATTAAAATCCTTTTAAGAAATTGGTATTTTACTACAATACGATTTCATTGATAATAATAATTTATAAAATTCTTAAAATTATTGATCTTTTGAATTTGAATATTTATCACAACTTATTTGTTCAAAAAATAATCAAATCTTTTGATTCCATGAAATCTTAAATATTTTAAAAACTTTTTAACTTGTGATTTGAATTTCTATCGTAGATCGTAGGATGAAATGAAATTTACTTGAAGTCTCATTACGTGGAAATAGTTGACAGATCTTTTCATTTCAGGTCATTATATCAGGACCCCAATTAGTTCTTACTTAGTGGGATAGTTAATTAAAAATTTTAATGTAAAAAACAAGTTAAGAGTATTTAAAATTTGAAAATTTTGCATTTGATCACCATTTAAAGCCCTGCAATGAAAAATAAATATACAGGGTGTCTCAGGCCACCCGTACCACCTCTTTATTTCCAGAACACTTTTTCGTACAGAAAAAAAAAATGCCACCAAAGTAAACCCAAAGAATCGTTTGGTGTATTTCGTAATTTCCAAAACAAGCAAGAAGTATCCAAAACGGTGTGATATTGTTGGAAAGGTCTTTTAAAAATTTACAGCTTTTATTAAAATATTTTTTAAATATTTATTTTGGATTTGTCAAATAGAAAGACCAAAAAGTCTTTGTAGTGTATCATTTCCTAAAAAGAGAAGGAAATCAGGAAAAAACAAGCGTATTTGGAATTTGAATCTGTCACATTGGAATTTTGAGGCCTTGCAATGAAAAAAATTGTGATATTTTCTGGCAAAACGATTGAAAATAATTTCAAAGATGTTATTATGTTAAGCTCGTTAAGTTGGTTCGCATTTTTAGTCTTATATTTTTGAGTTTGTGCAATTGGAAGACTGTGTACTTTATCCTTTCCCAAACCTTGTAATTCTTTCTAGATGATTGAACCTTTGCAAAGGAAATAAAATATAGGGGATTTTCTCTTAAAATTTTGAGTTTATCCTATAGGAAAACCGACAAGTCTTTGTACTGTACCCTTTCCTAAAATGAGAAGGAAAACAGCAAAACAGGAAAAGTGCAAGTTAAGCATATTTGGAATATGAATATGAAACATTGGAATTTTAAAACCTTGCAATAAAAAATATATGGTTATTTTCTCGTATAAGTTAATTATAAGATTAAACGAACTTACCTTAAGTGAAGTTCTGATCTTAATTGTATGAAATCCCTATTCCGAATAGTTCAATTATTGTAGACCTGCGTCCAGTGTCTATTTACCACACTTCCAAAGCCTAAAATTAAAAATATAGGCTCTGCAACTCTCCGCGCATGTCATCAGCGCCAGCGCCAAGCCGTTCATTCGTTTAAAGCCTAACCGTAATCTATTCAAAAAGGGGGAAAAATAAGGGAAGGGAGGGATTGAACTATTCGGAATAGGGATTTCATACAATTAAGATCAGAACTTCACTTAAGGTAAGTTCGTTTAATCTTATAATTGTATTTCAATCCCTATTCCTCTAGTTCAATTATTGTAGATGTTTAAAGCTGATTACGGTTTCAAATTTTATTTTAAGTAACCCTAAGTTGGAAAAAATAAAAAACCTTAATTCCAAAAGAAAAAATAAATATATTCTTAAATTCATACAGAAAAATAAAAAACAATTTAATTCTTAAAACAAAGAATAACTCTAAACCTTAGGAACATAATAAACGTTAATAAAATACAATAATATAGGATTTGAAATAATCCAATAGGAAAAAAAAAAAAAAAAAATTATTGCAAACCACTATGATTTTATTATAGCCCTCGCCAAAACGTCCTCATTGGTTAGTTCAAGATTATAAAATTTTGTAAAAACTTCTGACTTTCTTGTCCAGCCTGCTGTTTTCCGAATGGTTTCCAGGCTAATGCCTGCTCGGTTAGCAGCTGATGTAGTTGCATGTCGGGTGCTGTGAGCTTTGAAGATGCTTGTGTTTATTCCACTTTTTCCTAAGATGATTTTAACCCATCTTCCTAGTGTTTGAGAGGATACAGCCTTGTATGGTTTTTTCCATGATATAAACAAATAGTCCAGGTTGCTCCTTATACTCTTGGTTCTTTCTAAATAGGATTGTAGTGTGAAAGCTGCGCAAATAGTTTTTTCTTTGAAAAAAGGTAAAACTAACTTCGGTTGAAGTTTATTTAAGCCTGAAGTTTTAATACAATCGGTAATTCTAATTTCAATTTTATCCTTATGTATACCAATATTTGATATTTTGATTGCCTTTAAGGTTTGAATTCTATGAGCCGTAGTTAAGGCAATTAACGTTATTAACTTCATCGATAGATCCTTTAAAGCCAGCTTGGTGTTGCAAGGTAATGTTTGTAGAAAAGTTAAAACCACGTTAGGATCCCAGATGGCCTCATATCTGGGTTTTGGTGGACGATTTTTGACTATTCCTTTAAAAAATCTCTTTATTCTGTAGTCCTCCCCTATTTGGGGTCCCATTAGTAAGGAGATTGCCGATCTTATACAATTTAAACTGCTGTAAGATGAGCCCTTATCATACTCCTGCGTTAAGAACAATAGTATATGGAAACAAGATGAATTGAAAAAATCTAGATCTTCTTTAAGACAAAATTCCCACCATTTCCTTAAGGCACAATTGTATTGACTTTGTGAAGACTTTGATAAAGAATCTATAGATAGATCAATTGATATTCCTGGTACATCCTTTAATTCAAAAGCTTGCCTGATAACCTGGCGGAAGCCAGGGAAATGCTTTCCCATAACGGATGTGGATCTTTCCTAGAGGAAGTTAATAAATTTATATTTGATTCAAATATCAATGGTTTATTAACACAAATTGAAATAAATAGGGGCCACCATGGCTGGGTAGGCCAATTTGGAACCACTACAATTCCCTCTGATCCTTCATAAACTATTTTCCTTAAAACCTTTAAAATAATTGAAAAGGGGGGAAAAGCATAAAAGAACATATCTTTCCAAGGGATTGTAAAAGAATCAATTGCCCAAGATTCTGGATCTTTTTTCCATGACACATATTTCTTACATTTTGTGTTGGACCTACTAGCAAAGAGGTCAATTTCAGGCAATCCAAATTCCTTAACAATCTTTTTAAAAATCAAACCGGAAAGTTCATACTCAATTTCCTGTTCTCCCCTTCTCGATTCCTCATCAGCCTCCTTGTTTTCAGCCGAGCTAATATAAGAAGCAAAAACAAAAATGTTTCTTTCTTCGCACCATTCCCAAATCTTTCTAGAAAGTTGATTTAAATTTTCAAATCTGACACCTCCACATTTATTTATATATGCTACCGCAGTGGTATTGTCAATTCTCAATAAAATCTCACAATTACTAACAGATCTGGTAAAACATTTTAACCCAAACAATGCTGCCATTAATTCAAGTATGTTTATATGATACTTTTGTTCTTCTTGGTTCCAAAAACCATGTATACGTTCCCCATTACAAAAAACACCCCAACCACTTCTGGAGGCATCCGAAAAAATAACCAATTCATAACTGAAATTTCTAATCGGATTAGGAACTTGTAAATTTTTCATCCACCAAAGAATTTCTTTATTTAAGGATGCAGGAACTATCATATTGCTGTCAAAAATTCCTTTATTAAGGCAAAGTTCCTTATATTTTACAACTTCGAAGGGTTTTATATGAATCCAACCAAACCTAACTGCAGGGCAACATGCTACTAGTTTACCTACTAAACTTGCAAATTCTCTTATCTTTACCCCTTTTCCGATCTTAAAACAATTAAGATTTGACCGAAGTTTGATGATTTTTTCCTCGGGAACATTTAAACTTAAATTACTGGAATTAAACATAAATCCAAGAAATTTGCATTGTTTTGAAGGTATTAAATTACACTTCTTTTTATTAATTATAAAACCCAAATGTTCTAGTAATTTTACTGTTGTCTCAATATTATCCCTGCAGGTTTCCATTGTATTACCCAGTAATAAAAAGTCATCAATATATGCAACTGAAAGAAACCCTCGTTCACGTAAATAACCCACTACTGGCTTTATTAATTTCGTGAAAATAAAAGGTGCGGTACATAAACCAAAAGGTAAACAAGTGAATTCATAAAGAGTTCCTTGAAATTGAAAACGTAACAACTTTCTAGAAGACTTGTGTATTGGTACCAAATAATATGCATCTTTGAGGTCCACCAATCCCATATAGGAGTCTTTTGTCATTAAATTTATGGCTGACCTCCAATCCTCCATTTTAAAATGAAGCTTTTGCACAAAATCATTCAATTTCTTTAGATTTAATATAAATCTATAAGAACCATCGGGTTTTGGGACCAAAAATATACTAGAAATATATTGTCCTTTTTCATGATTGCAGGGAGTAATTACTCCCATATTTAGTAGTTTTTGAATGTGAAGATTGCATTCATTATTTTCAAACAACGATCTACTCTTTTCAAGTGGAACGACTTTTTGATAAACATTTGAAATTAGTGGAATTTTATATCCCCTTAGTAGATTTATGATAAAAGGATCAGAGGTAATGTCCTTCCAGTTTTTAACAAAATGTTTAAGTCGACCAGAGATTTTACTTACTTCTAATATTGATGTCTCCTGTATGGTTGATGTTGTTTGGTTTTCTGATACTGTTGGTTTTTTCGTGTTTTTTGTGAGACCTTTGTCTGTCGCCAGTTGTGCCCCCCCCAATTCTGTTGTTGATTTTGACGAGAAGTGGACGGGGCTTTGAAGTTTTTTGACTTCTTTGTTGATGAAGGAGCAGTAGTCGTCTTTGTCTTCTGAATTGCCAATTCCTCGGACACCTTTTCTAAATTCTTTGCAGTCTTCACTTCTTCCTCCAAATTATTCCCAAATAAGAATTCATCAATTGAAGTTTGATTTAAAGTTTGCCTTAGACTTTGTTTTATATTCGGGGCCAATAAAGCCCTTCTTATTGTGCTCTGAGTATATTGCACATCAGCTAGAATTCTAATTGAATCGTTTAAGCATTCAATCATATTCAGATTTGTTGATCTGTCACTTCCTCCCCCTCCATTTTTTATCAATTCGGTTAGACATCTGCTTGAGGCAGCTAAAGCAGCACTTATCTTTTTTTGATTTGACAACAATTTGCTGTCTCGCTGCAAATGTGTTTCCGAAGTACACCTAACGATTGAATCATTAAGTTTAGGGGGGTTAATTGTACCACCATTTATTGGTATGGGATATTTATCCATAATAGAGGTAAGATCCTCCGTTTTTAAACCATATTTTAAAATATGGGCTAGATTCAAACTTAATTTTTGTTGAATCGGTGGTCCCACATTGTCCTTTATAATCACATCATCCCCCAGGAGTGCGAGTATTTCCCTATCAATATTTTCATCTTGGGGTTGGATATTTTCCTTATCCATAGTAAGATTTGACGAACCTGCGCCCTGAACCAAATCTTGAGTTACTAGTGCGCATTCCACCTCGCGCCCTGGCGAATCAGTCCGAAGATTTCCGAACTCGTATTGATTTTCTGGGGATGGCGTGTCTGCGTACCGTAAGGAATCGTGCGTTGGCGTCACATCTGCGTTAAAGAAAAAACGTCCCTTGTTAGATACGCCATTTGCATTAAATGTTAAAATACATTTAACATTTTTAATCTAGCACATAGTCTAGCTTCATGAAAAGAGAAAAATCTAATTCACGGATAAAAAACCACGTAAGTGGTTTCGGCACATAGGCCGACTTTGTGAAAAAGATAACAATCTATTTCACAGAACTTTGCAGTTTTTTCTCGCATTTCTAAAAAGAGAAAACAAAAACATTAGTCACTTACTTGGAGACGAATTTGAATTAATTGAAGAATCTGTGCTATGTCTTCTTGTGACTTTTCTTTCTAATCTCTTTAACTTCTTGCTTAAGCGCGCTATTTCTTCCATGTTGCGTCGTTTACCCATTTTGCTATTTTGGAGAGCGAAGCGTGCAGTATGCTCGACACACAGAACAAGAATGAACGGCTTGGCGCTGGCGCTGATGACATGCGCGGAGAGTTGCAGAGCCTATATTTTTAATTTTAGGCTTTGGAAGTGTGGTAAATAGACACTGGACGCAGGTCTACAATAATTGAACTAGAGGAATAGGGATTGAAATACAATTTATTTACGTCGGCTTACATTTTTAGAATTTTCATATGTAATATCACGAGTGGTCAAATTTAAGTCGAATATTTTTCACTGTCATTACCACGAATGTCATTTGGGGTATGAAAAATATTCCACTTATAATTTGAACAAAAGTGCATATTTAAGGGACTATTTAACGAACATTTTTCACTTTTTTGTGCAAAATTTGACAGCCAACTTCAAACTTATTGAAATTTAACATTAACGTCATAAAATAATCGCTAATATTTTTGACTTTTTATTTGTCACAAAAACTAATCACTTGTGAGTCTTACTTTTTTAAGTTCGTCCAATTTGAAGAAAGTCTATACTTTATTTATCCTTTCCCAAATTTTGCAATTTCTCCCAGATGAAACTGTTGTAAATAGAAACTACAAAGTTAAAAGAAAAGAAAATCAGTAAAAAAACAAGGTAAGAATATATTCGGTAAAATGTTTGCAAGATAGCAAATATTGATTTTTGGGCATTTGTAATAAAAAATTTAACAAAATTAATATTAAATTTATTTTTCTTATAGAATTTTTGTTTTTCATTTTTATTGAATTATAAATTTTTGATAACAAGTACTTAAAAATCAATTTTACTAGGAAAAAGTACGTTTTTTTAAACATTTTCCGGACTATCTTCTTAGGCGTGTTTGGAATTTGAAATTTATAGATTTTAACTTTGAGCCTTGCATTGCAAAGGAAAAACTAGGTTCACAGTTCACATTTTTAGAATTTTTAGTGTTTGGAATTTATCCAATAGGAAAACCGAAAAGTCTTTGTACTTTCTCAATCTTGTAATTTTGGAACTTTGACCCTAGGATCATCAAATATATTATTTTTAATAACTGCTTTGTGTTGCAATTGCGTATTCATCCTTTGATCTATGACAAAACCAAAATATAAATTTGATTTCATTAAATTCGACAATTCTCATGAACAGAGTTCGACCGACACTAAACATTAATACTGATGGAGTTTATAAACATCCGTTTGATCTCCTAAATCTAACTCTAAATTAAATTGGAAATGCACCAAATTATAAACTAATCTATAAACCTTTCAAAAAATTATCTCGTTCAATGTTATACTACGCTTATTTATGGTTTGTGGAGAAATTAATAATTCGTGCGTACTTTTTTTCCAATTTATTCAGACGAAAAGTTTCGAGTAATATTTTATGGCTTTTCAAGTGCTCGAATAAAGAAGCGTAAATAAGAAAAGAAAAGCGAGATTATTATTTGTCTTCATCCCATAAACAACCGGAAATTTTATAGCGTGTAGCAGACTTACACTTTTTATAACTGGTCCTCTGAGAAATAACAATTTGTTAAAATTCTTTAATAAATGACCTACAAGTCTACTAATTTTTGGTGACAAAAAAAATAATTAGGTTAATGTACTTTTATTTTAAAAATGCTATCTACAATTTTCATTAAAATTCAATAAAGAAAAAAAATTCATTAATAAGTAAATATTGAGCACTCAATGTTATTACAAAAAGCTAGAGGAAATTGAAATGTACTTAAGTTATTTATTTATTAATAAATGGAAACTGAAATCCATGTAATTTATTGATAAACTCACCGGATGTAAGAGTGAAATTGAAATTGAATTACTCGCAATATTGCGGATATATTTGATTATCCTCCAGCATTATGCGGGATAATGGAGAAATTCAAAGTTTGAAGTTGCTTGATTAGTTTTCTAGTGGATGAAAGCTTTTATCTAGCACCACATTTCTAAATGAAACGCTGCGCTGCGCTGCTTGGAAACGATGTATCACGGATTTAAATCGATTTTTCCTAAAAGGGTGTCAGGATAAGAGGTGAGAACTTATATTAAGAAACTTATTTAATATCAGTAACTACGTTTTAATGGATTCTTTTCGAAATAACTTCGATATTTTCAAGATTACCTCAAGAGTTTTAACATAAAACTAAAACTGTTACTGCAGAATCTTAAACATCACGAGTTTAGAGAACGATTCGATGTCTTTGTCCTAAAACACTTCTGAAACTTTATGTTTTCAATTTGTGATTATTTATTTTATAGAGTGGGCAACGTCATAAAAAATTTTGCTAATTTATTTAAGCAATATTTAGTATTGTATTAAAATTTATTTTTAGAATAAGTTTAATGTTGGTATTACTGCAAGACATAACGTTTTCATGTGTATTACAGCAAGGAGTGGCTTGTAGAATCTGCAAATATTAACATCGCATTCATTACTCTAATGGAAATTATAAAAAAGGCCGCCTCCGTTACTCGCTATTTTCTTCTGGCGTGCTTAAAAAACGGTTAGAAATGCACTCAATCAAAAAAGGTTTATTTAATGTATGCGAGTATACAATCGTTTTAAATAAGGTAGTGGTCTTTAAGCAAATCTTCAGTTTACTTAAAAGGAATTTAAAAATCATGTAACGCATTTTGAACTTGATGTTGTTTTAATTAAATAATGATCATCATTATTCTATACTTGATACTTTAACTGTTGATTGAAGTATTTATCAAAATAATGTACCGTATTAACAAAACAGGTGCGAATTAAAAAATAAATTAAAACAAACTCAATTAAAAAAACCTGCTTAATAATACAGAAAATTTTTCTACAAGTTGAAGATGGTATGAATTCAGGAGTTCCTTAAGAGCAATTTCCTAAACGGAAAATATAGTGGTTTAGTTCTGCAGTCATAAAAGCTAGTACGAACAACATCTTTGTATAATTTTTTTGTAGATGCTTTGGAAGTCATTTCTGTAATTTTTGCCAGAAGGAAAAAACTGCAGAACTAATGCTTGATTTCATGATTTTTACAATTTCTTCTCCCTAACTGGCGCGCCCTCAAGGGATTCGCATTAATTATCAGTTATTTGGTCATAATTTGCAAAGAAGCTCCAGAAAAGTGGGATGAATTTTATATTCCTTGTTATTATCTCCAACGGAAAATTTATCGCAAGTGTCTAGGAAGATGCTCTTAATAAATATTTAAATTATTACGGTATCTACAATTATTTCAGTTAATTATAAAATATTTTAAGGCTTCAAAAATTTCAAATACTTGGGTGTTGATAACCAATTAATCATTTTTTGCAGATTTTTTGTACATGTCAGCGCTCACTGCATCAATCAATAATGATTTCACAATTATGTACAAATAAATTTATTACATCCTCCTCAGTAATTAAAAAATTAAAACGGAAAAGTTCAAAAATAATACCAAAAACGATTATTAATCATTTCTTTTAAAGAAACATTCTATTTTCATCCATACTATTTCCCTATTAGCAGAAAATATATTTTGTTCCAATTTTCAATATAATAGTGGAATTATATTCTACTAGACTAAAATACTGAAATAGAGTTTAAATCGATTGATTTAAAATTTTGTGTGTTTATTTAGGCTTAGGCATATATTTGGATTAAGCCTTTATTTTTATTCTCTAATGGAATAATAATCTGATATTATTTGCAAATTTCGAAAATTAATTTTACTAATTAGCAAATACAAATACTCCAAATTTATTAGAAATTTATCAAACTATCCAATAGCATGATTAGTATAATACTGGTATTTTATTGTTTTAGGAGTATTTTAAAATTATACACTTTATAATCTAAAATATAAAAAAATATTTTTTTGTTATTGATTGTTTTATATTTTATTTTTATCTGATATTCTTGAAAGACACGTCTTTCATTTATACGTATCAAAAAATAAAACTGGAAGGTAAACTATATTAAAATGATAATATAAAAATAAAAAGTATTTCGTCATGATTTTATCTTTTATTTGTCTCAAAAAGTATCTATTACTGAACATGTACTGTTAACGTTTCAAGTTAATCCAAGGTAACAATTTTGTATATTCAGCGAATTACATGCCTGTTATATGACATGATACAACATGTAAATTAATCTAATTACAAAATCTCATATGAAATCGTACCAACTGAAATAATATTTTGTTACTCTTATTTAAGTATTCACAAACATACTGTAAAAACTGATTTAATATTCAATTTAACATTTTTTGTTTAAAAAATTCAAAACGAAACCGATTGGATTGAAATTCAGAAAGTTCAATTCAAATAAAATGGACTCGGTTGAACGGAAAATTATATTTTTTAAGGATAATAAAACGCGATTTAAATTTAATTTATAACGGAAGGATAAAAGGAACACGAACCATTATTGGAAAAATGCAATTTTTACAAATCCATCATCATAATAAAGAAATTAAATTTTCAACATTCCCTTTTCATACACGATTTTTATTTCAATACTTTACTAGGGATAATCATAAACCATTATTGTCATTTTTCTTGGATGACAACAAAATATAAGATACATCTAAGATCAAACTTAAATATTCACGAAACGAAATTTTTATGATAAATTGTTCTAAACAAAAAATGATTGAGTTTAAATATTCACGAAACTAAATCTTTATGATAAAAGCTTCTAAACAAAAAATGATTGACGGAACTAGAATCCTAGTCAACGACCACCCTTTTTGTTAATTTTAAGAGCATCTTCCTAGACACCCGCGATAAATTTTCCGTTGGAGATAATAACAAGGAATAGAAAATCCATCCCAATTTTCTGGAGCTTCTTTGCAAATAATGACCAAACAACTGATAATTAATGCGAATCCCTAGAGAGCGCGCGAGTTTGGGTGGAAAAATTGTGAAAAATCATGAAATCGAGCATTAGTTCTGCAGTCATAACTCAAGTTTCCCTCGTTAGATTTTCAATTTTTTTTTCAGATTTATAATCTAAATTGATTAGGCTACATCCTGCCAGAGAGTTACCTTCTGCAACCTAGCACACAATCAAGTAGAGGGGCCCAAAGTTAAGGTACTTTTAGATCATTATATATTTTTTTACATTCTCCAATTTTTTGTCCTTCTGGCAGAAATTAAATAAATGACTTCAAAATCATCTACAAAAAAAATTATACAAAAATGTTGTTCGTACTAGCTTTTATGACTTTCAATTTCATTAAATGATACTATGTACCTATTACTTAGTCAAATTCATATTATTTATTAATGTTCACAATTTAATTCCTTTGAAAAATGTAACATACTTCCACATGAACAAAATAAATTAATTTTAATTTAAAAAATAACGTATACAGGGTGTCCCTTAATAACTGTGACAAAATTTTTAGGGATAGAGGAAGTTAAACTAGGCATTTTTGACTGAAATGCTTCCTTAAAAAATTATACCACAAAAATTTTCAAAAAAAATAGGAGTATTTTTTTGTAAATAAAATTACAAGATCAAACGAACTTACCTAGGAAGGAAGTTCGATCTTGATTATGTTTGTGTCCTGCTCGATGTATCTCTTATAATTGATAATTGTAGTACTCCCATACTCTGTGTCAGGTATCACAACTTGATTTAAAAACTCAAATTTTCAATCTAGTATGTTGCTCGCATATCTTTCGTTATTCCTTTAAAGCTTCTTGATTCTTGACGCATGGGACCTGGGATATTGGGGGGGCGCGATACATCGAGCAGGACACAAACATAATCAAGATCGAACTTCCTTCCTAGGTAAGTTCGTTTGATCTTGTAATTATGTATGTGTCCTGCTCGATGTATCTCTTATAATTGATAATTGTAGACTTTTAGAGCTCTTAAGCGTCAAGAATAGATTCGAATAAAATTACTATAGTAATTTTTATTCGTCTATTTAAAATACAATAGAAGATTCTTACATAAGAAGAAAACAGCATAAACTATTTTCAAAACCAATTGTAACAATCATTAAAACAAATTAAACACATCATTTGTAAAATTATCTTGAAATATAATAGGCAATATTATAGAAATTAGCAAAAAACTTAAATATGTCGCCTTATTGTGGATTAAATTAATATTAACTCCTTGCAAATTTGCTTTTGAAGTTACTGCATATCGAGTAATATGCGCACTAAAAACTTATGTGTTTCATCCACCTTTTCCTAAAATTTCCTTAACCCATTTACTAATGGTTTGTTTGCTAACTGTTATATACGGTCTATTAACCGTTATAAACACGTGTTGAATCTCCCCCCTATATTCTTTAAATATTTCTAAATATTTCACCAAATGATATACAATACAAAAAATTGGAAGTATTATTGTTGGTTATATTTTATTGCGCCTGATGTTTTAATCCTCTAGAATTCTAATAATCACCCCTTTTTGGACCATATTTTATATTTGCTATTGTTATTAAATGTTGAATCTGGACTCTTTGTACAGTGGCCAGTACCAACAAACTAACCAATTTTTTGAAAAGCATACTTATTGAAATTTTATTTGTAAATTCTGTAAAAGATAGAAAATCTATTATTTCTCGTGGAACCCAAGTTACTACATATTTTGGTTCAATATTCTATTATTGCATATACACTTAAAACCCCTCTTTAATATATGGGATCATTACTTTTTGAATTTTCACTAATTAAATTTATAGCTGCTCGATGACTTTAATATTCCATATGCAGCACAGTTTCATAAAATCATTAAAGATTTTATTATTATAATATGGTAAATTTCTCCATTAAATATACAAATTTTGTTGCATTACAAAACTCCCACCTTATAACTTTAAACTGGAGTTACATTGTTTAAATTTATTTATATGTATACTTAAGGAAGCTACCAAAAGATTCCCTATTATAATCTCTGTACCACCAAGAGAAGTTGACTAGCCAAAGGATAATTCCTGCCAAAACATTGTCATTAGGTTCAAAAAAGATAGGTTTATCTTTAAGAAGAATTCTCAATAGTAGGCTTTGCCAAAAATATACTAACACGATTCCCCCCGCTTAATCATGTCCTATTTTATCTAATATCCTTAAATTTAAAGAAAAAACGATGGGAATACGTAAAATTGCTTGAGTCTAGATCTTGAATATAAGAATATAATTTATCGCATTTCCGAATAACTCAAGATGCAAATATATTTATATCCATTATCCCAAATTGCTTAGCAAAAATTTGAAAAATCCAATCTGATATTTCAATCTCCATATACAGAGATATCTTCCTAACCGATTCTTTATCAGCTTTATAATTATCTTTCTTTGAAATAAAAACCGCTTTTAGCTATATTTATAGTTCCTCTGAAAATTCCCAAATTTGCATAGCAATTTTATCTTATGGTTCCCATACAATTTATGTAAGAAACGGAAATAATGTTATCTAATCTTAATAAAATATTAATTTTGTACATTTTTGTACATTTTTAGAAGTCAACATTTTTAAGCAAACAATACTGCAAGTAGCTCCAAATTTGAAGTAAGACTTCCTCAATTTTACAATAACTATACCTGTTCACAAATTGCCCCCCTACCTAATAAAGAGGCATCAGTATAAATAATTTTATCAAAATGATATTTCCCGATATAACAATTATCTTTAACTATATTATTTGACCAACATTCAATATCTGGTATTATTTCTTTTCTAAAAATCATTTTTAATCTATAATTGTTTTGATTGTATATTACAAGTTTTGCAATTTTTGAACCATAATATTTTTTCCTGAATTGTCGTTATTTTGCTCTGGAAAGGATAATACATTTTTACTGAATCTAAATTGAACACTAAAAACAAAATATGTTGTTTTAAAATATGACTAGACTTTTTTCATTAATGAAAAGTTCCAGATGTTCCAAAACAATTTTAGTTTTACACATATTCTTTTTTAACAATCATCTATATCAATTGTAGCAAAATAAGATTTAAATTTTGTCAATCTCGTAAGAGTTTACCAACTCTAACTTCAAATGTTTGGTAATAAGAAATTTACTTAAGTCTTTAAGATTTATAATAAATCTGAAAAAATTATCTTTTTTGGGTATTATAAAATTTTTGTAATGTATTGACCAAATGGTATTATTTCCTATAAATCATAGGTTTACATTTTCCTATTATTTTGTTCTTAAAAAACAACTTAATTTTGTCTTTAAAACAGACCATTGCTGTTCCTTTGGAACAACCCGTTTTATAACCTTTTTGGCAAACGGGGTTTTATAGCCCTTTACCATGACAAAATAATATTGTCATTATTTATTTATTTCTAAAAATATTTTAAGTGGCCAGGACTATTTCTCACCTTTAGTGACGACGCCGACGTTGGGGTTGAGCTTTCGTTTATGTATGTCCTCCCTGGTACTGCATTGTCGTATAAGTTGACATCTTTGGATAATAATTTCTCCGGACTTTTTGTCCACTCAACTTGTGAATCTTCGGACTACTTGTTGATGAACGATTGAAGTTTAAATTATTTGTAACTTTTGACAATCCCTCTATACAGTTAATTTTTGGAGTACGTTTTAACTGCTCTGACAAACGCTGAATCGCCATTGCCGATTATAAACGATCCTCCAAAAACATGTGAACATATGTCAGTTTTCTCCAAAGTTTCCTTAATATCTTTATTTAATAAAGATATTGCCAAAAATGATCTTATCTCAGACAATCTTCCAACATCACTGATACATTCTATGTTATATTTAATGGCTTCTTTACATCCCCCACATCTTCTTTTTTAACCAAAATTGCGAGTGCTTGTCCAATATCCGCTAGTCCTATATCCATCCGAATCTGCAACTTTGATAATCTTTCTTTCTCTTTTTACCTTGATGATTTAACACTACAATTTCAGGATTTAACTTTGGAAGTTCCAAAGAAGAAAACTCAAACAAATCTATCTTAATATCACTTTTTGAATCAAAAATCATTATCAACCTGAAATATTTCTTAATAGAAAAGAAAAGTGTTATAATTTCTTTATTTTAATTATTTATACTAATGTATAAACTGTGCATGTACATACATACATGCCTAAAAATATTTACAAGTAGATACTTGAGTAATCTCTGATCAAATAATCAATATTAAATCATATATTATTTTCCGTATTTCTTTAATACAGAAGGGCATTTACTTACATGTTTAGAAAGACATACTAACCATATTTATGGTTGGTATCATACGTATTTCTAGTCGTATAACATTGATACGAAATATTTATCCTAGCGGACTTTGTGCGTTATATAACATAAGACGATCCACCACTGTCAATAAAATTCTGCTTCTTATACCTACACATGTAGATATTTAACAGGCATGTACTTACATGCTTAGAAATACATACAAGCCATGCTTATGGTTTGTATCATACGTATTTCTAGTCGTATAACATTGATACGAAATATTTAAGTGTGAATTTTCACACTGAAGGTACATTGTCAATAAATCTTGACGCACTTTTTGCGTTATGTAACACAAGACCATCCTCCACTATCAATAAAATGGTGCTTCTTATACATACACTTGTAGATAATTAACATGCATGTACTTACATGCCAAGAAATACATACAAACCATGCTTATGGTTTGTATCATACGTATTTCTAGTCGTATAACATTGATACGAAATATTTAAGTGTGAATTTTCACACTAAAGGCATATTGTCAATAAATCTTGACCCACTTTGTGCGTTATGGAACATAAGACCATCCTCCACTATCAATATAATGGTGCTTCTTATACCTACACTTGTAGACATTTAACATGCATGTACTTACATGCTAAGAAATACATACAAACCATGCTTATGGTTTGTATCATACGTATTTCTAGTCGTATAACATTGATACGAAATATTTAACTGTGAATTTTCACATTGAAGGCATATTGTCAATAAATCTTGACGCACTTTGTGCGTTATGTAACATAAGACCATCCTCCACTGTCAATAAAATGGTGCTTCTTATACCTACACCTTTAGATTTTTAACATCCATGTACTTACATGCTTAGAAATACATATAAGCCATGCTTATGGTTTGTATCATACGTATTTCTATCCGTATAACATTGATACGGAACACTAACCATCGCCTATTCCCCATGAAATAGCATCAATTATGCGACTATAATTTTGACATTTGACAGTAGGTACTTGTATCAAACTTGAGCACCCACTTTTTCTATGCTTTTTCTTTTTAATATACTTCTCCAAACTACTCAGTTTACCTCAAATTGTTAAAATTTTTTACTCTCTTCTGATATGCGACTTGTGCCCTGACACAAAAACAGAAGAATAACGAAAGATATGCGAGCAACATACTAGATTGAAAATTTGAGTTTTTAAATCAAGTTGTGATACCTGACACAGAGTATGGGAGTACTACAATTATCAATTATAAGAGATACATCGAGCAGGACACATACATAATAAATATTACAAGAGATATTAATTTGAAATTTTTTTGGCGACAGTTTTTTCACAGAAGGATACACATTTACGTCAATAAAAGTTTTAGAAATATTTTCAGGGGCGTTTCATGTAGGGGAGGGGGGTCATCAACTTTTTTTGATCATATATTCTAAAATAATCCTTGATCAATGTTCTACAGAAAAAGTACTCGTCCGGTGCTTTATTTCGGAGTAAAAGTAGATTTTATAATTTTTAGCTAAAAATATAAATTTAAAAACCAACATGAAATTTGGGTTTTTAATGAAAATTTCGTGATTTGATCAAAGATCAAATATCAAAGTAAGCGAATTACCACAATATTTTGTTAATTCTAAGTTTTAAGTACCTAGCCTTTTATATGTATTTACTAATAAGTGTTTGATAGTACCTAGCCTTTTATATTTACTAATGCATAGATATTCAAATGTGGAAATAGCAAACATGCATCTTACATACGGAGCATCCCACATATTTAGTATGTACATGAAATTTTAAGTAAATTGCTACTTTCATGTTATTTTTTAAATTTATATTTTTAGCTAAAAATTATAAAATCTATTTTAACTCCGAAACAAAGCACTTACAATAAGATCAATTTAGATAATTTTAGTACTTTTTAAAGTATTAAAAACGTAAAGAAAAAAGATATTATTAAAAAAAATGATGAGCCCCCCACATGTAGCGCCCCTGAAAGTATTTTTAAAACTTTTATTGACCGTAAACGTGTATCCTTGTGTGAAAAAACTATCGCCAAAGTTTCAAATTAATATCTCTTGTAATATTTATTTTATTTACAAAATAATATTTTTTTTGAAAATTTTTGAAGTAGTATAACTTTTTAGGGAAGCATTTTCGGACAATACTTTATAAGTCAAAAATGCTTAGTTTCTCTTCCTTTATCCCCCTAAAAAATTGTCACAGTTATTCAGGGTCTCCCTGTATAAAAATATTCTATGTTTGTAAAAAGTGGGAAACTTTATTTATTGACAATTTATTTGATATACTCAACTTTTAAATAATAAAATTTAAAAAATAACTCTATCAATCCTATTTGGTCTCTTATACAAACAATTTTATTTTTATATTTTTAAATGTTTAATTACGACCTTTTATGTAAAATTTAATATAAAATATATTCTTTAAGATCCATATTCATCCTTACTGGTTGAGATTATAATATTATGTAGGATGTAGGTATCTAAGTCCTAAACTAATTTAATAAGGTATGGTATTATCATATACGAACAATAGAAACAAGATTTGGACAAGGAAATTACTTAGCTTAACTTTACTATTAACTACGAAGTTGTCCATACCAGAAGTGTTAGCAGAAGGCATACAACATTTTCGAATAATACATCTTGGGTATAATTCTAGATACTAGATGTGTATAGTTAAATAAAATAATAATATTGATTGCTTTTAAAATTATTATTAATAGAGAAAATAATCGATAAAAGGTTTCTTCATAAAAAAAGTGTAGTACGAAGTACGAACGAAGAGATTAGTTTCAAAAAATAATTTTTAATTTAAATATTACTATAGAAATGTAAAAATTAAAGTAAAATCGTACAGAAAAGTTATCATGAAATTTCAAGATAAGTAGATATTATTGCAAAATAATTAAAGTAAATTCTATGTAATTTCCTTATACTTGCTGTTAAAAACAAATGAGTAGCACTTTTATTCCTCGACGAGTTTCTGATATAATTAATCCTTCTTTAGGCTTCTAAACATTCATAAAAAGATTGTCAATTATTATTATAACTGGACTATTTCCTTCAAGGAGATCACACAAAAATAAAAAAAAATGATGAAATAAATTAAATTTTATAAAGGGTTTAAATTTTAATTAATAACAACTTTAGCCTCTTGATGGAGTACTTTATTTTTCTACAATAATTATTAGTACAATACGTTTCGAGTCAGGTTGGACTTATCTTCAGTTTCTTCGTAATGAAACAGTAGAAAATTGACTGGAAACCATCGAATTAGGGTGTAATTACGAGTGATTTTTTTGGTTTTTAATATTAATCAACTAGAATTCAAGTTTCAATATTAGAAAATATGATGATTTGAGGTAATGTTGAACATTACGAAGGAACTGAAGATGAGTTCTACCTAATTCGAAACGGTTTCCTAAAGATATTTTTAATTAATTAACTACCACGGAAGATTAAGTATCCATCTGCATATTAGTTTTTCATTTTATTATTTCAAAATTTAACACATTTTTCAAAAAAAATTATAAAATCAGAAAAAATATTCTAAATTTTTGTTTTTACCCTGTATCATTGTATCCATGCTTATATCAAATATAAATTTCTAATTTTTGAACCAGTTCACCAAGATCGTGTTAAGAGGATATTCGGCAAATTTGAGCGCTTGATTTTGAAATTCGCTTGATATTTGTGGTTTTGGTCATATTTTTTTTTTCTATTAAAGCTTTTTTAAAATTTCTTTTTTTGGTACACAGAAGAGTCTTGTGGCTACCAATTTCTTCTTCTTTTGTTTTGGTAAGTCAAACCAAATAATCATACGGCAGCAGTAAAACGGGCTCTTTACAAAAAATGTTCGCTTAGCGGTTCTTTGAAACACTTTAAAAAACTAATTGAAATAATATTTTTTTCCAACGCTAGAAATAAGTTAAGATATAAACGAAGACTTTGATGTTGCTTTGTTTTGTTTTAAATATATTTTTAAATTTTTTACAGCATCCCAAAAATTTCTTAAAATTTTACTTAATTTTTGGGATGCTGTAAATAGCTACCTTTCATGCTTTCAATTGAGATATTAATTTATGTTATTTTAGTTTTCTGATGATGGCATGCAAGTCCCGAAACATGTAGCAAGTAAAATTTTGATGTAATATAGTTGGATATAAGGAATATACAGGGTGCCCCAAAACGTACCAGCAATATTTAGAGTCCGGCGACCGTGGTGGCCATGTAACGGGACCTCCTACTCCAATCGGATAAATTCTACAACAATCAATAACGTTTACATTTAGGACATATTATTCATCCTCTAAATATTGCTGGTACGTTGTGGGACACCCTGTAGAATTTTGAATTTATATCTAAAATTATTTAATCGACTAAAAGTTAAAAAGATCTTACAAATATTATCTTCGCATCCACAAAACCGGCCGAACGAATTGTGCGCAGTTTACTGTTTTCTCGAAAAATTAGTACACCAAATTTATATTTTCTAAAATTTTTTATACCAAAGGGGCTCCACCGATTAAAGGGGGCTCTTCGCTGCAACCCACAAAGACCATGCCTAAATCAACTCCTGCGTTTAACGTTTCATCGACACTAGGTTTTTATCGACAAACCTTTTCTTCCACAAGAACGTTTTTCATTGACAATACATTTTTATCCAAAATGCTATTTCTTCCACAAAGTTCTTTCGCGGTTTCATAAAAACTATGTTTTCATTAATATGACCGTTTTATCTATAAAGATGTGTTTCATTTGATAATAGAAGAAATAATATTAGTACGTGCCATCTTTTTTAAACTTATTTATTTTTTTTCAAAAGTTTCAGTGTTTATACAATAGTTAATATTTTCGAAATCATTTACTCTACCGACTCGTTTATTAACTTAAAATTCACCATGTTGCTTCCTGTAAAAAAAACGGATTTGTACCAAAATTGTCAAAACACACTTAATTTCACCGATTTTGTCACCAGACTCCTGGGTGTATTATTGAATTTTCTTAACCTTAACCTTAACCTCTAAATAATAAGTAAAAAAGTTCGATCAATAAATCTTAAAACGGTCTTGTCGATAAAAAAGTAATCTTGATAAAAAAGTGTTTGTTGATAAACACGTCTTTGTCGAAATAGCGGTTTAGATGAAACTGAAACCATTGAAAAGACTTTAGAGGAAAGGAAAATAGTTTGTCGATGAGAAGGTATTGTGGATGAAATCCTTTTGTCAATGTGAAAGCAATGTCGTTGAAAAGGAACGTCTTTATCGATGAAAGAGTCATATCGTTGAAATTGTTGATGAGAAAAGCTAAAATGAAGTCATGAAGTTTGAACTATTGGCGATTCAAACAAATTTTTCCCGTCAAAAATGATGTTAGAAGTGGATCAGTGCAAAGCAGTGTAACCTCAGTGATAACTGAAGTTATGTGGCAACTATGACAATGTGATGGCAACTAACCTACTTTTGACATCATCCCATTAGTTCGCATTCGAACGCAAGAGGTAGATCACCTAGGTTGAAAAGCCAATGAACTACTTCAGACTACTACATTGAATGAAATCTAAAAAACAGTACTTACTGGATCATTTGGATGTGTCAACATTTTTGGAAAAACAAAAGTCCACCAAAATTAAAAAAAAAATCCTTGTACCTATTATTAGCACCTCCAAAATTTAAGACCATTGTTCATAATAATTTAATATTGTTAAACCAACAAAACTTCATTAACTTTTTATGTAAGGAAACAATTATAAGCCGCTTGTAAAATACAAAAACTGTAAAACTTATAATAAAATAGCAGACATATTAAGAACTTTGCAGGAAATTTTTACGACTTAAGATTATAATTGTAGCTTATGTCAACCTAGCTGTTTGTAAATAATTAAAAGGGCAACAGTCGTAAAAGATAACTGCATTAGTCTTCAGCATGCTGGTGTTGTACTCATATTAGTCAATAGAAGTGCAGGGGTTGCTAAGCAACTTAAGAGACGCCACGCCATCTGATCAATAGGGAGCGTTGCGCTTTGCTGGCAGTTGCAAAAAATATCGAAATTACAAATTTAAATTGCGATAACAAACAATGAAAAAATCACCCACCATGGCTTTGATGTTAAAATTTAAAACGCTATTCACAGCATAATTAATTTTAGAAAAAATCAAACGAGTGCACTAATATAAAAAAAACCTTAAAAAACAAATTACAAACATTATTTATGATATAAAATAAATAAGTATAAGTATATAAAATATGTTATATAATCGCTATAATTAATGAAAATAAATAGGTACGCTCTGATCAAAAGTCTAAAGGTCTTTTAAGAGAAATCACTAAGGTAACCTGGAAATACTCCATTACACCCCATAGAACAAATTTTAATTTAAAGCCCTTTAAACTTAAATGATATAACCAGAATCTGGATTCTTATTCTCGTAGCGCAATTTTCAAATTAGATTATTTTCCTATGGATGGAGTTTGGATTTAAATTATCTACTTACTGAATGTTTAAAATGGTAAATTATTTTCTAAGCTTTAAACAAATATTAGACGAGGATAATTTGAAGTACAAATTTCCAAAATTTTCATCCAAATTCGTAATTTTTTCAAAGAAAATGCAGTTACAGAAGGTAAATATTTGAATTTTTTTCTGTTTCTAACATTATCTTATATCATCCAAATTGTTAATAATGTGAACACCTTTTTGACATTAAGTTTTTAGTATCCTAATAAATGTATTGTATACCAGAGACCACCCATTTCACTATAAATTTAGTTTCTTAAAAATACAAAATGAAAAGGAGAGTTAAACTAAAAATAGAAGTAAAGTTCTTGGAACTGCTTATTACAAAGCTCAAGGTGTTAAAATAGCTATTAACCAGGTTCAAACGATATTGTTCGAATGTCACGTGTAAAATATATTATACATACATATATCATATATCACAGATTGAATATTCTTTAAATTATTATAAGCTAAAATACCAAAAAACGAGTAAAAAAGTAGAAGTTTTCATTTAAAAAAATAGATAATGGGGTCATTTCGAAGTCGCCAGTGAGGTCACCAATATTTTGTTCAGACCAAAAGATGACCTTTTAAAAACTGAAATTGACTTGTTCCAGCGATTTTGTCAACCAAATCAAATACGATAGTTACGATTTTTTTTCGTATTACGAATTTTATCATCACCCTGTATTAAATTGTAAATATTCTTTTGAAAAGACCTATCAAACAATACCAAACTCGACCTATGTTGCCATTTAAAAAATCAAAGTAATTTTCGGTTGCGGATAGTTGTATTTTACCAGGAAAGTTTTAGGGTACTTTTTATTTCTTCCTTTGTTTGCACAAAATTTCTTGACACAACATTGGAAAAAATGCTTATAACTCGAAAACTATCAACTTTTTGTAAATAACCTTTCTATTACAAATGAAAGTACATAAAATTTCCTACAATTTTCACTTTTTGGTTTTTTTTCTCGGACGAATCGTTCGGGCTCAAGCGCTAGTTGAAACACGTCAAAAATTGCAACTTTTATAAAAGCGATCATGAAAGAAAATTTTTAGTTATTTTAGTTTTTTTTTTAATTTAAAAAACTCTATGATAGGACTGTTTTGATTTGAGTAGTATATTCAATTGAGGTTTTTAAATTAAAGTTTAATTTTATTTACACAACCCCTTTGAGTTTAAAAATAAAAAATACCATATTCCATATAAAAAATTCTTTTTAAGGGAAGTAAAATTTAAAGTCTTTTACAGCCATATCCGACTGCGTTTTGCGCGATTTTTTTTAAACATTTTACGCCCGATTTTTTTCTGAAGTACAGAGTAAAAAATTAAAAGTGCTTATTTTCTTACTTATAAATATTAAGGTAGAAAGGAAAACAATTTTAAAAAAGTTGCAATTTAGCTTCTTGAGGGCTCCAAAAAGAGAGGGGGTCTTGGGCTGCAACCCTATTAGACCGTATATAAGTCCTCCCCTGTTTTGTCAGAAATAAATCCGAGTTTATTGAAAAATTTCAAGGGGAACATTAAAAGATAAAGATTTTGTAACAATTGCACTATTTTAGTTGTTGAAATTGTAAGATGACTTTTACAAATTTTTAAAAAAATAACCACGTGAGCTAGAATTAATTTTGCAGTTGATTTAAATACATTAAAGAATTCTGCCAGAAATCAAACCAAGTTTATTGAAAAATTCTAAGAGGAACATTAAAAAATAGGAGATTTTCTAAAAATTTTACTTGAAGCACCAAGATGATTTTTAAAAATTAATAAAAAAATAACCACCTAAACTAGAACTTATTTTCCGGTTGATTTTAATAAATTAGAGAATTTTGCAAAATTTAGTCTGAGTTTGTTGAAAAATCAAAGGGGAACTTTAAAAAAATGAGATTTTATAAAAATTGTACAGTTATTATTGTTGAAGCTGTAAAATGATTTTTAAAAAATTATAAAAAAAATAACCAATTCAGCTAGAATTAATTTTGTGCTGTTTTTGCACAAATTAGAGAATTTTTCAAAAACAAATCCGAGTTTCAACAAAAATTCCAATGGGAACATTAAAAAAAGAGATTTTGTAAAAATTGCACTATTATACTTACTGATTGAAGCTGTATAATGATTTTAAAAAATGTATAAAAAAATTACCAAGTAAGCTAGAATTAATTTTACGGTAGATTTGAATAAACTAGAGAATTCTGCAAAAAATAAACCCTACTTTGTTGAAAAATTCCGAGAAAAACATTAAATAAATAGAGATTTTATAAAAACTGTTTTACTTGTTGTAAAATGAATTTTAAAAATTCATAAAAAAATAAATACACAATCTAGAATTAATTTTGTGATTGGTTTGAATATATTAGAGAATTATGCAAAAAACAAAGCATAGTTTTTTAAAAAGTCCTAGGAGATCATTAAAAAAATCGAGATTTTATAAAAATTGCACTATTTTTCTTCTTTAAGTTG
The DNA here is from genome assembly GCA_963971135.1 of Stenus bimaculatus. Classification (NCBI taxonomy): domain Eukaryota; kingdom Metazoa; phylum Arthropoda; class Insecta; order Coleoptera; family Staphylinidae; genus Stenus; species Stenus bimaculatus. The sequence continues at coordinate 68,794,194 of OZ020180.1, read as the reverse complement.
TAAAATGATTTTTAAAAAAATTGTAAATAAATAAATAAGCAAGCTGGAATTAATTATACGGTCGATTTAAATAAATTAGACAATTCTGCAAAAAATTAACCTGAGTTTGTTGAAAAAATCCAAGGGAAATATTAAAAAATATGGGATTTATAAAAATTAAACTATTTCACTTGTTGAAGCTATAAAATGTTATTTAAAATTTATAAAAAAAAATAACCAAGTGAGGTATAATTAATTTTGCGGTTGATTTGAGTAAATTAGAGAATTCTGCAAAAGATAAACTCGAATCTGTTGAAAAAATCCAAGGGAAAAATTAAAAAAAAAATTGTAAAAATATCGCATATTTTACTTGCTTTATGATTTTTAAAAAGTTATAAAAAAAATAACTAAGTAAGCTAGAATTAGTTTTGCGGTCGATTTGAATAAATTATAGAATTCTGTAAAAAATGAATCTGAGTTTGTTGAAAAATTCTAAGTAGAATATTAAAAGACTTGAGATTTTGTAAAAATTGCACTATTTTACTTTTTGACGCTGTTAAGTGATTTTTAGAAATTTATAAAAAAATAACCATGTGGCTAAAATTAATTTTGCGGTCGATCTAAATATATTTAAGAATTCTGCTTAGGGACGGATTTAGCACATGGGGGCAAAAATTGCTATGAGGGTCCCGGAATACTACAAAACTCATCCCGAAATATTAGCACTTATTTTTAATTTTTTTAAGTTTTGATATAGCTTTTTGGGTCCCCATTAAAATTGGGGGCCCTGGGCTACAACTCTATTAGACCGTATATAAATCCGCCCCTGATTGGTGGATCTTTAGATCAAAACCCAAATTACGTCATAATTTCACTCAGAACATCCTGGCGCCACGACGCCAAGGGGTTACGTCTGGACTCAAAAAAATGGTTCAGGTCTACCCCCAGGATGTGAGAATTAAAGAGGCCCAATTTCCCTTAAATCCCGACAGAATTGCGATTTTTCACAGTAAACACCGCTGACGACCGGAAAAAAAACAAGAAAAATCGACCATTTTCGAAAAAAAAATTTCAGTTTAAGCGTCCTTGGAAAAAAATTAAAATTCGCACGCCTCTTAAAATAAACATCCCTCTTTAAGATGCAACTGAAATTTTTAAAATAGAACGAAAAAATTTCAATTTTCCGCTAAAAACGTCCAATTTTCGGGCAATAATACAAAAGAGGTTTTGTATCTCAGCCCCCTTAATAGGTAGGTTTTTAGAATTTGATCCTCCATAAAATACTTAAATCTGGTGCGATTCGGAGAGAACTTCCGACACTTAGGGGGTGTAACCTATTTTGCGTTAGGGGTTGAATAACTTTTTTTCGGAGAAAAGTTGGAAAAAAACTTTTCAACACATTTAATCTTATAATTTTCTCATCCATCCACCCACAAAATTTTCACTCTCTACCCATAAAACTAACTAGACAGGCGACAAAGTATTTACGAAAACTACTTTTTTTGCATTTTTTTAATGTTGCGTCAAGAAATTTTGTTGGCAAACCTCAGATTTGGATTCAGCATCTCAAAAAACATTTGGAATGGAAGAAACCAAAACTACCCCAAAACTTTCCCGCTACGCTAGGAATCCTTTTGAGCACAATTTGACTGGACTAATAACTCGTTCTCGAGATAAATGGGTGTGACGGGTGGTCTGAATCACCCTGTATACATATGATGAAAAATTTATAGAAAAAAACGTCCCAAGTGATGAACCTTGAGGTGTATACCAATGGTAACATAAAAAGTTGTTTATCAACTTATTCTTTCGTCATTCTTTTGTCAGTTTTGATAATTTTTTTAACAAATATTTCTCTAAAATTCCTTCTATATCAGATGTAAAGTTTTTCAACTCAGTATTTTATAATAACTATATTTAGTAAATTACAATGAAGTTAAGAATAAAAACGACATTTTTTATTTTTATTATAATCATCACTCATCACTATTAGGTCTTCCGTATTGTATTTTTATGTTTTTCAATATGAATAGGCATTATCTTAAAAGTGTTAAAATTATGACTTGTAAATTGGTTGGATGAAGGTAAAAGCTTCCATTACGAGTACATCCAGTAAGTATTAATTTTTACGAGCGTGCTTAAAATTTCGTAATAAAAACCATTAAAAGAAATCGAATGTGGTATTAAAATGATTAATGCGGCGGTCATTGGCTGTGTCCGATGCAAGAGTTAAGAAAAGTGCAGCCACGACTTAAACCATCCGACGAACGAACCATTGTTTGTTATAACTTACACTTTTTGACCTCCAACAGCAAGTTCTCTGATCCTTAAATTGAACGTACCTGGCTGCGGTCATAAATTATGAATGCATCTTTTTCGATTTACATTCTCGCCATTTAATTGCTTTATTTTTTACTAAGTTACTAATTTTTCCAAGAAAAACAACACCTCAAAGCTCAAACTTAAACCAATTTAATTAACTTACTAACAAAGAACAAAGGTTGTTTTTACCACGGATTTTGTGTTGTCTTGCTGTCATACCAAAAATGGATATTGAAATCAACTACGTAGGAACAAGTAAATACAATAATAATATATAATTATTACCTGGCTTTAAATTATAACCATGTATTGCAGTAATAACATTCTTCAGATTTTAATACGTATTTGTTAAGTAAATGATAAATATACTACATAGGATAATTTGTGAGGAATATTTTCCGCGTTAAGAAGATTAAATTCCAAGTAATATTTTAGACATGCGTTTTAGAACTAATGAATTACTTAAGGCCAAAAGAGTTAAAGTTGTATGCGCATCTAAGGTATTACTTATGGCTTCCTCAATGGTCATTAGTGAAAATTATCTACCAACACCTTTTCTTGGATAATGTTCCTTAATGGTGTTTAACAATGAAGTAACTTAGTGTACTAATAGTATTATTATTAATATTCATATTTAGTGTTTAAAACTAAAAGTAGTATTTGTTAACAAAAATCAAATACTTGAAATCGTCCTAAAATAACAATAATAACTGTTTTATTCTAAATATCGTTTTTCATGTTCATATCTAACATCCTTTTAAAATTAGACGCTTCAAGTTTTCCCAATAAAAAATATCACTGATGTCTTTCCTTTTCAACTTGTGAAATCATGTAATATTTCTTATTATATTCAATCAATAGTTTATCACACAAAATTAAAAACATTTAATTTTCCGTAAAATTGAAATTAAATTCATCAACTTTAATTTCTAATTAAATCATTTTGATTTGATTGATAATAATAAATATTTAAATCAAACTAAATCAATTAATGGAAAAATGTATAATAAAATAAATTTATTTAAATTAATTCAAAAATTTAATTAAAAATTTACGTAAAACGCAGACCAAATAATATTATTATAAATGAAGGTGGAACCTTAATTAAATTGAAATTAAAAACCTGCCGATTTAATGTCATTATTTGCATAATTTTGTACGATTTAAATTTTAAATAATAATCCATTTTATTATAATGTTCGAATTTTTGGATTAAAAGTACGCTTATACTGAATAACGTAAAAAATTAAAATCACCTTAATCTATAAAATCTTTTATTTATAATTTTTTCATTATTTTTCATGATTTTTCTTGTCAACTCCTATAAATTGATTTAAAGTTACTAATTAACTAAAAGTGGTCAGTAAGATTATAATTTATTCTCGAATTTTTTATTCAACAGTTTTTACTAAAGCATAATTTTTCCAATACAAAAAATTTATTTTATATTTTTTTTAAACTAAATGATCGGTCAAAGTACTTTAAAAATAATTATCCAGAGCCGGAATGAATGAAACTATTTTTCTAAATAATTATTTTTTAAGGTTAATAACAAACACTTTTTAATATAAGATCATAAAAATTTATATTAACTTTTATATTATTTTTGGGTTTGGTTACACCTTTACCTTATTTTTGTTACTCTTCATAAAAATAGCTGAATTCAATAAAATTTCTCTTGAAATTGATTAAAAACTTTTGTTATTTGATTATTTATAAAATGGTTTTATTTAACGAAAGCTTAAAATTTACAAGCCCTAAATCCAGCATGTACATAAGCTTAGTTGATTGTATAAACAAATGATAACATCAATAAAATTATTAACAAATTATATAAAAAGATGAATGGTAGTAATTTTTATGACCAGATAATTACACATATTTTATTTAATTACTTTATTTCTATTATAAAAAAAATTCTGATTACATAAGCCAGTGATAGAAAAATCAAGGTTGTTGTTAAAATGGATGGTAGCTAAAAAATATCAAATTAACTTATATTATTTGTACAAAAAGGCCATTTTCAGGGTCACTATGTGCTAATATAAAATTATTTTTCATGATTGCTTTTGTGTATTCGTTGTTTTATTATTGTTTATTAAGGCATGAAGGCAAAACTTGTTATTTTTGGAGTAATTTAAGTGAATCAAGTTCATACAATACATTGAATTAAGTAAAAAGTTAAAGTTTAAACAAAAACAACTTTTTTGAAAATGATTATAAAAGATAAAATTCTAATTGCATGTCTATATCATTGTCATAACCTAAGAAGACGATCTAAATTTAACTATTAGGTTGGAATATTTTTTTCTATAAAATAAAAAGTATAAGATAATTAGATAATATCAAGTCACTAAAGTTTCTCTAATTTGAATGATCACAAAGCACAAACTAAACCCAAAACAACGAACTCCCCAGGGGATCAACAACTGAGCATTCAGAGTACAACTTGCCCACATCGATTTCTTGAAACTTCCTTCTTTTCATCTTACACAGGGTATTTGTTCGTCATTGAATATATTTTTTGTATCACTTTAAAAAAATGGTTTCAAAAAAAGTAATTTTTTCCGCGATTTGCATTAGGCTTCTTTTTTCTAACATCCTTATTTATGAGATCCCTAAGTTTCGACATTTCCTGGTGGGAAACACGTCGGGGACCACAGAGATGCTTGGGAAGTTTTTTAATACGTCGTTGTTTAGCAACCAAACGGGAGAAACGAAAAAGTTTCGCTGAAGACTTCGACCAAATGAAAACAATAGTGAAAGACATTAGGGTTTTTGCCCTTTTACATAGAATATGTTACCGTGCATATCCTATTTTAGTAAAAGCTAGTTTTTTTCCTAAACTGGATTATCCCCGGCACGTTATGACCAACAGGTTAAGGTTAGTCCTATTTAGTTTATCTTAAGATAAACGTGTAATTTCCTAAATAATCTGATTTATCTTGGTCCAACTTGGTTGGATATCCAACAAAAACCTTGAGATTCACGCAACTTCTTATAAAAACAAATAAATAAGTAAGAAATTAATCAAGACTTAATCCTCATTTAAAATAATCTTGACTGTAAATTTTAGATTAGAAATAGTAACCAAATACAACCACTGGACCTATTCCAATTGTGGTTCAAAAATCATCAATTGTATTTCAGAAAGTATAAATTGTATTTCAGAATCATCAATTGTATTTCAAAAACCATCATTGTATTTCAGATAAATCAATTTGATTTCAGAAAACACCATTTGTATTTCAGAATCATCAATTGTATTTTAGAAAGGGACAATTGAATTGCAGAAAGCATCGATTGTATTTCAGGAAAATCAATATAATTTTAGAAAAGACCAATTGTAAACAAAATTAGGAAGCCAAGAGTTATGCCGGTGATTGTCCAATTGTACAATTCCTAAAAAGTAGTTTGATAATTTAACAATACAACAATAAAAATATTACGTTTAGGTCCTTATTCATCAATGTTAAACCCAATCGAAATAATCTGTTCTAAGATTAAAGCAGAATTTTTCCTGTTATGGCTCCTGATATCTGATATCATAGATCAAATGTTGGTTTACTTAAAAACAATTGTTGGTAGTGATTGGGCTCGTGCAGTACATACATACAACATACTATTAGCGGTTTAACAGCTCTAGCAATAGAAGAGATGGCTATTAGTAGGTAAAATATTATATTTAGGAAATCCAAAATAGGTACGGCAAAATTTGCTTTGAATGAAAGTCAATAAACCTTTACAATTGATTACTTCTGAAATACAAATCATACTTTCTGAAATTAAATTTTACGAATTTTTATTTCTAAATGATGCTTTCTGAGATACTAATGTTGATTCTGAATTACAATAGATACTTTCTGAAATTGAATTCATCTGTTCTGAACTACAACTGTAAAAGTTGTAGATTGGGATATTTTAAAATAGTCATAACACGCGTTTCAGAAAAACTACTTTGGCTACTAACAAATATACTCTTAAGGTTAATTTTTTAATGTTTTGTTTTTGAAAATACAGGATCTTTTCCAAAAGCTTAAAAAAGACCCTTAAAGAAAGCGTATCGTGTTTTTTCCATACGTTTTAGACAAAATCAGTTGATTAAGCGAGTTTGGATTTGAGTTTTAAAATCATCATCTTTTCATTTGACTCTCACCAAAGTCAAATGTGCATTTTTTACCAGTGCGAGGAACTCCAGTAATGCGATTTTTTTTTATAATTTGTAAAAAAACTGTGTGACTTACACAAGATTCTGTACAAAAATTACGATTTTTATAAACTCTTTACAGTCTTGATTTTTATTTAAAAAAACACAAGTACCTACATTTTATTTTTTCGAATACTTCAGTTTTTGGTGCAATAATTTTGAGTAATGTAAAATATAATTAATTTTTGCAAAATTACCTAACCGATCGAAATGGATTATAATTTAAAATTAAAAAAAAAACAAAGGTTTAAAATATTTTTAATGAAATAAAAATACATCCCCTAATGAGCCTAAATTCCAAGGTGCCTGTTTTATTGTCCATATTTCTGTATATAAAATATAAAATGTGTAATGTTTAAGCTGTACCAATATAGGGTGCTTACGGTTGACCAGTTAATATTTAAAGGGGTGATACTAGGTAGGAATCGGAATCAAAATAGACCAATCAGAAGAAAATCATCTTGGTAATACTTGCTTTAGAAATGATGCCAAAATTAAGACTTTCACACAATTAGTTAAAAACTATTTTTAACGACTATTGAATAAACGATAGATTACATTTGATTTTTTTTATAAATAATGAAATTCATTACTAAATTTTTGACATTATTCAATATGCTCCGACCAATCACAAAGCTGCAGAATTGCCAACCAACTGGGTAATGAGCAATGGATTATTGGTAATTTCATTAATCACTGTGGCTGGCCTATTGTATAATTAGCAATGGATTATGGAAAATTTCAACCACAGAATAAAATTTACATACTCTTTTACAGATTTTTTTGCGAGCTTATGAAACGAGTACTTTATATTATTTTTTCTATTTTGCACTTTTTATATCAATTATAAATTAAAATCAACATGTAAAATGTTGGGAAATTTTGAAGTTGTTGGTACAACGTTTGTCATCACTGACATTTATTAATGTTATTATTCTATTGCATTTTTAAATTTACGTTTTTGGTTAGCTTAAGTGCTCAAAATGATTTACTAGCAGTAGTAATAAACCAAAATTGGAAAAATAAATTAAAAGCATAATAAAAATATTGAATGACAAATATAGAAAACAAGCATATTCTGAGGATAATTTTACATAATATACAAGGTGACGACAAAAAAATATCTTCAAAAGTAAGAAAGGATTCTAGAAAAAAAATGATTTAGTTTTAAAGTTGCCACTGTTCAGTGTAGCAAAAATAATAAAACATTGCCTAATAAATTAATTCATAATAAAAAAATGTCAAACTTAATTTAAATTACAAACATAAAAAACATGTAAAAACTTAACGTTAAAAAAATTATTTATAATATTTTATTGTTTTTTGCGACTTTATTAAAAAACAATGTTTACGAAAAACTTTTTTTTCTAAACCTAGTAAATTTGGTGATATTATAATATTTCTTATATTTAGGTTAATTGGACGACCTTATATAAACTATAAACTCAGGTTTTATAGAAAGAAGCTAACTTTCATTTTTAATTGCTCTAAGAAGTGAAATTATTTTTTTCATTATTTTTTATTTCGATTAAGTTCGAAAAAATCGGGAGATACAGGTTAAACTGTTGTCTGAAAGATGCTTTTTGTATTATATCAAAATTATAAAATTTAGTAGTGTTTTTGTTGTAGTTCCATACAATAAACTATAATAGCTGGGAATGTCTCACATCCCACGAATGTAACAAAGCTAAATAATTATTTATGCACCATTGTCCAGGGGGCGACAAATACAGGCCGAATTCTTTGGTCGAAGGGATGAATGTCCCCTAATCGGAATAATGACCATAACAACGCCCTTGCATGATTTAATTTTGGGAAAATGCGCACAGCATTTAAAACCAGGATGCTGGAAGAATTCAAGTATTCGACAAATTAAAAAAAATCAATCACTCTTTATGTGAATTTAGTAAAGAGTTATTCGAAAAATTTTAAATTACAGGTTGTGCGGGTCATACGATTTCATTCATTTTATTAAACATGTGACATCAAATGAAAAATAATCGAATCAACAGAATAACTTTTTATTTAGTTTCCGAATTAGTGAGAATGGTTTTAATCAACGACTGTAAAAAAGTATCATAAAAGTATTTCTTAAAACCTATACTAATTATTAATATGGTTTCAATTAAAATGTTAAAACTAAAATACAAATATAATTAGTGAATATAATAATCAAAGATATCACAGGTCAACGATGAAAACATTTTCTTGGATGTAATGGGTGTTTTTTAGAGTTTTTTGGCCAGTGATTACTGGGAAAATAATGAAAAACTTCTATCACCTACAGTTTTTTTTACAAATAGATATCTAATTTTTACGAATTTAATACATTAGAGATTTTAGAATACTAGATGCCCTCTGGTGACTATTTTTCACTACGCGAAACAGGTAAAAGTCAAAGAAAATAATACGCTTATAAAACAGTAATATTGCCTATTTTATTGGTTTTACGAATAAAAATATTTAACTAACTAACTGTTTCCATCAGCTGTTTCTGTTAAAAACAGACAGGAAGTTAAAATTTTGAATAGAAAATATAAGGTGGGGATTATTTCGATGCTCAAGATTGTCTTTTAAAGTAGAAGAGATGGGTGTTCCGTTCGTGGTTCATCAAACGTTGAGGTTAGAAACTAGAGCAAAAATCGATGAAAACCAAAAAAGTGGGGGTCTACATTTTTTAGTTTTATAGCTACAGAGTTTTCAATTTTTCATCACCGATTTTTATCAAAAATCACAAAAACCCTAATAACATTATACCAAAGTGCGTAGGGATTTAAAAAATTATCATTTGTAAGCTAAAACCATCCTCTTGGTTACAACAATAATACAAAAGTAATTGTTAAAATGTTGAAAAAAAAAATCCAAAAGGAAAAAAAAGGTAAAAAAATGTATTTCTTTGTTTTTAAATTTTTTTCCAAACATAGACCCATTAAGGTTATATTTTTTCTCAAAGTTCTTCATATTCTTAACAAATCAAGAAAAAATTGAAATCGTCTAGCCTATTTAACAAATTATGCTTAGTACTACTTTTCGTAGACGTAACTTCAGAAGGCTAGAAGTAAGTAAAGAAAAAGTTAAGAATAGAACAAGTTTCAGAAAATAAAAAAAGATATCCGTAATGAGTGTTATCTTGTAAAATAATACAAAAAGTGAAAAAAAATATTTTTTTTTATTTTCTTTTACTTTGCGATTTTTTTTTTCAACATTTTAACAACTACTTTTGTATTACTGTTATTACCAAATGAAAAAGGATAGTTTTAGCTTGCTAATGACGATTCTTTTAAATCCCTACGCACTTTGGTTAAAATGTTATTAGCGTTTTTGTGATTTTTGACAAAAATCGGTAATGTAAAATTCAAAACGCTGTAGCACTGAAACTAAAAAAGATAGACGTCCACTTTTTGGTTTTTTATCGACTCTAGTTTCCAATTCTGCGTTCGGTGAAGCATGAACGGAACACCCTGTATTTCCACTCTTTAGATTAAATAGACCACCCTGTATAATTAATATAAATTAAAAATAATAATGTACCATGAACTGATTCTTCAGGAACACCAGATTTTAAAGTTTATAATATAAAGTATCGTTAATATAAGTATATTTTGATCTGTCACTTAAAAAAAGATTATGAAAGATCATGTATTTTATTTAACGTTGAATCTGAATAGAATACTTTTAAGTTGAATCTAAAGATTATTAAAATAGTCAAAGAAACTCTGATGCTTTTATTATCACATTTACAGGGTAATTCAAAACTATTCCGCTTCCTCTTAAGGACAGATTCATCTTATAAAAATAAGAAGAATAGTTTATATAATCATAATATCAAAACATAATCTACAAAATTTTTTTAGATAATTTACCACTCGCCGAAGGAATTCGCATATTTTTTCAACAAAATGGGGCTACGCCACATAATGCAAGAATGAATGTTGACTATTTAAATGCACAATTTGGAAGAAAGTGGATTGGAACACATGGACCAATTCGATGGCCGGCTCGTTCCCCTGATATGACACCGTTAGATTATTTCTTTTGGGGGTATATTCGAGATAAGGTATATTTAACTACCTCTAATACTGTTGAAGTTTTACGACAAAAAATTATCGACGCTTCTCACTCTACAGGGTGTCACATTTGACGTTGGACTGTATGGGTATCTTTGTTATTATTGGAGATAGAAATTCGGTTAAATGGGCAAAGTAGTAGTGATTTTTTCGAATATTAATAATTCATTTACAAAAAATTTGAATGTCGCATCGTTCCAACGCTATTTTCAAAAAAACCAGAAAATGCGATTTTCAAAATATGGCTATAACTTTGTTATTTTCGGTGGTACCAAAAAATTTTTTGACTTAATAGAGACATTTTTTGTGTACAATGCAGTAAAACAAATAAACAAATGAATATTTTTTTCGCCTAACTTATTTTTTTTATGCCAGCCATATTGGATTTACACATATTCGGAATCAGTATTTTTTCTGAGTAATTTGGTATACCATATGTCATATTTAAAAAAAAATATAAATAATTTTATTTTACTAACCAAAAATGTCCTTAAATAGATGTAAACTGTCAATAAATATATGTTAAGATTTATTTTACATTTAATATTTTAAATAGTTACATTTATGTTGTTGACAATTTACATCTCTTAAAGTCCAGTGTTAGTTTGTAAAATCAAATAATTTTATTCTTTTTAAATATGACATATGGTATACCAAATTACTCAGAAAAAAATATTGATTCCGAATATGTGTAAATCCAATATGGCTGCCATAAGAAAAAAATATGTTTGGTTCATTTCCGGTCAATCCGTTAGCGAAAAAAAATATTCAATTGTTTTACTGCATTGTAAACAAAAATTGTCTGTATTAAGTCAAAAAAATTTTTTGGTACCACCGAAAATAACGAAGTTATAGAAATATTTTGAAAATCGCATTTTCTTGTTTTTTCAAGATAGCGTGGGAACGATGCGATATTCAAATTTTTTGTAAATGAATTATTAATATTAGAAAAAATCTCTACTACTTTGTCCATTTAGCCGACTTTCTATTTCCAATAATAACAAAGATACCCATACAATCCAACGTCAAATGGGACACCCTGTATACCACCGGGAATAATTTTGAATGCAACCTCAAGCGTAGCAAGTGGATGTCAGCTTTGTCTTGACCACGGTGGAGCCCACATTGAACAATTTGTAAAAATTTCTTTTTTAATTTAGTTTGTAACTAAAATACTAATAAACTTTGATTATTTTTGTGTTATACGGAAATGAAGAAAAATAAAAAAATAAATATTTTTTTTTGTTTTTTTAATAATAATAAAAATAATGTTATACACCAATGTATTAAAAAAAAACCCTTTATTAAATCATAGAAAAAAATGACAGTTCCATTTGAAAAAAAAAAGTTGATATACACCTGTCAAAAATGACAGCGGTTTGGGAAATTGTATTTAACTGTTTTTCCTACAAAGCAAATAATTATAGATGCTTTTTATTTCTCAACAATCGGACAAGGAATAAAAACGTTTTTTTTGTTCCACCCTGTATACAGGGTGAGTCAGACCACCCGTAACAGCCTTTTATCTCGAAAACAGTTTGTCGCACATAGATAGAATAAAAATTAAAAAAAATATATAATAATAAAAATATAAAAATCATAAAAAAATAAAGTAATAAAAATAATAAATAAATAAATTAATTATAAAAAAATAATAAATAATATTAAAAAAAATTCTTAACAAAAATTGTTTCTTATTAAAAGACCTTTCAAACGATACCATACTCGACCTATGTTGCCATTTGAAATTTCAAAGTAACTTCCAATTCCGGGCACTTCCGGATTGTTCCGGAAAATAATAAGTGCACCAATGGATTCTTAGGGTTCACTTTGATAATTCTATTTTTATTCTAATTACGTGTGACAAACTGTTTTCGAAATAAAAGGCTGTTACGGGTGGTCTGACTCACCCTGTATACAGGGTGGCCTACGATGAGCTAGCCAGGGCATATCTCGAAAATGATTAGTACGATCTAAATGAAATTTGGTACGTTACTATAGTTTCAGACAGGGTCCATTTTAGTATAATAATAATTTACTTCCGGTTTACTGTTTCCGGTTACGTGAAATCAACTTTAAAATATTTAATGGAACACCCTGTATATTAATGCATTTTTGAGAAAATTATTTCAATATAAATTCAACGATACCATACACTCTATGTTTTATTTTAAGGTAATGGGAATATTCTCAGTTTAAAGAAAAATAAAAAATTACTTTATTGTTAAATAAAAATTATTCAAAATACAAAAAAAATATTCTAACTAATAATTATGAACAAAATTTTACCAACAGTACGGACTATAAGAGATGTTCAAATTGACTTCCACCTTCTTGTATGCAATATTCGAATCTTGACCGTAGATTCCTGGTGCAAGACGCTCTAATCATATTTGGTGTAATTCTTTGACATGCTTCCATGATCCTGTTCTGTAAGTCTTGTATGTCAAGAGATTGTGTGGTATACACAATTTCTTTTAAGTATCCCCACAGAAAAAAATCTAGGGGTGTAAGATCTGGTGATCTCGCAGGCCAATTTATAGAACCATTACGGCCAATCCAACGTTCTGGGAAGGTAACATTAAAGTATTCCGTAACTTGACGAGAAAAATGTGGGGGAGCACCATTTTGTTGCCACCACATTTCAGCCCTTTCATTTAGTGGAATATCTTCTAGCAATTCTGGAAGTACTTCTTGGAGGAAATTTAAATATCTGGCACCAGTCAATGCACCATGGTAAAAGTAGGGGCCATTGGTGATTGAATAAACCACCCCATACATATATACTCCAAACTTGCTGGAAATTTGTTTCTTTGACCCAGTACGGATTTTCGGGTGACCAATAGTGACTGTTGTGGCATTTAACAGTACCATTGTTATGAAATTTGGATTCTCCATACAATATTTTTAAGGAAAAATGGATCATGTTCAAGTTTAATTGATATTTCAGCAATAAAATTTAATCTTCGTTCGAAATCACCCGGTATTAAACCTTGCACTAAATGTATTTTGTAGGGATGATACTTATAATTTTTAGCACTCTTTGAATAGTAGTTCTGCTTAATCCTAATTCTTGTGAAAGAAGTCTGGTGGATGCATGTGGGTTCACTTGAACATAAGCCAAAATATCAATGATGTTGTATTCCGTTTGAATTAATTGTCTTCTAGGTGTTGCCAGTTTGCCATTTGGTAGCGAACCATTTCGTAATTTATTTTCGATGTGGGCAAAAGTATTTTCATTTGGAGTTATACGATTTGGATATCGAATTCTATACACATCTGGAGCAAGTCTCTTATTTTTTCGGCATTCGCCTTAAACAAGGAGCATGTCTACATATTCATCATAAGTAAAATGAGTAGGCATTTTGGAATAATTTTGAAAAACAACAGAAGGCCACTCGACAATCCAACGCCAACGATATCAAAAATAAGTCAATGCTCATGTGCACAACAGCAACATGGGGCAGTTGTGAATGTAAATTTCATCTTTTATTTATTTTTATTTGTTCACCTACATTTAAATTCCAGATTGGCCAGTTTTTGTTCATAATTGTTAGCTAGAATATTTTTTTTGTATTTCAAACAATTATCATTTAACAATAAAATATTTTTTATTTTTATTTAAATTGAGGATATTCCCATTACCTTAAAATAAAACATAGAGTGTATGGTATCGTTGAATTTGTATTGAAATAATCTTCTCAAAAATGCTTTAATATACAGGGTGTTCCATTAAATATTTTAAAGTTGTTGTCAAGTAACCGGAAACAATAAGCCGGAAGTAAATAATTATTATACTAAAATGGACCCTGTCTGAAACTATAGTAATGTACCAAATTTCATTTAGATCGTATTAATCGTTTTCGAGATATGCCCTGGCTAGCTCGTCATGGGCCACCCTGTATGTAATAATAAAAGAACCAGAGTTTCTTTGACCATTTTATTTTAATATATTAATTACATACTAAGAATTTATATTGTCTGATTAGTTCTTTTTGAATTGTGGCGATGGAACTTTGAGTTTTTTTATTTTTCTAATAGTTTTTGTTAAAAAGATGATGGTACAATTTTTTCTGGACAATGGATAAAAGGTAGGCGTTCTTTTTCATTGCCGGTCTGATCCCCAGATCCAACTTCTGACAGATTATTTGTATTATAAGTTTCAATTGGTCAACCCTGTACCTCATTATGTTAAAACTGAAATATTTAAAGTGAGATTGACAAATAGGTAGTGGTACATTCTCTGTCATCAAATTGTAATCTGTAAACACAGAAGCATGTATTCAGCGACCGTGATGAAAATTTTAGAGACGTCGTTAAAGTTAATCACGTCTTTAAGAAAATATTTCTTATGAAGAAATATTTTTTAATCAAGTGATTAACGATAACGACGTCTCTAAATTTTTCATCATGGTCGCTAAATACACGCTAGAGCGTACTTTTCGCTAGTAAACATTGATTTTTGGCCATTTGTAATCAAAAATTTAACAAAAACGGTGCCTTGTTCGAATCAAATTGAATTTAGTTTTCATATAGAATTTTTGTTTTCGTGTAGAGTCTATGATAGAGGCGTACTTTATGAATAAAAATAAAAACGCATTTTTTTATAATTGTTCATAAAGTACGCCGCTATCATAGACTCTACATGAAAAACAGAAATTCTATATGAAAACTAAATTCAATTTGATTGGCACTAGGCATCGTTTTTGTTAAATTTTTGATTACAAATGCCCAAAAAATAATGTTTACTAGTGAAAAGTTCAAACATTTCGCCGAGTATTTTCGCTAAGTAAATGAAATAAAAATAATATAATAAATTTATTTTGTAAAACGCAATAATTTTATTCGATTGTTTTTAAACAAAAACACTAAACTATTTTGTTTATATAAAATTAAAATGAGCTGGGAAGAAACAATGGCCTTTTTATAATGAGTTTAGATAAACAATAGAACATGTTTATTTAGATGATAACTATCATCAACCATCAACCAGTTTGTAATTGTTACACTTAAATTAAATTAAAGATAAGAGTCATTAAACGCGGCAATTTTGACTGTTGACTCAAATTAAATACTAGGAAATCAAGGTGAGATATTTATTTAGGATAGTATCTAAAAAATGAAAACATTTTATATAAGATAAAATTTAAAAAATGAAATACGAATGTTTTCAGTGAAATTTTTTGGTGAATTACTTAAAAATTTCGTATTTAATAAATATTAACTTACTAATCTATTACAAATGGTGTAATAATCCAGCATTACAATTTAATAGTAAGCACTTAATAAAGTTTAACGAATGTAAATAATTATCACGCACAATAAACACCTCGTTGATTTTGAATATGTCATTTATTCGGCGCGGCGTCTTGAAGCACTTATCCAAAATTGGTGAGATTCTTATGCGACGAAAGTAATCTTACGAGCGGAGGAATATCTCTCAAATTAATTCACTGTTTATGGAGGCGGCGGTGAAATAGTGCTCCACGTCCACCCCCGCGTTTACGAGCATTTGTAATCAACTGTCTAAAAATTGAAGCTGGTGACGGGGAAATTAAGCGACGAAAGCATGCGTACCATCCCCAGCCCCGGAATAAACAGACGAATGTGTTTCGATATGAAAATCGATTTCGCGGGGTGTTGTGTCGTGGGTGGGTGCGCGAATGTGGCAACGCCGGGACACGACGCTTGCGTCTATGCGCCCCAACAGCTGATTTCCTTTTATCGGAATTCTTATCAAAAAATCTCGGCAACTCAATTTCACGACATACAACAAGTTGCTAAGCAGGGATTTGAATATTTGCAAATAAGGAGTTTTATTTCCTTCGACCCAATAAAAAGATTTTACACTTATCTACTTTCCATAAATCTTTTAATTCTTTTATAATTGTATAATAACATTAATTGTGTAACGTTTTATCTTAATTATTTCAGACGCCTATTTTTCATAATTGAAACATTTTACTAAGCTCTCCCCAGTTTTTCCTATGATATTTGTAATTTTTTTCTCAAAAATTGTACCGACTGCACTAAATTCTTCCTAATACAGGGTGTCTAGAAATTAGACGGCCAAACTTTAGGAGACGATTCTACAACTAATTTTAAGAAAAAAACTTGCTATAAACATGTGTCCAATTTAGCTTCCTAAGGGAGCTACAACTATTGTGACTAAAACTAGATTTTTTGTCATTTATTTGAAAACGGTTTGTAATAAAGATTTGAAATTTGGTGTAAAGACTAATACGTTTAAGATATAATTTCTCAATTTTTTTCAGATTTTTTGAAAGCTCTGAAAGAGTAGTTTTAAGGATGGTTGGGGTTATAAACAGCGGCAACTTTTTTATGGTTAACATAAAATCATTTTTGTTTTTATAGTAATATTCCTTATTCAATTCTAGACAAAAAAACTTCTTATGAACTAAGCCCGATTTCGCTTCCTAAGGGAGCTACAATATTAAAAAGGGCTACCTCTGGTATCTCTATTGAAACCCCAAACCCCAATACAACATTATGTCGAAATTAATGTCAGTCGGTGAAGACTTTTAAGCAAATTGTTTAAAAAATTTGATGCCACCCCCTTCTCGGACAAAAATCGTCTCAGCAACCCGGAAGTGGAAACCAGGTACTTTTTTGTTAAAAGTAGCTGGAACATTCATATACTTAAAAAAACATGCTGCCATCAGTACGATTGATAATAAAATATTATGCCTTTATAAGTCAAGCGATTTCTTAGTTCATATTTTATGAGACAACTTTACCTAACATAACAACATGGTATTTTTTTGTAAATGTTCAGCTTCATTGTTTTTTTAACCTTCCTACTCTGTTGAGGTCCTATATGACCCCTTTTAAAGTTTAAATATAGAGGGTGGACTATTTAACTTGAGAAGAAGCAAACCTCGTTCAGATGCTTCATTTGTAGTATTATCAACTATTCAATCGAATCGAGCTTCCAATGTCATGTGCATCTACATTTATCCCAAGGAAGAAGAAGTCACTATGTATTCTTCAATTGTGCTAATATATTTATCAATGAATTATTTGTAATAATTGTTTTATATAATTTTGTTTTATTAAAAACCTAAGGTTCATTTTTTATTAAAAAATTCATAAAAATATAAAAACTTTTACTTTTAACTTTTAACCTAATTACACACTGGGATCCTAGATGACCCTAAGCGTAGTAGAAGTAACTAAAATTTTAACGTGATATGAAGAATAAGTCTATATACCGGGTGGAAATGAAAACCGGGTCACCTCTATAACTTTTTTATTTATGAATAGAAAAATTTGAAATTTGGCTATGTTCTATGGTTCAAAAAAAAATTTTATGTGCATTTTTTATTTTCGAAATCACTTCCGGTTTCACCGGAAACACCATGAACTTTGTTTTTTTAAATGTAACATCCCATATTTTTATTATGGCTTAAAATACTTTTAAAAAAGAAGTATTTTTAAGATATTAGTTTTTATTTTTTTTCTAAAAAAAATTTTTTTCAAAAAAAAAAAAAGGTTTTCGAAGTCGGTGAAAAGTACCAAAACTAATTCTAAATAATTCAAATACCTAAATAAAATTGTAATTTGAAAAAAAATTTAAGTGGTTTTCTTAAGTTGGAAAATACTAGCTATTAAGTATCTTTATTACAGGCACATGCAAAATAATACCCCTACATATGGGGTACCAAAATAATCGTTATAAAATCCTCTTTTTAAAAAGTCGAATGACCCGGCATCATTGAATTTAAAAAAAATGAGATATTTGATAAAATCTTCATTAACTAAGTTTAAAAATTAATAGTTCAAAGACCACTTAAATTTTTTTTCAAATTACAATTTTATTTATGTATTTGAATTATTTAGAATTAGTTTTGGTAATTTTCACCGACTTCGAAAACCTTTTTTTTTTCTGAAAAATTTTTTTTTGCAAAAAGATAAAAACTAATATCTCAAAAATACTTCTTTTTTAAAAGTATTTTAAGCCATGAATAAAAATATGGGATGTTACATTTAAAAAAACAAAGTTCATGGTGTTTCCGGTGAAACCGGAAGTGATTTCGAAAATAAAAAATGCACATAAAATTTGTTTTTTTGAACCATAGAACATAGCCAAATTTCAAATTTTTTTATTCATAAATAAAAAAGTTATCGAGGTGACCCGGTTTTCATTTCCACCCGGTATATTCGAGCTATACAGGGTGGTCACTTTCATAGTGCGCACTATTGCGATCTTTGAAACACGAAGAGTTACAAGGTTACTATAATCTAAAATCACAAAAAAGTTGCCCCATTTCAAGCTCTTTTGGAATCCTCGTAGAAATCGGGGATATTTTGCGCCATTCCGCATTGATGGAAATGATAGGTCTGAAAATGATTCCCACTTTTGGTTGCTGCCACAGTTCTGATTAGAGAGGGTGGTGGGACCACATTTTTTTATCAATTTGCTTGACACTCTTCGCCGACTGGCAAAATTTTCGACTTGATGTTGTGTAACGTATTTGGAGTTTGAAAAGAGATACCGAAGGTTGCTATTTTTTAATACTTCGATCAAGTTTCAACATATAAAAATGATGGCACATTATCGAATAACAAAAAAACTACCAATTCAACAAAAACATCTATAGGCTGGTGCAAAAGTAATCACTCTATTGGAAGATGCTATTATTTTTGCAAACGGCATCATCTGTTATCGTGACTTTGGTATTTGTAAAGAAGATAACTGTAAAATACACGCCAACAAGTCATGGAGCGTTATACCCCTCAAGAACATGGAATAATTGGGAATAACTGTGTCTCGATTGCATGATTTGTCCTTTTGGCAATTTGCATTGGCCCGCAAGAGCGTCCGATTAGACTACTACAGACTTTCTTTCTTTGGGCTTATTTGAAATCTCGCGTTTATGTGAACAATCCACAGACCTTGGCAGATCTAAAAGAAAACATTTAAGAAAAAATAGCAAATCTATCGCATGAAATATTGACTAAAGTTATGGAAAATACTCTAAAATGCGCCCAAATGTGCATCAACTTTGGCGGACGCCACTTATTATATTCTCGGCTTAAAAGGAAAAAAATATAAAGGTATAATAAAAATTATTCACAAACAGAACCGATTTTTTTCATTTACTAAAAAAGTTATACCCTTTGGAAATCAGATGATTACTTTTGCGCCACCCTGTATATGCTATATTAGAGAGACTTTAATGCTGATAAAATACATCCTGGTGTATTTAGTCATGAAGCAATACTCTTAAGTTTAAAGTTTAGAGAGAAGGAAACGAAAGCAAAGAAAAAATTTCCACAGAATATGGATATTTAAGATTTGCCAAAGCCAAATAGTATCAATTTATATTTTTAGTCCAAGGCTCCGAAAAGTCTAAAAACAGCCCTGCTTACTAATTAGGGACCAAGAAAGTTTAGGACAAAATTTATGACTGTTCCGAGAAAATCGAGGTACCTAAGACACTTCAATTTTTCACAATTTTGCATTTTCAGAAAAAGGACATCAACTGGTTTTCTGATGGGTTGTTTTTTCGTGGTATGTTTTCATAGACATAAAATTAAGCCCATATAAAGAAAAACAATACAACTCTTAAAAAGCAATTAACAAAATGAATTAAAATTTTTAAACGAATCATCTTATTTCATTCAATTTTAATTAAATATAAGTCTCTTCATCTATTTACATAAGCTTCATCTCGAGCCTCGTTTTGAAAAAAAAATGGTCAGTATTATTTCCACAATAAAAATAAGAATGTTTCTAATAGACAAAGTCATTTAATAAAAAAAAAAAAAAATTCATCCCAAACCTACATTTAAAAATAAGACTTAGGAAAAAATGATTTTTGACCAAACTTAGGATCAATTTTAAGTTATTTTTGGGTAATCAGAATTATAGTGTTGTTGTAAATTCGGTACTTAAAAACTAAATATTGAAAGTTGAAGTTCTATGATTAAATGTGATGAATCGGTTTCATTGGTTTTTATTATAATATTTTTTGTCTTGCCGATTAACATTGGAATACTGAATTCTTCTCGTCGTGTACTTCTGGTAGTAGAAATATAAAGGCCTCTGCAGACTTTGTTGATAACAATTTCGGCAATGTTAGTGACAAGTTTCAAATTATATTGTCAACATTTTTATGTTACAATTTTATTAGAAAACGTTAATAATATTTTGCTGCCAACTTTTTCAATAATACCTGTTTTCAGCATTTGTTGATATTTTCAATAACATGTTGATAACTGACAATAATATGTTGTGAACATTGTCGTCGCAGCACAGATTTTACGATCGCTCTGGAAGCGATCCTAATCAAAGGACTTTGAATAACAAAATGTTATGAGCAATATATTTTTCTAGACAACATATTTTAATAACATCCAAATGCGTGGAAAGATATAGCGAAAGTCGTGTGTGATGTTGTAAAGTTGAAAATAACATGTTGATAGCAAAACACATAACACGTTAGCAGCAAAAATGATACCAATATTAATTAAACCTATAAATAATGTTCGTAGCTACATGTTATTTAGGTTACATTTTTGCTTCTAACATGTTTTACTATCAACATTTTATTGTAACAATTTTGGTGTGTGGGCACCTTAAGTGATAATGTATCAGAATTGAGGACCTTAAAATAAGGATATTGCCCCCCAACCCGGAGAAGGAGGAGGAATAAAACAAATATTTTTAGGACCAAACGCATGATCTGTTTTATGTAGTTGTCTACTGTTCAAATGTTGCATTTTCTTCCAATTTGTCCACAATATTCTTTGCCACATTTAAAAACCAGTTTATGTGTACTACTTCTTTGCATACAACTAACAGCATCTTTGTTTTTAACGAAAATATTTGTTGGTTTTTTAAATGATATTAAAATTTTATCATTTTTTCAAAATATTTTGAATTTTATAAGAAACTTTCGGAATAAATGGAATCGAAAAGTATATTTTATTTTTTGTTTCAAATGCTCTCACTTTTGAATAAAAAAATTGATTTACAACTTTTATGTTCTGTAGTTTTAGAATTGAACCCAGAACGGTTCAATATAGTTTATTAAAGAATCTTTGTATTTTTATTATTCAATCCAAAATAAAAATAACTAGGATTGACTAGACAAAATCGGAAGTGTGTTTTTTAGTTTCTACCTTTGACCAGGCCTATCCTAGAATCGATTGAAACTTCCCTAGACAAAGAGCGAAATTTGGGTTTGCTTCGGATTTTGCCCAAGCCAAATGGTTAATCCTCAGAATTTAGAAGGCAAACTAATTTATTATTGACCGTACTTCTGTTTACAACCATAACATACACATAAAAGAAAAATGGTTATTGAATTAAATAAAGGATATGGGTATTTATAGATGATTTTGGTCATAACAGTGTAGTGGCTTCAGTTCTTGGGTCAACAGAGTTTCATAAGGGTGTAAGCAAAATACGCAATACGCCAAGTTGTCGTTGTGGAAAGCCTTATTTCTTGAGAACCATGAGGAATCGATAAATTTGCATCTCTGTAACACTAGCTCTTGCAGCAGCAGCTTGGCTCCTTGTATTTCAATGTTTTATTGGTGGTTTAGTATCGTAAACAGTAATTCTTTTCGAATTTCTCAACTTTTCAAGAACTACCAAGCAACTTGGACGATTATGTGAGAATTTACATTTATTTTAATAAAAAACAGGATGTGTATCGTTTGCGCGAGTTTTAATATGCACTTGCAGTGGCAATAAAAATACACTAATCTCCTTTATAGTTTGCGCGAGGGACTCTTCCAGGTACAATTTCGGTTTTAACCTTATTGAATATTTCAGTTAGAATCATTTAATTTTTGCTCGCCCGCGGAAATTGCACATGAATTGTATATCCCTATTATTAGCAGCTCGCGCAAATGTCCTGTGGGATTACAAGAAATTCACATAGCGCGAAGGATACAAGATACGCAGACAAAAAACGTTTTCCTGTGAGGTAGTGACACATAAATCGAACTCGTTCTTATAGGGGTGTCAGAGGAAAAAGTTTTTTGCAACTAATCATATTAAAGTAGCCATTCACGAAAATAATCATGCCATTCTATTTCGACGGTTCTAAAAAGTTGTCATACCACCGTAAAGAAGCAGATTTTTGGTATTTTAAAAATTGTTTTAAGCTAGTCCTGTGAAAAACTACTTTTAATTAACATTATTTTTGAAATATACATATGGCATTAAATTTCGTGAAACTATGGGACTTTTAAAGAAGAAACTAATTATCTCTGTCGGTCATCCAACAATCTTAAGTGAAGGGATACTTAATGTAAGCATGGCAAAACCTGATTAGCTTTGTTAATTAATTAGATATTCTAGGAGTACGCTAAAATGGGGGTTAAATAAGATCACAGTCCGGGAAAGCTCGCTTGTAGGGGAATGGCTACAGGCGAGCGTAATGAAATCTAACCTAACCTAACCATGGTAAAAGCACAACTAGACCGCTAGATAGTAGTTTACTGCTGCTAAAACGAACCCCGTTGCAAAAAATATTTTTAAAGGAGTTTTCAGACATTCTACTACATAAAAGTCTGAGAAAAAAAATCATACATGCATAAAACATATTTAATAACCTAAAAGAAGGTATCTTAAGTATGGAACACTCCAATTAATTGTGCTTAAAGTCAAAACATATACACTTCTGCATACAAGTAACCTAAATAATTTTGATTATAAATCTGAAAAAAATATGAAAGAAGAGGAGCATGTGTTATTTGGCCATACGTAATGCTCTATTTCATGATTTATAACGATTTATCTTCTCAAACTCACGTAAGGTCCGAACTAAATATGGCTAATAATTTGCAAGGAAGTTCCACAAAAGTAGGATGAATTTTCTCTTAAGGTTCATTTAGCCTGCTTGCACATTCGCTGCTAGGATGTGACACAAACCTATAAACTTATATTGGTGCATTTATGCTGCAACCCGGCTGCTCGCCACGCTTCGCGCTTCAATCTGCGCCATGTAGCATAGCCAAACGTCTTCAAATTAGCGCAGAGAGGCTGCAGGCTAAATGCACCTTTACGTTCTCGGGCGAAAAATTTATTGCGGGCGTTTAGAAAAACATTCTTAAAATTATTTCATACTCTAATTCTGCATATGAAAAATTTTTTGCAAAACAAAAAAAAATATTTCAGAATATTATTGTTATAATTTTAATTATTTACGTTTTCTTTATTAATATTTGCTAGTACAATAACATTTGATACGTGATCAAAATTCAAATATTTACTGACAAATTTGTATGTATGTACCTATGTTGTAACATTTTTGTTTGATTTGAATTTAAATAATAAATATTAGTTCATTCAAGTTTAATTTCATTGAGCTTTATTCTGTGTTTATTTTATAAAAATATTTACGCTCATTTAGAATTACTCATGTTTGTAGTTTGTAGACATTCATTGTCTTGTCATTTTGAGATTCAGAAAATGAATTATAGCGCTGATTATAGAAGAAAACGTGTAGAATGTATTGAAGTTGTATTTATATTTTATTTTGTTTAATTATCAATTAATTCCAAAATATTTCCCAAATTATTTCAAATGTTAGTTATCAGTAACCTACCCGCATGTTGGGTGGTTTTGAAAAAATAAGTCGTATTTTAAACCAATTTTAGATTGGGTCTTCTTTCAATAATTAATGTACTTGTTTTAAAAAAAATTGTTAAGGAAGCATTGATATTTTTGTAAAAAAAATACATGAAAAAAGTGTCCCTTAAGTTATACATAAACTTTCGGTGTGTAAACTAGATTTCATTCTAAGAACAAAAAACAGGAAATTTGTAGGTCTATTTTTAAGTTTCGAAGCTTGAAAAGTTCCTAACCCAAATTTAAAAATAC
The DNA here is from genome assembly GCA_963971135.1 of Stenus bimaculatus. Classification (NCBI taxonomy): domain Eukaryota; kingdom Metazoa; phylum Arthropoda; class Insecta; order Coleoptera; family Staphylinidae; genus Stenus; species Stenus bimaculatus. The sequence continues at coordinate 68,769,758 of OZ020180.1, read as the reverse complement.
ACCGCAAATAATAAGAAACTTGTGTTTAAATCTGGATAAATTAAAGATATATGAAAAAATATAGAGAGGAGCATGAGGTATTTGGCCATACATAATATAAAAATAATAAAGGACACCTTTTTCATATATTTTTTTACAAAAATATCAATTCTGCCTTAACAATTTTTTAAAACATGTACATTAATTATTGAATAATTAAAGGAGTAAACTATCTGGCAAATAAATAATGTTAACTGAAAATAATGGTATGGTTCTACTGAAAATTTTATAGTCCTGAAACTTCAAAATAACAAAAAGATGAACTAAAAATTGTTGTTAGTTTTTCATTTAAACATGATTTAAACGTAGGTAGTTTACGTTCTCAAAATTTATACATTCGGATTGGAGACTATAAACCATAAACAAAAAAATTTAAAAAAAAGATATTCAGAGTGTTCCAATTATCAGTATAGGTAATTACCCTATAACTTTATAAGTCTATTCCTAAATTAAACCAAATCGGTCATTGTAAAAGTCAATAGAATTTATACTTCATTTTTTAAGTATACTTCATTTTTTAATGAGTAATTTAAATTTCCCGCTCTAAAATGTCAACAATTAACGTCCCTGATTGGTTAAAAGTCAGCAAGATTTACACCATCTATGTTTACACCGGACAATTATTTTGGATGATTTTTGACATACAGGGTGGTGATTATTTCGATGCTCACCATTGGTATATTTTAAAGTGGAAGAGTTACGAGGTCGGTTAAATTAAAGAAAAGTTGCGCATTTTTATGACCATTAAAAATCCGAAAGAAAATTTAAAATATTTAAACTCATTGCAAAATTATGGCCAAAAATCTAAAAACTGTGATTTTAGAAAATAATTTATATTTCCCAAACCATTACTGCTAGATCAATGAAATTTGGTACCTTTAAATTGTTGACTATTCTGAGTTAAATGATGTAAAAAAATATTTTTTGGCCTCCTAGATTCGAAGCCGCGATATTCAACTTTTTTATTTCTTATGGCCGCCATACTGGATTTTTACCTCATCAGATAATAAATAATAATACATTTCCAGATTGCTAATTAACATTAATGTGTTCCCTTAGAAAATGTGTTAAATTTGAAAATTTGTATAAAAAACAAATGAAATCAATGTTTTATGGACAGTTTCCATGGTTACCATAAAAATATCGCCTCAAATCAAACTTTAAATTTGATCAAAATTCTAATAATAAAAAAACAAATACTTTAATCATTTTATTTGTTTAATATTATAAAGACACCTGTTATTTACATAAAAAACTCTTATTGCAGGTCATTTGTTAATTATTATTATTTTCTTTATTATTAGATCATTTTTGAGGAGATAATTTTATAGTAACCATGGAAACTGGAACTGTCCATAAAGCATTGATTTCATTTGATTTTTTATACAAATTCTAAAGTTTAACACAATTTCTAAAGGAACATATTAAAGTTAATTAGTAATCTGAAAATGTATTATAATTTATTATCTGATGATGTAAAAATCCAACATGGTGGCCATAAGAAATAAAATAGTTGAATATCGCGGTTTCGAATCTAGGTGGCCAAAAAAAAAAATTTTTACGTCATTTAACTCATATCTAAGGGAACACATTAATGTTAATTAGCAATCTGATAATGTATTATTATTTATTATCTGATGAGGTAAAAATCCAATATGGCGGCCATAAGAAATAAAAAAAGTTGAATATCGCGGCCTCGAATCTAGGAAGCCAAAAAGTTATTTTTTGACGTCATTTAACTCAGAATAGTCAACAATTTAAAGGTACCAAATTTCATTGATGTAGTAGTAATGGTTTGGCAAATATAAATTATTTTCCAAAACCACATTTTTTCTTTTTTGGCCATAATTTTACAACGAGTTTAAATATCCTAAATGTTCTTTCAGATTTTTAATGGTCATAAAAATGAGCAACTTTTCTCTAATTTAACCGACCTCGTATCTCCGCCACTTTAAAAGATACCAATGGTGAGCACCGAAATAATCACCACCCTGTATAACCTCAAAATATTAATCATAAAATTTGAATTATACTTCATTTTTTAACTACGAGGAGTGACAGGGAAACACAACTTACACTATAAAAGTTACTAGAAAAATAACCAAACAGGTTTTGACAAGAATTTTAGGTTATTTTGACTTTTTAATGATAAAATATGTACAGAAACATAATTAAATTCCCCATTCCTTTGTCTATTACTATTACTAGAAAAATAACCAAACAGATTTTGACCGGAAGTTTAGGTTATTCTTTAATGATAAAATATGTACAGAAAATTGAGATTAATCACCAAAAAGGAAAAACAAATTTATACAAAATATTTTTGAGAAAAATGAGTTAAAGAGGCACGTACACCCTTCTTCCCAAATCCTCTCTTGATAAAATCATTTACCTTTTTTAAATGGAAAGCATTTTTAAATAACTTTTTATAATATTTATACTTTATACAGGGTGCTGAAAAAATCGCGTACACACGATTCACCGTTGATGGTGAATTGATTACACTGTTTTGTGAATTCTTTTATAATCGCAGATATCCATGATTTTAAAATTGTTAATTTGGGCTATATCAGCTGTAATACAGGGAATTCAATTAGAGCTGACACCAAAACTAGGCAACCGAATATACTTCATAGTAATTTTTAGGGATTTTAATGTTACTAGGTTTGTAAGTAGGTTGAAATCCAACTAAACTTTATTTCTAATTTTTGATTTTAACCAGAGAACCTCTCATCAGATTTTTTTTTGTGTTTAAATACTAAAAAAGAAAAACTGATATTAAAATTCATCTCTTCTGTTTAAAAAGGTCACTGAAGTTTTTTATTTAAATTTAGGTTTCCTACCATGCAAATCACCAGTATCATCCTTTTCTGAAGACCCGATATCTTCCTTCATTTTGAATGTATCAAAATATTTCGATACTTCAATCGACACATATGAATTATTTGGTTATTTCGAGAGTTAATCTTTTTGGAATTATTAAAACCCTTGAAGAAGAAGGAAAACTACCTGCGAAAATAAAAACATTACTACAAAGTAGTTTATGATGTTTATCACCTAATTAAAATGCATACAATTGTTTGTTCAATATTTGTTGCTCAGTTTAATATAATACACTATCGATTTCGGGAAATTTTACAGAAATTTAAAAATTCCTATGGTTAATCTTAGTCTATATAAGGGTATATTTTGATTATTTTAATTGACCCAGCTACCACCATGGACTTGATGTACAATTAAAGTTTTTAATATAATTACAATTTTATGAATATCTTGTCTTCAACTTTAAGGTTTGTCATCAAATATTGAATTTATAGCAACCTTGAATCTATTCTAATATTATTTCAAGTTAAATGATTCACCCAGTATACAGGGTGTCCCATTTGACGTTGGAATGTATGGGAATCTTCGCTATTATTGGAGATAGAAAGTCGGTTAAATGGACAAAGTAGTAGAGATTTTTTCGAATATTAATAATTCATTTACAAAAAATTTGAATATCGCATCGTTCCAACGCTATCTTGAAGAAACAAGAAAATGCGATTTTCAAAATATGGCTATAACTTCGTTATTTTCGATGGTACCAACAATTTTTTTTGACTTAATAGAGACAATTTTTTGTGTACAATGCAGTAAAACAAATGAATAATTTTTTTCGCTAACGGATTGACCGGAAATGAACCAAACTTATTTTTTTCTTATGGCAGCCATATGGAATTTAAACATATACGGAATCAGTATTTTTTTCTGAGTAATTTGGTGTACGATATGTCATATTAAAAAAAAATAAAATTATTTGATTTTACAAATTAACATTGGACTTTAAGAGATGTAAATTGTCAATAACATAAATGTAACTATTTAAAATATTAAATGTAAAATAAATCTTAACACATATGTATTGACAGTTTACATCTATTCAAGGCCATTTTTGGTTAGTAAAATAAATTATTATTTCTATTTTCCTTAAAATATTACATATGATATATCAAATTACTCAGAAAAATACACTAATTCCGAATATGTGTAAATCCAATATGGCTGCCATAAGAAAAAAATAAGTTTGGTTCATTTCCGGTCAATCCGTTGCCGAAAAAAAATATTTATTTGTTTTACTGCATGTACACAAAAAATTGTCTTTATTAAGTTAAAAAATATTTTTGGTACCATCGAAAATAACGAAGTTATAGCCATATTTTGAAAATCGCATTTTCTAGTTTTTCCAAGATAGCGTTGAAACGATGCGATATTCAAATTTTTTGTAAATGAATTATTAATATTCAAAAAAATCTCTACTACTTTGCCAAATTAACCGACTTTCTATCTCCAATCATATCAAAGATACCCATACACTCAAAGACTTCTATGTTTTCTATTGTTATATATAGACCGGACAACCTGTCATTTTTTTGTGTATCACTGGCGGCCATTTTAAAGTTGACCAGTGTTTTTCTTTATTTTACAAATTACCAGATACAACTACAACAACTAATGCGATGGATTATGATACTATCGGTTATTACTTAATTGAATGGTAAAAGTTATATGTCCAAAGTTAGCTCATTAGCAGCTAAAATTTTCAAATAAAATGACGTATTTTAAGGTTTTGTCAAGCGTGTCCGGTTTATGTATAACAATAGAAAACATAGAAGTCTTTGCATACACTCCAACGTCAAATGGGACACCCTGTATAATGAATTCGTTGATGAAAATAAATCATGTTATTTGGTCGTAATTAATTAATTAATTAATCGGAAGTTCATAATAATTTACATTATATGAACATGGCGCTTCGGAAAGCTATAATATTAAATACTTTTAATTAATTTGCATTTGAACATTACTAAACACGATCGTTTCTATAACTAAAGTGTACCGTTCCTCTTCCGCTCAGAAATTAGATGATTGTTTTTGATAATTGAAAAATTGTTGCTACGTGATGATTTCAATTAAAAGGTTTTTATTTACATATGAACTTTTAAAAATAAGTTGTATATTCATATGGATGCATTTTCAAAAATAGATTTTTATTTAATTTTTTTTTAATTTTTAAAATATACCGCGTCTTCAAACATGGGCGATAGTGGTGATTTGTAGGAAACTTAAATTTGGCGCAGTTGTCCTTTTTTATTATTTAAATAATACCATGGAGTATGGATACCTACAATACCCAAAAATAAATCTGCTGAGTGGTTCTTTCGTTAAAATTATAGATCAGAAATGAAGTATAGGTACAGGTATACAAACCTAGTATTATTAAAATCCCTAACAATTACTACGAAGTATATTAGGTTGCCCACAATGCCCACAATGCCCACAATGAATACGTTGTGCTCCGGCGAAAAAAGCATCGCGAATATTTTAATTTTGAAAAAAAAATGTTTTTTTTATAAAATTTGCAACACACTGAGGAATAACTTGAAAAAAAACCCGAAGAAAAACTGCTGAGATTTGAATTTGAATGAAAATTAACAGGTACACCAACTTAGCAAGTTTAAAATCACTACAGAGTATGTTTGGTTGCATAGTTGTGATATCAATCTTATTTGAATTCACTGTAGTTTTTTACAACGTAATTAAGAAATTCTCAAATATATATTACCTTCAATAGTATTACTATTAATTTTTCATTCTGAGTTTAAAGATCATTTTATCACATTAAAAAAATTAGCATTATATTTTTAAATGACATGTTACATGTTACATGTTGAATAATGTATTTATTATTTACGTGTATTGAAGTAATTGTTAAATTCTAAAAACTCATATTATTAGACTTTTTAGAAATCGATTAAAATTATACGTTCGACCATTCCTTTCACACGTTAGTGGACACCATATATGTTTGAATTCTTTTGTTTGGTAATGATTTTTTTATTAACCTTGAAACAAACACATACGCTCACAACTAGCCGACGGTGCATTTTGAAGATGTGATAAGTCACGTTTTTTGGCTCACATTAAGTCATTTTATAATGCTCTGGGTCTAGTTTTTTATTATTTTAGGAATGATGCAATTCTTTAAAAAACTATGATCTAATAATTCTTATAGCAAACAAAATGGTTTTATAATACATACGGACAATTTAATATAACGGTTTATGCTTTGAAAGATTGCGTTTACTCCTTTTTTGGTGTAGATGTTCATCAGATTAAAAATGAATTCATTAAATATTTAAATAATGCGTTCTTGTAACTTATAATTATTAAAATATAACCAATTAACTTAAATTTAATCCAATTAAAATGTCAATTACTTATTTAAAAATATCTAACTGTAATTTTTTATTTTTCTAGATATTTCACTTTAATTCTGTTTAAATATAAACATTTTTCTGACTATTCAACTCACAAGTGATTATTTTTTGTGACAAGTAAAACGTCAGAAATATCAGCGATTATTTTATGACGTTGTCAAATTTCAAAAAGTTTGAAGTTGGATGTCAAATTTTGCACAAAAAATGGGAAATGTTCGTTAAATAGCCCTTAAATATGCACTCTTGTTCAAATTATAAGTCGAATATTTTTCATACATTACCACTGATGTCATATGGGGTAAAAAAACTCCCAAATGACATACGTGGTAATGACAGTGAAAAATATTCGACTTAAATTTGACCACTCGTGATATTACATATGAATATTATAGTTTATCAAAATATCCAAATATAAACGGCCCTAACTATTTTACTCCTTGGAATCTTTGAAAATAGTAAAAAACGTGTCGAATTAGTTTTGAAAAACTTTATTCTGAAAAACATTTAGTTGATATGACATTTTATTTTTTATTTATTTATTAACAATAAAATCTCAACGTGATTGTTCTATTGAATAATCTCACTCAAGATTAAAATTACACAAAATAATAATAAATATAAAATAAAATAATATTGTAACAATATGTGATAAAAAATGAAACTAATTATGATAAAAAATACATAACCATGGTTAAATATACACTTATTATAATTTGAATTTTTTTTCTAAATTTTATGTATAAACGTAATTGTTTGAATCTTTAATTCTTGGAAAATTAAATTTGTTTTATAAAAATGAATCTTAGGTTGAAAATGGCAGATTATAAAAAGATTTAATAATTTTTTGTAAGTTCAAAATTAAGCTTTTCAAAAACAATTTGACATATTTCTTACCGTTTTTTTTAAATGTTAATTCTCATCTTGCGATTTTGTTAATATTTTTTTCTTTTTTTTTAAATTATAGGTTTTTGAGTAGTTTTTTTTAACGTGTAGTCGATTAATTATGTTCCAAAGATAAATATTAAAATTAGAAACTTTCAAGCACATACTAGTAAATTCAATATTTTATTTATAATACACAAGTGATAATCATGAATTTATTTTAGTAATATGGTATAATGCTTACTTTGAATATTTTATACCTTCATCAAATGCAATTCCCTGACTTTTGTTACCACACAGACCGCCCCTATAATTTAACACACGAGAACCACATGGGTCAATTTGTTTAACCACCTGTGCCAAATGCCTATTAAAAATTTAAAACCAAACACAATAAAAAATTTACTTAAAACACCTGTGTAATAACTGCATTTGTTATAATTTGTATGATAATTGCGTTTTTAGATCATATTTTTTTTCTAACAGAAATTATTTTAAAAGAAAACGGAAATTTGGAAAAACTTAATTATTGCACCTGGACTAGGTTCAGATTAATCAATGACCAAAAAACGCAATAAATTATTCATGGTTCTTCCATAAAACAATTTAAAATACTAACATATTTTTAATAAAAAATAAATTAACTTAACATTTTCATGATATTGTTCTTAAAAAAAATCTTATTTTTCTTAATAAATTTTTAACTGTTTGGGGACATCCTGTATAATAGTATTTTTCATTGGTCAAGTAAAATTATCACTTCTATTAAGCAAACCCGGATATTTCCATTTATTAAGTCATTATAATTCCCAGACGGAAATCTAAAAAAAAAATCTTGTTTTTAAATTAAAGCTTATAAAATTGTTTAAAATAGATTTATTTGGTTTGGTCTGGTCGATTTTCAAAAGTTTTATAGCTATGTCATTTTGAAGTAAATCAAAAAATTATACGGAAACAATAAGTTACGAAAGTAAGTAACTTTGTAAAAATTAAGCGTATTTTACCACATTAATCATTAATTATTAAGAATTTACATAAAAAAGGATAATGTATTTTTAATTATGTTCGTAAGTAGACAAGAGTTAAAATATAAGATGTGCTATTCGTTTTTCCGTGTTTTTGTTCTTTTTTTATCAAGATTTAAATAATTCTTACTAGTAATACATTATTTCCTTTTTAAAAGTGCTATAAAAAACAACAAAACAATTTTAAACATAAAACAAAAAGCTTATAGAAGTTTTTTATTAATTGTATCCATTTCTTTTCTTTTTAATTATCAAAATTGTAAAGAGCGTTCAATTTTTATGAATTTTATTTGGTTGTTTTTTTTTTAAATTGTTTTACTCTACAAAACAACAAAAATTGCCTGCACGATTTTTTTAAAGATCTGAAACAGAAAAAATCCAAAAGATCTTTTGTAAATATTTTTTATGGCAAGAAATCACTTTTGAATCAAATATTTTCATTTTTATATATTTTTTTCTTTAGAAAGAGAGAAATAGTTTGTAATTTTGACTTTATTATCGAAAGACCACAAACACGTCATTATTTGCTAGAATGTAACAAAAGAATTTTCAGAATGCGCGAAAAATGTAAAAATTGTATAATATTTTAATATTTAAGCAAGGAGTTAGAATATCTCATTTAAAATGTTAAGTGGGGTAGCACAAAAAAGTTATGGCATAAAAATGGGGTCTATACCCCCAAAATACTTCCCCCTGTATTTTATTTCGATATTTTTATCTTGTTACGACTATAATAACTAGAGTGTGTTTCAAATTTGATCAAATTATCTTAAAAAATAAAGAAGTTATACTCAAAAAATGAAAAAAATTTAGAAAGTTTGACACCCCATAACTAAAAAATAGAGCACTTTTGAGAAAATTTTTATTCTTTACTTTTGTCTTAGAATTGGTCAAGAAATCAATCGCCTGTAGAATTTCTTCGCATATATTTAGAAACACCCTATAATTTATTTTTCATTTTCATTCGAATTTGTGAAAAATTTTAGAGAACAGTCCAATGAAATTGAAATAGGAGGCCAAAAATGCAACAAAGATGAGGTTCAGCAGAAGACATTCCTTAAAATATTATATGATAAATGAAATACAGAACTGAAAATAAGCGTGAAATCATATGATTCTGCGAACGAAATTTTCGAGGCTTTTATTTGTTGAACCTACTGATGAATCTTTTAAAGTGAGTATAAAAAATATTGAACATTTTTATGATATGAGGTTAATGAAGAATTAGAAGATGAACTTGTCTAATTTAAAGAAATTTGTAAATTGAGTAATATTTCTGAAGATTTACAGGAAATGTTAAATTTTTTGATTGACACAAATATTTTGAGTATTGGGGCCCGAAAATTGCTAAAACCTAGCACCCAATTCAATGGAAAATAGACTCTGCTCAGTACCGCCCTGTTAATTGATAGTACTTTTGTAGTTAATGGTGAATTTCAAAAATATTTGATACAAAGTATAATTTTTTCAATTCTACGCACATACAAAAATATTTTTACAACCAACCCACATAATATCATCAACTACTTAATACTTAATATTTACAAAAATAATTTGGTAATTCCTGGCAGGTAATTTACCAAATTTTAGTATGTGAGGTGATAGGTGATATTGATATTGATAATATCGAGGGTTCATGGAAGAGGAACATATGAACCGGTTTTTTTGGAAAATCGTTTTTTACATTTTTCTAATAGAAAATTTGAAATATCCCGTCTATTGGCAAAAATGCTTATACATAGCTTTATGCATTGATTAGTATCAATGTGCGAAAATCTATTTTAACATATACTTTCGAATTTTTTTTGATTTTCCGATAAAACCCTCGATATGTAATCTGTGATAATTTATAGACTAACATAATAGAGTTTAAAAAACCACACCATTTAATTGACGGTCACTAGAGCGTCAGAATTATAATTGATATGGAATTTACGAACAATAGAAAAAGTAGTAAAATCTTAGAAATAAGGCTTTTATCATAAATGGTCAAATAGTCTAATTTCTACCATTTCTAAGGTCAATAGTCAAATACTGTTAATTAGTATCTATTATTAAAATAAAAAAACTCACTCTTTTTAAAGATATTTAATGAGCCAGAACGTTTGTTAGTGTAAAATACTGTTAAATACTGTTAGCCAAAAAAATATTCCGACTTATCACTACAATAGAATTAATGAAATGTTTAAAAATTATTATTACAACTATGATCAGTCAGAAATCTAAAAGTTTTTGGTACTTAAGTAAATCATCATTGAGCAAAAAAATGAAAATATTTTTAAAACAAAAAACCAATGTTCTAAAATTTAATACTTTATTGTTGATGTTGAGTAGTTCTCTAAAACATACCACTACGTCACATCACACGGTTTTCAAAACTACACGTGTCTGTGAAGTAGCAGCAAGACTTAGAAAACATTTTTATACCATTTACCATTACACCCCTATTTATATAAATAAAAATGAACTGAAGTTTTAGGGACTTTTAATTAAAATTTTATTATTGCAAGTCAGCTTAAGTAAACGATGAGTTCAAGATAAAGTTTACTTTAACTTCTAATTTTAAACGGTAATACCTTTAAAACAAAATTTTTGTGTAGGAAAGAAAAACATATTTTTTAAATAATTATTATTTTTTTGATTAAAATGAATAATTCAAAGTATAATTACAATAAAATAAATACAATAGAACTTACTATTTTGCGCGTGGTAATACTAGAAATGCACGAAGAACTTAAACCGGTGGTAATAAAAACTGAATAACGGTTGAAGCGAAACTGATTTAATATCGCGCCTCAGCGGTGCTGGTCAAGATATTGCGGCGATGCTGACTTGCATAAATTATGCCAATTTTGCACCTCAGATAAGAACAAAACTCAAGCAGAAATTACAATTGACTTTTAATCACAATTTAATGTAGCATACAGCAATTTTTACACCATATCCCAACAACTTAAAGAGGTGAACGAGTACATGCTAGAAAACTTATTGACTGGAAATCGAGTACTAAATATATTTATCTAAAAATCTACTCAAGAATGTTTGAACAACTAATTTTTTAAATCAATACTAGAGATTGTATTTATTTAGTAGGCTTAAATCTTTAATAGTTAAACTGTAAATTTCAATAATAATAAAGTAAATTTTTGAAAAAGCTTGTACAGTCTGATAGAAAAATGTATTATGCATATTATAAAAATGTCTTTCTTGGGTACTTGACGAATTCATTAATTAACCTACTGGAGCCTTATTTACCATTTGTGAATCACAAAAATAAAAAAAAGTAAAACCATCGCAGGCCATATTTTAGAGTATTTTTTAATAAATTATCTGTTTTCAATTATAAAAGAATCAATTATAAAAAAAATTATAAAACCTAAAATATAACAAAGTAGAAATACTCCCTCCATCCGAAAAATTGTTGTTAGAAAATGCCGAATTTTGATGTTATGTTCAAATAAGAAGAAGAAGTTCTAAATCGAAGAAACTAACCCTTAATAACCAGGTAATAATTACTGAAAAACAACTTACAAGTCCTTAATTTTTGCTAATGTTTTATTTTAATAATGAGATAAATTTTGGAAAATTATGGGCTTTAGGAGTTTTCCAGTAGTTTTTGTATTATTCGTTGTTATCCTACAGATTTATTATAATTGAATCGGTGAGTTCAAGAACAGTACTAGTCTGAAAATTACGGTTTTGAGTTAAAATAGCCAAACTACATAAAATTTGTTCCTCTATAAGATGACTTAAAAACAATACGCTAGGGACTATCGTAAAAGCAAAAGCCCACTAAAATTTCCGAAATGAGCAGTAGAACAGTGTTAGTTCTGTTATTAAATAAATCAAAATAAGATAAATGACATCAAAAAAGTCATACAATATATTAAGGATGAGATTTTAGAGTTTTATTAACACGTATCATCCTGGAACATTAATACTAAACTTTACTGTACTAAAATAAATGAAAAAGTAACAAAATGTTTAAGTTATACAAAATTGTATTAAACCTGAATAGAACCTAATAAAAATCGGTATTACATTTTGTGATAATACCAAATCCAACCATTTTTCTTGATAAATTAAGTGCTTAACATAATTTAGAATATTAAAACTTGAAAATATATTAAGTTCAATAACAGTACAAATCCAACTAATTTTTTGCAAATTGCTCAGTGCAGTTTTTTTTCTAAAAATGTTGGTATGAAAAAAATCGTTTCAAGTCTTCTGTACATACCAAAGCTGCAACTACAAATTATGAATCTATAGCCTAGTATCCACTTGAGACTCAGAAATGTATACGGGCCTGAAAGCTGTCTCCGAGACAAGTCGCTGCTGATCTCTGATACTGCACATGTCGCAAGTGGACATGTTAATTTCTGCTCTCGTGAACCAGTCTCTTTTCTGATTTGGTTGGAAAAGCTGAGACCACATGTCGAGACTTTTTCAATATAAATATTTTGCATTCATAAAAATCAGCGTACGAGAGTGGACAGATGCGGAAGTTTTCCAATTAATTTACCTTTATGAGGAACAGGAATTTCTATGGAACTCATTTACGAGTGTTGAACAAACTCCCAATTCATGTCTTCGATCCACCCATTTTCTTATCCAACACTTTCTTTTACTTTTCGTTTTTGCACAATTTTGAAAGCAACTAGAAAAGCTAGAGCATGACGTGAATCCTTATTCAGTCAATCAGCAGACTGCGTATTGTTCAATCTCAAGTCGATATGAAATTTTCCTGGTCTCAAGTCGACACGGAATTTTTCTGGTCTCGAGACTAAAGTCACTTTCCAGTCTCCGACAACTATCTCGATACCGCAATCTCGAGTCTTTATCTCAAATGGACACTTACCTTAAAAATGAGCGTACGAGAGTGGACAGATGCAGAAGTTTTCCAATTAATTCACCTTTATGAGGAACATGAATTTTTGTAGAGCTCCCAATTCATGTCTTCTACCCACCCATTTTCTTATCCAACACTTTCTTTCTACTTTTCGTTTTTGCACAATTTTGAAAGCAACTAGAAAAGCTAGAGCCTGACGTGAATCCATATTCAAAAATAAAATTAAAAACGTAGGTATACATTTCCGACCAAGTCAATCAGCGGACTGCGTATTGTTGAATCTCATGTCCATACGGAATTTTCCTGGTCTCAAGTCGACACGGAATTTTCCTGGTCTCGAGACTAAAGTCACTTTCGAGTCTCCGACAACTATCTCTATACCGCAAGTGATCTCAAATGGACAGCACCTTGAGACCAATCTCGACACTTTCTCTCGAGATTTTATCTCAAATGGACACTTACCTATTATGTTTAAATTGATTATCTCAAAATTAACTTTTTGAACTCATACTGTGCTTGGACTCTCCCATTCAAATATTTCATAAAAAATAATTCTAATTATCCAAATTAAAAATGTATTTATTATTTTCAGACAACAAAATAAGTCAAAATGTCTTCGATACTTCTGGACGAAGGGAGTATCAAATTTTTCCATAGGGTGTCCACGAATAACTGTGCCAAATTTTATGGGGTGATAGAGGGAGAGAAACTAAACATTTTATAAATGTAAAATATTGTCTGGAAATCTTCCTTAAAAAGTAATACCACTTTGAAATTTAAAAAAAAATACGTTTTTGCAAATAAAATAAATATTACAATATTAGGTATTTACTTCTTTTATTTATTTTGGTAATGTTAAAATATAAAATTATTAATTAAAAAGAAATTATTTCAGAAATTATTTGTCTTATTCACCTTTTATATAGGGTGTTCATTTTAAAAGGAGCCACCCTAAATAACTCTCGAAAAAATAATTTATTGTAAAAATGCCGTGATAGGTCGATTTTTACCTTCAGGGGGACATTTTTTTACGATAAAATAGGAATGTTATTTGCAACCAACTTCCCCATGGAGCCACCCTTTAATTTTTTTTTTGAATAGGAATAGGGCTCGAGTGATACATTATTTGAAAACATTTTTTACCCAGATAATGGCAGTGATAATTTTTTTGGAAACTTTTTGATTTTTAACCTACCGAAAAATTTAAAAAAGTACTTAATAATGGTAGGTATTATTTATGTACATTTGGGAAAATTGTTAAGTTTTGACCATAAAACAAGTGCTCTAACTTAACAAAAGCTAATTATTTATAATTATCGAAAAATAAATCAGTTACCATGTTTTTTAATAATTTTTTTGTGATAAATTACTTTTTACTTTTCTTTTTTATCGTATCCTGTAAATGACTAAATTAAAATAGGGCCAGAACAAATCATATTTTTATTTTTAGTATAAACAGACTTTTAAAACGATGCGTCACTCGACCCCCATTCCCATTTAAAATAATCAAAGGGGTGGTCCTGTGGGGTAGGGGGTTGCAAAGACAACTTTAATTTCATTGTAAATAGATATCCCCCTGAATATAAAAACCGACCTGTCACGGCATTTTTATATTAAATAATTTTTGCGGCAGTTATTTAGGTTGGCTCCTTTTAAAATAAACACCCTGTATACAGAGTTTTAAGTCCTGTCAAAGAAAGTATTAACTTAAAATCATCCAACCTGAAATATGAGAAAATATTACCGAAACTAAGGATTTTATTAAAAATGTTTCAAATAAATATTTGTTTCCCAAAAAGAAACAGGAATGAACATATTTTTTAATTTTGTGCACAACAGCTTTTATAATCGGCCATTTGTTCGCTTCGATTTTATATCGTTCGGTCTTTTGTTCATGTCGGTTTTCTGCCTTTCACCGTTCGGATTTTTTTCTTTCGGCCTTTTATTCACGTCGGCCTTTTCTCCTTCGGCCTTTTGTCCAAGTCGGCCTTTTATCGAACGGTCTTTTTTCTTTTGATCTTTTGTCCTAGTTGGCCATTTGTCATTCGGCCTTTTATCTAAGACGGCCTTTTGTCAACGATGGTCTTTTGTCCCGCTCTCCTGAAAATGTTTAAAAAATAATCGTAAAGGAAAAAAAATCTTGTAAATTTTATCTAATTGTAAGACCCATTAAGGTTCTCCATTTTCTAACTCCGAATTTTCGTGAACCACGAACGGAAGACCCTGTACAGTTTTCATTTTTTTTTTACCTAACAGGGTGTTCTGAACAAGTGTCGGATAATCTAGGAATGGATTTTTGGACCAATTTTAAAACAAAAAATCAGAAAAAAGTTTTCCGCTAAAACGCTTCATTTCAGATATGCAAGGCATTGAAGATTACTCATTTTTTTAAAAATTTTTAACATAAAATCTACATTGTTAATGATAATTTACTCAAATTTTGCACATCCCTTACTTTTGGCATCTGCCTTGATATGAATTCGCAAATTATCAAAAAAAAGTTGGGGTGAAAATTTTCGTGTGAATCAACCCTTTGAACTTTTTCCCTTTTACCGGAAAAAAATTATTCTTACTTTTTGTCTTAAAATTGGTCCAAAAATCCAATCCTAGATTATACATCACTTGTTCAGAAACATCCTGTATATTAAAATTTTTTATTGATCACACGTACATTTTTTACCCTAAATGGTAAATGATAGGTGATAGGTACATGGTACATGGAAAGACCTTATTTGCGTTTTAAATAGGAGAATTAAGAGGAAACATAAATTATAAATAAATAAATATTAAAATTAATAATCTGGATAAAATGGAAAATAGTAGTTTTACTTCATATATTTCAGTTAGGTATTAAAATTCAAAATTTTGAAATGGGTATCAATTATAATAATTATTGCAAGTTATATACTAATTTAATTAATGAACTTATGAGTTGAAAACTCGGCGTGAGAAATAAACGAAAATGTTTCTCTTCGCTCTATTATTATTTATAATTTTATGAAGTCGACCCAAATTATTACAGGAAAAATAAATTAAATGAAGTTTATAATTACCTAATGATCATTAAAAATAATTTAGCATCGTAATAAATTTAACGAAATATTAAAAAATGCTCATTTTATAATTGTATAATTTTCTTCTACTTTTGCCTTTCTACTAAATTTATCCCGACCGCTTTGATTATTAGGCAACTAGGTTTACAGTCTCTTTGGTAACTGTGGTATAAAACAAAAAACTTGAGAAGTATGTTAAAGACGCCTATTGTTTTAAAATTATTGAGGAAGCATGCGTATTTTCAGTTTTAAATACATACAGGGTGTTTCATTGAAAACTTCAAATATCGCTTATTTCATAACCAAAATTTTTTTAAAAAAATTAACCGAACACGATTTTTGTTTTGAGGGGGGCGCATTATAAGACCGATTTAAGCACCCTCACGTCACTTCCTTAAGCGGGGGGCGTTAACCCCCTAATTTCTTAAATGGCAACAGGGTTCAGTAATATATCATTTGAAAGCTGCTTTTAATTAGAATTCAACGGTATAAATTAAATTAAAATTGATCTATTTGTTTTAAAGAAAAAAATTAAAAACTCACTGCAATAAATACCTTAATTTAAAAAATGTTAAATTAACCCAAAAAATCTTTTTTCAATTAGCAAATTATTAAATACTGAATAAAAAAATTGAAGGTAAGATGTCCCGTTTGGTTCTCATGAATAATTTAATTTAAAATGTAAACGCAAAAAAACAATAAATAAATTTCTTTGTTATGTTATCCAAATGATTTGACAGGTGTTTAAATCTAAATAAAATGTGATTTAAAAATTGAAATAATTTAATTCACTGTATTACAAGTTTTCGAATTAAATAGATTACACTAACTTTATTACCTCCGTGCCATTTAAAATGGTTTATTCTAAGGATGACCGACTTGAGATTATTATGCTATACGGTGAAGAAAGAAGATATGTGCCCTTCGAGCAGCAACTCGTTTTAATAATCTTCATCTAGATAAAAAATGTATCTGCAAGATATGTTTTAGATTTGTTCAATAAATTTCGTGAAACGGGTTCAGTAGGAAATAAAAAAAGAACTGGCGGCCCCCCAAATGAAGTAGAAACGTTGACTGTAGTAGGCGAAACATCTCTAAATCCGCAAACTTCAATAAGAAACTTATCTACATTAATAGGACTTCAAAGTACCAAGGTTTGGAGAATTTAAAAAAATTTAAAATATCGCCCGTATAAATTTTCTTGTCATCATGAATTAAGTGAAGATGATTTTGATCGCCGAACAGAGTTTTGTGAAGTTATGTCTAATAGACTATCAAATACTACAAACCAATTACAAAACATCTGCTTTAGTGATGAAACAACATTTAATTTGAGGGGTGAAGTTAATAAACATAACTGTCGTTATTGGAGTACAGAAAATCCACATTGGATGCGAGAAGAGCACTGTCAGTATCCAGAAAAATTAAATGTTTGACTTGTCATTTATGGGGACCATATTATAGGCCTAATATTTATAACTTAACAGGCGAAAAATATTATCAAACCTACAATAACACATGTCTTAGAAAATGATGATATGCTGGGGACGAAAATTTGATAATTTTTCAACAGGATGGTGCTCCGCCACATTATACGTTACCAGTTCGTCAATATTTAAGCAGAATCTTTCCTAGTTGGATTGGCCGTAGAGGTACTATTGAATGGCCAGCACGCTCACCTGACCTCACACCGCTGGATTTTTTTCGTTTGGGGCTATTTAAAAAATAAGGTCTTCCAGAATCAACCTGATACTTTAGCAGACCTTTGTCAAAGGATCATAAACGAATGTGGAAATATTACACCAGTAATGCTACAAAATGTTCGCGCAGAGTTTGAAGACCGTCTCTATTTCTGCTTGGAAAATTCTGGAAAACATTTCGAACATTTACTTTAATTGTCTATTTAAAAATAAAATTATTTTATAACTAAAAAAAAAATTATTGCAAACTTTAAATTTGAGTATTACAATAGGTTTTTTTTTTTTTAAAATGAATCGATCAATTTTAATTTAATTTATACCGTTGAATTCTAATTAAAAGCAGCTTTTAAATGATATATTACTCAACCCCTGTTGCTATTTAAGAAATTAGGGGGCTAACGCCCCCCGCTTATAATACGTCCCGCTCAATACAAAAATAATTATTTAAAAATACCCCCCCCCCTCCCTAAAAACAAAAATCGACAAATCCGAGCGTTTTTTTCCTAAATTGAAGTTAAATACCGGAAAACGGACTTGTTAAGTTTTCGCTGGACCATCCTGTATATTTTATGTAAGGTTTCCCGGTTCCCGGTATCAAAAAAAACGGAGACAATATTATTAAATATTACTACTAATTTATAGAGGATAATAAACTGCTTTTTATAAAGAAATAGAATTTTATAAAAATTAAATAATTATGTAGGTACTAATAAATTGAGGATGAAGTGTAATTATTGTTAAACACGCAATTTGCAAAAAGATCAAACCGGACACCATATCCTGTTGACTTGGCACGATTACTCTGCTTACTTCGTAGTATACGAATACTATTGCTTAATATTATTGTTTTATTAAAACAAATTCACGAAAAAAATGAATTAAATAAATATAGTGTGTATTATACAGTGTGTTTGGAAAAATGTTAAATAAATTAAAACATCCAACGTTAGATTGGCTAAACAACTAATACAGGGTGTCCCATAACTAACCGACAACGCTTAACTGGTGATAGTAGACCTGAAAATAAGTTGATTTGGCAATATTTATATGTACATATATCCAAAAATGCACCCCTAAGATGTTTCTGAAGTTGATTTTTCAAAAAATGTTTTTATTTATTGTACAAAAAATTTACTATCGAAATTTTGTATGCATGAATTTTTATAAAAACGCTCATTTGGTAAGGTAAAAAACTTTAATAATCCTCGAATACCGGAAATAGTCTTATATGGTACCAAAGGACATAAAACACTTAATAGTTATTTATGTGACAAGTGCGTAAAATAATGTATTAGGCATGAGTTCGAATTTTTCGCGCTGAGCCGACTAAATTTTTTCTACTTTACCAAAAACTTTATAAATCAATGAAATAATTATTAATTATTCTAAACTCTAAACGTCAATAAATCACAGAAGTATATGGATTATGTAGAGGACGAACCCATATTTATTTATCTTAGGTTGGCAGCAATTTGATATGTAACCAGAAAAAGGCATGTAAAGTGTTATATTCCTTACTATCTATAATTTTTTTGGTTACATATTTCAGATAGAAAAAAAACTTAAATTACAAAATTCCATGTTTTATGGATGCGCATAACCAGAGCGCAGGTTATTTCATATTTTTTTTAAGTACAACATCCAGTATATTTTTTGATATTTGCATTACCACTAAGTTAAAGAGTATAACGATATTTTTTTAATTTCAGAGTGCCCTTAATTTTTTATCGGATTTCTTTTTATAAAATTTATCAGTTTTAAACATATTTTTAGAAATATACATTGGACTTATTATGAACATTTATAAAACAATTTTTATGTGATTTTATAATATTGATTTTGATGTATCTTTTTTTTTAATTTTATAAATGATGGCAGCTACTCGATAGGGATGTATTTTATTTTATTTAATGGAACACCCTATATTTTTTACAGAATACTTTTATAAAAATCATGTTTCGCTAAAATTTTGTAAAACTGCACGTTCAAATTTTCAAAAAAAAATATCGTTCTAGTCTTTAAGTTATAATTAAACCAAATATCAAAAAATATACAGAATGTTCCATTTAAAATAAGATGGAATAGCTTGCGCTCCAACTACGAAACACTCTGTATAGACAAAAATAATTTCTGGTTATGCGCATCAATAAACCATTTCTTTAAAGCTCAAAAGTTATTATGGTGTTTGCCCCATATTAAATTCATATTAATATACGGATTAAATATGTATTTAAATTTTAAAATTAGGAAATCCAGTTGAAAAGTTGAAACTGTATCTTGTTACTATGGGCTATGGGTAGGTACGGTTTTAAACATACCTTAAACTAAATCATTATTTTTAATTTTATTAATAAAGGGCACATCCTACGAAAAAATTATAAGAAATAAAAAATGTTTCTCTTGAGAAGAATTTACTACTGTGTGGGAAAATATAAATTTATTATAGGCAACAAGTAATGTAGGAACTAAAGTTGCCTATAATATTTCTCTTAGTTGTATTTGCAAATACTTGCCTGGAATATGGAATGTAAGTATATTATAAAACAATTTTAAATTATCTAAATTGAGATAATACTGTTATTTTTTTAAATAGTTAAGAGTGTTCACATGCACTTCCAATAAAACAATTTAAATACTGAAAAATCGTAACATTGGTAAGAAAGGGGCAAAGACCAATATAAATAATTTTAATTTTCACCTCTCGAAAAACTAAAAATTGTGGTGCACATCCATTTTCGCGAAAACTTTTGAGAAATTCCATAACTTTAAAAGAAAAAAAAAAGTTAATTTGGTGTTTTCTTAAAGATTAAAAAAACGAATTTGGTGGTTTCTTAAAGATTAAAAAAAAACTTTAAATTGGTAACCATACTTAGCCTTAGAAATAGTTACCTTTTGGTCGGTAAGAAGTTAGCGCAAGAGCATAAACTCGATTCTGGAAGTTTGGGTACGGTTTCGAGACGGTCAGAACTCGTTCTTGGAACAAAGCTAATATTATGTAAAAATGGTATGATGATTAAGGATAGTATGATGTTTATGACGTCATGATAATTTAAAATCACATATACCACACAATTTATTCATATTTCTTTAATTCACAACCGCCTCGCAACCTCGCCGCAACCACAGCGCAACCCCATCGCAACCTCAGCGCAACCTCGCCGCAACCTCAGCGCAACCTCACCGCAACCCGAGCGCAACCCCATCGCAACCCCGCCGCAACCTCAGCGCAACCCGAGCGAACCTCACCGCAACCCGAGCGCAACTTCGGCGCAACCTCAGTGCAATCTCGCCGCAACCTCAGCGCAACGTCCGCGCAACCTCGCCGCTACCTCAGCGCAACCTCAGCGCAACCCCACCGCAACCTCAGTACATTCCCGCCGTAACCTCAGCGCAACCTTAGCGCAACGCCCGCGCAACCTCCTCCGCCGCCGCCATTGCGCGGGCGGCCATTGGGAGCCGACTTAGCCACACCAGAGCAGTGTCCAATCAAATGGGGCAATTCCCAGGCTGTCAGGGCGCTTAAACCCTAATAACCTTAGAAATCGGCAAATGTATTAGCCTTAGAAGAAGTTACCCTTTGGTCGGTAAGAAGTAGGCGCAAGCGAATAAACTCGATTCTAGAAGTTTAGTTACGATTTCGAGACGGTCAAAACTCGTTGTTGGAACAAAGCTAATATTATGTAAAAATGGTATGATGTTTGATGATTAAGTAACTACCCTCCCCAAGAATTTTTCGTTTACCCCCCTAAGAATTTCTTGTACGCTTATTTATTTTTATTCTTAAAAGTTACCAATATTTCATTATTTTTTTTTAAATTAACACCCCCCCCCCCTTAAGACAGTTGACTGGAAACGCCCCTGTTTCGACTACCTGTAGGGTGTAGGGATGGACTGCTTCATCAGACCGGCCCGGGAAATAAAGTCGACACCGGCCTCATGTTTTACAATTTTTTTCGTATTTTATTTAAATCAATAATTGCTATATAGATAATACACTTGAAAAAATCGAGAGACAGTTTTTCCCATGTAAGATTTCGTTCGATGACGTTATAGGCGACGAGCAGCGCCCCCTGTGCCAGTAATTTGCAAAAAATACAGGGAACGTCAAGTTTATAATTTAAAATTTAAAATTTATCATCTACAAAAATTTTTAAAGGGAATTAGAATTTGTATCGAGGATACAGTGGGTTAAGAAAGCACTCCTGTGACGGTATATCTCCTTTCCTTATTGGTTTTTCTAGATTTTTTTTTAGATTTGGGCCTTTTCAAATTCATTTTGATTAAGAAAGTAAGACCAATTTTTTTCATTACCTTCATTAAGGTCATTAGTTAGTTATTATTCTGTTGGAGGAGAGTAAGTCCATTCAGTTTCATGATATTTTAATGCGTTTTATAGTTGTTGAGAACCTTTCAATCTTTTTTGTACCCAAGAGGGTGGTTTTAGACATAGGTCCACTTTAACCAAGTTTCTTCGTAACATTCAGGATCATGTAAGTTTTATTGTTTAGTTACTAGAATTATATTTAACTATGTAACCTTCTAGCGTTTTAGGAAATGCATAACATTATATATTATAACACCTAAACTATTCGTTTGGCTTTCCCTTTTATTTACTATGATTAATTAAGTGTCGGGTACTCATTCAACGCAAAATTTAATTCTTTCGTTTGGAAGAACCGTTTTCGAAATTTTAGCGAAAAACTGAAAAAAAGTCCGAAAATTTTGTAGTTTCCATGATGCGCTGGAGTAAGCTTGCGCGAGGGACCGTGCAAAACTAGGATACTTTACTTTAAGAGCAATTTCCTAAACGGAAAATATAGTGGTTTAGTTCTGTAGTCATAAAAGCTAGTACGAACAACATTTTTGTATAATTTTTTTTGTAGATGATTTAGAAGTCATTTCTTTAATTCTTGCCAGAAGGAAAAAAAATGGAGAATGTACAAAAAAAATATAATGATCTAAAAGTACCTTAACTTTGGACCCCTGTACTTAATTTTGTGCTAGGTTGCAGAAGGTAACTCTCTGGCAGGATATAGCCTAATCAATTTAGATTATAAATCTGAAAAAAAATTGAAAATCTAACGAGGGAAACTTGAGTTATGACTGCAGAACTTATGCTCGATTTCATGATTTTTCACAATTTTTCCTCCCAAACTCCCAAACAATAATTATCAGTTATTTGGTCATAATTTGCAAAGTAGGTCCAGAAAAGTGGGATGGATTTTCTATTCCTTTTTATTTTGTCCAACGAAAAAATAATCGCGGGTGTCTAGGAAGATGCTCTTAACGGCAAATAAAGCGATGAAAACTATATACCTAATTGGCCTTGGTACAGAGTTTTATAGGTTTATTTCTACATTTCGACGATGTTTAGTTAACACTTAACACGGGTAAGATAAATCTAGTTTCTGAGTCTGAGGTCTGGGGGTTCATAAAAAACAACAATGTCCAATTTTTCAATAATATGATTACCTCAGTCAATGATACTGATACTGGGATTTTAAATTTTAATATTTTCTCATTTATAAAGTTTATAAGAAAATTCTGGTAGAATAAAGCAGTAAAATGTTTACATTTTAACAAGATAATAAATAAATACTTATAAATTTTTTAATCTGCTTTTCAATATGTCAAGAATAATTTTTGGAAATGAATAAAAGAACGAATTTTAGAAGGACTTTGAGTGGGCAAACATATGTTTGCTAAGCTATTACTTTTTATTAGGGTATGCTACATCTCGCGCCCATTTCTACTTCTCTCTTGTTCTTTTCTGCTATTCTTTATGGATCTTTAGGGCTTTTGTAGTAATACATTTGCGTAAATAAATAATAATTAGGGAGAGACCTCTTCCTTTTAAGACTTATCACAATATTGAACCACGTACCGCACATAAACGTTTTGAATCGTTTATTGCGGCTTTATTTCACTATTATTATTGCTTACTGTGTTTTTATTATTTATTAACTGCATAATCTCCTTGAAAAACACTTAAATATTTTATCTTCAGCAATAAATGCTTTACATAGGCGATTGAGTTGTAACTATAGCACTTTTTATCTAAGAACATACCATTATAGCAAATTTGTTGTAATATTTTTGTTTATATTAAATAGTATATTATTATACCCGTGAGAGAATAGTCATTATTCACGAATTTCGACACGAGCCGGCAGGCCAGTGTCGTAAGAGATCTGAGTGAATAATGCCTTTTTTGACGCGAGTAGAATGCTATAGTTTTTCCACGACTTTTTTATATTTTGCGCAATATTATGCAAATTTTTTTAGGTAATTTTTTGTATTTTTGAAATTTCTTGATTTCTTTCATGTAAATTTTATTACAGAACCACAGGGTTGAAATTACCCAGAATCCATTGCTCATTACTCGTTACCCAATGGGATGGCAATACTGCCGAGCATGTTGAATAATGTCAAAAATTTAGTAATGAATTTCATTACTTCAAAAATCAAAAAATTCAAATGTAATTTATTCAATAATCGTGGAAAAAATAATTTTGACATTAATTGAATTTTACATTAAAAAACATTTTTCATTTTTAAAACAACAAATTTATTATTTATAATTAATCAAAGAAGTTCGTTGTTAGAATTTGTCATTTAAAAATAAATATACTATTTACTATTGCGTTTTATGCCATGAAAAATATGGTTAAAAATTTTTTAATAGGGTAAAGTCCTAAGATATGGAGTCAATGTGGGATTTAACCTGTTTTTATATATCAAACCACCCAAATATGTATAGAGCTTTAAAAAAATAAAAATATTATATAAAAGTAGAAACTCTGCTTAAGACTTTTATAGGACACTTTTGTTAATATTTCATATCCAAAATTACCAAAAAAAATGGTTAAAAATTCATAAAATATGGTCTAATTTAATTATTTTGAAAAAATCGTTCCATAGAAGTCTATCTATAGTTTGAAAAAATGTAAGGTTTGTTTCATAAATTTTATACTTACTATATTTAACTTCAAATGTATTCTAACCACCTGTATGAATGGGCAAGTGCGCTGTACAATCACGCGCAAATATATCGAGAACACAATATAAATTCTGACTCAATAATAAGCGTTCGCATACACGAGCTTACACGAGATTTGAAAGAAATTAAATCCCTTAAGATGTGGAGGGGGTCATGTTAAATTTCGTATGATCACGTGTTTGCAAACGCTTGCTAATGGGTCAGAATATTCCTTTTATGTCCTCGATATCTTTGCGCGTGATTGTACAAAACTTGTGGGGTCGTGGAGCTATGGGGAATGTATGTAAAAACATTATTTACCTTAAATATTTATTACGTAAGTCTAACATACATTTTACAGTCAAAAAAAATACTTAAAGAAAACTTAATTAGACCAGTCCACACAAATTATTTTAAGTACGCATTATTAAAATCAGAGCAAGTGCAACTTGCCAAAAGAAAAAATATAACTTGTTTCTTTAAATCTTTTTCCTCGAAGGATTAGCCACTTACACTTCTTGACTTGGAGAATTGGTGGACATCTTCTTAGTTGCTGGAATTTCGTGTATCATTCGGACCTGGAGCTGGTGGTCTTCTTCTTTCCTGCTGATTAAGTCTTCAAATCAGACTGATTTTTTATTTCCAAAGGGGGATCATTTTATATCCAAACGTTTGGCTCTTATTCCCGGGTGAACTATGAGACACCTAAATTTTCATCAAAGGTGTTTTATTTGGAATTAATGGTTGACAGATGATTTTATGTATAGATTTCTATACATAGTTTTGCTAGAAAAACTTTTGAGAATGTTTCCAATAAATTTTATTATTAATGGTCCAACTACTTCCACCCCAACATGTTGATACGGGACCCCATAATTCTAGTCTTCAAATACAAGTTGTTCCATCACAAAATTTGCAAAAGGATGAACATTTCACACCACTTTTGACAAAAAATCATCTGCAGAATAGGTCCAAGAGCAGGTTCCAAAATGGTTTTCCATAGCTTCAAGTCACCTTGCTTTCCAATCCATCCCCGCCATTGGGGGTCCAATTTATTACCAAGTCACAGTTCAACCTGGTAGTAGGTTCGGTATGAGTGCTATGTTGTACTTGCAGAAATCCGTGGAAAGTGCTACTGTTTTTTCAACCAGTTTTGGTATCATCATTTATCGTACTTGATCACGTGTTTGTTCATTGCTTTTTGAACCATACAAAAAAGAAAAATAGATTCTCCTGCGGCTTCACTATCATCATGTAGGGCATCAGGATTGTTGAGACAGGCTCTCTCAAAGCAATTTAAGTTTCAATTAACTTCAAGTCCTGTTCTTTTTTCTTTGACGTATAGGGCACACGTAGAGTCATATCAACTGAATTTGTGCCAAGCAGAATGTCTTCACATCCTTATGCTGTGTCTGGGGAGTGAAGGAGGAGAATACGTTTTGCCTGGTTCGTCCTATTTTGGGTTTGGGTAGATATTATCTAAATTAGAATATCGATATTTTTGGCAATAATACCTATTAGCAACTAAACAGATTTTTCAAGAGCAGTTTGTTCAATTCGAATATCCGCATCTTCACAAGACTGTTTGACCTCAAAACCATTGCTTTGAAGCTTCATACTGATAATAGCACTATTTATCGATTTTTATGTGCACCCCAAATTTGTCACTTTTTGGTTTATAATAGTAAAAAATACTTCACGAATGGGCAAATTATTTACCCAAAATCTCTATTTTATCTGTACTGTATGAAGGCAGCTCAACCCCGTCTAGACTTTTGTGTTAAGTATTGCATAGATACAAAACTACATTTTTAATTTTCAATAATTGATTGGGTTAGAGCCAAGTGCTTAGGAAATCTATTACTTTTGTTGAAACTGATGTGTCCACAAATTTAAATTGGTTTATTTGAAGTAGCAAAAAGAAGTAGAAAGAAGTTGTTTATGTTAATAAATATTTTTACAACTAATAAACTAATGGAGATCCTGCCGTTCCCAACAGTTATCTTAGTGTCTAGAAAAGACTTATTTGCGGATCGACCATTAAGAAAATTGTGCACTCCTTCAAAGAATCAATTTATAATGTGGATAAAGCGTACTGAAATATCTTTCACTGTGATTAAAAGTTTACTATCAAGTTTTCCAATCGAAAGGAGTATAAATGTAACAAATTTCTTTATTTAAAACTTTATAATTATTACGCGAAGGGAAAAATATTAAAAAATACAACATAAAAGAAAAACAGATCAACCAGATGTTACCCCCCTTAAGATCGTTTCGTTGTGCGGAATTTTATGTATCATCGCGGGAATAGCAGTTTTATGCTCTGGTCGTCTTGAATTTAAGATAATTCCGTGAATTAGATACCTATTGCTGTAGAAAATTGCTATTGCATAATCGAAAGCTAACGATTTTACAGCACATTAACCATCTATAAAACTTGCCGATTTCTTTCCTTTAATTAAATTGAAAAAACACTTGGGTTGTTTCAAGGAGGGAAACAATTCAGTTTTGCAATATTAAAAAGGGTCGTTATGTTTTTCTCTAAAATAGCATACTCGAAGAGGTTGAATTATACATGGGCGCAGAGCCGGGCAATTCCAAGATAGGTTTTAAAATTTAAGACATCCTACTAACTGTGCGAGATCCTTTTTCACCCTGCAAAGAAGTGTCACGTCGGTTTCTTGAAAGTTTGGCGCGATGGCCTTTGACTCGCAGCAGCTCTGCTTCTCTTATATCTAAGTGTGCGGTGTCCCCAGGGTGCCTAGATGGACGTCTGATCACGAAGTCCAGTACGAGTGCTCTCCTCTACACCAAGTAAGAAATGCAATATTAATCAGACTGGAGCGGGGACGAGAACACTGCATTAAGGTAATGGACGTTTCCTTCTCTTTTTTTCACACACATACACCCTCATACTCACACCCATGAAGAACTATATTTAACTTTTCCACCAATCGCAAATACTTCATCCTCAATTTATACATTAATATTGTTATTTTTATTTTCCAACGCGTTGTTTTCAGGATGAGAAGGTTCGGTTTGTTCGTTGGACTTAATGGATTCCCCAGTTTCAGGATAAGTGCAGCCACCCACCCTTTCCAGTGGCTGCCAGCCGTCACATCACACATCCAGGATTCTCTAAAAGCCTGCAGCCCAGTCACTTGTCAGTGTTAAAACCCTAGCCTTTGAAAGAAAGTCCCCACCTACCACTCTAAGATCTCTACTCAAATCTTGTAAGTTTCTGTACGTTTTAACAGCGAATATATCAAGAAAGGCTTTTACTTTCTCCCACTAGCGCCGCCGAGTTCATGTATATTTGCATTTTAAGGCGATATTTTTATGTTTCGGCTTTACCGCCTACTAAATTTTACATCTATATACTTCAACATCTATTCGCTTTATGTTAAGTAGTTTTACATTAATTCCTGAATACTTAGGTTTCATTAAAAGAGCAAATACTTATTTTTACTGACTGGTAGTTTTCTTCTTGTATATTGATATGAGCTTTTCTAAAAAGCGAGCTTTTTTCTATAACATCATGTAATCTGCACCTTCATAATTGAAGCGTGGTATTCCTAAAGGGTCTAAGTGCCAAATTTTTTTCAAAGTCACTTTTTACTTAAAAGCATACCTACATACAATACTGCTTACTTGTTTTATATTTTTAAATTAGTATCTTTTTTCGAGAAGTTTTAATAATTGAAAACATGATTTTTTCACTCCCTACTCTAATAGGAACCTTGACAACAACCCGGAAGTGGGAACCTATGGTGGGAACCATTTTCGCATCTATAACATCCATAACTGTTGTTATTGCATTATTGGGAATTAATCATTTTGCCACTCCAACGAAGATTACCAGGTTCATTCCTTGGTTGGGACTGGTAGTTCTACCATATTGAGTTTTTTCATATTGATGAACATTTTCAAAATAGCGATGAGCTTTGATAAACGATGAATTCTGATGAGATCATCAAAGCCCTGTACCTCGTGCGGGTTCTTCGGTGACATCAAGATGTTGTTTGCAGCAACTTGGCGCTACGTCTGGTTCATGCTTGGTCCAAGTGGCAAGTGTTTGGATTAGCAACTTGACGCCACATCTGACGCGTACTTGACCCAATTGGCACAGTGGAGGACATATTTTCTCTTTTTGAGAAATTGTTTTAGATCTTCGAAGTCCTTTTAAAGAAGACGAAATTTTATGCTAATTTCCAATTTCTACTTTCAACCCCTTAACCTCAGAACGATCCCCTCCCTCAAAATCTTCAATAGGAAAGGGGGTCGAGTGATACCGTAAAATATTAAAATATAGATCCTTGAAGCACCTTTTTATTTCTTTCATCGATTTATGTAGACGTTTAAAAGACCTTTAATTCAAGACATTACTTGACCCCCTTTCATGATTTCAAGACATTTGGAGGTTGTGTTGAGGGTACAGAGTTGAATGTGGAAATTGTAGACTGTCATGAATTTCGTGCATTTTAAATAATAAATTTCCTTTTTTAAATTTGGACATTTTCACAACTTTATAGTTTCTTTAACCCCGAATGCTACTCAGGGTACACTTATATCCCATCCTATTCAAAAAGGATAACTATTCGCTCTGATAATAGCATTTCAGTGTTAAACAAAATTCTTAACAATTAAAAAAAATCCTTTAACAAATAAAATTATAGAAGGGGAAATTAAAGCAATTGAAGTAAATGTGATAGGTATTCACAATTCACATCGAAAAAAACAAAAACAAGATCAAAATTTAAATAGTATAGTGTTTTATTTGGAGTAAAAGAGGCGAGCCACAAAAAGTTCTTTTACTCTTAATAAAATATGCAATTTTTTCTTCAAATAAAATTTATAGAATAATAATATAAAAAATAATTTTAAAATTTGACATTTGACATTTAATTTACATAAGTCATGTTCGTGTATTATTATTAGGTTGCCAAAAATGCATTTCTGCTCCGACCTTCTAATCCTTGTAAATATAAAGTATACCGGATTATACCCGATTTAGTTTGGAAATGCACGAACATGACCATAGAGTCAACGAACATAAAAAATGACTTGTTAAAACCTGTCAACTGCCACATAAGGCTGTACTTTAAAGACTTTAAAGAAAAACTTTTTATCCTAAAAAATCCTAATATTACTATTGGGAATGGCGCTGTTGGCCCTTTGTGTGTGGCAAATTAATTTAATTTTCGAAGCCACAGTATTGAACCTATGGTAAATGTTTTGATTGACGAATACAGATTAAATTTTAATAAGTATTCTTTTAATTTTTATTTAAAATCAATATTTATTCAAAATTGGCAAAGTTACTAAAACAATGTTAAAATTGTAAAAAATTAATAAAAAATATTTTTTGATCTCGATATATTTTGAAAGGTAATTTTACATTTTACAAAAGGTATATGATCATTTGTATTTATTGGAATTTTTAAAATTTGATCCATTGTATCATGGAGTATGGATACAAAAAGAGAAGAAGATTGCGTATTCAAACTAATGTGCTGCCACCTGGTGACCTAGGTTCAACTTAATGGTTTACAGAGTTCTACAGTTGAAAATAATATTTCGTACCTCTTGAAACGCTGTAAACAAACGTCTTGTTTGTGTTTCAGGCTCCATGCATGATATTAGCGTAATTATTATTTTTAATTGAGACCATTAAGCTACTGATTTAAACTACTTTTTAAAATAAATTAAAGCGTCACCTTTCCGTCAGCCCCAGAACACCATAAAAATCCTGGTGGCGGACGCCATTTTGGCGATACGCAAGCTCTTATGGAAACTGGCTCTCTTATTGTATTCATACTCCATGCTAATATCTAACGGAAAAATACAAAAAAAAATTGATTTTTACTTATTTTATCTAGACAGGGTGACTTTTAAGTTGATACTTGCTTATAAATTGACCTCTCAGTGGCTAAAACCTTTGAGCGAATTGAGATTACCGAATAGTTTAATTTACTGATCACTTTTACATGTAAATAACTCCCTAGTAACACTACTGAACACTTTACTGGAATATGAATAAACCGGCCCTAAGTGTTATAGTATCAACATTTATTTTTTTATCTTTTATAATTTTTTTATGATTTTTATCAACTTAAAATACCGGGTGTTTTTTTTTTGAAAGATCAGAAAATAAAAATTTGTTAGTCACAAAAATACTTGGAACTTACCAATGTTTAATAATAAGTACAAAAAATAAGGTGTTACATTTAAAATAAGAAAGTTGATATGAAACCAGAAGTGAAATTGAAATTGTTTTAGTTCAATAAATGCGTTTTCTTATGCCATATAACAGAAAAATTTCTAATTTTTTTTAATAAATAAATTTTCTAAAAAGCGCGCAATTATGCTTTTTTAACTTGGGGTATATTTTTTCAAGAAATTCTAGAATTACCAAAAGATTTAGAGGCTTTGGAGAAAATTTGGGTCTAAATTTTTCAATAGATTAGTATTGAAACGTTCTTATTAAATAATCCATGTGTTAAATTCAGATTCGTAATTAATTGAAATATCAAATAGAGGAAATTTTGAAATTAATCGAGTATCAAAAAATTCACCACCTTAGCAAATCAAAATAATTATATAAAGAAAAGAAATATAGTCTCTAGAGTTTAGTATTAAAATTGAGTATAAAGTATAATACATCTTTAGATTTTAGCTTATACTGGTTTTACCTTATCATATCCTCTTATCTGGGAGATATTTTAAATAGTTTTGCAAATATTAAGCTGCGTTTCCACCAAAGCAACATTGAGAAACTTTTGTGTTTCTGTTGCTTGTTTCCAAAAATGTTCCACAAAGTTCCATAAAATTCCTAAATGTTTCTCGTTGTTTCCGAAACAAATGCCGACTGTTTCTTCTTGTCGACTTTTTCCATTTCGAGCGGTAAACTTCAAAAGAAAATCGGCAACAAAAGGAAACTAAAATAAGTTTCTTCTTGTCGCCGCCTCAGTGGAAACGAACTAGGAACATAAATTTGTTGCTTTTTGCTTTATTTGTTTTGTTTAGTCTCTGCACGGTGATAAGAATCGCCTTGCAAGGAATCGCAAAGTGACAAGCAATCGTTCCATTGGGGAAATAGCTGGCCTAAAATTTGTATCTTCGTTTTGAATACGTGGGGCAATCTGACACAATAGCCATTCTATATCAGAATTGGACAATCTTAAAAAATTTTGAACACTTCCATTTTTTATTTTTCCAGAGGTAATATCGTCTACTTTGAAGGTGCTAAGCAGGCGTATGCCACCATGATTTTGCCTTTCTTGAAGGGTCAGTTCTACCCAAAATTTGTGACGTCTTTTATTTTGTTTTTTTCTAGACAACACAATATAGGCACCCGCTGCCAGCGCAATTTCTTCATCTTGATCCATGTTTCTCACAACTTCACAATACACCAAATTTAGCTCGGTTAACTCGGCGACATTCGACATCGACCACCAATGGAAACACTGTGTTGCGCCTTTCTTATTTGCCTGAAACTGACGATTTAGTTGCGTTAGTGGAAACAATAAGTTTATTAATGTTTCTTAAAGTTTCTTTTTGAAGCAACAAGAAGAAACAAAACGAAACAAAAAGTTCCTCAATGTTGCTTTGGTGGAAACGCAGCTTTACATTTACTAAATGTAAATTACAGGAATTTGCATTTTTTTGGAAAATAAAAATTATAAAAAAATCACGAGTATAATTTTAAGCAAATATTGATAATGTACCAACTTCAACAATTTGCAGATCGATAAAATTTTTCCTCTTCTGACTACTTCTAAAAACTCTAAGAAATTATCTCATCCCTTATTTAAAGAACACATTTAGATGATTTTTTCCAAGTTTAAATATAGATGAGAGTGGCTGCCTTACAAATCGAAATCTTGGGTCTACCTTTCATGAAATTATTAAAATTTAACACTACACACATGTAATTTCATAATTCTTACGAAACTATATGATTTTAATTTAAATTACAAGACCTGTAATAGGGAATAATTAAAATGTAGTTTTTATATTTAAATTAAGGAAATTATTTTTTCTTCTAGACATTTTTTGTCACACGCCTCTAAGTTTTACGAGCAAAAAAGTGTTTTCAGAAAATCTAAAATTTTTGCAATATTTGAACCGAAGGTAATTTCAAAAAAAAAATTTCTAATGCTGGACAAGATGAATAGATAGATATATTTTTAATTTTTATCCTTTATCTTCCTGAATGAAAATATCAAAATTCTTAGAAATTAAATGCAAACGTAAACGATTGGTGATGTTTAAATATTAACAAAAAATAACTACTATATTAAATCTAATTAAAAGTTATGACACAATTATTTAGTAAATAGGTCTTCATAAAAGAAAATTAATTAATAAATGCGCAGTTAAAAGTTTAAAGTGAAAAGTTGGGGAGTCAAGATGAATCATAAAAATGGGCTCGAGTTGAAAATATTAATATCAATTTAAAATAAAGCTTAACAATAAAGTTGCATTATGGGTAAAAATTAAATCTTTGCGTGTAATAATGTAAAATAATAGCTCGGCTCGGGTGCTCACTTAAGAAGAGTACCTTCTAATGTAAGTTGGACTTAGTGCGTGAAAAGATGCATACATAAAGTCATCCAGTAATAAAACACAGTTTTTCACTTTTAATTAATCTAATGCCACTTTAGTCGAGCGGTCTAAACAATGTCGTCTAGTGAATCTTAATTTCGCTACTCTTGCGTAATTTATGATGGTTAATTAAATTTTAATTTGAGTTTGTTAGTCCTGCCTCTTCCTTGGAACGCTGTTGAGGAAAATAGTTTATTATTACTATCACGTTGGACAACTATATATACATATATACGTTGTATTAATATATATTATGGCCTAAGTGCAATTTCATTCGTTCCTCGTTTATTTTATGCATTCTCCACTACTTCCCATCCTAATTGCAAACATTAACACGCGCATATGCCTGCTATTAAGCAATGAAAAATAAATTAGTTTTATTTATGGTAATTCGCCAGACGCCCAATTTCTACATTTACTTGCAATTACTAACTTTACACTAATAATTTATTACCCGCAATTAATTTTTCCCTTAATGCTAACCAACACAATCTTGAAACATTTTTTTTTATACAGAAAGCTTTAACCTGTCGTTTTACTTCATGATAAAGAATTAAAAAAATTCAACTTGATTTTTTTGTTTCTAAGAGGTTTATAATCTTACATGATAAGTTTCATTAAGTTTCCTAAAAAAATCAAAATATGGAGGAAGGAATTTAAAATTTTAAGTAAAGCCATAGTGGACGCCTTCTAACTTGAATATAGAGGGTGTGTTTAATATCAAAACCAAATTTCGAGGTGAGATAATTGAGAATAGATTTAATAATTTGACTCGGTCATTTAAATAATTTCGAAAACCAATGGTAAAGTAAGTAGTGGCTGTAGTAGTATGATGAATAAAAATTGTAGATAGTTTTTCCACGTCGCCCTTCATTTTTTTCAGTAAACATTTTGAAATTTTTAAGGATATATATAATGGCTAAATGTTATTTTCTTTAATTAATACCTTTAATTTCTCGATTTTTTGCCTTATTTGCAAATTGTTTAATGAAAATTTTAGGTTTTCCTCCAATGGTCTTCAAAATGTCAAATTTTCCGCCACTATTTTAATAGTGTTGTTAAAATTTATAAGTTGCAAACTTTCGAGATACTAAATCGCCGAATTAAAATCGGTACGGTTATCTACTTTCCTTTACAAATCAAGCTCCAAACAAGTCTTGGATTAAGAAATTTAAACAAAAGAAATCATCGTCAATAAGAAACATAATAAACGTTGGAGGACTTCGGGAAGCCAAAATACATAAGGGTACAAACATAATGGACGCTAAATTCAAATTCAGAATTCCATATAAGAATGTAACTGCCTCGCTCTTATCTCTTATCATCATCATATGTATAAAGGCACTACCCATAAGTGGGAGTGAGGTAAAATCTATCAGTGAAGAAAACAGATATTAAAATTAACATGTGTCCCAAAATCAGATAACTCCAAAATTGCTCTTATTACCAATTTCTTTATCCAGAAAAAATCGTCGTTTTTTAAAATTGTCGTACATTCTGTATGAACTCTTACGCTGGACACTTTCTTGACTTTCTGCTGACTCCCAATTTCTTTATCCAAATCCAAGGTTTGGTGAACTTTGGTACAAATGACCACTTCAATGTAACTAAATTTCCAAAAAGTGAAATTTTATTTTCTCTTTTATTTATGATCTCGTTGGCAATCGTTTTGAAAAAAATCTAAAAACAAAATCGGAAAACATTCCAGATTCCAGGACATCCTATATTTACAGCTTATTAATTTCACCCTTTCCCTTTAGGTAAACATACAAAAAATACATTTCCGAGTTGCGCACATGAGGCATAAGTGCGTCAGTAGCTTATATTTCATGTTTAGTTTAATCAATTGCGATATTAGGGGATGTCTGTACATTCTAAATTGGATGACAAATACTAAGGTTGTACAATTCTTCTTGTTCCTCCTGCGAAATTATTAGCCCGAAGAAATCGTCATATTCTTTTCCAGAATTTCTAACACTCAACCCATCTTCATCTCACTTTCCAAGGAGCTGTATATCTTTTTTTGTTCTCTTTGTCTTCTTAAATTATCTGGATTATCAAATTTCTTACCCCATGTGCATTTTTCGTAGACTATAGGTTCATACCATGACCTATTTTTTAAAACGTCTGTAATAAAAGAAAAAATTACTAATGAAACGTAAGTCTGGGGCAAGATAAAAACCGTATGCGTCCCTAAAAAATGATAAAAATAAATAGAGCAAAATTAGGGCTATGTAACTTTAAGAAATTTGTTTTTAAAATTTGGTAATAATCAAAAATTTAAAAAATGCAATAGAACAATATAGGAAAAATGTAATCTAATCAACAATTCTCTAAAATTTGGTAAAAAGAGCTTAGGTTAAAATCAACTATTTTTGGAAATTGAACGTTAAAGTTAAAAATTGTGCCATAAAGTAAGTAATTAAACATTAAATCACAAAAAATTAATAATCCTGAATTAAGTCACTTACTAAACTTCAGAGAATTAATTTTGAAATAAAAATAACAGTTTTTATAGACCTTCAGCTCACCGTAGGAAATTTGGTGCTGATCGTACCCAGTATGCCCTTTAGGGTATTCCACATTCGGCTGTTCAATTATCCGTAGATTTTAAAAATTGATTACAGTCATTTTCGTAGATAATTGACCCGAGGGCCGATATATGCCCTTATAGCAAGCGCTGAACGTATGCTAATGATTTTGCGATGAATTATCAATCAACTGATCAATTTGAAACGCAGTTTAGTAATTACAGCCGTAATGAGATTAAAATATCAAATGTGGAAAAATATTAGAGGGGGGTGTATTTCATAGTTTCTTTATGCTACCTTACTAAATATGCCAATTTTACATTGAACAGATAGGAGGCATTATTTAAAATATCAGGAATTTCATAGATTATACTGTTGCACCAATTTTAATATAAAAACCCAGAATCCACTTCTGAAGTTTTTTGCATTATTTAAAAACGGTTGCTTTTGTCATTTTATTTAAAATATTTATTGAGGTAGCAGACTAAGGTGATGATGTAAAAAATGCGGTCTATGAACCCAAAATACACATATTTCTGAGCAAAAATAATGATTTATTTTGTCTTCCGATATTTTCCTTATATAGTACCTACCCCAAAAATTTCATAAAAATACATTGACCAATAAAATCCAAATTGGAGAAAATTATTTTATAACAAGACAGTAAATTGATAAAATTAACCATTAACCACTAACCACTAGCCTTATCTTGGATTTGGCAAAATTTTTAATTTTTTTTATTATTTTTATGTTAATGTTAACTGCACTCCTTAAAAAAATGCGACCTGCGGAAGTAATTTTCAGAGAAATATCATTTTGTCGTAAATTTATCACTAATTTTTTCAGTTATTTCAGTAATATTTTATCAAAATCCAATAAGCACACCAGGTCTTCGCACGTGCCCCATACGTCATCTTAAATAGTTTAAATACACCAACAATTATTGAGAGAAAAATAAAAAAGGGGGGGTCTCTCTTTTTTAGTTTTTGAGCTAGCTTTTTGAATTTTACGTCATCGATTTTTGTTAAAATAATAATAATATCCTCTTTCAATTGGTAACAACAATAATACAGAAGAATTTGATAAAATGGTGAAAAAAACGTCCTTTTACGCACTTCCCATCCTTAACCATAAAAATTTGCCCGCCCGCCTCTTAGTGTCACAAAAAATAAAAATGAAAAAAAATACCATCCCACACACCTAAATTTATTTCCGCTGACGCGGCGAAAAGTGGCATGGCACATAGCTCAATTTTTGAATGCTCAATTAGTAAAAATGCCTTGATAGGTCGGTTTTTTACTCTCATAATGGCAGTCATAATTCTTTTACCAACTTTTTGAGTCGTAACCTACCTAAAAAATACTTATTTAAAATTATAAAAATGGTGAAAATAGACACAAAATCTCACGTCAAAAAATTAAAGTTAGACTAATCTGTATCGACTGTAAATGCCCAAAATCTATGGTGACTAGTTTCTGTTTATCGTGAAAGATGATTTAAAATTGTAGATTTTCCAAACATTTTCTCTGAAAATTTTTAAAACGACTATATAAAGAATTTGTCTGACGACTCAATTTTTGCGATCTGGATGTTCTATAAATTAGGATTTTTGGGGTTTCTAATGGTTCTTATTAATATACTTTTTTCTATTAGTGGCTCCCGGACTATTAGGGATGCACTATTTTTCGACGAGAAGTTAGCTATAAAAGTTCCATTTTATGTGTTCTTTATAAGAAGAAAAAGCATTATAACTTCTTTATTTTGCGTTGTATAGTAAAACTCATTAAAGCTCAAAAAAATATCTGCATTACAGTACTACCATAGTACTACTGCCAATTCTTGCCTCACAATAATAAATTCGCAATTAATCAGATCATTACGTTAAAATATCAAAAACACTTTAATTGGTGTAAGTTCTATTTAAATAAACTTACAACTAAAATAAAAAAGATCAATAGAATCTGGTATAAAATCCCTACATTTCCATTTATAAAACAATAATTATTGCATTATACACTCTAACTTTTGAGAAAATCATAGCAGAAAAGAACTAAAACTACTTTTGGAATTTGTATTAGATATTTTAAACATTGATTGATAACACAATGCTAACCACTAATTTTTGACTTATTAATTAACCAAAAATACTAATTTTTGAGTAATTTTTGCTTATTATGGCTACCAAAAACCGGCCTTAAGAAAGTTACCGGGTTCATTTGATAGAAAATTTAATAAGCTTTACAACGGTATATCAGACAATGCAGCCTCATCACGATAATTGTTTAATTGAACTTTTAATTAAATTCGCCGCGAAAACTAATTAATGCATTATGCGCTTTAACGTTTGAGAGAATCATAGCAGAAAAACACTAAAACCACTTTTGGAATCTGTATTAGATATTGAAAATATGTATAACACAATGCTAATTATAAGTTCAAATAAACAATTATCGTGATCAGGCTGCATTGTGTGAACCCGTGGAAAGCTTATTAAGAGCAATTTCCTAAACGGAAAATATAGTGGTTTAGTTTTGTAGTCAAATACGCTAGTGCGAAAAATATTTTGGTATATTTTTTTTGTAGATGATTTAGAAGTCATTTCAATAATTCCTAGTAGAAGGAAAAAAAATGAAGAATGTACAAAAAAAATTCAATAACTAAAAGTAACGTTGGACACCTCTAATTAATTGTGTGCTAGGTTGCAGAAGGTGACTATCCGCTAGGATGTAATCTAATCAATTTAAATTATAAATCTGAAAAAAAAATTAAAATCTAACGAGGGAAACTTGAGATTTGACTATAGAACTAATGCTCGATTTCAAGATTTTTCACAATTTTCCTCTTATCAGTGATTCGCTGATAATTTGCAAAGAAGCTACAGAAAAGAAGGATGGGTTTTCTATTCCCTGTTATTATCTCCGACGGTAAATTTATCTCGAACGTCTAAGAAGATGCTCTTTTTTATGGCCGGTTTTTGGTAGCTACAAGAACCAAAAATTACTCAAAAATTAGTGTTTTTTGGTAAAATATTAATATATATATATATATAATTAATATGCAAGGTGTCCCATTTTAATTAATACAGCTGAATATCTTGAAAACGAAGCGATTTCCTTAAAAATGTTTCAGACAAAAATTGTAGCGACTCGAGGGGGACATTAATTAGTGCCATGGGTTTTTAATTGTTATGAGGTTTTATGGGGGTTTTATGGGAAAACATTTTTTTTTCAAATGGGAAGCCCCATTTTTATTGTAGATTCGTAATTTATGGAAAATAATAAGAAAGTTTTTGTTGAAACTTTTTTTTCTAATATTTCAATTTTTCGCTATATTCACCAAAATGAACACAAATTTTGGGATTTTCGATACAGTTTTATTAAAAAACTAAAGGTCTATAAGAAAACTCGCAGGAGTCAAAAACTGCTTAAATTTAGGCAAGGATTAATAAAAAATATTATTTTACTTTATTAAAAAAAAAAAATTTAAAAAAGTTTATTTTATTTTTATTATTTTTTAAGAAAAATATTGTTTTTTTTTACTTATAAAATTTAAAATAAAGTCAAAGGTAATTAATTAATACACTTAAAGATATTTGGATCTGTTCTTAAATTACGAGAGCTGGTCTAAATAAGATGTTCGAATATTCCTCCATTTTGTTCAATACACATGTTTACTCGTGTGCGAAAAGCCAATGACACATTTCTCAACATTTCAGGAGTGATACTTCGAAAAGCGTCCGTAATTCGTATCATAATATCCTCTAGTTGTAGTTTTTCGTTCGTAAACCTAATCTTTTATGTAACCCCATAAAAAATAATCCATTTTTGTAAGATCTGGAGATCTTGCTGGCCATTCGTGTACTTCACTACCAATTCCAATCCACATATTAGGGAATTGGTTATGTAAAAACGTTTTAACAATTCTGGCAGTGTGGGGTCTAGTTCCGTCCTGTTGAAACTACATTCGCTGTCTTAAATCTAGAGGTACATATTCTAAAAGAGTAGGCATTTCGTTTTGAATTATATTCAAATAAACATGTTGGTTAAGATTTTCTTCATAAAAAAATGGTCCCACAAGATAGTCATTCACTATTCCAGCCCAAACGTTTATAGACCAACGCCACTGTAATCTATGATCTCTTTGCCAATGTGGATTATTTTCAGAATAATAATGAACATTATGAAGATTTACTCCACCCATGTTGTCAAATTTTGCTTAATCAGTAAAAAGTACGCGATTAAAAAAAAGGGGATCTCTTCTAACTGGATTCGTAGCCCATATGAAAAATTAAGTCGGCGGATGTAGTCATCTTCTCTGTGATTTATGGTGTTTTAAAATTCTGTTGGCAGAAGATTTTGGAAGTCCATGAAAACTCTGAATTTTTCTTGTAGATGTATGTGGATCTTCATTTACGGAAGCTAATGCTATCAATGAGGGGAGCATCTTAAGACCAGTTTTACTACGTTTTCCGCTCTTTTCACGAGTCTCCTAATATTTGTATGATTTGGATGACGCAATTGTGGAAACCTTTCAGCATAAAGACGTGCTGCGTGCCGATAGTTATCATGGCATTCGCCCAAAACTTTTATAATATTTACGATTTCTCTAGGTGAATAATCAGACATTTTATGAGAGACTGATTTTAAATAATCACAGTGGCTTCAATAACAATGAGCTTCTACAAAAAACTAATCTGTCACATTATAACAATTATGTGCGAAACACAAAGTAGGCTGAAAATGAAATTCCTTTATTTTTAGAAGCCTTCTTCCTTAATTGAAAAATATTATTTAACATATTAAATTGCAAATAAAATTGAAAAACCGTTTTGACACCTATTGTTTCTAACCTTTGACTTAATTTTAAATTTTATAAGTAAAAAAAAATTAATATTTTTCTTAAAAAATAATAAAAATAAAATAAACTTTTTTTTTAAATTTATTTTTTTTTAATAAAATAAAATAATATTTTTTATTAATCCTTGCTTTAATTTTGTCTTTTACGATTTTTCTTATAAAGCTTTAGTTTTCTAGTAAAACTGTATCGAAAATCCCAAAATTTATGTTCATTTTGGTGAATATAGCGAAATATTGAAATTTAAAACCCTGTATATTCCAAAAGTGGTTTTAGTTATTTCTGGTATGATTCTCTCAAAAGTTAAATACATTAATTAGAATTTGTGGTGAATTTTATGGAAAATTAAAATAAACAATTATCCTGATGAGGCTTGCATTGTGTGATATTCCATTGGGAAGCATATTAAATTTCCTATCAAATGAACCCGATAACTTTTGTAAGGCCGGTTTTTGGTAGCCATATTAAGTAAAAATTATCAATCACCCAGTAAACCAATTTGTAACTTATATATAAAATACACATAGATAGCTGGTAAATTCTCCTATGTAGCTAATTTAACGTAAAATATATGTATATTTTACATATATAATATTATATTATTTTCTCTATGTAAGTAATAAGTAAAATTTATAATGTGTTATTTATATAGAATTATTTACATATACAATTCATAAGTTCGTATACTGTATATTTTATATATAAATAATTATTTATTATTAATGTAAAATATCGCCTGTGTTATTTACATTAGACATTTAATTTAAAATATACCTACATAAATTATTTACTTATATTCTTTATGCAAATAATTCATACATAAAATATAAAATAAAATAACTTATTAGAAAAATGTATGGAAGTTGGGTTAGAATTTATTTATTTTGTTATAAATAATTTTAACTACCTAATTTTTATATTTAATGTCTTTATTTTGAATATTTTTTCTTAATTTTTTCTGCAAAATTGCGCTTACCAAAGAAATCCAACATTCAACACCGACATTATTAGAAAAAAGTTGAGTTATAATTTATAATTTATTTATTTTGTTAAAAATAATTTTAACTACTTAATTTTTATATATAATTGAACTTCTTTTAACTTCACTAATTTATTTTTATTTGTATTAAAACAAATATAATATTTATTTAATGTGGAATTGCTTTAAAACAATGTTTTTGTGTCTTCATTTCATGAAGCCTCGATGGTCGAACGGTTAGGTGGCTTGATTCGACAATTTGCGATCGCAACGGCGTGGGTTCGAATCCCGCAAATCCCACTTTAAGTTTAACATGGTTTAAGTTAAGATAATATTAATTTATTATACTTGTGATTACTTACTAGAAATGGCCTGGTTGCTGCTAATTACTACATTGTACCGTCCAAGCAAAAAAATGATATTTTTTGTTTTTATTTACTTATATCTGATATATATTTTGTATATAAAAATTTACATAATTTACACATAATAACCTATCCCCAAATATGGCTGACATCCTTACATGATTTATCCCTAATTTCTCTCTAGATTTTACATAAGTTTTCTTACATGTTATATATATTTTACATATACAGTGTGGAACTCGATTCATGAGACGACCTTAAAGAGTTTAATTTTGCGCATACGCCTCTTTCGTAATAATTATAATTTATTGTCGCGCCCAAGTTGCTTGATATTCGCAATCCACCAATCCAGCCGCATTGCCATCACAATTGAATTGAATCAAATGCAAATTCGTATGCAAATGAATTGTTGCTTACGCGACACCTGATTGGCGGCTGAGCGCTAAGATTTGATAATAGCAGGGGCCAGCGCATGAGTAACTCATCGTCTCATCCGATGTTCCAGCAATGTATTTAAACCTGGCGAAGAGCCAAGATACGTGCTCCCAGTTTTCCTCTCAAAACAACCGTCCATCGGTCCTTTTCAGGACCACCAAAACAAACAAAAAAGAAAGCCTTGTCTTGTGAATGCTTTTTGTTTTCAAAAAAGGAATGCACATTACTTAAAAATAAAAATTTTTGGCACTTTAAGACTTTTATACTTACAAAAATTGCTAAATGCTAGGCATGTGATGGCGTTGTGATAGTGTGCTGGGTTGTCACTCGTAAGGTCCCAGGTTCAAACCCCGCGACAACTACATAATTTTGCACATTTTTCTTCATTTTTGTTTTGTTTTATTAATGAATTTAATTTAAAAAAATGATTTTGATTCGGGTTAGGTTAGGGTTAGATGAAGGTAAGTTAGAAAACTATTTAAAAAAGTTTTTCAAATGAATAAATGAAATTGCCGGCAACGATTCAAAGTGCTAACGCGCAAGCGCCAACTGGTGCCGGCAACGATTCGTAAAAATAAAGGTTGCCGGTGCCGGCAACAAATTTTGTGGATTTTCTTTAAATACTACGTTGCTGTGAACTTGATGACACCGAAATAAATTGACGGTTTTCCAGATTTTTTTTAAAAGTGTTATTAAACTGCAAATAAATTAAAAGTTGTACGGGTGTTGTAATAATTATCCCTCTTTATAAAGCAACTTGTTTTTTTTAAATCGGCCGAAAGAAACGGTTGTTTTGAGAGGAAAACTGGGAGCACGTATCTTGGCTCTTCGCCAGGTTTAAATACATTGCTGGAACATCAGATGAGACGATGAGTTACTCATGCGCTGGCCCCTGCTATTATCAAATCTTAGCGCTCAGCCGCCAATCAGGTGTCGCGTAAGCAACAATGCATTTGCATACGAATTTGCATTTGATTCAATTCAATTGTGATGGCAATGCGGCTGGATTGGTGGATTGCGAATATCAAGCAACTTGGGCGGGACAATAAATTATAATTATTACGAAAGAGGCGTATACGCAAAATTAAACTCTTTAAGGTCGTCTCATGAATCGAGTTCCACACTGTATAATACCTCTTTTGGTTTACTGGGCAATGTTTAAAATAATTAATACAAATTCCAAAAGTGGTTTGAGTTCTTTTCTGCTATGATTTTCTCAAAAGTTAGGGTTTTATAGGTCATCATTGGTGGCTTTTAGAATCAAAAATTACTCAGAAATTACTATTTTTGGCTAATTAATAAGTTAATAATTAGTGGATGGCATTATTTTATAAATGAAAATGTAGGGAATTTAATGCAGATTCTAGAGATTT
Source organism: Stenus bimaculatus (assembly GCA_963971135.1). NCBI lineage: Eukaryota > Metazoa > Arthropoda > Insecta > Coleoptera > Staphylinidae > Stenus > Stenus bimaculatus. Next base: position 68,725,830 of record OZ020180.1, on the reverse strand, counting down.
ATTTAGTTGTAAGTTCAGAGACGAATTTGCAATTTTGTCACCTATAGTCTATGAATTTTGCTGCCGCCGCGCCGGAACCTAATACAGGTGTCCCACTAGCGTTTGTTTTTAAATTGTAGATTGTCATTATTTAGAATAAAAAAAATCGTAGGAATTAGTATGGTTTTTCGACTCTTTGATCCATAAAAACTTATATTTATACAGGATATCCGGAAATTTTCGTCGCTAGCAAAACACAACGTGTCGTTCACGCTGCTAGTTTGTTGCATGTTGCTAAGCAAAGTATTCTGATTGGTGTTTCGGTCGTCCGCGAGGGATCATTTTAGTTCGTTTTTTGGATAACTGGTGCATCCTAGCGAGTTAGAATAAAAGGATGTTTTTTGTCTAAAATAAAGTAAAGAGAATAAAGCTTTGATATTTAACCCTTGCAAAGTTTAGACAATGTTTATCTTCAACCCTATTCAAAATTACTCTTTAGAGGCTACCAAAAAATCTCAAAAAATGATAATAATAGATCTAAAGATTATAAAGATCTGCACCAAATTTGAAAAGTGTATTGTAAACCGTTTGGAAATAGTAGCGTAAAAACATACTTTTTGTCAGCATCTTCAAAGAGCTGTAACTCTCTTATAAAGAAAGTTTTACTAAGATGATTTTTTGTCGTTCTACTTATTTTCACCTCTAGTATCACCTCTTCAAAGATGAACGGGTGAACCGTAAACACCTTGTATATGAAAAATATTTTCGAAATTGCATAAAACTATCATATGAACATATTACCTAAGAGATGTTTCTTGGAGCTTTCCAGTGGTATAATTAGTTTTGTTACACAATGTAAAATAAACAAGTTGTAATGCTTTTTCCTCTTATAAAGAAAAAAAAATGTATTAAACTGTACCATTACAAACCCCCAAAATCTTAATTTGTAGAACAGCTAGATCGGAAAAATTGATTCGCCAGACAATTTCGCTGGCTAGCGGTTTTAAAATTTTCCGAAGAAAGTGCTTGGAAAATCCACAATCCCAAATCATTTAGCATCATCTGGCATTTACTTATACTTAAACCGTCATACATTTTGAGCGGATACAGTCGTTACAGATTAGTATAAAGTTCGTATTTTGACGTTGTGTGATTTTGCCGCTTTTTGACCATTTTTATAATTATTTTGGACCGTCTGGCTACATGATAATTTCATAGATTTTCGTCTATAATATGTGGTAATGTGATCGCCATACAATTTAGATGGCTAAAAAACTGTCCGTTTTAGACCGAAATATCGATGATTTTGTATAATATGTCACTTCCACACTCGAATTGCTCTAGAGTCATTTGTACCCAGCCATAATGTTTGGCGACTATTTCTCGTTGGTTTTCTCTTCGTTTAAGAAATTTTAACTAAATGCCAGATGGTGCAAGATGATTTAAAATTGTAGATTTTTCAAACAATTTCTTTGGAAGATTTTGTAACCACCAGCCAGCGAATTTATCTGGCGAATCAATTATTCCGATGTTTAATACAGTTTTTTCTCTTAGTGGATCCCAGATTAAAGTACATGTAAAAAACTGTGGCTGGAAATTTTATGGGTAAATATCTTCCTGATAAATGGCAATATTTTTCTACAAAACCTAGTTTCGAAAATATTTGTCCACTTTAGCTATTAGGCTAGTTTAATTAGCTCAAAAACACGATTTACTTCGAAAAAATTAGAGGAAAGCTGGAAATCGTTTTAATCACTTTATTTTTCATAAAAAAGAACATCTTGAGTTTGCTCCAATTCTCGTGCAATGCTCTATGTGCTGTGTAGAAAGAACCTCGGAAAAAACCAAGAAATTTTCGGTCATTTTGCAGTTTTTTCAAAATATAGCCAAAATTATGCGTCTGAAGGAAGATACTATTTTTTGCAATTTTAAATAGCGTTAAATTCTGCGTCGATTGAGTACCCAACTTTTTAAGCCTCAAGATGTTGGAGAAAACTAGAGTCAAAAATTGCCTGTGTAAATTTTGTATTCTGTATATGTACACTGAAAACTTTCTATGCAGAAATGCTCCAAGTCCGATCTGCAGAGGAGACATGAACATGAATGATCTTGGCCTTGTAGCAGCGATAATTGCGTGAGCGATTGCTTTGACATGTGCAGCAGTTTTGGCTTCTACTCCTTTGTCCACGTTTTTATTCCTTCGGGATCTTGGGACATTTATTGTTTGCAGAAGCAGCAAAAGAGATTCAGGAATATCGTCGTCAATGTTATCTAAGAAACCATCGGGTTTAGGATAATTTTTGAGATTAGACCTTATTCTAAAAATTTTTTTTAATTGCACAAAACAGAAATCCGGCGACGTGGGGGGGGGGGGTGTGTCGTCGTCTCTCAGATTTTTTAGTTTTTTAGGTTTTCAAGATCATGCATTCTGCCTTCGATTTTTGATTCTCGATGCTTTTTTTTAAATTTTTAAATGCACAATTTTATGATTCCCACTGCACAGTTTAAAATTCCCACTACAAACTTTGTGTCCAGCTGCGATTTCGATCGAATTTCAGCTCTTACGTAGTCTGCACAAGCTTGAATCACGCGAAGACCTTCTTCTTGTTTGTTCTGTTTCCTTGAGGTGTACTAGTTGTCTGACAGTATTGAGTACCCAGTATTTTTGAAACATACTATTGTTCTTTTGTGTTTATTTCCTGCTGAAATGTTGTGTATAATTATATCATCGCCATATTTCTCGAAAAGCCTTTTTTTGATTTTTGCTATCGGCGGAACGTACTGTGAATAGCCTTGAAGGATTTCAGTCATGTAGTCGATTATATAATCGATTTCAGCTGTAACATCATCATCCAGGGGACGCCCTCTGCTACTGCTACTGCTAGATGCGAGAGGTTTGAAGAATCGTTTCCCACATGCCCCATGATACTTGGATTCAGAAGCAACAACATCTAATACGATTCCAATGGGACTACTAACTTGTTGACCCCACTCATCACCTCTGTTTGTAGTAACTTCCAGAAGATTACGTGGAAGTGATGATGGGTTGGGGACCATCATCACTTCCACGTATAATTTATTTGGGACGTTATTTAATAATGGTTCCAGAAGATTGTTTTTGAATCTCAAAGTCATCACGCGATGTAAGCTATCGCGCAATTCTATATTCATTTCCAGCTGTTTTTTTTTTCAAAAACAGATGTTGCATCTTCACCACAAAGCACGCAATTCTTCTTAAAATCGAACTCAGTTGAAGATTGTCTAGCTCTCTTACTGGCAACTTCTCCGGAAATGACAGCATTGATGTTTGATTCCTTGTTGTATGCTTTTCTATACTTTTCGTGAACAACAACTGTTGAGAGACATTGTAAATACCTGTGTTTGTTATCCCATTCTTTTCTTGCTGCTCTCAATAAAAGTCTTTATATTCCCCGTTCTATCACTGTAGTGAGTCACCCATATCGAAATATTCAACACTTGAATAACACACACATAGAAACGAAAAACACCGGCTAAAGTAAGAGCCACGGCGAAACTAACCTAACTAAACTAACCTAACTAAACTAACCTAACTAAACTAACCTAATTAAACTAACCTAACTAAACTAACCTAACTAAACTAACCTAACTAAACTAATCTAACTAAACTAACCTAACTAAACTAACCTAACTAAACTAATCGTGCGTTTGTGTCTGCTGGGAGGTAGCGGGTATAGTCATGACGGCAAAGTGGTTTTAGGGAAATTCTAAGCGCCTGACATTTGAATTTCGTAGATAATTGCGCATTTAATAATTTTTTTATTTAAAGTTTGATACTCTTTCGAAAGCTATTTAAATGCTTTAAAACTTATATTATGGCTATTTTTAAGTTGTTACATTCATTAGAAAGTTATCTGGTGCTAAATATCGGTATATACGAAAGAAAATTTATGTTTCTCCAAGGGGGCAATTTTTGGCTCTAGTTTTCTTCAACATCTTGCCGCTCAAATTTAAAAGTTGGGTACTTAATCGATGCATAATTTAACGCTATTTAAAATTGCAAAGAATAGTGTTTTCCTCCAGACCCATAATTTTGGCTATATTTTGAAAAAACTGCAAAATGACCGAAAATTTCTTGGTTTTTTCTACACAGCACATAGAGCATTGCACGAAAATTGGGGCAAACTCAATTGGCGATTCAAATGTATGTTTGGTTACACACTCTAATGACGTCACGTCAGTGACAAAATAAATAAAAAATTTAACTTGCAAACAAATAATCAAACGCATTTAATAATACAAAGTAAATTAGGTAAGTTGACATAATTTACTTGACTAAAACAGACGTTAACAAACGTTAAACGCTAAATTCGTCTGCACAACTATCACGGACGTGACGTCATTTCATAGTTCCGCGCTATGCAGCAAGAGGGAGCTCGCTTAGCTAGAATCGCCAAAACGATTTCCAGCTTTCCTCTAATTTTTTCGAAGTAGAAGTTTAATTTGAGTGGCCTATATCCAGAGCCGGATTAAGGGTGATGTTGACCTGAGGCTAATAAAAACTAAAGACGGAAATAAATAATTTCAATTTTTCTTTGATTAATATACAGGGTGTCCCGAAAATACCGCAAGAGCTCTCCAATATGGGTAACTTTAAATCAACTTTTTGAAAGTTTGATCTACTGTTAGTTGCGAATTTTATAAAGTTTGAACGTTTTCAAAAAAAAAATTTTGTATTTAAACAAATTTCGAACTTTTGAACATTCTTTCATTTTCAAAGCGCCATATCTCCAAAACTACTCATCCTTTCGCAATAAAATAAACTGATTTATAATCAGCGCACTCGAATCTATAAGATTGCATATAAAAATTATCCCGATTTCCTGAACAAGTCGCTTTGCGGTGGGATGAGTAGTTTTCGAGATATGGCGTTTTGAAAATTCAAAATTTTCGTCATTTTTTTTTCGTTTTTTATGTTTAGAATTACGATTCCAACCAAATTTTTGCAATTTTTTGGACTTTGACAAATTTTTGTAACTTTTTATGTCCGATCAAAAAAATCTAACCGGGGTCTAAAATCTTTCGTATGCAATCGATTATCTTCATTCTGGTTTTAAACGACGCCTAATTTTTCAAATTTTTTGATCTATTATGAACCATTTTTACTAAAAGACGCCTCAAATAATGACACCTTGCATGAAAAGATCCAGTTGTGGAAGGGGTATAAATTCGTACGTCTTAGGAATATAAATGCAAATTCTACACAAGATCACTACCGGGTGGAAATGAAACTAGGGCCACCCCTGGCATTTTTTTATTTATGGAAATAAAAATTTAAAATTTTAGTATATAATATGATCTAAGAAAACAAATCTTATGGATCGAATAAATTTTTAATTTTACTTCCGGTTTATCAGGAAATGGCATCCACTTTCTTATTTTAAATACAACCCCCTGATTTTTTCTACGTAAAATCAAACATTGGTTAATTTTAAGTATGTTTATGACAAAAAAATATTTTTTTTCAAATAAATTGATGTTAAATTAATTCGATAAAAAATTAATTCCCGGTATAAATTTGAAATTAATACATACATATGGGATATCACAGTAACCGGAAAAAAAACCCTCTATTTAATTAGGGGGTGGCCTTTATATCATCCCATTTAAAAAAGTAAAGATATTTCCAAAAAACGCTTCTTGAAAATTAAAAAAAATAATATCTCAAGAACGGTGAAATAAATTTTATAAATTACAATTACGTATTTGTATTATTTAAAAATAGTTTTTGTAGGTTTTACTCAAATTTTTTACCAAAAAAAAATTCAATATTTTTTCTTAAAGTTTTGAAAAAATTTTTTTTTTGTCATAAACATAGTTAAAATTAACCAATGTTTGATCTTACGTAGAAAAAATCAGGGGGTTTCATTTAAAATAAGAAAGTGGGTGCCATTTCCTGATAAACCGGAAGTAAAATTAAAAATTTATTCGATCCATAAGATTTGTTTTCTTAGATCATATAATATACTAAAATTTAAATTTTTTATTTCCATAAATAAAGAAATGCCAGGGGTGGCCCTAGTTTCATTTCCACCCGGTATACAGGGTGTCTCACTTTTTTTCCAGCAAATTTTTTTTACATAGTAAATGTCATTGTGAACAAAAAATGTCTTATAAACTCATATTTTTTTTCGACTCCTTAAGAAGTTACTGCAATTTTAAAATATTAATGATTTTTCTGGACACCCTGTATAAATTTCATTTTATTTCATTTTATTTCAATTCTTTAAATTAAAATCAAGTATGTTTTGGATTTTCATGTCAGAAATTTTAAATGGATCCACATATTTTAAAAACAGCCAATATTGTTAAAGTTGGGAAAGACAAAATTCAAACCATAAATCTTTTAAATAAAAACATGATGATAAGAAAAAAAATCTACAGGGTGTCACAAAAAATCGTTAAAATGTTGAAACTTTTAAATTGCTGTAACTTCTTAAGGAGTCGAAAAAAAATATTAGTTTATAAGACATTTTTTGTTCACAATGACATTTACTATCTAAAAAAATTTTTGCTGGAAAAAGAGTGAAACACCCTGTATATTTTTTAAGGGTGTAATATGAATTTCGATATTTTTCAGGAAATATGAATTTTTGAAGGGCCGAATTTTTGGAGGCCCTGAGGCTATAGCCTCATTAGCCTTCATAGTAATCCGGCTCTGCCTATATCCTAAATGTTAATGGGAGTTTCAATTTTCAAAAATTTTAGTTTGCGTATTTAGATTTTAGGTTAAAAGCATGAGGAAAAAAAGGTTAATTGGTAGTAAAATATGAAGCTGATTTTAAGGGTAGTACCAGCAGCACTTAACTCTGTTTTCAATATTTATTAAGCGCGTATTAAACTATTAAAACTTATGTGCGGCTTGTATTAAACAAAGCGAGTGTATGCAGTAGATGTAATCTAATAATTAAACAACCCACACGAATCGTATTATGATAGGCAAACGCCGACCCCCTAATATTGTTTGTAAAATTATAGGAACGCGGCGGCGGTGGCAGTGTAGGGGTGCAAGTGACGCAAGTAAATATCTGCGCGGGCCATTCCGTAATATGTTCGCCGTTCGCCGCCGCTCGACGTTTGTCTCCTCTTCAAAACATTCAGTTTCAGTAGTGAGAGTCAGTTTCAGTTGCATCGAGTTCGCCGCCGATTGAACCGCGCGCGCCGCGATTCACGTCCTTGAACCAAAACAAACGCTCGCTCGCATTCACTTATTAAATTAAATTAGAGCATTCAGTGAATTGAATTTAAACAACTTTTTTGCATATTTATTGCTGCATTTCTAATTAATTAAAAGTTTTCGCGGATACGCATTTATTTATTGGGTAAGTTGGAGTTTACATTTAATTTAATAACAAACAAGTTTGAAAAGTTGAAAGTTTGAATTTAATTTTACGTGCTTAATTTGAACATGCTCTAAATTAAGTGGATAATATTTTATTGGCCTCAGGATGCGGCTCGGCTCGTTTAAATGTATATTGTATGCTTGTTAGTTAAGAGCCTGGAGAGACTTTGTCTGTAATTAAACATTAATATAATTCTCACGTAAATTGGTAACGATATAGTTATCGTTTATGGCTGCATTTAAACGGGGCTTCCTGAGTAATTTTATAATTAAAGGCCGTTCGATAACACGTCAGGTATTACAAAGTTAAAGAGGTGGAATGGAAGGGGAAGTCATTAGGATCTAAAGAAGTTTAATGTGGCTGCGGTTTTCGAAACAATACCCCATTATTGCATGCACAGTTCGACTGTCCGCAACACTTTGGTCGTAATGAGCTTTTCACGTCCGAGCTTTCCTCATTAGTGTAACAGGGCTATTCGCTCGTTAGTACAAAACAGACAGACGAAGCCACATGCCATTTCATTAGTACTAACAAGGACTCTAGTCTACATCAATGCAAGACATTATTACCAATACAAGAACTTGCTCCTTGCTGCACCGTAATCATTAACGTATCAACATAAAAATAAAGTGCTCTTACCACATACGTGTCATGACCATTTTTTCCATTCCTATGCAATCGTTTTTATTCTTTTTAAATCCCATTAAGGAATCTTAATTTTAATCTATCTTTTCTTATCATATTCTTATCATCGACTTAATCATTCAAATTCCTCTATTTTAAGTATTCTACTTACCTTAACAATTACACAATTAAACTAAATTTATTACACCAATGTTTAAAAATTTATAATGCCATAAAAACTTTTGGAACTACCTGTTTGCTGTTTGATACATTTTAAACTTGCTCTAAACAAAATTGTTTTAAAAAGTATTTTTAAATTACAAAACACTTTATAAATATTATTTTTTTTTCTTATCTCTTACTTTATTTATTATTATTTACAACTTTTTAAAATAAACCACTTTTAACTACTTCAATTTCCAGTACATTTAAAACTTCAGTTCCTACTTTTTTTTAACTGTATTTACCATGTCTGCAAATCATCCAAAGAAATCTTACATCTTCTAAAATTAAATTTTTTTGCACCAGTTAAATTTGTCTCACAGTATGGTGTTAAAATCGTCAGGCCTTTTTCCACCAGTCAATAGTGTACAGGGTGTTCCAAGACGGGTATGTACAAGGACTTTTTTTCATAATGGACTTCCTCTTACTTAGCGTTCATAATCCATAATTTAGTTTTAACGAATTTTTAAATTGAAATTTTGAAGATTATCATTTTTATGTTTTTTGGAAAAAGTAAAAAAAAACAACTCTTTACGACGTTTACTTTAAAATTTATGAATTTAACTCGAATATGAGATTGTGCTAAATTTGTAAATACAAGGTATAACAAAAGGAAGTTTTATACACAACTTTATCCTTTATCTAAAGATTATTGATTTTTTTTAAATAAACTTTAACAATAAACAATAAGACTATTTTTTAGACACTTTACCTACTAATTTTGATTTTTTTTTTGAATTTTTGAAATTTCTTGCGAATCGGTTTTTATTTTTTTCCCGAAAACTTTAATGATTTGAAATTTTACCATAATAGACGTATTTTAAAAATTGTTAGGTTAAATTGGTTTATTATAGTTTTCGGAAATGAGGTGGAAGTCTGTAAGCTATACGATTTGTTTTCGTACAACGAAAAAATCGTTTATTTTCTAAGTTGCTTGGTGACAGATTTTCTATCACCCTTCCTTATACACGTTTTGTATTTGTTGAAAGAAGATAAAATGCGTCACCTTAGCAACATATTCAACAAACGATTTTTTCGTTGTACGAAAACAATCGTACAGCTTACAGGCTTCCACCTATGATTTTGTCAAACTTTTGGATCGAAACAAAATTTTTTACTTCGTTTATCTTGAGGGATTGGATTGTGATTGGACTAAATACAGTACTTTCAGTCACGAAAATATACATGTAGCGAGAGATTGAATTGGATTTCAAGTTCAATCCTACAGAATGAGCTAAAATGATTGTGGTTTGATATGTAGGCAACCAAATACACAAGTTGGTACAATTGAAATCTTAAAAAAAAAATCTCCTAGTAATCCAATGGCGTTTTTCCAAAATCTCTAATTTCACAGCAAACGTCAAATATTGAAAATGTTTTTTTTTCATTTTCGAGACAGATGCTAACACAAAACAAAGATTTACGCAAATTAAGTTTGATAAAAACTGACGCTTATGAAATAGAAGGCACAATAACGAAATTCTAAATTCTGAAATTTTGACACAACAGTAAAAATTTCACCTACGCCTCTGCTTTTGTGAAGTCTAGTTACTTTGTTTTGATTTTTACATGATTTTGTGTTACTATGAATTTGAAGCAAACAAATTCCCCAGATTTTTAGGCGGAAAATTTGAATTGACCACAATCATTTTTGCTCACCCTGTAGTTACAAACATAAAAGAAATAAAGTTACTCAAAATAGTTGGTGTCCTGCTTTTTCAGCACTTCTTTTAAATAGTAAATGTCGTTAAAAAAATACTTATTTTATTTTAATAATAATAACGTTAAATTAAAAGTTAAAAAAAAAATGTTTTTTTTTATAATTTTTTCAATAAAATTTATTTATGAAAAGTGGGTAGCAAATAAGGTTTTTTAATCAATCATGAGTGATAAATTAAGTTAAATGATTTGAAATGATTTTTTTGATAAAAACATTCTAGCACTTTCAATCCCCAAAAATTACATTTCCACGGAAGTTAGACTTACAAAATTAGTTTTATTAACAAATTTAGACAATTTCCTATAAAATAGACTTATTTAGGTAATATTTTTCTCATAGGAACTTTTTTGAAAATTGATTATAAAAATACTCATTTTTGGTGAATAAGAAATTCTAAAAAGTTGATTAAAAACTTAAAAACTACTAGTTTCAATAAAATTATAACAACATTTTTGAGTTAAAATTAAAGTTTAGGATATAATCTATAATACGAAAGTACAAAATTAATCATAGACCAAAAAATAAATTTAATATAACCAATTAAAGTTATTTTTTGGGGAAATTTTTTATCGTAATTTAATGATTACAAAATAATTTTCATTATAAAATCTGGTTATTTTTTTATAAAATGACCATTTAAAAATTAAAATTCGCAATGAGGAATTTTTTGAAATCCTACAGGGTGAGCTAAAATGATTGTGGTTTGATATGTAGGCAACCAAATACGCAGGTTGGTACAACTGAAATCTTAAAAAGAAAATCTCTTAATAATCCAATGGAGTAGCAAATTTTTTTTCAAAATCTGTAACTTCACAGCAAATGTCAAATATTGAAAATGTTTTTTCTTCATTTTCGAGGCAGATGCTAACACAAAACAAAGATTTACGCAAATTAATTTTGATAAAATCTGACGTTTATGAAATAGAAGGTACAATAATGAAATTCTAATTTCTGAAGTTTTGACACAACGGTAAAAATTTCACCTATGCCTCTGCTTTTGTGAAATCTAGTTACTTTGTTTTGATTTAGACATGATTTTGTGTTACTATAAACTTGAAGCAAACAAATTCCCCAGATTTTAGGCGGAAAATTTGAATTGACCACAATCATTTTTGCTCACCCTGTAGTTACAAACATAAGAAAAATGAAGTTACTCAAAATAGTTTTTGCGATCACTTTTAATAATATATTACCTGTTATTTTTTCAGTGGCGGATCTGGAGTAAAATTCCAGGGGTGGAGGCGATGAGCAATTATACACGGTGTCCCGGTTTTTTCAGCACTTCTTTTAAATAGTAAATGTCGTTAAAAACATACTTATTTTATTTTAATTTAAATTAAATTAAAATGGGGAAATTGTGAGACAGAGAGAGTAGTATAGCAACCATGTGTTATTTTATTTTTTTTGCATAGTAACCATTAACAAAACTAAATAAAATTTACATGATCCCCTTCCTTATAAATAACTCTTTGGGTTCCAGCATATTTATATGTGCCCCTGGAAGAGAGTAGAAATGGAACTAGCACATTTTTTTCCACATTTCATCGTATTTCCACTTCTACGCTTTCCCAGAATTTTATTTAGAAGAAAAATTAGATAAAACTTAAAATACTACTTATAATTATAAGGGTCAGATATGTAAAAATATTAAAATAACAAACGGTTGCTGGTTTCCTTCTATTTTTCACAATTCCGTTAACGTTAAATAAAAAATGTTGAAAAAAAAATGTTTTTTTTTTATAATTTTTTCTATAAAATGTATTTATGAAAAGTGGGTAATAAATAAGGTTTTTTGATCAATCATTAGTGATAAATTAAGTTGAATGATTTAAAATGATTTTTTTGATAGAAAACATTCTAGCACTTTGAATTCCCTAAAATTAAAATTCCTCGGAAGTTAGACTTACAAAATTAGTTTTATAAACAAACTTAGACAATTTCCTATAAAATGGACTTATTTAAGTAATATTTTTCTCATAGGAACTTTTTTGAAAATTGATTATAAAAATACTCATTTTTGAAGCGTATGAAATTCTCAAAAATTGATTAAAATTTTTGAGTTTAAATTAAAGTTTAGGATATAATCTGTAATACAAAAATACAAAATTAATCATAGACCAAAAAATTAATTTAATATAACCAATTAAAGTTATTTTTTCGGAAAATTTTTAATCGTAATTTAATGACCCAAAAAAGGTATTTATAATCAAGATATGATTACAAAATAAGTTTTGTTATATAATTTGGTTATATTTTTATAAAATGAGTATTTAAAAATTAAAATTCGCGATGGGGATCCTATTTAAAAAATCTTATTTAAAAAACGCTTTTATTTAAACTAATGTTTTGAATGAGAAATTTGAATGCCAAATAAATGACATTTCCACTGAAGCTAGACTTACAAAATTAGTTCCATTATAAAATTCAAACAATTTTCTATAAAATAGGCTTATTTAATTAGTATTTTCCTCATTGGAACTTTTTTAAAAATTTATTTAAAAAAGTACTTTTTCTTTGGTGTGTTACAACTATTTTAAAAGTTTTTACTAGAAACAAGTATGTTTAGGATTTTGTCTTTAGATTTCATCCAGATACGTTAATTTTAATGCGGGAAGTTTAAAAGGTCGCTCTTAGTTTTGAAAACAATCAAAAAAGAAGGAAATTATATAAGGTGTTCCACAAAATTCATAAAAAATTAAAATTTAAAACTTGCTGTAACTTTTTTGGAACCGGAATTTTTTTTGTTTAGAATGAAATCTACTTTTTTTGAAAAACTTTATTTTGAAGTTATAAAGGTATCCCTGATATTGTTCTTGTTATTAGTTTTTTGTTGTCATGTTACCACTTGAAAAACAAAAGTTGATTATCATTTCTCGGATATATTTTGGAAAAATTGAATCAGATTATAGTTTTCTGTTTTTGTTATCTTTTTTTAAATTTTTTAACTTCAGTAACTTTCATAATAATTTTGAAAAACCTACTTTGGTCGCTTAACATTGCATGACGCTTAAATTTTATGATTAATTGAAATTACGCGCTCATCCAAAAAGTCTTTGGATTCTTGAAAATTTTACCGGAAGCTTGTTGAACATTTTAATCAGGTTATTGGAGCGTTTTTTTAAATAAACCTTAAGAGCATCTTCCTAGACGTTCGCGATAAATTTTCCGTTGGGGATAATACCAAGGAATTGAATATCCATCCCATTTTTCTAGAGCTTCTTTGCAAATTATCAGCAAATAACTGTTAATTAATGCGAATCCCTAGAGGGCGCGCAAATTTGGGAGGAAAAATTGTGGAAAATCATGAAATCGAGCATTAGTTCTGCAGTTTTAACTCAAGTTTCCCTCGTTAGATTTTCAATTTTCATATTTATAATCTAAATTGATTAGGCTTCATCCTGCCAGAGAGTTACCTTCTGCAACCTAGCACAAAATTAATTAGAGGTTTCCAAAATTAAGGTACTTTTAGATCATTATATTTTTTTTGTACATTCTCTATTTTTTTTTCCTTCTGGCAGGAATTAAAGAAATGACTTCTAAATCATCTACAAAAAAATTTTTACAAAAATGTTGCATTTTAAATCGTTACACATTTTTTTCTATGGCAATTTTATTGGATTGGATAATTGAAAAGTAAATCCAATCCAATCCAATCCAATCCGGATCAAGTTACGCATGATAAACGTAGTCTTTGCTTATGTTAGCTACTTTTTGTCGTAACTCGAAAAAAAATAATAAAGCGCTCCTTTTTGATAAAATGTAGATAGGAATCGCCTCGGGAACTGCTCATCCCTAAAATTAAAACTTTTTACTTCTTCGGACTTTTTTGGACATCCTTGGAAATTCCTTGGAATACCTTGAGAGATTTTCAGAACATCCTTAAACATTTACAATTACTTCCTTGAAGTCATTCTCCTCGGTATTCCAAAATTATACGGTTAAACTAAAATATGATGAAGGTTGTGAATACATTGCTAATCTTTTTGCTAATATATTTTTGCTCAAATCTAAAATAAGAATGATTTAGATATTCAAATGTATATAAGAGAAGACTAACTATTATTGTTTCTTATGAAAAAAATACCCGAATCCGACTTGGAGATTTTTAATATTTACCTTTACCATTTACCACATTTCTATGCAAGGTTGATTCTGATGCCGCCAGTACCGCACCGATATCGGTGCGAATCTGAGTAGTAAAATTTATTTTTCGAAGTTGGTAGCACTGAAGTTTGTTGATTTAAAAGTGGCAGTTACCAAGTGACTTACAGATTCTTTGAAGATTTGACAAACCTGACATTAGAGTTGCCAACTACCAGAAAAGTTACTAAAATTGAAAACTATAATATTTTATTTTAAATAAATAAAAAGGTGCAAAATAGAAAAATAGTATAAAAATCTCGTGTCATAAGTCGATAGTAACACTTGTTCATTAAAATACTCGCCGCTACGCGGCTCATATTTTAAAATTGAACGCCTGCTACAATATGCGACTTATGAAACTCGTTTTTTAATATACTATTCCAATCAGAAGTAAATTTAACGTTTTCAATTCGATTACAATACTGCATTGAAAGTTGGGATTTATTTGCAATTTAAAATACACCAATGTAGATTTGTAAAAACGGAAGAAAATTTTAGAAAAATCCAATTGACAAATAATAATATATTATGTATTACATTCTAAAAATTAGTTTCACTTGAAGAAACAGTATTAAGCATAATTAAATTTGCCAAAAGTTTTCACAATTATTGTTGAAAAAGCTGTCCAAAAGACACTTTGTAACCCTCGTTAAAACCCAATGTAGACCATTTATTTATAAATACGAAGCGATCTTTTGAAGTAGTTGTTTCTACTAGTAGTTCCTAGATGACATCCGAAGAACAAACGAATTATATTACTAATTAGGCGATACGTTAAAGAAATTTCAATAAAGTTTTAATAATGAAAGAAAGTATACTCAATTTTTAGATTGTTAATACTACATTCTTAAAAAAATACTTTTCCTACGACCATGTAAGAAAACCAAACATTCATATTAGTACATTGGTAGTGTAGAAAATCGACCATTTTAACGCTAGCGAGTTTGAATTTATAACTTTGAGTATTCCTTCAAATTCCGAACGGCCTGGATTTTTTGGAATCCGCGAAATGAGTAAAGTTAAAGAAAAATTTCCTTTTATATTAGTTTTATGTCCGAAAATAATTAAATAATTGGCTTTTGAGTAAATTATAAATAATTTTATTTACAATTTTTACTCGCTAAAATCAGATTTCAGTAATGGTGATGGTCGCAAGAAAGGGGCGTAGGTCAATTTATCTCAGTTTTGAACTCAACTTAATCCTTTGATCAAGACCAAATATGCCAGTTGCTTTCTTTCTTCAAAACCGGAGTTTATAGTTTATTCCGGGAAGTCCAATATTCCTAAATCTGGAAATATCACCAAGAATAAGAGTTTTAGAAAAAAAAATCCATTAATAAATAGAGCCCGAGATTTTTTAGGTATAGTTATTTTTCACTCGGAGAACTTCTTCACAGAATTCTAACCTCAACTTAGTTTTTTTAAAGGGAAACTTATATTTATTTAATAGATTCTGAATCTAGCGAATTTTCAAATTTTTTTCATAATTTACCTTCAAATCTGTAACTGTTTTTTTGCTTTTGCTAGATGAGAGTCTATTTGAATTTTAAATTAAAAAATATGGGTCTATTTGAAAAAAAAACTGAGTTGGAATTAGAATAACTACAAAGAAATCCTGCAGGTGAAATTAACTACACCAAGTCTGTGGCTCTTTTCATACTAAAAAATTTTTAATTGATTTTTCTAAATCTCTCTCTTTTGAAAATATTTCAACGTTTCGTGTTAAATGAACCACTTTATTAAGTAGCTGCTTTTATAGAAAATAATGTTATAATCCCCGTGCACTTGTCCAACATTTAAAAACAATATGTGTGCAAACATTCCCTAGGAAATTTAATTATTTAGGGCTCCCAAAAGTGCCTATTAAAGCTAAAGATGTGCTTTTTGGGTTGAAGAGAGGAAGTCACACTATTTTAATAAGTAATAAGACTTTAATAGTTTAATTTTTTTATTTCATCTAGTTTAGTTACATTTATAGAATACATGCACAATTTTGTGAATTTTAAAAGTGTTTTATCAAACAATAATTTAATATTTTCCGAGATATTTTCTATTTTTAAAGTGCTTAAAATGGAAGTCATGGAATCTTAGTTGTGGTAATCATTAGCCAATCATCATATAATTGTTAAAATAGGATTCACAATAATTAACCACAATTGAAGTAATTTAGTGTTCCTGCAAAACTTTGGTAATTATTAGTTGAACAACTAGATAGAATTTGATTACTAAAGAGCATATTTGTTATCTGGTTTGGATGAACTTACAGTAGTATTTCTTAAAAAATGATCCTTTATTTGAAAAGTAGATGAAAGTGATTCTAATTGCTTGGAAGAGTTCTCATATTACTACGTAATAATTTTGAATATTCATAAATTATCTACTGAAATCGCTGCCGAAGTTTTTGAAGATTCTATTATTGCAAAACTAGATGTTGTAAATACATGATATTCAAGATTTGGAAAACGCTGGTATAGTTGTCGGTTATCGGCATATACACATGAACAGAGGTCTATCATTATTAATTTGAAATTGATTCAAATCAAATTTCTTTTCGATCCTGGGCTAAATCATACCTCAGTAACAATTCTTCAGAAATCTCAGAAACGGATCGTCATAGCCCAGTAAATTTTTGCAAATTAATACAATTTTAGATGTTTTTTTTTTCTAAAATAGACCAAAATATCGGTTTGCTATTAAATAAGTTGATAACGTCATTAAGGGTTTTTTTTAAAGATGATTCAAAATCTTCTGCAAAATTGTGTACTTGATATATTTTTACAAAAACTAGTTATTTCCAAATTCATTTCATATTAGAGACTTAATTTTTACCCTTTACGGATATAGAAATACTTCAGTAAATTGTGTTATTAGATTCTCAGGATAGTAATCAATATATAGTTTTTTTCGTACAAAACAAATTTCCATGATAGTAGATACTAATTTACAATAATGGTCCTATGTTACTTTAACCTCAGCAATTATACTTATTGATGTAGTTTTCGTATTGTTTAAATAATAAAAACAGTTAAAAATCTTGCGTTTAGGGAGTCATCATTTGTATTATAAAATTGGTACTAATTGTAGTATAAATAGACAAATAGAGTTCTATGAAAGGTATTTATTTATTATATGGAGCTTTTGAGCTTTATTAATTATATTTAAAAGCAGTTTAGAACCATTTGTGCTTTAATTTGTTAAATTATGCTTTTCAGTGGAGTAGAAGAGAATGGATCATGATTATTAAATCTATCAGAAGCAAAGCAAACAAACGACGTGAGTGAAGCCAATCGCAGTTCCATTTATTAATATGAACATATCGCACATGTTCATTGACAATGCGTATATTTCCTTATATTGTATAATCTATAAACAGCACAGACAATCACTTCTCGATGGTGAACAGTGTATGTTTGTGCTTCTCCAACATCATTTAGGCCGTTCAATGCGATTTAATGGAAGTGATATTGACAAAACGTTGATTAAACTCATCAAGCACGGTGCAAACGCTAAACATCGACTGCCGATGTAAATCAATCCTGCACAGGGGATTAATTAAATTTTTAAATAGCTACAAGACCATCTGGTTATATGCGAAACAATATAAACAAATCAATTCATAGTAATTATTTAATTAAAACCAAACCACTCGTATTCTGCGAATTCGCTGCTATGTAATAAAAATGAGCACGTTAAATTCAACCAAATTGCACACATGGGATAAAATATGGAATAAAAATGATGTGCGTGCAGGGAAATAAAATTTTGAATGCTTTCTTCAATGAGGAGAGGAATACGAAGCAGAGAGACTTGTAACAAGAGCCGCTAAAAAGCTTCGTTATCGAAATTCAGCGACATTTTTAGAATCAGTCCATCTACAATAGAGGCTTCGTTAATGTTAACAAGGGACTGATTAACTTGAGGTTACGCAGGGTTAAGGGAGGGTCATAATGAATTCTTCAGCAGTTTGACCACAAAACTTCATTTCTATTTAATGCAATACAAAATGCAACTCACATTTACAAAACAAACTTTTTTAGTATTTATTTAACAATTTCACATATTCTACATTTTACTCTCTTACAAATACGATTTCAAAAAGATCTAATTTAATAATAATTAAAATTAATATTTTAATCCAATAATAAAGTTAGCTCAGGAAGTTTATTATTTTTTAATTTTTAATCTTGTGGACCTTTTTAATTTTGGATATGGTCTTTTTAATTTACTTAACATTGATAGGAACTTCAACATTTTCAGTTAAAAATACACTATTTAAAATAAAATTGTTATGTGAATTTGTACAAATTAAATTTTATTATATTGATATTTGCAACGAATCGCAAATTTAGAGTCTGTAAAATTGACCGTCGAATATGTCATACTCTGGTGGACATTTACAAGAAAATGCAATTCCTTTATCGTCCAAATTTACTTCTCTCCTTACCTTCAACTGCTCGGACAGCTAAAAGATTTCCAATAAACGCGCTTCCCAATTTCCTCGTATGTGATATCCGTTTTCGGTCCAGTTAAATTTACTCCCATCACTTTCAGATGACTTGTGTCCGATAAGGAGCTTTTCTTATTATTTAAATTTAGATTACAACCAAACAAACAAAATAAAAAATGTGTAGTGTCCATTTCCTAAAGTTCAATAACAATTTGTTTATTTCAATTATTTGAAAAAATACAAAAACTACTGACGATTATTAAACATCATCTACTTCAATGCCTCTGTAAAATTAATCTTTTTTTCATACGAAAATTTCAAAGTTATTTGAGAAACTTCTTCTCAAAAGAATAATACCATTAATCACTGGTCTACAAAATTAAAACTTTTTTTATTACACAAATTCTAATCACATATTTTGATAATACTATAAACTCCTAACAACAACTCAAGAATAATAAAAAATGAACACGTAACGTTTTCAAGAAATTTAATAATATATTTCTTTAAAAAAAATTGCCAAAAATATAGTTACTTGTAATTTTTTTTTCGGTAATTCTAAGTATTTATGATTCATTATGATTTATTATGGTCCTTCTTAAGTCCCCAGGAATAATCAGCCAACATCCTGGGATTCCATTTGCCTTAATATCGTTTTTAAATTTGGCAAATATCCTGGGGGGTTATTTTTGAATCACTAAACACGATGTATACAGCAGACTCTTATTTTTGCATTTTAATGAGAATGATAGAATGATGAAAGTCGCATACGACATCGTGTCGAATGGTTCAAAAATATGCCCCCTGGTGAAACCATTCCCGTGTTCGTCTCTCGTCACTGATTGTAAATATTCCGATTATAAATCTTAATCGTTGATTTTGCGTGGGAATGTAACTGTCACAAAAAAATCTGAGGGTGATAGCACAATTTTTTTGTAATAAGGATATTTAAATGTAATCAAATCACATAACAGAGTTCTTGTGACAAAAACACTTTTGACCAGATAATCAACCAACATGCTAAGATTCCATTTTCGGGGAAAAAATCCAGATGTGATCACTCCAAGGCCCAAGTGTTTATACATGTATATTGCCAATAGTTCATTTATTAAATCTTTGTAATTTTCTTGCCTGTGGTTAGTGGTTACCGAAAAAAAAATTTCACATTTACAAAACTTCTGCAGGCGGGTTTGTTAATTTCAGTTAATTTTTGCTGAAAACTTCGTTAATTCACTTATTTGTGGACCTACAAATATTCCTTCTTTAAGTTTTGGGTCGCTGATTTTAGGAATGTATGAGACTGTCATAAAAAAATCTAAGGGTGATAGGAAAAAACTTTTTATAATTTTATAATAATGATGCCTAAATGTGGTCAAATCACATAACAGAGATCTTGTAACAAAAAGAGTGTTGACCAGTGATAATAGAACTAAAACAACTGTTTCCTAAGTACCAGTTCAGATTTAGAAAAAAAGAACTAGACCATTGGCCAGGTGTACAGAAATACTAGCATAACAGCTCAGCAATGTTTCTTGACGTCGCGCAATCCTTCGACAAGGTCTGACACGAGGGCTTATTACATAAACTTGAAAATATTTTTTTGCATGACCACTCCTAAAGTCGTCACTTTACAAATTTTATTCAAAGCATAAATTTGATTTTTACAGTGTTTATCTGTCATACAACTGTTATTATGCTATGTTGGTAATATATGCATGTTAATAATCATCATGACTGTTCATGTTGGTTATATACCAAGCGTAAATAACCAACACAGAAAATGTTGCTTTCGTTCATCAATTAATTTCTAGCTACTCGCTTCTGCTCTTCAATTATCATAACCTGGCAACACTGTTGCCCTCTTCATTTTCATCAATATCCTGCTCCAAATAAACAATAAACAAACAGTAAATATTGTTAATTAATTAAGATTTAACATTGCTTTTACACTAAATTATGAATTTGTTTTTGTTTAAAGTTGCGATCGTGGAAAAAATGTTGTATGTAACTCGTGTAAAGTGAAGTTTTATGTCATTCGGTCGTGTTTCTTCCGACCTCATGCCATAAAACTTCACTTTACACTCTCGTTACATAAATAACTATTCCAAAACTGCCAAAGTAATTCATCTCTACTAGGGTATTTAAAATTAAACTGGAAGAAGAGTTTTCTGAACTCAATGAAATAAAGTCCATGGTACATCAGGGAAGTCTATTAGGCCCGTTGCTGTATTCATAATATGCGAGTGACATACCAGAGTCAAAATACACCATCACTATTGCAAATGATACTGGAATTCTGGCGTAGGAATATATGGAATTAAATCAATCGAAAAACTTCAGTGTGCCTGTAACAAAGTATCTAAATGGATTAAAAACTGGAAAATCAAACTAAATGAAGCAAAATCTACACATATTGACCTCACCAATAAAAACATAAATTGGTCACCAGTCACAATTAATGGTAATATCTAGAAACTACGCTGGAAGGAGCATGTAAGAAAAGAGAAGAACTAAATATAAAATATAGAAAAATGTTCTGACACCTGAGTAGAAACTCAAAGCTGCCCATCAGCAATACAGTGTTAATTTAAACCAGACCTTAAAACCAATATGGCTGTATGGCATTCAACTTATGGTATGTACCAAGGAATGCCATATTAAACAAGTACAAACTTTCCAGAATAAAGTCTCGCCATGCTATGTAAGAAACCTCCAAGTTCCTGATGTTGCTAGCGAAATCAAGAGATTTTCTGGCAAACATGAATATTATGGATTAGTTAGAAGATTAAACGAACCAAACCTTTTGAACTAGTGTAATGTGCTAATGATAAATTTCAAGTGCTGAACATAATAAGCAAACTAGAACAATCTATTGGACGCCATTAGGTAAACTATAGTCTATAGTTATTTATTCTTAGTGTTCAGGATCAGGGTAAAAAGGTTGTTCCTATTTGATCAGTATTAATGAATAATGATTTGTTTATTTGTTATTTATTTAGATAAAACTATTCTAGTTAAAAAGTACGAAAGTTTACAAATGGTTGGTGTTCCATAATGCGATCAAGAAAAATTTTAAAAACCAAATTTTCGTTACAATTTGAATTAAGGCTAGTACATTTTGAGGACCAAAACCTCATCTTCAGAGACATGAATTTAATAATAGAAAGAACCTATATGAAATAATTGTAACCAGAGATGGAAGTTTGTAAATCTATAGAGCTGATCTCAGTTTAGAGCTACCTCAGATATTTTCCATCTCACTCTTACTTCTACTTACTCTACAATCCATTTGGGTAGAACAGAGACGAAAATAATTATCATAAAAATGTAGTCAACAATCCACCTTTCTAGGTACGTTGGAAAACAGAGATCTTTTGTCAACAAAGGCTACCAACATATCATGTCAATAATTTTCACAAAGGAAAAGTTAAAAGGTCACTAGAAATCACCATAAAGTAAGAATACACAAAAAGACAACGAATCACGTTGGTGAAATGCGTTGGTCACCACAACAACTCATCTATTCGGAAGCTGAGTGGAAACTACAATAACACCAATGTGATATATAAAAGACTTGTTGAAGATTTGTCTTTAGTTTTGAATATTAATATTATATACATACTTTTCTATCTTTTTTTTTCTATATTTTGTTTGTAAATACAGGGTGTCCCTGAATAACTGTGCTGATATTTTTGGGGTGATATAGGGCGCGTTCCAGTAATGAACACTAAAGCCCACGACCACGACCGCAAAATTTTCCCGTTCCACTAGCTCAAAAGATCACCATTCAACAAACAACCACAAAAACCTACGAATAAATATGATCGTTGTGAGCTTCTTGCGGTCGCCATCGATGCACGAAAGAAAAAATGGCGGTCTTATGTAGAACGACTTTGCGGTCGTCGTGGGCTTTAGTGTTCATTACTGGAACGCGCCCATAGAGATTGAAGCTAAGCATTTTATAAAGTATTGTCTGCAAATGCTTCCTCAAAAAGTTATACTATTTTGAAATGTTTCTGAAGAATGGCAATAACTTCCAGCAGGTTTTGTAATATAAAATAAAAAATCATTTCTACATGACATATTCATGGAATGAATGTTTAGTGTTTATTGATGACGAATGTAATATCCTTGTACAGGGCTTTCATTAATGACTGTTCGTCAGGCTAGCAAACCTTAACATACTACAGTTGGCTGGCCTGGCCTTTTAACAGTGGCGTCCTTAGAAAAATAACTTTTTCAATAATAATTTATTTTTAATAATAGTATCAAAATATTTATTAAAAAATAATAAACTGAAAAAATAATTCATTTGCAATAAACAATATTTATTTGTAAAATTTAATTACATAATTAAATTATAACCTAAAACTACTTTGAAGGTTAGAAATTACAAAATGAAAAAAGGATTACTTTCAGATAATCATTGTTACTTTTACTTTCAAGAAAATGAAAAATAATTTGAATTTAACACAAAACCCGGAGGAAACTTGTAAGGGATGCTTTGACAAAAAATGACAGTTCAAAACCACAGAATAACTAAAATTGGTTGCATCGTATACTTGGTTGCCTAGATTCGTTACCTTGACCGAACAGTAATTAATGAAAGCCTTGTATAAGTTAAATAAAAAAATGTACAGCATAACATTGCTATGGTTAAAGCTAATCCTGCACCCTTTGGTAACAATATTCTATCTAAAAAGGGCCAATGCCTAAAAAAAACCGTACCCGAAAATTTGATTTGAGTTTTATTCAATGACGATTCATGAAAAGTGAGTTCTGTACAAAACTTCAGCAAATTTTCTTTAAAAATAAAGATGTTATATTAAAAATTGAATAAAAGGAATAAAAGATGTTTATATTAAATGTGGGGTACCAAAATAATTGTTATAAAATCCAGTTTTAATAAAACCGAATGACTCTGCATATTTGAATAACAACAAAGTTATTGGCAAAAATGCTTCTCAAAAAAGTTCAAAAATTAATATCTCAAGAACTACTTGAATCATTTTAGAAATAAATTTATTTACATTGATTTATTTTACATGTAAATAACTATAATAACTGGCGTATTAAGAATAAACAAAGATATAGAAACATAATAAAAAACATTGGAAATCACTCTCGAATCGTTGAAGTAGTGTAATGTTCACTGTAAGATATACCTCTATGGTTACTCAGAGCGTATAAATTATATCTAGATCGTATTTCTGGTTCGTCAGAGTAATTTGTCATATCTAACCCCTCCAGAGGAAATTTAATATTCACATTTAGTTCTTAACTTTTCTGTAGGTAAAAACCTTTTTGTAACTCTATTAACATCATCATGTAAACCTTCCAATAAATATCTAAGAAATTCTTCGTGGAGCAAAACGTTTCATTTGCTATTTTAAAGACATTATATTATTATTGACATATTCTAAAGAATCTTCTGACCTTTTAATAATTTCGTTAATACTTTTATTAGATCCTTCATCCTGCAACTGGTGTTGATGTCACTTAGTAACTAATAATATCCTAATATCTTGTATAAGTAACATCAAAAATAGGTCTATTTTGTCACTGTACATCATAACATTGCTCGGTTTAAAGCTAGACAATGTTCTATTTAAAAAGGTTCCATGCCTAAAAAAACTGTACCCTAAAATTTTAATTATTTAATCATTCTGTACAAAATTTGTGCAAATTTTCTTTAAAAATAAAGATGTTATATTAAAATTTGAATAGAAGGAAAAATTTTTATCATCCTTTATTTCGAAAATGGAGAATTTTGGGGGAAAATTTGATTCTTACTTTTTATCTTTAAATATGAAGTATTTCCTGAGTTAGGAACATATGTTTAAAAACACCCTGCAT
Organism: Stenus bimaculatus; assembly: GCA_963971135.1. Taxonomy (NCBI): domain Eukaryota; kingdom Metazoa; phylum Arthropoda; class Insecta; order Coleoptera; family Staphylinidae; genus Stenus; species Stenus bimaculatus. The sequence continues at coordinate 68,701,457 of OZ020180.1, read as the reverse complement.
AATAAAATCCATTTTGTATACTAATGAACCTAAAGAATTCTTCACTCTTTCGGAAATATAAATAGGAGAAAAATTTGGAAAACATCTTTATTTGCATAAATTGTTTTTCAAATCTGGTTATAAATCACTCTGTATATATGTACATATACCTTTTAATTAAAGTAACTACTAGGTCCTTTATGGAGTAGTCAATTTTAATATTAAAATTTGTTATTCTAACTATATTTTGTGGGGGTGAAGTTTCTACTTTGGCACTTTATTAGCACTCGACGTCAATACATCGCTGAATTAAATTTCAGGTGGTTAGAAGATAGTGGTTCAAACTGGTGCTAATTCTCTAGGAATGCGGAGGAGCCAAGTGACATGTTTACACTTCCTGACAATAAAATTTTAAAATGTTATTATGGAAGCAGAAAAGAAATTTCATTACTGAAAGTACTTTTTTGCGTTGAATCTGTCAAAATTTATAAATAACTTCTGGAAGAGATATTGTCTTCTATTCGAGAGTATAATTGTGGACGAAATTGGAAAAATCTTTTGTTTTTTATTTTCATTTGGATTCTCTTTAGGACGATCATTTTTCATGCCATTTTCATTCGATATTGCAATGCGGGAGGTGGCCAGTCATCCTGGTTCGCTTCAATTAAGATGGTGACGGTCTACCGGGATCTGCGGCTTTCCCTGTAGATATATGATAGCTTAAAGTCAATCCTACGTCCAAATAAAACCATATATACAACAACTTCAAAGAAATTTATATGTTATATGGTATCTATTTTCTGCACACAAATATATTATTTTTATTTCTTGAAATGCGCATTAAAAAAATGCATTTTGATTAAATTTTAAATTAAAGCAAGGAAGTGGGAAGTGTCGAGGAGATTTTTGGGGAATATTGCTACATTATTAAAAAAAATCCATTCCAACTTTTTTACTCTAATCAGAGAGTGGAAGTAGAAAAGTTCTTTTCTTATTGCAAAGTGTAATATGTAAATTAGCTTGTCTAAAACTTTAGTTAAGAACAATCGAACGTAGTTGGTTTATTTCATTAAGCAACAATGTCCGCCTTGATTATTATGGTAGTTGGCGTCTCTGTAGTTCGCCGATCGTCTCTTCGTCAGGCGCTCCTCTATCCGTGGGGAAATGTTTTAATCAGACGCACCTTATCAGGGGATTGTCCGCACTAGCACAAATTATATAAATTATTAAATTACCTTTGCGTAAGAGGGTTCTTGCAGCCAAAATAATCTGCTTGTTGCTTCGTTTCTAATTACTTTTAAAGTCGGTATTTTTAATTTGGTTAAGTTAAGATAGTTATAATCTCCAAGTAGGGATAACGAAAACGAGTAACATCCGTGAAATTGCATTTAGCAGCGCGGAGGAATTTTTCAATAATATTTTACGTCCTGTCTAGGCAATATTTCTCTTATTCGCTTACGCAGTTGGCTCTCTCACTTTTTCAATTTCCACCGTTTCAATTCCAAAACTGGAGGTCGATCTACTTTTATCTCGTCCATCAGTAATCACAGAAACGTTTACTGGAGCCCCAACCAATCCCTTGAAATTGAGAACACTGCCACACAGAGCGAGCTTCCATCCGATACAAAACTTCCAACTAACTCACATTTTATCATTTATTATAATATTTTTCCACGTACCTACAGACTCAAATATAATTACCATTCAACAATTCTAAACGAACCCTCCTTCCTGAGGTTTAGGGTGACAGGTCCTAAAATCAACACAAAACCGGCAGTATTGCGAACTAAGGATAATGGAAGATTGAATAAGAGTGTAATACCTGGGATAGAGCAGGGACAGGAAAATCTGTGACAAATAAACGGTCCAACTAAATAAAAACGAATCTAATATAATATAACACCGTCTTAAATCAAAGATCGTATATAATAAAAAACATAATTACACTTTTATACTAACCAAACATCTTATCGCATTTATTTCATTTTAAATAATATTTATAAATCCAAACGTTGTTATTTATTTTAAAATCAATTAGTAACGTATTATGATACTAAATTACTTAACGGATTTATTTGGATTAATTCAATTTATTGAAATGATTAAATTTAGCAATTTTAAATTATTTACTTTACAAAGGCTTTAAAATTTACCGGGGTCAAGTTACATTTAAATGCATTCACTTTATATTCATTTGATTTTCTTAATTCATATAAAAATACTGTAAACGAAAGATGGGTCATTCATAAAATTATACATAAGCATCACAACTCACTGTAGTTCTTGCAAAAATTGTTGTCACTCTCGATTCGTTGAAATAGTCTAATGTTCACTGTAAGATATCGTCAGAGTAATTTGCCATATCTACTCCCTCCAGAGGAAATTCAATTTACACTTTCAATTTAGTACTTACCTGTCTGCAGGTGAAAAGCTTGAGTAACTAAAATTTCATAAAACTTCTAAATCTTAAAAGACTTTGTAATTTTTTTTGCTATTTTACACTTTGTACAGGTAGGCTTCTCATCACAATCCAAATTTCCTCACTTGCAAAGATGTCAAGGCACCGAGAAAGTATTAGGCGCCCTGTTTTTCGAGACATTGGAAGTGATAAGTCCCAGAAAAGATCGAATGTTATTCAGCAGTTTTACCATTGATTTCAAGGTGAATAGGTGATTGTTTTGTAACTCTATTCCTGATGTCAACCTTCTTAACTTTTCTGTAGGCAAAAACCTTTTTGTAACTCTATTAACATCTTCATGTAAACCTTCCAATAAATATCTAAGAAATTCTTCGTGGAGCAAAACATTTGCATTTATAATTTTTACCCAAATATATGAGAAATTGCTATGAAAGGAATCTCCAAATGCCAAAAGTTGTAATGCTAATTGGATAAAAAATAAAATTCTTTGGAAGATTACTACCGGGTGGAAATGAAAACCGGGTCACCTCGATAACTTTTTTATTTATGAATAAAAAAATTTGAAATTTGGCTATGTTCTATGGTTCAAAAAAACAAATTTTATGTGCATTTTTTATTTTCGAAATCACTTCCGGTTTCACCGGAAACACCATGAACTTTGTTTTTTTAAATGTAACATCCCATATTTTTATTCATGGCTTAAAATACTTTTAAAAAAGAAGTATTTTTGAGATATTAGTTTTTATTTTTTTTGCAAAAAAAATTATTTTCAAAAAAAAAAAACGGTTTTCGAAGTCGGTGAAAAGTACCAAAACTAATTCTAAATAATTCAAATACCTAAATAAAATTGTAATTTGAAAAAAAATTTAAGTGGTTTTTGAACTATTAATTTTTAAACTTAGTTAATGAAGATTTTATCAAATATCTCACTTTTTTTAAATGCAATGATGCCGGGTCATTCGGCTTTTTAAAAAGAGGATTTTATAACGATTATTTTGGTATATATGTAGGGGTATTATTTTGCATGTGCCAGTAATAAAGATACTTAATAGCTATTATTTGCCAACTTAAGAAATAAATAATTTTTTTTTCGCAAAAAATAAAAACTAATATCTCAAAAATACTTCTTTTTTAAAAGTATTTTAAGGCATGAATAAAAAAGTTATCGAGGTGACCCGGTTTTCATTTCCACCCGGTATATTTAGATATTTTATTTTTTTCCAATTAAAGCAACTGCATCAGTGGAACTTGAAGGTTTAAAATATGAAGAGGATAGCCGATGTATACAGTTGAGCCTTGTGTTTTTGATCACAAAAATTATTCTTCCAAAATGTAAAATCTTTCTTAGAAAACAAACCCCAGGAAAACTACAAATTACTAAAGGTAAAGGTGAATGATTCAACTCCCAACTTTTCAAACGATAGAATATATTTATTACAGTGCAACTAGTTTCGCCTTCATAAGGGCATCATCAGGCACATTAACAATTTATAGACGTACTAACGCAATCTGGTCCTCCTCATACTGTGTTTCAAACGATAGAATATATTTATTACAGTGCAACTAGTTTCGCCTTCATAAGGGCATCATCAGGTACATTAACAATTTATAGACGTTTGAAAAGTTGGGAGTTGAATCATTCACATTTACCTTTAGTAATTACTCTCCCAAATCATCGTCAAGTTCTCATCTTAAACTACAAATTATTTTTACTTTTTTTTAAGTTTATTTAAAAAAGGTATTTAGAACATAAATAATGCATTATAACATAGTTGTGGGCGTTCGAAGTTTACCAATTTTATACTTTGTCTTCAAAATGAACAAAATTTACATTAAAATCGTATATATTAAAAATAAACTGTCCTCTGAAGGAGCCATTGTGTCAACACAAGTAGAGACTCATATCAAAAGTTTGCCTATATGTATGTACATACTTTACGGAATCATGGTATTTACCGTCGGCGTCGTCTCAAATTACAATTTTATATAAAAATCTTTGTATTATTTAGAATGAGTTCTGATAGTTTTTCTCATCTTGGGAAGAAGAAAAAAATATTTTTAAATTAAAAAAAATATGTATAAAAAATAATCAGTTCCAAACTCAAAAAAATTAAAATAAATATTCAATTTTTAGATTTCATTTTTTAGATTTCATTTTTTAAACACAAAAATCTAAGGGATTTTTTTTTATATTTTGTTACACATTACATATTATAGTCCTATTAAATTTATATAAACATTTATTCAAAATTCATCCCAGAGTGGAAAAAATAAATCATAATTGAAATAAATTTACTTTTTTTGATTTTAATTTTTAAGTTCAAAATTATAAAAATGTGAGGGCGCATTTTTTAATTTGTTATTACACCTTCAGTCCTAAGTTAAACTATACAAAAGGTTTATTCATACCCCAAGTAAAAAAATAGAAAATAATTAGTCACTTTTACAGCTTTGATTTTTATTCGAAATCATTAAAATGTGAAGCCGCATTTCTTTTATATACACGTACAGTCCCAAGGAAAACCATAGAAATGGTTTATTTAAAATCATACCAAAAAACAAAAAAATAGAGATAAACCTGAAATTATACCGAGTGTACATTTTGAACATTTATTATAATTTATTTTAGTACTTGTTTTAATATAAAATAGAAAATAAGCTTAATTTTCTACTACTTTGTAAGTGAGTAACATGCTGTTTTATTCAAAATAAAGTTGAGATCCAATTTCAGAGGTGGGATTTTGTTTCTGAGGCGGATTCTAAAACTCGCCAAAACGTCATCATTCAGGCGAAGAGAACAATGTAAATAATGACGAATTGGCGAAAAATGATGATGTTTTGGCGAGTTCATAAAACTCGCCAATGAAACAAAATCCGGCCTCTGTTAACAAAAGTACCGGATGCCATTTGAAAAATAAAGTTGATAATGGCTTCTTAAGAGTGTTCAGATCCAATAATATTTTAAGGATGGAATTGTAATGCCAATTTAATACCATTAAAAGCTTTTTTTTATTTTATATCTTATCTCTTCATCTAACGAAGTTATTGCCTGTAACCTGAATCTTTTCTTTGAAAATTATAAATATTACCTAATATCTTAAAAACGGCCAAATAAATTTCATAAATTATAATTTATTTTAGATACCTATATTACATATTTTTGAGTAGTTTGAGTAGGTTTTATTAACTTTTTTCCAAAAAGAATTCACATTTTTTTAAGTTTTGAATTTTTTTTTTCTTTCGTCACAAATATACTTTAAACTTAAATTTCAAAAATTAGAAATAAAATGGAAATAAATAAATATGTAGTCACTTTTTCAGATCCTCATTATGACTTTGAATAAACTTTTTGTTTAATTTAAGAGTCCATATGTAGTCAAATATAAAACAATGCGCCCGTGCAATTTTCGTTTTCTATAAAAAATAATAAAATCAGAAAAATTTACCATTTATTTTAAATTTTTACGAAATTAATAGGTATATCTCAGAAAATAAATACAATAATATTCCAAAAAAAAATCAAAATAACAAAAATAATTGATGAATAAAATAAAATTATTTTGTATCTGGTTAAAAAAAATTCAATTAAAAATTCAATTAAGTAATTGAATTTTTCACATTGATTGTATATTTGTTTACTTTAATTTTAATATATTATTTTTTAAACTTTTGTTTTATTTTTTATTACTAAATTGATTATTTTTATATTTCATTTATTACATTATCTTAAAAGTATCAGGATTTTTTAGCACAATGTAAAGTGAATTTAATATTAATTTAGCTATTTAATGTACAATCACGCGCAAAGATATCGAGGACACAAAAATTCTGACCGAGTAGCAAGCGGTCACAGACACGAAATGACACGAAATTTGAAAGAAAGAAATACAACTAAAAACGATGGTGTGGTCCTCTCAAATTTCGTATGATCTCGTGTTTGCGAAGGCTTGTTATTGGGTTAGAATACTTCTTTTGTATCCTCGGTATCTTTGCGCGTGATTGTACAATCCTAGAAAAATATTAAGCTTGGGGTCTATATTTATTTGCTTATAGAAGAAGATGCAACATATAAAAATTTTTTTAACTGTAAGAATTGAGATAAAATTATTATCTAATTTCATATACTGATGTTGATTTTTGGGCATTATAAAATTAGACATTTTTTACAATAATTTGTACGATATTTTAACTGTAACAATTTTCTTATATTAATTTTTTAGCAAAGACTTGTTAGTTTTATATTAATATACAATGTACAAGTTGTTCATCTTTGTTTTTTTATGTGAAGTGTATCAACTTGCTAAATAAATAAGTTTATAGTGACCGAATCTTTTCTCTTAAAATTTGAACTCCCATCTTAAGAGGATGGTCGCCAAATTTGAGCTCTTGATTTTAAAATTCGCTTAGCGGCTCTTTGAAACATTCTAAAAAACTAATTGAAATAATATTTTTTTTCCAACGCTAGAAATAAGTTAAGATATAAACGAAGACTTTAATGTTGCGTTTTTTGTTTTAAATATATTTTTAATGTTTTTACAGCATCCCAAAAATTTCTTAAAATTTTACTTAATTTTTGGGATGCTGTAAATAGTTTAAAAATATATTTAAAACAAAAAAACGAAACATCAAAGTCTTCGTTTATATCTTAACTTATTTCTAGTGTTGGAAAAAAATATTATTTCAATTAGTTTTTTAGAATGATTCAAAGAGCCGCTAAGCGAACATTTTTTGTAAAGAGCCCGTTTTACTGCTGTCGTATGATTATTTGGTTTGACTTACTAAAACAAAAAAGAAGAAATTGGTAGCCAGAAGACTCTTCTTTATACCAAAAAAAGAAATTTTAGAAAAGCTCCACTGGAAAAAAAGTTATGACCAAAATCACAAATATCAAGAGAATTTCAAAATCAAGCGCTCAAATTTGCCGACTATCGCCTTAAGTAGAAATTGGGTCCGGGAGGAAAATTGTCGCGAAAATTAGGATTGAATTCAATCTGTGTATAATTGAATAATAAGAATAAGTTTTCCCGTAAAATACTGATTTATTTTTTCAATCCAAAGTTAAATTAAACAGTACTCAAAATATTATCGTATCTACTTTGGTAATATCCTAATTTTTATTTATCTACTTAAGCTGAAATTCTGGTAACCTAACCTAACTTTATTAGTCATTAAAGTAATGCGTTTATCACTATAGATTCTTTGAAGTAACAAATTTTTATGCGGTCACAATCCAGGATTCCATTCCTACAGTTTTGCGGAATTGGATTATTGAAGTAAATTCGGTCCAAGCAGGAAATGTTGCGGCTTTACTCAATCCGGAAGTTTCTCAATCCAGATTGAATAACTATGAAAAATATAAGTAGTCATTATAAATTTTTTCTGAATCAAAACTAACAACAGTTTTAAAGTGTTATTTATAATGAGTTGCTTGAAAATTTATTAAAAATTAAAATAGCAATTTAAATAAACAAAGTACCCTTTATTATTTATTTTTTTTATATTTTTGTAGAGAACCTTCATCTATCAACTAACTATAGTCATTGAAGAATTATAGTAAATAAATTTGATACACCTCAAGAAGCGATAAACTAATAATTTTTCAAAAAAGTCGGTTTTTATTTGAACTCGCAGCTACGTTTGCATAATTTTTAATACTTTTTACATTACATTCTTTCCTCGCCATAAATTTTCGGCGATGCAACATTGAACTAATCTAGTAAAACATGTTTTTAATTTTTTATTGAAATTATTTAAAACAATAAAGATATTAGTTTTTATGTTACCCAACATTAATATTTATTTAATACTCCTAACCTTTTAAATCTTTTGCTTTTTTTGCGTTTGGGAAGTGTGTTAAATAAAATCTGTTGAGATTTAGCATTAACGTTCTTTAATTTATAGTTAGCTTCGATTTCATTGGGCAATTATCCCACATCATTCCCTTTCAGCATATAAAGTAATTAAACGTGCACAGTCGAAATGTCGATCAATCAGAAATAATTGCGTTCCTGTCGGACAATTTAGAATTGCAATCTAAAATGGCGCAGGGTAAATGTTCGTACAATAGAAAATACGCACACCTACACAAGTTTTCCATTTCTCTGGTCAAGATTTAGTCGAGATAAGGTAAATTGGATTTTTCATTCGAGTTTGGCGTTAGCGGTCGGTCGGCCAGCCTGGCGGATGTCGGATGGCGGATGGCGGATACAGAGCTTCGCGACGCGTGCACGCTAAACTCACAGGACTTACCAAGATTGAGCTTTTCCTTTGCTTGCTAGGAGAAATTTAATTTCGGCGCAAAGTTACCTACATGAAAATTCGCTGCCATCGAACACGTTCTCTCGAGTAAATCCTCACCGACAAAATTACGTTTTATTCCTAACACCAATATGACTAACTTTATGACTTTTAATTTACTTACGGTTTACTCTTGCTCTTACATTCTTCATGGCCTTTTTTATTTTTTAGGTTTCCATTTAGCTGCACACGAAAGACAGATAAAGGTAGGCACTTTTTTATAAAATTAATTTATTTCCATCTACTCTAAAATAAATAATAAATTTTCAAATTTTAATCCTTCAGCGATTCTGATGCGACTTGAACTAATATTAAATTTATTTATTTTCCAAAAAAGAAATAAAGATTTAATGATTTTTATGCCAATTTTGTAATCATGTCTGCGTTTCATGCTTATTGGCACTCATCAGTAGATCCACTGCTCATGAAATCCTAAACTACTTAGATGAAAAGATCCTTGCGAAATAGACATTGTTAATAGTTTTGGTCGCCATCACAAGGTTTAATAGACAAAATTTTTATTTATTAAAAAAATTAAAAACTAGCGATTTCCTGCCCGTTTTGTTAGTGAAGACGAAATAAAGTAATAATTTCTGCATTTCGTACTTATTAGCACTCATCAGTAGATACCAGTCCTATCAGAATGAATATTGTTGATGGTTTTGGTCGCCGTCATAAGGTTTGTGGATCTAATTGACACTATTTCAATATTTTAAAATTATTTTCTATAATTAGCATGTAAAATTAATCTAAGGCTAAGGTTATACGCACTGAACATAGTAGAACAAATACATAGAGATATATAGTAAAGCATTAAAGTAAGGAAGTGGTGGTTATACAGACAGCAATGAACATTGAGCACCTTAATTTAAGGAACGCAAAACACATTTACCTCTACTACTAAATGGTCTATCCAATCAGAGACGCCCGCAGATTGATCAGAGTGCAGCAGAATCAAACAGTTTTGCTGTTTGAAATATGAGCGATCATTGAAATGCATTGGTTTGATTTTTCATCACTTCTCCACTGCTTGCCTCACTCTGTGCATGACTACTATACTCAACTTCACTGTTCACTTGTTATGACCATACCCTTTATAATAGTAATTAATGAAATGTTTTACGTTATTAATAATTTTGTTCGATCATTTACTTGTAAAAAACCTTTAAATTCAGAAACATTTTTTAAACTATGGAAATATAGCAATTCAAAATACCTACAAGTCGATTTGACCAAATTCATTTATATAAAAATATAATTCTATAAAAAGTTATTTATTTTGTCTTCTTCCATTCAACACCATTTACAAAAGTCGAGGATTAACCACGTTTTTACCAATTGAGCGTTCAGTACTCAAGTGTACGTATACAAATTTTTTAGGTCTAATATCTCCAGTTGTCGGTCAAATTTTGCGACACCCTGTATAAGAGCAAACGTTTTAATTATTCGGTGGAGTAGTTTTAAAACGGTTACAATTTTTAAATTTCGGGGTAATTGGATTTTTTTCATATTTTTTGCTTCTTTTTTGGTGATTATTCGAAAGCTAAAAAATTCTATAGTCCATTTCATTAATAAATTACCTTTCAGGAGGAATTCCTTTAGACAGTTCTTTCAAGAGACACAGAACAGTCTATATTTGAGTCGGAAATACTGGTGAAAAAGTGATCTATTAAGAGCATCTTCTTAGACACCCGCGATAAATTTTCCGATGGAGATAATAACAAGGAATAGAATACCCATCCCACTTTTCTGGAGCTTCTTTGCAAATTATCAGCAAATTGTCAAATAATTAATGCGAATACCTAGAGGGTGCGCGAGTTTGGGAGGAAAAATTTTGATAAATCATGAAATCGAGCATTAGTTCTGCAGTCATAACTCAAGTTTCCCTCGTTAGATTTTCATTTTTTTCAGATTTATAATCTAAATTGATTCGGCTACATCCTGTGAGAGAGTTACCTTCTGCAACCTAGCACAAAATTAATTAGATGTGTCCAAAGTTAAGGTACTTTTAGATCATTATATTTTTGTTTGTACATTCTCCATTTTTTTTTCCTTCTGGCAGGAATTAAAGAAATGACTTCTAAATCATGATCAGTAAATTAAACTATTTAATGTACTCAATTTAGTGATAGGTTTTCACTAATGGGACGTGAATGAATAGTTATTTTAATGTATAAATATATTATAAATTGACCTCTCGGTAGCGAAAACCTTTCCGGGAATTGAGATTACCGAATAGTTTAATTTACTGATCACTTTTACATGTAAATAACTCCCTAGTTACACTACTGAACACTTTACTAGTAGGTGAATAAATCGGCCCAAAAGCCTGGTTTACATTGGTCGAGTAAACAAGCGAGTAAATGGGCGAGTAGGAAGGCGAGTTCAAAACCCGAGATATATTCGACTAATATAAAGAGTAGGATATGTAAAAAAAGGCGTTTTTTTACTCATCCCACTGTTTATATTAGTCGAGTATATCTCGGTTTTTGATTTCGCCCTCCAACACGCCCACTTACTCGTCCATTTACTCGACCAATGTAAACCAGAAGAAAATTATTTTTGAACACCGATGAAGAAAATTTAACATTTTTTGGAACATCTCATACATCAGACCAAATTAATGTCGTTACATTTCCTGATTAATTCTAATTTTGTAACGACATTAATTTGGTCTGATGTATGATATGTTTTTCGGATTTCCTATAATGTTTCCCAAATCGCACAATAAGTTAAACCAGCCTATTAAGTTGTAAAGCTCTGAAGAAATTTATAGAGAATAAACGAAACGTTAGCGATATAACAAAAGGCAATTTTATTTAGTCCTAATCGGGAGAAAAATTTACAGCAAGTGAAGTTTTAAGGACGAAAAGGAATTTGAATATTCTTTTGGATTTTTTTAAACGGCGGGCTTGAAAATTATTTCATTAATTGGTATTTATTTATTTATTTTTTCACAGAAACTATTAAACGTAACCTTCTAAAATTTTTACCAGTGGTGGAATGTTTTTCATTAACACCTATTTGGTACTTACCATTTCAACATTAAAAATTAAAAACATGTTGGAAAATATTTTTAGAAATTTGTACCTGGACAGCATAGTTAACTCTAACTTAACCTGGTATCCATAAATAGAATTTTTATTTATTTGCCCAGTAAAGTTATCCCTTTTTCTGTTACTTTTTCAGTAAATTTTTAAATATTTATATTCATTGTATTATATTTTATCTACCAAGTAACTATTGAACAGTTAGCCATGAGGAAGAGATGGCTACAACGTTTTTTGGGGTTTTGGTGTTTTTTGAACTTTATTTTTGCAGTTTATCATATACGAGTAATCAAATTCATAAGTATTTTCTATGAAATTAAAATATTTTGGCAAATGCACTAAGCGGTTTTTGAAATTTTTTTAATGCAGTATGGCGACTATTTAGAACCGTCGAAATGGTATGGCATGGTGATTTTTGTGAATGGTTATATGTAAAAAACAGTTCCCAAAGTTTTTAAAATTAACCTGTTTTAATTAGTATGGCGGGTTATTAACCCCAACCGATCAGTATGGCATTACGCTTCCTCCGATTTTTTTGTAGACTATCTGAAAATACAAGAATATTTTTATAAAAAATCGTTAGAAATCCTTAATTTTCCGACAAATTTAATTGTTTGTTTTAAGATTACGCCAAGATAACCAGATATGCGGCTATCATTTTATTTTCTTTAATTATGATATTTAACCCCTGAAGAGGTGCCATACTTGTAAATTTTTTTGTCACTATCTCCTATCTCCCGATCTATTAGTCTGCTTTACTCACCTTACTCCATTTTTTACAAAATGTATATCAAAATAGGGTCATCTATAAGTAGTCGAAATTCCCAACACAGGGTATTCCAAAACTGCAGGCGTATTCTTGAAGCACTCCACACAATGTCGCATATGGTCTGTTCGTTTTGCAAACAGGTTTTTATATTGCACTCTTACACACTGCAGGTTTAGTACCCGTTCATGAGTGCAAGCGAGAGAAAAATCGTGTTTGCAAAACGAACAGACCTTACCACATTACAAGGACAAACTCTTTTTTTTTCATGAAACTGACAAAGCCAGAATGATGAATGTGGTATGCGACATCGTGTGGACCGTTTCAAGAATATGGCCTCTGGCGCATAAACTGTCGCTACATTGTCAGAGGTTCTGGTACTGGGAGATGAACCCTAATTTACTGAAAGGTTACTACTACTGGGAGGTAGTAACAGTAATGGAAACTTTACCGGAAGATAAATAAACCTACCTTAAGTCATGATTAAAGTAATAACTGAAAATTAAAAACGTAATTTCGGTAAATGTTAATAGTTTAAAAAGTAGTTTAAACGACCCATTTTAATTATATTAATAGGTTGAGTTTAGAATGGATATTGTTTATAAAAGTTTAAGTAGAATATCATAAAACTGTATACCTCATCGTAAAATCGAATACAAAAAGAATATACTTTCAAGTATCTAAAGTTTACAAGAGTAACTCTTGACATAAAGAAATTAAACATTTTTCAATTTTCTAAGGACTTAGAAAGACGACAATAAATTAAAGTAAGTTTAAGGTACTCAGTTCTTTTCTTTTATGCCTCTTCTTCTGTATTATGTTATTATTACTTCATTTATCGTTGTTACACCATATTATGGAATTTATTACTTAACTCTAAATTGGTTTTTATTGTAACAAAATAATATGAAATCATGTGAAGAGGTGTTAATATTGTTAGTCGTTCATGTCTGTACATTCGTGATCAGCTGGCAAGTATGAGAGGCTTTATAATAATGAATGTATTAAAATTCTGATTTTATCAGTGTAGTTCTATTTGTGCAGATACTGCATTTTATGGAGGTTAATATAAAAGGGGTATTTTGAGTTAAAAATAAATCTTTTTAATTGAGGAAATAATTGGATTTTTGATTAAAATTAAAGGTGGTATTTTGATAAAAAGTGAAATATAATTATAATTTAAGTTGAAGTAAATCGCGGTGAAAAGCGTATTACGAGCAAAGAATAACAGAACAGTTTAATGCGGTAAATTGAAATTAAAGAGTGAGCAGGAATAAAAATGATGAGGGTGGAGTGAAAAAGACGGGGAGATCGATGGATTGGTGTGATGAAATGAGAGAAGTGGTATTGAACTGTGAAGTAAGAAGCAGGAGGAAGGAGTTTTAGTGGAACGCAGCGAAATGCTTTTAAAAGGAATGAGTTTTATCCGTAGTCCGTAGTGAACGTAGTGAATGCGGGGACGGTGTTGTATATAGAGCTTTGGAGCTGCTGGTAACTAATGCGGACTAAGTGGACCGCTCTTCTCGAGATTGCTTTGCACCGACTAAATATTTCATGTGGCCGCGGCCGCGCGCGACAAGGACGGCCTCAGATCGATCTACAAAATTGGAATGGCCGGCGATCAGATAGAGCCAGACTTTATTTAATTTACTTCGGGTGACGTATGAGCTTTGGCCAAAATGAGTTCTGAACGGCGTTCGTATTAGCCGCCGAGCTTCTCATATAAATTGGATCGGGGTTTTCCTACTCGCCGGCGTTTCACTTTAAATAATTAAATGTCAAAGTGGTGTAATCCCGTAATGAACAGAGCCGGCTTTGTTTTACGATCTGTTTGGCGAAGGACGTGTTGAAGATAAGGCTCTGATCCAACTTGACAAATACTATCCTTCAGTACATGAGGATCCTCTAATCCTCCTATCCTCATCAAGCGCACTGATATTTCCATCCGACGATCCGACACCTGGTGGCACGCTGGCTCCAAGGCGAAGTGAAAAGCTTTCCCATTATAAGCGCTCTGCCGCCACCGTCGACGCTTTCCCAATACAGTGAAAACCCTTTTAGCCCACCCACCCGCTAGAGCGCTAGACCATTAGCCGATGCATTGCTGCATTTCGATATAAGCCCGCCACTCAATCCATTAATGGCTCGTAATGGAGGTCTCCGGTTTTACAGATACAAGCAATTTTAGCGCCATTCCTCTCAATTACTGCAGATTAGTAACGAGTGAGAACCTCCAAATGTGAACTCTGATCGTATGACTGATTTATATCATTCGCTAATGATATTGTCCTATATTAATCAGCTTCTACCTTATCACTGCTTTAATTAATTTAGCTTCGCCACATTTTAAATTAATCAAACACTCAAATATTTACACAACACATACTTTTTTACATACAAAGTAGCCCAATTATATCCAATCTCTGGAAAATAACCTTTCGTCCTCTTATTAAACGCTTTTCATATTACATTTCAAGTACTTCATTAATTTACAATGACTATTTTGAGATTATGTACCTAATTCCTTCTCATTTATAAATTGCAAAAATTGCTTATTTTTTTAACCCATGTTGCTTAGGGTATGGACATACAGATCTACCAATGCACACGACTCACTGAGACGATCTTCTCTCACCGCTCTATTTTCGTTTTAAAAAAATCCTTAGATACATGTTCGTATCCGAAATTGAAATTTAAATACTTTACAACGTCACAATTTAGGCAGAAGTTCGAAAAACCCTATAATAAAAATTTAAATAAACTTAAAACCTTATTATCGTTTATTGTAGCAAAATGGAAAATCAAAGATTTTAATTCAAGTCAAAAGCCTTCCTAACAAATCCTCTGGAGCTTAAGAGTGGAAAGTTTAATAAAAAAATTACATTTAAAATAACAGACTAGGTATCAAACCGTTAGTTCACCGTAGGAAATTTGGTGCTGATCGTACCCAGTATGCCCTTTATGGTATTGGACATTCGGCATGTGCTCTGAGGGCCGATATATGCCCTTAGAGCAAGCGCTGAGCATATGCCAGCATTCTTTAGGTATCAAAATGGTTCATTATAAAAACATTTCAGTGGAAGAGCCCGAAAACTGGCAACACCCGGGTTTGACGCGTCAATCCTAGGATTTACCAATTTTATGTGGTAAATTTACAGAAAATTCTGTTTTCGATAGAATTTCGGACATTTACCACGGCATAATGGTAAATCTTATTATTTGCCAGTTCTTATTGATAAATCTTAAGATTTATTTATGTAGATTTTTTTGAGAATTAAAAATGCCATACCAGTTTTCTTCCGAAGAGTATGCCAATATGCATTTTATCTATGGATCTTTGCAATGGAAGTACAATAGCTGCAGTAAATAAATACCGACGTCGGTTTCCAAATAGACGAATTCCAAATGTTATGTTATTTTACATACAGTTTCGAGATTACGTGATTATCATTTCGATAGAAGAGTACTTATCTGCAGAAGTATTGAATGCTATCACAAGGGATCACTACCAATGTACACCGAATTAGTAGACAAATTGAAATACCGAATACAACGGTTTGGCGAATTTTGAAACATGAAGGTTTACATCCATTTCATTTTCGCACAGGGTAAGGATTGCTTGAGAGGGACCTCCGTATAGTTTCTTCCTCTTAGTTATTAAGGCAATCACGTTTACTATTACAAGAGTTGAGTCATCAATATGAGTAACCTACATTTATGGAAAGTAGAAAATCCGAAATTAATACAAAACGTCGAAATTTCAACAAGAATTTTCCGTTAGCGTTTGGGCTGCCCTAATCCATCGTTGATTGGACCATTCATTCTTCCTGCGACATTAAATGCAGAAAAATTCCTGCATTTCTGTCATCACTATTAGAAGATGCTTTACTACACGAAGAGAAATTTCAAATGGATGGTGAAAGCGCGTTTTGGAATTGAAGTCAGAAATTTTCTTAACAATAGTTTTCCCAGATGGATTGATCGTGGTGGTTCTATTGCATGGCCAGCTAGATCGCCGGACCTTAATCATCTTGATTATACATGAAAGACAAAGTGTGCGCATTTGTTTTAAATACCATAGAGGATTAATTGCAACGCATTCAGCAAGCTGTGCTGGAAATACGAGAGATTACTCGAGAAATAAGAAATGCACAAGCTTGTGTGCAGGAAGCTAGATGACATTTTGAAAATATTAATAATTAAAAAAAAATGTTCTAAGAATTTTATATAGTTTTGTAATTTCAAAGTGCTGTAACAGTTGAATAAAAAAGATGGACCTACAAGTTTTGTGTTTTTTAGTCTGAGAATTGAACCTATTTTACGCTTCCAAAATTTGTGCATAACACAACCGAATACAACGGAACTCCTTCACACCTTGTATTGGTAAATCATAGGTTTGACGCGTCAATCCTAGGATTTACGGTTTTTGGGCTTTTACAGTAACAAAAATAAGCAACAAAGAATTGTAATTTGTAATTCAGTTGCAAGTAAAGAACAATAGGAAAAGGCAAAAACAAATTAAGTTGCTGTTATAAAAAATTTTCTTTAGGTTGTACAGGGTGATTCTTTAACTCTTAACTCTATGGCAAATTGTACAGATATTATTTTAAGAACAAAAAATGTCCTAATGAACATACACCCTATTTTTTTTATTTTGGCATTTGAGGGTGCAGAGATTTAATAGAATTACTAAAAACTTACAAAAATTTGAAATAAAAAAGACTCACATCGATGAATCAAAGTATGACATTTATCAATATCTATGATTACCGTTATTTATAGTACTGATTTCCTTTTTTAACTTGATCATTTTTTAACTTGATCCTTTTTTAAGCAAATTAAATCTATTACCACTTTACTTCCTCATAACTCCAAAACTTAAACGAATCGAATCTATATTGATGGGAGATTTTTTTTTTCTCAAAATTGCACCAGCTTTACACGACAAAAGTTTATTACAAAGCTAAATAATCACTAATCAGCATACACTTAAAATACCCTAAAAGTACTAACAGTTCTAAAAGGTACTTTAAATACTGAAAATTACTTTCAGTGCATAAAGTACTGTTACGAAAATATTTTAAGTAATAAATATTAGTACCTGAATTAAAAAAGTTCTTAAGTAAAGTACCTCAAGGTATTAGTAAAGTACTGAAAATATATTTCTGGGTAAAGTTACCTGAAATCTCACAGAGTGGAATATCAATCTCATCTATCTAGAAGCGCACGCGTCAAAATGACCGACGAATCCACATTCACTTGGTCCGAACCAGGAGGATTATTTTTGAATAACACGAGAAGATTTCATCTTTCATTATTCTGTCTTTGTCATTTAATAAAAAAAAATAGGAATCTGTCCTGAGGGGTTATTCTCGAATCACACGACACGATTTCGTTTACGACAAGACAAGGACACACTAATATTTTTGCATTTGAATGACAAGGAAAAAATGATAAAAATCGTATGTGATATCTTGTCGTGTGATTCGAGAATAACTCCCATGTTGGTGTAGCATGAGACGTCGTGTCGAGTAGTTCAAAAATAAGGCTTCAGACGAATTAAGATTCATGGGTGAGAATTTCAAGCATGCGCTTTAAGAGATAAAATTGACATTCACTCGGTAAGATTCAGGAATCGGGTCCTTGCTCTGAGTGGTACGAATATGACCATAGACTCAACTAGCAGAGAAATTATTTCAAGACTCACCATAAACAGTCTCATTTTTGCTCCTACTAAAAGAATATACCTACTATTAAATACTAGTATTTATCAATGAGAAAATCTTCTGGGATTTTGAATGCCAAAACTCTGAAGGACCAAGCCTTGTAGAGACTCTTTCTCAATGAAAGAACCTTAAGAGATTTTGAATACCAAAATGTTGTCTTGCTAGTCCAGTTTTATTCTCAAAAATGTTTGGAATACAATTAAAAATTTGTGACAAACTTGATTTGTCGTACATTTCTGGGAAAAATAATTCAACTAAAGTGAAGTGAACCTAAAGAATCTTTACTAGGGGTGGTCTGGGACACCCTGTACATTTTTTGCTGTTTAAATACATTTGACCCTCTTTATCTTACCTGGTGGTATCAGAATATTAAAAATTGCTAATTTATTTTCAAATTAAAGTTTTGAAAACTTATGAACTTCCTTTGTTTCAATCTAAGTTATAATATTTTTGCCTCAATTTATAGATCTTTTGGTCCTTTTTTAACCACAAAAAATATTTTTCAAATTTATTATGATTCAACAAATACTTTGAAAAGCAAATTTCTGCTTAGAATTTTAGGATTTCACTAACAAAATCTTAGTAAACACAGTAGGTCAAACGAAACCACTGAAAATTACCTGAGGAATTTTCCAAAAATGAAAACACCAAAACTTTTCATATCCAGTTATATTTTTACATTTTAAAAATCCTTCATTATTTTGAACTACAATGGTAGGAATCCAAACTCTTATCGTACATTACTTCATATTTTTGGCATTTATAGAAATATTTGAACTTTGGTCCACTTCGGACTTTTCATTAGCATTAAACTTAAAAACTGCTAACCATAAAAAATGATTATAGAAAATTTTTTATTAGAATTTTGGGATTTTGTGGAAATGTTAAGTCTTTAAATACTGTTTGTAAAGAAAAAACACTAATCGCTAAAAAGTTCTTCTATTGGCCAAAAGATTTTGTTCGGGATTCGTTTTCTATTTTTATGCAGTTGGTATAAAAATGAGTATTGTAGTTAGTTAAGCATAATTATTATAAAACGCACATTTAAAACAAGTTTATTTATTTTAAACTTTTCACCTATTTTTCCAAGTAGTTTCAAATAATTTACATTAATTAGTTTATTATACGTCACTAATGCTTCCTAATTAAAATATTTTCCATTGCGTTTCTTGGTTATTTTCCTTAAGTGGATGATATTACTACTAAGTTATTGAGTATGTTTTTTTTAAATATTTAAAATTCTAAAATATTTAAAATTATGGTTGGAAAATATGTGAAAAATCCAATAATTTGTTATTTAAATATCACATTTAGTTAATTATACTTGATTATTTAAACCCAGTTTATATTTTTAATTCAAATATTTAAAACTTTTCGAGTGTCCTTTACTTCCATGTAAATTATTGTTGGACCATTACTTGCTTGCTAAAACCCATTTTATAAAAATTAAACGATGAAATATTGAGACTTGTGAATTAGTATTTTACCAAATATTGATTGAAGTTTTAATTTGGACTCCAAAACGTCATTGGTTTTTCCTTACTGGCGTCAATGAGTTAAAAATATTAATAATAATCGCTTTTGCTATTTTAAAATTTTAAAATTCTAGTAACTGTACAAAATTATACCACAATTTCTGCACCTATACTTTTA
This sequence comes from Stenus bimaculatus, assembly GCA_963971135.1. Classification (NCBI taxonomy): domain Eukaryota; kingdom Metazoa; phylum Arthropoda; class Insecta; order Coleoptera; family Staphylinidae; genus Stenus; species Stenus bimaculatus. Next base: position 68,681,567 of record OZ020180.1, on the reverse strand, counting down.
GAACATACCTCTATTAGCTGTTCTTAAAAGTAAGCATATAAAATTCATACGTTGAATTCATACATACAGGGAATCTTCTTGAATCAAGACATAAGAAAACATTTTTTTAGTTGATCGATAATCAATTTTCGATTGATTTCCTAGAAGTTTCATATTACACAGGGTGTTTCTAAAATGATGGCCACGGCTTAATGTGAGTATACTACAAGTAAAAACTAAGATACAAAGTCCATATAAACATTTGTCGAAAACTCAACTGTTACCGATATACAGGGTGTTGAAATTTCTTTTTATTTTTACTTATTTTCTCTGGATCGTCTAAATGAAAAAGTTAATAAAAATTTTAAAAATACTGACTTCTAGTCATCTTTGGCTATTTTACATTTTTTCTTAATTTAACAATAAAAAAAAGAAATTTCAACAATGGATCTGGGTAACAGTTGAATTTTGGACAATGGACTTTTTGTCATATTTTTACTTGTAGATAAGCACACGAGGCGGTGACCACCATTATAGAAACTCCCTATAGTTTAGAATTTAAGAAAAAAATCCTAAAACCATTTCACACTTTAAATATATTTCCACTCACTTTACAGATACCGAAAAAAAACTATTTTCGCTTGTTGATAAAAAAAATTTTAAGGATTACACCTTCTCCAATTATATTTCAGAAATGATCAATTTAATTTCAGAAATCATCAATTATATTTCAGAATAAGCAATTAATTTCAGAAAGCATCAATTGTATTTCACAATAGTCAATTGTATTTCAGAAACTATCATTTAAAAATTAGATTTCGTCAATTTAATTTCAGAAGTAATAAGTTGTATTTCAGAAAGATTTTTTTTTGTGTTTCATTCAAAGTAAATTTTGCGGCAGAAATGTTGGATTACCCAAAATACACTGCTCAAAATGGTCTAAGGAACAAACTCAATTTTGCGTATATTTTTTTAACAAATAATTTTAATTACATAATATGAGTTTATTGGTTTAAAAACATATTTTAAAATAAACAAATATTGCAATATTCAAAATATGCGCCCCTTTTGTAATGCGAATACAATTGCACTTGTACATTATTTTTACAATAGGACCACATTTTATAACATTTTTAGAAGATCTTTTAACTTCAGGTGTAACTTGATTATGGAGCGTAGACATTTAAATAGAAATTAAATGTTACGTGCTCTGGGGATGATTGAGGGGGGTAGTTCGCAAACTCAAGTGGCTACTCGATTTGGTACTTCGCGAAGTGTTATTTGGCGATTATGGCAGCGCTATCAGGAAACTGTTGATGTGGCTGAAAGGCATCTAGGACCAGGAAGGGTTACTACCCCTGCTCAAGACAGACATATTGTTTTACAAACTAGGCGCAATCGTTCAGTTTCCGCGCGTCAACTTGTTAGTTACATGCAAAATGTCCATGAAGTAACTGTTAGCGACCAAACCTTTAGAAAACGTCTTCATGAAGCTAGTCTGGATTCTCGTCGTCCTGTTAGAGGGAATCGAGTTGCTAGTTTGGCTGGGGCAGAAGAACATGTAAACTGGGGTATAGAGGAATGGAGCAGGGTTTTATTTACAGATGAGTATCGGTTTTGTTTTCGACCCGATAGCAGAAGGGTATGAGTTTGGCGTTCTTCTGGTGCTTTGGAAAGGTCCAGACCCTTCCAGGAAGTGCACAGTTATGGAGGAGGTTCAGTAATGGTATAGGGTGGATTCATTTTAAACCATAGAACTGACCTCGTTTGTAAAATTGGTAAAATGAACCAAAATCAATATGCCGCGGGACCTGAATTGAATTATATGCATGGCTAAGCATGTGCGAGATTGGTTCGAGGCTGAAAACATTAATGTTTTGCCATGGCCAGCGCAGTCCCCGGATCTGAATCCAATAGAGCACGTGTGGGACATGCTTCAAAGAAGACTTTTGCCACTTATGGATCGCATTAATGGACGCCAAGCACTCGAAGAAACCTTAAGAGATCACTGGACCCATTGCCACAACTCAATATTAATAATTGTATTTTGCGCATGCAGAGACGCTGTCGTGCTGTAATTAACGCTAGAGGTGGAAACACTAGGTAGTGTATTATGATCTTACTCTGTAAGTTTTTAAACAAAAGGTATGAAAAGAAGATATTCTAATGATAAAAAGTTTTTTTTTTCATAGATTTTACTTGTAAAAAATATAATAATCGTTACACTATACATATAAAAGTCTAAAAAAACAGTTACAGAATAAGATCATAATTTAAAAAATAAGAGCAATTCTTAAAAATATAGCAGTGTTCCCTAGACCATTTTGAGCAGTGTACTACTATACACATACTATATTTAAGCCACCAACAGTCATGTCCATGGTACCAGGAATCATAAAAAGAGAATTCAGAAGTTGTCTTTTAGTTAATTTTAGAATAGATTATTTCAATTGGATGTAATATTGCTAAATAAGGATCTAATCCAAATATGATGGTCTAATGGTAAATTGCCAAAGCACATTCTTAATGAATTGTATGTGCTGTTATGGTTCACGTGCACAATCACCACCAAAAACTCTTGGCTTCCTCAATTTTTTACAATTGGTCCTTTCTGAAATTAAATTAATTTTTTCTGAAATACAATTGATGGCTTCTAAATTACAATAGATCTTTTTTGAAATACAATTGATGATATTTGAAATTATATTGATAAATCTGAAATACAATTGATGGTTTCTGGAATACAATTGATCTTTTCTGAAATACAATTGGAAAATGTGTAGCTGTTTTTATCACTTATGGATGTAATTACTTGCTCCAGTCTTTTGATAAAAGAATTTCATGAATTAATGTAAAATTTCGCATTAAAATAACATACATACAGGGTGATGATAAAATTTGGAACATAATTCACAACTGACGTATTTAATTTTTTTGAGAAAATCGCTCGGATAGGTCAATTTTAGTTTTTAATATGCCATCTCTTGGTATAATAAAAATATTAATGACATCACTGGTGATTTAGCAATGACGTCATTATCGATTTTTTTAAACGGAAACCCCCACTTTTTTCACTCGTTTTTGATAGACATTTATGTCACTTACACGATGATATAAAAAAATGATTGCATTTGTAAACAAATTTTCGTTTAAAAATTTTTTAATGTAAACTTAAAATTAATTTGTACTGTTTTTGAAAAATTTGAATGTTCTATAAGATTTATTTTGGCTTATTCCAATAAATGATAAATTTAAAATTTTATTTTTTGTAAATTTCCTTACATTAAATGGAATCAAAAAGTTAGTTTTCAAGACGATTTATTAAATTTTGGTATATACATTTAACATTTTACATTCGCATTAAAATGCGCATTATTTAAACATTTACTTTCTTTTGTTATTATTAGTAACTTCAAATTCATTTTAATTTATTTTTATAAAACCTTTTTCGTTAAAATAAAAATTTCCTTTTCTGAATTAAAAAGATTTTTTATCCAAAAATTTGTTTAAAAATTTAATTGTTTTTCATATCATTGTTTAAGTGACATGAATTTGTATAAAAAATGAGTAAAAACAGTGGGGGCTTTCATTTTAAAAAATCGCTGATGACGTCATTGCTAAAGCACCAGTGCCGTCATTAATATTTATTTTATACCAAGAGATGGCATTTTAAAAACAAAAATTGACCTGTCCGAGCGATTTACTGAAAACAATTAAATACGGCAGTTATGAATTATGTTCCAAACTTAATCATCACCCTGTATATTTTGTTTTTGTAGCAACTGAAAATATTTGTGTTTTTTTTTAAATAAATAAAAAGGATATTTTAGTAATTTATTGATAGGCTTGGATATAGGAAAATGCACATCGGCACAATTTTTCAGAAGCTATTTTTAGCAAATCAATTTTAAAGGCTATTAAAGATGCAAGGTACAACCTAAGGATCACATGTTTGCCATTTCTTGTAAAATTACAAATTTAATTTGACGACGTGCTAGTCTTAGGCACGCTTGAGAACTGAAGTCATTCTGTATACACATTGCAAGTTGTATCAGAAAATAAATGGAATAAACGTTGTCGGGGTATAATTCTTTTAGCCAGTGAAATGCAGCCATCCAATTTTAAACTATCCAATTTTTCATTTCGGATTTAATAACGTCAGTTTCCAGCAATAGGGTATTTTACCCGTTCTCCGGTCGGTCACGATCCCTATATAATATTAAGAAATGAAATTGATCTCAAAGTCTCCTGCCTGATGTTAGATAAAAGTTTGTGATTACTTTGTATAAGCTCGAGTCGGCCTGAGCAACGTCACGTACAATAACGACGTATATTATACCATTTCTGCATTTAATGAATTTCATCCGAAGTGATGAATGAGCCGCCGCTTTTGTATAATGGCGAGTATTAAGAAGGCATTCACCAAAATTCAATTATTTATTAAACGAGACGTGATTTAAAAATAAAAATAAAAGAGTCATCAATATAATTTTTGGTTTAATTAAAAAAATATTAAAAATCCCCGCCACACTCCCAATAAAAGTCAATTAAATTTTCTAATTAAATCCAAATATGATAGTGTGTGTGTGAATTGTGTACAGTTGCTGGCTCGAAGAAATAGGACACAATAGACGGCACGAGTAAATACGAAGCAAAATGCGCCGACGCGACTTGCTGTGCTCCGCGTAAGAGCCGGAGCTAATTCATTTCTTAAAATCAAGCAGCCGCATACGAAACTCCGCTCGCAGGTCGCAGTTATCATGGCCGGCAGACCTTCAACGCAATTCAATTAATCGAATTCATTCGGCGGCGCGGCGCGCTACAAATTATAATAAATGGCTCACAATAATTCTGCTAAATAACATGTCATTTTACTATTCTCTCATTTTGTGATATTTACAATGTCAATTAATAGCTAATTTCTAATAGGTATTTTGTCGCAAATTTACTAAAAATAAGCATAAAATAAAAGCATTTTTATATTTTTATACATATTTATTATTTATATATTTGATAAACAGAACTGATTAACAATAGGTAGATTTTTGGTCAACATTTTGTAAAAATTTTTGAATAAAATAAACCATAATTTGAGTTTATAACATTAAATAATTTAATAAATACATAAAATAAATTACTATTGCGTATTCATAACAAAAAATTACATAAACAATATAAGTCCCAATAAATAGAAATAATAACAGATAAATTATTGTTCGTAATTTGTAAAAAAAGTCAAAAGGCAAAAGCTTAACTTTATAATATTAAAAATTTACCCTGATCAATGATAAAAACATAATAAATATATTTACAGATATTTACAAGATATGAAGATATTATACTATTTATATTTAAGTCAAATCAAAATCTGGTTTCCTATTTTTTGTTTTTTGAAAATTTGAATTTGCACTTAATTTTTTTCGTGCAGTTTCTATAAAATTTATCAAATTTCGACATATTTTTACAAAATTTTAGCGAAAAATGATTTGTATAAAAGTTAAAGAACACTTAAAGAGGAACAATATTTTGTAAAAAAATACAGGGTGTTCCATTAAAAAATATATAAAATATATATTTGATAAACAGAACTGATTAAAAATAGGTAGATTTTTGGTCAACATTTTATAAAATTTTTTGAATAAAATAAACCATAATTTGAGTTTATAACATTAAATAATTTAATAAATACATAAAATAAATTACTATTGCGTATTCATAACAAAAAATTACATAAACAATAAGTCCCAATAAATAGAAATAATAATAGATAAATTATTGTTCGTAATTTGTAAAAAAGAGTCGAAAGGCAAAAGCCAACATTTATAAAAATGTCACTTTAGTTCCAATAATCTATTAACAAATTAACAATTTTATGAATGAAATAAACTAAAACTTAACCTTATAATATTAAAAATTTACCCTGATAAATGATAAAAACATAATAAACATATTTACAAGATATTATACAGGGTGAGTTTTTAGTGCGAAATCGGAAGATATCTTTTATTTTAAGAAATAGCAAAAAAACTTAAATTACAAAATTGCATGATTTATGGATGCGCATATCAAGAAATTATTTTTATCTATACTGGGTGTTTCGTAACTGGAGCTCAGGTTATTCCATCTTTTTTTTTAATGGAACACCCTATATATTTTTTTGATATTTGGATTAATATTAAGTTAAAGAATACAACGATATTTATTTTGAAAATTTGAGTGTGCTCTTAATTTTTTATCGGAAATTTTCTATAAAATTTATCACATTTAGACATATTTTTAGAAATTTATATTGGCCTTATTATAAATATTTAAACAACAATTTTTATGTCATTTTGAAACATGCACTTCGATGTATTTTTAGTATATTTTTTTTCGAACTTATCATAAATGGCGGCAGCTATGGAGGCGACAAATATGAAAACTAGATATGGATGTATTTTAATTTTTTTTAATGGAACACCCTGTATTTTTTTACAAAATATTGTTCCTCTTTAAGTGTTCTTTAACTTTTATACAAATCATTTTTCGCTAAAATTTTGTAAAAATATGTCGAAATTTGATAAATTTTATAGAAACTGCACGAAAAAAATTAAGTGCAAATTCAAATTTTCAAAAAACAAAAAATAGGAAACCAGATTTTGATTTGACTTAAATATAAATACTATAATATCTTCATATCTTGTAAATATCTGTAAATATATTTATTATGTTTTTATCATTGATCAGGGTAAATTTTTAATATTATAAAGTTAAGCTTTTGCCTTTTGACTTTTTTTACAAATTACGAACAATAATTTATCTGTTATTATTTCTATTTATTGGGACTTATTGTTTATGTAATTTTTTGTTATGAATACGCAATAGTAATTTATTTTATGTATTTATTAAATTATTTAATGTTATAAACTCAAATTATGGTTTATTTTATTCAAAAATTTTTACAAAATGTTGACCAAAAATCTACCTATTTTTAATCAGTTCTGTTTATCAAATATATAAATAATAAATATGTATAAAAATATAAAAATGCTTTTATTTTATGCTTATTTTTAGTAAATTTGCGACAAAATACCTATTAGAAATTAGCTATTAATTGACATTGTAAATATCACAAAATGAGAGAATAGTAAAATGAAATGTTATTTAGCAGAATTATTGTGAGCCATTTATTATAATTTGTAGCGCGCCGCGCCGCCGAATGAATTCGATTAATTGAATTGCGTTGAAGGTCTGCCGGCCATGATAACTGCGACCTGCGAGCGGAGTTTCGTATGCGGCTGCTTGATTTTAAGAAATGAATTAGCTCCGGCTCTTACGCGGAGCACAGCAAGTCGCGTCGGCGCATTTTGCTTCGTATTTACTCGTGCCGTCTATTGTGTCCTATGCCTAGCTGATTTAAACTGTACATAAGAGACACACAGAAATTGAACCAATTCCGCGAGCGGGGTACAATTATTACACTCTCACCATTTCAATTACAACTTCAAATTACTTTTCAGACTCTTTAATAAGAAGTCAGAACACATCTGCAATGACGATAGACTCCACTATCTTAAATCACAAAAAATATCGGTCGCCCGGAGTATTTTAATATTTAATGCATTCTGTTTATTTTACAATGCTTTTATAATGAAATAATATGAAGCTTTTAAGGTTAAAAATAACAAAAATTAAATATTCATCCCGCAAAATACAGGCATTTCCGGAGCTGAAGCGTGCAATTCAGCAGAATGCAAAAAGCTCGTCATATAATACTTGTTTGTCGCATGTATAAAGTTAAGTTTAACTAATTACACTAATTAACTAATTAAATTCCACCCAGAAATACTCATGAACCTATGGACGACAGCCGCATCCCGCGAGCTGCTGTAATTAAGGAAATATTATACTATGCGTCACTGTCTGGGACACTGGCGCATGGCGGCACATATCTGAAACCGTTTCCAAACATATTTCAATTTTAAACGCTTCAGGCAAAATATCACGCGGGCCAAATTATGCATTTAAATTAAATTAAATCCACACGACAAAGTAAATTTTAATAACAACATTAATAATGATTACGCTGTTTAATTAACAAACTCTAATTTGTTCATTTAATTAAAACGGCAATAAAATTAATTGCAAATAAAACTAAATTTGCATTTTAAATATTTCATTTATTACTTTTTCGCAATTTATATTTAAAGCAGGCTGGAAAAAGCGATATATGTATTTTACACTCCTTTTATGTCTTAATTATACCCCTTTGCCATTGATAACGGCGCTAAACGCCACACTTTCATTAAATATTCGTTTATGAATTCACAAATCTAGCGCGTTTCATTTTTAGGCAATTAAAATCTATTAAATTTGATTAGCATGAATGCGTTTATTTCTGCAATTGCACCAACTTTTGCTTTACATATGTTACCGGCTAAACTAGTGTTCCCTACAACAAACTAGTTTATCCGAAAGGCGTTTAGCCTCCAATCTAGTTTATCCTAAAACAAATGTGAAAGCATTTTGAATGTCATATTCGTTTCTAAAGACCCATTTAGATGAGCACATTTTGATTCCAAAATCTTGTACAAGATCGACTTGTGCAGTAGCATCTGAGTCGATCTTGTGCAAGATTTTGGAAACAAAATGTGCTTGTCTAAGTGGGCCAAAACTGTTTTTATTTATCCATGGAATATGGACACAATAAGAGAGCCAGTTTCCATAAGACCTTGCCTATGGCCAAAACGGAGTCCCCCATTAGGATTTTTATGGTGGCAGTGGTGTAGCCGAAAGGTGGTGCTTTAATTTATTAAAAAAATACTTTAAATCAGCAGCTCAATAGTCTCAATTTAAAATAATAACCGATAATATCATGCACATCATCCATGAAGCATGAAACATAAACAATTCGTTAGTTTTCATAGTTTCAAGAGGTACGAAATTTTGGTTTCAACTGCAGAACTCTGTAAATCGATAAGTTAAACCTCTACCGTCACCAGGTGGCACCACATTAGTATGAATACGCAAACTGTTTCTCTTATTGTATCCATACTCCATATTATATAACTCAATTTATTTATCATTTTCTAAACGTTTTTGAAGGTCATTTTCGTTCTGATATCTTTTAATAATTCTGAAGGTAATACCGGGTGGAAATAAAAACCGGGTCACCTCGATAACTTTTTTATTTATGAATAAAAAAATTTGAAATTTGGCTGTGTTCTATGGTTCAAAAAAACAAATTTTATGTGCATTTTTTATTTTCGAAATCACTTCCGGTTTCACCGGAAACACCATGAACTTTGTTTTTTTAGATGTAACATCCCATATTTTTATTCATGGCTTAAAATACTTTTAAAAAAGAAGTATTTTTGAGATATTAGTTTTTATTTTTTTTGTAAAAAAAATTTTTTTCAAAAAGAAAAAAGGTTGTCGAAGTCGGTGAAAAGTACCTACTATTAATTTTTAAACTTAGTTAATGAAGATTTTATCAAATATCTCACTTTTTTTAAATGCAATGATGCCGGGTCATTCGACTTTTTAAAAAGAGGATTTTATAACGATTATTTTGGTACCCCATATGTAGGGGTATTATTTTGCATGTGCCTGTAATAAAGATACTTAATAGCTAGTATTTTCCAACTTAAGAAATAAATAATTTTACAGGCACATGCAAAATAATACCCCTACATATGGGGTATCAAAATAATCGTTATAAAATCCTCTTTTTAAAAAGTCGAATGACCCGGCATCATTGCATTTAAAAAAAGTGAGATATTTGATAAAATCTTCATTAACTAAGTTTAAAAATTAATAGTTCAAAAACCACTTAAATTTTTTCTCAAATTACAATTTTATTTAGGTATTTGAATTATTTAGAATTAGTTTTGGTACTTTTCACCGACTTCGAAAACCTTTTTTTTTTTTTTTTGAAAAAAATTTTTTTACAAAAAAAATAAAAACTAATATCTCAAAAATACTTCTTTTTTAAAAGTATTTTAAGCCATGAATAAAAATATGGGATGTTACATTTAAAAAAACTAAGTTCATGGTGTTTCCGGTGAAACCGGAAGTGATTTCGAAAATAAAAAATGCACATAAAATTTGTTTTTTTGAACCATAGAACATAGCCAAATTTCAAATTTTTCTATTCATAAATAAAAAAAGTTGTAGAGGTGACCCGGTTTTCATTTCCACCCGGTATACACTGCTCGACAATTGATAAGGATCATTAGCATTTTATTTTATTAATCGTATTGTATTGTTCCAATGTCTTCCATTTTTATTTTGTAGGTTTTGTTTCTGGCTTTTTACCTTATGAAAACAAGAAAAATAAAAATATAACTCATGGAAAGGAAATGATCACCCTTTACTTAAAAAATACAAAAAATGTTAAATTTGTAATAACAACAAAACGTCAAAAAATTAATGAATAAAAAATATTAATATCTTCACCTCTAACAAGAACAAGACTGCTAAATCTTTGAGGCATACTTCGTATCAAGTTATTTATAAAATCTTGGTTCGAATTTCCCAAAATTTGTCTGAGAAGCTCGCCTAACTGTTCAAACGTCTCCGTTGTATGTACGACTGTGTTCAATGGCCTCAACATTTCGGCTTAAACATGCTCTATACAGTATATATCTGGTGAACAGGCTGAGCACTTAATTGTGGTAATACCGTTTAATTCTAATCTTTCGTTGATTATTCTGGCACGGTAGGGGCGGATATTCTCATCAATTAGCACGTTCTGTAAAACCACTGAGTCTGTGCAGCCATTAAAACAAATACCACCTCGTACGAAAATAGAGCCTTCAACAAAAGCAGTTGTTGGAACCACACATTGCACGTTATATTGCTGTCTTCCTTCTCGCCAAGCGAAAATACATCCATCAGAATTATGCAAACGGAATCTGGACTCATCCGTAAACAAACAAGTACTGCAGTCGTTAAGGTTCCAGTTTTGATGTTCTTCGGCTCAATGCGTTGTCATCCTCCGCAATGAACGTATGCGGGAATAGTATTGGTCATATAGTGATTCCAAGCTCTGATCACAACACTCTGTGAACAATTCAAACGCAAAACCTCATCACGTTGAGTCAACCTTTTCAATCGAATGGAGTCTAAACCTTTTCGAAGCATAATTAATAGTGGAAAGTACCTCAATATATGGTCTTGAATACAATGAAACCAAAACTCAACCTCTTGGAACAATTTAACTCATTATTCAATTTTAAAACTACTCTATAAAATCATGTAAAAAAACATCATCTGAACATATTTTAAATTATATTTCATTTTAGCCAAAACAATTAGGAAAATTTACCTTGATTCATATTAATTGTTGAGCAGTGTAGTCAAAAAACCCTCTTTTATTGATGAATGAAAAGTCGGATTTTTCAGATATACCTTTAACAAAGAACTGCTTTATTCTGAACGTCTTGGTTAGCTCTATTAACCAAACTCTGGCTCTGGGTGTGGTGGATTTTCCTTGTAAAATTTTTAATTGGACAATCCCAAATAGTTTACACCAGAATAAATCAGTATGACCTGAAAATTGCACTATAATTCTAAGATAAACTTGGACTGGACTAAGCCTGTTCGTCCTTGGACGCTTTGGATTAACTAGTTTGGCCTAACAAATACACTTCTATGCCTTTGTTATTTGACATCACCGAAAACACGTTTCCTCTTAATTTTTAACGTCGTTTAAATTTCCCTAAACAATGGTGGGATAGATGGAGAGTCAAGAGCCAAATTTCCTTTCAGAACGAATATGAGATAGTCTGTAATGCCAGTTTTCCACCAAATGGACAAGTCGAGTTAGTGATATGTCTTTAAATCTAAAAACACGGAAAACAAAACTTAAACACATTCCAAACTTTATTTCCAATAAGCAGACAGGATATTGTTCCAGTTCAGTTTTTATTTCCATTCATTTTCAATTGAGTTGAAGTCGAAAATCTACAATATTTTAAGAAATACATTTCTTATTCCTTGCTTTTGGTTGGTTTCTACAGTGGTCTGGAAACTAAAGACAGATTTCTGGGATTATAAATTTCATAGCGAACCATTTTGCCTTAAAAGACTAATCCGCTCCAGACATCTTAATTTTCTCCTTTCCAGCCAGTCATTGCGTTCTTTAATTTGCTTTCAATTTCTGACGAGTTAATGCCAAAAATGTTGTATTTATTTAACAATATCTTTATATGAGATTGCAGGTTTAGTAACATGTCGAAACCTTTTGAAGTTACCGCTTCCGAGTGGAAAAACAACAGAAACAGTCGCCAAAAACACAAGTCTTCAAAAAGTTCGAAAAAGTCGCAGGTTTGGTTTTTCTCGAAATGAGTTTCTGTTTTGTTTCCACTTCCACCTTGTCCCTTGTCCGTGGAACATCGAGCAGTGCCGTAGCCAGTTGATTTCCTGGGGTGGGGGTGTTAAGTTGAAAATTTGAAAGAAACTCTTTTCTCGTCGCTCTGTATTTCACCTGTATAATTGCTGATGTCGTTTTTTTTAATCTCAATAATCTCAACATCACAATTTTGTTTTCTTCGTTGTTAGTAACATGAAGGGGAAAGGACAACATTTTCTTCTGGTACATTATTTGCGTTTTCAACAATTAATGTATTTGGTTCATTTGTTTTTAAAAAAATAGACAGTCAAAAACGTATATTTTTAGTTTTCCTTTGTGTAGATTCATATTGAAAGACAAATTTGGCAAAATTGAACAAAGTAGAAACAAACTCAAGTCGAAAAAAACGAAACAGCGACTTTTTACAAACTTTTTGTAGGCTTGTCTTTGCCGACTGTTTTTGATTTGTTTGTCATGGTAACTTTAAAAGATTTCAGAATATTTCCAAACTCAGTCTGCTTTGTGGACACAGTCAATTGGGGTTTTCTTGACGTTGTGTTTTCGTATAGCTCTTCATTGTAAGTAAATAAATACAAACAAATTGCTGACATTTTTGGCATAAACTCTTCAGAGATTTGAAAGAAAATCAAAAATTGATTTCGCAGTAGTAATGAGACAGTAGAGTCTTCAAGTAAGTGAAGAGAAAAGTCTGGAGAGTCTAAGAGCAATAATACCATCAATTATAAAGTGCATAAGCGCAACAAGAATAAATCCACAAATGTTTCTTTAGACCCTATGCCACAGTACAAACAAACCATTAGCAAGGTAATCTTCCTCTTGAAATATAATTGTAGAAACGCAGTTAGTCCGTTTAGTGGAAAACCGGCATAAGGCTTTTTCTTTCGGTGTGCGAAGTCGATTTGGAAAACGTTCCAGATCGTGAACAGTTTTTACCTTTGTATCTGTCGTCTAACCTTCACTTTTAAACTTGTACATCTGTTATTGAACCAAATCTGTTCACACAGTTTCATCAACGTGATGTACATGCCAAAAATAGAGAAGAATGCAAGAAATTGTTTGTTTACACGACTATTTTTAGTTAATTCAAGCTGGACCGCACCAACTTCGTTCTACCATCACGCATGTTGAATTACACGTTTACATGGATTACTTTGGTTGATTCAACCGTATTGATCAACGCGGTGGATCCGTGTAAATTAATCTGTACACCATTCCATGAACCAAAAACGAACCTAAACAGAGTGTATTTCAGAAAAATATGGCCTGATTTGAAACTTAAGTTTAATATTAATATTATATTTACAGTTTCTTATGAGGACTACATAATATAAGTTACTGAGTTACATTGAAATTTTAAACATGTAATCTCGCTGGCACTAATGAACAGGTCTTATAGTTGAAGTGTGTAAGAGGGCAAAAGAAAATCCTTTTTCGACTATCTGTAGGGACCCTTTTTTGACAGAAACTTCCGATACAAGTGTGGTAAATGGAGGAATTCTGTGCAAATCTGTAAGTCTTTACGAAAAAATCGGTAAGGTTTGTTATATGGATTGTAATGGACGGTTTTTATGGTTATATTACAAATATTTCCTCAAAGGACTTACAGTTTTGCCCAGAATTGCAACAAAAAAATTACACCGAAATCTCGAATTCAATATAAACTTTCAAATGGGTATTTTTTCAAAAAAAATCACAAGCTAATGATAGAAACACCTTGTTGCTTCTTCATAAAGCTACTTTTTAATAAAAAATATTACAATAAAGGTAAAGATTTTTTTAAGTGGTAAAAATCTGACATTTGCATTGTAAGTACTAACACACCAGATTATTCAAACTTTTCTCTTTAGCATTTTAAAATAATAATTATAATAGATGTCAACTTTTCCCTTAAGCTAAGATTTATAAAACGCTGTTCTGAGAGCTAAGGCACGAGCGAATTTTCCCTTAATTAAAGTAACGGACGGCGTTTCAAGTGCAAACCAGTGTATCGCGTCAAGACTCTAATGTTTCAAGTACAAGATTCATGAAGTCTCAAATTTACCGTCTACTAAGAAAAAAAACTTACTATGAACGTAAATCAAATGAATTTGGTGTATCTTTTGCTAATAAACTGTTTTGAGTAGTATTTGAAAAATATTTAATTACAATTCCAAAAATTGGAGTAAAGTTCTCAGATTAAAATAAAATAAGTTTTATGGTCACTAATATACAAATTATCATTATCAAATATTATTACTAATGCATACTACTCATTTTAAACTCAAAACATGTAACTTTAACCATAGTCAGTTTAGTACCATTTTCCATAAGCAAGTCCAATTCATCTACAGAGATGTTTCATTTGATATGAAAATGTATCCAAGTTAACAATATTGTAACCTCCCAAAACTTTAATTGCTGATTCATGTATTATTTTCATTCTTAATGTAACCTTATTTGCCTCAAGACCATGTTTTTCCCAAGAATGTAATGAAAATTAATGGATTTTGTTCTTAAAAGTTAAGTATTTAGAACATTATCATATTCTTACTGGATTGAAGAATGAACCAGCTTTAACCAAAATTAGGAAGGTGGTGCACTAGTAAAACTATAATACTTCAAAGAGCATGGAGGTCTGAGATGTCAAAAATTTGAAAACTCCAAGTAAAGTAACTTATTTCGTAATTAAAATAAAGCTTTAGTTGTTTTTTTTTTAAATAAATATTTGACTTTTGGGAATGAAACGCTTACTCAAAACTGGTATTATAACTAGCTTATTTTACCCAATGCTACTTAAAATTATAATTTCCACATTGCTCTGCTTCTTGTACTTTGGGTCCAGTTTTTGATCGTTCGTTTTTCGATATTAGCTTAGGTTTTAAATGTTACCAATGGAATATATTACAAAGGTTGTTTATTAATATATTTCTATGAAGCAACATGTTTTTTGTTATATTTAAAAATAAGCAAGTTTGAAACTTTCATCTAAATCCGCAAAAAAACAATATTGTGATAGAAGTGTATTTTTTTATTAAATTATTTTGATTGAAGTGTGTCCATTTGTGGATGGAGTGATCTATATTATTGTTAGCGTGTCTTATGTCACACTAGACTTAACCGAATTGACAATTTTCCGCGCGGTTTCCTTCTGTACTTTTCCGGCGAAATACGGAAAATAGGAGCTTGTCACAGAGCAGTATTTCTAGCGGAATAAACCCAAACGCGTCGATCTGAAGACTTACAGTCTACAAGAAGTTGCACGTGGAGTTTTTTACGAGTTTGCCTTACAAATTTAACTTTTTTATTTTAAACATTTGAAGAAATTAAAAAAGGATTCTTGACACGATGAGAATTTCTATTGGCTGGTGAAATTGTTCCACAAATGAGGCGAAAAATAAGCTGTTTTTGGCGGACGAGGGTGCGACTTGAAAACTAAAAGAGAGAAGAAGGAACGGCACTTTTAATGCCTTTCAGCAAATTGCAATTTAATCCGAAAAAAGCCTTTCAAAAGCAATCTTAAAAAGCAATTGAAACCAAGTATCGGAGTTAATCGAATGGCGAGGACCCTCTCACAGCTACTTGCGCTCGATTAAATCCAGAGCAACATATGTCGGTATCTTTCATTGCAATTAAAATTCTAAATTATTTAATGGGGAATTTTGAGCGCCAACTTGGAGCACATTTTCCCCCTTTCTGTTTGGGTTCGGATGAATGAAAAGAGGAGAACGTGGTGGAATGGGAGACATCGTACGCGCACTCCAGCTGCTAACCCCGTATACTACCACCCGACACCCTCTCATCCTCACCGCAACCTTCACCTACTGAACTGAAAAAGAGCATCGATGAGTACGAGTTCTGCTCATTTCCCTACAACCTTTCTTCTGCTTCTGTATTTTCGTTATTTCGAGTCATCCGCGACGCCTTAAAGAAATAAAAGCCTTTTCGTGTCTTTAATGTCCGTCTCGGTCAAGATGTCAGAAAGCTTTTAAAACACACTTATAGGTTTCTTCTCTCTCCAAAAAATCCTTCTCCTTGTCTAGCCCGCTTGCACTTTAGCACACTTCGACAAGTTTAGCAGAAGTGCCGTATTAGTTTCGTTACTCTTGCACTCAGTGGACGCCTTGATTCTCTCGTGTATTTTAAACAAGCATCGGGAAAGAGCATTTCCTCATAGATGCTTTAATGCTGGTTCACTGTTCCAAACTCGAAGGAGCTTTTATGTCCTATCTTATAAAACCCATCTTATTTGCTGAGTGCCCTTTTTATATGCTTTTACATAAATCGGAATAGATTTACTTAATATCGATTCATATTGCTTTACTTCTTTAGAGCATCTGCCTAATCTTCTACAGCAATTCATTATTTTATGGATTTCAATTCAGATGCATCATTCAGATAAAAAATCATTATTCCTACATACATTCGTTTTTATATTGTTATACAGTTTCATGGCAAATTTAAGGATGCACCTGCCGAGGCGATAAAGATCCTTAAGAGTTGGATAAGACCCAGGATTTCATTCCTACCATCTAGGAGGTAACAGATAACAATATAAAGGATCTGTCAAAAGGATGCCTCACGGAAAACTCATTTCAGAAAAGGGCAATGTACTACATTAATTAATTTATAAAAATTCCACAGTAATTGATGGAATCTGCGTTGAGTTTATGAACTTTAAGTAAAGTTTATAAAATGTGTATTTGGCTATTCAAGCTAAGAGAGCTTCTTCTTGTGGCCTAGCGCGGAATTTATAAAGTGACGTCATAAGTAGGTTAGTTGCTATTTGACTATCAGTACCTAAGAAGGTTATGGCGTTTGTAAAAGTTGTCTATTTTTAAATTAAATTGAATCTCCAATTGTTTTATTAGTTTATAGTTTACACCTTTATATTTGGATACAATTTGTAATTCTTAAATAAAATCTCTTAACTACATACTTTTACAAAATTAAAGTTTTTACACATTTTTTTCAAAAATTTAACTAATGAGTGATAAAAATTAGAAAAAAAATAACATTGTGACGATTTAGAAATAATGCTCACAGATGGTGAAGAAAACCACATAGATATGTCACATTTGTGAGTCACAAGTCTTAAAATCTCGAAATTTGGGTTTAAGTGTATACTAATGTATATTTTTGTTCCCTTTTCAATATTCAATATTTTAGTGATTAACTTCTAAAAACACGTGTTACTGCATTTAAAAATTTTCGCTAGTTTTGCACGAAAAGCGGAGAAAGTTAAATTGGGACTTTTGGCTCTGGGGAAAAATATACCTACATTTTACTGAGATTTTCTTCCACAGTGTCACAAGCCTGTTTAGACGAGCACATAATTCTTGTACAGATACTCAGATACTATTACGCATTGCGCATTTCTACTGCGCAATGTGTCAATGTGCGATATACAGGGTGATGATAAAGTTTGGAACATAACTCATAACTGCCGAATTTAATTTTTTTGAAAAATCGCTCGGACAGGTCAATTTTTGTTTTTAAAATGCAATCTCTTGGTACAAAAAATATTAATGACGTCACTGGTGCTTTAGCAATGACGTCATCAGCGATTTTTTTAAATGGAAGCCCCCACTTTTTTTACTCGTTTTTGATAGAAATTCATGTCACTTAAACGATGATATAAAAAACAATTAAATTTTTAAACAAATTTTTGAATAAAATTTTTTTTAATTCAAAAAAGGATATTTTTATTTTAACGAAAAAGGTTTTATAAAAATAAATTAAAATGAATTTGAAGTTACTGATAACAACAAAAGAAAGTAAATAATGTGCATTCTAATGCGAATGTAAAATGTTAAATGTATTTAACAAAATTTAATAAATAGTCTTGAAAAACTAATTTTTTGATTACATTTAAATGTAAGAAAATTTACAAAAAATAAAATATTAAATTTACCATATAATGAAATCAGCCAAAATAAATCTTATACAACATTCAAATTTTTCAAATTTAATAGTACAAATTATTAAGTTTACATTAAAAAATTTTTCCACGAAAATTTGTTTACAATGCAATTATTTTTTTATATCATCATTTAAGTGACATAAATGTCTATCAAAAACGAGTGAAAAAAGTGGGGGTTTCCATTTAAAAAATCGATGATGACGTCATTAATATTTTTATTATACCAAGAGATGGCATTTTAAAAACTAAAATTGACCTGTCCGAGCGATTTTCTTAAAAAGATTAAAACGGCAGTTATGAATTATGTTCCAAACTTTATCATCACCCTGTATGCAATACAATTGTTTAATGAAATAAAAAGTATAAAAGATTTTTTGAAGGACTGACATAAATTCATTAAGTGTGGGTTGAGATTAAGTTTCACTGTGCATCGGGACGTTATATACAGGGCGTCCCAAAAGATCTCGCTACAGTGTCAGAAATCTTAGGTAGATTACCAGAAAACTATTTTAAAAAATCTTATTTTTCTATGCGAAAATTAGACTCGAAGATAACATTTTAATCTTTAGAATTATCTATCACAAATTGAACTTTTGGGACGCCCTGTATAGAATCTAGAGAAATTTACCTTGAAAATAATCGAAACCTTAATTGATATTATACAATATCTAGGTAAAAAGGTAAGTAACGGAAAAAAAATAAGACTTAAATAATAATAATGTGTACAGTTGAACTTGGTTGTAACGAGCACAGATATAACAAGCAAATCAGGATACATATTTTGGTTCCAATTTATTTAAAGATTAATTCAAATTTTAACAGTTATTACGAGCCGTTTCACGGTTAAACCGAGTAAATATTTATTCGGAAATTTCGTTTTAATAATGTTTTTCATCCGAAAATATTGATTACCATCTACTTGATTTCTCATTATTAGGTTATTAAGGACCATTTGCACCACTTTTACTTAAAGTTTAATACGGAATCGACCCTCAGGAGGTAGATTATCCTATTTTGCAATATAAAAGCAAATACTATTAAAAAATATATTTTATTGAGGGTAATGGCGTTGAACAAAAAAATTGGTGGGTGAAGAGGATGGATGACCTCGAAAAAACTTCATCTTGAAATTTGTTTTGAATAAGTTTTCACTTTTTTCTAAAAACAACATAAGTACTACCAGGAGTAAGCTTATGTCAAACTTTTAGCAAATTATCATTAAAAATGTTATATAAAAATAAAAATCGTAGCTTTTTCAGATTACATATTTATAAATACTTTTTTAAATAGTCGACTTTTCGGAAATTTGTTGTTTCCTTTATCAAGACTAAAATAAAAATTACACATCAATTATAAATGTTTATGTGTATTTATTTATATATAAAATACTCAATTTTCATTAAAAATGTAAATAACAAATAGGTCTTAAATACAAAATAAATCTTCAATAATTTTTTATAAAATGTATAAATGTCTACATTTTATAAAAAAATATTGAAGATTTATTTTGTATTTGTATTTGACAGGTCAATTTTAGTTTTTAAAATGCCATCTCTTGGTATGAAAACAATATTAATGACGTCACTGGTGCTTTAGCAATGACGTCATCAGCGATTTTTTTAAATGGAAACCCCCACTTTTTTTACTCATTATCGATAGAAATTCATGTCACTTAAACGATGATATAAGAAACAATTAAATTTTTAAACAAATTTTTCAAAAATCTTTATATTTCGAAAAAGGAAATTTTTGTTTTAATGAAAAAGGTTTTATAAAAATAAATTAAAATGAATTTGAAGTTACTAATAATAACAAAAGAAAGTAAATGTATAAATAATGCGCATTCTAATGTGAAAGTAAAATGTTAAATGTATTTAACATTTAATAAAGACTCTTGAAAAACTAATTTTTTGATTCCATTTAAATGTAAGGAAATTTACAAAAAATAAAATTTTAAATTTACCATTTATTGAAATCAGCCAAAATAAATCTTATACAACATTCAAATTTTTCAAATTTAATAGAACAAATGAATTTTAAGTTTACATTAAAAAATTTTTAAACGAAATTTTGTTCACAAATGCAATAATTTTTTTATATCATCATTTAAGTGACATAAATGTCTATCAAAAACAAGTGAAAAAAGTGGGGGTTTCCATTTAAAAAAATCGATGATCACGTCATTGCTAAATCACCAGTGACGTCATTAATATTTTGATTATACCAAGAGATGACATTTTAAAAACTAAAATTGACCTGTCCAAGCGATTTTCTCAAAAAAATTAAATACGCTAGTTGTGAATTATGTTCCAAACTTTATCATCACCCTGTATAATTAAACAGACACAAATCATCAAATATAAAAATGTTATATTAAAACTTAAATATCCTGTATTTGGAGCTTTTTAGGATATAAATGTACACTTAGTTAGAAACACCATGTATACCAGGTGGAAATGAAAACCGGGTCACCTCTATAACTTTTTTATTTATTAATAGAAAAATTTGAAATTTGGCTATGTTCTATGGTTCAAAAAAAAAAATTTATGTGCATTTTTTATTTTCGAAATCACTTCCGGTTTCACCGGAAACACCATGAACTTTGTTTTTTTAAATGTAACATCCCATATTTTTATTCATGGCTTAAAATACTTTTAAAAAAGAAGTATTTTTAATATATTAGTTTTTATTTTTTTTGTAAAAAAAATTTTTTTCAAAAAAAAAAGAAAGGTTTTCGAAGTCGTTGAAAAGTACCAAAACTAATTCTAAATAATTCAAATACCTAAATAAAATTGTAATTTGAAAAAAAATTTAAGTTGTTTTTGAACTATTAATTTTTAAACTTAGTTAATGAAAATTTTATCAAATATCTCACTTTTTTTAAATGCAATGATGCCGGGTCATTCGACTTTTTAAAAAGAGGATTTTATAACGATTATTTTGGTACCCCATAAGTAGGGGTATGTGTTTGTGATACATTTTTAATTTTGAAAAATCCCGAGTACAAAAAATATGATAAACTGGGACAAGTAAATTGATTGCACCCTACATATGGGGTACCAAAATAATCGTTATAAAATCCTCTTTTTAAAAAGTCGAATGACCCGGCATCATTGCATTTAAAAAAAGTGAGATATTTGATAAAATCTTCATTAACTAAGTTTAAAAATTAATAGTCAAAAACCACTTAAATTTTTTTTCAAATTACAATTTTATTTATATATTTGAATTATTTAGAATTAGTTCTGGTACTTTTCATCGACTTCGAAAACCTTTTTTTTTTTTGAAAAAATTTTTTTTTACAAAAAAGATACTAATACTAATATCTCAAAAATACTTCTTTTTTAAAAGTATTTTAAGCCATGAATAAAAATATGGGATGTTACATTTAAAAAAACAAAATTCATGGTGTTTCCGGTGAAACCGGAAGTGATTTCGAAAATAAAAAATGCACATAAAATTTGTTTTTTTGAACCATAGAACATAGCCAAATTTCAAATTTTTTTATTCATAAATAAAAAAGTTGAATCGACTGAATTTAATATCTGACAAATAGGTAATTTTTATGTGAGAATTTGTGAATAAATAGGTATTTATAAATTCTGGATAAGATAGAGTATTGCGTTTAATGTACAATCACGCGCAAAGATATCGAGGATACAAACATGCAAACATGAAATCATACGAAATTCAAAAGGCCACATCCTGGAGAATATTCATTTCTTTCAAATTTCTTTTAAACTTGTGTATGCGAACCCTTTTTATTGCGTCAGAATATTTCTTTTGTGTCCTCGATATCTTTGCGCGTGATTGTACTTCTTACTTGTAATAATTTTGTTGTTAAAAGAAAAGTTGGAACAATCCTTAATTTAATTTTATAAAATAAATGATCCATAACAAAAGCTCTTCAGTCAAAGAGACTAAATCAGAATCAATAATAATTATATTAACAAAGCAACGGCTAATTGACAGCCAGCCATTATTTAGCTTTAAACAATTATGCAGTTTACGGGATTTGGCTCGCACAGTACACGCTCAGTTCCATTAATCACGTCCCTAATTAGTTCAATTGTAGTGCAGTGTCGATTAGTAGCCGAAATTCAAGCCCCAATCGCGGAATTCTGCTAACGAGACCATTCAACTAATTGGCGATCTGGCTTAACAAATACCTCTACCTTCTCAGCTTAGCCGGGGGTCGAGTCGTGTTCGTGTTCGGGTTATTAATTATAAAAGAATTAATGTAAAAATGTGCGAAAAGTGCATGGAGGATGAACGAATTGAAGCCCATGAGATATCCCCAATCATTTCAAGCCTGCCTGCTGGTCGTTATTATTAACGAGAAGCGGCAAGTGAGAGCCTCCCCTTAGCTACCAGGTGTCAATTTGTTCTAATAGATGGTAGACGAAAAAAGTTCCTATTGGATTTTGCTCTTATAACGAGCTCTCATTATAACTATCCAACATTATATTTTATAATGCTTCGGCTAGACTTGCTTTATCTGTACTGGCTAATATAAAAACACCTTGGATTTTCATTGCAAAAACTAAGAGTGTTTGTATGACAGTTTAATCTACTTAGTAGTAAAGTTATCATACTCAATGCATTACTAGCTGAAGTTGAAATATCTTGTACAATTTTTTTTATCTGAGAATAATTATTTTCAGCATTAAACTTTATTGAAATATTGTCGCCATGTATTTTATCATAATAAATTCATTTTAATTAAAATGTGCTTTAATTAAAATTTAATACTTAATTATTTTCAGTTTTGACAAAGAAGTGGACCATGCGGCGACGTGATCCAATCTTGAGCATTTGAGAATTGCATCATGCATAGCATAGACAATGGGTCCGGTAAGTTATATATTTTTTGAAAATTGATAATAAAGTATTTTTAATAAAGACTAAAAAATTAAGTATTTAGTTTTTCTTAGAATAATTTGGAGTTAACAACCAAAAAAAAAACATCGACTTAATAACTGAATTCTTTGCTTACAAATCAAAATGTTGTTGTTCATGTATTACATTATCAACTTTTTGACGACCAAGAAAATATCACCAGTTAACAACAAAATAAATTTGGTTTATTGAATTTTTTTTTACGATTGTGCAAAAAGTAAGTCATTTATGAAATTAATGCTTTTTTGCTCTAGTGCACAAAAGCATTACGAAGTGCAAAAAAGTATGAATTAAGTAATGCTTTTGTGCACTAGAGCAAAGAAGACTTTGTGCCTCGCGTTATGCATTGACAATTCATCATATCTGAGAAATTTAGAAATATCAATATGTCACTAATTTCTAACTATTCGTTATTTAATCATGATGAACATCACTCATGTTCTAGGTTAAACTTATTGAATATACTCGAAAAGATTGAACAAAAATTGAAAAAAAAATGAATATTAAGGTCACTGATTTTTTTCAAAAATCAGTAAGTATATCGTTAATAATAATTAAACCAATGTTCGTAGATATTTAAAAAAATTATAACTAGAAAAGTATAATCCTTCTTTCCTTCTTTTATTTGGTAACAGCAGTAATAAAGAAATCTTTGTTAAAATGTTGAAAAAACAAAGAAGAAAAATCAAAAAAATATGTTTTTCATTTCTTCAAGATAAGACCCTTAAAGTTTTGTTTCTAAGCTTTCTGAAACTGCTTTGTGTTTTTAATAAGCCAGGGAAAATTTGAAATTACTCCTATAAGAAATGTCGTGAGATTTTTTGTTGTTTAAATTGAAAATTGATAATTTTAGCTTAATTAAATCAAAAGGCCTTTTTATAGTTTTTTTTTTCTGATTAAATTTAAATCTGTATGTATCTTCTAAAAATTGAAATTTTTACATCCATATTTTTATATTTACTTAGAAAATTTTTCATTACAAAATTAAAACTATCCTTTTTTAATTAAAAACGGTTTAAAATATAAACCCGGAAAATACTTAAAAATTATCGCAGTTATTTTTTTATTTTTCCATTAATTTTTCCAAGATTAATATGAAGTTACTTAGTTGTATTTTTTTAGTTCAGATTTCAAATAATAGGAGTAATTTAAAAATTTTATGATTATTTTTATACTTGGTTTTCACGTTTTAAAAGTTGCTAATAAATTTGATATTTTGACATTTACAAACTATTATTATCTAAAATATTGTATTTAATTGGGCTTTCAGTATCATTTTAACTTTACAAAATGCTCACAAATTGAAGGTAGAACAATAAAATTCAATTGGACCAAGGATAAGAAGCAAATTAACAAATATGGATTTTGGCTTATTTCAAAAAATAAAAATAAAAAGAAGTTACACTATGTCCTTACTGTAGTGTAACTGTGTTTTATTTTTTGTCCAAATAAGTCAAAATCCCGATTTGCTAATACTCAACCGTTGGACTATTAATCGTCAACATTTTGTATCACTCTTCACAGCGAAAGATTTTCTGTTTAAAACGTTCTTTGTCCTTTAAAAAGAATTTCGCGCTGTTTTAAGTGTCTGGAATAAAGAACCTTAAAAACTATTAAATATTTTCATCCATGGCTAATCTTTATAGAACTATGCTTTTTGATGTACAGGGTGGTGATAAAGTTTGGAACCAAGGTAATAACTTCCGTAAAATTTTTTTTTGTAAAAATCGCTCGGTCAGGTCAATTTTTGTTTTAAAAATGCCATCTTTTGGAATGAAAAAAATATTCATGACGTCACTGATAACTTCACTATGACGTCATCATCAATTTTTTTAAATGGAAACGCCTACTTTTTTTACACATATTTCATAGACCTTTTTATCATATTAATGATCACATAAAAATATTTAAAAAAATTTCAACTAATTTTGAAAAAAAAAATAAATTTACTCAAAAAAAAAATTATTAATTCTCAATGAAAATATGGCAAGAAAAATAAATTAAACTAATTTTTAGTTTAAAAATAACAAATTATTATTGAAAATATTCGAATTGTTCTTCTTTACACAATTGGAATTTTCTTAAAACTAATTTTAAATAACTTTTAACGAAAAAGGTAATTAAAATAAAATGTTTGAGTAATAATAAACTTTAAATAAAATTGTAATTTATTATAAATTTGAAAAAGCTTTTGATATTCAAAATTTATTGGAATAAAAATTGCCTTTATAAAAGTGCTTTAGTATTTTAAATCAATTTACCAATGCTTGAATAGCTTACTTCGTTTGTTTAATAATAATCAACAATTATTAAGTTTTGCGAAATTTTAATTATGGTAGGATACGGCGATAGAAAAAGAACCCATGGGGAAGCTTGTGCTTTCTTTAATGAGCAATATCCAAATAGACCGCAAATCTCAAGACCTACAGTAAGTAAGTTAGTTACCAAATTTGCAGAAACAGGATCTGTAGGAGATTTGCCTCGACAAGGATGGCCTCAAGTGAATGAAGAAACCAAATTAAATTTATTACTTGCGATTGAAGAAAATCCCAATATTTCAACAAGAGATATTTCAAGAAGTAATAATGTGGATCATTCCTATGTCGCAAAATTATTAAAAAAGGAAAAGTATCACCCATACAAAATAAAACTCATACAAGAGTTAAATGAAGATGATCCCGATCGCCGACTGCAATTTGGTGAAGAAATGATGGTAGTATAATTTTCTCCGATGAAGCTACCTTTCAATTGAATGGATCAGTGAATCGACATAATTGTAGGTATTGGTCACAGGAAAATCCTCATTGGGCCGTAGAATCCCACAGTCAAAGACAGGGAAAGTTAAATGTACGGGTGGGAAGTGGGAATGATTGGCAGACGTTTTATAGGACCTTACTTTTTTAATGAAAACCTTACTGCCGAAAGATACTTGAATTTTTTGCGGACTGATTTGCTACCAGTTTTACTTCGTATTTTCCCCAATTATGAAAATCGCAACATTCCTAACCAAAACATTTGGTTTCAACAAGATGGGGCTCCTCCACACTTTGGCAGGGCGGTGCGAGAATTCCTTAACACCACGTTTCCCAACAAATGGATAGGTCGGAGGGGACCAATTGAGTGGCCTCCGCGATCTCCCGACCTAACGCCCTTAGATTTTTTTTGTGGGGACATTTAAAATCAAAATTTTATTTCAATAGACCTAATAATTTACAAGAATTGGAGCTTAGAATTAGGACGGAATTGCAACAAATTGACGAAGAAGCTATTAACAATAGTATTCAGAGTGTCTACACTCGAATGGGACAATGCCAAATGGTCAATGGGGAACAATTTGAACATTTTCGTTAAAATTTGTTACTTGTAAATTAAAAATTTACTTTTTTTTGTAATATTTTCATTGAGAATTAATAATTTTTTTTTTTGAGTAAATTTTTTTTTTTCAAAAATGGTTGAAATTTTTTTAAATATTTTTATGTGATCATTAATATGATAAAAAGGTTTATG
The DNA here is from genome assembly GCA_963971135.1 of Stenus bimaculatus. Taxonomy (NCBI): domain Eukaryota; kingdom Metazoa; phylum Arthropoda; class Insecta; order Coleoptera; family Staphylinidae; genus Stenus; species Stenus bimaculatus. Next base: position 68,654,928 of record OZ020180.1, on the reverse strand, counting down.
AAAAATGTGTAAAAAAAGTAGGGGTTTCCATTTAAAAAAATTGATGATGACGTCATAGTGAAGTTATCAGTGACGTCATGAATATTTTTTTCATTCCAAAAGATGGCATTTTTAAAACAAAAATTGACCTGTCCGAGCGATTTTTACAAAAAAAATTTTTACGGAAGTTATGACCTTGGTTCCAAACTTTATCACCACCCTGTATGTTCTCCTTCTACAAAAAGCTCTGAAATCAACTGCTTTTCTCTAAACTTGATGTGTGTTATAAAATTATAAATTTTTTACTTTGAGTTTGTTTGTATTAAAAATATGTAAATATTTCTTGTTTTAGTTATTTTTACTTATTTTGATTTAGTTCTCTTGTAGTTTTAATTTAGCGAACCGTGAGGGGTGGAGTGGAGATTATTATTTAGAATTTTTCGTTTATGGAGGGTCTAGGTGAAAGTTTAGCTTTAGCGTATCCTGAATTAACTTTCCCCTCAGTTTCTTAGCGTAGGCCAATTTCATTAAAAAATATTAATCATGTAAATTTTATATTATATTTGAGTTTGAGTATCAAAATAACTTAATGAAAGTAATAAATCAACCAAGCTATTCAAGGATTTTTATAGGGTTCAGTGTTTCCTTAAGAAAATTATACTCCTTACTAAAATTCGATCAAAAAAACTTCTTTGTAGTTTCTTTAAAAACTTGTAATATGATACAGGGTCATTTAGATTAAAGTTTATATTTTTTCGTGGAAATTTTTGTAAATTGAAGAACCGAGTGGATGAATGTTATGCAACGTTTTTTTTTAATTATTTTTTTAATCAATATGTTAAAAACCACACTATAATTTAATTTCATGCCTAGTCTATTAAAATAGTAATAATAATAATAATAAATCAGAAATTCTTGTGAAAAATACGCACAAAAATACCACTACTAATCAAAATTCACAAAAATATGATTTTATGCACAATCTTTGATACTAGATGTACATATTTTGGTAATATTCCATCATCAGAGCTACAAAGACTTCATAAATCATTTATTCAATTATTCATTTAATCTTATTCTAGGAGTACCTACTTAAATTGGTTGAATTTTGTCGGGGGAAGAATCTAATATAATTAAAATGAAAATTTTTATGCTTTACATTATAACATTTTAATTTAAGAAAAAAATCCAAAATATTTGAAATAAATGAATTATTTGAAGTCGCTCACTTCAATTGTCCAGCAGTTTACTTTAGAAAATTATGATGATTTATTTAAAGATTTGGGAAAAATCCAAATACTTAAATTTAAAATTACTTAAAATATAAAGCAATTTCTCTGGCTAGACCTCCTAGGAGAATTCCGATCAAATTTAAACTGAAGTGTAAATTAGATAATTTAGAGAAAGAAAATATAATTCAAAGAGCTAATAAACAATCTGAATGGGTCAGTAACTTAGTTATAGTGGAAACCCTAATAAAAGTATTTGAATTTGCATAGACCTACAAGGTTTAAATAAATATATTAAACGAGATTATTATTTAATACCATCTATAAAGTATATATTTTGAAAATTGTCACTAAAGCAATGTTTTAATATTTTATATTTAAAAGATAGTTTTTATCAAATTTAACTTGATAATCAATCTAGTAAACTTTGTACAGGGTGAGCTAAAATGATTATATAACTAAAAATTTAGAAAGAAATCCCCTAGTAATCCAATGGCGTAACAAAAATTTTTTTCAAAACGAATATTATAATGATAAAAAATTAAGAATTCTAAACAAATATACAGGGCCGGATTACCATGAAGGCAATGAGGCTAAAGCCTCAGACCCTTCAAAAATTCGGCCCTTCAAAAATTCAAATTTTCTGAAAAATGTCGAGATTCATATTATACAGCGCTTGAGTAGAATTTGGATTTCTACAAAGTATACTCGATTGTGACCGATTTACATCGGAAATGTACGAACATGACCATAGACTCAACGAACAGGATAACAGGAAGCTTATCTTGGGCCAGTCGAGATCGTATCGTCGACGAGGCTAGAAGGACAGACTCTAATTTTTTCATGTGAATGACCGGCCCAAGTATAATCCCACAAAAGCCAAAGTTTACAGGAAAACAAGCTGGTTTTCAAAATTCATGTTAAAAAAGAAGTTGAATTCCCAATTTTTTTTAAAAATATCCCTGAACTGTCCACGTACTGGAGAGCAACTGCACCATTTTCGGGTCACCCCATATATTAATAAAAGAAAAATTAAGATTATATATTTTAGCCCTTATTTTTTATTAGGCCAACATCGCTTTTAATCCAGCCAACAAGATTTTATTTTAAATAAAGTATTTAAAAGAGCTCTTGAATTTAATATTAAATATTAATATAAAGTATTAAAAGTTGAATATTTATTGGTAATATTTTTAGGAAAGAAGGATTACCTCCTGATCCCGAAAGAATAAAAACAGTTTTGAAATTAGAAAATCCGTTAAAAAAATTTACAGAGAATATAAAGAGTGGGCAAAAATTAATGCTATATTTTATTAAAAATAAATATTCCACTTCGAAATTAACTAGGAATCTTAGTTTAAAATTTTTGTGTTAAAGATATTTCCCATGTAATTTGTCCATAAAAATTTCAAAAACTGTTTTTGCTAACACTAGTTAAAATATCAACATGAAAATTTGCATGTAACAAGATAGAATTATAAAGACTGTTATAACTGCTTTTTTATTAGCTAGTTTTTAATTATCTCCCCAAAAATTTACAAATTCGAACTTTTTGGGACCCTTTTGCGGTATCTTCAAATCAAAATATACACCAAAAAGCAGTTAGAATTTACTACTATGAAAACAGTCAAACAAAACTCTATTACAATATTCTAACTTAAATATTTATCTCACAATCCTTATTTAATCAGGATCTACTCTTTAGCATTTTTTAGCTCAAATAAGATTTCTAGTCTGATAAATGGTAAAGTAATGGTTCCAATTGATAAAACATACATTTTTTAATTGATTCTAAGTTTTTCTAAAAGTAAAAGTTAAAAAATAGAATTTTTTAATTTTTGGAGGAAATATCATCCTCTTAACAGCTTAAGAGAAAAATCTTAAACTGCGAATTCTATCGGATTTCTGTAGAAGCAACTTTTTTGTGTTTTGATTCAAGAATACCATCTTGAAAAATGAATTGCATAAAAACGTATTACTTAAAAATTTTGCTTTTTAAGTGACTCCACAAAAAATAGTATAATCTAGAAAAATCTTCCTCCAAATGATCTTCACTATTTTCAATAATATCAGTTAATGCTACCTATGCAGATACGACGATTCGCGATTCACGATTCAAATTATTTTCTAAAAGTATGGGGCGTATTATTCGATTGCCAAAAACTTGAGTTTCTCTAAATAATCACTGCAATAGCGACAAATATGACGATTAACCGCCAAGTCTAAAAATGTTCATTCGTCTGAGAAATAAATGTTAAATAATAGATTTTGATTGTTCATAAAATAAAAGACTCGTTTGATCACAGAACTGCAGTCTTCTATCGTAATCATCTTTATTTAGTTCATGAGAAATTTTATAGGGATGAAATTTATATTTTTTTTAGAACTATTTGTTCTAGTACGGGATATTCCTGAAGATTGGGATCTACCTCTACATGGCCTAAGATTTATTATCTACGAAGGTTATAGTAGGTAGTAACAATTAATAAACAAGCGGAAGAGGACTCAGGTGAGCAGTATATGTGATGCTGATGAGTGCTAATATGCACGAAACGCAGCGTCCATCACTCTGCAAACTTGTGTAGTTGCTGCTTGATAAACATTGCCACTAAAAAGGTAGATCAGAGCAATTATCCTTCATTTAATTATTGTAGTAATAATTACAAGAATGTTTTTAATCCATATAATTTGATAAAAAAATTTTTGCAGGTAAAAGCGCTATACCGGGTGTTTCTAATATGGTAGTTACGGATTCATGTGATTATAGTACACGTAAAAATAAAACCTTTGTCCAAAACTCAATTATTTCTGTGATACACGGTGTTGACATTTTTTTGTATTTTTACTTTTAATTTATTTTATCTGGATATCCACCTTTGCTGGCTGTTACTTACTACTAACAATTCATTAGTGTAGGAACGGGTCAAGTTGTCCCATTTTTTAAATTTATTTGGTACGCCAACTCAAAATATTATCTTCAATATTTGAATATTTTAGTAAAATTTTGAAGAATATATTTAATTTATTTACTAAAAATTTGGATATGATAATGGAATTGAAAAACATGTATGAAAAGAAGAATTGAAAAATGCTATAATTTGGGTGATATTTTTATTATATTGCTAGATTAATTTGAGTGTTGTTGAAGGAACAAAGTTGAATGTAGTGAAAAAAAATCAAAGTAGATAATAAAAATTAAAAATGAGTAAAAGTGAGCACTTAAGAACACCTGTGTATTGTGTATAAAGCTCATTGAGGGAATGGGTGTTTTAATCAAGTAATGGCTTGCACTTAGAGTGGGAACAAGTGGTGAAGATTGATTATTTATTAGCTGAGTGGATAATTGTGTAAGTTATAGAGATCTAATAATTTACATACATCAGAGTGTGAATTGTCATTTATCTCAATGTAAACTTGGTGCGCAAATTCAATTACCGTCAATCTGTCGGTAGAGTAAGTACAGAGTAGAGAGTAGAGACTACTTCTCGGGGAAACAATAATTTTGATAAATTTATAATAAACCAATTTCTAGTCGTGTCTTGATAATTAGTATGTATGTGAGGTTTTAGGTGCATAAATTTTGGATGGGCTTAGATCGCGAGTTTAAAGATCGAACGAGAGTGGGTGGTTGAAATTTATAGCCTTATCAAATATTAAACATGAGCTCTAATCAAGCAACCAAATACACATTACCTAGCAGGAAATTAACAATAACAATTAAGGTAACCACGTACCACGTACGTGCTTGCATGGATCATATTAAATTTATCGAAATAATTATCTTGCCAGGACGAGCTTGATTACGTTACCCACGAACCCCGAGAGCGCCTGATCTCATATCCGGCCAAATCTTAAGTAAACTGTCTGTAAGCGGCTTGCATTAATTATTAAGGAACTCTGCTAATTGCGCTGGGACGCTATGGTGTGCACATCTCCTGATTGGCCTGTCATAACTGCTAAATGATAAATACTTTTGCGCTTAATTATAATTAAACATCCAAACAAAACTTTTTAATTTAATAATAAATTAAAGAACATCACTTTTGAAGGATTGGTTGCGATAAGAACCTTTTTATGAATTGGTTAAAAAGTCTCCCTAATCCTAGCCACAATCCACTTTGCATAAACTACCACATCGATTACCTTCCCTCCATCCTCGCCATCATGCCACAATGTATTTTCAGATTGTATCCGGCTGTTTATATTAGAATTTTATATTACTCGTTGACTTTTATGGCAGAATGGGGTACACACTCGCATGCCTCGCATGCTTGCTTATTTCAATTTATTACTGCTAAAGCTACAATGTTAAACTTTCGTCGCGACTTTTAAAATAACGAAATTAACGTTGGCTGGGGCGAAAGGGGAAAAGGGAAAAGGTTTGAAGTGTGCTCTCGCCATCAAATCCACCAACCTAAAATGTGTCACGTGCCTCAAACAATATCCTTAAGGGGGAGATTTATTGCAATTCTTGCCATCGGCCCGTACGAATTTATACAACTTTTATCGAATCCAAGTGTTTTCGATTCGATGCGGGGTGATCTCCTTCCCATTCGCCATTCGTACGTGTATTATAGATAGAGGAGATGAGAGAACGGGCATCTGACAGCCGACCCGATGGATTTAGCAGTCAGATGCGCACAAAATCATAAATATCACGGAAAATCAAATAACATACACATGGGTACGTGAAGCTCCAAGATGAAATTGAAATTGATATTTGCGATTGGACCTTCGCGCTTCCAATCTTATGTAATATTAAAAAACCGACTTAAATAAGCCCTTCTCATCCATCTCACGAAAATGCCAATTTGCAAAAGTTATAACAAGTTTCGATTTAAAATTTAATCAACACAGAAACCTACTTACTTCTCATCATTTTTAAGCCACATAAATTACCCACTTTCATTTATTTACTCACACCGCTCTTGGTTCAACGAAAATTTATTTAAATATAAATATGAACGTATAATTTTAAATCTATAATCAATAAATCAACATTCAACTTTAACACCACATCAATTTGGAATACCTAATACATGTTGTACCATCATAAGCAGAACTGGTGTCTAAAAATAGAAATCAATAACTTCTACAATACTCCACTATGGTTTCATTTATGTACACTGTTTTGGCACTTCAATGAAGAAGTCGTTATCTCTACAGGAACTGTTTAGACATTCTCTAAACTATTTGATAATACTCGAGTATTGAAATATTATTTTGACAACGCCTATTATGGGTCACTTTCTCCAAACACTTGTTCGCCTATGTATAATGCCCATTTTCATCAACGATTCCTAAAACTTAGGCATTGCTTATAGCGCTAGTTGCTCGGTATTTTTTATTAAATGATTAAACACCTAGCAACTACCGCTATAAGCAATGTCTAAGTTTTAGGAATCGTTGGTGCAAACGGGCATTAGTATCAACTTATCTATATCAAAAACATGCTGCAAGAAATAGGGTATTTAACTTATAATTTAATAAGAATTTGGACATTCTAAACTTATTTTTTAGTATTAAAATAACTGGTATTCTTCGGTAGTAAATACTGTGCCTTATCGAACTATATTTTTTTAAGAAAAGTATAAAACACAGATATGTTGAAATTTTTCATCTTAGTCAAGAAATATCGAGATTTTTTATCCCCACCTTCATTTCAATATTCTTTTATTAAAAACTTTCACAGAGCGAAACTGATTCTTTTAAAATTCCTGTAGTCCAGGGATTAGGGGAAATCCTAAGCAAAGTTTTGCTGGAGTTTTGATATTTGATACCTTTATGTTTTTGGGTCATTGAACACGAAGCTGAGGTTTGCCAGCAAAAATTTAAGGAAAGTTTTGCTGGAGTTTTGATATTTGACACCTTTATGTTTTTTGGGTCGCTGAACACGAAGCTGAGGTTTGCCAGCAACAATTTAAGGAAAGTTTTGCTGGATTTTTGATATTTGATACCTTTATGTTTTTGGGTCATTGAACACGAAGCTGAGGTTTGCCAGCAAAAATTTAAGGAAAGTTTTGCTGGAGTTTTGATATTTGATACCTTTATGTTTTTTGGGTCGCTGAACACGAAGCTGAGGTTTGCCAACAAAAATTTTCCCGGGAAATATGTTTTTTCGCAAAACAAGTTTAAAAAAATGAATCTTTTTCGGTTTTTTCAAAATAACTCTGAAACTACAGGATGTCCAGAAATTAAGCGACAAAACTTTAGGAGGTGATTCTACAACTATTTTAATTACATGCAAGCAAGCAAAAGAAGACGCAGACACTCTGATTGTAAACACTGCTTTTTCTTTGGCTTCATCAAATGAGACGGTGGTTGTAGTTGGGGAGGATGTGGACTTTTTGGTGATTTTAATAGGTATCTGCAAGTATGAAAACGTCTTCTTTTTGAAACCTGGGAAAGGCAACATTTTTCCATCTACATTTTCCCCTATTGATGCTGTAAGTCCAACGATTGGTGAAATCATTCTCTTTTTACATGCAATGAGCATCACAACATCAGCACTCTTCATCCAAGGCAAAATGAAGTTTATCGGGATTCTTGTTAAGAACCGTAATCTTGCTGACATCGTTAAAATATTCACGAACTCCAACGCTACTCAGGAGATGGTTGCTGTTGCTGGAGAAAGTTCACTATATGCCTATAAAAGACAGAATGAGCCTTCCCTGAACCACATGAGATATATACCCTACAAGAAATAAGCCTTCAGGTTCAGTTAAGCACTCGTTAAGAGTATATCATCAGGTCCAGCAATGGCTGGGGGTGAAAAAATGCGGTGTGGGGATGGAAGAAGACAACTGGCCTCGAGCCTGTTACAATCCTGTTACCTCCAGCTCCTCCAGCTTTTTTGAAGCAAGTGCACAAAGAACTGCCAAAGAAATTTTTGCTGAAGAAAGGCAGGGCTTGCTCCAACATGTGCCTCAACTGCGAGGGGAGCTGTGATAACATTGCAGTAGTCTGTGAAAATGATATCGACGAGTTGGAGGAGGCAACCGAACTGGACATCCTACCTTACATACCCTAAAGGAAATAGACCAAGCCATGCTACAAGGTATTGAATATTAATGAATCCCACTATGTTGTAGAAGTCGATGTACAGGCAGGACCTTCAAATAAAAGGTTGCGGAGGGAGAAATGTTTTTATTTTAATATTACTATTATTACAGTTTTTACCCTAATGCATGTAATGTGTATTTGGGAGACCTAAGGTAGGGAGTAGGGGATGTTAAATTGAGAACCTTTTTACAATTAACGCACACTAGCAGCAAAATTGATTGGACAAGAAATCATAAGGATTTGTTTAATCCTCAAATCCGGCCTATTGTGTAATCGTCAAATTGTGTTTTTATATTAATTTTTATCATCTTTAAACCTTGGTCAATATTTGCGTAAATTGAATACTTTTCGTGTAACATCGACATACAGTGGCATAATTCCTGTTTATAACAGTTTTTTGTTTTTAACGCCAATTATCGCGTCGCTCTCACGGCTGAACAATTGGTTGTAGAAAAAAACTTAAATATATGAAATGTGAAAAATTTCATCATTATTAATTTCAACTTTTGCGTAAAATGGTTAGTTTTGGAGATATTTTGAAAAAAAAAGTCCAGATTTTTACACGTTTTTTGCGAGAAAAACATATTTCCCGGAATTTTTTTTGTTGGAAACCTCATATTCGTGTTCAGCAACCCAAGAAACATAAAGGTACCAAATATCAAAACTCCACCAAAACTTTCCTTGGATGTCCCTTTTTGAGTCTTAGGTGTCTGTATTTACTGGACGAAGAAGTTCAGGATGATCACCAAGATGAAAATCCAAACAGTAATGAAGAATGCTTTTTCTAAGGACAACTGAGATAAGTTTTTTTATTGATGTTATACTAAAAGTAGTTTTGCATTTACAGATTGTCTCACTTTTTTTCCAGCAATTTTTTTTTAGATATTAAATGTCATTCTGAACAAAATTTTTCCTATGAACTTTTTTGGACTCCTTAAAAAGTTACAGCAATTTTAAAATTGATAAACTTTCAGGATTTTTGTGGAACACAATGTATAATATTCTTTCTTATTATTTTTTTTTTATTTAAATCAATTATTATTTGTTTTTTTTTTGCCAAATTGATTTTTTTTAACATTATTGGCTTAAAGATATACAAAATCCAAAGCATACTTGATTTAAATAAAAAAATTTAAAATAAAATGAAATTTATACACAAAAATCATTAAATTTTTGAAATTTTAAAATTGCTGTAACTTTTTAAGAAGTCGAAAAAACAATAGTTTATAGGAAATTTTTGTTCAGAATGACATTTGCTACCTAAAAAAAATTTGGATGGAAAAAAAGTGGGACACCCTGTATAATTAAAGGCTAGGGGCAACAATAATTTATGTTCTTTTGGATTTACAAAGTCTCATGTCTTATTTTTTATCAGAATTTTAAAATTCCATAAGAAACCTGTAACTTTTAGTTTTCTATTTTGATTGGGTTCATTTTAAAGTAAAAAATATTTTTTTTCGAAAAAAAGGAACAATATTATAAAATACATATCAATAAGATATAACACAAATAATTAGCGAGGAAAAGAATAACAGGAAAAAGTTAAAGTAATGACTGATGAAAATTTTTACAGAATCTAGAAAAACTACAATCGAAAATATCAAAACTGCTGTTATAATATTACGGACAATACTGTATAGTGGCGAGTTATAATGATAGTTGGTACTGGTAGTGTTATAATGAAAGGTTAAAGCATTACTTGAAAGTAAGCGCGGCACATGAACATTAATTAGTTCCAAAAATTGACAATCATCAATATAGGCATGCATTAATTTATACAAGTAACAAATAAGCAAGTATTTGTGCCTGTTTGTAACTGATAAGAATTAAAACTCTGTACAAAACTGCGCATATGTTATGTTCATGTCCGGATAAGGGCCATGTTTAAAAAAATATAAGTATTTTAAAAATCGTTTTTGAACTCTTTCCAGATTGTTCTGATAAAATTGAGTATAAGGAGACCAAACAAACTACGGTGCATTAATCTAATTTGAGAGTGCCACAGTCTTTTGCATTCCTAATTATAAATCCAATAGGGTGTATTCAGCAACCGTGATGAAAAATTTAGAGACGTCTTTAAAGTTAAACACGTGATTAAAAAATATTTCTTCATAAGAAATATTTCTTTAAAGACGTGATTAACTTTAACGACGTGTCTAAAATTTTCATCACGGTCGCTGAATACAGGCTAATGAGTTTAAAACATTCACTAACAAGCTTTAAAATCTGATAATTAATAGTAAGTTTCATATCAAATACTACGCCTTATTTTGAATTATCTACGTTGAAACTATAAAATTGTTCCATTTAATACATATTTATAAACATTTAATGGTATATTAATTTTTCACTGTATATTTATATCAAATAAACGGATATGTTTACAAATTATTTTTTTAAATTAAACAATTATTACACAGTTGCTGTTTTTTTGCAATATTTTAATTATTTGATAAAATAGACCGGTTTTCTAGTTTTATAATGTAATAAGATTTATAATTTTCCGGGCTCATATAAAAATAAAATAATTTTTATAGTAAAACGAAATACTTTTTTGCAAAATCATGCAACATTAAACTTTTGAGCTGCTCAAATTAAACGCCAAAATTAAAATTTAAAGTCGCATTTATTAATGGAATTTAAAACCGATCTTTTAATTTTAAAGTAAATTATATAATGAATATTTATCTGAAAGTAGTTTTGTTCAACTTGTCATAATTTGAATTTTAGCATCCATTGTTGCAGAGATAAAAATAATTAAAATAATGTCAAATCTAATAATTAAACAGAAATTAGGTATACAATTAATTTTGGGAGCATATCAATTCATTTTGATAACTTTAGTGTATTTTTAGTTTTACCCAAAAACGCCCTTTAAAGTATTTTTAACTTCGATTTGAAATATTAAAGAATTCATAAAAAAACTATTAAAATTTTAGTATTTTTATACCTTAAAACGATTAATTACAAAACTGATTTATAATTCTTCTTCGACAGTAAGATTTAAAGTGATCTGTTTTTCGTAAAATCTTTTGTGATTTATGAAGTTGAGAATTGATGCGCCCTTCTAATGAATATTGCGGAATAAAAGGGGTTTGTGGCGGTTCCGCCCTTAACTGGTCGACCACAGAACACTAGGGGCTTATTTTAAATGATATGTCAACCGCAGCAGAAATCCTTTTCCCGAATTGGTCTTCATCAAATCTATTAATCTGATCTAGATCGTATGACGGACGTTTCTCTTTAATTATTGAAACAACTAGCTTTCACGTTCTCTTAATTGCTTGCATCGGATGAATCTATTAATTATTTAAAACAAGAGCAGATAATATCAATTTCAATGCCTAAATATGTATCAACACAATGCATGTTATGAGTTTGCATGTTTAAATGCATAACCTGTCTTCATTCCGACACTGCTAATGTTCCAATTTATGTTAATAAATTAAAACAGTGAAACAGTCACCAGTCACGTATTAATAAATAATCTCTGAGTTGGTTGTTCGTGAGGTTGTGTGAATGTGCCAACATTAGGATCCATAGATCTCGTGGAAGTAGAGCCTTAAATCAAACAAGAGGTGACGCGAAAGAAATCGGGATGAATGGCTCCGATACGAGTGTGGAGAAGATAATTCCTGAGAGAAAAGGTGAGCTCTTTATTTCAGTTATTCGCTTGTTACGGTGTCGCCATCCTGCCTTGCAAAGCACCGGTAATGGCTCTTGACAAATGGCTCGAGTGGGATTCCACTGCACGTCGAGTCTTCTACTACGAACTCCACCTCAAATATATTTATGAAGCATCACTTTAACAGGTTATGCGTGTACACGATACCAATTATCGTCGCAAATGGCTCACAATTCAATTATATTTACTACATTGTATTTTTTTTATTTTCACTAAATTAGGTCTTTAACATTTCTTACATTACCTTTATGGCCATGCCAAGTTCATTATTCTCCTCTTTTATATTGAGCTGTATAATAAAATCCTCAATTGTCTTTTCAAACAAGTAATTGACTTTTTAAATATGTAATACATTCTTAAATAAGTAAATTTCAAGGAAAACTAATCAAATATTTTTAGAAACTTCTGCGGTAATTCAATGACATATTCAGAGCAGGAAGGAATTGCCCTTCCAACAATTTAGCCGAATTATCTTAACCACCCTCGTCTCCCCGTTTGCTTTAATTTGAAACCTGCTTCCAAAGAATGACTGCGCGGATTTTGGTCTTCCTTCGTCATTCAATTTATAATATTATAGTATTATGAACAAAAACAACATTTTCAGTTTAATCAAAAGGTTTTCTTTTTACACTACAATAAATTTATACAATGTTGGGAAAATCTTACAGGGGTCAAAGTTTTCCTCGACATTCCCAAAAATTTGTACACTTGGTAAACAAAGTGGAGAATGCGCTGGTAAACAAAGATATCCTTGAAGGTGCTTTCTTAGACGTAGAAGAAGCATCTCCTTCAACTCTATATATAGATTCTTCAAGGTGCTTGCTTAGACATAGAAGAAACATCTCCTTCAACTCCATCTTAAGGTTCCTTACCAACAGGAGCCTCGAAGAATCGTGCTCCACGTGAATAGACTCCATGCATAGATGTACGTTCGTATAGGTAAAATTCGAAAAGGAGACCTTGGCAATCAGGGTGGCTGGAGTATGCCACTTTCGTGCCACCTTCTTATGGATTGTCAGCTTGTAAAACTCAGCGAAGAAGATTTTCCCCCCTTGACTGGTAGTAGTGGTGGAAGGTAAATTTAATAGCACGATCAGGGAAAGCATGCACTATGCATTTAACACTGTGTTCGAATTGACTTCGAGGGAAGGAATTAAGACAACAATAGTTTTTTTACACGTAGGAGAAACCTAGTAAACCTAGTAACCCTATACGTCTGTAATAAGTAAGTTACCACGTCCAATGAGGTAAAATACTTGAGGAGCATACCATCTTCAAAGATGAGTTGGAACGGACATCCTAACTTTCGATAAATCTTAGGATGTTAATCTCAAAATTGTATGATGGCCAACGGTTAGGCAAGACACAATAACGAAAAGACTGAGCTAGCTACGAAGACTTACTAATTACTCCGGTGTACACTCTAAAAGGATACCTTTTTTATGTGCAATATCTAATTATAAGTATAACGGAGGCACCCATGGCAACGAAGAAGTCCTTTTTAAAGCTTATTCCTTTAAACTTAGTAATAGAAGAGGTGGCAAAGCTGGGTATCCAAAGACCTCAGACGAAACTGCCGAATTTGCGCGAAATGACAAGACACATGAAATTAATATTAATTGGGAGTTCCATTTTAGAAATGTAGACCGACTCAATGGTTCCTAAAGTACAGTAATTATAAAGTATGAAATCATTCAAGGTCCTCCTGGAAGCCTGATTTGGTATACCGACAGGTACAAGACTGACTATGGCACTTTGTCGGGCTTACATGAATGAGTCTTAGCATTCCTTTCAGGCGAAGATCCATTCAATACTACAATGTGCATAGGAAAATTATAAGAGACCTTATAACAGATCTTATCAGACAGTCAGGCTGCACTTCTAGATCTTTACAGTGCGAAGGTTACGTTAAAACCCCAGAATCTTGCAATAGAGTGAAGCTGCTTAGAGTCCCGGAACACTGTGGAGTGCCAGGTAACGAAAAGGCAGACTAACTGGTTAGAATAGGATCTGAAACAATTTTTACAGGTCCAGAACCAGCAGTAGGCATACCATAAAAGCAATGCGGTTGTATCTAAACAAAACATTCCAGGACAAAATCATAGTAACAGCAACAGAACTTGCAACAACAAATCAGCTGAGATGTTATCTCACAAGACTACTCACGACTGTAGACCAAAATCTGTAGAAAATTGGAAAATTGATGGATACCTTGCCTGTAGGTTATGAAACAAGTAACAGAAACGAAAATGCACATTTTATGTAAATGCGATGATCTCGGCAGACAATTTTTGGGAAGTCAATCATAGAACCACCCCACTCACCCTGTGAAGGACCAATACGTCTAACAGGAACAGGACACAAATATCACGACCGGGTGTAACATGACTTGGGGTAAAAAAAATCAACTTAGCCGAATTATCATAAACACATTCGCCTCACTATTTCGTTTATTTTTGCTTCCAAAGAATAACCTCCCGCATTTCTTCCTTTCATAATATGGCGGCCATCATTCAATTTTAGCAATATCTTTACAATAAATAGAACATATAATTATTAACAAAACCAACATTTTTAGGAAACTCAAAAAGTTTTCTGTTAAACTACAATAAATTTATACAATGAATGTTGGAAAATCTTATAAAAAGGGTCAAAGTTTTCGTTGACATTTCCATATTATTTTAATATGAATTTTAAAAGACATAATGTTTAACATTTTATTATTTCAAGATGGAAGACTTTCTGTTTCTTGAAATAAAACACCAGAATGATTTATTTTTATCAATAACATTTGCATATTTTCTGTTTTGATAAAATCAGAATGACCTGGAAGTTTTATAGGATTAAAATAGTTTAAAGTTTTTATTTTCAAATCTCAGTTAATTTATTTATTGAGATAAAAGTTACTAGTGCAAAACGTTTTGTCATCTTAGTACTAAAATCCTTAAATTGGCTTGACATCATGAAATGTTATGTCGGTTTTCCACCAAACGGACTAGTCGAGTTTTTGTTTTGTGTTCAATTTTAAAAACACGAAACATAAAAAGAAAACTTAAACAAATCCTAAACTCTATTTCTACTGAGTGGATAGGATATTCTAGTTATGTTTTTGTTTCCAATCATTTTTAGTTGAGGTCGGAAAACCACGAGAAGATTTCTTGTTCATTGCTCCTTGGTTTTTATTGGTTTGTACAGTGGTCTGGAGTCAAAAGAAAGGTTTTTGGGGTTATAAAATTCATAGCGTTTGCCTTAAAAGACCGACTTGGTTTGAATTTCTTTTATTTCTCGAAGTTTCTTCTTTCCCACTGCTACTGAGAAATTATATTTCTCAATTTTCCTTCAATTTCAGAAACAGTCACCAGAAACACAATTTTTCAAAAAGCCGACATGAGTTTCTGTTTTCCTTTTACTTTATCCATTTGGTGGAAAACCAGCATTAGTGGAAAGGTAAAGTCTTCACAATTAGCCAAAAAATGCAAAGGAAAGTTGTTACTAAATTAATTAAAACTCTTTAATTTCCTTATGCATTTCCCAACACAGCTATATCATCAGAGGAACTTGATTAAAGGTTAGTTTAAAAAGCTAATATTAACATAAAGTAGGTAACAATTGGTTAAGAAAGAACAATTTGTAAGGCTTCACATCGGACATCTTCTCCTTTTAAAATTATTGAAAATAATAATAAATGTAGCAAAAAAAGCTAAAAAATAAAGTATAAGAGGTCATTTGACGGATCTTGTTCAAGATGGCTAAAATATAAGGAAATTAATAAAATGGTGTCATGAATAAAACCACATGTTACCTTAATTTTTCATCATCATGTGTAGGGTAAATTGAATCTGTCTGAAAAAAATAAAAAAATGCAACATTTATTATTTATTGTTTTTCGTGAAAAATGCAATCTCGTATTGCTTAAATTGGTTTTAGTAATAAATTTTCCAATAGATTATAATATGTATGAGTAAATTTCCATTAATTTTATACTTTGTAATTACATACTTGGGATGAAATGAATGAAAATTGGTAAGGAGCTAAGGGTTTAGTGAAAATTTTATATTTTAACACCCCTAAGCAAAATTGGTCAAGGCAAGGCGTAGAAGTAGAAGCGTTCGCCGCTTGAAAATCGGCACAGGCAAGAATTTAATCACAAAACGGGCCAATTGCTTTCTCGTTCCGTCTCCCTTCGTCTGACGTAAAGGCATTATAAACTCATTTCCTTCAGTCCTATAGACTATCTTACAATTAATCACAATCTCTGGAGTCCTGACATTTCATTAGCCCTTCTTTCTGCACGCAATTTAATTAACATTCGAGACTTTAAATTTTTAATAATCAAATTATAATTTAAGCATTAATTAAATTATACCCAGGATGATTTTAATGTCAGTCATATTTCCGTTTGCATAAGAAATGGCTTTTAATTAAGATTTTGGAATTAATTCTTTAAATTATAATATAAATTGCAGAAACAAACATATTCGCTACTTGTTTTCTTTATTAACTTATAAATGGCTACAACAATAAGTAATTTAATTAATTTCTGTAATAGTAATAATAATAATAATTTAGAATCGGTTTTATAGCCGATAGCAATTATAGTTATGACTTGGGGAACTTCCTCGCAAATAAAAATTACAACTGCACCGCGTGATAACTATAGACGGTCTTATTAGGAAACTTTGATATTACATGAAAGAGCCCATAATACATTGCCAAAGTTTGACATGTTGACTGATGAATTTCACTTGCTTGAACACCCCGAGGGATGGACCATTTTAAAGTTTTATTTTCAAAATTATGTATTTATAACGAACACTTCCATTTGTTTTTAATGTCGTTTTATTTTATCTTAACGCATTTACTTTTAATATAATTTAAAATGAAACGCGTTACGTGTGTGTACTTACTTTAATAAAACAATAATTGGGATTCCATGCCTTATTCTTATAAATTTAATATATGATACAATAATTTTATCCAACTTATTAAATTAAGAGAGAATACTTATTTTACTTTTAAATTGAGTTAATTTAACGCTGTATCTACGCTTCCGGTACAGGGATTGATGTATTTTTTTTTGTCTGCGCATACGCATTAAAGCACAGAAGGCATACATCGGATTTTTACGGTAGACGGTGAAGAAATAACTCCTGATATTCTAAAAATCATGTCCGTAACCAAAAATAACGAAAGATTTACCTTATCACATTAAGGCGATAGTCGGCAAATTTGAGCGCTTGATTTTGAAATTCTTTTGAAATTTGTGGTTTTGGTAAAAACTTTTTTTCCAGAGGAGCTTTTTTAAAATTTCTTTTTTTGGTACACAGATTAGTTCTGTGGCTACCAATTTCTTCTTTTTTTGTTTTAGTAAATCAAACCAAATACTCATACGGCAGCAGTAAAACGGGCTCTTTACAAAATACGTTCGCTTACCGGCGTTCTCCACACAGATAAAAAAAATAATTAAAATAATAATTTTTTTCCAACGCTAGCAATAAGTTAAGGTATGTACGAAGAGTTTCCCATTTCGATTTTTGTTTTAAGTATATTTTTAAACTTTTTACCGTATCCCAAAAATTAAGTAAAATTTTAAGAAATTTTTGAGATGCTATACTATCATATCGTTTAAATCCCATATTATCAACACTGTCAATAAAGCCAATAAGACTTGGGGTTTCTCTTTTAGAATAGGTAGAGAATTAAATATTGAAACATTAAAAAATCTGTACCTTACTTTGGTTTGAGGAATGAGGTTCATCTGTATTGAGTCTACATCAAGATTATTTTGTTAGTTTTTAAGGTGCCCACACATCAAAAATGTTACAATAGCATGTTGACAACAAAACAAAACAATAAAAATGTTATCAACATTATTGAAATCTATATAAATAAAAGTTACTATCCGCATGTTATATAAATTATCAACATTGTTTCTGACATGCGCATAGTAATGAATGTTGATAATATCTTTGCTGCTAACATGTTATGCTAACAACATGTTATTAACATCCTTTAATCGAGACCGCTTCCAGAGCAATCGCAAAATTTGTGCTACCAACAGTTTGTGGTCAACATGTTATTGAAAAAGTTGGCACCAAAAATGTTATTAACATTTTATAATAGAATTCTAACATGCTGATAAAATTTTTTGTCAACAAATGTTGATAACAAATGCTGTCAACATTTCTGCGACCTAAATTTTAAATTTGATGCTAACATTACTAGAAACAGCTTATATTATCAGCAAAGTTACCCCCAGTGTGTACAGGCATTTAGAGGGTGTACAACATAGATTTTTAAGAACGACTTCCTATAAAAAAATGTATATCAAGGACTGATACCGTTTATAGGAATTTAATGTTAGAGCTGGGTAAAATACTAGTTTCGAATTTTATTTTAAATTCTTCCTCAGGCTAAAATACAGAGATCGACAAAATTACTAAAAATTAATTACTAACAATTAATACGTTTGAAATACATTTAATTTAATATTCTTTCACATCTCTAATGGCGTTTAGTTCAAAAGAATTAAATAATTTAAAAAATTCCAAAATTGGGACATTAAAAGACAAAAATTGTTTTCTAAAATAATGTTCACCCAGTCATTGTCTTAATAATGATATTTAGGGAATATACTTGATTTAACATTCAAAGCAAATTGTTACTTTTATTTCTAAATTTCAATTGTGATTAACTCGAAAACGATCGGACTTGGCGATTTTAAACAAGTATACCTTTTTCATAGTAAATTATTTATTTTTTAAGAAAATCAGTTTACATTGTAAAAAAATTGACAACCGAAAAAGTTATGGTAAAATTTAAATTCTAAATTTAGGTAAACGGTAGTAAATGAAGGCGAAATTGCAAAACTACTATACCATATCGGGAAGAACTTAATATTAGCCCCCTATGGTGGTTTTTATCAAGTTAGCTTCACAGGATTAAAAATTACGTCGGTTTTTGTTTTTTGAAAAGTAAACTTCAACTGGGTATAACTTTGCTGGGAAGCATTTTTGGGCAACGCCTTAGAGGAACTTGTCACCTTAATTTGAGGCGATAAACCCGTACCACTATGTCTGTCCACATAATTACAGGACACCCTGTATACAGGGTAACCAAAGGAGTAAATTTGACATTAATTTAGTGTTTGAAGGAAAATGCCTAGGAACTCAAAATTTTCATGATTTGTAGGGATAATAATGTAGTTTTAGATGTTAGAAAAAAACACCCTCTTACTTGGCTTTATTTTAAGAAATTGTAAAAAAAAGACAAATTTTTTATTTTTTTTTAATTATTTTCTTTTTGTGAATTATTATTTAACATTCTGTCAACAATTTATGTTGTTTTGTTATTACTAGTTGAAAGAGGGTGGTTTTAGCTTTCTAGTGATAATTTATGTAGATTTTTACACACATTTTTTAAGTTGTTATTACTGATTTAGTGATGTGTGGGAAAAATTGGTAACTTAAAATTAAAAGAGCTGTAACTCCAAAACTATAATAGTTAGACCCACACTTTTTTCGTTTTTTTATGATGAAATTTCTTCTACTTTCTAACCCTGAAGTTTTGGCTACCACGAACAGGACACCCTGTATATTTATATTCTAATTTTAAAAAGATTTAATGCCAAAAAATATGAACATTTTTAATAAATGTCAAATTTTCATGATTTTTGTGGAACATCCTGTATAATAGACTTTCTTATTATATTTTTTTTATTAAATCAATTATTATTTTTATTCTTTCTTTGCCAAATTGAATTTCTTGAACATAGCATCTAATTAAAGATATACAAAAATCAAAACATACTTGATTTAAATAAAAAAATTAATATCAAATGAAATTTATACACAGTGTCCCACAATAATGATTAAATTTTTGAAATTTTAAAATTGCCGTAACTCTTTAAGTAGTGGAAAAACAATAGTTGATAGGAAAATTTTTTTTCAGAATGACATTATCTAAAAATAAAATATTGACGGAAAAAATAGGGACTCCCTGTATAATATCACGGTATTTTATATAAATTTTTGACAATCATATAAAAGAATTAATAGAAAAACTGAAAAAAGCGATTTTTTTCTATTTTTTCATTTAGTTATTTTTTTCAACATTTTGTAAATAAGTTTTGTATTACTATTATTACTAATTTAAAAAAAACGGTTTTAGCTTTATGGTGATGGGTGATATTTTTAAAATTCCTACTCAAACTGATTAAATTAATCCACGAAATTAAGAAAAAATTGTTGATTTAAAATTCAAAACGCTGTTACACCAAAATTAATGCCTTTGGTGACAAAATTGAAAAAATTATTTTGCTATTCTATGCATCCCCATTAAAAATTCTTTTCTTATTATAAACAGTCCCCAAAAAACGTACAGAAAAAGAAATAAATATTCTTTGAAATACAATAGCATGTATTCAGTGATCGTGATGAAACATTTAGAGACATCGTTAAAGTTAGACATGTGATTAAAAAATATTTCTTCATAAGAAATATTTTTTTAAAGACATGATTAACAATAAAATAAAATTAAAATGTAAAAAATCTTTTTAAGCCATAGTGAATAACTGGAATTATTTTTTGATCGTATGTAATAAAATTTTAATTACAAGATTTTCCCATCCTTAATATTCTTAGTTTCATTCCATGAGACAGATTTATATTTAGTTTAGTTTATCAAAGCGACTAAATATTTAAATTAACTAACAAAAGTTTTAAGTAATTTCGTAATAATATTTACAATTAGTTTTTACTGATTTCATGCATGAGTCTTGGGTCTGAAGCTATTATCACTAGGTTGTAGGTGAAATGACTGTTATTGCATTTTCTACTTGACTTCCCATTTCAATATTATTTCCCTCAGAGCTTTACTCAGGTAGACTTTAAATAGCTTACCAGTTTAAGGTTTTAAATTTTATTTATATTATTTTCTATACTTTTTCCTACTCTTTGTACAATCACGCGCAAAGATATCGAGGACACAAAAGAAATATTACGACCTTCGCAACCACGCTATTGGGTAGGAATATTTCTTTTATGTCCTCGATATTTTTGCGCGTGATTGTACATTATACAAGGTGTTCTAAAAAGACATCTTTGTGATACCTATAAATACAACAGTGAATTTATCTAGTTGCAATACTTAATTTTAAAAATTACAAATAAAATTTTTGATAAAACGATTATTCAAAATATTTTGAAAAAATACGAAGAGAAAGATATTTTTTGTATAAGTAGATTATTAATTTGTTTGAGTATTGGAAAAATAAAAACCTTACTGGTTTAATCTTTATATTCTTTGACTTTTCATTCATTAATTTAAACATTGGTTATTAAAATATTTACTGAAAAGCCAATGTGCTAGTAAAAGAATCTCATTAGAGATTTATTCTTTGATTACGTATTAGCTAGGAATTAAATTTAGGTAGAGGAAGTTGAATGGCTTCGATGTAATTTTAAAATTAAAAGTCAGCATATTTGCACGATAAGAGGAAAACTTACATTAAAATCGATTGCTTGTAATACTTCTCGTAATTGTAGCGTAATAAGAGCTGGGAAATTCGCCAAGATTATGGTGTAAAGCAAAAAGCTTTCGTTGAGAAGTAACAATAACCGTGAAGCTAGTAAAGGATGAGTAGCGGCAAGAAAAGCTCTTGTTTCGAAGATTTGTCTAGTTAAATTAGCCGTCGCTTTAATTAAAATAGTTCGAATGAGAAAACTAATGAAAGCAGGGAAACTCCGTAAAACGGCTTTATGCACCAGAATAGGGCGTTTCCCGCCACCGTTTCTTAATTTCCGCCAACAATATTATTTTCTTGTGCGACGCTTGATGTCATATTAGCTGACGTGCCTGCAATTATATTAGAGATAATGGTGTTCTTATGTGCTTTAAATTAAAACCGATAGCCACAAAAGGGGTGCCACAGTTCCCTGTTCCATTTATCTCCGTCACTTTAACAATGAAAGTGATTTTAATTCTTAATTCATTTATTCAAAACATAAACAAAGGCTAACTTTCATTTGCCATTTATAAAACGTTAAATCGCTTATTTAATTAATAATTTTTAATTACAAAATCAATGTGACTTTAATCATTTTAATAAGCTTGCATGCATTCTTCTAACAATTCCAAATCTACTTTTGATGGCGTTAAAAATAACTTTAGTTTGAATAAAAGAAAAACATTTACTTGGGCTTAAATTTTTGCAATTAAAATACTTTTGAAGATAGATGCGGATTTATCTATCTAGATAAATATATATATATATATATACACGTGAATTCCGGAAATGCATTATCGCGCTGATGGAACAAGCGAGTGCGAGAGTGGTTTGAGTTTTCATTTACATAATGGAAGAACAACAAATGCATTTTGTATTAACTCCGGAGATTTAATGGTACTGAGTGAGGAGAGAGATGGAACAACGTTAAAGAGGGTGTTGGAGAGGCAGAGAGATTGTCATTACATAGTCATGACATCTGAGCCAATTTAGCTAAAGTGGTTTTTGCGTGTCCGTTCACGTCTCCTTTCTTAAATTTTACGCTCGCAGTTTTAAAGTAATTGACACAGTTTTCTAAAAAGTATTAATTAATTAAAAGTGGGAGAATTTCAAGTTCCGCAGTGCGTATTTCTTATTAAAGTTGTAAAGGATAATTACAATTGCTATAAAAGTATCAAACAATCCCCATTTTTTAATCCCAAAAAGGCACTTTCGACGCTAGATACACATTTAAAATAAAAGACTTAAATGTTCCTACTGAAGATAAAAGTTTCTTGTAAAATGAATCAAAGTGAGAACATTTAAAAAAAAAGTGTCGTGTTTTTAAGCTAAAAATTGTTTATGATTCAGAATAGTTCTCATATTAACATCATTTTGATCAAACACTTGGTTTACTAATATCATATCTAAGAATTACAGTTTGTTTAGGAAAAATCATAAAACAACCTTCTGTGACGCTTGACAACCTATAACATGTCATTTTCTGTGCGTGGAGTCTGTGGTCATGTTCGTACATTTCCGACGTAAATCGGGCACAATCCGGTTTATTTTGTACTTCCAAGGAGTAGAAATGCATTTTCTTCTCCACTAATTTGACAACCCAATAAAACTTATCAACATGACATATGTAAATTAAATGTCACATTTTAAAATAATTTTTACATCATTTTATAAATTTCGACGTTTGAAGAAAAAATAGCATTTTTTATTCGAAAGAACTTTTACTGCTAATAAAACAATATACAATTATTTTCAATTGATGGTGTCTACTTACAGAGATAAGTCAAAAATAAATAAAACATGGTGTCCCAAAAGAAGTGATCAGAAGAAAATCCTGGAAAGTAGACGAGATTTCATCGACAAAAAAACCATAGTCAGGGTCGAAACAGACCAGTTTTCTTTTGACGGGTCATTGAATTTTGTTCCCACAGAAAATATTGTTAATTCTAAATTCTGTTATAGTTCATAAACTAGTTGTTCAATTTAAATCAAAAAATTGTAAAGCAAAGCTAATTAATGCCACATCTTCAAAAAAATATTTTGGTAGAAAAAAATTACTAAGAATTCACATTTTTTTATATTTTCGCTCATATCTTTGAATTAAGCTCCATAAAGGTACCACCTTTTATATGTCCGAAAAAGTTCATAATATAATATAAGATAATTTAGAATTGACGATATTTTCAGTGGAAAGAAAATTCAAAGACCCGTCAAATGAAACTGGGCTTTTCCGACCCTGACTATTGGATTTTTTGTCTACTTTCTACGATTGTCTTATGATCACTTCTTTTTGGGACACCCTGTATAATAAAATAGTGATTAATAAACATTTACACATTTATTAAGATCATTCAGATATTCATCCACGGAATAGTTGATGTCATTTAATAGGATTTCCTTTAATTTATTTTTAAATAAATTAAAGCTTGAAATTGGTCTCACTTTTTACGGTAAAATCCATTAAAAAATAGTACCGAAACGTAATAAAAATTCAGGGAATGTATAATTGCACTTTAAAGAAATGGCTTTAAATTTGGACAAAGAAACTATAAAGTAAATGATTTGCACTTTGGATGAGGATGATTTAAACTATTGGCAATTCCAGATACCAATACATGGCGCTGTGCGCCCTCTGTGGCGAAAATTTGAACTAAACTCTATAGTAAACTTTCAAATGTTTGAATATAGAGCAAAAACATTTACGTGTTTTCTTCAATTTGCAATTAAGTTTAATCCGGTTTTTATTTAATTTAATGTTATTTAAGATTGCTTGTATTTTTGTGTTGAAGTAATATTAAACTATTCTTCACTCAAATTTAGGAATATCTTTTATCTGGTAAATAAACATAAAAGTACTAATTCTCTTAAAAAACTTTATTTAGGATGTAGCCACTTTTAATTTTTGAATTAAGAAATTGGAATTTAAGAAATTCATTAACAAATCTTTAATAATTATGCCCTAATCTGTGTTTCGGAATCATCGCGTTTTTTTGAGCAGAACGTCGTAATTTTGTAGGTAGATGGACGAGAAAATTCCAAGACAAAACTGTAAAAGCCACCTTTCGATGGACTACACCGAAAAAAGTTATTCGTCCCCAAAGCTATTTTCGGTTTCACCTCAAAATCCACCAAATGTTAGTAACTTTCTGAAGAAGGTGTTTTTGACCTGCCTGGACTCATCTGTTAAGGGGTGGAGATACAACATAGAACCCCTTTTGTATTTTCCCACGTTTTTTTGCGCGTAGCCCCGAAAATTGTGTTTCTTTCGACGGATTTTAAAAATTGCAATTTTTAACTTTCCCATTCTCAACTTAATTGCCCAAACTTTTCATCTGTTGATTTTTTCCACAATACCGAAATAATTTCCAATGTTTACTGTTGGGTGCTGGATACTCATGAAAGTGAATTTTTGGTTCATTTTTAAGGTGAGTATGAAAGCCATAAACACTACAACTGGTGTTGCAAATTTTTCCCATTGTAAATAAAGGTTGATACACTATTTTATGTCTCTCTGAAAGTTCTTAATTCGAAATAAAATGCGCGAAACACACGAAAACACAAATCTGCAACTGTTAGGTTACTACAGAGTTTAGTTGACATTTCCACCTGCGGAGAGCAGGGGACAACTTTGAAAAAGTATTTTTAAACTTTAATACCACCACTTTAAAATGAATGGTGAACACTTTGGATAAAATAAATTTAAACCAAACAACGATAATTGGCTAATCGGACTTTATTATTGTTTTTTATAGGTCGATTCTGTGCAAATCTGTAAGTCCTTACAAGAAATATCTATAGGGTAACCATGGAAACCGTCCATTTTAAATCTTGCGGATTTTTTCTGTAAGGACTTACAGATTTGCACAAAACACCACCATTAATTACATCTACTATGAGTAGATGTACGATTGAAATAATCAAATAAAACTGTAAATCCTTACAGGAAATATCTGTAAGGTAACCATGGTAACCGTCCATTATAACCCATATAACAAACTTTATAGATTTTTCCTGTAAGGACTTAAAGATTTGCACAGAATTGCACCATTAATTGTAATGCACCGTAATACTTGACAGTTACAATGTAGGACGTATCTTTGGCATAATAAAAAGTTTTACACATATGATCTGCTAGGTAGTTCGTTAATGTGTAAACTAAGTATAAAACAGACCCCGAGTCATTACTCTCGGGTATACCTGATAAAATTTCTGCACCTCTCAAAACCCACCATTCATCATTTATTGGCCATAAAAGAAGTGCAATACATAAACATTATCAACTTAAAACTAATACAAATTCAAACAGCCAAAGAGACCTTGATCAGCTTAATACAAATGTACTTTGCTGTTCTACCTCAAGACCCGAATAAAATTAATACTAAATTTGGTAAACTATATACAAAAAAGTTAATAATTTACTTTAAAAGATTTACTTTACTAACTATATGAAAGAAAATACATAAATATAATCAATACAAAAAGAACAGTTTAAAAATATAATTTTATAAATATTACAGACAAGAAACATTACCATACAATGAACCGAAACTATTTCAGCTCTTGTTACGTTACTTAGCAGCAAATTTTTGATTTTTGAGCACAAAACAATATCTTTTTCAGGTTTAATTTAAACATATACAAAGTTGGTGAAGAAAAATCATAGGTGTTAGCAAGTTTCGTAATATTATAGGGAAATATTATAGAATAAGCATCGTTTAAATAGTTCAGTCTTATGACTAGGAATAGTTAACAAATTTCTTCTACGCAAATTTAAATTGTGGACATCGGTCCTGAACGAAATCTTATTATACAGTGAGCGGCAAAATTATGGAATAAATTCAATAAAACTGAAACCATAGGTTTTTCAAAAAAAAGTTTCGAATAAAAGTTGTTTTGTTTAAAGGTATAATCACTAAACATATTTTTATTTTTTATTTAAAATTTGTTTTCAAGGTCATTTTAAGGTCAACATTGTTTTTTTAAATGCAAACCTATATTTTTTCTAAAAGAAATTTACAGCTCTTCAAAAAATAAACAACTTTTATCTAAATCATTTTTTTATACCATTCTTAGTTTTGAAGTTATACCGAGTTTAACATTTTGGATCGTAAACTTTTATCCCATTGAAATCAAGTGTACTTTACCTTAAAATGTAATTATGTGATGACGTCATCATTTTGAAATAGCAACAACGTTTATTTGAATTTAGCATTTTAGATCGTAAATGTCTTAAAACATAACTATTTTGTCCGATTAAAGCCAAGTGGGACTTAAAATGTGAAAGAATCTACATTAGCATTACAAACAATAAACAAATAATACACTTTTGAAATTTTTTTAATGTTGTATAATGAATTTCAATCGTATTAAATTGATTGATTTTACAAAAGGCATGATTTTTGGCTCGACCAGCGTTGTTCTTAAATTTAATAATATCATTTTTATTAATCGCCTTGCAATAACGTAAGCAAAAAAAATAATGGCTCGCTTAAATGAAACTCAACGGATTGAAATTTTGATTCTCGTTGGATGCGGAGATAAGACCAGAACTCATCAAGAGGTATGCACTATGTTTAATGCAAAGTATCCAGATAGACCTATCAGCCAATCCACGGTTAGTAAAATCGAGAAAAAATTTAGAGAAACTGGACATGTTAAATATATTCCAAATTCCGGGCGTCCTGCTAAACTTAGGGAAAATGTTAAAATTGATATTTTGTTAAGTATTGAGGAGAATCCTCATAGTAGTTCTCGACAAGTTGCAGCAGATAATGAAATCAGTCAGCGATCTGTATTACGTTTTTTAAAACGAGAAAAGTACCATCCTTATAAAATACTAGTCCAGGAGCTCAATGAAGATGATCCCGATCGCCGGATGCAATTTTGTGAAAATCGTTTTTTCGGACGAAGCCACTTTTTCCTTAAATGGCGTAGTGAATAAACAAAATTGCCGGTATTGGAGCAGAGAGAATCCTCATTGGATGAGTGAGGATCATACTCAATACCCTCAAAAACTTAACGTTTGGGCAGGCATAGTTGACAATCGAATAATTGGCCCTTATTTCTTTGAAGAATCACTCACGGGGCAGAGGTATCTAGAGTTTTTAAGAAATGATCTTGTACCTGCCCTAGCAAACATATTTCCGAATGAAAATGATCCTGACTTACCAAATCCTAACATCTGGTTTCAACAAGATGGTGCACCTCCGCACGTCCAGTACGGGAGTTTTTAGACACCTACTTTCCTGGGAGGTGGATTGGCAGACGAGGACCGATGGAATGGCTCCCAAGGTCCCCTGACCTAACACCCCTTGATTTTTTCTTGTGGGGATATTTAAAATCCAAAGTCTATCTAAACAAGCCACAAAATCTAGAGGATTTAAAAGATCGACTTAGGTACGAAATTCGTAGAATAAGTCCCGAAGTCATTCGCAATGTTCAAGAAGAATGTGGTCATCGGTTTGCCTATTGTCAAGAGGCCGGTGGATTGCAATTTGAACATCTGATTTAATAGAAGTATGGGTTTGATATGAATTACATTATTTTTTTATTACCTCTGTATTTAGTTCAGTTTTTATTAGTATTAAAATGCTTTTTTAACATCCTTTAAGAAGCAGAAAAAATGTTGTTGCTATTTCAAAATGATGACGTCATCACATAATTACATTTTAAGGTAAAGTACACTTGATTTCAATGGGATAAAAATTTACGATCCAAAATGTTAAACTCGGTATAACTTTAAAACTAAGAATGGTATAAAAAAATGATTTAGATAAAAGTTGCTATTTTTTGAAGAGCTGTAAATTTCTTTTAGAAAAAATATAGGTTTGCATTTAAAAAAACAATGTTGACCTTGAAATGACCTTGAAAACAAATTTTAAATAAAAAATAAAAATATGTTTAGTGATTCTACCTTTAAACCAAACACCTTTTATTCAAAACTTTTTTTTGAAAAACCTATGGTAATTTTGCCGCTCACTGTATAAGTATGGTGGTTTCTTAAAGTGTAGGATTTTGTAATAAAAGCAACAAGCATGCAATACCCTACGATTTTCCATGTCAAGCCATGTGGTTTCCAGTAACTTAATTGAAGTTCGATCTCTTCTTCTCAAATTGTGAATAAGTCTGACACATGAATTTTGAACTCTTTGAATTCTTGTTCTAGTTAGTGTATCCAAAGAAAATCCATAAAAAGTGTCATAATAGTTAAAGTTCGATAGAACTAAAGCCTCACAAAGTATTTTTCTATTCGAGGAGCTCAATACAAATCTATTAATGTATAAGGATTTTAGTGCACAAAATGCTCGGCGAATTAGCAAACTGGTATTTTCTCTAAATCTGAGTGAAGAATCTATAATAACACCAAGGCTTTTTTCACTTGATGAAAATGAGATTTTAATGTCATTTATCCTAATGTTTAAGCTCTGTGAAACATGGTCCCTCTTTATTTTTGGACCAAAAACAATAGCATGACTCTTATTTGGGTTTATCATAAGGCAATGTTTTACAGAGTTCGTGACTAGGTCTTTTAAGTCATTGTTTATACAGCTTTCTGCTTGTTTTATATCATAATAATCGAAAGAATGGTATAACTGCGTGTCATCGGCATATAGATGGCATGAACAAGTTTTCACATTCAATTTAGTTCTTAACTGTTCTGTAGGTGAAAACTGAATATCTTTTGAAATGAATTTTCAGGAAAGTTATTAATCTTAAAGGACTTTGTACATTTACTTGGTATTTTGTACTTTGAACAGGTAGGCTTCTCATCACAATCCAAAGTTTCCTCACTTGTAAAACTGTCAAGACACTGAGAAAGTAGCATGCGTCCTGTTTTTGAGATATTGGAAGTGATATATCCCAGAAAGAATCATATGTTATTTAGCAGTGACCACAGTGGGTATATTTAAGAGTTGACTTTAATTGACCAACAAAAATATGTATTAGCTTGGAATTTTCTCTTATTCAACGTGAATAGGTGATTGTATAGTAACTATATTAACAACCTCGTGTAAACCTTCCAATAAGTATCTAAGAAATTCTTAAGCATCCTGCTGTGAATTGCTTATAAAGCGTGGCGCAAACGTTGAATTTACGATTTTAAAGACATTATATTAACGACACAATCTGAAAAATCTTCTGACCACAATTCGTGGATTACTTGCGTGAATGCTTTTATTATAGATCCTTTCATCCTGGAGGTGGTAGTGTTGATCTCACTTACATAAGAATAATTTTTGAGATATTCTAAAAGGGGCTTCGTGTTATAGAGGCACTGAACCACAAAATTCATGTTTCCGATATTATATATTCCATTCTTTATAAAGAAACTGGAACAGTTTTGGGGTATTTTCTCCTTGTTGAAAATCTGCATGCTTGGGAATTAATAAAAACTTCTTTATCTAAGGAATTTAGCTGAAAACTTTGTGTGTTAATTGCGTTTTAAGAAATTGGTGAACAATTTAATCTTGGAAAAGATGTTAAATTATTGGAAACTAAGGGTAATTTTTACGTTTAACATGAGTAAATTATATAAAGTATTCATCAAAACTGTAAAAATAATAATCAAGATGAAATATTTGGTTTTCAAGTCAGCTGCTTTTAAAGTTTTTAATAAAACATATTGCATTTACTAAAAGATTTATAAATACTTTTTCCAAAGGTTTCATGAAACAATTATTCGAAATTGAGAAAAATACTTAGTTTTTTGTAAATGATTAGAGTAATTGACTAGTAATTGAGATTTAAATGTTAAAACTAGGATCAATATAATTTCTTTTATTTTTATAGTTGTATAACCAATTCTAGCAAGTGATTACTAACGTTTAACAAAAGTTAGTTAAAATTAAATTAGTTTTCGTATAAGCGTAAGCTCCCTATTTCATTACCGGCCTTTCCTTTCATACAAATTCCTAAGATTTACCTGTTTAATTTTCTTTACAGGTTTATTACAAAAAGTCCTAGCTTTACTTTCTTTTAATTAAATTTACAATTTGCACTCTTTAAAATTAATTAATAATTACATTAGGAATTTTATTCTCTTAGCCACGCAAAAGCAATTATTTATTAAATTTCTTATAAACTTAACTGGATGGGTTAGCAATAAATCTTGCAATATTGGCAAAAATTGAAAATGAAAATCGCAATTCCGTTTATTATAGGTAAAAAAGACCATATGTTGAGACTTTAAAATTTATAGAAAGCAATTTAATTTGGAAATCCAATAATTTCAACAAATATCGCGGCCGTAAATTCAAATCGTAATATCAAAGCCACCTTTAACAATAGTGCCAAGCACATGAACGTAATTACTCGCAAGCACGATCCAAATTGTCGCTAATATCGCGCTTAGATATCAGATTATTCACTTATAATTAAACAGTGATGAGAATTACGTGTACAAAAGTAATCCTGGTGAGCGTGACTTCGAAGATACCTATCTTTTTTAATTATCTCTTTAATTAAAAAAGGCTTTATGTATTGAAATTTATCGCTATTTTCCCCCCACGACCAATTTCCATCTCATTACATCAGATCATCACGGCGTGCTCCTTTATTGTGTTAATTTCGCAATTTTAAATTTGTTTGTTTACTTTACAGATTCTGGCGGGGAGCAAAAGAGTGTGCGATCAACTGTGGCTTTGTCAGGACCTACCTCGGTGTCGGTTTCGCCCAACACAGCCTCTTCCACAGTACGCGAGTGCTCCGGATGTGGCAAAAGGATCACTGAACGTTTCCTCTTGAAAGCTTTAGACCTCTTTTGGCATGAGGATTGCCTTAAGTGTGGTTGTTGTGACTGTCGACTTGGAGAAGTTGGTTCAACACTTTACACCAAAGCCAATCTAATTTTATGTAAAAGAGATTACCTCAGGTAATTACCAGCATCACCTTTTCCAGACGTTAATTTTAAGTTAACTATACTTCAAATAACAATTCAGTACCAGAGTTTTTTTTTTTAATTTTAAACTAAAATAATTCACTGTAGTAAAAAGCAAATAAACTAATTCTAGTTTTGAAATGTTTGTCGTAATTTTTTTTCTGTTCATTTTTTTATGTTTCTTTACATTTCTCCCCAGATAATCTACTATGTTTTATCTAATTAGTCTCTGGTTTTGGTTATTTAGAATCCTTTCCACAGCTAAACATTCAAAAGTTGGAGAAAGATTGAGTTAATAGATGGGTGGGGGTGGCTGTGGAGTAGTAAAGAGAAATGTAATTGAAGAAAACCGACTCCCAGATTCTGTTATTACCCAAAAAAAAATTTCAATATACTTACATGAATTGTTCCTACTGATAAGAGGTCTTTAAAAGAAAGTTTAAATATTTTACTTTAAACATAAGAAAAAATTTCAGAACTACATCGTACAGCAAAACCGGGATATTTTCTTTTCTTGTATCCTCGTTTAATGAAGACATTTTCGAAGACATGATAGAGCCACATAGAGAAGGCATCAGAAATACATAAGCCTAAAAGAATTATCCCTTATTTGTGAATTTTCTTTTTGCCTGCTTTATCCAGTACTGTAACAAATTCCCTTTGACTTCTTTTGAAATGTTAATTAGTCCATTATGTTTTACAAAAAAATAATATTTGGTTTCACGTTTCGTAAAAAAGGGAACACGATGGTAACTTAATGTTACCTGGTGTCATGGTATTTCTATAGACACCCACTATCTTCTTGGACAGTGTTGTGTATTTTGTAAGAAATACAATCATCGTTACAGAAAATTGTAAATAATTCTTCTTAGAACTAGCAGATTGTATACGTATAGTAATTGTTTTAAACCACTTCCTAATTTCTGGATTTCCTCAACATTATATTTAATTTGGACCAGTAATTGACCATCCTACTTGATGTGAAAGAAGCGTTAAGTCAAACTACAATAAAACAACCCATTGAAGAATGTTATATTTCATCTTTCTAATTTATTAGGATGCTATGATTTTGAAGTGTTCTTTTATACTCCAATATATTTTCTTATAATTTTATGAATAATTGAAATTACGCGCTCATCCAAAAAGTCTTTGGATTCTTGAAAATTTTACTGGAAGCTTGATGAACATTTTAATCAGGTTATTGGAGCGTTTTTTTAAATAAATCTTAAGAGCATCTTCCTAGACACCTGCGATAAATTTTCCGTTGGAGATAATAACAAGGAATAGAAAATCCATCCCCCTTTTCTGGAGCTTCTTTGCAAATTATGACCAAATAACTGACAATTAATGCGAAGACCTAGAAGACGCGCGAGTTTGGGAGGAAAAATTGTGAAAAATCATGAAATCGAGCATTAGTTCTGCAGTCATAACTCAAGTTTCCCTTATTAGATTTTCAATTTTTTTCCAGATTTATAATCTAAATTGATTAGGCTACATCCTGCCAGAGAGTTACCTTCTGCAACCTAGTACAAAATTAATTAGAGTGGTTCAAAATTAAGATAATTTTAGATCATTATATTTTTTTTGTACATTCTCCAATTTTTTTTCCTTCTGGCACGAATTAAAGAAATGTCTTCTAAATCATCTACAAAAAAAAATTATACAAAAATGTTGTTCGTACTAGCTTTTATAACTGAAGAACTAAACCACTATATTTTCCGTTTAGGAAATTGCTCTTAAGTGGATTTAGAGAGAGGAGTATTTTAATTTATGATAAGATTCAATCTTGTCGTCCATTAGAGGTTATGTGGGAATAATAAGTTTAATCAGATTCCTCAGACTTCAAATTTATTAACAAGCGAGAATTTTGTTACACAGAACGTTTCGAACCAGCTAAAAACATCATCAGCTACAAGCAATTTTAAAAAATTAATAATAGGATTCATTAGGTACACATTGAGTTTAGATTACAGAGAATTCTTTAAAACATATTACTGATTAACATTAATTTGATCTGAGTGGAAAAATTTGCATTATTAGTTGCTAATCAACTTTCACAAATAACAGTATGAAGCTATTAAGTAAGTAAGTGGCACCAACCTCAGCACAACTTCGCTCGTATTAATCATCAACAGTAAAAACTGGAAATAAATAAATCACTTATTTAAAAAAAACTTAAAACAAAATTCATTAGTACGAGCATCTTCAGTCACCAAATAACGGAATAATAAAGACCTAAAATACTAGGCATTAACTTAAAACAAAAGTCGTCAGTACGAGCATTTCCAATTTCCAAATAGCTGATTATTAAAGACCTAAAATACAAATATGAGATTTTTTGATTAATTCCAATGCACCAACTCACTTGAAAACATTCAAACCAAAAATTAATAAAAATTCATCGAAAGAAGGGCTTCCAAAAAGATCTTAGTGTAACATAGATTGAATTAAAAAACTTCATTGTTTACAAAAGTGTCTGAATCAATCGTAATCAATCATAATTAATCATATGCAGTTCAGTATAGATCTATGATGGTCATGACCACGGCTAGAGATATGGCCGCTTGTGTACAAAAACTAAATATACCGGCTCCTATAGAAAAATATACTAAAATTAATCAATCTGAATGATAATTCCTTAGATCTACCTTTATTAGTGGCAAGGTGTACCAAGCAGCAATTACACAAGTTTGCAGAGTGATGGACTCTGCGTTTCATGCTTATTAGCACTCATCAGCATCACATACTGCTCACTTGAGTCCTCTTCGTGTAATTGCTGCTTGGTACACCTTGCCACTAATAAAGGTAGATCTAAGGAATTATCCTTCAGTTTGATTAATTTTAATCACAGATCTACATCATCGATTGCAAACTTTGTTTGTTAAAAATATACTAGTTTCGTGCCTTTTAAGAATGATAGATAAATGTTGCCAATCGTTGACTCCATTCATTCCAGATATATTATCTGATTTTAAAGATTGTCCATATATTTTACAAGAACCACAAATTGGAGAATTACTTGACTCTAAATATAATATCCATTGCCGAAATACTTTTTCTCAATTGCGGGCTATGCGATAATAATAGGTTGTTGAAAATTTCCTACCATCACCATCTCGTGGTTAATTTATATTGGTAATTGATTGTTTTGGATATTGTCCTATGAGAATCTGAATATCATGAGAAGTTAATTTTTCGGGCTACTTAGGAGGGTCATTAGAAAACATGAAAATATTATGGTCTTTCGGTTCCTTCGTCAAATTCTTCATCAGTGATCAAGTTCGGCTCAAAACATTTTTCTTCAATATTTTCCTCGTCAACATAGCGGGAAAAGAAAGCTAAATGATTTAACTAGCTTGATGTACGCAAATATCTTGCTATGTTGAGGGAATGCACTATTGTTTTCAGTGTTATCACTTGGGCTTTTTTGATAAGTAACTAGTACCTAGATTTAAATTTGACAATTATCCAAAATCCGTACAATGTGCTGTCAAATTCCACAAACACCGTATATTGCAAACTAACTACTAATGCCCAGTGGCACTTTTTTCTAAAAAATTGATAGATTTCCCATTATATTTCTGTAGTTCTTTTTAGTTTAAGTGTTACTTGGAACTTAAGCTTCAAATATGTAACAGGGACTAAATGTTTATAGTAATCTTGAAGGAAGAAGGGACATAAATATTTTCGTCAATTTGACGGTATTTTCTACAAACAATATTCGATTTTCGACCTAAAAATACATTTAAAAAAAACAATATTGCTCCTTGTTAAAAATGTTTTGCCGCATTGATTTCATCCGATTTTGGATTAAAATATTATTTTTCTAAGAAAATGTCAACAATTTGACTAAAAGTTGTTTATTTTGGTTTTGGTCATATGTCGTATCAGATCAAATATTTGATGATTGCCTCTAAAATTAATTTTTCACTTTTTATTAAGAAATTTTTCGTTTTTTTTTGTTTGATCCTAAATTTATCACGAGACATTTTTAGCAGAGAAAAATTATATTCGATAGATATCACCTAATTTACACTTTTACTATTAATTGACGAAAAAATAATCAGGGACGTACACGGGAATCCTTTTGACTCTTTACAATAAATACTTTTGTCCGAAATTCCTGAATTTTCAATTCTAAATATTTTCAATTTTTTTAACACGATCCTTAAAAATGTAAAATATCAATAAAAGATCATTGCTCTCAAATTTCTATAAAAAATTGGCTAACAGTTCTCGATTATGTTCCGAAACGTAGAAGAGAAATTAAGAGA
The DNA here is from genome assembly GCA_963971135.1 of Stenus bimaculatus. Classification (NCBI taxonomy): domain Eukaryota; kingdom Metazoa; phylum Arthropoda; class Insecta; order Coleoptera; family Staphylinidae; genus Stenus; species Stenus bimaculatus. The sequence continues at coordinate 68,619,317 of OZ020180.1, read as the reverse complement.
GATTATATTTGTAGTTTCCTTTGATAGATTTTCATTTTTTTTTCTGATTTATAAACTAAATTTTACAATTAGGTGAATATATAAATTCTCGATTATTATTTCATCCGTTTTTTAGTTCAATGATTTCAAAATCTTCTATGAAAAAAATATGCTTATAAAAATATTGTTTACGTTAGGGTATATGAAATCACTCTTAAAAACAAATTTTTATCGCCCTACCTACATATTTATCTGATTTTTACTAGGGATTCAATTGCCCCCAATTTCAACATCGTGCAAAGCATTCGATCCGATCCTGGGAAAAAACAGGGCACCAAAAAAAAATAAAGAATAAAGTTTTTAACGAAAAAAAGGCGAAGATCTTCGAGAAAGAGCTGATAAGCTAAATCATCAAAATTTTCGGAGCGCTTTTTGAAGCTTTCGAAAATAACTTTTTTGCAGATCACATCCCTTGTAAATCCTGTAAATTTTTCTATTTTTTTAAATTTTCCTTATAAAACATAAAAAATGGCATTAAATTCAAAATATGAAAATCTAATTAATGGTCTATAATCTATTTTTGCGAATCATTCAAAAAGCATGCATATCCTTTTAATAACCAAAAGGAGAATGAAGCAGTAATTGTGTCACATTGCAGAGGATCCTGTTTACTATCTTAAAAGTACCTTTTTCTTTATAATCCGCCTATGAACAAGTACGAGTTTCTGTAGGCAAAAATCTGTAAGATCATGCTGGTGCATTTTATGCCCTCACTTTAATAGCGCCCGGCGCAGCCGCCTTATTTGCACCCCCAAAAAATGTTAATATACTGTTTACACTTGAATATAAACTCAAAATAAATTCAAATATTATGATAAAATATATTTTTGAAAATGAGCTTCACATCTACAGGGTGCTGAAAAGTCGCGTCTTTTTTAGAAGTAAATTTGTTTCCAAAGCAAAGTATATACTTTCAAAATACAATTATCTCTTAATATTTAATTCCAATTATATTATGATTACAATTTAATAAAGATGATAAAGTGGAAATTAACATGACATTTTTCAAAAGTGCAAGAATTAATTTGTAAAAATACAAACTATTTTACTATTCGTAATTTTTAATTAAAACAAATAAAAATACTTCAATTTAAAGTCGATGTTAGAAATCAATTTTGTCAGCTTAAAGATCAGGAAACTAAGAAATAATTTTAAAATTTTTATATTGTTGTCATATGTAATTTTTGGCAATTTTATAAATTTTAAAATGTAAACAGTCTGAAATGTAAAGAGTTCTTACTAATAGTGAATGTAATTTTTCAATATCTTTACATTCTCATCATAAATTAATATTTTTGGTTTAGAAATGTAATAACTCTGTATAATTCTGTACTATATTGAACGAAAATAACTAAAAATGTGCAAATAAATTTTTAAACTTTCAGCACTCACATCTTGAATAATCTGCTGAAAGGATTTTTTAAATATTTTTCCCTTGTATAAATCAACTCTTCCCTTCGATTTTTGCCAAAAAGTGTTATTTTACTTTTAATTAATACCTAAAATTTTTATTTTCATTTTATTAATTTGTGATTTTATTAATCATCTACATTTTATCTAAAATTACTAGAAATTTAAACTTTTATTTCTATTAAAAACTGGTATTTTAATACTTGTTGATATTGGAATAAATAGAAAATTAATTAAATTCTAAATTAGTATAATTAATAAAAAGTTTTTAACTTTAAAGAATTTGTTTTAATTCATAAGTGAAATTATTTAAGGGCTATGTATTTAACTATTGTTGACTTTTTCAGATTATTTGGAACGACGGGGTATTGTGCTGCATGTAATAAAGTAATTCCTGCATTTGAGATGGTAATGCGAGCAAAAAGCAATGTATACCATTTGGAATGCTTCGCGTGCCAGCAATGTAACCACAGGTATTGTTAATATTGTCATTCGACTTCTGCATTCTGCTCTACCGTCCACGTCCTACTATATTTCCTAAACTTGTAGAGGGATTACATAATACTATTTTAATTACGCTTGCTAATGCCTGTTCGCATTAATTATTGTATATTCTATTTGTATTACATCGTGCATGAACCGCAAATATCTCAGCCTGGGAGAAGAGAGAGCGCACTTTATTAGGCTTTGGCCCCAATTTCCCATATAATTTATGCTGTTATAATTACAATGCGCATCATTTACATCCACTTGGGATAGTTGCAAATTATTTAAATTAAAGGATATTAGTATTGTATTACATGATTAATTTAAAATTAAATGTTTTCATTAAAATTAATGAATATTTATTTTTTTAGGTTTTGCGTGGGAGACAGATTTTACCTATGCGAGAACAAAATACTTTGTGAATATGATTATGAAGAAAGATTAGTTTTTGCAAATATGGCTTACAATCCAAGCAGTTTAGCTCATATAAGAAGGCAAGTGAATAATTTACAGGTACGATTCTTTCGGCGTGCGATTTCATTTTATTCTTTTTTCAAGTCTCTTTTACATTTATGCATGCCCAAATTCGTACGTTTTCAAAATGTTTGCATGTTTTTTCTCCTACAAGTTGGTTGATTTCTTTCAGCCAGCAGAAGATACACTAAAAGGCCACCAAACCCTTCTGACGTCCCCGTCCTGTTACAGCGAGAAGAACTTGCCCAAAGACCTACAGCGACCGCTCAATAGTACCAACCACCGAGATGACGGCTCCAGTGGTTACGGCAGTCCTGATTCTGGCACCTTCGACCTCTTACAATGACCAACATTTAGAAAACGACTTCCTCAAGTATCCTAAATCATCGCACTCATGTCAACTAGATTTTTCACTATTTTCGACAAGGTTCAGGTAAAGCAGGACATTTTAATAGGAAGAAGGATTAAAGCCTGGAATTATTGTAAAATATTTTTCAATTGTATATTATATTCTCCATTTGCAATCATTATGCCATAAAATTATTTAAAATTAAATAATTACGAAGACTGCTCGAACATGATCTCTATTAATCTAGTCTGCTTGCCAAAAACTGTAATTTAAAATAATGTCATATTTTTATTGAGTGAATGACAAAAGTATACGATTACACACTTTACTAAACATGTTATTTTATTAACGAACATACTACATTCCATCTACTTAATAAATATTAACATAAATAGAAATGTTTGCCAATATTCATATATTAATTTTATTTTATTTCAATTAAGTTATTGGTAATTATTTAAATTATTATTGATTCTTTAGTAAATAATTTAAAAAAACCTTTGATTTTAGGAAATTTACTTCGCATATCATAATCATTAATTTAGTTTTATTGAAATTCAAAAACTTTCAGGCTTTTGCAAAAATAATAATACAGTTGTGAAATCAAGTTCAGGAAAACTTAAACCATATTCGATACAGAAAATAAATCAATTTTATATTGTTTTTAAAATACAATATTTTCTTTTAAACTACTCGATAATGATAATATGTATACCGAGTGTACACGAAATTAGTGCCAACCCTGCCATTTCTTTATTTATGAATATGGAAATTTGAAATTTTACTAAGATACATGAAATTACAAAACTCGTTTATTAAACTTACAAAAATTAATATCGATTCTGGTTTCGCCGTAAACAACATAAACTTTCTTATTTTAAAAGCAACACCCTATTTTTGTACATGTTATTCAAAATGTTTACCAATGACCAATGGGTAAAGTATATACATATGTGACGACAAAAGATTTTTCTTCAAAGCTTTGGATATTTTTTTGGTAAAAAATGTAATCAAACCTACTTTTAAATAATACAGATACATAAAATAAATTTTAATTTATGAAATTTATTTGGCCGTTTTTGAGATATTATTCTTTGTAAATTTCAAAATGCGTTTTTTGCAAATATCTTAATTTTATTAATGGCACGATAGTGGGACCACTCCTTAATTCGATAGAGGATTTTTTTCCGATTACTGTGGTAGCCAATATGCAGATATAAACCTCAAGTTTACTAAAATATTTTACCAAAAATATCCTATATTTAAAAAAAATTTCACCAACATATTTTAAAGCTCCCAATGGTTATTAATATGTACAAAAAACTGGGGTGTTACATTTAAAAAAAGGAAGTTGTTGTCATTTCCTTTGAAACCGGAAGTAATGTGTTTTCTTAGTCAATAAAACATAATAAAATTTCAATTTCATATTTTCATAAATAAAGAAATGACAGGGGTGGCCCTAGTTTCGTGAACTTGATATTATAAAATTTGTCTTAAAAATTCTTAACACTTTGGAAAAAAAAATCGTATTATTTGAATTTAGAGGAAAAATAGGTTTTTATAAAATCTGAAGATATTCTTAAAATATCTCAAAAAATTATACCACCATCTAACATTAATTTTTAAATAATTTTAATTATTTATTTTTCATTGTAGCATTGAAATGCTTTGAGAAAAATGGTAAATGTTTTACAATAAAATATCTAAAAATTCTTAAAAAAATAAAAAAAATATAGGTCTTATCCTATACCGAATACTGTTAAAGTTAGAAAGGAGATGAATAATTTCTGTTTATTTTGTTTTATTTTTAACATTTTTTTCATTATTTCTCATAATTTATTTTGAGGGATTTTGACCTTTCTTTTTTGCTCAAACCGAAATAAAGAATTAAAAATTCTCAGTGCCTTGGCAAGAAAGGGAGGGGGTGGTCTGCGAATGGAGTACTAAGGAAATAAATTAATTAATGCAACCAATTCCTGAAAATTCAAACAAAAATGTTATGTTATGAGATTTTACCATTTTATCACGAATAGATTTTTAGTTTATTTCTGTACAACCACAAAAGAAGTGAATAGTAATAGTACTCATTTTAAAAATATTTTGGAAACATCTTGACCGCACAATTTTTAAACCGAAAATTATTTTGTTTGTCATTAATTAATTATGAGTTATTAAACGTACCATCCCAGTCCCAGTTTTGACGACACTATTTTTTTTATAAAATTTCATAATTTTGGCTCGAAGCGGGTTATTTGCATATTTTATCTAAGGAACAAAGATATTCAAAGATTTAAATAAGACATAAATTTCTTTGATACCTACATTTTTTATTTTTTTATAAATATTTTTTTATTTAAAAATAACATTACATCTAAATACAATTTATGAACCCATTTTTATACAAAGTTTTTTTTTAAATCAGTTCAAATAATCACCCCAAATATTGCAACATACAGGGTTTTACAATAAAATTACCGGACCACCCAATATTTTTTAAACCTTAAAAAAATTCAATAAATCTTTTAAATAAAAATTTCATATAATAATTTCATAGTAAACTTTAAAATTTGTACATATTTTGATTATATTTAAAATGTTCTTTAAATTACATCGAACTTGTTATTTCAAATTGAATACTCTGTATATTTGTTTATATTTCGATCGATTTTTTTTTCGCGGGCACTTAAATATCAGGTTTGGTATTGTAACTTTAAAGATATTAAATAAAATAAAAAATATATAAATAATATACAGGGTGTTTGAAATAACATCGTTTGATCTACACCATTTCCAATTGTATTTCAGAAAAAATCAATTCGATTTCAGAATAGATAATTCTATTTCAGAAAGCACCAATTGTATTTTAGAAAAATCAATTCAATTACCTTTCTTTCTCTTTTGTGCTTTACGTGGTTTTATTATTTTTTTGTTGGGTTTTGAAAAAACTGTAAAATTTTACCAACATTTTTCAGGTGTTATAACATTACAACTAAAATACATATTTAGCAAAAACTAAACCGCATCAGAAAAAATATGTTATCACTTTTTGTTTTTTCTTTATATTTATTTAAGTCAAACTTGCGTCAATTTTTAAGAAGTACTCTCTTTGTTTGTTTCCTAAAATTGTTGATTTATTTACATAAAGATAAAAATTTCAAAAAATTATAGCCACATGAATTTAAAAATCAAGCGCTTAAATTTGCCGACTATCGCCTTAAATTAAAAACTATTACGGTATTCCGGTAATTTTGAATAACCCAATATAATATAAAATTATTGAATCTACACAGGGTATTTTAAAAGCAAAACCTTATAAATTCTAATGATATTTTTGATCTTGATGCATTTTCAAATTTTTACTTTTTGGCAAATTCAAGAAACAATTTTTGATTTATAAAAATTACTTGTTTCTTAATTTGCAAATTTTAAAAGAAAATATTGTACTTGCACATATTTTGTATCCTCAAAATCCAAGTTTTCCATAAATAAATTTGATTTCCCATTGTGTATACTTCTTTATGACTTCTGTATACTATTATGTGGCCTGCTGACACTTTCAGTGTTAAATATTTAAATAAAGAAATGTTAATTTAATGTACATGTATGATTGTATATGTATATATGTAAATACTTTAAAAAATAATATTTCAATATGTATATTTTGCAAAACAATTGTAATATTGGATGTGAAAATTGTTATTTTAATTTTAAGTTATTAAATTAATATTATCCCTTAAGACCGAATAACACTAATCGTCTGTTCTCTAAACAATAAATTTTTCCTAGAACTATCTTGGCTCTGTAATACTAAATTTAAAGTTGAGTTATTTTATAATCATCCAACATTATAAATAAAACATAAACAAATGTAAAATGTAAGCAATTAAATAAACATAAGTAATATCGTGTACTTGGGATTATTTTATATTTTAGTTTGAATTCAGGTATTTAAATATTATAGCATTGCAAACTGAAGCCCTGTAGTTAGTCGTTTTGGTTATGCAAAGTGATTTTTCAATAATTAATATCAGATTGGTCAATTAAAATAGCCCTAAAACTAAATTAAAATTATTACTTTGCCAAACAATTCTACAAGAAATTGTATGGTTTTAGATAATGGAGTAACTGTCATACGGCCTTGAGGTACATGAAGTACATTGAACTTAAACTATTAACTATTACTACTTTTATATTATAATATAATATTAAATAACTAAAAATTGTGAAAGTGATTCTAAAAAATCGAGTTTTTAGTTTGGCTTTGCTTAAAAGCACATATAAATTTGTTTTAAAAGGTTCTTGGTTCTTGGTATATTTATATTTTGGAATTTGTAAAAAAAAATACTTATTTTTGTTATTTTAATCCCAAAGGATTACTTTTTATTTAGTCAAGAACATAAAAATCGTGTAAATACCTATATTAAATTTTCAATTGTAAAAAAAAAATGAAATCATCGGACTTCCTAATAATTACTATACTGACAGAACACAGAACTTTCTTTTGTTATGTAGATGTAGTAACATTTAAGAGCGCTTGAAATGTATTTGATGAGACTCATTAAAATTTAGTTTTCAATTACTTCAATTTTATGCTTATAATCTTATTATTTTGTAATATATTAAGTGTATTTATTATTGTTCATTAATTTTAGTTTCTGTAAATAAACTCGAATGAAAATTAAATGTGATCAAATTGAAATTTAAAAATAGTCACAATTAATACAAGAACTATTAAAAATTTAAGAAATTCTTAGTTTTAAGATTATTTATTGGGAAACAAATCTTTTTATAAATAGTTATAATTGAACTACATGTTGTCTTTTTGTTATTTTATTTCAAATAAATTTTTTATCAGGATCCTTAACACTTCGTCAAGTTCATTTGAATCCTTTATACCAAATATTAAAGAGCACACTTGGTAAATTTAAGCCTTTAAATTTGAAATTCGCTTAATAGTTGCGTTTTTGCCATACCTCTTGAACTTTTTTCTTTTTTTAGTATACTAAAAGATATACAGGGTGTCTGTAAAACGTCTTTACAACAGCTTACCACATATTCCTTAGACCAAAATAAATCGATTTAAGTAAACTTATCTATTTATCTTAGTATAAAGTTGCTTAGTTTGGGTGATATGTGGCTTTGAAGTTATAATTTTGAAATCGTTTTTCTGTTATAAATTTAAAACGACTTATGCGATTTTGTTCAAATTTGGTAGCTTGGCATAGTTTTAGGTTTTAGGAGACAAAATAATTCATTTCAAATTTTTGATTAAAATCAATCTAGGTGTGTAGAACTTGTTTTTTTTTAATAAATAAATGTTTCATTTCTACGCCAATGGAAGAAAGGGAGTTTAGGTATACTTTTTAGATTAAATAAATTATTTTCTAAACCAGGTACTCTTGATAAAACTCGATTACTCTCATGGTTTTCGAGAAATTTGTAATTTAATAATTTTCAGCAAATTTTACAAAAAAAAAATATTTACCAAAACACAATACTAAAAATAGAAAAATCATAAAAATTATTCAAAATGTCCACCATTAACAGGAATACAATAATTTACAGGTCCAAACTTTTATTGGCTGAAAATGTGTATCCTTATGTGAAAAAACTGTGGCCAAAATTTAAAATTAATATCTTATAATATTTTATTTACAAAAAAATATATTTTTTGAAAATTTTTGAGGTGGTATAAGGGACAAACAGTTCAAAAAGAGGTACCGGAAAGTGGTCATTTTTTAATACTTCGGTCAAGTTTCTGAACATAAAAAAGATGGCACACTCTTGACTACATAAAAAACTACCATCTCAACGGAAAACCCCACTATATTCTATGAGGGAGACTTTAGTGCGCTCGGCTCTCCTACTATTATTAAATTTTCATAATTGATCATGGCCGTGCAGTACACACATGCAGAATATACCGACATGCTATTGGTGTATAAATTTTGTCAAGGAAATGGACGAGAGTGTGTTAGAGTGTACTCAGAAAGATTTCCAAATCGTCTCACAACAAGACATCCAACATTTGCCGGTAGCTTTGCTCCTCTGACCACTAACTATGAAAGGCAGCGTTAATTTGTAAGGGTTCCTGAAGTAGAAAAAGAAATTTTAGACCGTGTTGAAGAAGATCCAGATCTATTAAGTACTAGACAACTAGTCGAATAGGCAGGAAACTAGGAGTAGGAAAACATATAGTTCATAAAGTGCTTCAAGAACAGTTGGTATATCCATGCCATAAAATGTCAGTTCAAGATCTCATCTTAGTTCATGATCCTGAAATACGCCTGGATTTTTATTGTCGGGTCGTTAATGTCCCAAATCCCAATAGAAATAAATTTAAATTTTATACACAATTTTGATATGCATGTTTTGTCTACTAAAACTATGCCAACCGCATAAGCCGTTTTAAATTTATAACAGAAAAACAATTTCAAAATTGTAACTTCAAAGCCATATAGCGCCCAATCTAAGCAACTTTATACTAAGATCAGAGGCGTAACTAGTAATTTTTGGCCCTTTTAAGCAAGTTTATAAAATTGGCTCCTCAAATTGATTGAATTCGGGACAAACATTCTCTGAGAAATGATTTGAAACAAACGGTCGAAATTTAAAATAGAAAAAAAATCTTCTTAATAATAAACTATGATTTTAGGGAAAAAATTGTAAACAAAAATTACAATGCAAACTAAAAGACCGAAATTGTCAAAAGAACCAAAGAAACGAGGGCGAGCGATAAATTGGAGAAAGAGAGAAAAGACAGACGAACAAATCGGACAAAAACCATTTTGTACAATCGTGTGTGGCATTATTATTTATTACTGGTACAAGTTTTTCCGAAAAACTTGAGAAAATCGTCTATTTCTTGAATTATTTTGTATTTAATTCACCTTCTTTGGGACTTTAGTTGGAAAAAACTTAGTAACTTTTTTATTTTTATAAACATTTTTACAAAATTTCGTACAATAGTGTATGGTACCATCACTTATCAGTGGTAAAATTTTTGGTGAAAAAATCCAAGGGAAACTTCATAAAATCGCCGATTTCTTGAATGAAACTTTAATTGGAAAAACTTAATTACTTTTTTATTTTTATAAATATTTTTACAAAATTTTGTACAATCGTGTGTGGCACTAATATTTATCCCTGGTATTTTTGCCGGAAAATTCTTGAATTATTTTGTAATTCATCTTTTTGGGGACTTTAGTTGGAAAAAACTTAACAACTTTATTGTTATAAAAATTTTTACAAAATTTTGTACAATTGTATATGGTTCTACCACTCTATCACTTATCAGTGTTACAATTTTCGTCGGAAAATTCGAAGTAAAACTTCAGAAAATTGTCGATTTCTTGAATTATTTTAGGATTTTTGAGACTTTCACCCACAAATAACTTAAAAACTTTTTTATTTTTATAAAAAAAATTACACAATTTTGTACAAGCATATATAGTAAAATGCCGAAAGAAAAAAGCTAAACAAAGTCAATCTCAATTAATAAAGAATGTTTGATTTTAATGGGCAAATAATGGACAAAGATATTTTATTTATTCTAGGTTTTGTTATGAAATTGGGTTTATTTTATATCGACATTTTCTCATGTTTGTCCTTGTTTTGTCGAATTTGGCCATTTTTGATCGGTCTTTTGTTCTATTCGGCCTTTTGACTGTGTCACGTGACAGCCATTTGTCCAAGTCGGCCTTCTATAATTCGTTTTTTTTTCTTAGGACTATTTTCCCATTTCGGTCATTTTAGGTCAATTTTGTTTCGGCCTTATCGAAGATCCAGAAACCTAGAAAGGCAACTTATAATGTTATATAAAAAATAAAAAAAATTATTCAATTTCACGTTTAGTTTTTGCTTTGTATTTAATGAAGTCAAAAGCGCGGAAATTTTACGTAGTCTCTTTGTTACTTTGTCTTTCTTAAAATCGTTGAGTTTATTATCCCAGAAAGACAAAAATGCCAAAAAAAACCATAGCTACAATATCTATTAGTATACTAAAATAAAAGAAATTTAAAAAAAGCTTCAATAGAAAGAGTTATGGCAATAAACGCAAATATTAACCAAAATTTCAAATTAATTAATCTAATCATGAAAATAAAAAACTGATCGAGACAATATTTGAAAATAATAGAAATATCTTCAAATATGGAAAAAATAAAAAAAAAATATTAAATAATTCAATTTATTAAAAATTCGAAAACATACAACATAGTACATTAGTAAATTGGATTTTTTATTATAAAATTTTAATTTTTATAGTCGTAAAATAGTACAAATATAAACTTTGTTAATTCTATAACATCAAAAGACATTCCAAAAATTTTAGGTATACAAAAATGGCACATACTTAATAAAAATAAAGACAACCTAAATATTTTCTATTTACCCTTGGCTTTTGGCATGGATATTGTCTTTAAATTTATATAAATAAAATTAATTAATACATTTAAGTTTTAATACTTTTTAACAATAATTTAATATCAAAAGATAAGTTTGCGAGATTCCTAAAATCGAGAAAAAAAAACTAATAAAATTAGCTAAATAATTAGAATTCATCATGTCGTGACAATGCTTCTCCAAAATCTGTAGCTTGAGAACCAACAAATAAGTCATACTTATCCAAAATCTCTTCTTTAGTTAACTGTTGATCAGCATCCGAATCAGCTTCAAAAATTAAATGTCTTGATTCAGCTTCAGCATGATCGAAATCTGGAGGTAAAATCCATGTTTTCACTTCTTCCTGGTCCATGAAACCATCACCATCCTTATCACGGTAAGTATTAAATTGATCTCTTTCATTTTTCACCCAATCTGGTTCCTCATCCCCTTCTTCGCCCTTGAACATATCCCCAATATACTCTGCCAAAGAAATTTTACCATCACCATCTTTATCAATATCTTCCATAGTTTCCAAAACCACAAAGTCCCGCATATTTTCCGAATCCTCAGGATGTAAGAAACTAGCGAACTCCTCTTTAGTTAAAGCATCGTCTCCATCACTATCAGCACCACTCCAACGCCTACGATCTCGTTTTAACATTGCTTTGTAGGAAAAGCCTTCATCGTCTTTTTCAGCTTCTGAGGGATCCATATTGTCTAAAAATCCATACACTAGTTTTTTATAATCTTTCCAAGCTAATGTGTCTTTATTTTCCGTGTTATGATGTTTCCACTGCCTCTCAACATCTTCCATTATGTATCTTTTTTGAGTGAAATGAATCCAGTCTTTTAATTCTTCATGTGATACTATATTGTCTTTATTTGTATCTATTTTATCAACTATTAATCTGAAAAATAGAAAAACATACAATTAATTTATAAAATAATATTTTTTGTAATATATGCTGAATTATAAATATATTATATTCATTTTCAGTAATTTTAGTAAAATTCTAAACTATAATTAATTACCCTAATCTCCTTCTACTTTCTTCTGGAGGTAACTGATCGAAGGATTTTGCTTCTTCTCCAAGGAAAGCTTCATGGTCATATTGTGCATTATGTTGCTCCTCGTGATAATGCTCTTGTCCGCTGAGTTCTCTATCAATTACACGATCTTTTTTTTCTTCAGGTTTAGGAACTGCTAATGATGATATTAATAATGTAAATAATATTACACTACCTAGATAAAACATTTTTGCTGAAACAGAAAGATTAATATTACTGACTGCTCCAGTTTCAGTGAATTGCTTCAATAGGCATAATAGCATAATTGGTATAAACCCACAATTTGTGCGTAAACTAATATTTAATTTAATATTAAATTTAAAAAAGTATATTACTTGTACTGATAAAATAAATTAAAATTTATTGAGATTAATTAGCTATCCACCTACAACATATTTATTCAAAAATTAATAAATATTGCTCCTATAATAAATGAATTACATTTATAAACACTAAATAAACATGTGTATTTAAATAATGTTATAACTTAATAAATATTTAACTTTAATGATATATTAATCAAAATACAATAATGTTATAAAAGTAGGTACCTAAATATGTTAGAAAATTCACAAAATTATAAATAGCTTTGGATTTTGATCTGCATCATAGCATTATTTAAATTTTCAATTTATTTAACTAAAGAAAAAAACATTCTTGATACGAGGTGGAAAAACTATAATTATATCATAAAATTTAACAGCCTTTCCGGAAATTTTATACTTGAATCGGGTAATAAAATTTTCCAAATTTATTAATAATGGCCTTCAGATAATAGATCTAATAAAATTGTTCATATTTGATAGAAATGCAAAAATACAAACATAATAATAAGAAGTAAAAATATAAAATTGTTTTTATGAAGCATGGTTAAAAACATTACTTAAAATCTCGCTTAAAATATTAACCCAATCCAATCCTAGTCCTAAGAACTAATATTTTATTTTCGATTCCTTAAGAAGTGACACCACAATTTTATAATTTCAGAAAGTTTTGTGGAACTCCCTGAATAAATTTCATTTTATTTTCATTTTATTATAAAAGTCAAGTGTGCTTTGGGTTTTATCAATCAGGGGGCATATTGTTGAAGCACTCTGTATTATGTATGACTCATTCTATCCTTGTCATTCAAATAAGAGCTGTCCTTGTCATATCTTATATGACAAATAATATTGTGTCGAGTCATTCAAGAATAAACCCCCAGATACGTTAATTTTAGAGCTAGAAATTTAAAACGCTCCACTTAGTGTCAAAAACTGTTGTCTATTTTTAGGGGGTGCTGTTTTCATGGAAACAGTTGTTCGAAATGACAAAAAATCGAAGTAAAAACTTTCCATTTTAGTTAAAACTTAAACAAAAATCAATATTTTAGAAATTTTTGCCTGTGAAAAAAAGCTTTTATGAACAACAAATAGGGTGGGGGCGTTATTTTTGATTTTGCCTAAGGGCGTTATTAAGTCTGGCGATGTCCCTGAATATACTTCGGATGTAATTGAATGTTTTTTTTGAAAGTTTTTGTTCTGCATGAAGTTTTGCAATAGATGTTTTATTATCAACCAAATAATGCCCCAATTATTTTTTCCGATTCTCAAAATTTTCAAGAATCTATAATGTTTTACATGAACATCATTGCAAAATTATTGACATGAAATGATGAAATACACTAACGTATTTGCTATGATTATACAGGGTGTCTCAGACCACCCGTCCACCCCTTTTATTTTGAGAATGCCTTGTCGTACAAGGCTAAAATAAAAAAAATTATTACCAAAGCAAACCCGAAGAATCCATTGGTGCACTTATTTTTTTCCAGAACAATCCGGAAGTACCCGGAACCGGAAGTAACTTTCGATATTTAAATGGCAACATAGGTCGAGTATGGTATCGTTTGAAAGGTCTTTTAAAAAGAAACAACTTTTATTAAAATATTTTTGTAATATCTTGCATAATTAACAAATTAAATAAAAAAAAAATTTGCAAACAAGTGACCATTGGTTTCTTAAATTATGGAAAAATTAAATCGTTACCATCATCCGCAAATGGGCAAGAGACAGATTTTTTAAAATTGAAACTCTTTTTTGCGTTTATCGCTTTATTCGATAAAAATAATCACTTTTTTTTATTTTTTGAATTAAGGTAAATACATAACCTAAAAAAGTTGATTATTTTTAACAAGCGAAGCAAAAAATACATGTTTCCATTTAAAAAATCATAATTGCCTCTGCCCTTACCCATTGAGGATGATGGTATTGTTTTAATTTTTCCATAAATTAAGAAACCATTTGTCACTTGTTTGCTTTTGTTTTTCGTTTAATTTGTTAATTATGAAAGATATTAAAAAAATATTTTAATAAAAGTTGTTTCTTTTTAAAACACCTTTCAAACAATACCATACTCGACCTATGTTGCCATTTAAAAATCGAAAGTTACTTCCGGTTCCGGGCACTTCCGGATTATTCCGGAAAAAAATAAGTGCACCAATACATTCTTCGGATTTGCTTTGGTAATAATTTTTTTTATTTCAGCCATGTACGACAAGGCGTTCTCAAAATAAAAGGGGTGGACGGGTGGTCAGAGACACCCTGTATAAAATTAATAGAGGATCTTAAAAAACATTGGAGGAGCTTATAAAAAACACTCGTTATCGACTGTAGACAAGTAGTGGTTTAAGATTTTCAGGTAAAATCGATGAGTTTGTTGAACAACAAAAACCCACTCAGTGTCGCCTAATGATTTTTTTATGGCAATTTACTCATGAAATCGACACCAAAGACCTCTCGATTCAATAAATTTTACCGCTAAAATATCTGAAAATAGGGAATTTTTGTATCTTTAGATTTGAAGGCTCAAAAATTAATTTTTACTAGCGAAAAGTATGTTTCGCAAACATTTTACTGACTCTCATCTTAAGCCATACTTAAAATTTTTAAATGAAAGGTTTTTATTTGTTTTTCTGTTGGCAAACCTTAAATTTAAGTGTGGATTGATAAATTCTTAAAGGGTAACTAATTAACTCCAAAAATTCAAATGTTTTTAACATAAGTTGTTTTTTTATTTAAAAATAATGAAATAAGCGCAGAATAAAAACCAAAAAATATTGTTTTAATTAAAACAATTTAAAGTAGCCGTAATAATGTTTAAAATTTAGAGTAAAATATGTAAACAAATGTAAATACATAACCTAAAACGGTAGTTATGCATTTAAATATATTGGTAATTATAGCAACTTACCTACTTAAAGATAAAAATGATTAAAGTAAATTACTTAAGTTATCTGCCACCTTCCAGCTTCCAACTCATCAAGTTTCTCAAAAGGATGATGTGGACCCAAAGTTTAGGATTGCCAACCTTCGCCAACTTCTGGAAATCACTGGAAATCTTTAATTTATTCTGGATGACCACAGAACTTATTTTGTTAAGTAAATGGTGTATATTCAGTTGCATATACAAGCTGTTTTCATTTCAACGCTTACTATTTATAGTATGGATTGTATTGTATAATATCATACACGTGTGAAAAGAAATGTATTTTTTTAATAACCAGTAAGAATTTTAATACATTTACCCCTTTCATAAAAACCTTTTATTCGAAATTCGATTTACGATAGTTGGCAAATTTGAGCGCTTGCTTTTGAAATTCGCTTGATATTTGCGGTTTTGGTCATAAATTTTTTTCCAGGGGATTTCCTTTTTTTGGTACACAGATGAGTTTTGTGTCTACCAATTTCTTCTTTTTTTATTTGTGTAAGTCAAACAAAATACTCAAACGGCAGCAGTAAAACGACCTTTATTTCATTGAGTCATCACCGCAAAATTTCCAAATATTAAACTGATGTACTTATTTTGAAAATTGCGCATTTCTTCGCACTAATATAGGTACTACTTAATTCAGCTGACCGATTTTTTTTTATTTTTAAAATAATAACACAACTCACTCGAATCATCAAATAATTCATATCTTTGTGATTTTCGAGAAAATAAGAGTCAGGTTTTCTGCGTCGAGTTTGTGTTTTGTATTCATATTTAAAAACAGGAAAAACAAAAAACAACCTTAAGAGCATCTTCCTAGACGTCCGAGATATTAACCGCAATAGAAAATCCAACACTGGTAAATAAAATCGAACTTTTTTCTGTTGCATGAGGTTTTTTAACTGATTCCTACTAATTTCACGTTGCTGATTTCGAATTTATAACCTCATCAGTTTTTATCTAACAGCTCGAGTTTTTGAGATACAAGTATCTCCTAGAATTTAACTTCTAATCTCTAATCGACATTTTTTTACGAAGGGGGAAGTAATTAAGACTTGTGTAATCAATCCAAATAATTTTTGTTTAATTTGTGGTGAGTACATGTTCAGAGAATATCGCTTGAATGTGTCTGACTTTGTAAAACAAGCCTGGACTACTTTGGCAAGTAGAGTCTTTGCGTTTATGGGCAAATAAAAAAAGATCCACTTTTTAGTACAAAAGTCCATTGATCTGGCGAGAACCATCAAATCAGCACGATAACTGTTATTTTTGTGTTGTGAATATTACAGGAATAAACCGCAAAAATTGTTCCTAGTGGATTTATCCTAGCTTGCAATTTACTATAACCTAAATCCCCCTCTGAGTACCACAGTCTCAACCCAGTATGTCCTATCTAATAACTCAAACATCTTCAGAAAACAGGGATGATAGTAAGGATGATGACGATAGATTGGATGCGACATGAGCAGTAAACTACATTTCCTCTTCAGCCATTTAGATCATTTCCCCGAAAATCTGGGCGATTTAAAAGTAAAGAGCAAGGAGATGAACGCTTCCATCAGGACATTCGCACTATGGAAGAGCGATACCAGGGTTACTGGAATCAAAAATGATTCAGAATAGTACTCCTGAGTCGGCTCTACAAGAAAATCCCACAAAAGAAAGTTTTGTTCAAAGTAGTTTTATGTAATAAAAGATTTTAGCTTGAAAACGGATATATTTTTGTAAAAATTAATTTCCTTCATATCTCAATAACTAGAGCTGCTATTGCAAAATGGACTTCAAATTTAGAATCAGTGAGGCAAATACACTAAGAATCGGGTGTAATCCTTCATGCAACAAAATCACTGTTTACCAGTGTAATTAATGTGAATCCCTAGAGTTCGCGCGAGTTTGGGAGGAAAAATTGTGAAAGATCATGAAATTGAGCATTAATTCTACATTCAGAGGTGGAAGTCTGTAGCCCCTAATGTAACAAGAACGGCTGTTTACTACATTACTATAGTTACAATTTTTGTCTCATTTCCCCATTATGAACGTTTTTATGTGTAAGAGAAAGACATAAAATATCTAACGAGTCAACTCTCAACCGTGATCAACTCGTTAAGGTTACAGACTTCCACCTCGGATCTCAAGTTTCCCTCGTAAGATTTTCATTTTTTTTTCAGATTTACAATCTTAATTGATTGGGCTACATCCTATCAGATAGTCACCTTCTGCAACCTAGCACAAAATTAATTAGCCTTCTAAGGTACTTTTTTAGGTTATTTTTTTGTATACATTCTCCATTTTTTTCCTTCCGCTGGGAATTATAGAAATGACTTCTAAATCATGTACAAAAAAATTATATAAAAATGTTTTTCGCACTAGCGTATTTGACTTCAGAACTAAATCACTATATTTTCCGTTTAGGAAATTGCTCTTAACAAATCCAAAATTCTATTTCCACTGAGGGGACAGCATATTGTTCAAATTCTGTTTTTGTGTCATTATTTTCCACTCATTTTCAAATTGAGTTATTGATAGTTGAATAAGTCGAAAGCAACAATATAATATAATATACAATATAAGTATGAAAAAAGGGGCTTAAAAAGAATGATATAAAATATAAAACAACTTTTAGAAAACTTAAATTTTATATCAAAAACATAAACATCAATATAAAAATAAAAATAAAAAATAATTTAGTAGGCACATTTAATTATTTTATATTATGTTCCAAATTAACAATGAAAATCCCAGAAAGGTAAATAAATATCTAATATTAACAGAACTA
The DNA here is from genome assembly GCA_963971135.1 of Stenus bimaculatus. Taxonomy (NCBI): domain Eukaryota; kingdom Metazoa; phylum Arthropoda; class Insecta; order Coleoptera; family Staphylinidae; genus Stenus; species Stenus bimaculatus. The sequence goes on along the minus strand of OZ020180.1, from coordinate 68,601,081 downwards.
GCAGAATTGCAAGGTACAATATCTCCTGGAGAAGATTCACATAAACAGGTTTCCACTTCAAATCCATCCTTCATTTGTTTGTAACACCCAGATGTTACAGCTCCTTCACCCTCAGCAAATACTTTAGTGCACATGTAAGTTATATTTTGCACTAAAATGTAGAAAAATTTAAATTAGGAAATTGGAAATTCTTTTATGAAACAATTCAAGGACGACGCCAGCATGTACGTCCAAGGAGAGGTTGCAAGGCCCAAGCCCCAACATTTCAAAGCACCCCTCCCCCACATAGGTAATACAAGGTGAGAATCGTATCGATTGAAGAAAAATAAAACACCATAAAAATTTGGAATGTTCAAAACAAACAGAATAAAGAAATGGTATTCATCGAATGTGTTTCATCAACAGTCCGTTTCATCGTCACGACCATTCATCGACACAGACGTTTCATCGACATTGCCAATTAATCGACACGGACGTTTCATCGACATTACCTTTTCATCTACACTACCTTTTCATGCACAAACATTTTCTTCGACAAATACCTATCACCGACACTACTTTTTAATCGACAGTGCGACGTTCCATCGACATTACCTTTTTTCGACAAAACTACGTTTTCATCGACAATGCTTTTCTTCGGCAAGTACCTTTCATCGACACTACTTTTTCATCGACACACGTTTCATCGACACAGACGCTTCATCAACACTACCTTTGCACCCACATACAATAGCATCGACATTACCGTTTCTTCTAAAATGTTGTATCATCGACTAGAACTTCATCGCCATGACCTTTTTATCGTAGAGACATGTTTCATCGCCAATATGGTTTTATCGACACAGGACACAGACTTTTAAAAGTAGTAGATAATAGACATACATGTTAATCATTTTCATTGCTGTAAAATATAGTAAAAGCATAGATCATATAATGTATACATTATATGATGTATGGTGTCGATGAAACGGTTGTCGATGAAAATGTAATATCGATGAAAAGGTATTGTCGATGAAAAAGTAGTGTCGATTCTCGATGAAACATCCATGTCGAAGAAAAGGTTTGTCGATGAAAAGGTAGTGTTGATGAAATTGTTGTCGATGAAAAGGTAATGTCGATTAAACCTCTGTGTCGATGAAATGGTCGTGTTGGTGTAAAAATCGTGTCGATGAAAAAGCATTGTTAATGAAATGGAATGTCGATGAAATGGTAACACGCCGTTTTGGATACATTTTTAAAAAACGTGCTTTAAAAGTTTGAGAATTTAACAAAAATGGAAAATCTCCCAATAAGCCCGTTGGTCAAAATTTTTTTAATAAAAAAGGAGATGCTGATTTAGTTATTAACGCATATTTATTGTGAAAACTGACTATAGTATGTCGGTCGAATAAATGGATGACGTCTGGACTACCGAAAGAAAAACAAACAGTTTTCCTCACTGTTTTTACATAAAAAATCCGTAAGCAAGGTAACTTTTTTGTGTACGGGCTAACAAAAACAATACGCGTTCGGTTGAGGTTGGAGAAATTAACAATCCAGAGAGGAAACTGATGTCACGTGTCATGTTAGATTGGAAAAGGAATTTATTCGGAGTATGTACTATACCAAAATGCTAGTAATACAGTTACTGTTATTGTGAATGGAGCTCATTGGGGGTCATTTGAAGGCAAAAGCTAACAATCTTCAAAAAATTGAACAGCTTCGAGTTAGCATTACTCAAGCAATATTTGAAAATCTGCGATAATCTAATCGAAACTTTTCAGAATTTCTATTCTGTTACATTCTTGTTAGACTACCAAAGAGGCGGATACATGTTTTATAATTAAATTAAATATGAAAATCAAATTTCGACACCCTATGGGAAGAAAGCTCTTTCTACCTTCTACTTCTACCAGTGCGTATCCTTGAAAATTTGAAAGTAAGTACCTGCTTCGTTAAAGTAAAAGCTATATTTTCCACAAACATATCCTCTTGAACGTTTACATGCTACAGATACCAGATATTTTTCCCACATATACTGCACATCCGGTGGACTTCCATCATCTAAAAAAAAATCCATTTTTTAATAATTTCTTTTCAAAGCAAATAATTCTTTTTAATATTTTAGAAGAGTAGATTAAAAATAATACGTGTAATAACGAGAGGGTGCCTGCATGGAACGCCTTTAGCTTTCTTATCTTCAAGAAATTCACCACAAGTGGTGTTGTCCATTTTCGTTGAGTTATCATAATCAGTTCCCAACCAAGTAAAACTGAAGCAATATGATTGATCACGGTTAAGTATTAAATTTTCTTCAGATGTATCATTTATTTGACAATCTAAAAAAAATAAATTATGTTTTGTGAATAGAGTGAATAGTGATACTACAATCATTAAAACTGAATAACATCTTTCAACTTTCCTTAATTTTTATAAGGCGAAAACCGAATACGAAGAGTTATTATTTTTGTATTTTAAAGAGACCCGGAAGTAATTTTTTCAATGTAAAACTCAAAATTTTCAGGAATATTTTTACGTTTGTTTCATTTTATTGATATTAATGTGTACCTACCTATACCGGGTGGAAATGAAAACCGGGTCACCTCTATAACATTTTTATTTATGAATAGAAAAATTTGAAATTTGGCTATGTTCTATGGTTCAAAAAAACAAATTTTATGTGTATATTTTATTTTCAAAATCACTTCCGGTTTCACCGGAAACACCATGAACTTTGATTTTTTAAATGTAACATCCCATATTTTTATTCATGGATTAAAATACTTTTAAAAAAGAAGTATTTTTGAGATATTAGTTTTTATTTTTTTTGTAAAAAAAATTTTATTCAAAAAAAAGAAAAAGGTTTTCGAAGTCGGTGAAAAGTACCAAAACTAATTCTAAATAATTCAAATACCTAAATAAAATTGTAATTTGAAAAAAAAATTAAGTGGTTTTTGAACTATTAATTTTTAAACTTAGTTAATGAAGATTTTATTAAATATCTCACTTTTTTTAAATGCAATTCGACTTTTTAAAAAGAGGATTTTATAACGATTATTTTGGTACCCCATATGTAGGGGTATTATTTTGCATGTGCCTGTAAAATTATTTATGTCTTAAGTTGGAAAATACTAGCTATTAAGTATCTTTATTACAGGCACATGCAAAATAATACCCCTACAAGTATCAAGTACCAAAATAATCGTTATAAAATCCTCTTTTTAAAAAGTCGAATGACCTGGCATAATTGCATTTAAAAAAAGTGAGATATTTGATAAAATCTTCATTAACTAAGTTTAAAAATTAATAGTTCAAAAACCACTTAAATTTTTTTTCAAATTACAATTTTATTTAGGTATTTGAATTATTTAGAATTAGTTTTGGTACTTTTCACCGACTTCGAAAACCTTTTTTTTTTTTTAAAAAAAAATAAAAACTAATATCTCAAAAATACTTCTTTTTTAAAAGTATTTTAAGCCATGAATAAAAATATGGGATGTTACATTTAAAAAAACAAAGTTCATGGTGTTTCCGGTGAAACCGGAAGTGATTTTGAAAATAAAATATACACATAAAATTTTTTTTTTTGAACCATAGAACATAGCCAAATTTCAAATTTTTCTATTCATAAATAAAAAAGTTATAGAGGTGACCCGGTTTTCATTTTTGAACCATAGAACATAGCCAAATTTCAATTTTTTTTATTCATAAATAAAAAAGTTATCGAGGTGACCCGGTTTTCATTTCCACCCGGTATAAGGAAATAATTTAAATATAATTATTAATAAAAAAAATTTAGGTCATTTTTTTGTATCTGATGATCAAAAGGTAGATTTATTGTTAGTCATGATTTATCAAGAGCATAAAACATATAAACTTCATATTATTATATTAAAAAAAAAACGCGCGGTTTTTATTACTTTCCCTCGTGAGGAGTAATTATTAATTATTGTTAATTTAGAAGTAATTTTAGATATGCCAATATAAAAATTTTAATGTAAAATTAATAATATAGACAATTAACTTACTTGAAAATTTTATTGAAATAATAACTAATAAACATAATATAACCAGATGATTACACATTTTTGGACCTACTTTAATCATTAATAATGTCATAAATTTTGATTATATCCTAGAATACACTTAATCGATGAGATAAGATATTTTAAAGATTAAAGCGATTAAGGCACCTCACTTTAATTTTCTTTTATCGATAATTGGAATAAGAATGAAACATGGTACAAAATTATTTCCTAATATACTAGTTATTCTTAGATTAGATTTCTCTACACGATGTAGATAATACCTACATATCTATAAATTATAATTTATTTACGATTTGATTAAAAATCACTACTTTAAGTAAAAATATAAAATTAAAAAAAATGCTAGGTAAAAAAATCGAAAATTATTCTTATTGAACAGTGATTTTGTGATTTTTTTTTAATTTAAACCTTTGCACAACTTTAAAAAATCACTTAAATTTTTCTCCAAAAGTACTCTAAAACATGGAAAAATATTCAAAAAAGTAATGAATAATGGATTTGCATATAAAAGTTTTAAAATGAACCAGCAAATTATCTACCTACTTTTTGACAATAAAAATCAAGTGCAAAAATCAAAATGGTGTAAATTTGTGGAAATCCATTACAAAACAAATTTTACTAAAATTATTAAATTATTTTTGCTAATGATCAGCTTACACCTGTTTAACCCTTAATCGTTCATTGTATCTTAAGAGATATATGTATAAAGAAAAGACATTTTTATAGGAATTTTGTAAAAATTTAAGTGAAACGGACCTTCTATCCTGCAATCTAACAATGGGGTTTAGTGATAAGGATCCTGAGGGATGGATAATGCATTTTTTTAATAAAATTGAAAGATGCCTAACAGTATTGCTAATAACTCTCACATGAGGGCGCTGCAGTAAAGAATAAATTATTAAATTAACGTAGGCAACCAACATTACAATTATTAGTTTACTCTTCTACATAATTTTAGTTCGTTAGTTAAATATTTTGACAGTTGACAATCCTATTCATTTTTGACGTTTTAAAACGCGTCAAACTTCAAACTGACGTGTACAAAAATTTTTATAGTTTTATTTCTTAAAATAAAGACCTAATAATTAATAAAATGCATTCCGTACTACAAAGAGGAAATGCAATTTTTGCATATGCACTTAGTGTTTTAGCTGCTTTAACTTTTATGTGTTTCTTGTCAACTGTTTTCCTAGATTACCGAACACAGGCTGATATGAAAACAGTCACGGTAGTAGTGTAAGTATTAAATGAAACTCATTATTATTACTAACCAAATATTAGTTTTAAGGTGTAGTAAGAATGTATTTAATATTAAATAATTTTACTACACTGCTCCCATTTATTTTATGACGATAAACCGAACATGATCGGTGGATTTATTTCTGCACCGAGGAAATGTGATTTGAATTTCAAATCCGACACTCGAAGTGCACTCAGTGCATGGCAGCACAAATAAATTGGAAATGCTTTTAAGTGCCAATATCAACCAGCTTAATTGTAACAATACTTGAGTTTTAATAAGAGCTGGATAAGCGTCCACTAGAATCCTAAAAAGTAGCTATTTCATATGCCAATATTGCTTATAATTTTTTCCGTAAAAACCACACAGCGGAATTTTTTTTTAAGTTAAAAATAGCGACATTTGTATTTTTAGAATAACCCTAGTTATTTTATCCATTGTTAATATACTCGTTTTCAGTCCTTTTAGGGTGCTAAATATTCGCCATACCCCCCAACATCCGACTTCACTGTTTGAGTTCAGTATGTTTTGCATAAAAATATTTTTGTATGTTTTTTGCAGAATATTTGATCATTGGCCGAATATTCGGTCTGCCAAATAGTGACTGAATATTACAATGTAGATGACTTCTTTGCATCACCTGATTAGCCTTAGAAAATGTTGGCGCTGTAATCAACGATATAACCTTGTTAAATTGTAAATAATTATAAAGTACTTAAAATACACGGTCTTCAAAAATGATGGATACTGTTGAGATTGCCTGGTAGGAAACCTAAGTTTCCCACAGTTCACTACACTGAAATGAATACATTGTACTCCGGTGAAAAACCCATCGCGAATATTTTAACTGCACTAATTTTAATTTTGAAAATCTTTTTTATAAAATTGGAATGCACTGAGAAATAATTTGAAAAAGTCCTGAGAGACACTTTAGTGACAGATCAGATTCAAATTTGAATTTAAATTAACAGGTACACCAACTTAGCAAGTGTAAAATCACGACAGAGTATGTTTGGTTGCATAATTGCAGTATCAATCTTCTTTGAATTCACTGTACAATACATACAGGGTGTCCATAAACTCTTGCATAAAACTGAAAGGGGTTGTAGACGACATCAAAACAAGCAACTTTTATCAATAAACCCATATCTTGAAATTAGCCGTTTACTCACTAGGGTGAAAAAAAAAGACTTAAACCGTTTATTTATTTATAAAATTTACAAACATCTCTCAAAATCGATGAACCACCATACTTTCTTAGGTATCGAACACAATCGGAAATTTTATAAGCACCTTAGTGACTAAACGGCTAATTTCCGTCTATTGACAAAAGTTGCTTGTTTTGATGTCCTCTACAACCCAATCCATGTCTTTAGTTTATTTTATTTTTCTAAAAATGTTTGTATTAACATGTACAGTGATACAAATTTGTTTAAAATTTTAAAAGACTAAATGGACATTTTTTTGTCCTAGAGAAATAACCGCAATATCTCTGAAGAATTTTTGTTGGAATTGGTTAAAATTTTTGTTGAAATTAGTTCATATTTGTTCATTTGTTATTTAATTTTGTTCATATTTTTTTTATTTAGATTTGTTCATATTTACATATTTTTTTTTCTTTTTTTGTATATTGATTGCTCTGACACCTGCAATATTTACAGAAAAAACATGACAAATCATTAGTACAGTAATAAAAATAAAGTCACATTATTTTTAGTCCATTTTATTTAAAAAAAAGACTTTTAATGACGTTTGAAGAAAAAATATTTTAATTTATAAAGTTGAATTTTAAATTTTTTTACAGAAAAAATGTTCCCGACTACAGTGCTTCTCGAGAAAAGAATGATTTAGGATTTCTTACATTTGATTTGCACACTGATCTCTCACACTTATTTAATTGGAATGTTAAACAATTATTTTTGTACTTAACAGCTGAATACGAAACAGCAAATAATAAATTAAACCAGGTACGTAAATACTTTATGCAGTAAGTTATATTAGAGTTCATTCAACCCAAAAGGCCAAATTGGACAAAATTCAGAAAGAAAAAAAAAGCCTAATCTGCAACTTTAATTTTTTTTCTTTTCATTAAAAAATCTAAAAGTTTATTATCAAATTCTTGTTAGAGTGGATTTCATCTGAAGTGAACCTTTCCTGTGCTGTGAGCGGTTTTACCCGAGCGATTACTATTTAACATAAATAATGTAGATTCGTATACTACAGGAATTCAGATTTATTCAGGAATCTTAATTCTAAATTACTAGTACATCATCACGTACTCCAACCATAATCAAGGTTAATCTAAATTACAAATTGGTTTTTGCGCAGGGTTCTCTTCAGATGAAATCCACTCTAATACTTAGGCTTATGCGTTCCGATTTTGAAAAATTAATCTATGTTTTTACTAAGTACTGTAATATATCTTATTATAATAAGTATTAAATTTAAGAACTAGGGATGCAAACTTGAATGTATTTTAAATCTAACTTCAACGCAGTACATACCATCGAACTGGGTGAAGTTGATCAACATAATACGTTTTTTTGAAATAACTGCATTATAAATAATTATATTGTAATGCAATTAAAAATATAACTTCCTTGATACTTAGGTTGGCGATTGGGGCCTGGAGGAAGGTCATTGACGCAATTTTTTTTTATTTTGAATTAAAAGGTGATCTCCCATTTTAGAATCCATATTTCCCACTTTACAATTCTTCGGGATGAAGTCGATCATTATAAAATAAAAAAAAATAATATGCATGTACCAAGGTACCACCTAGATTTGCAGAATTTTGCAAAAATACACAAATTAAGGAAATATAAACAATTATTCTTTGGACAAACTTTACACAGCCATTGATTTCTTAATGACATAAACCTTAAATAAACAAACTATATTTAAAAATAAAAACACAGGCAAAAATAAAACTAAAAAACAGAATTCAAAAAATTTACGAAATGAATGAACACACAAAAATTTCTCACTGGAGTATTTCCATTTAATTTTTTTTAAGTGAGAAGAAATAATGCCACGCTTTAGTGATTTTAAATTAACTTGCGAGACAATCTGTTCCCTGTTTATGACAGACTCATCTGGAATATTTGGATAAATAAAAAACAAAGATTTCATGGATGAATGTTTACGCAGTGTATTACAACTATCTCAGTCCCTGATATTTCATTAATTTTAGCGATATAAAATCGATTTATCTTATTTGTTTCAAATTTTGTGATGATAAATTGTCCTATATCGCAGTTCCTGAATGAATCAAGTATAATGTTGGTTGGCTCGGCAGAATTAACCAACCTAACCTAACAAAATACTGTGAAAACCAAGTAATCCCTTTCACCCTGTTGTTTTGTTTCTACACACAAAAATTGGAATTGAAACCACACAAAAAATAACTTAGCATATCTGATTGTGAATATCTTTTCTTGAATATATTCCTTATCACCTAGAGGGGCTCGGACGGGCCTAGTTTTCACTTATTTGGCTGTGCAACTATTTAATGTCACATGTTTCAGAGATTGAGAAATTTTGCTCTTTTACTGTTTAATTATTTTTGGAAAACTCACTTTACACGATTTACCAACAACATCGGTATAATAGATGTTCATCTGTTCGCCATACGAGTGAAAATACTGGTTTAATCGACTTCACCCTGTTTGACAGTATTAGTTTTTAATGAATGTATTTTTATTATTTTTTTTAACCTCCTAGGTAGTATTGTGGGATAAAATTATTTTAAGAGGAGAAAATTCCGTTTTGGACTTTAAAAATGCTAATACTAAGTATTACTTCTGGGATGATGGAAATGGCTTGAAGTAAGTTGATTTTTTAAATAGTTAATGTGTAATATTTATTTTTATCTATTTATAGAGCGAATAAAAATATAACTCTAACTCTGTCATGGAATATCATACCTAATGCGGGATTCCTGCCAAATATCTTTTCCCATGGATCACACTCGTTTAAATTTCCAGCAGAGTACACCACTTCGAGAATTTAGAGCACATCAGATTATTTAATTTTATAATTATCATAATTTGTATGTTACTTTTTGTGTTAATAAAATTTTGAATAAAATAAAAATATTATTTTATTAATACAACATCTAAACAAAACAAAAGTCTTTATTTAAGACAATCTTAAAATATAAAATCATAAAAAAGTAGTATATCAAATACACTAAATGAAAATTATTTGTGATATTAAAACTTAACAATACGATATTCTATTCATATTCTGATCACAGTAAAATTTTTAAATTTAAAATATTGCACATTTTTATTGAATGTTATTTCCAACCATGTTATCATAAGTGGTTTGTGCAAGTCTAGTTAAACTATCAGTCATATTTTGATTTTTCATTCCTTCACTTATTGATAAATTGTTGGAAAAGTTTTCTGATAAATTATTTGTATCAAATGCATTGAAAGATAAATCATCAGAGTTGAGATTAATTTGCTGCAGTTGCTGGCTGTCTATATTTAACAAACTAGTTAATCCTGAACTGTCAACATTCATTGCTGTTGCACCATTAAAATTATTAACATTTGATGTAGATGGAATATTTGCCATGTAATGTGATAACATGTTACTTATCGGTGGAAGAGTGTTAGATTGAGTAATTGGAATAAGACTTGGATTAAGGTTATCGTTTGGTGTGTATACTATATTATATTGTATATTATCTTGTGGTTGAGCTGTATTTATCCAAATTGGGTTTGGTGAGACTGAAGGACCTGCTGAATACATAGGACTGATATTACCAACGTAGTTCGGACTGACGTAGGGAGTTTGTGATTGATCTGCAAAATAAATTAAATTAAAATCTCAAAATTGAAGTCATTTATAGTTACCTCTTGGTTCTACCTTAACTTTATCCATTGGAATATTTTTCAATAAAGCATAGGCATCTTCTAAAATACAAAAAAAAATTATACATTTTTGTGGATAACCTAATTAAAAAAGTAAGCTTTTAAAAAATCACTTAATAAAATAAAACGTAGTAATTTTTTAATTGTAATAGCAAAAGTTTAATGTTTAAAACGTGCTTTTAAAAATTATTCAAAACAAATATTCTTTAGGCTGTTTGTAGAATGTTTTGTAAACCTACACATTATTTTAAAAAAAGTGCATAAAAAAGATAAAACTATAAATAAGTACAAAGTAATTACTAATTCTATTTTAGGTGTTAGGAAAAATTTATCTAGTTAATTAGTCATCCATTTTTGTGGTCAATAAAAAACATCAATTAAAGTTAGTCATGCAAGCAAAAATCATAAATACAAAGCAAAAATCACAAATATACCTGAGTTATTAATTTATAAATTAATCCCTGCTGCTAAAAAGTGGGGGTACAAAAATGGACCCATATTTATTATATAAAAATTTATTTATAAACAATCCTTTAATATAACAACTTTCAATTATAATACCAACTTTTTGTATAAACTATCTATCATACAAACATTCTCATAAATGACTAGACAAAAAGTACAAATAGTTATAAAAAAATGTGTAGCACCACAAAATTACATCATATAAATACAGATTAGCATTGAAACTTAAATGCATTAAAATTTTTAATACACCCACCACCAGGAAATTAAATAAACAAATGAACTTACTAGACTTATCATATTCCTGTGATGGTCTTAACAGATTGCTATTAGGATCTGGATCATACTTTCTTTTACGTTTAATTCCTAAAATAATATAAGAATCTAATAAATAGAGTAAATTAATACGTAATCTATAAAAAACAAGAGATTATCAATTATCACTCAATAATAAAACAGTAGGAAAAGATCCATAAAAAAGTAGACAAATTTTCAATATTTAAGTACATAAATATGAGCTTAACATTAAAGCTTTTACAAAAAAAAACAAAGTACAAACAAGTCTTGCTAATTTTTCATATTAGCTATTTTAAGCAAAACATCACTTTCAGTTAGGACTTTACCCCCTTCGACGGGTGCATAGTAGGCAGACATTTCATCAAATTCACTTTGCGTAGCATGTGGGGCCATAGCTGTATAAAGTGCGTAATGCTCTGCCTCAGTCAAGTCTAAATTCATATTAAAATCATCTTCAATCTCATTGATATTAACTATATTATCACAATTATTTTCATTATTTTGTAAATTAGACGAGCTAATATTTAGATCATTAAGACCATTTAAACTCCCCTTAAGAGGTATTCGAATACTTAAATTTGACTTTGTGGATGTAATACTTGGTGTGCGATTTACATTGGGCTGTAGAAGACGGTTATCAGTAAGAGAATAACGTTTATTATTTTCAATAATAGGTTTTTCTTTACGATTAAAAATTTTTGAGAAAAATCCGCGTTTTTTAGGGTTTGGTAATGTTGATGTAGGCTTGGGGGGTAAAGATTTTGCTGGCGCTAATTCAAGTTGTGATTTAGCTCGTTCAATTTGTGCATTAGAATTAATTGAAGATGAATCTAATGAATCGTTTGGTGTAGGTATAAAGGCATCACAAATATCAGTTTCAATTACTTTTTTAGCACGTTTGGGTGGTAAAGGTGGTAATTTTTCTATTTCAGGTTGAGGTATTATTGGAGTTGTTACCGGAGTAACATCTTCATACTTATCAAGATCAATTTCGACAATTTGTAATGGATTTTTGAAAGCCATTTGTAAACTACTGTAGGTTTTTGAGTCATCAAAAGACTCTTGGTTGTCTACAATAGGATGTTCTAAATTAGCTTTTTCTAAAACTTTTCGGTTTTCCGAATAAATTTCATCAAGCTCTACAACATCATTAATGATATCATTAACATTTTCTGAAGGTTTATTTTTTTTAATTTCCCCATAGGCAGGGACTTCAGGTTGTGCTAATTCTTTGGAACTTTCTATTTGGCTAAAAGATGAACTTAATTGTCTTTTTCTAGTTAATTCAACATCTTTTGCTAGAATACTGCTAAATAAATCATAATTTCCTTTTTTGGAGAAATTACGTCGTGATGACCAAAATGCTGGCCTACCTGAGTCTAAAGGTAAAAATTCAAAAGGCAATGCTTCACTCGTTGCTCCATCAGAAGGTCTTCTTAATTGAATAAATGCTTTAACCGGTTCTGTTATTTCCAATGTTTTGTATCGAGGGGTTTTAAACCAAATTGCTGTTTGTTTGTGCACTTGCGATGGTTGAAAATCACCAAATCCTTCCCACACAACTTCACTGTTTTTCTCTTCAAAAAATCTTATTTGTATATCTTCTTTTGTTACCTAGAAAATAAATAAAACATATAACTTTATGCATGACTTAACTTATTATATTTTATACCTTCTCGCAAAGTAGAATTATATCTTTTCTTCCTCCATCAACCGTACTAACACAGTCAGATAGTTTGACTATTACTAAATCTGACATGGCCTTCTTGTCGTAAATTGTATCACTAACAATAGGTGGCAAAGGGTCGGTGAATTTTCCTGTTTTTCCCAATTTAAAAACTTGAAAACATAGTCGAACGGCATTGAGATCTATTGAAGTTGGTTGATTCCGATGATGAAATCCAGCTACAAATAAAAATTATTATTCAAATTTGCTTTGTTAAGATGCTACAGACCATTAAAGTTCTTAAAATTATTTTGTATTTCTTAAATTACTAAAAATTGGCTCATATGATCATAACATAATTTGGTATGTGGCTAAGTAATGGAAAAATGTACTTCTAGACAATTTGTTTTTAAGAGAAGATAAATTAGGTTATTATTATGACCTAATTTACCTTCTCTTAACAACAATCCACATTGTTCACCAAATCTCTTATTTTGAATTTGTTTTTACTTTTTCACGTTATGTAAGTGGTCAAAAATAGGGCATAGACATTCAAAATTTCTTATAACATTTTAATGGGCGAATAAAATTCATAAAACTTTACTTGTAGCTAAACAATGTAATTATAAACTTTTTCTATCTCCTGGCAGAAAAAAATTATTTCCATGTGGTACAAAACCTAACTTTGGAAAAATATTTAAATTTTTCGCTAAAAGGTCTGTACAAATTAACACAGTATATTCCTGAGACCAAAATGGAACGATTTAACCAATTTTATCTATATCCATAAGTGCTTCCTTAAGCCTCTATTGACCGTGAAAGTTATTTAAAAAGATAAGATTTTTCAAGGTCGCTTAATGAAGTACTTTTCGATTAAAATAAGTTTGGTTAAATCATTTTATTTTGGTCACAAGAATATGTGGTGTTACTTTATATAGACCTTTTGCCGAAAAATTTAAATATTTTTCTAAAGTTAGGTTATGCACCACATGGAAATTTTTTTTCTGTCTAAACTAAAAGAGTTAGAAAAATTGTGTAAGAGACAAAAAAATTACACTGTTTAGCTACAAGTAAAGTTTTATGAATTTTTATTCAGCCATTAAAAAGTTACAAGAAAATTTGCATGTCGATGACCTATTTTTGACCACTTACAAAACTTGAAAAAGTAAAAGCAAATTGTCTACAAATACCTTTTTTCATTACATAGCCAAATACCAAATTTTATTATGATGGTATAAACAAATTTTTAGTAATTAAAAAAAAAAACAAAATAGTTTTAAGAACTTTAATAGTCTGTAGCACCTTAACGAAGAACTTTTGGATGGAGGTAAGTTTGGTTAAATCGTCTTATTTTGGTCTCAGGAGTATGTGCCCAGTAAACATGTAACGTTTCGTTACATATTTTAAACATTTCATTGCAACATTAATGCAACGTTGCAATGAAACATTGAAAAAATGTTATTCAGAACATGTCTTGTTAAGTTACGTATTTTAAACGTTTCATTGCAACTTTGTATTAATGTTGCAATGAAACGTTGTAAGTCTTGAAAATGGTTAAACATGAGATGTTTGTAATATATTTTAAATGTTTCTAAATAAAATTAATGTAATTTTTTTTGTGATGTGTAGGAAATGATTTGCAAACTATATTTTTTAAATTTTGCCACTTAAAGTACCCCCTAGACGTTCAATATATTGATCAATAGTATTGAAGGTCTCATCAATTCGCTTCAATATAGCATCAATACGATGACTACACATTTTTATTTCGACTATTGGTTGCGGTTGTTCTTGGGACGAAGTTCTTGTGCATTGAAATTTGTATGCAAGGTGTTAATTTTCTTTCTCAGTTGGTCAAAAGAAAAATCTGGTTTAATAGAAATTAATGTATCCACGATTTTTTTCATTGCTATTTGCTTCTTGGCTTGATTATTAGATTTAATTTTCCAAAGTTCTGGCGAATCACGATAAAGTGTGATTAGCATCAGAACAAAATCATGTTCAGACTCGCTAGCGTCGGCCATCATGTACGTAGTCACACTAAGGTATCTAAATAGAGACTGAAGTAAATATTGATCAATATATCTCATACACGTCAATATGAGCGTGAATAAGGTTCCATAAATACGCTTCAATATAAATTTGCATCAATATGCTTCAATATCCCATCAATATGTTTGAATATGTTTCAATACGTATTGATCAATACATATTGATCAATAATATTGAACATCTAGGGGGTGCTTTATACATGATGGAACGACACCTACATCTGCGTCTGGAAGCAGTGCAAATAAGGTAATTAATAATTGTTATTAATATTATACATAGTTAGAAAAGCAAACTAAAAACATAAAAAACCTTTATTTTCTAATTATTTTTTTCTGAGATTGTATTTTAATTTTTAATGCAATTATATAAATAACTTTTATTAAACATATTTGTTTTGCAGAATGTGTACGATAGGATTTTTCAACAAATGACGAAGATTTTGAAACTATTAAGTTTGGTTTCCATATTATAAATTAAGGAGAGAACGATTAAATAAGCAGGTTTAAGTCCATTTCAAGGAATACCTATGATGCTTTAATGTACCTATGTATGTATTTTATTCAAAATGTTGTTTTATGAGAATTTATATGAGTTAAATTTTATTTTTATAGAATATTTCCAAAATATAATGTAATTTTTTTGAAAATCCACCCTTATTTGAATTTAAAAGTATCGCTTAATTGACAGCAGTGTAAAAAAATATGTTTAATCAACATTCCATTATAATATTTATGAAATGTTTAATTTGAAACGTTTCCGTGACAACGTTGTTGCGCTACTACATGTCACTGTTTATGAAACGTTACTTCAACGCAATTGTATCAATACATGGTAACATTGCATGTTTCCAGGAAACATTTATAAGATATTATTTCAATGTTATTTTGTTTACTGGGTGGTATTGTTTTGTACAGACCTTTTAGGAACTCCCTGTAGATTAAATGACCGCGATTTTGCCTTTTCACTTAACACGACTTTTGCCGATGGTATCCGCCGGTGTTAGTTCAGTTTATTTTTGCTATTTGAAAATAAAGCGTTTTTATACTTACTTTTAAATGGATCTACGCGTATTTCCTCCCTTATCCTTAAATGTGTTTCAATATCTTTCTTCTTCACACATTGAATGCCCAAGTTCGAGAACGTAATTGACATTGTATCCTGTGGAATCTCTAATGTACAAACACCTTTTTGACATCCTTCTCTTCCTACTAAGTTATGGGGATGAGGCCTAAAAATAATGTTAAATTTTAATATAAAAGTTTTTTAATATTCTTTTTTAAATTACCTGTAGGGAGGGTCTTTTGTAACACAACTGACAACTACAACAGCTTTCCCAGTGTATCCTAATATTTGAATAGAAGGGAATGTTTTATTTTCAGATGTACTATTAACACCAGGTATCGAGCCTGCAGATCTTCCTTCACATTCGTATCTAAATCTGAGTTTTTTTGATGCCGGCTGCTCAACAATACGCACAACAGCTTCACGGCGACTATTTGCAGAATCCACATTTGTATTTGATGGTTTAAACATGTTTGCAGGTGTAGATGGTTTAAAATCTGGATCAGTTTCAATTACTTCAACTAAAAATAAAATAAAGGACCTTAATTATTGCAATATTTTTAATTTATATAATATACAATTTTTGTCTTGATCTTTTAAAAATCGAACATCTTTAGGAAAATACATTCTTAAAATTTTTGGCTATAATCCACAACAACTACGACCTGCGACGAAAACTTAAATTTATTGCGTAAAACAGCAGTGGAAAATGGAAAATTGTTATTTTCGATTTTTAACGTTATTAAGAACAGGAACAAATTAACGTTTTTCGAAGTCTTTATGTTTAATGGTTGTTCATAATATAAAATATAATCAAAACAATTTTAAAATAAAAATCATGTTGTATTAAGTATGTAATTAAATTATCTGATAAAAATCTTCAATACTTACTGACATCGCTTATATTTAAAGATTCATCTTTCATTTGATCTTCAGAATCAGGAGAATCTAAAAAAAGTATAAACAATAATCAAATAGTTTGAACAATAGTATATAATATATAATCATGCCAGTGCAATTTTTAATGAAAATCTGCAACCTTTCTATTTTTATAATTACAACAAAACATGCAGTACTCAGTGCTGTTCTTGATTGTAGACTATTCCAACACAACTATTTTATAATTGCCAATGAACATGCACCTAACAGAGTGAAGTGGTTTTTTATTGTTTACCAGAATTTAACTTGTTTAATACTATGTAGATTCTTCTAATGCGTAATATTTGCTGCCACCAGGTAGATTTAAGGATTCTACCAAATCCAAATAAAATTCTTGGATCCTTTGACCTAATTTATTAAAGTAATGTAAACGAAGAATTAAACTTAGACTTAAATAACGCAACTAGTCGCTTTGGCGAACTAAACAAGAGTTATGTCTTAAAATCTAAGACTAGAATGAATACAGAATATCCTATCTACCCTACCTGGCAGGGCGGTCAAATAAATATAATCTGGGGGAATTCCAGAAATTAGGAAATGGTTATTACAATTTCAAACTAAGAAATATACATACAATTATCTCCAAATGAGGGTCGGTGTACCGATGGTTGTGTTTATAATAAAATAACTACACAACGAGAGTTATAAACAATCTACGTTATAAAATATTGTGTAGGTAATGGAATGGAGTTATCTCATTTGAAAATATAATATTTAATATTACTACATAATTATTTAATTACTTAATGTATTGTAAATAATAATCTTGTTTTACATATATATAATTCAAGTGCATGCTTTTATTAATAAATTAAAAACTGTGAAAATCAATGAAGCAATTCACTCAGGTTAGGTAAAACGGTAACCAGAAAAAAGCGCACACGATAAATGCGCACAGAAAAATGGCGTCTGCCATAAATGCGCTCAAAAAAAGCGCATTTTTCTGTGAGCATTTTTCGCGTGCGCTTTTTTCATGGAACCAGACAAAACAAAGATTATCAATTTGTGCGAGACTACAGACCAAGATTCCTAATCATAAAACAAATTCAAATAAAGTTTTTGATTAAAATAAAAATGCGTTTTATCATTGACTACACATTTATCTCGCGTAACTCGATCCGGATTGGATTGAAACGCGATTTATCCGGTCCGCATTTTTTGCAAACATGTCGGATTGGATTCATCAATCCAGTCCCATCCAATATCCGACGTTTTTCGAAAAATGCGCGGATTGACTCAATCCAATCCAGATCGAGTTGGGCGAAAAACGTAGTCATTTTGAAAAAACTACGCCTTTTTAATATACATGTATTATACTAAAAAACAAAAATTTTATAAGAAAAATAAATTCAATTTTGAGAGTAATAAGATTCGTTTTTGTTAAATTTTTTATCACAATAAATGTCCAAAAATTAATTTGGCCGACTATCTACTTAAATATTTTATTGAAGGGAACAAGGTTAAATTTTCGAATATGTTTGATGAACCCCAATAAAAATGTGAAATTTTATTATGTTGTATGGTATAACAAAACGAATTTATTGAACTAAAAAAATTTCACATCCGGTTTTACCGTAACACCATATTTTTTTGTACTAATTACACAGGCCAACAAAAAAAATGTTTGTAAAAACTTTTAAAACTAATTTACTTAAATCTTATGTATTTTTTGGTGCTGAAACCGTATTCGATATCAGTTTTTTTTATCACAATATGACATCAATTATGCAGGGTGAGTTTTTAGTTTTTAGTGCGAAATCGGAAGATATATCTTTTATTTTAAGAGATAGGAAAAAAACTTAAATTACAGAGTAGCATGGTTTATGGATGCGCATATCGAGAAATTATTTTTGTCTATACTGGGTGTTTCAAAACTGGAGCGCAGGTTATTCAATCTTTTTTTTGAATGGAACACTATATTTTTTGATATTTGCATTAAAATTAAGTTATAGAATACAACGATATTTTTTGAAAATTTGAGGGCGCCCTTAATTTTTTATCGGAAATTTTCTATAAAGTTTATAACATTTAGACATATTTTTAGAAATTTATACCGGCATTATTATAAACATTTGAAAAACAATTTTTATGTCATTTTGAAATATGGACTTTGATGTATTTTTAGTACATTATTTTTTTAAATTTATTATAAATGGTGACAGCTATGGAAGCGTGAAATATGAAAACTAGATAGGGATGTATTTTAATTTTTTTAAATGGAACACCCTGTTTTTTTTACAAAATATTGTTCCTCTTTAAGTGTTCTTTAACTTTTATACAAATCATTTTTCGCTAAAATTTTGTAAAAATAGTGTTAATCCAAATATGAAAAAATATACAGGGTGTCCCATTTAAAAAAAGCGGAATAGCTTTTGCGCTTCAGTTACGAAACACCCAGTACAGACAAATATAATTTCTGGTTATGCGGATTCATAAACCATGCATTTTGTAATTTAAGTTTTTTTCCTATCTCTTAAAATAAAAGATATATCTTCCGATTTCGCATTAAAAATTCACCCTGTATAGGTATTTCAAAAAATAGGGAAAAATTTGATAAATAAAAATGAAAAAAATAGTTTATTATTAGGTTACAATGTTCACTTACAAAAATATTAGATTACTAAAATTACTAAATATTAGATGCTTATTTTTTTGTATTTCGTATTTATTAAAGGCCTTTTTAGACGGGCTAAAATGCGTCGATTTGGGAACAAATATTTGTTCGCAAATCGACTCAGATGGAACTGCACATTGCGCAGTTGCACCTGAGTTGGTTTGGGAACAAAATTTTGGTAACAAATTGTGCCCGTCTAAATCAAAAACGGCCTTAAGATCCTCGCGCACAAACATAACATAATTATTGTTGTCGATGTTTTGTAATTTTTAAAATTTTCTCTGTGGCGGATATGTATATCTGTTGGGTTGATAAATACTATAATTATTATTAATTTGTGAGGAACCCAAGATTTGTCTTGATTACCCCAAAATATGCAAAGTATAATTTTTTTTACAAACTCGGTAATGTTCCTTTCATGTTTTTTAATTACAAATTTACCACATATACATGTATAGCAAAAAACGTTAGGAGAATTTTTACAACCACGTTTATCCATATTAAACTGTGAATAAGAAGCACATAGATTAAACAATGTGAAGTTATATTAACTGGAAGAAAACAAACAACTGTGTAATTTATCAGAACTACCAACCTTATCACATTTGATTTTATTATCAACTTTATAACACTAGAATATATTGCCAACAAAAATATTTAAACGGTTAATAGTATAATTATTCAACGAGCGAGTAATGATAGCCATTACTCACGCAGGCCGAGTTACTTTGACTGTAGATTAAAATGTTATGTGTTCAAACTCCGATCATTAACAAGTTTATTTCATAAGTTGTTTGAATTTGGTAACAGAGATCCACCGGTAAAGAAAAATTACCGGTGTAAGCAATAGCTATCATTGCTTGTCTAAAAACGCGTTCCTAAAGTACCCATTATACAATAGTCATAGAAAAAAATATTTGTTATAAATTGTGGTCAATAACATTTATTTTTATTTAATATTAAAATGTGAGAAATTGGTGGATCCTACGACTTTTTTGTTATTTTTTCGCAATCAGCACACTAAATTGCACAGAAAATAGCTACAGTTATTGAAAAAGTTTTTTCATTATTGATCTGTGTTATTAAACACTGGTAACTTCTAAGTATGTTTTTGACAAAAAAAATTTTTTTCATCTTTCAAAAAAATTTTTGAATTTTTTTAAAATTCTTAAATAATTTAAAAAGGTAAAATAAATTGAAATTCATTTAGCCGTTTTTGAAAAAATAATTTTTATAATTTAATAAATTTAAAAAATTTCCAATACCATTTTTTTAATGGCATGATATTGGGATTTTCTTCCGATTACAGTCATACCCAACATGTAGGTATGTAGGAATTTTAGCAAAATTTTAAAATTTTATTCTCATAAATAAAGAAGTTAGAATTTACATTTTAGATACACCATAGTCTCGATTTGCGTTGGGGATATGTTCCAAAAAAAGTGCGACGCATATCGAAACAACCCAAAGGTTTGTTCCGACACCTCGAAAATCCGTACATTGACGATCACGGTCATGCGCAATAGACAACAAAGGTTCCATCACCGTATGTAGGACGGTCCTAGTTTGTGTTCCAACCAAACTTAGGCAGTTCATGGGATCGTGTTTTGTGAAATAATAAACGGTAAAAGTTGGCGCAATGGCAAAAACTCGATCTAAGTCGTTTTGTTACCGCTTGTGACGATAAGAAACCTCGTTGTCGGAACAAAGCTCAAATCATAACTTTCCATAAGACTCCATTTTACAAGATACGTTCTTAACTTCACATAAGCGTTTTATCGATGACAACACTATTTCTAACAAGTGAATAAAGTTTATAAGTTAGAAAAATAAAATTTAATCAAATAAAAAAAATTAAAAACAAAATCCTTCACTATAAATTCTTAACATCAACAACAAAGCATTATTAAAAATTAAATTTGAATTTTTTTTTTTACTTTCATTAGAAGTTTGTCGTTTTTTGCATTTAATCTACGTTTACCTCGACGTTTACATAATACAATGAATAGATTGTTGTTAATTGTAATTTGAACATTGTTAAATTGTATTTTTAACTCTTTAAATTTTGTATTGCAGTTCTGAAGAAACCACCGGGAGTGGCTAGACGTTAACTTTTTATTAGAGATAATAACCAAAACCAATTAATAATATTTATCCGAAAGCTAATTATTTTTAAATTTTAATTTATTTTTACGAGAAACACCTGTTTATCCTTAAGAGCATCTTCCTAGACACCCGCGATAAATTTTCCTTTGGAAATAATAACAAGGAATAGAAAATCCATCCCACTTTTCTGGAGCTTCTTTGCAAATTATGACCAAATAATTGATAATTAATGCGAATCCCTAAAGGGCCCGCGAGTATGGGAGGAAAAATTGTAAAAAAACATGACATCGAGCATTAGTTCTGCAGTCATAACTCAAGTTTCCCTCGTTAGATTTTCAATTTTTTTTCAAATTTATAATCTAAATTGATTAGGCTACATCCTGCCAGAGAGTTACCTTCTGCAACCTAGCACAAAACTAATTATAGAGGTCCAAAAGTTAGGGTACTATTAGATCATTATATTTATTTTGTACATTCTCCAATTTTTTTTCCTTCCGGCAAAAATTAAAGAAATGACTTCTAAATCAACTAGAAAAAAAATTATACAAAAATGTTGTTCATAGTAGCTTTTATGACTGTAGAACTAAACCACTATATTCTCCGTTTAGGAAATGGCTCCTAAATAAATTTTACAAAAGACTTGTTAATTCTCAAATAAATTTTACAAGAAAAGAATTATAAAAAAACAAATCGAATTTTGGTCCTATATTTATAATGCAACGCAAAACGAAACCCTTGTGTACACCTTTTAATTTTTTTAAGGTTTTAAACTAATAAAAAGTCATAGTAGTAGTAGAGGCTAAAAAATCGGCTTATAATTGGTGCCCGCCGGTGCCTAAGCAAAAAATAAAATGAGAAGCTATAAGGTCAATTTTCATAGTTTCATATTTAAGCCCATTAACTAACATGGCATAAAAATAAAATGCAGGCAATAATTTAAATTGAATTTTTATGTCTGCATTAAAATTTAATGGTATATTCGTTTATTATTGTAATAATATTAATAATACCGAGTGTAAACGAAAAATGGATCACCTCTATAATTTCTTTATTTATGAAAATAAAAATTTCTATGTAAATTTTAATCTGTGGTTAAAATTACCCATAATCCATTGCTCATTACCCAATGGGTTGGCAATACTGCAGCTTTTTGGTTGGTCCATTGGTCCGCACATAGTGCGAGCATGTTAAATAATGTAAAAAAAGTAATGAATTTTATTACTTATCAAAAAAATCAAATGTAAATAATCGTTTGTTAAATATTCTTGGAAAAACACATTTAAGGTACTAAAAAAATTAATATCACTTCCGGTTTTACCGGAAATAACATTAACTTAATTTTTTTAAATGCATCACCCCATTTTTTGTTCATAATTTAAAACAAATTAAAAAATAAGTACATTTGTGATCATTTTTAAATTTTCTTTTTAAATAAAAAATGAAAAATTTTTTTTCCTCTTTCGAAGTTCCTAAAAACTACCAAAACTAAATAATACAAATGCCTAAATAAAGTTGTAATTTGGAAAATTACTCAAGTAATTTTTGAACTTTTTTGAGTAGCCTTTTTGCAAATATTAACTACAATATATAAATATAATTAATCTTCTCAGAAAAGTACTTATTTTTAAAATATTTTAAAACTACAAAAAAGGTAATCTGCAGTTTTTTTTCGCGAATGACAATAATTAATTCATCACTTAATTTGAATTTTCCAAAAATTAATTTTTGGGTTATACGATCTTGTATTTAATGAGCGTTTTGTTTTCTATTTTTTGTGAGCTATACAAAACAGTCAAATTTATTTTCATAAATAAAGAAATTATAGAGATGACCCGGTATACCGTCCGGAACACAGATTATGCAACGATGAAGAGGGCGCGAAATTTGCACTCCTAGCGCATTGCGTCATAAACTATTACAGTATTGTAGTACTTACTGAAATAAAAATTAAAGTAATCGCTTGGGATGCACTTACACCAAACATAAATGTTAAAATTTACTTAGAAATGCAGATTTGGCAAAAAATCAAGTATTGTAAATATTTGGCAGCAACATCAAGTATCAACGTAGCTTTGCTTAACGTACGTAATAATAAATAAATTTTGAAATAAAATATAAACTCTAACTTTGACTTTAACTAAAAAGGTACATAGGGATGTGAATAAATAGCCTCTAAATTCCATGTTTTCATCATTACTCATTCTGAATCAATTTAATCAATACATATTAAAAATATTTTCAACTTGGTTTAACTTTGGAAGTTGTCTTTCACTTATTGGAAGTTTAGAATATATTTTATATTTTGTTTTAATCGAGGTTGAAAAAACATAATATTTTCAATATCAAAAAAATATTATTAGCCATCTGAGTTTTCGTAGAATATGAAGGTATAAATATTTGAGTATGTGCATTTTTTCCTACAATCATGACCTTATTGAATTTAATATGTGAAATTTGTATGAAAATCAATATAAAGCGTTGTAAATATTTCATCCCCTCTAAAAGAGTGGCAAAAATTAAAGTTGTTTCTTAAAAGTTTTTAATTTGTAAAACAAATCCAACAACCACCTGTTTCGTATGAATGACAAATATCTCGACGATAGTGAGTTGAACGTTCAATTTATGTGATGTGTGATTCCCAGAAAATGTGAGTCACCGTTCATATAATTTTGTTTACAAATTACGATTTCGTTTATTTTTATTTAGAAAGTTTTCGGCAATACTCTCTTATTATTTCACCTGGATGAAAGTCCAACATACTGCCCTAAATAAGTTTTAATCGATAAAATTAATTGCAATATTTTTTCACGTCGTACACTTGGTCATTTTAATTATTAATGCTAATTTAGTACTTGGTATTCAGTCAATTTATAACTTAGGAGAGCAGTTGTTACCTGCCAAATTTAGACGGTAATTCCCTTTTGCGTTTTAGGATTTATATTAGATATTTGTATCTCTCCTTTCAGGAATTTTGATTGGAGAAAATTTATCTAATTTTCCAATAGAATTAAACAAATTAAATTTACCTGAAGTAGATGATAAATTTCACATTTATCGAATAATAAAAATTTTGTAAAAAAATAGTTTTATAATATGAAACACAAAAGAATTTTGTCAATATTTGTAGAAAAGACTACCTACCTTTTTTTGGAAATAAAAAGTTTGACGATGATTTGGGATAGTAGTTAATACTTATACAAAAAAAAAATCAGATCCCAACTATATCTTGTACCATATACATTTATTGTTGTTTTTCGTGCGACTAGTTTCGTCTTAATTAGGGCACCATCAGGCACAATTATAGCTTACTTTTGCTTATACCCGTTATCTATTAAATACTGTTTATCCTGTGAGTTAGTGTATGTGTGATTTATTTAAAATCGCCTAATATATTTGGCACCGCCAATTCCTAAACAAGAAACGTGTTAGTATTATTCAATAGTAGTCCATAAAAATATTATTTATAACTAAATTATTATTAATTACGAAAAAATATCTCTCCTTTGGCTTGTAAATTTCAGGTATGATAATAAAAATGCAGGTTTCTATTTGAAAAAAGTAAGTTGACATTGGAATTATCATGAGGAATTCCTTCTACTGAAAAATAACTGCTTATTTTTTTTGCACACAACGCTTCGTTTTAGATTTTAGAAATTGTCATTTTTAAGGTAAGGAATCATAAAAAATAAT
Source organism: Stenus bimaculatus (assembly GCA_963971135.1). Classification (NCBI taxonomy): domain Eukaryota; kingdom Metazoa; phylum Arthropoda; class Insecta; order Coleoptera; family Staphylinidae; genus Stenus; species Stenus bimaculatus. Next base: position 68,576,039 of record OZ020180.1, on the reverse strand, counting down.
GCACTTATTCGGATATTTTGACTGGTAGAAACATGAACGAAAAAAATCACTAACTGAGATTTGTCTACTGCAGTTTTAATATGAATTGATTATGTATTTATTGGTCATTTTGTTTTTTTGTTTGCTTTTTTTTGTATTGATTAAAATACATACCAAAAGCCGAAATTTAAATGCTATTTTCTATTTTGAGAATTGACCAAAGTAATAAAATGTGATTTGACTATTTATTATTAGACGTGAATATTAGTGAGTGGTAAGAATGACTATAAAATTTTAGTAGATACATTATATCAAATTTTACGAGAATAAGTCTCACATACTAAATTAGCTGAAGGATATTAATTTCCCTAAACAATCGCTCAAATCAATGCTCGCATATTGAAAGAGTTGAGGGTAATTTTCATGAACTTCTTCAAATTTGAATTAACGATCTAACGAAAATTATCTTTTGCAAAATACTTATATATGGAATGGTAATTTTCTGTTAACAAAAATGTTTTTTTCAAGGAAAAATTAACGACTTTGTGATTATTTAAAAAATGTTTGGTTTATATTCATGTATGTGTTATTTTGGTTTAATTAAAACGTAAACATTTTTAATAAAAAAATAGATATTACGTAGGTCCATATGTAACACAAATAATTTAATTATTTTAAAGGAATACAATATTAGGTACATACATACATGATATATGGTGTTAGATATAAAGTATTGTAATTTCAACTATTGGGGACTTTACAGCAAGCAATTTGTGCAAAAAGCCCAATAAAAAATATTCATTCAAATTAAGTAAAAATCCAAAATTGTAACATATCCTGTATATTTCATAAAAATTTTGAAGAAAAACCAGAATCTGTCAATATTTTTTTTTTAAATTAACGATTTTATGATTTTTTGAAGACCGTCTGATCTTTCTGCCGGACCCTGTATTTAAGTAAGAATCTATATATTTCTTTTTGATTGTGTTAATACTTTCGATAAAAAAATAAAACCTAACCTCAACTGAAACTTTGTTGCCCACACAAATAAATATTTTATCCTATTTATTTTTGAAAATATGTACGAAGAAATTATTCCGAACAATTTATTTTTTAAAACAAAGCATGTTATTTTAATTTGGTAGCATATTATTTCATCATTCGCATTTGCTTTACTCTTATAAATTTTGTGATATTTTATTTATTTACATACAATGGAATAGATCAACAAAATTTCTCAATAAACATGTTGTTGGTGTAAGAAAAATCTAAAAGTAATAAAATAAGTAAGTATAAAATTATAAATAGTGAATATATGTAAGTATAATAAAAAGAAAACAATTTTAAAACAATCTTTAAACTAGATGCATCTATTATAAATAATTATTTTTATTCCGGTAAATGTAAAATATAATTTTTAATATTTGTTGTAATTTTTTTAATTTTCTTCTTTCATTTTCCAAAATATTGAAGTCAGTGATCTAAAGAACGTTTGGAGAAGGCAGCCAATGTGTGAGACCGGTGCAACAGATACAAAAAAGGCTTTCCTGTCTTTCCTTGAAGATCCTAAAAGTTTTTTTATCAAAACCTAATTAAATACATTAAATTGCAAAAAGTTCTGTTCAAAGAATATTAAGAAAAATGTTTTCAATGGTTCAAAGTTCAAAGGTTGATATACGTATATAGAAATTTTTATTTTTGAACTTGTTTTATGTTTTCTCCTATTCTTATGAAGATACTATAAATATGAAGAAAAATTAAATCCTAACTTTCAATATTGAGCAGAAGAAAATCCACGTAAGTTAAAGGAAGACATACTTCCAAGTATAAAGTGTCCTAGGGTTATTAAGCCACAACATTTCGCTGGATTGGTATTATGCCGCGTACACACCAAGCAAACGAACGCGAATGAAAGTTAACAAGCGAAAGCCTTCGCTGTGCTCCAACATCAAACATCGGTACATCAAAAGAAAATGAACGAGCGAAGGATTTGGAACGAACGCGGTGTGGAGTGTGGACGGACTTGCGAATACTCATTCATTGGCCTATGATGCGTACACACCAAACGAACGAAGGCGAACGAACGATAACAAGCGAAAGCGTTCGCTTGGTGTGTACTTGTTGTACGTTCGCTGTGCTTCAATAAATATTCGGCACATCAAAAGAAAATGAGCGAGCGAAGGATTTAGAACGAACGCGGTGTGGACAGGATTGCGAATGCTCATTTAGTGCGCTTTGGGGAGTAATCGGCAAACGCTAGGAAACTTCACCATCGCTCGCTATCGTTCGCTTGGTGTGGACACAATGCTATAAGCGAACGATAGAACGAGATTATCAGCGATTCCTTTCGCTGGTCTTCGTTCGTATGGATTCCTTGGTGCACTTATTATTTTCCGGAACAATCCGGAAGTGCCCCGAATCGGAAGTTACTTTGAAATTTCAAATGGCAACATAGGTCGAGTATGGTATTGTTGGAAAGGTCTTTTAAAAAGAAAACTTTTATTAAAATATTTATGTAATATCTTGCATTATTAACAAATTAAACGAAAAAAAATATGCAAACAAGTGACCATTGGTCTCTTAAAGGGAAAAATTAAATCGTTACCATCATCGGCAAATGGGCAAGAGAGATTTTTTAAATAGTAACTCTTTTTTGCAGTTATTATCGCTTTATTCGTTAAAAATAATCAACTTTTTTATTTTTTGAATTAAGGAAAATACATAACCTAAAAAAGTAGGAACTTTTAACAAGCGAAACTAAAAATGCAAAAGTTACATGTTTCCATTTAAAATTCATAATTGCCTCTATTGCCTATATTAAGGATGATGGTAGTGTTTTAATTTTTCCATAATTTATGAAACTATTTGTCACTTGTTTGCTTATGTTTTTTCGTTTGATTTGTTAATTATGAAAGATATTAAAAAAATATTTTAATAAAAGTTGTTTCTTTTTAAAAGACCTTTCAAAGGAAACCATACTCGATCTATGTTGTCATTTAAAAATCGAAAGTTACTTCCGGTTCCAGGCACTTCCGGATTATTTCGGAAAAAAATAAGTGCACCAATACAATCTTCGGATTGCTTTGGTAATATTTTTTATAATTTCAGCCAAGGCGTTCTTAAAATAAAAGGGGTGGACGGGTGGTCTGAGACACCCTGTATAATATGCGTTTTTAAGCACAAGGTGTAACGACCTGTTTGACGCCTCAAAAAATGAGGCCCCTAAAAAATATCTTTTTAATCTTACACACCCCCCTTTAGAAAATTCTAGCTAGACTAGTCTTCCGAGACCAAAATACAGCTATTTAACCAATTTTATACAGGGTGTCCCATTTTAATTAATCCAGCTGAATATCTTGAAAACGAAGCGATTTCCTCAAAAATGTTTCAGACAAAAATTGTAGCGACTCGAGGGGGACATTTAATAGTGCCATGGGTTTTTAATTGTTATGGGGTTTTATGGAAAAACATTTTTTTCAAATGGGAACCCCCATTTTTTATTGTAGATTCGTAATCAATGGAAAATAATAAGAAAGTTTTGGATAAAACTTTTTCTAAAATTTCAATTTTTCGCTATATTCACCAAAATGAACACAAATTTTGGGATTTTCGATACAGTTTTACTAGAAAACTAAAGCTTTATAAGGAAAATCGTAAGAGACAAAAAGTGCTTAAATTAAGGCAAGGATTAATAAAAATATTATTTTACTTTATTAAAAAAAACATAAATTTAAAAAAAAAGTTTGTTTTATTTTTATTAATCCTTGCCTTAATTTAAGCACTTTTTGTCTCTTACGATTTTCCTTATAAAGCTTTAGTTTTCTAGTAAAACTGTATCGAAAATCCCAAAATTTGTGTTCATTTTGGTGAATATAGCGAAAAATTGAAATTTTAGAAAAAAAAGTTTCATCCAAAACTTTGGAAACAATAGGTGTCAAAACGTTTTTTCAATTTTATTTGCAATTTAATATGTTAAATAATATTTTTCAATTAAGGAGGAAGGCTTCTAAAAATAAGGAATTTTATTTTCAGCCTACTTTGTGTTTCGCATATAATTGTTATATTGTGACAGATTAGTTTTTTGTAGAAGCTCATTGTTATTGAAGCCACTGTGATTATTTAAAATCGGTCTCTCATAAAATGGCTGATTATTCAACTAGAGAAATCGTGAATATTATAAAATTTTTGGGCGAATGCCATGATAACTATCAACACAATTGCGTCATCCAAATCATACAAATATTAGGAGGCTCGTGAAGAGAGCGGAAAACGGTTCTCTTAGAAGAAAACGTAGTAAAACTGGTCCTAACATGCTCCCCTCATTGATGGCTTCCGTAAATGAAGATTCACATACATCTACAAGAAAAATTCAGCGTCTTCATGGACTTCCTAAATCTTCTGCCAACAGAATTTTAAAACACCATAAATAACACCCATATCATGTTTATTTAACCCTACAAACTACAAATTAAAGATGATGACTACATCCACCGACTTAATTTTTGCATATGGGCTACGAATCATGTTAGAAGAGATTCCCTTTTTTTTTAATCGCGTACTTTTTACTGATGAAGCAAAACTTGACAACATGGGTGGAGTAAATCTTCATAATGCTCATTATTATTCTGAAAATAATTCACATTGGCAAAGAGATCATAGATTACAGTGGCGTTGGTCTATAAACGTTTGAGCTGGAATAGTAGATGAGTATCTTGTGGGACCATTTTTTTATGAAGAAAATCTTAACCAACATGTTTATTTGAATATAATTCAAAATGAAATGCCTACTCTTTTACAAGATGTACCTCTAGATTTAAGACAGCGAATGTGGTTTCAAGAGGACGGAACTAGACCCCACACTGCCAGAATTGTTAAAACATTTTTACATAACCAATTCCCTAATATTTGGATTGGAATTGGTAGTGAAGTACACGAGTGGCCAGCAAGATCTCCGGATCTTACAAAAATGGATTATTTTTATGGGGTTACATAAAAGATAAGGTTTATGAACGACCAACTACAACTAGAGAGGATATTATGATACGAATTACGGACGCTTTTCGAAGTATCACTCCTGAAATGTTGAGAAATGTATCATTGGCTTTTCGCACACGAGTAAACATGTGTATTGAACAAAATGGAGGAATATTCGAACATCTTATTTAGACCAGCTCTCGTAATTTAAGAACAGATCCAAATATCTTTAAGTGTATTAATTAATTACCTTTGACTTTATTTTAAATTTTGTAAGTAAAAAAAATAATATTTTTCTTAAAAAATAATAAAAATAAAATAAACTTTTTTTAAATTTATTTTTTTTAATAAAGTAAAATAATATTTTTTATTAATCCTTTCCTTAATTTAAGTACTTTTTGACTCCTGCGAGTTTTCTTATAGACCTTTAGTTTTTTAGTAAAACTGTATCGAAAATCCTAAAATTTGTGTTTATTTTGGTGAATATAGCGAAAAATTGAAATTTTAGAAAAAAAAAGTTTCAACCAAAACTTTCTTATTATTTTCCATAGATTACGAATCTACAATAAAAAATGGGGGTTCCCATTTGAAAAAAAAATGTTTTCCCATAAAACCCCATAACAATTAAAAACCCATGGCACTATTAAATGTCCCCATCGAGTCGCAACATTTTTTGTCTGAAACATTTTAAAGGAAATCGCTTCGTTTTCAAGATATTCAGCTGAATTAATTAAAAAAAACCCTGTATTTATCCAAAAATGCTAGTGTAAAATCCAGGGATCACCACTGAACAAGAATTAGGACAATAGTGACTTCTGGTTTGTGGAATTGTGTTCCTCTTTCAATTATCTTTAATAATTTAGGGATATTTCACCCTCAGGGCATCCCTATGGAAGAGAAAATCCCAGGATGAAGTTTTTATGAATTTAAGAGAAAATATTAAAAAAAAATAACGGTTTTAAATGATTAATTTATGTAACTTCGTGGAATGAAATACATTTACAGATAAATAAAGTTAAAACTAACACAAAATGAATTGGATTAGTAATTTACGTAGTGCAAAAATACGAATTAGAATTAGTCATCTGTTGATTAGAAAATCGATAATTATGTATTGTTTGTAGCTACTTTGTAATCTTCAATTTTCTATTATTTTATAATTCTTTATTATAAATTATAATCATGATAGCTTAGGAAAAAATATTTAAAGTAATCCTGATACCTGTGGTAGTTTTACGAGTATGTCAATTACATATTACGGTAGGTAGAAATTTGTTTTTGTACAATATTTTATAAATATTAAGATATTAGGGGTATAATCAGCTTTTAGAATGCTTTAAATACTTGTCGTGTAAAACATATCGCAGTCATATAAGTCTCATTAAAATATTTGTTATTATAAAAACTTATATTTTCAACCTATATTTTAGTTAGTATTTGTTAGAATGTATAATAAATAATTTTAACTTAACATATACTTGGCACCAAACCTGTAGAGGATTGAGATAAAAATAATTACATAAAAAGTGACTAATAAATAGATCGTTTCATTCAATACACAGGGGTGGATCCAGTAATATTTAAAATGATGACTATAAACGATTAGATAAATTTATTAGTAACAAATAGCTAGAGTTTTTTTGTTATTTATAATTAAAGCTATTATATGATTCAATCTAATGCATAAATAATTGCAGAGAAGATTTAAATATTTAAGATAAATAAAGCGGGCCAAATTATGTTCGCAACCGTTAAATATAGAAGCCTGCGCCTGCAGTACGCAACCATTATACCAACTACTGTAAAACTAATCCAAAAAATCTAAAACAAGGCCAATTCGTAAAAGTAAGAAGGCAAACATGCAAAAATTGTTATTACACATTACACACCTAAACAATGAACATCACCCATGATTGGATTGTTTTGACGCGGCGAGTTTATGTGAGACCTACACGGAAACGAAGACTGCAATTTAGATAAATTCAGTATGTTATAATATCCAAAGCAGCATATTTGTTTAGATAAGTTTAAAGTACTTACCAAAATGATTATCGAGAGATAAGTTGTTTACACATGATTGCAAGAAATTTGTTCACTCCTCGTTTATCACAGAGTAGTAGTTTCTCAACAAAAATAAGATTAAGAGTGTTCTAATCCTGGATAAAGTATAAAATGAATCTGGTGGAGCGAGTGCGGCTCGGGCACTTGTTATTTTAAGAAGTGATGACCGAACTGACTTCTTAGAAAGACTTGTGGCTCGCGCCTCATTGGAGCGCGAACGCGGTGCTTTGGTCATGTGAATATGTGACGTCAGGTATCAAATTATAGTTGAAATGAAATGAAAGAGGCGAACAGCGAGCGGCGTCGTATAAAATCGTGCGCAGATTAATAGTTTAGAATAGTGATTAGGAGCAAAAACGAATCATTTCCCAGACAATGTCAGATAAAATGCTAATTATGAAGGGACTTTTTTATTTCCATTTTCATCATTTGAATTAATTAATTAACCATTTACTAATACCTACAACTTTTTAACGTGTACTAATGTAGAAAATTGAAAGGCAAGTTTATTGACATGATAAAAATTAAAACCTGTTCTGTTTATTACTTTGGAACGACCTTAATAATAATTGCTTATCTGGATAAAAACTGCATTTATATTTATTATTTTGTTAACACATTTTCGCTATGTTTCAAAAACATTAGCAGGCTTTGGTGCGCCAAATTACGAATTGGCTGCAAGTCAGTAGTCAGAATAACCCTACTCTATATTATAAACATTGAGTAAGTTCATATTTATTACCTTTACCTACATGTTTTTAATAGTATTATTAAAGTAATATTATAGAAACTATATCCAAGCGTTTTTTTTTTTATAGCTTAGAGCGTATTTTGTCTTATTCAAGAAATGTTTATTGCATTTATAGTTGGAAAGTTATTTAACACTTCAGGAGTGGATCTAAAAATTTTCTTAGGTTAGGGGCCATTATAAAAAAATTATAATTCAACTGATCACAAACATAGTTTAAGAAATAACGTGAACCGAAATTTGTCATCTTTTCTTGTCAACCGGAGCGAATTACTTCTTAGATCCGGTCCTGAAAAATCGTTTGAGGTACGTTAAGTAATTATACAGGGTGTCCCATTTGACGTTGGACTCTATGGGTATCTTTGTTATTATTGGAGATAGAATATCGATTAAATGGACAAAGTAGTATTAATAATTCATTTACAAAAAATTTGAATATCGCATCGTTCCAACGCTATCTTGAAAAAAGCATTTCCGATGACGTCATCAAACTGGCATTTCGCACAGTTTTTCAGAACAAAAAAGTAGATTTTTGAGATTTTTTTCTGGATCGCTAGGTATAAATTTGACCGATATACGGGGTTTTGAAAAAAAAGTTTTTTTTTTCGATTTTTTGAAAACGCGACGGCCAATTTTCAAAATTTTTCTTCTCTTCGCTTTTACTCGAAAATCGGCAACTTTTTTGATTCTCCAGGGCGCCGTTTTCTTACAGGACCGGATCCGAGATTTTTTCAAAAAACGAGCACTTTTTCATCGGGGGAAGTTCTTAAAAGTCAGGAGATTTTTTAAGAAATTTGCCGTATAGCAAGTCTTATTCGCAATTGAAGAAAGGGTTGCGTGACGTCGAGTTTTTTTTTAAATTTCTCCTCCCGAGCCGAGATATCGACCTCTTTTCTTATTACCTTTTTTCAATTTTTCTCGAGAACGGATCGACCGATTTTTACCAATTTTCGTTCGGTTCTACTCCCTTAGGCCACCTTTTCGATTTTTAAAATAAAATTGGAAAAAAAAATTTTTTGCTCCGGACCGAAATATTTAATTTTTCAAATGTCACCTAAATTTTGATCGAAAATGAAAAATATGTTGCAACGGGTTACGACATTTCGGCATATATCGGCGTTTTCAGCGAAAAAATGTCTTTCAATCGTATATAGCTAAGTTAGTCAGCCCTTTTTATTAAAGAGTGAAATGGGGCCTCGAGTCCTACCCTGCAACTTTTTTTTTCGTTTTTGGTCAATAAAAAAAATCTCTCAAAATTTTTTAATTTTTTCTTCGGATTCTTAAAGAAGACGACGAGCTGCACCGAATGAAATTTTTGTTTTCTCAAAAATTCCTCCAGGGACGGATTCAGGCTCAAAATAAAAAACTCGATTTTTTTTTGGACGAGTCGCGCACATAAATTAAAGAACTCCTCCGAAACCGCGCATAACCTAAAAAATCGCTACACGTGGCGGCAAGCGTACAAGTTTCGAGACGAACAATAACTATATTCGATGACGATGTCTTAAAAATTGCCCAGATGCGAGCCGAATGAAGATTTTCCATTTTTTCGAGGTTTTTCCGGAATAATTTTTTTATTTTTCATTTAAGAAAAATAAAAAAAATGTTCAGGAGAACGTTCTTGATCCGACGCAAACGAATTTTTCAAAAATTCGCACGTTTCACTTAAAAATCGAAAATTTAAGTTTCTATAAAAGTTCACTAAAATCTTCCAAAACTTTCCAAAACCTTCACCCATAAATTAAAGAACTCCTCCGAAACCGTTCAAAATCATAGCGACTTTAGCGACGCGAAATAACTATATTTCGTGACGGTAGCTTAAAATTTGACTTTACACGAGTCACATCAAAATGGTCAATTTTTGACTTATTTTTTTTTAATTTATGGGGTGTAAAATTTTTTGTTGGGGTTGTAGGGGGCAATCGACCCCTCAAACATCATCCATTTTTTATTTTCTTTCATTTGAGGGGTCGATCTTAAAAATATTCGAAAAAAATTTTTTCACATATTTTTAGGGCTGTGGGCTTGAAATTTTTCATGGAAATTGGTTTTTCTCGAAAACTATAAAAGATACCAGCATGTATTCAACGACCGTGATGAAAATTTTAGAGACGTCATTAAAGTTAGTCACGTCTTTAAGAAAATATTTCTTATGAAGAAATATTTTTTAATCACGTGATTAACGATAACGACGTCTCTAAATTTTTCATCACGGTCGCTGAATACACGTTATTGGTTTTAAATTTTTACCAAAGGTAAACACCATAGATGGACGCAATTTAAAATATATTCAGTTAAAATCGGTTTATTACTTTTTTTGTAAAAATATCGCAGGTTTTGTATAATTTTGGTACAAATACGGGCCTGGACAACGCAATTTTCAACAGACAATAATTATTTTAACGGAATTTCCCGGGGCATGTGATGGGGCAAATTTTAAACTATTAAACGTCATGTTGGATTGATTTCAAAGATATTAATTATATTGTGAAAAGTAAAAAAAATACGAGCATAATTTTATGTAATTTTCATAATTTTCATAATTTTCATAATTTTCATAATTTTCATAATTTTCATAATTTTCATAATTTTCATAATTTTCATAATTTTCATAATTTTCATAATTTTCATAATTTTCATAATTTTCATAATTTTCATAATTTTCATAATTTTCATAATTTTCATAATTTTCATAATTTTCATAATTTTCATAATTTTCATAATTTTCATAATTTTCATAATTTTCATAATTTTCATAATTTTCATAATTTTCATAATTTTCATAATTTTCATAATTTTCATAATTTTCATAATTTTCATAATTTTCATAATTTTCATAATTTTCATAATTTTCATAATTTTCACAATTTTCATAATTTTCATAATTTTCATAATTTTCATAATTTTCATAATTTTCATAATTTTCATAATTTTCATAATTTTCATAATTTTCATAATTTTCATAATTTTCATAATTTTCATAATTTTCATAATTTTCATAATTTTCATAATTTTCATAATTTTCATAATTTTCATAATTTTCATAATTTTCATAATTTTCATAATTTTCATAATTTTCATAATTTTCATAATTTTCATAATTTTCATAATTTTCATAATTTTCATAATTTTCATAATTTTCATAATTTTCATAATTTTCATAATTTTCATAATTTTCATAATTTTCATAATTTTCATAATTTTCATAATTTTCATAATTTTCATAATTTTCATAATTTTCATAATTTTCATAATTTTCATAATTTTCATAATTTTCATAATTTTCATAATTTTCATAATTTTCATAATTTTCATAATTTTCATAATTTTCATAATTTTCATAATTTTCATAATTTTCATAATTTTCATAATTTTCATAATTTTCATAATTTTCATAATTTTCATAATTTTCATAATTTTCATAATTTTCATAATTTTCATAATTTTCATAATTTTCATAATTTTCATAATTTTCATAATTTTCATAATTTTCATAATTTTCATAATTTTCATAATTTTCATAATTTTCATAATTTTCATAATTTTCATAATTTTCATAATTTTCATAATTTTCATAATTTTCATAATTTTCATAATTTTCATAATTTTCATAATTTTCATAATTTTCATAATTTTCATAATTTTCATAATTTTCATAATTTTCATAATTTTCATAATTTTCATAATTTTCATAATTTTCATAATTTTCATAATTTTCATAATTTTCATAATTTTCATAATTTTCATAATTTTCATAATTTTCATAATTTTCATAATTTTCATAATTTTCATAATTTTCATAATTTTCATAATTTTCATAATTTTCATAATTTTCATAATTTTCATAATTTTCATAATTTTCATAATTTTCATAATTTTCATAATTTTCGTAACTTTTGACATTGGTAATATTTTTGATTCTTCTGAATTTTAAAATAAAAAGTAACCTCGATGCGCCACGGCACCTATTTCAATTCGAGCCACAATTTTAAAACGACACCTTACTGAAAATAAAAGTAACCTAGATGTTCCACGCCGACTTTTTTCATGGGACATACAGTTCAGTTTACATAGAGGGTTCCTGGGACATACTATTCCTGGGACATACTATTCCACATATGGCCAGTTTCTAGTATTTTACTAACCAAAAATGGCCATGAATAGATGTAAACTGTCAATACATATGTGATTTATTTTACATTTAATATTTTAAATATGTAGTTACATTTATGTTATTGACAATTTACATCTCTTAAGGTAGCCATATTTTGAAAATCGCATTTTTTTGTTTTTTTAAGATAGCGTTGGAACGATGCGATATTCAAATTTTTTGTAAATGAATTATTAATATTCGAAAAAATCTCTACTACTTTGTCCATTTAATCGACTTTCTATCTCCAATAATAACAAGATACCCATAGAGTCCATCGTCAAATGGGACATGGGATACCCTGTATATTTATCTTTTATAAACAATTTATTTGTTCTTCCTGTTTTCATGGTTAATGCGTATATCTTAACTAACGGAAAGCTGAACTCTGAAAGTGGATTTGCAAACAGCGCCAGCGACGTAACTAGCAGGTCACGAAAGGACATTCAAAATTATTTGTGGCCCTTTTAAATTATTATACCTGGTGAGTGGTGAGTTTAAAGTAACGTATAAAATTTATAACTGCCTAGGTATTTATGGCGTAGCGCGGGGTGGGTCAAGGGGGTCTATAAGGCTACGGGCGCCACTCGCAGAGGGCGCCAAATGGTCCCTAGACCTAAGACAAACAAGATTTTCAGGAAAATTTTTTGTCATGATCGATAGTTAAAGAAAATAAAACAGTTTTTTTCTTCCAGCTGAATAATTTTGCAAAAAAGAGTTATGTCATGTTGCTTCTTATGGCGGGTTCACAAATGAGCACGTACGCGAACGCGGCAAGCCGAGGCAATGCTTTTTCTTCTAAATGGTTGGGGCGAGGTGTGACGTAAACAGATAGGAGAAAAAGCATTGCCTCGCCTTGCCTCGTTCGCTAGATGTGGACGAGCCTTTAAACGACAATTTTATATACAGGGTGTCTCACGGGACGTTGGACTACATAGGTGACTTTTATATTATTGGTGATTGGGAATTTTAACTACCAATAGATGGCGCTGTTGACCCTCTGTGGCAAATTAATGAATTATCGAAGCCAGTATTGAACCTACATGTTTCTATGTGCGAATACAGGGGTGTTTTTAATAAATATTCTTCAAGTTTTTATTTAAAATCAATATTTATTCAAAATGAGCGAAGTTATTACTACTGACGTTTTACACTAGGGTGACAGTTTCACAAATTCACCGATAGAGGGAGAGCTCTTTCCTAAAATCGCGAATACAAAGTCGATTTAGATGGACAAAGTACTAGACATTTGAGTTTCTCATCGTTTCTGAGCTGTTTTTAAAAAACAAGGTAAAACGATTTTCAAAATATGGCTACCTATAGATTTTTTATTTTGGGTCGAACCAAAAATATTTTTTGACATTATATAGGTACTTTTTGGGTAATGGGCAAATGAAAAATATGTCTTAAAAACCAAACTAGATCATAAATCACAAATATTTTATTTTATTTCTTATGCATTTCGAGGGCATTAACAGACCTCATCCTCAGAGAATACATACAACACAGAATATTGGATTTTTTTAATATACAGCATACAATTTTTCTTATGAAGGAACCGCTTACATCACAGAGTGCATTAAAAAAAAGCCTTTTTGAGTTAAAAAAGTTGTTTTAAAATAAAAATTAAAATAATACGATACATAACTATTACAACACTTTAAAAACAATTAAAAATTAATAAATAAAATTTATGGATCACCAAACGTTGAGAAAAGATTTTCGTTTTGAAAACTTTTTGGGTACAATGAAGTAAGGTAAATAAATTTATTTTTCGCCAATGGATTGACCGCAAATGAACCAAACTTATTTTTTTAGTAATTGCGGCTATACTGGACTTACTTACACATTTTCAGTTTCTTTTTCTGAGTAATTTTGTATACCATATGTCGTATTTAAAAAAAAAAAACTTTATTTCATTTTACAAACCAACATTGGCCATATTTCTATTTTTCTTAAAATATTACATATTAGGTATGTTATGCCAATTTACTCAGAAAAATGAAGTCATTCCAAACATGTGTAATTCCAAAATGGCCGCCATAAAAAAATAACTTATGTTCATTTGCAGTTAATTCATTGGCAAAAAATATTGATTTGCCTTACTGCATTGTTCACAAAAGGTGTTTCTATAATGTCGAAAACCCTTTTTGATACCACCGAAAATACAGCCATATTTTGAAAATCGGATTTTCTTGTTCTTTCAAGAGAAACGATGAGAAATTCAATTGTTTTATCGGTGACGCACTAAATCGTCGAACGTAAAAGTGTCAAAACGCATACGTGTCGAACCGCTAAATTGTCAAATCGTAAATCCGTAAAAACGTCGAACGCAAAAAACGTTGAAACGTAAAAATGTCGAAACGCCAAAATGTCGAATCGGCGAAAGATCTTTTAAATGGAGTGAGTTTTTTTTATTTTTGTATTAAATATTAATTAATAATTAATATCATTAATATAAAATTTCATAGATATAAAATTTAATATTAGATATTTAACCATCAGAAAAACCACCTGAAAGAAATTTCTTCTGACATCCGACTAATTTGAATGTTTCATCCACTATCCACTATTGTGTGCAATTTTAATGATACAAGCCAGGTACATGTACTTCTCATTCCTCTATTAAGGCACATTGAAACCTGAAATGCCAACCCGACAAAGTGGAACAAAACAGAAATAACATATGTCGAGAAAACCAAAAGTCCGATTAAAAAGTCGTTGGTTTTGTCATCAGTTTGTAATTACAACATTTTCGAAGACTTGAGTATTTGGCCATTTTTTTATCGCTCGAAAGCGGTAAATAAAATCAAAGAAATTGCCGACATTTTTGGTACAAACTCGTGAAAAATTAAAGAACGTAATTTCGCACTACCACGTAAAAGAGAAAACCTCAATAAAATGAAGATGACATGCGGCGAGGGCGAATATTTTAACCCTTTTGGTGGAAACCCGGTATAATTGTAGTTTTTCGACTTCAAGTCAATTGAAAATGACTGGAAACAAAAAAGAACCTGGACCAATATCTTGTTCGCTCAGTGGAAATAGAGTTTTGTTTCTGTTTTCTGTGTTTATAAGACTAAACACAAACTCGACTAGTTCGTTTGGTGGAAAACCGCCAAATCAAAACGTTATACTGTAATACTGTGCATTCTCCTGCGACGTTGCCATTAACATTATTAGAAACAAGAGGGGTGTTTTATTTGCCACTATTAAATTATCATATCATAAAATTTTGATCATACCACTTAGATCGCACTTTGCAATTAATATGATAATTTTAATTTTCTACCTTTTTTCAGTTTGCAAATAAAAGACACCTAAAAGTCATTTAAACGCGCCTTACGAAATCTATTTGAATATTTGACTCACTTACGAAAAGTTTTGTTTTGTCCTGCTTCTAACCAAAAGTCATTTATAATGATACGTGTCCTGGAAGTGACAAGTATCAATAAACGTGGTAACATGGCAAGTGGCCAGTAAATATAAATAATACAGTTTAGGTAGTATAAAAATAATATTACATTGAAAGATTGTAATGGAAATAATAAAGTGTCTGCTAAAGGTTTTTGTTTTCTAGAACATTTTAAGTCCTTAGTATAAACATATTATTATAATAACATTACTTCGAAATAGAAATAATAAATAATAAAATACCTGCTAAAATGGTTTTGTTTTTTTAGAATAAAAGACTATTAACTACAGTTTGGAGTTGTTACTTCTTACTTGTTTCTCAAAATTTCTCTTCAATAATGAAAAAAACTTAAGTTAATTTTTTATAGCAATTAAAACGCTAACGTTTTTAAAAAAAAATTGGAATTTTTTTGTGTCGCTGTTTGTGATCTGCAAGTGCAATCCAAAACTTTTTTTTAAATTTGGAAAATTCCAGATTAAAGTTGATAAATTTTAAAATGAAGATTCCTTCTAAAAATCAAAGCCATTTTGTCCAAAGTTTGTGGGTGTGGTGAGGAAGAAAAACGAAAAAAATAATTGATATTTTTATATCTTATATTTTAGAAATCATAATTATAAATAAGTTGTTTTTTGTTTCAATTCGATACGACAAATGTTAACGTAAATATAAGCGTTTGAATTTTAAGAAAATTAGCCCCTCCGCTTCAACAAGTGATGCAATGTATTCTGACGTCATTTCTTCCGAACGCTGTCCGTTCCGTACACGCGTATAGTGCACTTGATTGTTTCTACACGTTTTTATAGTTATTATCTTTTAATACTCTGATAAAATATTACTATTAGTTATTAATTAAAGTAGGAGAATTATTTATTAATTTAAAATTTACTTCTTTATAATTTTTTACTTATGAAATTTCACTTTAAATGTTATACAACTTTAGTGTGGTTTTTACAAGTGTGTAGCGTTTCAAATTAAAAATTTGAAAATTAATAATTTTGGGTTGTAGTATAAAGAAATTAGAAAAAAATAAAAAAAATTCAAGGCAGTACGACTTTTTGTTCAAAAGATATGAATTTTTATATAAAATATCTTTCTAACAAATGAGTAAAGGTGTATTGTTAAAAATTCATATTTCGCTTAATAACTAAAATTAAAAAACGAAAATTCGTACAGATAAGTTTGTAAAAATTATCGATATTATCTTATTAAATTTTTTAAAATTTAATTATTTTTTAAGGTACATTACCTAGAAAAATTTTGTTTTGTTTGAGTTTTTGGGGTGTAAAATTTTTTGGGGGGGTGTAGAGGGCAAGTGACCCCCTACATTTCATCTATTTTCTATTATCTTTCATTTGCGGGGTCGATTTTGAAAAGATTCGAAAAAATATTTTTTGAGTAATTTTTAAGGCTTAAAATTTTTCATGGAAATCGATTTTTATTGTTTTTCTCGAAAACTATAAAAGTTAGCGATTTCAAATTTTTACCAAAGGTAAACACCATGGATAGACGCGTTTTAAAAATATTTGGTTAAAATCGGTTAAACAGTTTTTTTGGAAAAAAATGGCAAAGTTTTGGCAAAATTTTGGTACAAATACGGGCCTGGACGATATAATTTTATACCG
This sequence comes from Stenus bimaculatus, assembly GCA_963971135.1. Classification (NCBI taxonomy): domain Eukaryota; kingdom Metazoa; phylum Arthropoda; class Insecta; order Coleoptera; family Staphylinidae; genus Stenus; species Stenus bimaculatus. The sequence goes on along the minus strand of OZ020180.1, from coordinate 68,559,090 downwards.
AAAATTAAAATTTTCAGGGAATTTGGTGCGGGAGGTAACGGTGCGAATTTTAAGCTATTACTCGCCCCGGCGGTTCTAATAGATTAGAAGATATTAATTATTTTGTGAAAAGTAAAAAATTTCAGACCGCAATTTTGGTTCCAAACGGAGATTTTGCATATTTTTGCTACATTTTCGGCCATAACTCGATAACGAAAGGAGATAGCGAAGTGATTCTTTTTTTGTCGTAAAGTGGACCATGCAAGCTTTCAGAAAATGTACATTGCGTTAGGGTAGTATAAAATTTGAGGGACTGATTAAACCGAAACTCGAATAAAAATGCGACTTTTTTAAATGCGATCTTAAAAAATTTAAGATTTCGTTGTTTTTTTAAAATTTAAAAAAACCCTATGCGTGGGCGGTTTTAATACCAAGAGTAGATTTATCAGAATTTTTAAAAATGAAAATCCGTTAAAAAATTGGCCGACGGGAGCGGCCGACCCCTAAATTCAACATTTTTACGCCAAGACTTTTTAACCGCGCAAAATTTAAAAATGCACAATGCTCATTATACCACAAATATTGTTGTTTTTTGATAATCTGATGTAAAATTGAGAAAATTTTAAAAATTGACGGCTGCAGAGGGGGCTGACCAAAGCGCGCGTTTGAGCTATTTTATTAACATTTCACTTGGGATTTTTCCAGGGGTAAAATATAATCGTGCTGATTTTTTCTCGCATAAATAATAAAGAAAGAAGGGAAATATAAAATATTGGAATATTATACACGGTCGGGATCATAAGTTACGAATTTTCAAAGTCGGCGTCGAAAAAGTACTAATTTCAAACTACAAATTCGAGAGCGCCAAAAGTACAGAAAAAATTAAGATATCAAAAAAAGCGCTCGTGTCCGGATGTATCGTGGTATGTAGATGACAAATCAAGAAACCGTGATTTTTTTTTACCTGTCGATCTTCTAATCGAAGTCGCACAGTTTTAGCAATTTTCCGACCGTATAACCCGCGCGAGGCGACTAGGAAGTAATGACGTCACTCAGCTCGCAAGGAAAAAAAGTAGCGACGCGCTATTTCATAAACTTTGTTAATTAATTGCGAAGCCATTTTAAGTGCTAGACCAAAAATTCAAATTGCAAAATTCAAGTTAAAAGGTACTCTTTTATATAAAATTATAAAAAAAAATGGTTTACAGGCTCATTTTGCGGTCGAGCGGCACTTGTAGCATCTGCAATCTGCAGAGATAATAAATAATAAAAGGCTTAGGGCATTTTGCTAGTTCCAAAAAAAAACAACAACAAAAAATGAAAGAAAGACTGGATTAATTAAGTTGTTATCAGATTAATTTTCCTGATTTCTTCAAAAAAAAAGAAAAAAATTAATTTTTCCTAAAAAATTGAAACTTTTTACTATTAATTTTAATTAAAAATAGTATAAGTTGTACATCTCTTTAAACATACTGTTTTAAAATGATGTTGATCGGGAGCAAATTTATAATTTCAAAAATATTAACTTTGAACCTAAATTTCTCGTATAACTTATTAAATTGAGAAAATGATTTTTTTTTTTACTATTTTTTCAGTACTCTATGAAGGGTCACAACAACGAAGCGGAGAGCTTGGGCGTCAATCTGGAGACACCCTGTATAAAAATAAATATGTGCATACTTCGTGATTAATAAAAAATATTGATAACTTTTTATAATTTCTAATAAAGGTGAAATAAAGATGTTTATTGTTTTATCATTTTATTTTTGTTTTTTTAAGTGCGAAGTAATAAAAAAATTAAAAAATAATAATAAATTTTTATAATTAGTTTCATTTATTCATTCATTATAAATATGTGTGAAAATTATCCATTATGTACCAATTATTAAATCAAATAAATATGCAAATAAACAAATAATTATTGTATAATTAAATTTTATAAGATAAAGTTTTATTTCATATTTATTCATTTCGAAAGTGTAGTAGTCAGTAGCCAGCAGTCAGCCGGAAATGAAAAAGATACAAAAGATAGATAATATGTGATAAGTCCATTTATTTGTTTTCTCATTTTATGTATGTGTATAATGTATAATTAGGATTATTCTTATTAATATTATAACTCGACTAAATGTACCTATTATAAAAAAAAACACAAGAACAATTTTAAAATATTTAGTATTTAGCTTTGGAAAGGTTTGTTTAATTATTGTTAGCTGCGTTATTAAATTTACAATCTAGAATTTAAAATAACTGCATAAGATTTAAACAAATTAGTAAAAAAATGTTTACCTACACTATTTCATTTCAAAATCATAAAAAATACATTACAAGTACAATGAATTGTATTAATGACCCAAACCCATTAATGAAATTATAGATGTAGATAGATAATTATAGATTAGAAAAAATAGATTCATTAAAATAATGTGCCTTATTTGGTAATTAAAAAAATTGTTATAATTTAAGAAATCGTGTCATTATTTAAAAATGCCTAATGCTTTCGTTTTAGGAGGTGTATATTCGAAAAACAAATGTTAGGCTTTATAATGAGTTGTTAGCAATTTAGATGTTACATAAATAAAGTGTATTACTCATATTTTAATGACTTGTTTTACTTAAATATGCCTGTAGTGGCATATGAGCAGGCTACCGTTTGCGTTTGCAGAGAGTAAAAGTTTAAAGGCGCCTGAGGGCTGAACGCATGGCGCCACTAAAACGACGCCGCATTAGGCGTCGCTACGTAATTTTTTTAAACTCTAAATAAAACCACAATACTTAATAAAACACCTACAATTTATTTTAAAATTCAAATTACTTTTTAATAATTTAAAAATTTTGTTTTTATTATGATTTTGCCAAGTATTCGTAATATTTTGGCGTGGGATTTGGGAGTTAAAACGTGAGTCACTAACTATCCCGTACTCCATACCAACATCCTTGGGGAAGGGCATGAGGGTTGCATGACTCACCCAAGGAACCAACTTGATATTTACATTCGATTTCCTCGGGCGTCACACGCCACCCCAGCTAAGCGCCAGGATGTCTGAATTTATTATTATTAAGTATTGTCTATAAATAATAACGTAAAACGTAAATGCATATTGTGCATATAATTTATATTTTATGATTAATAGCAGGGGTTTCACTTTTCACTAATTTATCAATTTTGATTTTGATCCTGAAAAGTCATTTAATTATTAGCAAATATATTTTTTAGACCATAAAAATGCAAAATTTTCAACGTACTTTGCGGCTTCGGGCTAAAAAAATTAAAATTTTCTAAAGAAATTCGACTGTTTTCCGTAGCTATAATAGACACTAGAAGTTTTGGCTGATTCTGGCGCCCCGGCCAAAGATTGAAATCCAGCCCCATAGGTAATTTACTTTTGATAAAATGTGTTTATATCCATTTTACGGTATCAGGACATTTACCAACCGTGCAAAAAAAACCCGACAAAAAACTTCCCGACAAAAACCCCCAGGACAAAAGCCCCCCGTGCAAGAAACCTCCCCAACAAAAAATGGCCGAATTCGACAAAACACACTATGATAAGAGATAAAATGCCGAAAAGGACTAAAATCACAAAATGTCGATATAAAAAAAACAATAAAATAACTATTTATACAGGGTGTCCCGAAATTAAGCGGCCAAACTTTAGAAGGCGATTCTACAACTAATTTTAAGAAAAAAACTTCCTATAAACATGTGTCCGATTTCGCTTCCTAAGGGAGCTACAGCCCTTTAACTATTGTCACTAAAACTAGGTTTTTTGTCATTTATTTGAAAACGGTTGGTAATAAAGATTTGAAATTTGGTGTGAAGACAAACACGTTTAAGATATAATTTCTCAATTTTTTTCAGATTTTTTGAAAGCTCTGAAATTTTTTGAAAGCTTTCAAAAAATCTGAAAAAAATTGAGAAATTATATCTTAAACGTATTAGTCTTCACACCAAATTTCAAATCTATATTACAAACCGTTTTCAAATAAATGACAAAAAACCTAGTTTTAGTCACAATATTTAAAGGGCTGTGCTCTCTTAGGAAGAGAAATCGGATACATGTTTATAGGAAGTTTTTTTCTTAAAATTAGTTGTAGAATCGCCTCCTAAAGTTTGGCTGCTTAATTTCGGGACACCCTGTAATAAAGATATTTAATAGCTAGTATTTTCCAACTTAAGAAATAAATAATTTTACAGGCACATGCAAAATAATACCCCTACATATGGGGTACCAAAATAATCGTTATAAAATCCTCTTTTTAAAAAATCGAATGACCCGCCATCATTGCATTTAAAAAAAGTGAGATATTTGATAAAATCTTCATTAACTAAGTTTAAAAATTAATAGTTCAAAAACCACTTAAATTTTTTTTCAAATTACAATTTTATTTAGGTATTTGAATTATTTAGAATTAGTTTTGGTACTTTTCACCGACTTCGAAAACTCTTTTTTTTTTGAAAAAATTTTTTTTAAAAAAAAATAAAAACTAATATCTCAAAAATACTTCTTTTTTAAAAGTATTTTAAGCCATGAATAAAAATATGGGATGTTACATTTAAAAAAACAAAGTTCATGGTTTTCCGGTGAAACCGGAAGTGATTTCGAAAATAAGAAATGCACATAAAATTTGTTTTTTTGAACCATAGAACATAGCCAAATTTCAAATTTTTTTATTCATAAATAAAAAAGTTATCGAGGTGACCCGGTTTTCATTTCCACCCGGTATTTGTGGGTGAACGTCTCAAAAATCATAATATAATTCAAGAAATCAACGATTTTTTAAGGTTTTCCTTGGAATTTTCCCGCGAAAAATGTACGACTGATAAATGAGTGATTAAAATACAAAATAATTCAAGAAATCGACAATTTTCTGAAGTTTTCCTTAGAATTTTCCGGCGAAAATTGTAACACTGATAAGTGATAGTACAATATACCATTGTACAAAATTTTGTAAAAATTTTTATAAAAATAAAAAAGTTATTAAATTTTTTCCAACTAAAGTCCCAAAAAAGATGAATAAAATGCAAAATTGTAAAATTGGTTTATATCCATGAAGACATAACAGAGATAACAAGCCACTCTCTTCATGGATATAAACCAATTTTACAATCTAAACAATACAAATACGGTACACCTTATCCGCAACTACAAGAAACTAAACCATAAGAAGATGAATACGTTAGAGAACATCAGATTTGTTACCACATGTCATAAAGAAAAACTCATACCAAATTTTGCGAAAATCGAAACTAACCCATTAGTTAAAAACTATGACAAAATAAAACTCAGTTTAAAACTAGTAAGACAAGAAGAACACAAACATTACAGCATCTTAAATAACATAGAAAAAGAATTATTTGTAACACACACCTTCAGAGATAAAATGCAAAATAATTCAAAAAATCGACGATTTTCTCAAGTTTCTCGAAGAATTTTCCGGTAAAAATTATATCAGTGATAAATAATAGTGCCACACACAATTGTAGAAAATTTTGTAAAAATATTTATAAAAATAAAAAAATAATTAAGTAAATCGGCGATTTTATGAAGTTTACCTTGTTTCCAGCAAAAATTTTACCACTCTTAATAAGTGATAGTACCATACACGGTTGCACGAAATTTTGTAAAAATATTTATAAAAATAAAAAAGTTACTATTTTTTTTACAACTAAAGTCCCAAAAAGGTGAATTAAAAATACAAAATAATTCAAGAAATCGACGATTTTCTCAAGTTTTTCTTGGAATTTTCCGGCAAAAATTGTACTAGGGATAAATAATAGTGCCACATACGATTGTAAAAATTTTTATAATTATATTTATAAAAATGAAAAAGTAATTAAGTTTTTTCCAACTAAAGTCCCCAAAAACGTGATTAAAATACAAAATAATTCAAGAAATCGGCGATTTTATGAAGTTTTCCTTGGAATTTTCTAGCGAAATTTTACCACTGATAAGTGATAGTACCAGACACGATTGCCCAAAATTTTGTACAAATATTTATAAAAATAAAGTAATTAAGTTTTTTTTTTCAACTAAAGCCCCAAAAAAGTGTCTAAAATACAAAATTGAGTTTTGTGATTCGCTAATTTTTTTAGGTGTTTTGAATGCGTCGGGTTTTCGTCCGATTTGTTCTTTTGTCTTTCCTCTCTTTCCCCAATTAGTCCATTTATCACTCGTCCTCGTTTCTTTGGTTCTTTTGACAATTTCGGTCTTTTAATTTTGGATTGTAATTTTTGTTTACAATTTTTTCCCCAAAATCATAGTTTATTATTAAGAAGATTTTTTTTCTATTTTAAATTTCAACCGTTTGTTTCAAATTATTTCTCAGGATTTACGTTTAGAAATATATTTCTCAGAGAATGTTTGTCCCGAATTCAATCAATTTGAGGGGCCAATTTTATAAACTTGCTTAAAAGGGGCAAAAATTACTAGTTACGCCTTTGATCTTAGTACAAAGTTGCTTAGATTGGGTGCTATATAGCTTTGAAGTTACAATTTTGAAATTGTTTTTATGTTATAAATTTAATATGGCTTATGCGGTTGGCATAGTTTTAGGAGACCAAACACGCATATCAAAATTGTGTATAAAATCACATGCTTCATCCGTGAACAAAATATTGTTGCCAAAATTTAAATTTATTTCTATTGGGATTTGGGATATTAACGAACCGACAATAAAAATCCAGGCGTATTTCAGGATTATGAACTAAGATGAGATCTTGAACTGACATTTTATGGTATGGATATACCAACTTTTCTTGAAGCACTTTATAACTATATGTTTTCCTACTACTAGTTTCCTGTCTATTCGTCTAGTACTTAGATCTGGATCTTCTTCAACACGGTCTAAAATTTCTTCTTCTACTTCAGGAATCCTTACAAATCAACGCTGCCTTTCATAGTTAGTGGTCAGAGGAGTAAAGCTACCGGCAAATGTTGGATGTCTTGGTGTGGGACGATTTGGAAATCTTTCGGAGTACACTCTAACAAACTCTCGTCCATTTCCTTGACAAAATTTATATACCAATAGCATATCGGTATATCTATATTCTGCACGGCCATGATCAATTACGAAAATTTAATAACTAATAACTCAAAATACTTTTGGAATATCCCAAAACGAATAAATACTGTTCAATAGGTTTTTTTATTTTAATTTCCCAATATACAGGGTGTCCCTGAATAACCATGATAAACTTTTTGTGGTGAAAGAGAAAATGAAACTAAGCATTTTTGACTCATAAAGTATTGTCCGGAAATGCTTCCTTAAAAAGTTATACCACTTCAAAAATTTAAAAAAAATATATTTTTTTGTAAATAAAATATTATAAAAGATATTAATTTGAAATTTTGGCTACAGTTTTTTCAATTAAGGATACACATTTTCAGCCAATAAAAGTTTTATCAACTTAAGAATAAGAAAGACTTAGCAGGTGTAAATTAGGCATGTAGGAAGGGGAGGGGGGCATATGTCCGAGAAACTGCTTTATTCTAAAAATTGTTATCTTTTCACGTTTCTAAGATTAATTTGGTCTTATTTTATTGCAGATGGATAAATTGAATAAAAATAAAAGTGTTATGGAGTATTCTGATGAACTTACATACAGGGTCTCCCAACTAAGAGTTCCCACCAAGGTTATTTCGAAAACAAGTAATTTTTGAAAAATAGTCCGAAACCTGAAACTGATCAATTGTTATTTAGTGGGGGACCAATGTATAGTAGTATTTATTTTTATTGTAACTTTTAACAAAATCAAGCTTTAAAAGCCATTTAAACCCATGTTACCTGTTAGAAATGCGTTTTAGATGTCTAACGTGAAAATGCTACAACTTCTCAAATATTCCATCTTCCATCAAATTAAAAAAAAAATATGACACGTGTATAGAGATAAGTAGGAGCTTTACAATGATGTATCACTTGACCCCTCTATCGCCCATTTAAGATTTCTGAAGGGGTAGTTTCCCTGCATAACTAGGTGAGGGTCCCTTGCGTTACCATAAAAATTGGTCCCCCACCAAATAAAAATTGACCGGTTTGAGGGTTTTTTTTTCGAAAATTATTGGATTTCGAAATAACCTAGGTGAGAACTCTTAGTTGGGCCACCCTGTATATTTTAAGGGTTATAGTTTATTTTAAAGAAGCTAGAGCTTCACCGAAAGTTTGTAGTTTGTACAGTAAAAATAACACTTAAAACAAAAAATGAAGGAGTTAACTCATTGCTATATAGCGTAGGACAAAAATGTTTCAATTATTTTTTTTAATTCAAAGAAAATCTTTTAATTTTTTATCAAAATAAAATAAGTTACTAACTAAAATATGGTTTATTTTTTAGTCATTTTTCCTGATTGAAAAGGTTTAAAATTTCAAATAAGCTTAATGTATTGCCTGTTTGGAAAAACTAAATTTGAAAATTTAAGGATTTTAAATAAATTTATATAAAAAAACTTGCTCTAGGTGAGGCTCGAACTCACAACCCCGGCATTGCTCACGACTACTGTCTTATAAGTACCGTGCGCTAACCAATTGCGCCACTAGAGCGTTATGCAACGTGCATGTTAGATTCACTTATAACTACAATATTTAAAATACTAATTTACTGTAAATTATTATTCATTTAAAAGCAATATTAAAATACACTTTAATAATTAAGTATTTATACTTTGTGTAAGTTATTTTATTTTCTAGTTTAACAATTATTTTCACTCAAGGTCATTTTTTAATGATTCAATGAAGTTTTTCGACTCACGCGAATCTAACCTAAATTTTAAATATGTCAAAAAATAAAGAAATTATTAAAAATGATGATGCAGTGCAAGCAGTTTTAATTTGTGATAATTTTAATAATGAATTTGCACCCTTAACGAATGATTTACCCTTGGTAAATAAAAGTTTAATTTGTACAATAAGAGAAATTTAACGGGTTACTTTTTAGGCTTTAGTTCCAGTGGTTAACAGGCCGTTAATTGATTACACTTTAGATTTCTTGGCTTTAGGAGGAGTCGAAGAAACTTTTTTGTTTTGCTGTTATCATGCCGATATTGTTAAGGAGTACATCAGGTACATGTGTATATGATGCAATACATTTTTTTATTTATAATTGATACCGCTTTAAATTCTTAATGGCCGGTCTCACCGACACTACTTCAAATTTAAGAACTAGTTTAATGACTGAATTGACAGGAACACAATACAAAATCTGTCAATTCAAAATTTAAATCTTACTTAGGGTTCCCTGTGCGTGTGTCAGTGAGCATGCAATTTGTAATTTTCACGATCAATCACAGGGAACTCGGATGATCTATCTCTCATTTTGTAATCCTATCGTATCCTTTCTGTCAATTGTGCAGCAGGCTTAAGTCGTGTCAGTGAGACCGTCCACAAAAGACTTAAATTCGGTTAGTTAACCAATTAAAATAGGCATTTGTTTTGTTCGATTTCTAGGTCGTCATATTTCTGGGCATTTAATCCTCTTAAAAATTAAATTTTAGATGTGATACCGTGTAGGTTAAACTACGTCTATTCGGGTAGATATTTTAAAAATTTATACATATATTCGTTAGTTTTAAACTGCTACAATTCCCCTATTTTTTACCTCTAAAAATAGCCAGAATTCCCATGGTATTTTATACTAAAAAGTGCCAGATATTTTACTTTCGTCTCCAAAAAATCAGAATTTTGCTACAAGAACCTGTAATATTAATAGTCATTTTTACATTTTTTAAACTACACAAAACAGGTAAAAGTCAGACAAAAAAATTTTGTTTAAATTACATTGACTACGTTTATCTCGTGTAACTCGATCCGGATTGGATTGAAAATAGGATTATGACAGCCTTCAGTCAATCACGTAAACAACGCGTTTATCTCATTTGGCCTGGATTAAATTTTTCAATACATTATTAATCCTATAGTTACCAACTAAAGAGAAAGGAAATTCCTAAAATAGTTTTTGCGTGGTCTTTAAGTAGTCGGTTCACTTTGATTTTATTTCTGATGTTTCGCATTTTATTGAAGAGGTTATGTTAATTAAAAACGTCGAAAATAAGGAAAATGGAAGAAAATTATGTGTATTTTGCAATTGTTTGTCAGCAGTCGGATGTGCCAACTTCGATAACATAATTTACTAGTAACTTTTCTAAAGCCAATAGCGTTTATGTCGTTACAAGTTTTTATTCAATCGTGATTACAAAGTCCAATCCCATGATTTTGTAGGATTGGATTATTAAACTGAATCCTGAAAGTCAATCCAATCCTACGTGTTTATATCGCAAAAAATGCGGACTGAGTCAAACGCTTTTCAATTCAATCAGGATCGAGTTACACGAGATAAACGTAGTCATTCTCTTGCTTATAAAAAGGGAATACTTCCTATTTTTTTGTTTTATGAGTTAAAATAATTAGGTAATTTTTGTTCATATTATAAATATAATATTACATGTTGCTAGAAAATCCTCTAAGCCACTAAATATGATTTTTTCCTTTTTTAATAATCTAGTGGGAAATCTGCTGACCTCACAACGCTGGATTTAATAACTCGGTCAAATGTTTGTGCTATGTCCAAAAATATTCCGGAGCATATATTATTATTTTCAAGTGATTTTTCTGTAACATCAGTTATTCTATGAACTTGGTCAATAGTTGAATCTTGACTGCGAAAGCCAAACTGGTGTGATGGCACTAGCTGGTATTTTTCAATAATTATTTTGAGACGTTTCAGAATTAATTTTTCAAATAGTTTGGACATAATTGTCAGCAGGGCAATCGGCCGATACGATTCTACCTCTGTGAGATTTTTACCAGGTTTTGGTAGCATAATTACTTCTGATACTTTCCAAGTTGCTGGTACATGGTTTAGCCGGATTAAAGTGTTAATTAATGTAGTTAGTTTTACTAAAGCTTTTCTCTGAATTTTCTTAAATATTGTACCTGTGATCATATCAAAGCCTGGTACTTTCTTCGGGTTGAGGTTTGTATTAATTTCGTTAGCGACTTCTTTTAGTGTTACCAGTGGGATTGTGTCTTTGGAGTCATTTAGAATAAGTTGGGGTAGTTCGTCTGATCGGATTAGACAGGAACCTACTTTCAAGGTGCTCCGCAAACGTTTTTGCTTTATCGCTGCTACTACGAGCCCACTCTACCTGTGTGATTGAACGTTTAAGGTACTATGTTGCTTTCCATAAAGAGTATTCCATACTACTGTCTGCCATCAAATCAGTAAGAAATTTGTTGACTGAGGAGTTTTTTAATGCTCTAATCTCTTTGGTTTATCAGTACCGGGTTCTGATCTTTTGTAATAATATGCTCACTGATTGTTAATATAATTCGTAAGTGGTCGGAGTTTAAGTCATGACCTTCATCGATTTTCATGTAATTTTTTGTTACATATTTGGTGACAAAAAAGTCAATCAGACATTTTATTTGCGTCTGTAGGCCAGTACGTGGGCTTACCAGTCGACACGAATTCACACCCATTTTGTCGTAATTAGTCTTGTACCCAGTGGGTGTGTTTCGCATTGAAATCACCTTCAATAATGAATAGACCATTTTGTTTCTGAAAGAGTTCTAAGTATTAGCCTTGTATTAGTCTGTGTAGATATTATAACGCGGCCGAGAGTATATTGCACTTACGGTAAGTGTTTGTTTTGTTGTAATAAAAAATCCTAAAAATGTAAAAACCCAACAGCACACTGGCAAAAGAAGTTTTACTATTTTTATACCAATTCCAATGATTGAAGTGATTATTATAGATGTTAGAACCAGGGATGGGGAGTCGGTAGAAAAATAAACTACTCACGACTCCTAAGTCGAAATTATTTTGAATCGACTCCCGACTTCCGATTTCATTACATATAATAATTTTGTTATAAAAAAATAAAAAATTGTTTTAAATAATCATTTTTTATTCTAATTTGTATTTAAAAAAAAATTCCACGGTTTAGGGTTTGATTCAAACTAACCAACAAATCAACCGAATACCTTTGTCTTCTACCCTTTTCATTTTTAACTTCAATTTAAAGAGTCGGGAGTCGAAAGAATTGCCGACTCCAACTCACGACTCTTGGAAAATCGTTCGACTCCTGACTCCGTCTCCACATCCCTGGTTATAACGGTGGGGTAAAAATTTATAATCTTTCTCTGTTTTTGTACAGAAATGGAATCCAGAATAATGCTTTATGGTCTCAAACTATGGATGTTCGTGTCATCGTATCGGAGGGGTGTTCATCTTTTGGTGATTGTATGAGAGATTTAGATGCTAAAGGACTTATAAGAGGAAATTTTGTGTTAACTGAACCTGGAATTATATCAAACATGAAGTTACTACCAATTATCAAACAACATAAGTATGTTTAGTATCGATAATTGAAGCATGGTATTCCCAAAAGTTCCAAGTGGCAAAAACAAAATTAGTTAAAAGTTAAAAGATTACATATTACATAAACAAATTACTGGCAGAGTCATGTGTTTTCGATTATAAAAACTTTTCAATAAAAGATATGAATTTGAAATTATAGGCTGTGTAAATCTCGAATGCGGATGGTGACGGGACTTTGGTTCAAATTAAAATGTTACCTTTTATTGTGTCTCCTTCTAACACTAAAACAATAAACGCCTTTTATAAATGTTAGGAGGTATCAGAATAAAAAGTAACGCCATAATTTGAACCAGACTCCCGTTGTCATCCACATACGCCACAATTAAGCGATATTGTATGTAGGCTAAAAGTGAATTTCCAAAAATTAAGCAATGCCACGCTTCAATTATTCTTTACCTCACTAATTTCAGTGTTTCATGCTCATAAGCATAAACTGTAGTTTGAGATTTACATAAAAGTGTGTAAACTATAAGTTAGTACTTAGTTCTACTGATTTTTTGATTTTTAGTGAAATAACTAATTTGGATAAAGGTGCAGCAATGACCATAATTTACCAAGAAGTGGGATTACATCAAAATGGAAGATGTCCGAGTGAGGAAGTATTATTAGCAACGAATGAGAAAAAGCGTATTCTCTTTCATAAGAATTTAGGAATGTCAAATGATAAAAAAATTGAATTTCCAATAGTAAGTAGATTTTAATACGGTATTACCTATTTTCATCAACGATTCTTAAAATTTATTTTTTATTAAATAATAAAAAATACCTAGCAACTACCACCATAAGCAATGCCTAAGTTTTAGGAATCTTTGGTGAAACCGGGCATTAGAGTAATAATAATAATAAATCATTTTTGTTGTTAATCTAATTTACAAATTTTTTTTTAGGAAATATTTTTAGAAAATCCAAAAGTTTCATTACAGCATAACTTACAAGATACACATATTTCTATCTGTTCTCCAAGTGTCCTACCTCTATTCTCTGACAATTTTGATTACCAGACTAGGAGTGATTTTATTCGAGGATTGCTTATGATTGATGAAGTACTCGATAGTACTATTTATTCCTATCAAATTACTGGGAGTCAACATACTTGTGCAATTACTAACTGGCGTATGTATCAAGCAGCAAGGTAGGTAAATTTTTTAATAAACAAAATGAAAATTTATTTCAGTATTTCATGAATTTTTAAAATAATTTAATGAAAAACTTTCAAGTAATTGAGATAGTTGAGTTATTTCAAATTTTATTCTTAGAAGTTACTAAAATAAAGTAATATGAAATACGACTCTACATTATTTTATATTATTTCAGCCAAGAAATAATGAACAGATACCTGTTTCCTCTTGTATCAACTAATAAAAGGTAAATTTATAATAAATAATGCATTAAATCATAATATATCGATTAATTACAGATCAAGAACTGTTGGTAAAAATGTAATTACAGGAGAATCTTGCCACCTTTCCAATAAAATGAATGCAATAAATTCCATTATTGGTGATAATGTTTCAATAGGCGATGATGTCATTATAGAAAATTCACATATATTCTCAAATGTAAAAATTGAAAATGGTTGTGTAATTAAAGACAGTTTAATTGGATTTAAATCGTTTGTTAAAAAAGGCTCTAAAATTATAAATGGAAGTGTAATTGGTGAAGATGTGGTTGTAGAAGAGAAAAGTGTAATAGATGGAGAATTAATACAAAGTAAAGAACCATCTGAATGCAAGAAGGATGATAAATTGGGATCAAAATCATATCGATTAAATATTATATCAGACGATGATGATGATGAAGATAATATAAAAGCAATTTTACAAAAAACTTCCAGACTTCACATTGTTGAGGATAAAGAGGAGTCTGCAGATGATTGCTATGAAATGTCTGATAGTGATGATGATATGTCATATGTTAATTCTCCGATTCCTGATGATACCAATAGTAAGAAATTTGTTATTATTTTAATTTACCTAACAATACTTTCAGTTGTTTATTTCTCACAGTTTATTTCTTTAACCCATTAATGCCAATGGAGTTGATAACGACCCATTTAAATTTAAAACAAATACTTTTTTAAGCTTCTCAAATGGTGTTTATCTATTGTATATATTTATAGCAAACACAGGTTAGCTTAGCATATTTCACGTCAATAATTTTTCATCTAAATCTTAAAAACTAATGTACATGTGAAATTTTTTAGAATCGGAAAAAATAATTAATCTTGGCATTAATGGGCTAATATAGAATTACTAATCATGTTTCATGTTTACAGTGTTCTTTACTGAAGTAATCGATAGTTTGGCTCGGGGCATTGAAGACAAATTACAGTGTGACAATTTAATATTAGAAATTAATTCTTCCCGTTATGCTTATAATGTCACACTTAAAGAGGTGCGTTTTTGTAGAACTTATTATTTATTGGATTACTTAAGAGAATTAGTGGAACTAAGCTGAACCTAATTATTATATTATTATGTTAAAAGAATCTCTGATTTTATTTAAAATGCAAATCTTATTTTCTTTACCCTTCTGGTACAGGGAAACTAACAACTAATAATAGTTTTAGATTGTCTCTAAAAAATATTTAAATTATTGGTATTATTAATCATTAGGGAAACAATAGTAATTAATAATTGATACTCTTGAACATATTCAAATCTGCATGAATCAATTGAACCACCCCAAAAATAAAAATTAAAGAATTGATTTTAAGGAAGTTTTATTTTCTTAAAATTTAAAATATTAGTAAAGTAAGTAATTGCATGAAAATTAGTAATTTTAATATTTGGATTAATCAAATTTCTTTGATCCTTTAAGTTTTTTTAACTTCACAGACTTTTAATACTACCACGTTTACTTTTATTTCAAAATTTATATTTCAATTAACTAGACAAAATTTATTTTATTTTCATTTTAGGTCCATTTCAACGTTGTAAAAGCTGTTTTGAATTTACCATTTCATCAATCTACTGGACAGCCGTACTTGCAAGCTTTGTCTCGCTGCTTAGCATACTTTTCTCCAATCCTGAAGAATTATATCCGAAATGAAGATGCAATGTTTGATTGTCTTCAAGCAATTGAGGTAATTTATTTATTTCACATAAACTAATCTTTCAGTTGAAAATTTGAAATTAAAATTTTTGGTTGATACCAAATCACTTTTTTGATAATTTTTATTTACAAAAGACGATTATGAGATTTTAAATTTAATAAAACACTGTGTGTGATTTAATTTTCTCTACTTTCGTTTGAATTAGTTGAAAACTAAGGAAGACTGAGTAATTTTTAAGGATACCATTTAACTGTTCAGTATTTTATTGCATTGCGCTCAGTAAAAAATACTAAATGCTCACTATAAAAGGCTCGATGAAAATCTGATGCTTTTGCACATTAATATATATTGTTCAGTTGGTTTTACGAGGTAGTTATTAAAATGTCGCTCAGTAATTAAATTATATCTGCTCAGTAAGAGAAGAACTACAAACTAACTTTAACTATCCTACCATTATTTATTTATATTTAATCATCCAAAGCCATTTATAAGGAGAATTTTCCAAGTACTTTTTCTGAGCAGTTAGTATTTTTTACTAAGCATCTAGTACTTCTTTCATCTAAATAAAATACTGGAAATATGTCCTTTTCATTTTAATATAATGTCGAGTCTTTAATTTATTGCAAAATTTTAATATTACGATTTGTAATTATTTTACGTCAATTTTAGGATGTTGCAACATCAAACAACGAACTGGATGAATGCATAACTCAAATTTTAAATTGGTTTTATAGTAAGGACCATGTTTCTGAAGAAGCGATTATTCAATGGTACTCAAAAATTGATAAATCAATGAGATTGCATTCTAAAGTATTGCCATTTATTAAATGGCTTCAGGAGGCCGAGGAAGCATCTTCAAGCGAGGAAGAATAAAAATGTACTTTAATACTTAAAATAAAGTTTTTATAAACCTTATTGATTTATATTTTTCCTAACTTTCAAAAGCTAACACAAGAATTATAAGTACAAGTTGTTCTTGGATTTACTCAACGATCGAATGAGATATTTTTACAAGTTACGACAATACCTGTTATAGTTCCAATTAGTTTACCGACAAATTTTACAACATTTTGGGAAATTTCGTGAATTTTGGTTTTATTAACACTTTGATACTTTACGGTAGAGATGCTTGTGATGTATTACAAATTAAATAGCTTATTACTCTTTTAGCGACTGGCCCTTCTTTCTGTTACATGAAGAACTTAAATTCGCAGAAAAGAAAAAGAGTAAGCTAATGTAAAGTGAGATAAAGACGAAAAACAATTCTCTTGGTTAAATTAATAAATATAGGATTTCAGAGTTTCAGAAGAAGTTTTAAACAAAATGAGTACGTCAAACAAAAATTTATGTTTAAATTATTCAGTTGGTGCTGAGAAAAAGCAAATACATATTACCTGTTTTATTTCTTTTACGAGCTAAAATCGTTAAATTTTTGTAAAAATTATAAATAAAATAGGTACAATTACGAGTACGTATTAACTACATGCAGAGGGCGCGATAAATGGATGATATTCGGTACTTATGCCGCTTTTGCCAGTGTGTTCATCAAAATCAAAAAGTATGTTCTTAAACTTCAAATTTTTGCCACCAGAGGGCGAGCGGAATATTAAAATTCCCAACTTCGATCAGCTGTTTTCGTCAATATTCTACAGGTGGTCGAAATTGCGAAAAGTACATCACTGTTTCATAGTTTTGGTATCACTCTGTAGATAAAATTACGTTTTGTTGAACAATTTAGTCTATGGTTTTCAAGGTCTTAAATGTCATGTTTGTTTGTATTATTTATGTTTGTATTAACCTGTGTTTAAAAATCATTTATTTTAAAGAAATGCTTAATAATAATTTGTAAATCAATTTATTCTTTACTTTACCATGGGATCTGAAAAGGTATTTCTATTAATGAAATTTCAACAACATTTTTGTATGTGTACATCGTAACTTGTCCTACTGATTTTATGGATTTTTATTTAATAGAAATAACTGTGAAACTATACTTTATCCAAGTTTATTAAAATTACATAATAATTTTTTGTGATCAATCCTCCGGAAATGCTTTGTCGCTGTTTTAGTACTTTTTTCAGGAACATAAAGACGTCCTAGTACTTCTTTCATAGACAGAATGCGTTTTAGAACTTTATTTCCAAGTACTATAAAAAGAAATAGAAAAAGAAGGACGTTTTCATAACTTAGAGCCAAAGCGCACCCGCCAACTATAGTCAAGGGATGCAATATATCTCAGGTTTCGTGTGTCTGTAGTTTCTTCAACTCGTGTTATAACTTAAAAGTGTAGCAGTTTTTTACATTTTTTTTGATAATTACTAATTATAACCAGTCAGGCATCTTATTCTTTAGCAATACACCTCTGTAAATAATGTGGTGGTGTTGAAATTTTTGAGATAGTTTCGATAGTTTTCATACAATCAAAAGAGAAACAAATATCTTTTCTAGCATCGTACTAAGTTTTTCTTTTAATGTCTAAATACAGTTTATCCAAAGTTAGAATGTGGATGGCAGCAGGAATTTTGGTTCAAACCAAGATGATACATTTTGTTCTGTCTCCTTCTAAGGCGTTATTAGCAGAATACGATTGATCGACGATCAACTGATAATAAAAAGCTCACCGGCATTGTATACATGCATGGGCAGTTGAGGTATCTACTGAACGCATAAACCAATCAGATCGACTCGCGTGCATGATGAGAATATAAGCGCTGGTTGCTTTATTCACTCCATATTTCGCCTGCAATCCACATTCTAACTTTGGACAAACTTTACAGATCGTATTTATGACCAATGAAATCAAATTTTTTTTGATATCACCATGTTTATCCCATGAAAGTTAAAGAGGTTTGGTTGATTCAGTACTACTCAATCTAATGCCGCTTAAAGTTCTATCGGATTACTCAAACCTTACAAACTAAAGAGAGATGTAAAATTTGTAAAAAAGGATAAATAATTACTAAAGAATGTGGTCTACTAAAGATAATTCCAAACAATTTTTATAATAAATACTCTCAACATAATTGCAAATTAATTACATATTAATAATTGAAATTAGGTAAATAAAGTTATATTTTTAGCTAAATAAAAGCAGATGATTGTTGCCAACGTTGATAATACAATTCCCCAGTAACTGTCACTTTATTCCAATCTCCGTTTATTCCCTTAAATTTACATGCTTGCATTGGATCGGACATTCCAATCCTACTATTTTACGGAGTTGGATAGTATTTCAAATAAAAGTACTTCGAATAGTATTTGAAATAGATTAGGTATTTTGTATTTAGTATTTAAAATACTTTTTTAAAAAGTAATAAGTGTAATAATCTTCTTTTTACATAAGTTAATGATACCTTATTTTCATGACTCTGTAACTCCCAAAAATTATATTTTACTATAATAATACACAGCCCGCAAGGTTTCTATGTAAAAGTCAACATCTAAAAAAAATTAGGATAATTTTGTGTTTAGTTAACAAAACCGTTTTTAGCTTCTATTTCGATTGGAACAACCACATGGGCCAGGTGATATTTACATAGCTTGGCAAAAAGGATCAGGAAATTATTTGGTAACTACTGGAGTTGATGGATTAGTAAATATTTTCGACAGATATGGTCAAATCCATGAAAAAATACGATTACAAAGGTATAATTTTTTAATATTTAATATAAGTATGAAAACTATAAAGTCTTCATGCTCCGTGAGAGGTAACCACCTCGACCATTTCACAAGACACTGCCTAGTACCGGGAAAATATTTAATAAATACATTTTTTAAGTATTTTCTATAGGTTGGTCCATTTGAAGGTAATACTTTTTAAAAATTGAAAAAAATAAGAAAAATCATATAAAAGCACCACTCTTGACATTTATTTTTTTAAAATAATTTCATTCAAATGTTGGCTGTAACTTCTGCTAAGATGGTGAATTCTGAAGTTCCAATTTTCGATGACGCATTTGAGCATTTCAAGTGATATTTGGCGAATAACGCGAGTTTTGTTGGCTCCCAATTCCTCAATCGTAGCCGGCTTATCCATGTAGACTTTGGAATTTATGTATCCCCAACGGAAAAAGTCTAAGGGTGTATCACCTGACCTAGGCGGCCAATTCACCGGTCCGAAGCGTGAAATTATTTGTTTGCCGCCGAATTGTTCTCCCAATAAATCCATGGTTGCACCATCTGTGCGGTAAATAGCGCTGTCTTGTTGGAATAAGCATTTCGAGTGGTATTTGGTGAATAACGCGAGACGCGAGTAATAATGGCTTCCAATTCCTCAATCGTAGACGGGTTATTATCCATGTAGACTTTGGACTTTATGTAGTCCCAAAGGAAATAGTCTAAGGGTATAATATCACATGACCTAGGTAACCAATTCACCTGTCCGAAGCGTGAACTCCAAAGTCTACGTGGATAAGTCGGCTACGATTGAGGAATTGGAAGCCAACAATACTCACGTTATTCACCAAATATCACTCAAAATGCTCGCACGTGTCATAGAAAATTGGAACTTCACAATTCACCATCTTAGCTGCAGTTACGGCTAACATTTGAAAGAAATTATTTCTAAAAAATAAATGTCTAGAATGGTTCTTTAGATTACCAGATAAAATTGATTTTTCTTATTTTTTTCAATTTTTGAAAAAGGACATTCAAATGGATCACCCTATATGTATAAGAAACGTAAAGTTTAAATTTTTATCATAATATCTAATATCACACAAAAGTGAATTTTTATCTGTTGTTTTTATAATTTATAGCAGATTTTTTAGCTCCTCTAAATTTTTTTTAAAACACTCCTTTTTGGAAAATTCTGACCACTCCACCGATTTTTCAAATTTCTAGAAATTTCAAAATTAAAAATGCATTTCAGTTTTTAAAAACTATATTTAAAATACTGTTAATAAACATTTTCCTTTTTAGCTTGTGTACTGGCTTTGCTTGGGATTCAGATGGAGATATTTTGGGTATAATTTCACATTCGCCTCAATTAACACTTTGGGATGCAAATACAAATAAAAAACAAGTGGTTGACGTTGGACTTAGGGATTCAATGACATGTATTTTATGGGCAAAAAATACCCCTATATTAGCTGTCGGTACTGCTAAAGGAAATATTTCAATTTATAATCATTCTACCTCAAAGTATATTTATTCTATATTTCTTACAAATATACTAAACATACATTTTTAGACGCATTCCTATAATTGCTAAACATACCAAGAAAATTACATGTGGAGCTTGGAATTCTGAAAATTTATTAGCTTTGGGTTCGGAGGATAAAACAATTTCTATTAGTAATTTGGAAGGCGATACTTTACGCGTTATTGCCTTACGAGCAGAACCTACAGAAGTTGAATTTTCTGAAATGAAATTGGATGAGAGAGTTGGAGGCGAAAACACGGTAAATATTTTTATATTATGTAGAATGATTTGTGCTTGATTTGTTACGTTACATGTTACCTTATATTTATACTTTCAATTACTACACAGTCGCGGAATTAAAACTTAACCCCAAACGGCATTCCTGGTAATGACAGTGAAACATATTCGACTTAAATTTGACCACTCGTGATATTACATATGAAAATTTTTACATTCTTTTGAAGATTTATATTTATATTTTTTAATAATTATATACAATATATTGAACATCTTTTATATACCTCGTTTAGTTTAGATACATTTAAACAACCTTGATAAAGGAAATAATCATTTCCAAAACATTGGCGTCTTAAAAAAGTATTTATAATAAATAATTGTCTGAAAAAGCTACAATTTTCATTTTTTAAATAAATTAATAAAATAACGGACGCGAATTATTAAATAAAAATCAAAAGTGAAAATATTTTGTCATATATCATTTTAAGGAAGTATGGAATTTCACTCTACACCCAAAATATTTTGTTCAGTAATTCAGGAACATTTTGTAGTTCATAGATTAGGAGACTAATATTTATTTTTCATATTTCTTGTAGGTCAGTGTTATAGTTGGTAAAAAAACTCTTTATTTGTATAATCTTCTCGATCCTGAAAATCCAATAGAACTAGCATTTCAACAACATTATGGTTCTATTATTACATACAAATGGTTTGGAGATGGGTATATATTAATTGGTTTTTCTTCTGGTTACTTTATTGCCATTTCCACTCATATTAAAGAAGTCGGACAAGAACTGTTTCAAATAAAGAATCATAAATTAAATCTTACAGATATTGCTTTGTCTGACAACGTTGGAAAAGTTGCTTCATGTGGGGATAATGTGTGAGTATATTTTTTTTATTTTTATAATTTAAAACACTAACTAGAAAATAGAAGTTAATCTTTTTAAAAATTTTAATATTTTACAAAACTCAGTAATCATTTTTAATCTAGTGTATTTATGTATTTCAGGGTAAAAATACACGATGTTTCTAACTTGCAAGAAACATTAAGTGTGATTACTTTAACTCAAGAAATAGGACTCGATCGAGTTGCTTGGAGTCATGATGGTCAATTATTGGGTGTTTGCACACGCAGTGGTTCATTAAATGTTTATGTGTCTCATATGGCAATTTTAACATCAGTTTGTGGACCTAGAATAGCAATTTTGTCAAGTCTCACTGAAGTTAGCCTCTACAATTTTACAACTGAAAAGGTAAGTTTGTATTCAAGTAAAGAAAAAACATAAAACTATTACTAAAATAATTTATAATTGATAGCATTAAAAAATTTGTAGAATAAAATGACACCAATACCAATTTCTCTGGAAGCTGAGCCACAAATAATAAGCGTTGGACCTTATAATTTAGCAGCAGCTTTAAATAATCGTGCATGGTATTATGATTTAACAAGACCCCAACCTGGAACTGAGGATGCACCGCTTATGTTGAAAGATAGACAGTACCTAGGTTCAATTACTAGTATTCGATTAAATGCTGAATATTCTTCAGTTTTATTTGATGGAAAAATTCATTTACACATGGTAAATATAAATAATTATCTAACACCTACAGGTAGTCCCATAATTTTGTAGAATAATCCAGTGGAAAGCATTTTCTGATAATCATCAAAAACTTGATTTTGTATGTACCTGTGTGTTCCTACAATTATGAGATACCCTGTTTTTTAATGAACTTTTCAGATACTAAAAGTGCAGAGTAATTTTAGATAGAACAACCAGAGCCAGAACATGAAAGTAGAGAAAGCATAATTTTTCCTGATACAAATTCTCCTTCAGGAATAATCAAATGCCATGCACTAACAACAGAATTTCTTATTTATGGAACTAATGTAAGTAAAAAATAAAATATGAAACACTTAAAAGCTTAAGAAATTCTAATTCAATAATTTAATTTTGATTGTAGATGGGACATATAGTTTATTTTTCAATCGAAGAGTGGTCTTTAGCTAGTCAATACAAGCATTCTGTTGCTATCCAGGAAGTGTATTTAGATCCCGCTGGTACTAGATTGGTTTTTATTGATGAGAAAAGTCATGTATTTTTATATAATGCAGTAAAATACTCCACAAAATGAATTTTGGGCGCATTAAATATCTTAATTTGTAGGTTAACAATGAAGTTTTACCTATTACTGATTTACCAAATAAAGTTAATGGAGTTACATGGGATAGCAGTCTATCAGATCGAAATATATTCATTATTTTTGATGAACATGAGATTTACACATATTTATATATAAAATTTTCAGTAAATGGTAAGATAAATATTAAATTTGATTAATGAGCTTAATTTAATTATATAATAATCGAAGGTTCTTCAGTAAAATATGTAGGTAAAACTACTTTAGCCTCTAACCAAACGCCTTTGTTAATGTACGGAGGTGAAATTATGTCTGCTACAAGTGGAGGACAAATAACACAATTGACACTATCGACTCATGATAGTTCTATCCAAAATTCTATTGGTGATAAGGAACTTTCTAGTAAACGAAACAACTTTCTTAAGCAACTTAATCTGCACAGGTAAGTACATAAACGCGTTATTTTATATATTTTGATTAAAAAACAAAAGACTAGCACATTTTTTTTATTTTTATAAGTAGCAAAAATCAGATATTTTGTTTTTTTTGAGTCGTTATGTTTGAGAGACGTAAATAATTCTATGCAAACCTTTTTTTTTTCAAAATTTAAGAATGTAGGTCTAGAAACAAACCCAGATAGATAACAATTTTTGAGTTACATGCTTCATTTTTCATAATTAAGAGCCTCCGAAATTAACAGAACATTTCCTTAAAATGAGCTTGGTTACATTTTGGAAAAGTCTTGAAAGTTTTTGAAATATTTTGGGCATTGAATTGACCACAGAGGCTGAATTTTGCCTCATGTTAATATTTCAATTCGACAAAATGGTATACAGTGGATTTCTCTTAACTGGACCACCGGATAATCGGACCAGCCGGCTATTTGGACCAAAATATAAAGTCCCGATCGCATTCAATGAATATAATGGAACTTCAGTTTTTCGGACCAGCCTCTTTATTGGACTAAAAACCCCTAGTCCTAATGTGGTCCGATTAAGCGGAATCCACTGTATTATCATTGTTCTCTGTGCCCACAATGGCGGACCCGAAGGTGTGTGGAATGGTAATTTCAACCCCTGACAAGATATATTAACTGATGGCGCCTTTTTTAAGATTTAAATTAATTTGTACCCTGTATATTTTTCCAGAAATCAATATTTTTCAAATAAATCTTAAATTTTAGTACTAAATTTTTTCTAAATTTTATACAAAAACGCATCGAAACTGATTTCGCACTTTTCCAATTTATTCCGTTTTTCCCATCCATCAAATTTATTAAAACACTCTCTACTCTGAAAATTTGCGGAGGTATTTTAATAATTCGTTCAGTTCATTTTTAAATTAAAAAAATACACCAATTTTGTGCTTAAAAGTCTAATCGTTTTTGACATTTTGTTTTAGGTTTTCTCAAGCTTGGAATACATGTTTAGTTTTAAAAGACAACGAATGTTGGCATATGTTAGCCACTGAAGCTTTAAATAATTTAGATATCGAAATAGGTACTTTTATTTCTCCTTTTAATTTGTTTAAAATTTTTCTAAATTTCAGTGTAATTTTTAGCAATTAGAATATACAAGCAATTAGGAAATGTATCAATGGTTTACTCATTACAAAATTTACTGGATATTGAGGATCAAAAATTGCTTTCTGGATATGTAGCCATGTATTTAAATGAATTTGATAAAGCCCAAAATTGGTTTTTAAAATCAAATTATAATATAGCTGCTTTAGAAATGCGAAGAGATTTACTTCAATGGGATCAAGCTTTACAATTAGCTAAAAAATTTGCTCCAGAAGAAGTTCCTTTAATTTCAAAAGAATATGCTCAACAACTAGAATTTACGTAAGTTACTTTAAGCAAATAATTTTTATAATCTGACTGATATTTTATATGTAATTTTATTTTAGTGGAAATTATTCAGAAGCATATGTTCATTATGAAAAAGCATCCAATGAAATCTTGTCCCCTGAGCACAGCTTGATATGCAAATCAGGGATCGCTCGTACATCAATAAGATGTGGAAATTTTAAGCATGGCATTAATATGGCATTGGATTTAAATAATAAACAGTTATACAAAGAATGTGCAGATATTTTAGAATCAAAAAAGCAGCTTGCGGAAGCAGCTATTCTTTATGAGAAAGCTGGAAGCTTTGATAAAGCAGCAAGTGTCTACATTAGGTTAAAAAATTGGGTAAAAGTTGGTGAATTGATCCCTAATGTATCGTCTAATAAAATACATATTCAGTACGCTAAAGCTAAAGAAAACGAAGGAAAATATCAAGAAGCAGTGCAAGCTTATTATGCAGCAAAAGATTTTGATTCAATTATAAGGCTACAATTAGATTATTTAAATAATC
The DNA here is from genome assembly GCA_963971135.1 of Stenus bimaculatus. NCBI lineage: Eukaryota > Metazoa > Arthropoda > Insecta > Coleoptera > Staphylinidae > Stenus > Stenus bimaculatus. The sequence goes on along the minus strand of OZ020180.1, from coordinate 68,533,798 downwards.
CTGAAATTGCAGTAGAATTAGTTCAGGAAACAAAAAGTACTGAGGGAGCTAAAATGGTGGCGAAGTAATTATAATAAATATAAATAATCCAATAAAATTCTGTACTAAAATTTGGTTGTTTCAGATTTTTCCAAAAGCTAAATGATTGTCCAACAGCTATACGATTTTTAGTTTTATCAAAATGTCACGATGAAGCTTTTGAATTAGCAAGAAAAAATTCCAAGTTACAGTTGTATGGTGAAATTTTACTCAATAGTTTAGATCCTGATGAAATAAAACCTGAATATTTTAATAGTTTGGCTTTATACTTTGAAAATGAACGAAATTATTTATACGCCGGAAAATATTGGTACCACGCTAAAGAGTATCAGAAAGTAAGTTTTTGTAATTTAATTAATTATGATAAATAATGATTATTTTAAGGCAATGAAACACTTATTAAGAGCTTCTAAATTAAACTCTGATGAAAATGAAGCCATTAGCACTGCTATAGATGTAGTAGCTTCTTCAAATGATGAAATTCTCTCAAATCAATTAATTGAATATCTTTTGGGTGAAGTTGATGGTATACCCAAGGATCCTAAGTATCTTTTCAGGTTATATATGGCTAGGAAACAATTTAGGGAAGCATCTAAATCTGCGATTATAATAGCTAATGAAGAACAAATTAATGGAAATTATAGAAACAGCCATGATGTTTTATTTGGGATGTATCAGGAACTAAAACAAAATGGTCTTAAGGTGCCTTATGATATGCATGCTAATTTAATGTTGTTGCATAGTTATATATTGGTTCGTTTGCATGTAAAAAGAAGTGATCACATTAAAGGTGCTAGAATGTTGATTAGAGTTGCTAATAATATCTCCAAATTTCCATCACGTTAGTTAATCATATCTTATTGTTGTTACAATAAAGTAATATTTAAATTACATTTTAGATATTGTACCAATTTTAACTTCAGCTGTGATAGAATGCCATAGGGCGGGACTACGACAAGCGGCTCATAAGTTTGCTACAATTTTAATGAAACCTGAGTATCGCAAAAAAATTGACTCTAAATACAGTAAAAAAATTGAAGCTGTAGTAAGAAAACCACCAAAATTAGGAGTGGATGGAGAAAAAATTGAAGATCCTTTAGAGCCTTTGACAGATTGTCCATATTGTGGAAATTTAATACCTGAAACTGAAGTTCATTGCAATGCATGTAAAAGTAATATTCCTTATTGCATTGTAACGGTTAGAAATCTCATAAGCATTCAGGACTTTTATTGATTATTATTTTTTAGGGAAGACATGTAATTGCATCTGATCTAACTGCTTGTCCTGAATGTGATTTTCCAGCAATTTATTCAGAGTTTATGAAGTAAGTTAAACTCTTAGTAAAGTTACATATTATCTATTTTACCTGGTACAAAAGAATAATTAATTTAATTGGTCTGTAATAACATCAAATGAAAAGTTAATAAATTTCCATTTCTTCCTAATGGTTTGGGCTGCGGGTAATCTTAATGAAGTTTAATGTATAGAGTATAGACGGCAGTTTACGCGAGTCATTGAAGCGAAAATAAACCTTATGGGTCTTAAAAATAGGGGCGAAGCATATGCAAAGTAACAAATGAATTTAAAAAATGTCTTAAATACAGGACCGTGAATATTTTTTACTATAGAATGATGAATTGCTTCTTCATAAATTTGGGGAAGAAATCTTTACCCAAAGTAGGAACACCCCACATAAACAGGCTGAAAGTAGTAGTAATAAAAATCTTCATTTCTATGCCTTACATTTTTTTAAACTACACATTTTGTAAAAAAACATTTGGTTTTATAGTACCATCATTTAAATTATATTCAGGGCTAGACTTGTATTGAATGATTTTTCAAAAAATTAAATTATTAATACCAAAAATTAAGTATAAAATAGTCCATATTTTACATATTTTTAACCATTTTGGGTATGAAAGATTGAAAAACTGCCCTATACAAGTCTTTTAGAGTTTCTACTTTCATATGATACTGTTATTTTGTATACAGGGTGTCCACGAATAACTGTGTCAATTTTTTTGGGGTAATGGAGGGAGTGAATGTAAGCAAGTATTGTAGGGAAACTCCTTAAAACGTTTGAAATCTTCCAAAAAAATATGTAATTTTAAATAAAATTAACTATTGGGTTGTTCGGAAAGTCATTTCGTTTTTTTTTTAGTGAAAATGAAAGACGATTTTCTTATAGTGCTTAAATATTTTATTCAATTATATTTTGGTCCAATACCTGTTGCCATCTTTCTGGCAGTAGCATGATTCCACACTCATAAAACTTCTGATCTTTACTGGAAAAAAATTGATCCAAGTGTTTTTCACGTCCTTGTTTGAAGTAAAGGTTTGGTCTTCTAAACAATTTTGTAGAGACCGAAAGAAGTAATAATCCGACGGTGCCAGATCTGGAAAATATGGTAGGTGTGGTAGTACATCCCATCCAAGCTGTATAAACTTTTGGCGAGTTACCAAACTTATATGAGGAACAAATTTCTTTCGGTAAGAACATGTGGAACCCATATATCGAATTTTTAAATTAAACCAAGGCGTTTCACGTGGTCATGAATGGTTGAATTCGATAAATTTAAACTGTCAGGGATCTCATGAGTTCGGAGGTTTGCATCAATCAATGCCTTTATTTTATATTCATTAGCTTCAATAGGCCTCACAGAACGTAGTGCATCTTCAACATCAAAATTGCCGGAACGAAATTTTGCAAACCAGTTTTGGCACTAGCGTTCTGTCAGTACATCTTCTACATACACATCCAATCATTTTTTTCTTACTTGAACAGCATTTTTATCTTTTCTTTAGTAAAATAGTAAAATATGCCGAAAATGCTGCTTTCGACTTTCCACATTGGATAGGAAATACGAAATGACTTTCCAAACTAGCCTAATATTTTTGTCTTTATGTTTTTAATAATTTTAAAACTACTGGAATAATGAATAATCCTTGATCAATGTTCTACAGAAAAGGTACGTACTACAAAAGTGTAAGATGCTCTGTGCTTCATTTTGCAGTATAAGCAGATTTTCTAATTCTTAGCTAAAAATATAAATTTATTAAACAACATTTTAAAGTAGGCATTCTGGACATTACTTCATATTTCAAAAATTCTTAGTTTTAGTCCCCACCCCAAAAAAATGTGCACAGTTATTCTGGGACATCCTGTATAGCTTAATACATATTCCAGTTGTGGATCCAGGGTAAATTTTTGGGGGTGGGTGCTGATGTGCAGTTATACAGGGTGTCCCACATTTTTCGGCAATTTTTTTAGATAATAAATGTCATTCTGAACAAAAAAATGTTATCAATTTTTTTTGCAGAAGAAAAAAATTTGCATCTGAAAAATAACTAAAATCAGTGATTCCTTAATTTTTGTAAATGAAAAGGGCCACGTAATTTCTCACAGATTTTATGTAGAAGTTATTGTAATTACAATTATTATGTATTACGAAAGTTAAATATTTGTAATATATACATTTAAGTTTTTACTTTTTTGGTTTGGCAAAATATTTTGTATAGTTATAAAAGTTGTTAAATAAGAAGTTATTTGAATTTTAGGTTTTTCTGGGTAAAAAAATCACAAAAAAATGAGCACAGAAGGAATGTAAAAATAAAAAAACAAATAAAAATAAAAAAATAATTGTGCTAATTTTGAACATTTTAGTTAAGACGCGCACCTAAGTTTTCTTTTTATATGAAGACTTTTATTCTTTTATTTACAAAATATTTTGCCAAGGGATTTATTTTATTGAGTTTTAAATCCTGTCAAAAAATAGTAATACCAACTTAATAATAACCTTCTATGTAATATACTTTTACATTATTTTTTTAAAATTATCAGTTTAAAATTTATATAATCTACTTTTAAAATAAACTATTTTAGGATATTTTTTGTCCTTTATTTAAAAGTATATTTTATATTTAATCATAAATTAATTATTGACTTTATGATTTCAGACTTCTGGAAACTGAAGAATCATGTCCGATGTGTTCAGAAAAAGTGGATTCTAAAAGGCTGCAAAATATTCAAGATTTTAAGAGATATTTAAATTTTGAGTAGTTTATTGTTAATTTTTAATTATTTATATCACTACGTAATTTATTTTTTTAAAGCTTTAATTTATTTTGTAATTTTAAGCAATAAAACAAATTTTATTTAGAACAATATTATGTAGGTATGTATAAAATATAATTTTTTTTCCGGAAGGGTTTAAAAATTACGATGGAAGTCCCAGAGGATTGTTAGTAAATCTAAGCGCTAGACTTTGGAATTCAGTTTATTCTGGTAAATTTATAGATTATAATCTTATCATACATTCTTAAAGTCAAAAAAGAAGAATTATTTAATTGGATGGCGGAAGAATTCGCGATAGTCTCCATTCTCCATTTAGAAGCAACCTGAAATTTTGAACGGAGACGCAAAAAACTTTTTCCAATTTTGGTATTGAACTTTCAAAACAACTTTGGATATTCTTTGATAATTTTTTTTAATAAAATCTATTAAAACTACTTTTAAATAATGTAAATAAGTAAAATAAATTGTAAATTATGAAATTCATTTTTGAGAAAATAATATTTATAATTTTTTTGCAAATATCTTTATTTTTTCAAATGGCATGATAGTGGGGGATAGATTATTTTTTTCCGATTACAGTGATACCCAAGATGTAGGTAGAATCCTTAAGTTTATGTACTTATTTATAAACAGCTGTTGATAAATTGATTTTCTTATGCCATATAACATACTAAAATTTCAAATTTTAATTTTCTTAAATAAAGAAATTACAGTGGTGGCCCTAGTTTCGTGAGCACTGGGTATACTATATACAGGGGGTGCTGACCCGTCCGTACATGGATCAAATTTCATCGTCAAAAAACTAAAGAAAGTGTAGGGGTCTATATTTTTTACTTTTGGAGTTTCAGCGTTTTGACTTTTAGGTCGGTAATTTTTTTTTGAGATTAAAAGAAACTATCAACAACTAAAACCATCCTCTTCAATAGTAGAAACAATAGTAATAATAACACAGAAATCAAACAAAAAATTAAAATTTTTTTTTTTTTTCAATTTTTTGATTACCTCTAAAAAATCCAATTAGAGAGGGGTTTTTGTCATCTATAAACTTCTACTTCTCTACAAATCAAGAATATTATAAGTTTATAGTTCTTTTCCTTCATTTACCAAAACATTCTCAAATTAACTGTTTTAAGTTTATCATTTTTGGATGATATTGTTCAATAAGTTGAAAGTTTAAAGTTACAATACAATACAATAAATTTGTTTCATTTTATTTTTTTGCGCTTTGGTAAGTGAAGGAAAAAACGCCGAACTTTGGTATCAGAAGACAAAAAACATCCCTTTAATTAGGATTTTTTGAAAAAATTGAAAAACTGAAAAAATTAATTTTTTCTACAAACATGTAAGAAATGGCACTTTTGAAACTCAGCACAAACGTTAAAAACGTCATTCTTTTGACAAGTTTAGAAAGTAGCAGTAAATTACTTTCTACACTTGTGCAGAAACAAAACCATGGTTACTACGTAAACAACTACTAATATTTTCATAAATTTCATTAATATTATTCGTTTGTAGAAAAAATATTGTATGATGTGCGTGTTAAAAATGGAATATGGCACTTGTATGAATTGTAGAACTCGCTTCGGTCGTTCTACAAACTTTCATACGCGTGCCATAAACATGCATTTTTAACACTTCCATCATAAATAACTAATTTTTTCCTTGCGATTTTTTTCAGCATATTGGTAAGGATTTCTGCATATATTACTGTAGTTACTAATTGCAAAAGACTGGGCTTAGGCTTAGCTCTTTGGTGTACTAATGTTTTGCAAAAATTGGTGACCAAAAATTCAAAACGCTCTTACTTTCACGAACATTCTGCATATTTATTTAACTAAGCATAAACTAACACTTTACTATTCTATGTAAAACAAAATTCTATTTATTGTGTTTTAAAATTTCTATTTTTTAAAATTCCGACAATTCAAATTTCTACATTAAAAATGTCTGTACTAATCGGTTAATTGGTAATATAAAAATCAAATCCATCAACTATTTTTGAAATGTGTTAGAAATCTTGTGGCGGTGTAGATATAGAATTTATACAATTTGGAGGGTTAATATCAACTTTATAATTTCGAATGCCAATAAGGATTAAAATTCATAAAAATAAAAAGAACAAAGAACCAGCTTTACAACAGTGTGCCTTTATTTTAAAACTCGGTCCAAAACTTGCTGAGAAAATTAGATTAAAATTGTAATTAATTAATGTAAATGAAGCTTAAAAGTCTGGTTTTCAGTATTTTAGTGTACCGATTTTTAAAATAAAGGCACTGTTGTAAATCTGGTTTCTTGTTCTTTTTATTTTTATCAATTTTTACCCTTATTGCTATTTGAAGTTATAAAGTCCATTTGGGGTTGAAAGCGGGTAAGTGGTAATTATTTAAAAATCCGCTCCCCCCTAAATACAAAAATCGACCTGCCCGAGCGTATTTTCTTAAATTGAAGTTAAATACCGAAAACCGGGCTTGTCAAGTATTCGTTGGACCACCTGTATATGTATGTCTATATTTTTGATCTTCACAACTTTTCCCAAACATATCTGCCAATTATATTAATCATTCAAATAATTTTTAATTTTTTTTAATAGTTAGAAAAATTGTATAAGAGACAAAAAAAGTTTATAATTACAATGTTTAGCTACAAGCATTTACTTTGTAGTTTTATGAATTTTTATTCACCCATTAAAAAGTTACAAGAAAAATTGCATATCGGCGATGACCTATTTTTGAAAAAGTAAAAAAAAATGTCTACAAATACCTTTTTTCATAACATAGCCACATACCAAATTTTTTTATGATCGTATTAAGCAATTTTTAGTAATTTGTCTCAGGAGTATGTGGCATTGTTTTTTACAGATCTTTTAGGGGTACCCTGTATATTTTCAAAACATTTTATATTTCAAAGCGATTTTTAGAAATTTTGACTTTTTTAATTTTTTGGGTTAGCAAAAAAATTTGGGGTAAACCTTTAATATTTCGTCCATTTTTTAATTTTTTATTTATTTGGGAGTCAACCATGGAAAAATTAAAATAAAATGAGATTTTTTTCAAATAAATTTGTTGTCTAACATGTTCCATCTTTGAAGCAGAAGGTCAAAGTTTCTTTATTTTTTTTCTGTTTTATAGGAGGAGACTGTCGTTTTTAAATTTGTAATGATATAAAAAGTCAGGAAAAAAACAAAGAAAGTGACACCTTCTGCATCAAAAATGGAATTTTAGACAAAACAGATTTAGCCAAGGAATCGCATCGTAATTTTTTTGCATACATTTGCTTACATCCTGTATAAATTATATGTAAGGTAAATATCGTCATCAAACCCATTTTTAAAATTACATAGTTATTTTGTTAAAATTTGATATTCGATTTTCCGAAAAAGTTAATGGGCCCACTAAGTCTCCCGGCCCTTAAGCGTTGCTTAACCCCGCTTAATAATAGTTAAGCCACTCTTAACAAAAAATAATTTATTTTAAGATTGATTTAGATCGTTTATTAAAGTGTATGGTATTAATTAATTCCACATCTGATAATAATTAAAAAAAATCGCTTTAATACGTTTTAATAATAATAAATAAAATTTAATTATTTGTAAAGCTGCTTTTATGGCTTATAGTTGTTCCGTGTCCAATGATTTAATTAAAATGTTATTTAATTACAAATTAGCATTGTATTAAATAATTAATTATCTTTAGTAATGAAATTTTTATCCAATTTATAATGACTTTATTTCAGTTCTGAATAAAATTTAATTAATCAAATTACATGATGAATAAATATTAATTTCCCGCGTGAGTTCATGTTTATTATGGCAGTATCGTATAACGAATTAATTACAACCAGTGGTTTTCTTTCGAGTGTCACTAATAGTTTGACTGGCAAATGCGATCGCCACGTGAGCTGTCGGTATCAGTAGCCACAACGGTCACGTGCCCGCTATCAAAATCAGATATCTACTGCCAAGCACGCTTCGTTTATCCTCACTTTTAAATTCTATGCTCTCTGGCGCAGATTTTAGATAAATAAACCATGTCATTTAATATTTAACATGATTTATTATCGAAAACATTGCTTTAATTTTAACATCAAATTTTCTTTTATGTGTTTTTTCTTTAATATTTTTAGGACTACTTAATACCACAAAATACATCAAATTTCCAAAATTATTCTTTCAAGAACTTATTTAACACCACATTAAAATATCAAAATGCCTTTGAATAAGAATCAAAATATGTTGTAAATTTTAGCTCCATTTTTGTAGTTTTAAAGTAAATTTGACCAAAAGGAGAATATTCTAAATATGTTTTTTGTATATTTATTAAACAGAATTTCATAGATTTAATTAAACAAGCTCACATTTTGGAATTATTTCTGAAAAATTGGTCGAAACGGTCGTTAAAGGGAAAGTGAATAATTTGTAAAACACATCAGTATGTGAAATTGAGGCTTTTCGCCTTTCCAATTCAGGTAGATAAACGATGACAATAAAGGATGGCATTTCCAATATAAACGCAAACTAAACGACGATTATCGAAAAGATTGCCCCTTTTGAATTCCCGGATACCCAATTTGGAGGAGTTTTAATTTAGGTTAGCACCAAGAGCTTTCCTTGTTCGTTTTATTGATAAGCCTCAATAATTGTACGGCATGAATCAAAATCGGTTACGGAAATTCACTTTTATTGTAGCTATAAAAATAAAACACTCAGTTCCAAAAAACATCGGAAATGAAAAAATTGCTCGTTTTTAATAAATAATTTTTACAGTAAAGGAAGATTTAACTTAAATATTTTATTTTCATTTTTAAAAAATAGACAATCTTTAATTTTTTCTCACAAGCATTAAAATACAAGGGGCATCTAGTCATATTAAAGTAGGGGCAGTAGCTGGGCGGACGAGGGTGGATCTCACTAGATCAGAATCAGACCATCAAGGATTAATAAATCCCTCACTCTTAAGTTTGTTTTACCATAATGGTGTGTTAGATAGCTAGAAAATTATTTTGGTAAGATTTTTTTGTGATAAATTATTTTTTATCATTTGGAGGAAAAATAATTTCTAATCGGATTGAAAAGGCGAGATCAATAAGCAAGAACGCTTAGGCTGATCAATCAATCAACAAATAATAGCCGTAGTTGGCACTATTGTACTCGATAGCTTTGTCCCCTTTCATAGATTGAATAGAAAAACCGACATTCGAATTATAAGTACGGATCTGGTTCGGCACGGTTCGGAATTTGGTAATCGAGACAAAACGTGACGATTGGAAATTTAAAGTGACACATTAAGACCCTACTAAAAAGAAAAATACACAACGTGTAACATTTTATCAGGATTTTGATTGAAAAGCAAAGTCAAAAAAATCTAGCCAACATTTAATTTAGTAATTTCCTATTTATCGCTGAGAAAATTAATTAAGAAAGAGGAAAAAATAAGAGTGACATTCAATTTACTTTTAAAGCAAGACAATGGAATGCGAAAGTTATTTGTTTTTATATTTAACCATGCTGCCAATCCCAAGTCATCAAGTTAAAGCGATAAAAATAATTACTTAAGATTCGTTTTTTTATTACACTCGTTTTGATTTTATAATGAAAGTGTAAAACAAATCATTTTTATAAATGCAGATCATTTATTAAATCTCTTATGCAACTGTCACTCACAACCCTAATATTAACTATCATTACCATACCCTTTAAACTGTCAATCAAAATTCACCCCTTTGCTTTAAATTCCACACCAAGCATTTATATTTATCGTGTTCAATATGCTTTAATAAGAAAACTGATTCTTTTATTAAATAATGCTATTGACAACCTCTGGTTTTCCAAGTCTATTATTTTTTATTGTATGGTGTTTTAGTATCAACTTGTTTAGTCAACCACTCAACCAAAAAATAAATTATAAAAATAAATAGACTTTAATTGAAAAAATAATAAGAAATGTAACGTATCTCAAAATCAACTAAGAGAAGGAAATTTCTATATTGGTATATTCTTAAAAAAATTAGGCGAGAGTGGGCTACAGTGGACCGTACATTTTCAAATATAGTGTGTTGGGGAACAATGAACCGATTACTTATGGAGCACATTGGACAGAACTGCAAATGTAGAACAGTAGTCGATTCTGACAACTTCCATCCACCATCCGCTTGAATCTAGTCCCATTTAACACATTGAATTAATCCACTGTAACCAAGTAGGGATGGACCGGAAACTCCCGGTATAGCAGTAGGCCAGTCCGACCCTGTAAACCAATAGAAAGAGTATCTACGCATGGTAATTTCATGCGTTAATTCGCTGTGCTCCACTGCGACCTCCAGGATACTGTCACCCAAATGCGGAGGACAGTGGATATTTTCCTACTTTTTGAAAAAAACCTTGGTACGAAAAAAGCCATCGATGATTTTGCCAAAATTTCGTTAGGCAAGATCCCATTCTACCAATCAAAACTTTGAAGTGAATTGTTTAAGTTGAAGTGATTTAATATAAAAAAACCCTAAAAAAGTTTTTGGCCCGGTTGCACAGTTAAGCCTTAAGTTTTGGTTGATCTAAACCTTAAACTACAACTTTAACTAAAAATGTGTTGCACACAGTTGAAAATAATAAAATACTTGGCTAAGCAAAAATATGTACATATTAGCAGCGATGGCTGCAAAATTTAATTGTCCACTCTTCTCCCTTGTATTTCTATGATCGTTTTTTTTACATTTGTCTGAAATTTGAAATCATAACCTCATTACTCAATTTAGTGCAAAATGCATGAAATCTTTGAAATGAAAAAAGAAAAACAGGCCTCAAACTTAAATAAAAGTGACCATATTAGTTTCATTGATAAGGAAATTATTGTGGAGTGTAAAAAGTCAAACACAGTTTTGTGAAACCAAAATATTTGGAAGAAAATTCAGAATGAATTTAATATGGATAGCGGTTACTCAGAATGCCTGAAGAAAAATATGAAAATATCAAAAAATATACAAAAAAATATGCAACTAAAATTATTCATTCAGATCTACTGGAGATAGTTCTCCTGCAACTGTTACATCCTATTCCATTGATGAGGAATGCTCAACACCTAGGTTACTGAATTTTTTGTCAAATAATAGGGAGAATAAATTCTAAAATATCATTTTTTCATCCATGCCCTTCTCACTGTTCACTCTGTGATTATAAATATAATCATAAATACAAATTTTAATTAGTTTATTATTTATTCGTGGCCCCTAAATAATTGATAGCATCAAAATCAAGTTTAATTCCTTTGGTGGAAAATTATTTCAAAAAATTTCACCCAACATTTAAATTTTTCCCGGCGCATTCGCAAAAAAAAATAAAATTTCATTTATTTATTGAAAGGTATTGGGTTCCACCATTTGTGATAGATACGATTTTTTCGGGAAATAACAAATAGAATTGAATCAAAATAATTTTAAAATTATGTTCTAGGAATGTGGTAAATGCTAAATGCACGAATTGTTAGTAATGTTCAATTTTTGATAATAGATTAAAATCGTCCACCATTTCGTGAATCATTTTTTTATAACCAACTTTTCATGGTCTTCCAACAAAAGAATAAGAATATTGATTTATAGTATTAAACAGTGTGTCCAAAAATTTCCCAAGATCCTATTTATCTATATCCGAAAATGTAACCCTATGAGCAGTTGATCATTTAAAATAGAATTTCTTTTATTGCAATCAAGATTTTTTGCATAAAATTTTGTATAATATACGAGCATTTGAATACTGAACGCTAAATTGATAAAAATTGGCTAAATCTCAAAAAAGAATACATAAAACAATCAAAAACTTTTTAGGTATTTAATGATAGGTTTTGGATGTGATTCCGCAATATTTCGTGATGTTGAAAAATTATTCAGTCACAGTTTTTTTTTAATTTCTTTTATAGGATGACGGAATCCGATGAGTCTTTAAATCTGCGATAGATTTTAAAGCCGTGATCTGCCTATTGCCTATAGCAATGCAGAGTTCTTAGTTTTTCACAGATGTCGTTTAATGGACCAAGAATATTAATGGACTAATATTAGAGTCTTGTGGGAACCCACTACTTGTACCATAGCTGTTAGATTTAATGCTATTATCCAAATATTAAAATAGGACTTTACTACTTGGGTTATGTTTCCTTTAAAACCCAGTGTTGCTCATTTTCTTAACTTAGATTCGATGATCCATACGATCAAATGATGTTCATAATATTCATATAAACAACATCTGTCTACAAGTTATTGTTAAGAACTTACTTATAGATTCCTGGATATTTAAAAAGTTGGAAGTAGTTGACCGTCCTGCAGTCAAAAAGTAGGAAAAATAGGATGATGGATGCAATTATCCCGGTAGAAGATTTTTTGCTTTAAAACTATTTAGGGCGATTCAAATAAGAGTTATTTGTGGTTTCCCAACAAAATATATCGAGGCTAAAGTATCTTAAGACAAAAACCTACGAAATTTTTGATTTTTTCAATGTTTTTTTTTGCTATAGTTCGGAAACGAGTGATCCTAGCTTTCTCACCCTGTAGAGCCAAAAATCCACGAAATTTTCGAACTTTTTTCGTTAATATAGTTCGTAAACGAGCGATCCTATGTTCTCAACATTCTAAACACTTTTAGAGAGCATGAAATGCTTTACAAATTTCATTCGAGGGATTTTTTCTACAACTATTACTAAGCGTGATAAGTGCTATAGCTCTTTGAAAATTAAGCATTTTTTTCTATATTTATGAAAAATACAGAAACCAACTTTTGATCCGAATTTTACCTTTTACCTTGCTAATACTTGTGAATAAATAATTGCGGAGATAGTCTGTGTGTACCATGAAGCAGAGACTAAAAAATCATCAGGGCATATGAGAAGAATTCATAATAGCACCAAACATTGGATGCATCATGGAACACATCTCTCAAGGTGGCAAGATGCTGCGCAGCAACATTTCTTGAGATGTTACTATCACGACATCCTTCCTAAGGAATTGGGATGAATACGCAGCTCTGACGTTTTCCTTCCATCCATTAAAATTAACCAAACCCAGTTCTTGAATCCTTCTAGATGCTGTTTTATGCAACAGCAAAGTAGATTATACCATGGCACGTAACTGCCAGCAAGCAGGCCTCAAGTGGTCATTAATTTGTAAAAACTGTAACGGGGTTAATTTCGAAAATCTGGCTGACATGATTTTCTCACAAAAAGACGACGATGATGAAACTGATGCCTGGTACGCCCTCGAGCAATCTGCAACGACAATGAGTTTGATGATCAGGTTTGTGATTGTGCTCGAAGAAAAAGGCTGTAGAAGAACAAGGAACCTGCTCGACTACGACTCAACCTGAGGATGACGAAGTTAAGTATTCATTTATAATATTTACTTATTCATTTCACTAAAATTCTAAAATATATCATTTTTTTATGTGAAAATATTCTCATCTACAAGTTACAATAAACACAGTAATATTAGGTAAAAATGGGTAAAAAGCTGATTTTGCGTTTTTCTACAAGGTTGGAAAGATCCTCAATTTTCAAACTCATAACACTAGGAATGTACATTGTTGCTAATGCTAGTGCTATTATGAATTCTTCTCCAGCCCTTTTTACGTATTGCCCCTGTTTCCTTGTACCCATAGAATGTCTTCGCAATTATTCATTCACAGGTATTAACAAGATAATATCAAGGTAAAATAACGTAAAAATGGGGTAAAAAGTTGTTTATTCACAAAGTTAGAAAAAATGCTTCATTTTCAAAGAGCTATAGCGCGCTTTGTAATGGTTGTAGAAAAAAAATTTTAGACTGACGAATTATGAACTAAAAAAATGTCCAAAAATTTTGTGGATTTTTGGCTCTCCAGAAGTTGTAGCCTCGAGATATTTTGTTGAGAAACTATAAATTCCTTCGCCAGGATTATTGCATCTATTATCTACTATTTGACTGGAATACCAACTACCATACTGGAGTGAATTTTTAATTTAAAAGGAAAATTCGGTTAATAACTATTTGAATAGGTCTTTTTGAAAAATTACTCAAGATCGATATAGGTAATTTTAAACTTTTATATCATACTTCTTTTACCACTTTTTAATCGGACAGACTGGCATTTTTCAATTCCTTTGAATGTTCAAACTTTAATTCAGTTGCCTTTTAGTGCCTTTTTCGCTCCAAATTGAAAAAATTAAATCTTTTTTGATCTGAAAAAAATAAGAAAATACCTCCTACGTCTTAAAATATCGCATACATTTTTACTTATTTATTGTTCTAAAATAAGATATACTTACATTTTTAATTTAAGTATTTAGAATGTTCTTTTTTCTGAAATATTATAATAAATCTGTAGTATACAGGGTGTCCAAAAAATGGCGGATAAGCTCTGCACTACGATGTTGAGGACCATTCTGAGATCTCCAGAAAAATAGTTAAAAAAATCTCCGTGACCAATTGACCGAGATATGGATAGTCAAAGTTTGGAATTCAAATTCTTTATTTTTATGAATTTTGAAAAACCGCCAATTGCCCTGTAAAGTTTGGCTTTTCTTTAGTCTTTTAGTAATAAATTTAATTTAAATTGAGTTTTAATAACTTCACAATTTATTTTTTTAAATTGAAAATTATGACAAGTGGTTATGACAGGTAATTTTCAATTAATAAAAATAAATGTTTATTAATTATTAATACATGATTTAAATTAAATTTATTACTAAGCGACTAAAGAGAAGCTAAACTTTACAGAACAACTTCCGGTTTTTCAAAATTCACAAGAATAAAGAAGTTAAATTCCAAACTTTGACCCTCCATATCTCGGTCAATTGATCACGAGGATTTTTTTAACTATTTTTCTGGAGATCCCTGAAGGATCCCCAATAACGTACTGGAGAGTTTATCCGCCATTTTTTGGACACCCTGTATATCAATGAATCACCGAAATTGTTGGAATACAACTTAAAGTGCATAATTTTCCACAATTTATCACATTAAGAGAATAAAGAATTTCCAAAAATTAATGGCAGATAACAATTTTTGGAGTACACCATGACGCTGGTCAAGGGTTAATTGCTTCTGTTCATTTCAACACCTCTTTTATTAATATTCTCCATTTTGTAACAACAGCGGGTGCAACATCTTTCAACAATAAGAGACTTTAAATTTAAACGACTTAATTTGTTTATTTTTTGCCTCATAACCACATTTAAAAATAAAAATAGAAAAGGACAAAATCAATTTCCTTTCATTAATCGTTAATCCCAAACTTTTTTCAAAATGTATACCATATTTCCAAAAGGATGTCTTAAATAAAAGTAAGACGAAACATGAAATGGTTACAAGGGTTATGGCATTTTTAGTCAAAAATTAAAGCTCGTTTTGTGGTCAAATGGACTGACATGATGAAAAACAACTTCAAAGACGCTATTTTCACTTTCATAATATATATTTTTTTTCAAAATGGTACGTGTCGTAATAATAATGTATAAAAATTATAAGAAAAAGTTTTTGGCATAAAGTAATTTTAATTCTCAAATTAAGAAATAATTTTCAATTTGCCGGTTAATTGGTTCGTAAAAAATGCTTTATTTAGCACTAGAATTAATATTTTTTTCACGTCACTGGCTTGGTTGTCTGGGTTTCCCCTATTTTGTCTCAGTTATTTGGGGTCTTACATTTCCAAAGAAATCTCGAAGCAAAATAATCAGAACGAGCTTGTTTGTGATACTTTTAAAATTTCACAATTTTAGGATATGATTATTAAAGATTTAAGCTTATATTTTTTGAGTTTGATCTTATAATTTTAATATTATACAACATTATTTTAATACTAAAATTTTGGTCTCTGGAGTTACCAAGAGGGTTATATTTTAGGTAACAAACTATGTAACTGTATTTGGGACAGTAATATTTAATGATAAGATATGGAAGTTTCGACGTCCAGGAGGGCCAGAAAGCAGAAACCAGTATCAACTCCAGAGTTAAGTAGGGCTTGGGACGATAATATAATCCAAAGTATAAATTCTGATTTAGTTGCATAACTCAATGATAAATGACGGTGAATGACTTAGAGACGCCGCGAGTATCCTAAGGGGGTACTAATGGCCGCCAAGAGCAGCGTCCCAATAGATTACACCGTCGGGAATCGAAGCCGAAACTTCCTAATCCGTGATTTGCAAGAAACGACCCTTCTAACTTAAAATTCTTAAGAGTTTCCAGAAAAAATAATCGTAATTTCGTATTCCCATGGTTGAAGGTGTGTCATTTTTATGTTAAGAAATATTTTCTAAATAAATCACTAAATCAATAAAGGCGGCTGAATGTTTCCATTTTAAAAACGAAAGAGCAATAACATTACGCTACATCCCGCCTTTTAGAATTTATGTAAGCAATATCGAAACGGAACTTTAATTTTTTTCCGATGGAGTGCTTAATATTAAATTAGCGTCATTTAAAAACAAACTCGAAAGAAAACTCCAGGTGCGCTCCAAAAAAAGTTAAATCTCGATGGGCAATTTCCGTTTTTATATTCTCTTCCTGAAATTCTTTTTATTTATTCGTATATTTTGTCTAATCGAAAATGCTAATGGCGCTTGTTTTACAATTTTTCCTCAATTGTATAAAAAAGAATAGTGAGTGCTCTGAATTGTAAAAATGGGGTGCGCGTGCCATTATATTGATATAAATATGAAAAGAAAATCAGTTGTAATTTATGGTCCTTTTGGATTAGGTCGGTGCAGGTTGTCAGATAGGGGACAGGAGCCAAAACCGTGGGAAAGGACGCTTTAAATGGGATGCGACGTGCATTTTCACGCCATTCACCACCTTATTGTGTTCAAGTCGGTCACTTTAGACACCAGGCAGACAATAATAGAATTAGTTTTTAATCTAATTAGATATGATCCGCAAAGCAGTCATGGGGATGCATAGTAAGTAGAGGACGACAGTGTGCACGGGGGAGATAACAATATGAAGGTTACTTTTTATCAATAGTACAATTAAAAATGGTCTTTGGACATTTTATAGAAGGGGTTTAACTTTTCAAATGACGTATAACATTTTAACACAGAATATTATTTAAATAAATCAAAACTCATCATGAATCAACGTTTCACTAATTCCAAGCCTTCCAATAGTATTTAATTTTTAATAGCAACACTACATGTGCTTCAACAAATTTATCACTGATTCTTTTCAAATTTGATCAAAAAATTAAAAATAAAATAGATTTATTAAAAATATTAGTGGCCATATGTGGGGAAATCATGTATCCATAAATATACACTAGATGGCCCTAAGTGGTAAAATTTACATTTTTTCATTGACTATCCGGATTATGTTACACGAGATAAACATAGTAATTCTTTTTATAAGTTTTTTTTTATAAAATCAGTGAAATAGGCAAATCCGACATATGAGCAGAATAAAATCATTAAAAATAAAAAATATGTAAAATAAAAAAATGTAGATCAGCAGTCAAAAAAAATTTCCAAAAAATAAGGAATTAAGTGGCCATTGGCCATAACCAGTGACTGTACCCTAATATGTATTAAAAATAATTTTTGTGATCAAGTTTTTATCATCTATTTTTTAAATCAAAACCGTTCTTTTAATGAAAAACAAAAATTTTAAATTAAGTAACTATTTTAGCAAAAAAAATAATTTCCCAGAAATCTAAAAAATAATATTTAAAATTTTAAAGTAAATTCTTTTAAGTATACTAAAAATGGGTAAAGTCACGCGAGAAATTTTTATTTTATTATACAGGGTACTGAAAAAGTCGCGAATACGTTCCACACTACGTTGTTAAGCAGCACTCGCTAAACAAGGGAAAAATATTTAAAAAAATCCTTCTAGCAAATTATTCAAGATTCAAGATATGATTGCTCAAAGTTTAAAAACTTATTTGCCCTTTTTTGTTAATTTAGTTCAATATAGTACAGAAAATAAAGATAATTGTATTGCTATTTGTTATTGCATTTCTAAACCAAAAGTATTAAAATGTTGAGAATGTAAACATTTTTGCATTTTTGCATTTTTTAAATTTATAATTTTTCATAAAATTGACAAAAATGACATATGGCAACAATGTAAAAAGATTACAATTATTATTATCTGATAAAATTGATTTCTATCATCGAGTTTAAATTTAAGTATTTTTATTTATTTTGTTATTTTGAAACAAAAACATTCCTATGAACTAAAATGTTTTTTCGCCTCTTTAAAAAGTTCCAGCAATTTTAAAATTGTAAAATTTTAATGATTTTTGTAGGACACTCTGTATAATTTTCTTTCTTATTATCATATTTAGGGTAAAATTAATTATTATATCTTGGATTTTGTCATTGTTTTTTTGTACATTTTAAATTTCCCTTGATAAAATTAATCAATCTGATTGGCTTAACGATAAAGAAAAAATCCAGAGCACACTTGATTTAAATAAAAGAATCAAAATAAAACGAAATTTATACAGGATGTTCCACAAAAATTATTAAAATTTTACAATTCTAAAATTGCTGTAACTTGTGAGACACTCTGTATACTTATTTCTATAATATGTTTATTTTTTTAATATACTATTTTAACGACAAAACACAAAAATACCTTATTTACTTCTTTGTGTTTTTTACACAATTTATGACACAATTTTTGAAAAATCTTTGATTTTGACTTAATTATTTTTTTACCAAACTTTTTAAATATTTTTAAAATCTTGTAAAATTTCAAAATTTTTAACCCTTATAACATTATGTTAATGAAAAAAAGAAAAAGCGATTTTATTGAAAGCTGTAAATTTTGAAAAAAAAGTAAATGCAAGATTAACCTATATTTTTAATTTAAAGAAATATTACTGGATAATATTAAAGTTTCCCAAATATAGAAAAATCATTAATTTTAATAACCTTAAAAAATACACTGGTCAACTCATTTTTGTATTCTATAATCTAAATTGTATTATTTTTATGGTGCTAGTAACGAATTTACCTATTAAAAATTAAAATCAAATCTTGGCTTTACATTCTATGATATAGGGTATCATTTTCGTTTTTTCAAGATTCTTATTTTTTCAATATATTTTTTTGATAAAATTGCTTACATTTAAGTTTTTAAAAGTCTGACAACTTTAATTTTAAAACCCATTTTATCAAAAAAATGGGAATACAATAAAAAAAGTGAATTTAATAATCAAACCTGCTTTGTCAATTTTATTCGTCTTTTGAAGTAATTTTTTTTTAAACGAATTGACTGAATAAAATTTTTTAAATCTCACAAATATTTATTTTTGGAGAAATAAGTATAATTATTTGTTGATATTCGCCTGGAGATAAAACGGATATCATTTAAGACATAAACACCTTACTTTTATAATAAACGTGTTGTTGAAGGGGGGTCTCAGTTTTAAATTTCCACGATAAAAATTTGTTAATTTTGTTATCAACAAAATTACGAAGTTTGTTTTTTAGTTTGGATTTCGTAAAACTGCAGATTTATATTTTATTGAAAGCAATTTAACTTAAAAAATGGATTTTCCAGGAAGGACCACATCAAACGGTCCTTTATAAAAATTTAAATTTACGAATTTATCTTTTTAAAGCATACCACATAAAATAAACATAAATTCTAAAAATAATACCATGTACTTATCACAAACGTTGAACATGTGTTAATATTGACGTTAATTTAGCGACAAAAACTAATTTTTTATAAAAAAATAGATCATTACAAGTTACACATTTTTAAATTTCTATAATTTGTTTATTTTGGTGGTCACCATGTTCCTTTTATGAAAAATTCCAAATTCTTAATTTTAAAAATTATTTTTTTAGAAAAGCTTTTCTGTAAACTTAAATTACCTCATATAATTATGAGAAACAAATATTTTCTAATGTAAAAAGTATTGTCATTTTGATGAATTTTTAATTTAATGCAGTTTCAATGATAAATCATATTCCCACAAAAAATAGCCAAAGTATCTTTTTTTTGCGTTCTAGAGTGTCATTACCCCTTAAATTTAAATTTGTTATATGGGTTGTAATGGACAATTTCCATAATTATATTATTTGTGTCTAATTAAAAACCTTTAATTTTGACCAGAATCTGCCTATAAAGCTGAATTGCTAAAAGACGACTTCATATTTCTCCTGTTATGGTATGATAGAGCAAATGTTGGTTTACTTTGAAACAATTATCGTTGAGCCAAAAATACAATTGAAGCATTATATTCCCAAAGGGTCCAAGTGCCAAAAACATAATTTAGAGGAAATTAAGTTTAAAGATTTCATTTTACATTAACAATACACTGACTACGTTTATCTTGCTTTCTCGATCTGGATTGGATCGAATAGCGATTGACTCAATCCGCTTGTTTTTTCGAAATAAACATGTCGGATTGGATTCATCAATCCAATCCATCCAATTGGACGTATTTATTTCAGAAAAAATGCGTATTGAGTCAATCGCATTTCAATCCAATCCGGAACGAGTTACGCGAGATAAATGTAGTCCATGACAGAGTCATATGTTTTCGATTATAAAAACATTTCAATAAATGATACGAATGTAAAATTATAACATTACAAAAATTTGGTACATAGTACATAGACCCTTTGGGAATTTCACGTTTCAATTGTTGGTGGTGATTGTGCTCGTGCACACAACACACTACATACAGCCCATCATGCAGCTACTTTATAAATAAGACATGGCTGTAAGTGGTTAAAATACGGTGTCCCAAAATTCAGTTTACAGGCCCTATCTCCGTTACTTGAAGATATAAAAAAAAATCAAATCAAAAGAAGCTTTTAATGGCATTAAATTGGCATTCCATCCTTAAAATATAATTGGCTATTGCCATCCTTAAAACATACTGTCATGTTGAGATCCCATTTTCCTACAAAAGTAGGGGGTGTCATTTGAAAAAAAAGTTGCTGAAAATGTTTTTTTTTCCAAATATCTCGGTTTCTATCAATCCTACGATAAAATTATTTATTATCAATCTTATAGAGCATAAAATTTCATACAACTCTTGTTGAAAACTTTTTTTGTAGGGTAAACTTATTTTTAGTAAAAATAGCGCGAATGTCCTATACATAGAGATTTTGCTTAATTTTGCTCCATTTTCAGTCATAACTCGATAACGAAAAGAGATAGCGAAGTGATTCTTTTTTTTGTCATAAAGCGGACCTTTGAGGCTTTTAGAGAAGGTGTATTACATGACGGTGAAATAGAATTTGAAGGGTTGATTAGACCGAAAAGCTTCAAAAATTTTTTTAAAAGGGACATTAAAAAAATTATTTTTTCGTTTTTTTTTCGAAATTAAAAAACCCCCATGTGTGGTCGATTTTGGTTCTAAGAGTAGATTCAGTAGAGTTTTTAAAAATGAAAATCCGTTAAAAAATAGCCGGATGGGAGCCGTTCACCCTTAAATTCAAAAATTCTGCTTTATTTTCCCAACCCCTTAAAAACAAAAAATAGCCTATTAGCTGTAAAAGTTATTCTTTTTAAGGGAAATGAAGTAAAATTTGAAATTTTTAAAAAATTGTGGGCGCCAGTGGTGCAACTAGCCGACCGCGTTTGTGCGATTTTTTGAACATTTTACGTTCGATTTTTTTCAGAAGTAAAGGGAGAAAATTTAGAGGTGTCGACTTTTTTGATTATAAATATTAATGTAATGAGCAAAATAAAAAATATCGCACCAAAATATCCAACCCCTATCTAAAGTTACGAATTTTTAAAGTTAGCGTCGAAAAAGCAAAAAAAAAAACGAAATTTATAGGCCTCAATTCAATATAAAAAAAAGATATCAAAAAAGGGGCTCAGATGGCCACAATAACGGGTATCTACTTTTTAAATCAAAATCCCGGTATTATTTGCACCTACCGATCCTCAAATATAAGGGGTACAGTTTGAGCACTTTTGCCGCACGAAAAAACGCTAAATTTGTACACTTTGCGTCTCGGCGCCGGGGCGCCACCCGGTTGCGCTTGGAGACTTAAAAATGGCCACGGTCTATCCCCAGGATGTGAGAATAAAAGGAGCCAAATTTCGTCGCTTCCCTTTAACACCGGACGGGGCTCCGATTGTTTAAAGCTGACGCCGGCGAAAACCGGAAAAAAAAGTAAGAAAATCGAAGGACTTTGGACATTTTTTTCAGTGTTAGAATCCACATCTCTCTTCACGATGTAACCGAATTTTTAAAATCTGACGAAAAAAGCTAACCTTTTCGTGGCTCCGCGCAGAAAATGTCCGAATTCGGGATAAAAATATAAAAGGTGTCGTATCTCCGACCCCTTAATAGATAGGTCCGGACGGGTCCAAACCACCTTCTTCAGAATCGGGCCCTCCATAACATACTAAAATTTGATGCGATTCGGGGTGAATTTCGGACACTGAGGGGATGAATTCGATTTTTCTTTCGGGGCGTAATAACTTTTCTCGGTGCTGTCCGATCGAAAAGGGACATTTAAACTTTTTTCTTAAAAATTTCTCCTCCGTACACATACAATTACAACTCTCCACGAAAAAAAAATACCTTCCCCGTTTCAAACCCTATTTTCTTTCATCTATAGTATGTATAGGACATAAGCGCCACTTTAACTAAAAATTAGTTCATCCTATAAAAAAGAGTTTCGCACAAAGTTATAGGAAATTTTATCCTCTACGAGATTGATAATGAATAATTTATCGTAGGATTGATAGAAACCGAGATATTTGAAAAAAAATCATTTTCATCCCCCTTTCCAACCCTATAACTCCACAAGCAGGTACCCCACAACTCGGGACTCTTTAGATCCAAAATATACATGATTTAAGCTACAAATAAGCTGAGTTTCATTAACTCCGCAATTTGTACTATTTAGTGATGATTTTTGTGAGAATGGCGAAACCGAGGTGGGATTTTGTTTCTACGGCGGATTCTAAAACTCGCCAAAACGTCAACATTCAGGTGAAGAGAACAATGTAAATAATGACGAATTGGCGGAAAATGATGACGTTTTGGCGAGTTCATAAAACTCGCCAACAAAATAAAATCCGGCCTCAGATGCGAAATTCGTCAGGTTTTGATATTTAATATTTACTGGTAATAAAATAATAAGTAATAAAAAATGTATAATGTATACTAAAGTAATGAGTCTGTAAACCATTTTCTTATAATTTTATATAAAAGAGTACCTTTTAACTTGAATTTTGCAATTTGAATTTTTGGTCTAGCACTTAAAATGGCTTCGCAATTAATTAACAAAGTATATGAAATCGCGCGGCGCTACTTTTTTTTCCTTGCGAGCTGAGTGACGTCATTACTTCCTAGTCGCCTCGCGTGGGTTATACGGTCGCCAAAAGTGCTAAAACTGTGCGGCTTCGATTAGAAGAGCGGCAGGTGAAAAAATATCGCGGTTTCTTGATTTTTCATCTACATACCGCGCTACATCAGGAAACAAGCGCTTTTTTTGATATCTTAATTTTTTCTGTACTTTTGGCGCCCTCGAATTTGTAGTTTGAAATTAGTGCTTTTTCGACGCCGACTTTGAAAATTCGTCACTTATGATCCCGACCGTGTATAATATTCCAATGTTTTTTATTTCCCTTCTTTCTTTATTATTTATGCGAGAAAAAATCAGCACGATTATATTTTACCCCTGGACTTGAAAAAAAAATCCCAAGTGAAATGTTAATGAATTAGCTCAAACGCGCGCTTTGGTCAGCCCTCTCTGCAGCCGTCAATTTTTAAAATTTTCTCAATTTTACATCAGATTATCAATGAACAACAATATTTGTGGTGTAATGAGCATAGTGCATTTTTAAATTTTGCGCGGTTAAAAAGTTATGGCGTAAAAATGTTGAATTTAGGGGTCGGCGTCTCCCGTCGGCCTATTTTTTAACGGATTTTCATTTTTAAAAATTCTGATAAATCTACTCTTGGTATTAAAACCACCCACGCATAGGGTTTTTTAAATTTTGAAAAAATAAAGAACCCTTAAATTTTTTAAGATCGCATTTAAAAAAGTCGCAT
Source organism: Stenus bimaculatus (assembly GCA_963971135.1). Taxonomy (NCBI): domain Eukaryota; kingdom Metazoa; phylum Arthropoda; class Insecta; order Coleoptera; family Staphylinidae; genus Stenus; species Stenus bimaculatus. The sequence goes on along the minus strand of OZ020180.1, from coordinate 68,509,693 downwards.
TTTTATTCGAGTTTCGCTTTAATGAGCCCCTCAAATTTTATTCTACTCTAAAGCAATGCACATTATCTAAAAGCTTTCATGGTCCACTTTACGAAAAAAAAAGAATCACTTCGCTATCTCCTTTCGTTATCGAGTTATGGCCGAAAATGTAGCAAAAATATGCAACCAATTTGGAACCAAAATTGAGGTCTGAAATTTTTTACTTTTCACAAAATAATTAATATCTTCTAATCTATTAGAACCGCCGGGACGAGTAATAGCTTAAAATTCGCACCGTTACCTCCCCCACCAAATTCCCTGAAAATTATAATTTTCGGTATAAAATGACGTCGTCCAGGCCCGTATTTGTACCAAAATTTTGCCAAAACTTTGCCAATTTTTTCCAAAAAAACTGTTTAACCGATTTTATCCAAATGTTTTTGAAATCGCTAACTTTTATAGTTTGCGAGAAAAACAATAAAAATCGATTTCCATGAAAAATTTTAAGCCTTAAATTAAAGATATCTCAAAAAATATTTTTTCGAATCTTTTCAAAATCGACCCCGCAAATGAAAGATAATAGAAAATAGATGAAATGTAGGGGGTCACTTGCCCTCTACACCCCCAAAAAAATTTTACACCCCAAAAACTCAAACAAAACAAAATTTTTCTAGGTAATGTACCTTAAAAACAAATTCAATTTTAAAAAATTTAATAAGATGATATCGATAATTTTTACAAACTTATCTGTACGAATTTTCGTTTTTTAATTTTAGTTATTAAGCGATATATGAATTTTTTACAATACACCTTTACTCATTTGTTAGAAAGCCATATTTTATATAAAAATTCATATCTTTTGAACAAAAAGTCGTACTGCCTTGAATTTTTTTTATTTTTTTCTTATTTCTTTATACTACAACCCAAAATTATTAACTTTCAAATTTTTAATTTGAAACGCTACACACTTGTAAAAACCACACTAAAGTTGTATAACATTTAAAGTGAAATTTCATAAGTAAAAAATTATAAAGAAGTAAATTTTAAATTAATAAATAATTCTCCTACTTTAATTAATAACTAATAGTAATATTTTATCAGAGTATTAAAAGATAATAACTATAAAAACGTCTAGAAACAATCAAGTGCACTATACGCGTGTACGGAACGGACAGCGTTCGGAAGAAATGACGTCAGAATACATCGCGTTGTTGAAGCGGAGGGGCTAATTTTCTTAAAATTCAAACGCTTATATTTACGTTAATATTTGTCGTATCGAATTGAAACAAAAAACTTATTTATAATTATGATTTCTAAAATATAAGATATAAAAATATCAATTATTTTTTTCGTTTTTCTTCCTCATTCGTCAGGTTTTGATATTTAATATTTACTGCAAACTGCTAATAAAATAATAAGTAATAAAAAATGTGTAATGTATACTAAAGTAATTGTGGTGGAAAGTTTCTTTTAGTTAAAATTTAGAGAGAAAACCTGGCAATACTCAATATTAGAGAAAAACATGCTGATATTATCTGGCAGTTCTAAATTTCGAATCGTTTAAGAGATTAGTATATATTGCTATTGCAGAATTTCCTTGAGGGGACTCCAATTTGAAATACACGACAAGACATTTCTGACAGGCGGACAGGCGGTGCAGTAAGCCGTCTTCTGTTTTCTGTTTTGTCCCCACTACGAAGCGTCGCGGCGTGCGCTTAAACTCAAAACGAAACCGCGCGGTTCGCAGCTTTTACCGAGTTAATCACATTCTGCTACTTGCTCTTCTGCACAGGCAGGGTGCCGTTCTGCAGTTTCAGTTTCAGCTTTCAGTCGCCGTTTCAGTCGAGAAGAGACGATTGCGGCGTTCGCGTGCCGCAGCCTGCTACCGCGTTACGCTACGTACACGAACTGCGTTTGTTTACGAAACGAGTGCACGTTAACACAAATCATAACATAAAACAAAACGTTTAGTGCAATTTTATTTTAACACTTCAAATAAGTGACGCGTTTTTTTACACTTGCCCAAAAAAAAATCAGCACTTCGTCAACCAGAATTATCAACAAAATTAAATCTGTAAGTTAAAACCCATACTCAAATATAATAAAATTAATTTCACTTTGGAAATTTAATAAATTTATGCTTTAATTTAGTAAATTAATTTTTATATTTTTATCTAAATATATATTTATAACATGATTATTTTAATTAAATTTTGCAATTACTATCGCCTATTAGCAACTAATAATTTTAAATTAGTATGTTCAAAACAACTTATAATTAAGGTAGGATTATTTAAGTAATAAAAAGTAGATTCTATTTTTAGCCTCAGCCAATTATGTACGTTTATAAGTTTACAATAAAGGTTCGTTACAAATCTAATTGGCGAATTTCATTAGTAAGCTTAATTACGCTTATGTGGAACGGCGGTGGAATATTTCGGCCGATAAATCATTCATGAGCAATTTAATTTAGCAAATTGCTTATTTAGAAAAGCACAGAAGATTATAGCCAGAATAATTATAATTTGCAATTACAGTTTCCTGCAAATTTAACTTTTTTCATCAAGCTTGTTTTTGAAGGATGAGAAAACGAGCCCATATATTAAGTTTATGTCGTTTTAATTAAGTGTTTAATATTTAATTGTTTTCAAAACCATGCGTGTATAAAATTTTTAATTCATTTTAATTTGCCAACACACCAATTCGTTATTAAAAAGTATGTTACTATTATATAAATTATGTACTAAATTTAAAGCAATTATATAGAATAAAACTAATTATGTGCTTCCAAATTTGATGGTTTGAAAAACTTAATTGCATTCCTCGTTATGAACATTACGAAAATGTGTTTCTTGACGTATTTTCGTTTTAATTTACTGACAATTTTAATAAAAAATATTTACGTAATAAATTAAATATGTATTTATTTTTAATTAAAGTCCAGTATTAAATTTATGAAAATCATTTAATTATTTATAGGTGTAATTTGATCTGATTTTAAAAGCGTAGAAAAATCGTTGCGCTAAGCTTCAGTACAAACTAAGCACCTTAGATAAATATTTTTTCTACATATGACATGTTTATAAAGAGTCAATGAAAGTGTTCAGATTACATTTTCATATTTTACAAAAAAATAGAAGTTTTACGCAGTCGAAGAAAAAAAATAAAAATAAAAATTAATAAATTAACTTTTTGTCCTGAACAATATCAAGAGAATTTTTTAATTTTAAATACTGTTTTCACCAAATTAAAAATTTTTGAAAAATAACAGAGATATCTTAGCGCACAAATCTTAAAAAATGTCCCTTAAACCGTAAAGTGCGAGCTGAATTTATTATTCTGATGGGCGGAGCTACAAGTCGCTATTTGTAATTCCGAATGTAAAAATCAACTTCTGCAGTCGATTTAGCGCCGTAATAAAAATAAAATAATCTACCCAATTTTTAGGGTGGTGTTCAAATTTTGAGAACGAAAATTCGGTCAGTACAAATTTATTTATTTATGTACAAGTTGTACGTAAATTTGTACACTAGGTAATAAAAAAAAACAACAATTTGCAAAAAGTTTAATATGTGAAAATTTTTACATACGAAATTAAAATATAGTATAAATTTTATAATAGCTGACATAAATCAACATCAGTACATTATTTGCAGTAATAATTATTGTTTATAATCTGATAATCGTTAAATTTTTAATTGTTATTTCAATTTTCTACAAAGTTCAAAATCCAATTTAATTTTATATGTTATTTCTTTCTATAAGTAAAATTATATGTACAGAATTGGAAAAAAGTAGAGCACCATTTACATTTTCTTGATATACAGGGTGGTGATTATTTCGATGCTCACCATTGGTATCTTTTAAAGTGGATCAGATACGAGATCGGTTAAATTACAGAAAAGTTGCGCATTTTTATGGCCATTAAAAATCTGAAAGAAAATTTAAGATATTTAAATTCACTGCAAAATTATGGCCAAAAATCTAAAAAATGTGATTTTAGAAAATAATTTATATTTTCCAAACCATTACTGCTACATCAATGAAATTTGGTACCTTTAAATTAAATGACGTCAAAATATAATTTTTTGGCCTCCTAGATTCGAAGCCGCGATATTCAACTTTTTTATTTCTTATGGCATCCATATTGGATTTTTACCTCATCAAGTAATAAATAATAATACATTTTCAGATTGCTAATTTACATTAATGTGTTCCCTTAGAAAATGTATTAAATTTGAAAATTTGTATAAAAAACACATGAAATCAATGTTTTATGGTCAGTTTCCATGGTTGCCATAAAAATATCGCTTCAAATGAAACTTTAAATTTGATCAAAATTCTAATAATCAAAAATCAAATATGTACTTTAATCATTTTATTTGTTTAATATTATAAAGACACCTGTTATTTACATAAAATGTATTATTGCAGATCATTTGTTTACTATTATTATTTTCTTTATTATTAGAGCAATTTTGAGGAGATATTTTTATGGTAACCATGGAAACTGTCCATAAAATATTGCTTTCATTTGTTTTTTATACAAATTCTTAAATTTAACACATTTTCTAAAGGAACATATTAAAGTTAAATAGCAATCTGAAAATATATTATCATTTATTATCTGATGATGTAAAAAAATTCAACATGGCGGCCATAAGAAATAAAAAAGTTGAATATCGCGACTTCGAATCTGGGAGGCCAAAAAATTATTTTTTGACGTCATTTAACTCAAAATAGTCAAAAATTTAAAGGTACCAAATTTCATTGATGTAGCAGTAATGGTTTGGCAAATATAAATTATTTTCCAAAATCACATTTTTTGTTTTTTTTTGCCATAACTTTACAACGAGTTTAAATATTCTAATTTTTTTTTCAGATTTTTAATGGCCATAAAAATGAGGAACTTTTATCTAATTTAACCGACCTCGTATCTCCCCCACTTTAAAAGATACCAATGGTGAGTATCGAAATAATCACCACCCTGTATAGGTTATAATAACCTGTAATAAATAACCTCAATATTTCAAATAAGAATGCTTTAAATCTACATTATTTCATAATTTTTTTATTAAATAAAAATAAAAATTGCAGGTTAAGTAAAATAATTTAGTAACAAGGCTGGAAAAAATTAGAGTAACAATTAGAAACTTATTATTTATTCATATAAAAATACAAAAATTAAAGTGTAAATAAATATTTAGTCCAATACCCGTTGTTCTTAAGTATATCAGCACATCTTCTGGGCATTGATTTTAATAGATTATTAATTAAAATTGGATCTACTTCATCCCAAGCATTTTGAAGCGCTGAAAAGAGTTCGTCCAAATTTTTGTAAGTTTTATAGCGAATTTTGTTATCCAAAATACTCCAAAGGTTTTCAATTGGATTTAAATCCGCAGATTGTGATGGCCATTTCAATAAATTATTTTTTTCTTCCGCTAAACATTGGTTTACAAACTTTGATGTATGCTTCGGATCATTATCCTGCTGAAAGAAGTGACGTAATGGGAGAGTGCTATCAGCATATGAGACCATAACGTTCTCTAAAATATTTTTATACACAAAACGATCCATTATGCCATTTATACGATGCCGAAAACAGAGAAGCACCCCCAAATCATTACAATATCAATATCGAATTTTTTCTCACTGTTATATTAGGCTAGTGCCATTTTTGTGTGTAGAAGAATTATGTGTATAGAAAAATTGATGCTGAAGTATTCCCTCCATTTTCAAAATAATCTGATTATTTGTATACAGGATGTTACATTTTACTTGCATTCCATGGATCTTCTTAATATTAATAAAGTTACCGATTCAGTTAAGTGGGCAATGTTTTATAGCTTTTTATACTCATTTAGATGCCATCTAAAATAATCAAAAATTCCGAGCCATTCCGAAGATAAACGAAAAAACCCAAAAATTTAATTTTTAAAAACTAGAAAAGTTACAAAAAAATATTTCAGATAAAAGTTATATATTTCGTAAAGACGAATTTAAATATGTGGTTTTTAAGATATCAGTAGCAAGTTTTTTAATTTAAACGGGCGCCATATTGAATTTTTCAACAAATAAATTGCATTTTTCTAGTTTCAACGAGGTATTGTTAAAAGCAGCAAAAATGCAATTTAATTGTGTAAAATTCAATATGGCACACATTTAAAATAAGAATCAGCATCTTGAAAACTGAGTTTTTGTAATATTTTTTTTTTTGAAAATTTAAATTCGTCTTAACAAAACAAAAACTTTTATCCGAAAAATTTTTTTTTGGAAATTTTCATGTTTATTTATTTTTCTGATATTTTTTATAGTCCAGGAGCAAGTACATTTTTTTATACTATTTTTTTTAGTTTCTTAATTCTACTTGCCCAAATTGTTCAATAAATACCTAGGAAAATGCAAATGAGTTCGGTTATGAATCTTTTTGATTTACTAAAGTTGATCATAAAAATTACAGAAAAGGCTTATCTCCAGTGGACGAAGCTAAATCTGGCCGAAGTGTTTCAGATAGGAAAATTATTTTTACATGCCTAAAACTTACTATACAAATTAAAATTATTATGGAATATAGTTAAAACAAGTCTGACTGACTTATGAAATTAGCAAATACCTACCTCAAAATTTGCAGAAATATAAAATTAATTCCATGAATAGAACTAATCTAGGTATTATTTACAATCACTAAAACCTTGTCAAACTCTCGATGTTCTAAAGTCGGTATACTCTAAAGATCATAAAACTTTTTCAATGGAATTTCGTTACTGAAATTTTATAAAAACAAATCAGTTTATTCTAATTCATTAAATTTAATCTAAAAAAATCAGAAAACTGTAGAGAAATCTAGAGAAATGAGAAATTTAAAGTTATAATAATAATTAATAAGTCAAACACACTTATTTAATATTAAAATTTCCTAATAAATGTGTTAAATCTGAAAAATATAGTAACATCGAGAGAAAATAAATACAGGGTGTCCCATAATTCAGTTTACAGGCCTTATCTCCGTTAGTTCAAGAGATAAAAAATCAAATCAAAAAACTTTTAATGGCTTCAAATTTGCATTCCAATTCCATCCTTAAAATACCATTTTGTTTTTAATAAATGTTCAAAATTGGCTCCTGCACTTTGTACCCAAGCTTCAAAATGTCAAAAACTAATTTATTCATTCATTTATACATATGAACAACGCCATCTTTATTCACATTTGGCGAATGAAATACAAAGAAAATACTCACAGTACACATTCACATTCTGTGTATCAAAAATAGTGAACATAACATAATGTCATATTCAGTATAAAGTTGAGTTACCATTTCTGTTTACAAAAGGAATGCTATTTGAAAAAAAAAGTTGATGATGACTTCTTAAAGGTTTTAAGAATATAATTGGAATACCAATGTGATGTCAGTAATTACTTTTGTTCATTTGATTTTTTCTCTTTAACTAACGCAGATATAGCCTGTAAACTGAATCTTGGGACACCCTGTATAGTTGTTCTTTTACTGGTATTCATATTCGTGTTCATATTATTGTGGAAGTTCCAAACATCAAAATTTTTAACAGTCAAAATTGTCCATTTATTATAAAATAAATTAAGAGTAATTAGAAAAAATTAAAGAAGGTAACATTGCTTAATTCTAAAATGCATTATGCACTTTCTAAAATTTACAAAAACCCAAAGACTTTTTGGATGAGCGGTTAATTTCTTGCAGCCGCAGCAGGTCCTTCAAAATACTTATGAAAGTTACTGAAAGCTTGCTGAACTTTTTAATCAAGCAATAGCAACATTTTTTAAATAAACAAGGAAAACTAGAAATATTACCAAAAATATAAAAAATTTACAGTTAAAAGCTTTAAACTCCTTTAATTCCAGATAATTTTCACAATAGACTTAAAACATGCACCGTGCACATTCAGTTCAGGAAATACAACTAGGAAAGATCAACCTACTGATTTTATTTTTTATTTAATCCAAAAAAGTAAGGCTTGATATTTAAATCTTTCATTTATAGCGTGTACACAAATAAAACATCTTTTTAAATTACTTTTAATGAATATACATTTTAACGAAAATAGTACAATGATCTCTAACTACATTTTCTTATTTTAAAATTTGGTCTTTTTCCTTGTTTATACTTTTAGTTTAAAGCCATTTTATCGAAAAAGTAAAATTTTCTAAAATTAACTATACCTGAGATTATACCAATAGTAACAAATAGTAAAAGTATATTTTGACCTTCTTCTTGAATTTGGGGAAGAAATCTTGACCGACAGTACATCCCACATAATTAGACTGAAAGTACCAATACAAATCTTCATTTCTGTCATATTTTAAAATTTGTATAACCAAGATTACAAAGGCATTAGCTGCTTTTACAGTTCAAATCCGCGTTCAAAATTTACGAAATATGCCTTGTAATTATTTCAAACTACAACCATATTTTGTAAATAACATTGAATTTTATAATTGCATAGTTTAAATAACATTGAAGGCTAGACTTCTAAAGGACGACTTATTCAAAAATAAAATTTTTAAGTCCAAAACATAAGTTTAAAATCGGCCATATTTTACGTATTTTTAATGATTTTTTTTTGGTCGTTTTGCTTACATTGCATTATTTTGAAAAAAAAAACTTAAATAATAATTAATGCAATACAATAATTAAATATACATAATTAAAGCTTCTAGCAAGGGCAAAAATAAATGCAATTGAATTTGCCCAAGGTTATAAAATATTAAATTTAAATAAAAACAAATCGTAGCAATTTAAAAACGTTGGATGATAAGGCTGTTTTTTGGGGTAAAGTTTTAAGAAATTATGGAAATACCTAACTTATGTAAAGTTATAGGAATAGATTTCATCCATAGTTTTTTTTTGAAAATGTATGCAAAATATTCACAAACAAGTCTATTGCTAACTTCACATTATTTGTGTTAATTTGTTCAAAGAAAAACGACTAACAATTTATTAATAATTATTATTATTATATGCGAACCATATATGATTATTTGGTTTTACCTCTGCAAGAATAGAAAACTAGGGCAATTTAAAAATAAAAATCAGAATTTGTAAGCGATTTTATTAACAAAAAATATAAGAAACGTATTGAACTTTATCATCACCTCTTGTATATCATTAATTCACTTACACTTACACTAGTTTTGAAAAACAGGGAAAATCTCCATTTTTTTAATGGTTTTATAAAAAGTATTGAATTTTATACGAGTGGCTTACTTTTACTATCTTAGGTATTTCAAGTATGAAAAATTATAAAAAAAAAATTCCAAAATAATGAATGCCTAAACAAATTTGTTTGATGGACACAACTTTGATCGTTGAAATAATTATTGTTTTGGCTTTACTTTTAACTTTGTAATACTTTATACCTATCGTTATTTTTTCGTTTGAAAAAATTTCTATTTTTTTAATTATTAGAGTGATTAAAGACATTTAAAAACGCATTATGCATTTTTAGAATTTATTTTTAAGCGATTAAAATGATCGTTATAAGTGTTTTCTGGTAAAAAAATTCTAATTAAAAAACTAACATATAATTACGAATTTTTGTGTGCGTTTAGTTTCCTATAATTAAAATTGTTTGCACTAATGCTATAATAACGAATAGCAAACTAAACCTATTTTAGTTAGCGATACGATCCAATTAACTTAATAGGAATCAATTAATTTAATACAGGACCCGATACAAATATACAATTCCGAGCTATTTGTGAAGATAAAAGTCCACCTTAACGACCCATCTTCATTATCATTTTCGTTCGTTTTAATTGCTTCATTTAAAGCGGGATAAAAAGAAAACAAATAAGTCCACGTTTTAAAATTCCGTGTATGCGGCATTAACGCCGCTCTTTGCATATCGGCGCAGATAAATTTATTATAAGCCCTCAATGAATGGCTTCTTTAATGTCGAGAGGTAATTACCCACAGTTGAATAAATTAAACCTCTGATAAATATTTTTGTATAATTAAAGGTTAATTGGTTATTGATTTAAAACGATGTATTTTATTATAAAAAGCATTAATTATTAAACCAGGTACTTAAGTCAGAAATCTCTAAAAATCTCTATTTCCATTAAGGAATTTATGTTAATTCTCTTTTATCATTCAAATTGAACTAATATTTAATTAATTTAGAGTTGAGCAGGCGTTTTTATCAAGAAACATAAATTTCTTAGTGGGAATTACCAAATTTCTCTAAAGAGATTATATTTGATTTTGAAGGGGTTTGTAGAAAATTTATTGAGTAATAATTATTTGAAATATACACACATTTATTGCATATACCCTAATTTCTGGTCTAAGATGTAACCAAGATGATGATTGTTTGATATGTACTTCACCCTCATTGTAGTAGAAGCAGATTAGAATACAAGGAACCAAGAATAGAGCATTTCGTTGGCTGAAACTAAACTAGTAAAGGTACTGTCAATTTATTAGCCGGAGGATGTAGTTATTTATGAGAAAGTGATTAAGCTTTTATAATTTTAGCCAATAATCTTAAAATATGACAGAAATTTGGTGGATTTTTCTGTACCGTTTAGTAGATAGTACACATACAAAGAATGATCAAGCAGGTTTTCTTCATAGAGACATTTCATTAAGGGCGCGTTCCAGTAATGAACACTAAAGCCCACGACCACGACCGCAAAATTTTCCCGTTCCACTAGCTCAAAAGGTCACCATTCAACAAACAACCACGGAAACCCACGAATAAATACGGTCGTTGTGAGCTTCTTGCGGTCGCCATCGATGGACGAGAGAAAAAATCTCGGTCTTATGTAGAACGATTTTGCGGTCGTCGTGGGCTTTAGTGTTCATTACTGGAACGCGCCCTAAATAACCTATATCATAAAAAAAAATTTATAGACATCGACATAATTTTGTGACACTAGGGATAAAACAGTGGTCGATGAAAGAAGATAAATTACATTATTTGTCTAGAAAAACAATGTTCGTAAACCCAATTCGTTAGAAATATAAATTAGGTCCCATGTGTTTGACAGGAACCCCAGTTGTGTGACAATGAGGATCTGATGTGAAACACAAATGTGTACCAAAAATGTTTGTACATTGTGTGTTTATATTTCCAGAGTGAGCTAACCCACACTTTTGTCAATATCTAGTTAATCCCAGAAATTGAGTCTTTGCTATAAAATCTTAAAGAGAACTAAAAACCTTTTTGCAGAGGAATGTGAGATGGGAGTTCTGCTTTTATAATATCCATTCTTTCTTATAGAAGCAAACGATTCAAATTACCTATATGTTGGTTGAAACTATAATTCTAAAGGAAAGGCTTTTCCTATGAATACTTGTTGAGAAATACGTTATCGAAAAAAAAAACTGTCGACGAAATTATAGTGGTTAAGAAACTTAAATTTAGTTCGGTCATATCTAGGCTGCAATCCAGGACAAGAAGTAATTGAAAGTTCTATGAAAAGAAGACATGAAAATGATAAATGAAAGAGGTGTTATTGTCCTTCATGGAAGACCTCCAAAGCTTCATATCAAAAATTCCGAAAATTTCCTTGACACTTCGATGGAGTTCAGGATTTTCTTCTTGAGTATTGTTTTCAGCTCCTCTTCAGTTACTTAGGCCCAGTATTACAATTAAGAGTTTAACTCTTGGTTAACTTATATTATATTATAAACATGGTTTTACTTGAAATGTGTTTACATGATGTTTTTAAACCTGGTTAACTGTCGTTTGCTGTTGAATTTTCATAAATCTAAATAACTACACAAATACTCTACTTTGAAAAAATCATGCAAAGTGAAGATGTCCTAAAAAATAACTGTCAAATATTTTATTTTGAATTTTAACATTATTTATAATATTTAAGAATAAACAATGATTGATGATGTGGATTGTTAATTATATTAATAAAATAATTCTTTTAAATCCACCTTTATTATTCACTTTGACATTATTGTCAATAATGAATGATTCTTTATAAGAAATTTAAGGTTATTTATGAGACATGTTGATTCGATAATAAAAAATACTTTTATATTGTTGCAATTCTTCATGAAGTTACTGCATACTACTTAATTTAATTTCTGCAGGTTATTTTTCATATTTTTGACAAGTCAACATGTTACTAGCCAATATAAATTGCCTAATGTGCGTTTTGCTAGCGATTGAAATTTTTCGTCGCTAGCAAAACGCACCTTTACAGGTGGAATTCTAAACTAGGATTATAATATTGGGCCTTACTACACCTTTCCCGATTGTATTTCAGAATAGATCAATTCGATTTCAGAATAGTCAATTTTATTTCAGAAAAGATTAATTCGATGTCAGAATACTCAATTGTAATTGAGAAAAAATCAATTGTATTTCAGAAAGCATCAATTGTATTTCAGAATAATCAATTCAACTTCAGAAAATATCGGAATAGTCAATTGTATTTAAGAAAAGATCAATTGTATTTCGGAAAAAGCAATTTAATTTAAGAAAGGACCAATTATAAAAAATGAGTCAAGAGTTTTTGGCGGTGATTGTATATGTGAACAATAGCACATACATTTCCTAAAAATATGTACTTTCGAAAATTACACCGGTTACACCAGGTTTGGGTCCTTATTCATCAATGTTAAACAAAATTAAAATAATCTGCTAAAAACTATTGGCTGCCTCAATATTTTACAAAAGGTCTTTTCTAAATTAAAATTTATTTTTCTGAAATTCAATTGATGCCTTCAGAAATACAATTGACTATTGTGAATTACAATTGATGATTTCTGAAATTGAATGGATTTTTTCTGAAATACAATCTAAGCATTCATGGGATAGACGATTTATTTTTTCTCTTTAGTCCAAGTATGTTTGTTTAGAGTTTGGACTGTCCAGTTATTAGTTAATCCTGCGAGTTCGATTTATACATGTAACCATATTATAGATTTTTCGATGAAGTCCTTGAGAGAAAGAGTTAAGTGTGCTTTAATCATTGTTTTTCAATTATTTGATACTTTGATCAAATTCAGGATTTTCTATCCTAGTCAGCTCTTTTTCTTATAGCTTTTGAATGGCTATTCTTTGAAGTACGAAATTTGTACAATGACTACACTCAGTGGATTCTGTGGAATCTCATCTCTCATCCTCCTCCAGGCACCCATGACATATACGTATCCTGAAATCCTTAACATCAGACTTCAGGGAGAGGGGGCATTATGCTACAAAAACATCAAATTCTCTTGAATAAAAGAAAAAATCACATTGTTTAAAAATAAATGATAAATTCTCTTGGATTAGGTCTAATTTTCTTCAATTAAGTAAATTCAAAACTTCAAGGAACAAAATCCGGGAAATTTTACAAGACGGTTACTTGTGTGGGACCTAGATCCCGAATTCGTAACTATCCCGAAAAATCCGGGACGATTGGTCTTCCTAGTTGTATCAATATAAAAGTATCCTCTTTAAAAGTGCAATAGACTCAAATCGATCATCACCAAAACTAAAATCTCTTCATTCAGCAAAGTTCTAGGATTTGTGTATAAAAATCCATCTCATTGGAACTAAAGACACTATACTTTTTAATTCTTTGATGGTGAGTCTGTATAAATGAGAGATTTAAGTACCAAAATGGTTGATATCATCTGATTTATCGTTTTGGTAATATTGGTATAACGATCTTCGGCGTAAAATCAGCGAGCGGTGTGCGGTGGTGTGGTGGTGAGGAGTCGCCGCAACGGCGCTATTCCAATAATTGAATCGCTCTCCAATAGCCGTAATGCGCTAATAATACGTCATAATGTGCGATGGTATCGCCTGATGGAATTGCTTTGTTTCGGGCCAGAGCTCAGCTTCTTAGCTTTCAGATAGATTGGGGAGATGTAATACAATTTACTCTCGAGATATGAGACACAGAACGGAGAGAACTTATGTGTATCTGATCATAATGGATCAATCCCACATGCTTCCTGCATTCCCTCTCTGTCTAGACAATGTCTCGATGACACTGTCATCTTCCAGACGAACCATTAATTATGTATGCTATTCCTTTAAACGCTTTTTGCCAATACAAAATAAATCTTATTCCTGTGGGAAATGGATAAATCATATCAATTTGATGTAATACGAAAGTAATTTTTACTAAATTAGATACTACAAGCAATATTATTAAATTTCGTTTCCGATAAATTTATTTTTAACGTTCCTTTAACTCTACTATAATCATATTATTTTTTCCACTTTCATATTTTAACTTATGGTTTGTTTATATTTAAAAACATGAAGCCAATCTTAATAGTAAAATACTTTAAATCCTTAAAGCTTAAGGTTTATTTCTTGCACTTTCAAGTAAAACCGAGGCTAAGAGTAAAATTTTTATGATATTGCTTTAATAAAACAGACACGTATAGAGTGACTTTATTAAATAGTAATAGTTTTTAAAGTCAGTTAATTTCACAAAAAATACCATCAATTTATTTAATATATGTCCAAGTACACTTAACATTTACTGTATTTTTATGACACTTACCATCCATTTTTAACTGTATACAGTTTTATAAAAATCAAAAAATTCTAAAATGCGAATCAACGAAACACGAAACAACAGAATTTTTTTGAAGATTTTCTTTCCATTAGCTCAAAATGCGAATCCATTTTATGTTTTCTTGAAACAAGTAGTCGTCACTCAAATTTTGGACTCTTTAAGCAAGCTTATTTTTAGGAAATTCGAATTTTCTATAGTTTATATTTATGTGACGTGTTTATCTACATTTCGCATCAGGAATTTACACCAAATTTTTGATTAATTAGCTTTTGTACTCGTGGTTAACTTAATTATTATACTTGAAATCATTGACATCAGTCATCACCTCCCAAACAGATGACAATACTTAATTTTCAAGAATTTTTAGATAACCGAAACCAAAAGGCAAAAAAAGCTAATGTCATTTTATTATTTATTTTTTATGTTAAAAACTTTTACAACAATTAACAATATGAAATATAACATATTCTATCCAATTACTCATCTACAATGGCATGGAATAAAATATGATTAATACACCAAGGGCTGTTTAAGATTAAATAATCCTATATTTATATTTTCACAGCACCATTCACTTTTAATTTATACTTAAATTAAGGAAAAGTTATGTTTGACAACATTGTAAAATCTAGGGGAATTTAATTAAAATCCTTGAAATTTTATTATTTTTAAATTTTACAAATTAATTCTTACTTTGCTCTCTTATATTAAAATATCAATTGAAAATTTAAATTAAATATAGTAATTTAAAATATATTTTATTAATCTATTAATCTATGGTATTTGATGAAATTTTGTTGTTCATTATGTACCATTCCTTTTTATATACTAATAGAAGGGTATGTCATAATGTTAATGTTAATATTTTTAGGTTTAATCTATGCTTTACGCCTTTGTTTATAATTCCAAGGAAAATTTGTTCTTTGATATTTTGAAAAGGTTTTCGATAATTATTAATGTTATATCATGTCCTTCATTACACCTTTGTTTGTTAAAACCAAGGTTAGGACCCGAATTATGCCCTTATAGGCAAATTAGATAAAAACACAATACATATGATTAGAGCTATCACCTTCTTAAATTTAGTATTTTTAAGTATACATAGTTTTTGTTAAAGAACGTGGTTATTGTTCAAATCTGTAGGAAAATAATTTTAAGTTATAGCTATTCGTTAGCTGCAATCTGTGAAAATAGTAATCGTACTCTTTCATGGTAGTGGCAATCTTTGAAGCTAATGGATTAGATTATTTCCGGAAAAAATTATTGAAGTAATCAATTTTCCCAATGTTTCTAACATATGTTCAAAACCTATCTTGAGTTCAAATACTTTATAAACATTAATTTTTGTTTAATACCACAAATTTTTAAATTTCAAAGCATTTTTAGAGAAGTTTAAATCCCTGAATTCTTCGACATAAATTGTTCCTTGCAAACGGCCCTAAAACTATTTATAAAAATATACAGAAACCATCTTAATGTTTCTATCGAAATTTTCTGAAACGACCAATAAAATATTTTGCAAAGAATATAAATCCTAATATCCTTGTATTTGTAACTAATAAACAAAATGAGCGAAGAAATATATATTTGGTATTTTTTTAGACTACGATGCCTCAATCTTATAAATATGTTTTTTTGAAAATGCAGCAAAAGAATGCAAAAAGATCATAAAAATGAAAAAAATATAAACATTTTAAAACTAGAATCCTTACAATCACAACCAATAACCAAAATGAGTAAAGAAATATATTTTTTATTTTGTTACAACGCTTCAAAATTCTTGAAAATGTAGCAAAATGATGTGAAAAAAATCTTAAAAAATTAAAGAAGATAGAAAAGAGGCTATGGGCTACAGCCCTATTTGGTCGAATATAAATCCATATCCTTAATTAAGCGAATACCATGGCTAGTCCATTTTTTAGATAAAATTAATTTTTTAATGATGAGAAAAAATATTTAAATGTTGACCTGGAAAACTAAAAAAACTTTTCGTTGCATCAAGTTAGAATTTTTTTGTACTTTGTACTTTTTATGAATATTTTTACCTATACAAATCATTAAAATTAAGTAATTTATTCGCTTGGGGGTAGATTTGCACGCTAATTTATGCATTTTTGAAAAATCAACCCATCCTTATTTTAAGTTGAGGGTAGAAACCTACGCTGCTTGTTAAGGGTAAGAAGCAGGTAGAAAAATTCTTCATTACATGGATTTCGCGGTAAATAATTAGCTTAATTTACATGCGTTTTACTAAAAATGGTTTCATTCAGTTTTAATCAAGTGCTCCAAAAGTCGTAGGCGTGCAATTCTGCTTCTACCTAACTATCATTAGCGTACAAATATGCATACCCTTTTTTTGTGGTGCAGCATCATAAAAGATTTATTTTATTTGGCGTACAAATCTACCCCAACCAACCATTCATTCATATAGTATAAGGTATGTTCGTTTTGCAAACAGGATTTTTCTCTCGCCTCCACTGATGAACGGTTTCTACATCTGCAGTGTGTAAGAGTGCAATAGAAAATCGTATTTGCAAAACGGATAGACCATACGTGTTGATAGTTTTGCCGAAACCACATTTTTTAAAAAGTAGTAATATTTTTCAAATTTTTAAACTTATATTACTACATTTAAAATTAATACTTTAATTAGGTCTGTATTGTAAAACGATTTTGCATGGTATATTTTGAAATGAGACAAAATTGTTTTGTCAGTAGTTTATACTTTTCATAAAATTACATATTAAAATTTTGAATAATTAAATAAGAAAAAATTTAAATAAATTCAAGATTCTTTTTTAGAAAACCAGTTCACAAGAAGATGCAATATACACCGCATTTGGTAAGACAAAATTTTTAATGTTTAAAAGTCAGGCATAATATTTACTATGATACTATTTTAATGTACTTAAATAACGACTATTGCTTTTGGATTATTAATTTTATTTTATTGTTTTAATGGCAAAAACGTCTAATATGAAAAATTAATAGTATAATCGGCCAAAATTATTTCTTTGGATTAAAAAAAATAGTCATTAGTACTATATGTATAAATTATAAAAGTAAATAAATAAATAAATAAATCATTTATTGGTACAAATAAACAAAAATTAATAAAGAAACAATGAAAATATTATAAATGTACCAAATGGGTCAAATTCAGCGTGGTAAATACCTTCCATCAGACCCCTTGCAAAATAAATTACAAAAACAAAAAAAGTAGTCCTTAATTTTTTTTTAATGTAATAATTAATCAATAAATATTATTAAAGTACCAAATACCAAAGCAAGTTTGTAAGGTCCATGAAACATTTTTGTTTTTTGAGGTTTGGATTTAGTCTAGGCAGTTTAGTGGATTCTGGAGGTGGATTAGCTTATTAGCTAAAAACTTTGCCATGCTATGTACCATGATAGCACCAAAGAAGTAAAAGACAGTATCCATAAGAAACGCACGTGGCAACCTAACCTAGTTACATCTTATATACTTTTACCATTAATTTCCGAACCGCAAGAAAGTCAATAGGCGATTTTCTTTTGACCTAATACTTAATAGCTAGTATCTTTATTACAGGCACATGCAAAATAATACCCCTACATATGGGGTACCAAAATAATCGTTATAAAATCCTCTTTTTAAAAAGTCGAATGACCCGGCATCATTGCATTTAAAAAAAGTGAGATATTTGATAAAATCTTCATTCAACTAAGTTTAAAAATTAATAGTTCAAAAACCACTTAAATTTTTTTTCAAATTACAATTTTATTTAGGTATTTGAATTATTTAGAATTAGTTTTGGTACTTTTCACCGACTTCGAAAACCTTTTTTTTTTTTGAAAAAAATTTTTTTTACAAAAAATATAAAAACTAATATCTCAAAAATACTTCTTTTTTAAAAATATTTTAAGCCATGAATAAAAATATGGGATGTTACATTTATAAAAACAAAGTTCATGGTGTTTCCGGTGAAACCGGAAAGGAATTCGAAAATAAAAAATGGACATAAAATTTGTTTTTTTCAACCATAGAACATTGCCAAATTTCAAATTTTTCTATTCATAAAAAAAAAGTTATAGAGGTGACCCGGTTTTCATTTCCACCCGGTATTATAGGTCAATTTTGTGTAAACCGGAACCTTTCAGAAAATATCTTTAAGGTGACCATGGAAACCGACCATTACAAATATGATAACAACCCATATTATCAAAAATTGCAGGTATTTATAGTTTTGCACAGAATTGCACCATTAGTCTAAAAATTCATTGGTTGGTTAACTGCTTTTTTTTTATAAAAGATAATGTCCCATATTTGGTGGAAACTTTAGATTTATTTAGTATAAAAATAAGTGTAAAAGTTAAAAAAACATGGTTTTATTGAATAACTGTGCTATTGCAGGAGGTATTTCATTTAAAGAAAAAAAAAACACGAGTAGCTAATTAGAACTAATTCAGTTAAAAACCTAAAGTTGTGTTAATGAAAGTAACAAATAAATTCTTTGGGAATAATCGGATTTGTTTGTTTACAGCGGGCGTGCTTTAATATTTAACAAAATCAATTGCACGCTCTCTTCTTCTCTCATTTCTCTCCCTCTTCTTAATTCGATAGTAATTTCGTTTAATTGAAACAGTTTGAGCACAACGCTGCGCGAACGTAATTATACCAAGTGAATGAATAATGCGGTCCCGATACGGGCCAGCTGAACAACTCGATTGTTGAACGTGGGACGTCCACATTTTTACAGCCAACATCTTTTGGTCCACCACCGCGTCGTCATTATTCATGGACTTGCTTTATTAGAACCAGTTAAATAGTGGCCATTAACGTTAAGTCCGCTCAGCACTTTGCGTAAACAAACGTTATTCCCATTTAATTGCTCCAAATTAAAAATATTTCAATATAAAATAATTCGTGTTAATTAGTGTAGTCGTTTCGAAATGAAACAATGATAAGATAATAATATTGCTTTTTAATAATTTGAAAATATTAATTTATGGCTTGTTCATAATTATTATTTATCGAACGCATGCTGTTTTGTATTCAATTTGGTTTCAATTTGTAATAATTACTCGGCCTAATCATCCAGAAAGTAAACAGAATTTGTTTTATAACCCAATATGCTCTGCGGTGGCAGCAAAAAATTAGACCAACAGCAAATTACTTCTTTTACTTTTTAATAGGATGTTATGTGTTTTGGTTTCCAATGCGTGTGACGGTTGTTGTTTCAAAACATCCTCCCGCTTTCGAGGGCTGTTGCCTTAAGTAATGGGCGTGCTTAAATTGTAAATCACCGGATCCTTTCATTTTGTTCAACGAATTATAAACACGTTTTTATTGCTAGCTACTTAAGTCTAAAAATATGTATTCAACGACACCAAATGTCCATGTTTATCCAGATGCCACTAGAAATTCCCAAAATTTAGAAAAGCCTTTCAATAATTAATAGTGTGCTAGCATTGTAAGCTAAGCAAATATTTTAAATCTTATTTTAAAAGCTCCTCCGGACACCCAAAAGCTATTTATTTTAGAAATAACATTGTAGTCCAGTAATTTAAAGCTTAAAATAAGAATATTATTACTGTATATAATCTAATTCATTAATAGATCACGTTTTCAACAGGAATTCAGACTCAAATATAGACGGTTCTTCCAATTATGACTTCGTGTAACAACACTAAAAGCATTTAGTTATAGTATAACTAAGTGTATATATTTGAGTTTTGAGTAGGAATTCCTCCTGAAAACGTGATCAATAGATAAATGAAATGAACTATAGTTTAAAAATCACAAAACACGAGTAGCTTTTAGAACATTTGAACTGGACTGTAAATGACTGAAGAAGAGTAATTTTTAGTAATGACTCGTTCCTCCATAAAATGAGCCTAAGAACAATACGCTACGGATCATCAAAAATGCAAATCCTCTCTCAAATTTTCGAAATGAGGAGAAAAACAGCATAAATCCTGCTGGACGTGTGTGTTTTGTTACTAATTATTCAAAATAATACAAATGACATCAAGAAAGTCCAGCAATATATTACTGGCTGAATTTTAAAATTTTATTATCACCTAACTTCCTGGAAGACTACCAGCTTCTTCAATTGTATTTCATAAAGCATTAATTGTATTTCAGATAAATCAGTTTAATTTCAGGAAGCTTTAATTGTATTTTAGAATCATCAATTGTATTTAAGAATCATCAATTGTATTTCAGAAAAATCAATCTAAAAAAATGAGGAATCCAAGAGACATACAATTCAACAAAAATGTGCAGTTAAAAGACAATTTAGGATTTTTTCTGTTATGGCTCTTGGTATCATGGAGCAAATGTTGGTTTACATGATTGATGAAGCCAAAAATACAGTTGTGCTCGTGGTGTCCAATACACTATAATTGATCATGCAGCTGATTTAGCAATGGAAGACATGACTAAAGTTTTTATTTAAGTAAGCCAAAATTAAAGCAGCAAATTTTACTTTGAATGAAAGACTTTCTGAAATACAATGGATGAATGGATTACTTCTGAAATACAAATCATGCTTTCTGAAATTTACCCAGATATGCCTACCGTAAGTCTAAAAAACAATGTACAGGTTACAGATTTCTACTAGCAAATGTATTTTCCAGCCTACTATACCGGGTGAAAATGAAAACCGGGTCACCTCGATAACTTTTTTATTTATGAATAAAAAAAATTGAAATTTGGCTATGTTCTATGATTCAAAAAAACAAATTTTATGTGCATTTTGTATTTTCGAAATCACTTCCGGTTTCACCGGAAACACCATGAACTTTGTTTTTTTAAATGTAACATCCCATATTTTTATTCATGGCTTAAAATACTTTTAAAAAAGAAGTATTTTTGAGATATTAGTTTTTATTTTTTGCGAAAATACATAATATATATATAATCGTTATAAAATCCTCTTTTTAAAAAGTCGAATGACCCGGCATCATTGCATTTAAAAAAGTGAGATATTTGATAAAATCTTCATTAACTAAGTTTAAAAATTAATAGTTCAAAAACCACTTAAATTTTTTTCAAATTACAATTTTATTTAGGTATTTGAATTATTTAGAATTAGTTTTGGTACTTTTCACCGACTTCGAAAACCTTTTTTTTTTTGAAAAAAAAATTTTTTACAAAAAAAATAAAAACTAATATCTCAAAAATACTTCTTTTTTAAAAGTATTTTAAGCCATGAATAAAAATATGAGATGTTACATTTAAAAAAACAAAGTTCATAGTGTTTCCGGTGAAACCGGAAGTGATTTCGAAAATAAAAAATGCACATAAAATTTGTTTTTTTGAACCATAGAACCATAGCTAAATTTCAAATTTTTTTATTCATAAATAAAAAAGTTATCGAGGTGACCCGGTTTTCATTTCCACCCGGTATACCTAGATCAAACATACACAAAAATGAGAAAAAAGATTTCAGGCATATCTGGGTTTTATTGAAGAATTTTGATTTTCTAATGATGCTATCTGAAATACAATTCATGATCCTGAAGTACAATTTTTACTTTCTGAATTTAAATTTGTTTTTCTGAAATACAATTGATGCTTTCTGAATACAATTCACGTTTTTGAATCACAATTGATAATTTAAGAAATTTAGTTGATGTTTTCTAAAATACATTTGGAGTAGTACTACCCTTGACGAGGACCCAAAAAATATGTAAATATATTATAATGTTTAAGTTGTACTACATTGTATTATACCTAAATAAAATCCAATACAAATTTGTATTAATTTTTGTGGTAATTCCAGATCTATCCTTGTCCAACCATATTTTTCTTGAAAAACGAATTACTTAAGATAATTGAAAATAATAAATCTATAACCTGAAAATGTATTGAGTTCAATAACAGTACAAGCGTACAATATTTTTTTGGAAATTAGTCAGAGCAGTAAGGTTTTTCCTATAAATCGTTTCAAGAAATACTAGGTACAAGTTTTTTTATACCAAAGCTGATTCTTTACAAAATTTAAATCTATTAAGTTTAAATTTATTATTTCAAAATTAACTTCTTGGAGTCACCGATTAAATTTATTTTATAAATTGTATATCGTCGTGAAGACAAAAGACTAAACTCAAAATAGAGATATCTATATTACTTCATTGTATAGAAGGAAAACTGGATAGATTTATGTATAGATATATTTTGTCATATATTATGGTGCTCTGTGCAGGTGAAAATGGTCTCTTCAGAACTTTTTGCAACAGGATATGACCCCAAATACAAATGTGTCACTAGTTCAATTATGACAATATTCATGGACTATCTGAATCTTTTGACCTGAACTCTATATAAAATCTTTTATGGAATTATGTTGAACACTTCATACATTATAAATCGTATAAAAACTCTATCTAGTATTTATAAAGTGGTTGAGCAAAGATAACACAAATTACAATTGTACAGCTGATTGTTTGCTTGACTTGATAATGTGATCAAATTATGAAAAATAATGAATACTACAAAATACCAAAATAATATTATTTCCTTTCCTAAATACTTGTTTTTTCATTTTCAAGTTCGAACTTCTAAATAGTTCGAAAATAAACCAAAAGTTCGAATTCGAAAGAAGTTCGAGTTCAAGAGATATTCATGTTCAAAAACAGGGTTCAAAAAACTCAAGAAATTTGGAACTCGAAGCTTTGCTTGTATTTTTACCTGTGAGAATTATATTAAGTCAATTTCAAATCAATATTATAATAAACTTTTATTTAAGATGTGTAATTCTTTAGATTACAGTCTTTTTTTCAAATTCAGAAAGAATTGTTTTAAAATAATAATTTTTGAAGGTTCATGCAATAATAGACCAAACTTCCCAAAGTTTGAACTTTCTTAATCTTCTTCAAGTTTATCAAGTTCGAACCTCAACAACTTCATTATTATGTCGAACTTTAAGGAATGGGTTCGAACAGTTCAAATTCTTTTTTTTGAAAGTTCATATATCAATAATTTCGGTTTCTGGACCAATCTTCTTCGTTTAATCCAACCTTTCAAAATAAACCATTGCCTTTTAAAGCAACAGATCTGCTAAAGACCTGAGAGCATAGTGATACGAGCTTCTGTACTTTTAGGCATTGGTCTCAGGTCTCCTGATTTTATATCCACTTAATGAGCATCCTTGATGTGTGTCAAAGAAGCTGTAATACTTTGCCACATGATGTTCGGTGTATTTATGTCCTTTTGGAGGAGGTTATTGCCAATGCACTTAAAGAGGTTAGGTGTGTCATACAATGGGACAATTTAGACATCTATGACGATTATATTTTCTGTTTCAACTCTTCTCCGCTCTTTAATGTATTTTGTCTCATCGAGAAGTAACTTAACTGCCTTAAGCTCCTTGATCACATATCGAAGCTAATTACCTTTAGGCCAATTTATAATAAGATACTACTTTATTGGTATTGGTGATTGACCTACAAAAAGTAGCATATAAACCGTTTCAAAAACCACTGAGTTGAGTCAATATTTTGTAAGTAGTCAAAATGAGGAGAAAGAGTCATCTCATCAAACATTAAATCACATAAATTATCTTCCTCCTTTATTTTAACTACTCCCAATTTTAAATGCTCTTAAGAATTTTGCAGGTTTTAGGAAAATATTCTTTAACAATATTCGCAATGTCTGAGGACTAGGTAAGGCAAAAATCTTAGAAAAGAACTTTTAAGCTTCTGCGCTTTTTTTAAATCGTTGTTAGAGCTTTTTCTTCAAGGTAATATTTCTTTCTTGTTTATTTGTCTAAATTTCTTACTTGATAGTTGAAGAAATTCGTAACGCTTTTGGGCAACTCCTTAAAATTTTGAATTTGGATTTCAGCAATTTTAAAAATTAAAAATATATTTTATAAAATTTAATATTAATTTATTTTTTATGTCAATTTTTTTTGTAAAATAAGATAATAGTTATGTAATCTAACTTATGTTTTTATTTAGAATGGCTTTCTTCACTAATTTGGTGTTTATGTATTATGTAAGATTACGATATATAAGTCTTCAAAGAATCGTTAGGATTTTAGAATCTCTTGTGGAACATTAACCGCTAAAGTAGCTATAAATGGTGAGAATATTTACGATGAAATGCATTTACTCATCTATTAACAACACCTTTGCACTGCTCTATACTGCGATTTTTCATTGCCGCAAATAAATCTCTATTAAACTGGCAAACAAATACACCTATCGTAAATTATAATAATTGCAACGTGTAGTTTATAACCTGCCAGATAGTTATTTACAATAATAATAATTACTGTAATAATGGCGAAATTTGCACTAAAATATTTTTAAAGGTAGGGTTTATTTAAGCCTAAACACAATATTTAAACGTTAAATAGTGGGAATAATTAACTTTCTCTTACCGATTATGATTATTATAAAAAATCAACATTTTCATGACTACTAACTTAGTTAGGTTTCGTAATTACTCATCAATAATGTGAGATTAGTAATTAATTTTAAAAAAAATTTACTGGATGTTTTCATTTTATATAATAAAATTGGGAAAGTAAAACCGAGTAATTTACTTTTGTTGATCTTCATTGTTTTAGGTCAATGTTCGATTACCGGCCATAACATAATAGACTGGATGGGCAAAAAAACAAATTTGTTTTTACGGTTAAATAGAGAAACAAAATCGAAAAAGGAAATTGTAATAAGAGAGAGTTGGTCCGCGTTCATTTCAATGCTGTTTTTACATTTTGGTGAAGTCAATCATGCATGTTTATGCCTTATTTATTTCCAACGTTATTTCACAGCAGCTGATTTGCATCCGAAAAAAGTGGGAATTGAAAGAAAAATATAAAAAAAAACTTTAAATGAGATCTTAGTCCCTTTATTTCATTAAAGCCTAAGCGTGAAATTATATATTTTTTTTAAATAAAACAACCAATACTTCATTTTCAAGAAAGTCATTATAATTACTTTTTGCCCTAATAAAATTTAAATTTTTAATATTATTTCAATTTTAAATAAAAATACCGAAAATTGTAAATTTAAATAAGATTTTTTTAAATAAAATATATAATTATCAAATCTTTTTCTTGGGTTTGTTTCTGATTAGCACAGTTAATTAAGGCTGAGCTTTTTTTCTCTCTAATGATTTTTCTTTATCAAGCAGAGTAATTAATTAGGCGAAGAGGAACTGCGCCGTGCGTGTTGATGATAAAGACGTAGATTAATTGCAATTACAAAGCTGACTAAAAATCATTTATTTAATAGAGCGCCTTTTTAATTCAAGAGGTGTTCCGCGAATATTCGTGTATTTCAACCAGTTTAAATATTTGCATATATTAGGAAAATACTTGAAGTTAGTGCAGAAAATTAATTACTTATAAACGTTTCTAAAGTTATCTTTTTATTAAAGAAAATTGTCAGATTATCACGACTAATTAAATTCAAATGGCGTTTTTAAATACCGAATACGATAAGACACAAAGGAAGATTACTTTAAATTATTTATTTTAAACCCTTTTCATAATATTAAAGTTTAATTAATTTCAAAAATGATATTGTTGGTTTTTTGATTTGAAATTTTAACAATAGACTTTTTATACCAAATAATATTTTTGTAGTAATACAAAAAAATATTTCGTGTTTCGTACTGTAAATGCGGCAAAGACCTTACTTTTAGTTTAAATTTATTTGTAGAAAAGTTTTGGGTAACTTAAAATTCTTTATCATTTCCTAAACTAACTAACTAGAAAATATGTGCTTCTCTGCATCGCTTAATGTTAATTTGTAATTACATGTATAAAAATTCCTCTATCATTATGCTCCCAACGCAAAAAGCGGCAAAAATTATAACTGGAGGATGATTTAATGTCGTCTACCCCAGACCCCATTCTTGCTGGTGATTCCTGTCTTGTTTTAGAGTGTTTTCGACGGAAGTTCGGAACTCTGGAAAATGGCTTGTAATCACGTTTAGAATTATTTTAGGATCTTTTTCCAAAAAGCATCAGCGGATTTTTCTGAATAAATACCAGATATCTTTTTATATTCCTAGAATTATTAAAAAGTCTCAATTGAAATAAAAAATTACTAAAATAAATTTTAAATTTCGACCATCGATATCGAATATTATCCTTTATTTGACAATTTTTTTTAAGGAAGTCTACCAAAATAAGATATATCTTAAAACTTGTTTTGTAGTAAACTTTATTTTTTTTCTATTCAAAAGGACAATTCCAATAATTTCTATCAATTAAATCCTTAATGATTTTCTACTAATTAATTTGTATTTTGTGTTCTGTAGGAAGAAATTTGCATAATACAAAATCGATTTTTGTGATTATTCCTATACGACCTTTGGTAATTGATAAGATAATCGACTTATCAGTACAAACATAGTTTTAATATCAAAATGCTAGTTGTATTTTCTTAACCAAAATCCATTCTTCTTCTTAAAGATTTGTACTTTGGGAATAATAGAAAAAAAATCGTCAAAGACTAAATTATGGTAATGTATCGCTGATTATTTAGGTATTTTTTAATATAAAGTACCGTAAACTGGGGTAACTTTGGCCCAAATTTTGGAAAAGATAATTTGATCAGTTAGTTACCAACTTTCATTTTACAAGTATTTTAAGTGTCATTCAGTTAGTACCAGAATACTAACTGATAACTAACACTAGATCAAACTACCTTTTTGGGCCAAACTTACCTTTAAGGGTCACAGTTATCTTTAAAGACCAAAGTTACCTCAGTTTACTGTACTAAAAAATTAAATCGATTAACGGTTAATTTTTGCTTAGGTGTTAGTCAGTCTTCTTTCAGATTTAGTCAGTAGGCAACAGGTTTTGTCACTTTTATTACAACCAATATAAATAAAAAAATCTTAACTCGTTAGGAGATTTAATTGTTATTATACAGGCTGATCCATGTAAAAAGACGTTTTTTAAGGCTCCATATTTTTTTAATATTTCTTATTTTATGGTAATTTTCTCGAACACTCGTTTCTTTTCTAATTTATTGTCCGACATGCCTAGTTGGAAGAGTCGATAGACACCTGTAGCAGGTCCCAACTACCTTAGTATTACAAAATTGGGACCCATTCAGATTCTGTTTCTAATTTTGAACACCGGTTTTGGCTTTATCGGGTTTAAGTAGGTGACTAAAGAAAGGCAAAAATGTCTATAATAAAGGTATAAAAATTAGGCGATTTATGGAGTTGTGTGATTAGGGATCACAAAGCCGGTTATTAAAATCACCCTGTACATATATAATTTTAGTTAAATTTCATATCTGATTCGATCACTTCATCGCCTTACCAGATGAACTATCATGTTTTTTCATCTATAGACAGATAGAATGTTTGGAGTTCTGCACATAGTTGGGGTTTTAATTACTTTTCTGGGGATTTTTGGATTTTTCCTGATGGAAATAAGTAATATTTATATTTATTAACCATGGAAATTACATCAAATTAACATCCGTGAATGACGGAACCATATTTTTTAAGGAATAGCTGATTGGGCTCTAAGGTTTTTATATTCGCCATTTTTTGATCTTGCTACCTCTGAGAAATAGAAGAAAAACGGAATTTTCTTTAAACAATTTTTTTACGGATCGCCTTTTACGTCTGCTGAAATATGGTACGATGCAGGAGATCATTTAATAAGAGATGTGTTCCAACTATGAGTTTTCTGACCTTTCCTAAATCGCAACAAAATTCCTTGGATCAAGTTTATGCGCTTGCACCAAACTTTTCGTTTTGTACATATGCAGTGGTTATTCACGTATTGTAATTGTTAAGAATGGAAGGTTACGTTCCAGTTAACAAGTGCGAGACGTAGATAGAATCTGAAGTGCACCTGTCAGTTGGCATGACGGTACTACATCAAGTTGAGTTTGAGATATTTGATGGTAAAGCTTTACTAGACTATTAACTATAAAAAAGTTTTCAGAGTTCATATGTCACAGAGTTGTTGATGGATTGTTCCAAAGCTTGGTTCGATTTTACAAAATTTAAAATGAATATTTGGCAATCCATAAGCAAACTGCCAGTTTGGGATTTGGTTCTACCGTCCAATTATAACTGACCACTTTTTTCGTTTTTATACTAAAATACCAACGTGAACGATTGATGTCGAAAAATTAAAATGAAATGTTTCATCTTTATATAAAGCGATTTTGAATGGTTTTGGTTCGTGTTTGGTTCATAGATTGGTCTGTTATATTCGGACCAACCGCATTCGATTGACTAGTCATAGATCGTTTGAATTAGGCCAATTCATGCTTGGGAGCACTGTTCATCTCTTTCTATTAATTCGAATGTGGAATTAAGAACCACCAACCGATGTCAAATTCTTGGTAAACCACTAACCATTTAAAAAATGCATTCGAAATCGCTTGTAGGTCCATGGAAATTTGTAATGTGCCAAAGAATCGATTATTGTCTATGCTGCTATGTGTCATTTATTACCTTTTCTATTTGTACTTGATGATACACTCATAGATGAAAGCGAGGCCATTACCGTGAGTATGGAAATTGGCAATTTATACTACAACCGATTATTTAGTCTTTTCCACCATACAAACGCCTCCTTATCTTTCAAATCGGTTTCGTTAGGTCCTAGATACATAAAATATCCATTTTTTTTGTAAGTTAGACAGAACAATGAAGTCATGAAGTCCATGCTCTCCCATATAATAAACTCTATTTTACTTTAATATAAAAGAGGCAACATCGGAAGTGGTTTAACATATGTTTAACTTTCGGTAAGTCCAGCATATTCAACTGATGTATGGCATCTGGTTTTAATTTTCTTAGTCTTAAGTGATAACCTATAAATTTTAATGCTTGTTTTCTTGGTGAGGACTTAAACTTTCCGAAATTTTGATTCCGATAGATATTTATTGTGAAGAGGTGATAAAAGTGGGAAATTGGGTAGGTGTATGGTTATGTATTATGTTATATACTGTTATTACGTAAACATGCACGGTTACACGTAGAGTTTATAATCTTGAATAATCTATATCCGAAATCAGAGCGTTATTCCAATTAAGAGTGTCAGGCCGCATAAACAGCCATTGAATAATTCATGGAGGCAGCTTCTTACCTTAACCCGCTGCGACGCGCCACCAACAAGAAACTGTCAAGATGCAAATGCAATTAACATCTGAGTGCTTTGGAAAATAATTACAAACATCCCGTGCGATCGCATGACAACGTCCCGTCACTGAAAACGCCGCAATTATTCCAAAGTGCTTGCTACTGAAATATAATTTAACCGCGCCTCGTCTGTCAAGGGGTAATTAACAAACTATCCCCTTCCCTAACACCTCTTGCTAAATTTGTTTTTGTTTAAACTTTTTCAGTAATTAAAATTAAAAGTAAACAGTAATTTATCTGCTAAATCATTTAGTAACCGGTAAATATAACTTAGCCAACTTAACGGTCGGTCACATTTGGAAGCGTCTCCAAGTGATTTGTCATAGAAGGTACATGTCAAAACCAGCATAAATCACATCCTTGTATGTTTAGATAAGACTACGTTAACTGTTTTTATTTTCAAGAATGCGATCGTTCCCCTTCATATATTTCATTTGATGTTGATGACAGATCATTTAATGCCTGGCGCTTTGGATAGTATCCAATTACTCTTAAACGCCCCCTTTGAGGATTTTCACTTATACGTAAAAAATCTCAATAAATCAATTTTGTCTCACTAAATGTTTCTTTCAAAAACTATTTCGTTCTAATTTGTGGCGAGGTAAAAAAACTCTCGAAGATGTGTTTATCTACTCAAAACTGAAGCAGATTTACAGCGCTTATAAAGATTTAGCAGTCACATAAATACGTCAACGAGGACGTTTATGCTAATGTGAGTGCGTGCATTATGTCTTATATCGCCTGCTCTGTAAACTTTGATGGGAATCGTTTATAAAAGACCAGTCATTTTAAATGGTTTTAAAATTGTTAAATTTGCCTTAAGTATACAATATAGTTTATTGTTTATTCCTTTTATGAGTGTACCTATGTTATACAGACTTACATATAACAAGTGTGTAAACGTTTACTTTTATATCCTTACAAAATTGGATATCTTTTTTTGTTCATAATAATTCGTCACATCCATAAACGCTAGTCTAGAAGATGTTTTTGATATACCGGGTGGAACAATACATGGTCATTGGAACAACAATGTTCGGTTGATGACATAGACGTAGACTTTTCACTACAATAAACGGAAGACTTTGCTGACCTTTTAAAGATA
Source organism: Stenus bimaculatus (assembly GCA_963971135.1). Classification (NCBI taxonomy): domain Eukaryota; kingdom Metazoa; phylum Arthropoda; class Insecta; order Coleoptera; family Staphylinidae; genus Stenus; species Stenus bimaculatus. Next base: position 68,478,964 of record OZ020180.1, on the reverse strand, counting down.
CTTACAAACGTTATTTTCCATATTATGTAAGAAATGATTGGTTTTTAAAAGTATCTTACACATGAGTCCCAAAAGTCCCAGACAGTATAACTTTTGAACAACAAAATTGAAATATGTATGAACTATATTTTTAACAGGTCCAAAACAAGTTTTTTTTATTGAAGATCCTGAAGATCCATCAATAGAGGTATGCTTTTAAATGTCTAAAATGTCATCAAATGAACGTTTGGGTTTTTGCGACACTGAAGAAGGACAACAATTTGAACACCTCTTGTGATAAAAAAAACCAAAAGATAAAATTATTGATAATATTACAATTTTCCGATTTTGTACTGATGATGTCATCATCAAACTCGATAGACCCAGAACATCCATCAAATGGAAAAAAAGCCAAATATTTACAAATTTTCATTTTTTTTTGTTCACACATTCAAACACCCTGTAGTGGTAAGAAGAATTTGTGGTGGTGGATCAGTTGCAAGAAAAATGTAGATGTGTATAAAAACACTTAATATCACAGCAAAGTTTTAAAATTAGATTTTGTTTTATATGAGGGTGAATCGCTTGTAGTCCTTTCAGGGTGCTTACCTTGTTGAATAAAGAACAATAATTTAATGATAAGAGCGCCCCTGGTCTGTGTCCACGGCCCTTCCGCCCCGCGAGGGCTGAGTCTGGCTGCTGTTAATTAAGTTTGTCACTTTTACTGTACACACAGGCAGAGCAAATTTAGGTTTTTAATTATTTTTGTTCAGCATTTCCTCAGTTAGTTCATTATATAAAATTTAATTAAGTTTCGCCAGCCTTAATTTAACGCTACTAATCAAGTATAAAGTTTTTTTGCCTCCGCTCGCCTTTTAAACTGGCTCTCCTCGTTTCCACTCAGAATCGACGTACGTGAGGCGCAGATTAAACATTTTATTATTTAATGGCGGCGCCTTTTTACCACCCCACTCGTATTTATCACGCGATACTCATGGCTGGTATTATTCCGCCGATTTAACCCTTCGAACCGGCCGCCTGCGGACGATCCCTCGAAATCCTCGATCAATTTCACGGTAATATTGTCTACGCTCTCTCCTCCAGCGACAGAAACAGAAAATACTTACTTACTTCCAAACTGCTCACCCAGACATCCGTCACTTGACACACTCACAGCTTTTATTTGCCCAACGCGTTTTCTTTTCTTTTCCGCTTATTTACTTCGAATTGGCATTATTCAATTTATCACTCCATTACTTGTTTGCTTCTATCGAAAATACCTCGTAAGCAACTTTCTTCCAGAAATTTATTTCAAAATCCTTCCAAAATATGATTGTAATTGGGATAAACCTATAGAATTATATCTCTTTTATCACCCAAAGCGTTGCTGCCAAAGTAACGCTTTGAATCACAAGTGGACCGAAGCTCAACAGGTTTATTACAAACCAGTTGGATTATCGATCACTTTCATCATCACAATTTTTAATATCCACACAAACCCTTCCATGCATTTGCAGAGGATACCCCAAATGACTAGTCTGAGCTATTTATAATTTCTTACTTTTTAACAGTGCTCTATCTAAGCACGCAGCCCCCTAAGAAAGGTAAAATTTGGCGCCAACCTGAAAAATTGCATAATATAAAACCAAACACTTACAACATCACTTTTCTTGCCTTTATCAAAGCAAATTTTGAGATGATGTCATCAAAGTCTGCACAGGGTGTATCTCCTTCAGTTTAGGAGTTAACAGCGATTTGAATTTTGTTTAACCGATTTTTGTCGAAAGTCAGTACATCTCTAATAATAATTATCCAATGTGTCTAGAGATTATCACTAGGCAGTTAAAAGCACAATTCAAGAAGATAATTCTTGGTTTGAATTGCAAGGACAGGAGTACTTTATTATGTTTAACAACGTGAAGTTTTTTTCGAGTACTTCATTATAATTCTTGGTGTTCAGAACTTCCCCGCGTACAGTCTTTGTTTCATCGTGCCTCATAAAAAGAAATCTAGTGGAGTGAGATCTGGAGATCTGGGTGGATATACTGAACAACCATCTACTTACAACCACATATTTCGTCTGGTAGCTAGTGACAGATCGTCCAATGAATCGAGGAAGTCATTTTGCAAGAACTGTAAAAATATTGAACCATTTTACCTTTCTGATTCGACCAATAAGTTGATAGTCGATGATGCGGCCTAGACCTGATGTTGTGTGGATTTTGTGCGCTCCATGTATGGAAATTTCTTAAATTTGTAATATCCTTACGAGTGAAATTTGTTTCCTCAGTCCACATGATACTTTCCATCCATGTACAGAAAACATAACAGAACGACTATAAACATCCAGTTTGTGTAGATCCTGTAATCGACGGAAATCTTTCCTTCTGCAGAATCTCCTAGCCGTACGAAAATACGTCGAATGCTGATAGTAGGATCACGAAAAAAATGTGTTCTAATACTATTTCTTCGACTAGTTTGTAGTATAGTAGAACCGACCAGCAAACAGGAATTCCAACCTAACTGACGCTGAATTTTCCTACTCATGTTGGAGGGTTGAAGTAGAAACTACTACTAATACAACTCTCCAGATTGGGTAAGAAAATTTAGCGTCGCTGATTTGATTCAATGTCAGTTAAGTTGGAATTCCAGTTCGCTGACCGGTCCTACTATAGTAAGGTGTATTTCTAGTTGAATATAGTTTTCAGTTCTTGCAAACAACAGCAAGAGAATTTTGATTACAGAATCCACATACAATATTAATATCAGCGATGTGAGCAAATAAACAATGTAAACTATAAGACCTGTAACATTACACACAAACTGTTCAAGTAAGTTCAAAAGACTTTAGTAAGTGAAAGAAATGATCTATGATTTAAAAATCTTCCCTGACCAGGAATATGTTGAAGCTTCAGAAAACTTAAAAAACCAACCTTAACTTGGAGAATTTTTTTTTCAACACTATCAACGATTTCTGATTTACTATTATTACCAATTTTTTATTAATCTCTACATAGAATAGAATAGAATTGAATAAATTATTATTGGCGATGTACTCCTTTTCGAAAAAAATCAAAACGCTGTCATAACATCTAGTTTCTAACCCTCACACGTGGTGCACCACGAATGGGACACTCTGTATTTTCTTCCACCTCTTATTCATTAGGATGCTACTGTAACCGGCAAAGTCAAAAAATCCCGAGGGCAATTTCTATATTGGGATATTCATCTTTAAGTGAATATTAGCATATACACTTTTACAAGTTGGGTAGCGGACTCTATATCCTCAATGAGTTCCATAGCTTGAATTTTAAAATATTCATTTTCATTAACCACGTCTTCAACTTAAATTTTGTCCTTTAATACCGAAGTCCAAAAATTGTAGCACACTTTTTAAGGTTACTCAAAGATTAATTTTTCATTGATTCATAGGCTCGATAGCCTATCATACACCGCATTAATTTTCTTCTCAAAGTCTTGCTTATGGGTGAAGAAATAGCCATCATCATTTGCTATTGTATATCAACAATTTTAAAGGTTTGTCTCCCATAATCAAGTACTGAATGTATGCTTTATCTCGCATTGTTTGGTTAGGTTCTGTAAGGCCTTTCAACATTTTAGAAGCGTCATTATGGAAAACACTTTTACTCTGAATAGAATCATTTATTTTGTCGACGCTGGCAAGACTCCACATCTGCAGAACGCACAAAAATTGCAAATCAATTTGTTTTATGATAGCCCTAGCCCCTGGCTCCAGAAATTGTGTCAGGGTTCAATTTTGTGGTATTTGCCACTTCCTGAAGTACTAAGAAAATCTCAGAATTTTTTAAGCCACAACATTTGGTCTGGAGGACTGAAGACCACCTGGTTTTATAATGACCTTTAATGGTGCAATTCTATGCAAATCTATAAGCCCTTACAGGAAATTGCTGCAAGGTAATCAGGGAAATCGTCCATTCCAACCCATATAACAAACCCGAGAACAAACCTTACAGATTTTACCTAGAAGGACTTACAGATTTGCAAAGAATTGCACCATAAATTTCGTGTTTTTCTAATAAAATTTCTCATTTAACTCCAGAGCCACAAAAAAGGTAAATATTTCTTATCTCTATCCCAAAGAAGGTGTAGCTGTAGAGTTTGTAGTAATACATCTGACTCCTAAATTGAATTATTTTTTCATTGTAATAAATTCGCTCAAAAAACGGAAATACTTCTACGTTTGTTCGCTTTTTGGAATTTATATGTCATTATGTTATTGGCGGCGGCCAACTCCATCAACCACTAGATAGAAAATTGAGACGTTTATTATAAACGAAGGATTTCATTCTGTTTAGTCATAATATTTGGACCACCGAGTATTAATAAAATTTATGTTCCTATTCTCATCATTGATTACATTTATGATCTCGATGAAATTTTATGTATAATCTGACGCATAAAAAAAACGCTTCCACAAATTTAACATTCCTTAATCTTGTCCCAACTAAATATGTAATGACGAAAATCTTTTGCTGTACTTTAAACAGAGCCTCAGGTGTTCTTCCACCAATAAGAAAGATTCCTAGTCTTATTTGTGATCATAATACTTTGTTTTGTTTTTTTAAGTGAATTCGAAGTGGCTTATAGACTTACGGTTGTTTCTCGAGCATTCTTCTTCGGAATAATTTACAAAAAAAACTATAGATTTTGTAGTCCATTTTGGTGTACATACAAAAACTGTCTCTTTTATCAATTTTTTAATAATATTAATAGTAAAAAATTAGGGCAAATGATTAAAAAAGGTGTATTATAATATTTATGACATCATACAAATTTATTTCATTTGAAATTTTCTTCCAAGCAGAAAACCTTTAAGATATAAAATAAATCTGCATATTATACCCCATTCCAACTTGATGTCAAAATAAAATACTACACTGTAATAATAAAATAGGGACAGAAAATGCTTTTTATCCTATTGCTTTTATATATTTTCAAAAGTATATTTAATTCTTTTTAGTTGATTACAGTAGTCAATTTGGATAATGGTTAGATATTTGATATATGTAGAGCATCCTAAGTGAATTGCTCATGGTATTGATGTTCCATTTGGGCTATTTCCAGTTTATAAAAACGTACATAAAGTTAAGAATGTTTGCTTAATTCTAAATGCGAACTCATGCTTGTTCCACCATTACACATCACATAACGAATAAAATTTAATTTATTTTATTGTATTATGAAAATGTAGTAATTTAAATTAAATTTACACTTAGTTTTGGTATATTTTAGAACCTAATTAACGTCTTAAGTAACACAAATTAATACAAGTACATACATATTTTTAAAAGCCTATTAAAAAGTTTTTAACTCGATGCATATTATTTACAATTAGCAAGTTTAAATTTGTGGACACAGTCATGCAGTATTTAGAGTAAAGTTGGGATTATTAAAATTAATTTAAACCCATGCAGAAGTACTAAATGATTATACTTATAGTTTTAATTTATGGTTCCAAGGCACGTTTTAATTTATTATTAGTCTGGGATCTTTTTTTCTAATAAATGTACTCAAATTTCCCGAGAATACTTCATGATGTCCAATTAAAAGTTTTTAAATAAATAAACTAGCGAGCGTCTTTTAAACATATTACTTATTAAACTTAAATAATTATTTTTGGTAACTAATGGGATTTTTTGTTAATTTGCTCCAATGGGAATAGTAAAGTCATTAGGGAATAATTACACGTAAAATGTGGGTTTTTGTTGATGAAAAAAGCAAGGAATTATGTATGTTGTTTACTTTATTTCATTGTTAATGAATATAAGCTGTATTAACATGAAATTATAAATTGGTTTATTTTTTTTATTTTCTTATTCCTTGTTAATTAATTTTTGAACCCAAAAATAATTAAAAAATAAAAGCTAGATCAAGTTTAATCGAAAAATTAATAAAAGTTTACCTCACTATATTAAAATATTATGTATTACTTACTAATCTTTTGTTTTGTTTTAGGTAAGTCGACACAATTACTGAAATCTTTGGTTGGTAAGTTAAGTTTAAAAATATTGTTTTGTAATGGAAATCACTAGCTTTTAATCTATTAAAATTTTTTTTCATTTTGGCCATGTTTAGCTGTACTTAGCAACTGTGCTAACGTTAGCAGATGCATTTAGAGCTGGTTAGGGACTAGGGACAAAAATGAAGACCTTTGCTAAGTTATGACAAACATGCTATTTGGCGCTATTTATGGGGTACCTACTAAAATAATGGTCATAACATCTTCATCCTAAAAAGTGTTTTTTAAATTAAAAAAAATGGTTTTTTACAGAAAATTATCGTTTTAGAAATTAAAAAAGTTATCTCAAAAACTTCTTGAATAATTCTATAAATTACATTTTTGAGTCAAAAAAATATTTTTTTAATTATTCGAAAATAAAATTAAAAATATATCACAAACCTAACTTTTTAAATGATAATTCCAATCGCACCGGAAGTTATATTAAATCTAAGAATTTGAAATTAATTGAAACAATTATAAATTTTTGACTCAAAAAAATATTTTTTTAATTATTCGAAAATAAAATTAAAAATATATCACAAACCTAACTTTTTAAATGATAATTCCAATCGCACCGGAAGTTATATTAAATCTAAGAATTTGAAATTAATTGAAACATTATTTAAAATTTGATATTTAAAAAAATAATAAGGTATTTATAATTGTTATGAGAAGATATTAATTTCAATAATCATATTCTGAACAAACCACTTTTTTAATCATCTCATTATCCCAGAAAAAGGCATTTGAAAGATGAGAACCTGTTGAGTAAGCGACAAATTTTTTTAAATAAAAATTCCCAAAACTAAACTATTTATGAGTAAAAATTTGGATTTATTTGGAAAATTTTGGATTTGATTCATCGACGAAAGAAAACTACTACATACTATGCAATATTTCCATTTAGATGTTTCAAATATAAGCAAACACAAATAAAAGACTGAAGACCTGAGTATTTTGCTCTTGTGTCGGCGTTTTGGCAGTCTAAAAATAATTGTGGTAAAAAAATTAGGAAATTAAAAATTCCCAAAAGTAAGCTAAATTTAGTATTCGGTTTTCCGACGAAAGAAAACTGCTAGTACGTAATGTATCATCCATTTAGGTAAAATATAAGCAAACACTAATAAAAGAATCAAAACCCCATAATCTTTGCCCTTGTTTCGAGGTTTTGACACAGCTTAACAAAAATCTTGTTTATAAAATTAGGGATGAAATTGGTATCATCAAGATTTCATCCAATATCTATAGGACCCCAGAAAAATCGGCGGTTTTAAAAGTTGATAGTCTGTCGAGTAATCAACTAAAAATTTCCAAAACCTATGAGCAAAATCTTGAATTTATTTGGATAATTTTGCATTCGACGAAAGCAAACTAGTACTACACAGTATTTTTATTTAATTCTTTAAATTATAAGTAAACATAAATAAAAGAATCAAAACCAGGGTATTTTGGCCTTTTTTCGACGTTTCGTTAGTCTCACAAAAATCATGTTTAAAAAATTAGGAAGGAATTTGAAATTATCAAAATTTTATCCAACATCTAGTACCCCCAACAAATCGGCCGCATTTGACATCTGATAGCCTGCTAAATAAGAAACAATTTTTTTCAATTAAAAATTCCTAAAACTAAGCCACTTTTGAGCAAAAACTTGTATTTATTTGTAAATGTTGCATTCGTTTTTCAACTCAATATTTCCATTTAAATGTTTAAAATATAACCAAATATAAATAAAAGAATTTAAACTCTTGTTACTTCGTTTTGACAGCCTTACAAATACTTAGATTAAAAAACTACGTTAGGTTAGGTCAGGTTTGGTTACTTATTTTACTTTACTATTGAATGTAGTCAAACTAAATGATTTAACATTTCCAGATTTATCAAACTTTATTGAAAATAACACCAAATTTTTATAAAATAATATATAATATACCCCAACAATTTTTAAATTATAAAAATAAACGTGTTTTTTGATTTTATTTTTTTAACTTCGATAATAAAATTCTGTTTCTCGTTGTATTTACTTTCATATCGACCTTCCAGGAAATTTAAATATTAAATAAACATGCGTAATTTCTGAACAAAATTTTAATTGATAGCTTCATTAAATTAAAACATATGAAATACGTTAATGATTTTTGTTTTTTAAAAGCATGACTAAACAAAGTTTATGTTTCAACTAAATTATTTAAGTCATCAAAATAAACATAATTATTTTACATTTTTCTTTTAACAAATAAACCTTTCTTTAAACTGACACCTCGTATATAAAACATGTGTTACTCGTTTATGTAGTAAAAATAATAAATGAAACAAAACTTTGCTAACTAAATATATTTATTGGCACTGATTTAGATTTTTTTTAAACAAAGAGTTAAGGTTATAACAACAATAATTAACTAGAATAAAAATAAAATGCTTCTTTTAGCGCTTTTAATTAATTTTTAGATTTATTTGTAAAAACAATTTAGTTAAAACATTCGAAAATTTTAAATTGTAAATTTTAAAGTTGAAATTATTTTAAATTTACTTTCCATTGTGTAAAATCAGCGATCCAACAAATTACATTTAATTTACTTGGGTTTAAATAATAAATGTCATCTAATATGCCGGCCGTGTTTTAGCTCTTTACTAATTAAACACCTTGTTAATTAAGCGTCTCTAATTCAGTAATAAGCATACGCAAACGCAGCAAATTCAATTTGTTTTCATGCCGGTTTACGATTTGACTTGTGATGTAGTGCCAATTGATGCGTAAAACTAAAGACTTAAATTAAATATAATTAGTATATTTTCGCAATTAATTTTAATTAGCCATTCGTTAATTTATTTTTAAATATTTTAATTATAATTATTGGACTTAATAACAACGTTGCTTTTATAAATTCAAATCATAAGTAATATGATACTATGAGTTAAGTGGTGTTTAAGAGGGTTGAAATGCCGTGCCTTACACATGAAACAGATGTTTTTTGACACTTAAGGGCTGTGTCTGCTCATTTGTCAAGCCCTAATGAATTTATGCATTGATTTTAATATTAATTAACTTAAGAAGAGTTTTTGTGTTAATTTTAGAAGCCCTAATGAATGTTGGAATTGGATATCCATTTTTTAGTGTGTACAATTACGCGCAAAGATATCGGGGACACAGAAATATTATGACCTAATAGCAAGTCTTCGCAAACACGAGATCACCCTGCTCGTAAAAGAATTTCGTTTGTGTCCTCGATATCTTTGCGCGTGATTGTATTTGCTATTCTAAAATTTCGTTTAAACCGAAATTCTCATTAAAAATAATTTTCATGAAGTATGAAATGGCTAGTAAATAAAAAGATAATGGGATGGTTTTAGTGTTGCTAAGTGATTGTTTAAAAAAATCTGTGAAAATTGGTTTTGAATATTAAAAGATTTTGATGGTCATAAAATTTTAACGATATTAAAATAATCTACTCGAATCATAAATTTCAGGAAATGTGTTTATTATTTGCTCGTCATAAATTATCATTTTATTTATCTTAAAAGTGGTAGCTTCCGGGCGAAACGTTCGCGTATCAGTTGAGATAATTCTTCGGGCGAGAAAGGAAGGACAGGAACGCCACCGCCAACAGTAGAGATGTAAAACTTTACGAGCGAACAGTTGAAATATTATGGTTTTATTGCCGCGTCATTGCAACGACAAGTTTATTTCCTTCGTTTAACTCTACCATGGTTTTCTGAGCTTGTTTGTTTATACACTTTATTTTTAATTTCGTTTACCAAAATAATCCATCAACATTTTAAAATTTTACAAAAATAGAATTTAGAACTGTAAAGTCGCATTTGAACTTTTTGAAAAAAAGCGGATTTTAGTTTATTGCTAACTTTCGAATAGTATGGAGCGAATTTCGTTTTGGCTAATCTCCAATGGTACTTTCAGAGGTGGGAATAAAGGTGGTCATGCACCTTCAATTCAGTGGGAACCAACAGGTTAAACAATCATGGATTTTGCTTCAAATCAAAAATTTCAAGTAGTTTGGTCTTCGGACCATAATATGGAATAAATACGCATAGTATATAAGGGTTTATGGGTCACTTTGGCTGCATAATTCCTACACACTAAGTTGTAGGGATAGTTTCTATAACATCACGTCTTGTAAAGATTCCAGTCTAGCAGTGATTCACAACTCATTGAGATGATCCCAACTCAGGACTCTTTAAATATGCCGGGCCATAGCGAGTAGCAATCCCAGACTAGACTTTAAAGAGATTGTTTTGTCTAACTTCTGTATAAATTGGTCCCAATTTGTTTTCTTATGAAAAACAACGAAGGATATTGAATTACCAACAGGAGAACTCACAAAAGATACAAGAAGCTACCTACGTTGCCATCAAATAAACCAAACTCCTCACTGGAAGAGGTGCCTTACAGTATCCTACAAAAATTTGCAGAAAAAAGAAAATTGAGGAAAAGATGCCAACTGGAAAGAAGTGAGATTAACAAGAGAAATTTAAATAAAACAATTAAAGGACTGATAGAAATACTTTTAGAAAAGAAAAACCAAGGACATTCAAACATACTTGCAAGGATTAACCTCAACCGAAATAACAGACTCTATCGAAGGCAACTAAAAAACTAAAAAGGGTGCAACAAACCGAGGTATTCGCAAAACACTTGCAAAAAGTCTTCGACGCCTTTGATTCTGAAGCCACAATTGCAATATTCAATAATATTTACAAAGATGAGTTTCTTGAAAATCTTTTAAATCTGGATCTATTTGTTAAATTTCTTGATCCAATAACGTTCGTTTTTTTTTCGCCTTATTCTTCTCCTTACTTACTTCGCGTTTTTATAGTGCCTTTAACTGTCTTTTAAAATCTTCTTTGATTTGGCTAAATTCATTTGCAATCTCTTCTCGTATTCCTCATTCTCCACTTGCTTCTCTGTTTTTTCTTCCTATTTCCCCTCCTTGGCCATTTTCCTTTTATCAGTTTCAACACTACTCCAAGCTAACAGGGATTAATTTCCGCTCATTATTAAATCACGTGGACTTACCAAACCTTTCATTAAATCAGGATTGTGTTGATCACGTTTTCTCCTAACGAACTTCTAACCTTTGCTTCGATTATCCACGATTTTAGATTTTTAGAAGTTTCAGCTACGGTCGCATCATTAGTGGCAATGAAATCCTTAACTTTATGAACTGGTTTTAATTTCGCGTTTGTGTTAGCACAAGTTGATTCACCTTTATTTGTATCTTAGAGGAACGGAATATAACACCGAAGCATCAATTTGGTTTTCGAAAAAAATATGGAACAATCGATCAAGTTCATAGAATTTTCAACAACATAAATGAAGACTTTGAGGCTAAAAGGTAAAGTTGCTCCCAGATGGAAGTACGCGATCGTGATTACTTTTGTCCTACTTCCAACTGGGACCAACTGTACAGCTCGGCTGCCTTTCTGGATATCAGCCAAGCACTCAACAAACTTGGCATAAGGGCTTGTACTATAAACTTACAAACTATAGAAACAATTACCACACTCCAATTTCCAACAAATTAAATCCTACTTGACTGATATACAATTTTTTGTAAAACGGAACAGCAACATTTGCTGACTCAAATCCAATATTGGCTTCGAAAAACCTACAAATCCATACAAAGTACCTTCAAATCTTCACATTATGTAAAAAAACATGCCCGCCCATTAAAACTAACAATCGCGAACTAGTGCAGGCTAATGTTCCTAAGTACCTAGGGATTCACCTTGATAGGAGGCTCACATGGCTTAAACATATATTTACCAATCATAAACAATTAGATGTCAAACTAGCCAAATATGTTTGCTCATTGGTCGAAAATCATTGCTGTCCTTAGAAAATATGATACTGCTTTACAAAGCCATTTTAAAACCAATTTGGACTTATGGAAATCAGGTTTGGGGTACTGCCAGCAATTCCAATATTGCTATTCCACAGAGATTTCAAAACTAGGTGCAGCATTCCATTGTTGATGTTTATATGTGACCAACGAAGTTATCGAACGTTCCCACTACACTCATTGCAAAATTCAAAGACCCTTAAAAAGAGTGGACTGTTCCATCAACTTTTTAAGATTTTCTTCTAATCACTTTTTTGGGACACCCAGTATAAGCAAATACTAAACTTGGTCATAAGAAGAACTTTCATTATTAGCAGCCTCACCACCTTCAGGAGATATCCATGATATCTTTGCTAAATTATGATACAAATGAAGCGTAGATATGAGGATATATTATTCTAATTATTCCATATTTTTTAGTTTGAGTGAGTCGAGGGGAATTCGTCTGTCATGCAGATTTTTTTATTCCACTAAATTGAATGAATCTTAACGAGTAACATTAAATTTAAATAGTAAAATATGGTATTTTAGTAGGTAGGTAATACCTAGCGAATTGGCGGGTATGTATAAATATATGTAGAACATAACCTTTAAGTTTTATATTAGTTTGAAATTTGAAAAACCAGAGGAGGTAAAAGCATTTAATTATTGAAAATATATGTAATAAAAGATAAATGGTTATTTAATGTATGTATGTAAAGTAAACTACTATTAAATCTTTATGGTCGGCAGTTTCGATGCATTGTAAATCATTCTAATTAACAGCAGGTTTCAGTAAAAGTTGGAAGTAATTCTGTTCTTTATTAAAGTTTTATTCTTAATTTAACGCGGGTTAGGCTTGTTTCTTAGTGTAGCTACGTTAGGTGTCATTAAAATAAAATTGGTAGTAATTTTAATTAAAAAACGCGATAAGTGCCTTTTGTTTGAGTCAGAAGAACAAATAAAAAGGGGCGCTTGGGGCCAAACAAGCGGGCTGGGGCAACGTTTTTGTTCTTGTAATTAGAAGGAAATTAAACGGTCGAGGGCGGTGGTCATCGCCTCGCTAATTCCTGCCTCGGACCAATTCTCATGTTAGCGCTGGATCAATTTTCCTTTACATTCAAGAGCAATATAAATCCTACTAAATTAGTAAAAATAAAGAAAACTTTTACACACTAGATGGTTCGAACAGTGGAGGTTAAAAAACTGTTTTCAACTCTTAGAAAGTAATGGAAAGGGGTGGTAGTTTGAGTCTATGATTTTTATCGGCGCTTTTAATTAGTCCCGTTAGCTTTCATTAAAATTCATGTCGGCCGAAGCTTTATTATTTTTGTTTTGTTTTAGACTATTTTCATAATTTAACGACGAGGATTAAAGAAATGAGAAATAATATTAGTCGAGTAAATTAATTTTCAACATAATATTTTTATACAGTGTAGGAACTTTACTCAACTATTTTAATTTTCATTAGACTAATTAAAATGAAAGTCCCGCACGCTTTTTTGCCATCTCACTCTTTTAATTCGCCCGCCACTGCCGCCACCACCACCCCGCTTCCATCCGCCTCACACCATCCACCAGTTTACAGTTTGCAATCTTTTATTAGCATTTTAATTTATTTTAAGCAGCGATAAATATTTATGATTTTTATTACTCATTGCTGATTATTTTCTTTATTATTTCATTCAATCAATACTTTCTTCATTCTTCCCCCCTCTATTTTTTTCTTATTTATATAAACATTGCACCACTTCTCTTAGTTTAACAAGGAATTTCATCATTGATTTAACGATATCTCTTAAAGACCTGTAGTTTTACCAGAATTGACCAATGAAAACCAAGTTTTCCTCACTTGATCAAGGTATGAGGACCATAGTTTTACATAATTAAGGAAAGAAAAAATCTGCTATTCTACGTCCCATGGTCCTGTCTGCCATGAACTTCAGTAGAACTTGTTTACACCCAGTCTGTAAAATGTAAACCTTATACTAGATACTAGAAGATACGTATGAATCGGTGAGTCAAGGATCTACACAGTCCAAACATTGCGGTTTTAAGTTAAGATAGCTAAAGTACATAAAATTCGTGTCTCTATAACATGAACTTAAGAACAATATGCAAAGGTCTATCATAAATGTAAAATCTCACTAAAATTTCCGAAATGAGTAGATGAACAGTATAAGTCCAGGACTTATGCTAATTAATCAAAAATATAAGACAAATGTCAAGAAAGTCTTGCAATACATTACTGTCGGAATTTGGGGTTTTATTAACACATAACTTCTCGGAAGACTAATAATACTAACTTTGACTGGACCAAAAAAGTAACAAAATGTTTAAGTTACACAACATTAAATATAGCGTATGTGGGTTTCACCATATTTAATAGGGCCTCCACACGATCCAACGTGGTCAGACGATCGGATTCGATCAGATTTGATGACTAAATTGAATCCACATCAGTCCATTCGACCGATTCTACCCCCCTCTACAAATATCTGTAAAGCGTCTGAGCTTCTGATCTGATATTTTGCCTCCACACGGTCCGATTTACCTTCCGATTTGCCCGAATTCCCTCTGATCGCATCGTATCGTGTGTTAACGAAGGTGGTCTTTAATTTTACTTCACACACGATGTCATTTTAATGTTTTTATTTAATAATAATCTTACAAACTAAACAACAGTTTCAATAAATAATTTTACTAATTTTGCTAATTTTGCTATAACATTTTAATATACAAGAGAAGCCATGGTACCGATTGAAGATCGGTATTTTAATGCTTAATCACTAACTTTCTAATTCTCTAATCAATTCATTTACTAATTTGCTAAATACTAATGATCCAATTAACTAATTCCTTTCGTATTTACACAACTAAGTGTTTTGCACAAAATTGCGTATCGTGACATCTTGAAGTAAATCCTAAGAATGTAATAAAAATAAGCATTACTTTTTGTATAAAACCAAATCTAACATAGCATTTTTCTTAATAAAATAATTATCTACTTAAAACAATTTAAAATAATAAATATATTGATTTAGTATATTTTTTTCTAAAAATGTTGGCATGAAGAAAATCGTTACAAGAAGTACTACAACCGATTTATATAGATCCTTCACAGGATAAAGGAAATGTTTTTTTAAATCTATGATTCTCTTCCTAAATATACTATCGTCCATTTCCCTAGAAAGTGCATTATGGTCTTTGGTTCCTAATTTCACATACCGCAGTCAAGGTTTCAATCAAGTTTTTTTTTTAATTTTCCACAAGTGCTGCCTTACAACCAGGTGTCTTCAGAGTGGTCTCTGGTTTATTCTGAACTTTTTCTTATTTAAGAATAGCAGTTCACTTGATTTATTATTGTAAAGTCTCTTACAGAGCTCCAGACTAAGATTTCGTCCTGCAGTGTTTTACATATTCAAAGCTAATCTTGTTGATTAATTTCCATTGTATTTCTATTTCAGTTTTTTCTACTGATACCTTCTGCTGGAAATATAAAAGCTTTTCAGACCCCAATTTACTTAGTTCGGCTTGATTCTGTTTGAAAATTCCAAGAAAGAGTAAATTCAGGTAATATTAGACAGCAAAATATCGACGTGTGGTCTCGAAACTTTGAACGATCGAAAGTTTAACGTGTCTTATATTCTCCCACTGAAATATTCGAAATTTTCATCTGAAACAATGTCACAAAAAGGATATTAAGTATAAGATATTTCAATGCATATTATAATGTTTTTGGTTTGTTCAATCATGTGAAAATTCTAATATTACAATATTTTTAATAATTTACAGTAGGTACTTAATTTAGTGACCCGTTGGTCATCATCAAGAATTTTGAAGCACCTCTAGTTGTCATATAAATATTTGCTTCTTTTTAGTCGTTTGGTAATAAATTAAATTTTAATCATATTTTAATAACTTCACAATCTCATTTTTTTAAATTTAAAATTATGGTAGGTAATTATTAGAGGTAATTTTTAATTTAAAAAAATATGTAAAGTTATTAAAATACGAATTTAATTTAATTTAATAATTAACAATGAAAATAAACGCCCCACTTTACATGACCATTAGTAGTTTTTCAAAATTCATAGAAATAAAGATGTTCCAGATTTTGACCCTTCATATCTCGGTTAATTTGTCAAGAGGATTTTTTAACTATATTTCTGGGGATCCCTGAAGAGTGCCCAACAACGTACTGGAGAGCTTCGCCGCCATTTTTTGGTCACCATGCATATACAATGTTCAAGAAAGATAAATTTGGGTTTTTAAAAAATCGACCATTTTTAAACATTTTCTTGCAAAACAATCATCATCAAAAAAATTTTCAAATCTGCTATACTCTTTGAAAAATGTAATAATTAATTTGCGAGAAAATCTGATATTTATAACGGTTCTTCAAATGGAAGATTGTTTGTTACTCTGCCCGATTTTCCAAATTTGTTTGCGACCCCATAAACTACAACGTTTTCAAAAAGCAATCAAATTTTCCGGTATTCTACCAAGAGTTCTTGACAATATAGCGGGAGCTTATGCTCCAGTTTGTCTGTTTATAGATATAGATATATTAAAAAATTGAAAAAAAATACTAAATATGATATTTTTAAAATGACACATTATGGAGAATTTTATCTTGAAATTTATTAAAAACTCAATTTCCACACGTGTTTAGAAACACCCTGTATGGTTTTAGGTTTTTTTTATTTTGTGTAGACGAATAATTAAAATCGTAGTAAATTATTAGAGAATTTAAATTTGGGTAAATGTTTCTAGCTGGATTTTTTCCAAGATTTATGGTACATCTTAATGTTCTTTTTCTTGTTGGTCTGAAGCATATTTAACCAGAATTGTTTTGGGTTTTAAAGTCACTTTGGACCAAATTAAAACTGCTTGTATCTAAGTTTTTAATTTTGATGAATATTTTAATGTGAAAAATATTAACTAATAACAGTGATTAATATTTTTTATCTTCTTAATATAGTTTATCTGTGTTGAACAGGAAGCACTCGCGTCAAAAACCTCCACGAATGCAGCGAACATTTTTAATTGGAAAACTCTGACTGAAAAAAAACATTTAAAACCTTATCTGTCATCGTGCGGAATTAATTTCAATTTAACCGGCTCGCTTACTACAACCGGCCGCGAATCGATGAGGGGAAAATTATCTTTTGAATTTGATTAAATTGCTTTCCTTGAAAAAGAAAAATCGATTTGGAGAAAAATATCATTTTTCGGAAAGAAAACGAAGCCTACCTCTTTATAAAATTATTTATCGTATTTCTTGCCGCAATATGGAATAACAATCCTAAAACAATTACCTCAAACAATCGGAGAAATAATGAAAAATAAAACGAAATCGCCGCAGTAACGATGAGAATTTCCCGAATAAAAAAACAAGTCGAGTAAAACTCAATAAACTGAGAGTTATATCTTTGAGAGGACAATAAGGTTTGGGTACGACACCACGTCGCCCGTCGCCCTCGATATCGTAAAAGAGTGCAGGAGACAAACGAAATTGTAAAATAGGTTTCGTTATTGATTTAATAATTAATGTATGTTAAAGTTTAGTATGTTTACACGCTTTAATATGCGGGCTTTACACATACAGACGCGCAAATATGCGCTTGTTAAATCCAGAAACAACACTTAATCTTGAAACAAAGCCCCCTATCATAATTAGAAGATAAATTACGTGGATTGTTATCTTTTATACAACATGACTAATTACTTTAATTGCCTTGTTCAAATTAAACCCCTTTCGATTAATCCAATTTATTTATAAGGACATAAAACATTAAAGAAATAAAAAGAGCGCTTCGTAATAAAATAAAGCATAATTTTATTGCGCTATTGAATAGTATAAATTTCGATAAAAGTAATTTATCCGAAGTGGCGGCGGCGAATAATGGAACGGGAGAGAAAAGGAGAAAGGGCTAGGCTGTTTTGTGTCTAAACTGCTTCATCGACATTTGTAACATATCCACTTTCAATTTAGCTAAAAGGGCCCTGCACTCTGTAAACTTATTCCCGCGGCATTAATATCGACACTTCGCGCTGCCGCCTTCCTTCTAATCATTATGGCCCACTTTATTAGATTATAAACTAATAAAATATAGCGCCCTTTAATATAAAACAAAAATACCCTCCATAAATGAAAATATACTCTTCCATTATGCTTTCTAAAATTTTTATTAATAAATTAGAAAATGTCACTTTTTATCACCTATACAGATTTTTTTGGTAGATCTAATCAATTGATTAACTAAAGTTAATTATGTAAGATTTCTGCAAGTTGATAGTTTAATATTTTTCATATCATTTCAACCATTTGATGAAAGTTATCTTTAAATCGATCTCCAGTCAATGGCGCAACCAGTGGTGTAGGTAAGTTGGAAATTTGAAAGAATCGTCAAGAAACACAAATATTTCCAGTACCGTAAACTGGTGTACCTTTGGTCTTTAAGGGTAGCTTCAGTCTAAATTTTGGAAAAAAATAGTTTGATCTACTGTTAGTTACCAACTTTCATTTACATATAGTTAGTTACCAACTTTCATTTACATACAGTTAGTATCAGAATACTAACTGGTAACTAACAGTAGATCACAGTATCTATTTTCTAAGATTTTGGACCAAAGTTACCCTTAAGTGTGAAAGTTACCCCAGTTTACGCTACGTAAACTCTTTTCTCGTTGCTCAATAAATATTCCATTTGTGTAGTTGCTTATGTCGTTTTTTATAGCCTCAATAATTGTTGCATTTGATGCATTTTGGAAGACAAATATGGCACTATCTGCATAAACGAATCGTTTTAAATGATATGTGTTGCACCTTATCTATATTAGAGATAGCTGATAAATTAACGAAAATTCTCAAACAGCAAACACCCATTATCTTTCTACTTCATTAGAACAGTAGAGGATAGACGCTATTTACGCTGGTCTAAGCGTCACCCAATACTGCTCAAATTTCGCAACTTTGGCTGAAACTAGCGAAACCGAAATATTCCATTTACTGACCAAGTAGTAAACATCAACTGAATGTGGTTTTTATAGCAGACACCCTTTTTTTAAAATGGATTGGATCAGCACACTGACCATGTGCGGTGTTCTTACTCCCCGTAACACCCCCTCGCTACGCCGCTGCCTGTAAAATAAGTTCTTTCAATTATGGTGTAAAAACATTAATTTTTACATATTATAATAAGTGACCCGTTCGTGAATGTTTAAACTTTAGTGTACGAAAATGCATCAAATTTTATTGTCAATAAAAAAGTAGGTGTCAATTTCAGTTTACGGTTCACCCGTTAATTTTTGAAGAGGTGATGCTAGAGGTGAAAATAAACTGATTGACAAAAAATCATCTTAGTAAAATTTTCATTATAATCCAATTACAGCCATTTGAAGGTGTTGTTAAAATGTGAGTTTTTTATGCATTTTTTCCAAACAGGCCAAACAGTTTAAATTTTTTCAAATTTGGTATAAATCTAGGACTAGGACTTCAAAAATATGCCGGTGAATGGCTACACAGAACGAGATTTTGTATACAACATCAGGGTGACAATTTCGAACAATTTTTATAATTTCGTTTTGTCTTTTTTGTGTAAACGGTGCATCATATCGAGTTAGAATAAGAGTATTTTTTTTGTTTAAAATTAAATAAAGAATATGATTTTGAAAAAAAATCCTTTGAGATTTAACTCTTGCAAAGTTTAGACAATTTTTATCTTCAACACCTGTCAAAACTACCCTTTATGAGCTACCAAAATAATCTCAAAAAAATAGTTCTTAAATATTTAAAGATTTATACCAAATTTGAAATCTATAATGTAACCGTTCGGCAATAAATGCTTAAAAACTCACTTTTTGGCAGCATCTTCAAAGGGCCGTAACTCCTTTATAAAGAAAGTTTTACTAGGATGATTTTTTGTCAATGGACATATTTTTACCTCTAGTATCACTTCTTCAAAGGTTAACGGGTGAATCGTAAACATCTTGTATTTTTTATTTTTGATTTCCAGCGTTTTGAATTTTAGCTCTGCCATTTTTGCTAGAAATTTAAAAAACTATCACAATTAAACTAAATAGTAGTAAAACCACATTTTTCTTTTAGTTTTTTTGGATTATTTCTCAAAAAAGTTTTTTGTCTTCTAAAAGGATTATACTTTATTATCCCTAGAAATTAAGAAAAGTTTCTAGTTCTTTTCCTTCACTTAGCAAAAAAATATTCTCAAATTAACTCTTTTAATCACTTTTTGGATTTTTCAATAAGTTTTAAGTTAAACAATAACAAATTTGTTTCATTTTATTATTTTTTGTGTATTGGTAAATGAAGTAAAAAACGAGAAAATTAAAATTTTTATCATTTGTAGTAATAATATTTTGGTTTGAAAATTAATCGAAAAACTGAATAAAAAATAATTATTATTTTCCTTACGATTCGTTTTATCAATATTTTCGTAAGAATTTCTGAATTACTGATGTTACTTACTGAAAAAGACTGGGCTTAGTTCACTATAGTACACTAATGTTTCGTAAAAATCGGTGACCAAAATTGATAACGCTTTTATTTTAAAATACTATTCTATTTATTAAGAAATCTGGAACAGATGCACCTTCCCCTCTCCTGCTTACGCCACTGCCTCTAATTGAATTACTATTCTGCGTTTTTTATTGTGTCAATCTAAAAAACTGATTTCTTGTAGAAAAATAGCAAAAGTGCCTATTTTTATGAATAGACCTTATTTATACCCTAAAAGTTCCTTCCAATTTAAACTAAATTTTGTTCAAAATTCGGGATTTTTTTTAATATTGTTAAATCTTATGATATAAAATACATAATTATGTCATACCATAATTAGAATTCGGTACAGTTTCTCTGAATACACCGTTTACATTATGTTTGTCCATATTCACTTCCACAGATTCCTTTACCTCTTTTTCTCATTCGTATACTATCTATTACTTGAGCAATAATTTTTGACCTGTCGAAAACTTTTTGTACTTTTTAAATATAAACCAGTTCATTTACTCTTCAAATTTAATGACAGTCTAGATTTTATTTATTAAAATAATTAAAAATATATACATATAGTTTTACAACTAAAATATTTTCCTCATGAAAACGGACCTTCCACAAACGTTAATTTCTAAAACTTCATCTTATTTTCCTAAAATGAGCAAACATAGATTTGCAGAGCTATGTGTAGTAAAATTTAAAATGGTACTTGCGAAAATATTTGCAAATATTACTTTTCACTAGTAAAAATTAATTTTTGAGTATTTACAAATGATTAATGTCATTAAAATTGAATTAGTTTTTCATATAGATTTTTTTTCATGCATGTTATATTTTAAGTGCGTAGTTTTGGAAAATGCGTTCTTATTCTTCTTCCAAAAGTATTCTCATATAAGTGAATATGTATAAGTGTAAGAAAAAAAAATTATGTGAAAAAAGAATTTAATTTTAATGGTATTACGGATTTTTTCAAACTTTTTGTTGCAAATGCCCAAAAACAATTTCTTAAATTTTATTGCGTGAGCTTCAAAGACATCTAGACTTATTTTGTAAATTCGCGATTTCGGAATTCTGCTCGCCCTCTGGTGGAATTTTTTAAACTACTGAAGTGAGGTAATGTCAAAAAGAAAAATTACGTTTAAATTATACATTAACGCTTATAAAAAGCGAAAATTACCTGTTTTATTAGTTTCGTGAGCTGAAATCATTAAATCATGGGGTTTTATGTAAATTGTAAACAAAATAAATAAATTTTTACCTCACTTAGATCAGCTGTTTCTATCAAAACAGCGCCCCTACAGGTAATCGAAATCGCGAATAATTCACTGTCGAATCCCCATTTCTTTTAGGGGGTAGTATACATCGAAACGGCGGAAAATCGGTTAACCGAAAAAACCATTCCAGAAATCCAAATATATTTTTACTAAATGAATTAAGTTTTTTATTAAAATTTTAAAATATTAAAAATCACAAATTCACTCTTGAAAAATACAAATTCAAGAGTGAATTTGTGATTTGAAAAACTATTTTGACAAAATTTCCTTATATTTTATTTTTTAATGATTTTATACAAAAAAAAATCGAATTTTCTATAAACGTAATAGAAATTTAATGTTTATAATTGTGACTGCTCGGGGTGAAAGGGTTAAATAATTCGAAATGATAATATCACCATGCAACGCAAAATGACAGAAATCACTACCAGTTATTTGTCTTACAATTAGGGATGTCAAGTAAACAAAAAAATTAATATTTTATTTCTGTATCATAACTCAAAATATGGATAAGTGATTTATTAAATTTTTATGCGTGCCGGAAGATTTTTTTGACATTGGTTATAAAAATTGGCCACTTTTGGGCAAAGTACCCAATACTTGACACAACAGCCCTAAGAAAAGTTATAGTTCGATTTAAGTTTTTTTCTGAAAAATATTGGCCCTATTGGCGATAAACAAGGAGAAATCCTCAACAAAAAAATTGGTTATTATTGTTCAAATCTATTGAGGGATACTTCGTTTGATATCCATAAGATCAATTGACAAAGCAAAAGAAACTAAATTTTATATGGTACAGGTTGTAGTATTTTAATAAGGAAATGTTATTTTTCACTAAAACCTCTATTATTTATTACCCTTATCTAAATTTGGGGTAAGGAATAATAGATACATCTTGTTAGACTTGCGATTTTAATTTTTTTTTAATGTATTGCCTAATTCATAATGCCTTTTTGTCATCACTGAAGGTCATAGGTTTTTAAACAAATAGTTCAGCAAATAGTTTCATTATGTACTGTTTCCATTTTTTTTATTTTCTCATGTAAATCCAAAATTTTCTTCAGATGCCAACTCTTTTTCAATTGAAGTTGGATTTGGTTTGTAATTTGCCTTGGGCCGGCTCCCAATACTCCATCTGAAAATTATTTAAAAGTTTTACATAATGCTGAGTCGCTCTGTATATTAAAACATTTATTTTAAATACTAATTTAGTTTTGTACCACTTTTGGTTATGTAATCTGACCTTCGATAGGGCAATTATATAAGAAACCGTTTTGGAAGTTAAGTTATGCATAATATATGCATGGATTTGTTATTGTTTACTCTCCAATTGTGTTCACATCAATGCTGTCGAATTATAATTATACAAATAATTACAGAATTAGATTATCGACTGGCGATAATAATTAATATAATGAATCCTCAATTAATTGGATAATTAATTTGAATTTGTTTGTTTGCAGCGGTTGATATCCGATTTCATTTTAATTACAGGTCTCATTTGTTCTAACAATTACAAAGCACTAGAGACTTGCAGTGTCTCCTTTAATTAAACATAATTAATGCAAAAACACATTCTCTCAAAACTTTAGACTTTTTAATTAAATAATTTTTAGTAAATAAAGTCACTTTATCTTAATAGTAGTTTTCTGTGTTTTCGATCTATCAATGATTTAAGTGCTCCTTATCCTTAAGCGCAAGTCTTAGACAGTACTCGCTTCAAGCAAAGATCCTCTTTCCGTAAAATTAAGCACAGATCAAAAGGGGTAATTAAATTATAGTTTAAAGTGGATTCATCTGTTTTAAAAGCACTGAAAATATTTTAGATCTAATGCCAACATTTGAGTACTGGAAATTTAAATTCACCAAATTAACAATTATTGTTTATTTCTCTAACCTATTACATATACAGTCTTATTCAAGTTAATTAAATCTTTTCAACTTAATAGCTCAATCTCAATAATTACTTAACTAAATTAATTAATTTTCCTTTTATCAAAAAGAGTGGGTACTTGTGTTTAATTAAACAATTGACTATTAAAGCGTATTATGGATAATGAGAAGATTGCATCATTTTATTGAGGAAATATTTAAGTTTTCAATTAAATAATTTTTTGTCTTCAAATAGAGACATAAAATTTGTAGATTACAAAAGTATTAAAAAACCTCAACCTAATCAATTATAGCAAAAACTAGGCTTTTTTTTCAAAAAAAAAATCCTACTATATCAAGTATCGTTCTGAAAAATACAATATTTATTTAAAAAGTTTATTTATTTCTCTGGAAAATAATACCAAACTTACAGCAATTCCCCTTAATTTGTTATAATGAAAATAAATGAGATTAAAGAAAAAAAACCGGGAATCGAAAAATTTATTTATTTTAATAAGTTATATTATCCTCTTGTGTAGTAATTACAACTCTCATTCAGTAAAGCAAGGACCTAACCAAGCTGATAAGGAATTCTTATGGAATGTTGTCCCATTTCTCTCGAATCGCGGTTCTCAGTTGTGGAATGGTCTTAGAACGAGGAACTGCGTCTCTAACTCTTCATTTGAGCTCATCCCATTAATGTTTAATGGTTTTCAAGTAAGGGTTGAAGCTGGCCACTCCATTACTGCGATTCCTACTTCTGCAAGGTGGTTCTGAACTATAGCTATAGTGAGTGGTCTCGCATTGCCATACACAAACAAGAAATTTTTACCGATTAACGCAGTTTATCATACCTCATGATCTGCCTACATCTCTTAAATGTACTTTAAAGTAGTCATGCCTCCTCTATTTCCATCTACTTTCTGTCTATCGAGTTTTGTTTTGTATTCAAAAGATATTCCCTTCCAAATCATACATTCAGCACCTCTGAAATATTCACCACTGTGCAGGTTGTCGGTACACATATGCGATTTTCATCGGAATAGAGAAAGGTCCTCCTCATTTAGCCATTGTGATATTGAATTGATCAAATTATCCAAGAAAACTTGAGAATCTGCTTCAAATTTCTCTTGAAGAGCAAATCGAAACTCTTGTAGTATCTCTGGCATATGTGGACGACGTAGAATACACCCTGGAGTTGAACTAAAAATGTTCAATTGAATCTGTGCTACATGCTGGCCAATCCAGCCTCTGAATGTCTACCTCATCTGGGTATTCACTTACGATTCGTACAGTATGTATCCTGGTATTGTCCTGCATAAGAACAAAACCTCCTCCAATAAAATGAGAATATGGAACAGCAGTATTTTGTTGAATATCTTCTACATATCTATGATCGTTCAAAGATCCATTTTCTACAAATGTGAGGTCGGCATATGTAGGGTGGCGCAAAAGTAATCACTATTGGAAGATGCTCTGATTTTTGCAAGCGGAGTCATCTTTTATCGTGACTTTGGTATATGTAAAATACAGGCCAACAACTGATGGACCGTTATACTCCTCAAGAACGCAGAATAATTGTATCCCGAGGCCGGATTTTGTTTTGTTGGCGAGTTTCGTCATTAATTACTTTGTTCTCTTCTCCTGAATGATGACGTTTAGGTGAGTTTTAGAATCCGCCGTTGAAACAAAATCCCACCACCTGATTTCTCCTTTTGGTGATTTGCATTGGTCCGCAATGTCCTATTTGACTGCTTCAAACTTTTTTCTTTGGGATTATTTGAAGTCTCGCGTTTATGTGAACAATCCACAGAAAACATTGAAGAAGAAATAGCAAATTTATCGCCTGAAGTATTGAGAAATAGGATGGAAAATGCGCACAAATGTGCATCAACTTAGGCGGCGGTCACAAAATTGATAACATTTTCTTGGCTTAACAGGAAAACATTTAAAGGTCCAAATAAACATTATTCACCAACATAACTGATTTATGTCATTTACAAAAAAAGATATAGCCTTAGGAAATCTAGTGATTACTTTTGCGACACCCTGTACCTCTGCCAAAATGTTTGGCCACTTCATAGTAGAACCACCATCTACCATTTCAGAGATGGTGCATATATCATATCGTTCATTCCGTCATTTCCGAACACCTTGTCGACCATCGACAAAATTGGGATTCATCAGTGAAGAGAACTTAACTACATTGATAGAGAGTCCAATTATTACAAAATCGTGCAAATCAATTTAATTAATTTTTAAACTAAATATCCTACATCAATTTAACTTACTATTTGAGAAGCCATAATGATCCTTTGTTTTAATATCATATGTATTTAAACACCTTTGTGTCCTTAGACATGACCCACTTAATTTTTTGATAAAATTATCTATCGTGACATGACAATAATGTTTTCGAGTTTTCTTTTCTTTAATATTAATCATATTTTTATTTCTTCCTTGAAAAGTTTTTCTTTCGTATCTGCTTCAAAAAAAGTCTTCCAATTTTCTTTGATCTTTTTCTTCCTTGAAAGTATTTATTTCTTCTTACACTCTGTAATGCTTGTGTATGACCCAGTCTTCTTCCCTCTCGCTGTAACTGCTTTTCCATCTGGTATTTCGGTCGTTTTACAGGTTTTACAGTGCGGAGTTGACTTTCGGTCCTAGCTAACGTTCTTGATTTTTGATTGCTACTTGAAAGTCAGGATAACTTTATCCTGATCGACGTCTTCATTTGCCAATCTCGCTATAGCTACGAGTTTGGCTAGGATTCGTAATTCTGTGACTTCCCGTTCATTCTCCAGTTCTAAGGTTAGGTTAGGTTAGGTGACTCCAACGCAACCACGACAAGCTTGACTAGTTCTATAACTACTACACCATTCCCATACCATTTTTTCATAACTAGGTCGAAGCTACGTTTTGCTTCCTGGTTTCCGTTCCCATATAAAGCTCGATTCTTCGTACTTCATAATCCATAAACATATCGACCTTTTTTCTCTAAAGTTCTCCATTTTTTTGAAGAAGATCTTTTTACAAGTGGCTTCGCCCCGAACTCGATTTTAATATAAGCAACTTGCAGTATTGCGGTATTCTTTCAAATGGACCCATTACACAACATTCTTTATTCCATAGACAACCATCTTCATGAAGGTTTTTCTTCGTCCTATTTAAGGCACTCATACTTTTTACAAAATAACGTTTTAACCTCTAATTTAATCCTGCACATCTATCTAAAATTATCTTTTTTAGAAGTCTTGATGAAGATGTTATTTAATGTGTCGTATAAACGCACCTTAAAATCCCGTACATTAATTTATTGGGCAAAGAAATAGTGTTTTATCTTATTTTTTTTATTTTATTTTAACACATATTTTTTAAGCAAAATAAGCTAAAATAATTTATAATAAACGGCGATTATTTTGTGTTCCGCTTTTTCCGTTTTAATTCCTTGTTTTAAAATCGCACGTTTATTTTGTTTGCTTGTAGAAAAAATGGGGTAGCTGTGACTAATTGCATTTAGTTGTGCGTGTGTGGCACTTTGCCCCGTTTGCTGAAAATCGAATAATAATTTTAGCGCCCCTTCGCTCCATGTGATCCTGGTTTTATAACCAGAAAAAAATATTTCATCTCTAATTTATTAATGGACTTTCCAATTTGTTTAATTTGGTCGCTGTGGAATTAGCGTAATTGCCGCTATTATTGCGTATTAGCTTCAATTAGTGAGCAAAGCATTTTTATTCGATTACATGCCTGATGGGGAAAGGGGAAAACTACAAATGGCCAATTTAAAAATTTCATTATGCTTTTAAGTGCTTTCGATTGCCTCCATAACATTACTAAATTAAAAACTGAATTATTTAAAATATTATTTCATTTATTTTATTGGGGAACTCTTAGTAATTAAATATTTTTTGTAAGTCTTTATTTTAATCTAGATAATATCACGATAGAAAAAGATAAAATAATAAAATTTCGATTAGTTCTGTAATATCATAAATTAGTTCTCTCGTAAAAAGTGATTGAATTTATTTTTTAATTTTTGTTATTTATTTTGCAGATTCGAAAAAGGGCTAACGGCCCCATGATGACGATGGACGTGTCGAAAACCGAGGCAACGAAGCCGAATGCCAACGGCGGTCCTCAAGAGTGTGCTGGCTGCTGCAAACCAATAACAGATCGGTACTTGCTAAAAGCTCTAGATTTATATTGGCATGAGGATTGCCTGAAATGCGGATGCTGTGACTGCAGATTAGGAGAAGTCGGTTCGACGCTCTACACAAAAGCAAATCTGATATTGTGCAAAAGAGATTACCTCCGATTATTCGGTAATATTGGGTACTGTGCAGCTTGCAGCAAAATCATACCTGCCTTCGAGATGGTGATGAGAGCTCGTAGTAACGTTTACCACCTGGAATGCTTCGCATGTCAGCAGTGCAATCACAGGTGAGATACATTATTTTATGCAACGCTCGAAAGAGCTTTGTCCTTTAAAAGAAATTTTACAAGTCAATTGGGAAATCAGCGTGCCTTGGACTATTTGACTCGGATAGATGTGTGGTCTATTCTCAAACGGTCTTCTTTCCCTGGTCGCGCACTTTTAATATTGCACCAGCTAGCGCTCCTCAGCTCCGGAAGCATACTCTTAAATTTAAACCGACGAGACCCACTTGGATTATTTAAATGGAAGCATAACGTTAAATCTTTTCGAATCACATACCTTCCTCCATTCAGACGTTTATATCGACATTAAAATAAATTTAATAAATAAATTAAATGGAAATAACACAAACTTTACGATCTTTTACAATTTTCATTTTTTCATCATACTAAAAGATATTTAAGTACAAATTATTAAAATTATGATTTGATAGAAGTTATTTAAAAAACCTTTTTTGCGGTATATAATTTTCTTACAGGTGCTTCTTGATTTAAAAAATAAATCACTTTATCTAGGGGAGCACTCCATGCCGCATTAAATTTTTCGAAAGATAAATGATGCACATAATTGCGCGCAATAACAACCCCCAGTGGTCCCCGCGGTAATTGTTATGCGGAAACACGAAAGGCAAGGAACACTTCTTCATTTTATTATAATGCGTGTCCAATTGACTTAGTAAATAGGGCAGATGTTCACGTAAAGCAAAGTTGAGTGTATATGCGTTCCTTGGGGTTGGCTTCCTCACATCTCGCGTATTCTCCATAGTGCAGTGTCATTTTGAGCGGGAACCTTCACTGAATATTTCAGCAGCATCCCAGACATCCACATAGCAAATCAAACGGTTCTTGTTTAGTACACTCTGCAGACGTTCTCTAGGATATCAGCCACTTTTATAAACGATCTGCAATAAAAGAAAAAAGAAAATTACATTTTTAAGTGTTTTGTTTATTTAAAAAACTCATATAAATCGTAGTTAAACCCAGAAATCAAAGGCTTATATAGTTCTTCTCAACACCGATTGACCTATTTAGTAAAATCCATGTCACGAGTTACTCACGCAATCAACTCATTCCCACTCAACAGTGGCTCCTATACTTCTGGTGAGAAAGAGCGAGATAAAAAACCTGACTCGTTCGTGACATGGACCATATTATGTTTTTATGTAAAACTGTAACAATAAACATCAAATTATATTATTGAATGTTTTTGAGCTCTTTTTTTTTAATTCTACGCTAAAACAGAAACAAATTTTTAGTTTTTACTGAATCGTTTTTTCCGTAGACCTCAGGTTTCTGGGATATTCAAGTAAAATTAGTGGATTTAATTTTTTTTACATAAAATCTTGTAATTTTAGTAAAAAACTAAAATAGGCAAAATTATTTCCCCATTTCTAAGTTAAAATTTAGAAAAAATATTAAAATAATTTAAAATCTAAAGATATGAATCAGTGAGAAGAAAATGTGGTTTTATGTAAATTTATTGTAAAAACGACCAGGTATTAACAGACCAATAATATCATTTGTTATTCAACGCTATTTTACCATTGATTCTCGTCATTTTTGAGATATGGCTTTGTCAAGAGGTTGGAGTAGAATGAAAAGTTATCTTGAATTTAAGGTAGAATTGGCGCCTATTACGGGTAGGTAGCAGGTAGAAAACCTATCCGTCCAAACATGCCTACTCTTTTTTGTGGTGAAAATGGTCAGAGTCCAAATCTGCCCTACCATTAAAAAAATCTGAAAAAAATTGAGAAATTATATCTTAAACGTATTAGTCTTCACACCAAATTTCAAATCTTTATTACAAACCGTTTTCAAATAAATGACAAAAAACCTAGTTTTAGTAACAATAGTTAAAGGGCTGTAGCTCCCTTAGGAAGCGAAATCGGACATATGTTTATAGGAAGTTTTTTTTCTTAAAATTAGTTGTAGAATCGCCTCCTAAAGTTTGGCCGCTTAATTTCTGGACACCCTGTATTTAAAAATAAATTTAAAAAATGAGTTGTTCTTTAATTTTTAGGCAACCAAATTTACACGTTAATGCTCTTAGAGAAAATGTTTTCAGATAAAAGTACGTTTCTTCCACTAATCTAGTTTTATTTTTAATTCTGTTTGTGATATTCAGAATGTTATATAAGTTATGTTAAACTTTGAAAAAAATGAAGAAACTTTAACACCTTATATTTCGACAACGGAGCATTTTGGCGAAAAATTTTGTTCCAACTTTCGATCTTCAAATGGGTCAAAGAATCTATTCCTGAAGATAAGGACAAATGTTTTGAAACACCCGTTATATTTGTTTTAATTAAATTATTTATAGAATTCGCGATTTCGGAATTCCGGATGACCTCTGGTGGAGTTTAATGAACTATTCGAAATGAGCCAAAGCAAAATTTACGTTTAAATTATACATTCGCGTTGATTAGCTGTTTTATGAGTCAAAATAATTAAATAATGGACTTTTGTTCATATTATTAATAAAATAAGAAAATTTTATACTCATTTCGATCAGCTATTTCTGTCAAAATAGCGCCCTCTACATGTAGTCGAACTTTCCAATAAGCGAAATAATTTTTTAGGTTAGAATTCCTCCCCTTTTCAAACCATTTCCGTCTCATTTTCAAGGCTTTTCTTTTATTTCCATTACAATACAGGGTGAGCTAAAGTGATTGTGGATTGATATGTAGGCAACCAAATTCGCATTTTGATACTACTCAAAATTTTAAAAAAAAATTCCTTAGTAATCTAATGGGGTAGCAAATATTTTACCTCAAAATGAATATTTGCAACGTAGAATTAGCTTCCTAATCTTAAAAAGGATGATCATCATTTTCGAAGCAGAAGTTAAACTAAATACAAAAATCAGAAGAATCAACACAACGGTAAAATTTCAAGCCAGGCTTCTGCTTTTGTGTAATCTAGTTTATGGGTCTAGTTATTTTTATAATTTTGACATGATTTTATGTTACCATGAACTTGAATATTTTGAATAAAAAATATAAAAAATAGTGTTTTTAAATTTTATGAAGAATAAACAATTTGGATAGTTTTTCTTGATCTCGACGATTTTTAAAAAGTGTATTTATATACCTCAAAAAATGGTCCCAAAAATATCTTAAAGAATCCAAGCCATTAATATAATAATTAATATTCCTTTCAACCAATGAAAATTAATTAAAAATCTAATATTTACAGCCCAGTTGGTGAAATCGCATATAAAAATTGTAGAGTTCAAAACTTCAAAAAACCTTAAATCATCAGAACTGTTTTATCACCCAAAATAATTTAAAACATCTTTGATTTTTCTTGAAATCATCACTTTTTAAACTTCAATTTTTGGGATTTTTACTTTTTGTATGTTTCCAAATAAAAACTAAGGACATATTATAAAAATTTATATATTTCTGATTTGTTTTTAAAGAATTTATTCACTAAACAATTGCTATTTCGTAAATTAGTTAAAATATTTTTTAATAAAACTTAAACAAACACTAGAATTGATTAAAATAACAAAACATATTTTTATTTACATCATCAGTCATTTTTATATGTATGTGCTTCTACTGCATTTGTAATTTTAACGAATGATTTTAGAAAGTTCTCTTCCAAAAATCGAATACAAATATTTTCGCTATTTAAATTATCTAATATTTCTGTCGATGATTAATGTTTAAATTAAATTAAATACTTCTCATACTTACCGCATCTGAAAGAATTTTTTTCTCAATTAATAACTCAAAGTTATTTATTTTCGTATATCATTTATATTTAGATACCTAATTTAAAGATTTGGGCATGTTATTATTTATTCTTTACTGATTTTAAGTTTGTGGTATATCCTTTTTCCGATCTTGGTATCGCACAAATTGTTCCATTTTTTTAAAACTATTTTCATGAAAAAATGTATTTAACCTTTTTAAGAATCAATTTATAATAAATTAGGCACATTGGTGTTAATTTATGTAGATGCATTTTGTAACCGCAATTATTTTGTGGTAATATGTGCCCGGCGCATGCACCATTACGGAGTAACCATACATAGTTCAGTATGTTTTTCCTTAGTCTAGTGGTTTTGTATACACGCTGTGAAATTTTTTCTGTCATATTTCTAAAAACGTGAACTTTACAAGGGTATAAAGTGCCATGCATCTTTCATTCTCGTGACGAATTGTATCCTTGCAATTATCTTGGGAGACCCTGTAAATCCTGTTTACTAGCAATATTAGTTTTCGTTAGAAAGTTAGTATCAGTTGATTCTTAAACTAAGCGTAATTAATTCTATTTTCTAGAATTGCGTGATAAACGTAGTTAATTATCCATTCAGTTTAATAATAAATTAAATTTGAAAGTTTATACACGCTATAAGAAATATGTTTGTTTTAAACTTAAACCAACAAGAAAAAGAAAACAGTCTTAACTTAACCATATGAAAGTATTCATTTTTAATAAAGTTGTTTGAGCCAAAAAGAATAATTTAAGCATTTGTTTTTTCTTCCCATGTCAGTTTCTTTTAAAGCTATACAAAATTTCGTTTTTACAATTTTTTGTCCCCCTTTATCCTAAAATTAGAAGAACTTGCAGCACGAAAAATAAAAAGTATCTTAAATCATGTCGTTATTTAAATCAATTGAAGGCAATTTTTAATGCGGGAAATTTGCAAAGGCTCTTAAACCATAATGAAAATGTAAATTTATTAGTGTCCTTTGTGCCTTGCGTACGAAACGTTTAGTTGTATTTGGCGTTGGAATTGTCTGGATGCCTGGCTGGCTGAAACAATAGAGGCAACGTAACGCGCACTCAGATATATTTGTTAACCGACTAAAGCCCTTTTATAAACATTTTAATTGGTGCCCTAAATCATAGTCATTACCCATTCGCCGGCGACCATTGTGGAGCGTTGCGATAGTGACAAAATGGGAGAATGCACGCTTCCGGATATTATTACCTCGCGATTATCACGTTTAAAATTTTGAGCGCTACAAATTGAATTAAATCGGTCATATTTTAAATATGCATTCGCGAAATAGAACTGCAGGAAAAACGTTAAATTTACAAATATGGAAATAATTTATTATTATGAATAATATTTTTAAATTAATGTTTTGTAACTATTCATGTTTTTTATTTCTATTTTTTGTTGAATTGAATTTATTTTAATTTCAATGCGACAAAACAAAACAATTGTTTCATGCACAGTTTGGTGTGGTCGTTCACGCAGAATAATCCAGTTTTATTGTTTGTAATTATTTATATTATTTAACTAAATTACAGGACAATCGAGCGTTCGATATTGCTTTATAACAATTTCCATCGGCCTTTCATCATTGTTATTTTTTTATATTGAAAGCAATTACAACTCAATCAACAAATTTATTTTATTACGTTTCATTTTTGCTCACTGAATTAATTTCTCCCTGTACCCTGTACCTAATCATTATTTTAATTTTTATGGCGCATTGCGTACGTGGCTGAATGCGAGCAGCGAGCATGTCGTCATTCACCTGAATGTCCACTTTTGTCCAGGCAGATAGCGCTCCAGTGTGCAGATTTAATTTGTACAAACATAAATTCAACAATCATGTAAACAATGGCCGGTTTATCGCGATGTTCAGATTTTGACTTTATGGGCACATTTGGCCGGCAAGCCTCGAGGCTAATAAACGGCGTTGAATGGAAACGTTATTTCAGAGCCGCGTTCTATTGTTACCTGCTGCATCGAGTGCGATGTTCTCGATACAAAACAGCGAATGTTCGCCCTCGGACCTCCAACTATTGCTAACGATTCTCTTTCATCCCTCAAATGAATACTCAACTTAAAATAATAGATAATGAAATTGTCATTAAATTACTCATGAATTCTATTCACAATGAACCGTATTGTTATTAACTTATATGGAATATTACTACCGAATGACATCATCATCACCATTATTGTTCTTTTTTTTAATAAATGATAAACAAATATAAATGTGCATTTAGGTAGTGTCCTTTTATTTAAAAGAGAGTTTGTCGTATATCGTATACGATATCGTGTCGAGTGGTTCAAGAATAAGGCCCCTTGTAAAATAAATATTGCCTCAATAAACTTTTTTTATGTCTGTATATTTTAGGTAAGCTGTAAACTAATGTATTTTACAAATACATATATGGATTTTGTTAGACACTTAAAAATTAAATGAAAATTTCATAAATGTTGAGATAGCATATTTCGCACTAAAATAACCTATTTAATTAAAGAAATTTAAGTACTTTGCAATATCCATCTGCATACTTGGAATACGTACACTAACTTTTCAATAACAATAATTGATCTACTTTGTAGAATTTCTCAAATTACTAGAATATTAGTTTATTTTTTATTAAACGTATATTCAATGCTACATACCGTGCGGACATTAAGTAAATCCCCCCCCTGCTAACTTTTCAACGGTTATGTTTTTGATTCTGAAAATTTGTCTACCTAGGAATCTAATTGCGAACTTTCTAATAAAGGTATTTTTGATTTTGTGTAACTTCCGGTAATACTGGAAGTGGATGGCAACTTTCTTATTTGAAATGGAACACCCAGTATATTTTTGCATTTTCGTGTTCTCCACCATACCATTAAATTGACCTAGCATAGTGTGGTCTACGATTAATACTTTCGGAATTACGCCCATTTGAAAATCGTATTTTTATGCAACTTCATTTTGCACACTAACTAATTTACACTCGTTTCACTTTCATGATTTTTTTAAAAAATTTTTTCATGGTTGTAAGTGGTATTTTAAGTGATCATTGGTGTTAAAAATGATGATAAATTTTTAAGCATTACATTTTCATAAGATTTTTTTTTTCAAAAAAGTATTCTTGAATGAAATTTATCAAAAAAAAGTTACTCTTTTTGGGGATTTCAGCTACACTTTCTTTTAAGAAATCGAAATTTACATTGCAAAATCCTATACCTAATTTCACCGACTATCTTCTTAAGCAATACTTTATTTGGGTTATTTTTCAGGTTTCGTAGACCTTTTATTGACTGTTTTGCTTTTATTTTTAACGGTAGTTTTCCTCGGTTTAGCGCCCATACCCAGTTTTCTCTTAATTTTCATTGTTGTGGCTATGGTTTTTTCTATATATACATACTCACAACTTCCGTAAGGTCACGTGGTCACGTGGGTGGGGGTGGTCTCTTGGAGAAAAACAGTGGAGGGGATAAAAAGTGAATTGAGACCCCTATGTTAAATCTTATGGAATTTTGGTCCAGAACCCGTGTTGCTTATCTACTACTGATAGATAGAGTAGTTTTTGGTTGACACTGTAGAGTTTATGTTGCAAATCTTGCCCATTATAGTCACCTCACAGTCTAAAAATAAAATAAGTTTTCAGAAAAAATATTAAATTAATTTGGAAAATCCGCGTGAGTAAATAAGCAGAATAACGGCCTCGAGTACTCCATTGATAGCTTCACTTGTCTGCCGCCAGAGGGTGATCTAAAGGCATGGATAGTTACCATTTCCTATTATTTTACCAAAATTACCCTTAAATTTATAAACTAAGTTTTAAAGTGGAAAATTCTCTTGAAATTAAAAATCACTGAAATTAATTTAAAAAAAACATATTTAAATAAAAAAAGAAAGAATTTTATTTGCAAGTACGTTTTTCTCGTAAACTTTGTATTCTCTGGATTCGTATGCCTTTTTTGTGTAAAATTACTTCAAAAACATTATTTTGAAAAAAAAACTGTAAAAATTTATCTAATAAGAATTTACCATTGTACCAAAGATGTCTTAAAATACCGTTTAAAAAGAATTAAAAAATATCAAAAAAATCAATGAAATTAATTTTTATTGTTTTTATGTTTTGTACATACGTATTAATTTTGTCCCACATATTATGATACAGCCAGGGTAAACAAATGTCCAAACTTGAACTGTTACCGAGATACGGGGTGTTGAAATTACTTTTTTCTTCAAACGTCATTAATGTACAGCCTTATATGACGCTTGACATGTTTTAAAAAGTCATTTTTATGTTCCTTTATTCCATGGTCATGTTCGTTCATTTCCGAAGTCGGTTACAATCGGGTATACCTACTTTGCATTGACAAGGATTAGAAAGGCGGAGTAGAAATGTATTTTAGGCAGCCCAATGTACACTGACACTATATTGTGTATTGTATATAAATTAAAAGTACTTCTTTATAACTAGGCACCTTTGGCTAGTGCCGTAGCCTTAAATTTTTAAAAGGGGGTGCAATTTTGATAAAAAACAAATGTGTTTCTACTTCCATTTAAACAAAAACAACATAAAAGTTTCATTCGTTAATGAAAACCACCCAAACCCTCTCCCCCCTTTGCGTACGCTAGTGCATTTGGCTATTACTTTTATAAAAATTTAAGATTTCAGTGGCGTAAAAACGGACTAAGATATTGCCTTTTTAAATTTTATTCGATACACCTTTGCCAAATTTCACAACTTAAAGGTCCAATGCAAGTATCAATCAATTCCAATTTTGGTAAGTGTTCAGGAGGAAAGAAAAACATTCACAGAAAAATCTATTAATGATAGTGAATTTAAATGAAGTATAAACATCAATAAAATCTTTTCTATTCTGCATCGAAAGCAGATTCTTGCAGAGCATCATTGAGAACTTTGAACAGGACATGACTCCATGAAAATTTTCAGCTTTCCATAAAAGAGTATTCCTGTAATTCATTTTCATGAAAAAATGATGATAAACAAATAGCTTCTTTTTGGGTAAAGAGCCTAAACCCATTTTTTATGCTTAGTACTGACTTTAGAAAAATAAAATGTTTATAAAAACATTAAAAAAATATAGTTAAAAAATGTTGGAAACATTATCAATCATCATTTTCATCGTGGTTTGCACCTGTTTGACTTTCCCCTACATTTATTCGCTAAAAAGCTCCATTTTCGAAAAACATGGTCTTAAAGTTTACTCGGTTTTTTCAGTTTTTTACATACCATCTACCCATTTAATCATATTTGGTGAAATTTTGACAAGACATTAATTTTGGAAGTAGTTTTTAGAAAAAAATTGTGAATATTCCCTTCCATTTTTTATTCCATCACCACTTTCCACAATAACCTAAAAATTTTTGCTTTCATTCTTTACATACTTTTAAAACTTTCTTTGTTCCTTAACTTAAATAAGAAGTTATGACAGAAAATATACATTGTCATTTAATTTGGACAAATAAGAACTGAAGCATAATGACGTGTTTAATGAAAGAAACTATTATTATATCATTTTTATTTAAGTCTACTTATCGAGTAATTAGTATATTTTGTCTTTTGTTATTTTAAAAAGTTGAACAGTAAATTTTAACACCCTGTATATTGAAAATGGAAAATTTTTAAGATAAAATTTATTCTTACTTTCTAAACTGTAAAACATTTCCCTAAGTTAGGGATGTTTAGAAACATGTTGTATATCTTTTTTATATTTCCACAATTAAAAAGGGTTGGTTGCGCAACATGCCAACAGGTAGCCAAAAATAGTATCATTTTTTGATATAGCTGGTTCTTGGTTCAAACCACTGACAACGTTTAATTCGCTTAACTCAAACTGGCTTGAATTCAAGGCAGGCTTCCTCAAGTCATGTAAACAATTTTTAATTACCTATATTATTTTGAAGTCTCGCCAATATAGGCAGTCTTCTGGTTACTTTCATTTTAAGTCAATTGCGTTTTTGCCACGCTTTTGTATTTTCATTGGAGCGCGCCAAGTCTGGAATTTATTAGGTTTGAACTATTGAATTGAAGCCGCTCGACGCGGCCGAGCCATCATGTTTATTCCGCAAATTTCGCCTCTTGGGCAAGCGGGCTCCAATTCAAGCCAGCTTGAGTTAAGCGAGGTAAACGTAGTCACTGTTCGTTTATTAAAATTTTGGTTTCTAGAAAATAAAGTTAAAAGTTTCACATTTTTCTTTTAAGCGTGAGAAAATAAATAACCAGGAAAATCTAAGAAATTTTGTTATTTACAACTTTTTTTTGCCTGCACGTCTTTAGGTTAGTATACCACTTAACAGTATCGTAGAAATTAGAAGACACAAAAAAATATAAAGAATATTTTTTATAAATATAAAGAATATTTTTTATAAATATAAAGAATATTTTTTTCCTTCAAAATCAAAAAAATATGTATTTCGTTGATCAAAGTATTTATAATTACTTTTGATTAGGTTAATAATTTAAAATATGCAACGCTTCAGTTTATTAGAAATTGTAGTAATTTAAATAATTGATTAAATCTGAAGGTTATATAGGCAGATAATTTGCTGGAATAGATTAAAATTTTGAATAATAACATTGTGGTTATAATAGCAAATGTTAATGTAAATAGTTTAATTTATCTGTTTAATATTGGTTTAATGGCTTGAATGCACCCTGACAAGTCAATTCAATATACTATAGAGAAACGCCGGTGGCGCAATACATTTAATGAGTAATTGCATATTGGCACCGTTTGTCATTTCGTAGGGATTTAACTAACTACCGATCTCATTTCGTTTATAAACCCTGGCAAATGCAAATCCAGTTATAATTAAATTTTTAATTATTTAATTTTTGTTTGTACGCGAACACCACGCATTCAGCTTATGCCCAGACAAGAAATATGGGATGTATCGGTTAGTTTTTCATTGGATTTAACACCTTGATTTATATACTACAATGTCGGCGCTTTATTCCCGTTAAATCGCTTTGTTTCGTGATTTACTTGCTCTCACACTCAATAACCTCGCAGCTTATTTTTCCATTCGACCGTTTTGAAATCCATAACTGTTTATTTTCAATCCTGAGGGGAAAAATGAAAAACTCTTCAATAAGCATTTGTTTATATTGTTTTCTTTGTTTCAGATTCTGCGTGGGCGACAGGTTCTACCTGTGTGAAAATAAAATACTTTGCGAATACGATTATGAAGAACGACTAGTGTTTGCCAACATGGCTTACAATCCTCCACCCCTGTCACATCTCAAAAGGCAGACAGCGATACCACCTGTAAGTAAATCTTGTTAATCTTTCGTTTTATTATGTTAATAAATGTTATTTTTATTGAAATAAAGTGAATTCAAATATTAACTTTTCTATTATTTAAATTGTTTACTGACTTAAACCACTTGCTAATCTGAAACAAATTGTCTCCCCAATAAACGTTCTAATTGAGAAATAATTTTTCTCTTATATCGATGCTAGTATCAGCCAATTTACTGAAAACCAATAATTATAAACTATGAATGATATTATTCAGCAGGATGTATTTTTTATTATAAATCCCGATTTTAAAATTGAAGCGTTGTATTCCCAAAATTTGGCACTGGGTCTCATAACTGTGTTTTGTTTTGTATGAGCAACTTAACTCGATGTTAAATGAATTGAAGACTACATAACATAAATTACAATCAAGAGTTTCTTGATTTTCTATTTAAAAACTAAACTCTTCAACAACCAACTGGAAGAAATTAAATATTTCGATACGTGTTGGTGGAATTGAAAGAGGATTTCATTCAATTTTTGCATAGTGTTCCTATATTAAAAATTTATAATAATTTGATTTATGATGTCGAAAGTGAGGTAATGCATTTTTTAAAAAGCCAAAAACTACAAAAATTCAAGTTTCTTTATTTATAGTTTTCTTTATTGTTGTGTTTGAGAATTTGATCTATAAAATATACCAATACAATTGAGTTTAATTTCGACCCGGAGCGCAGTGGTATTTTCTTGTAAACCGTTTAGTTCAATTTAAAAATCTTAAATTGAACTAAATTGAATATGGTATAATTCTCCATGAATTTCAAATAATAGATAATAAGAACTTTTATAGGTTATCTTAAATTTCAGATATTTAAAATTTATTTAAACCAGTGAAAAAAACAGTATTAAGATTATAACATTTGAAAGCCTGAAATGTTTCACCAAACAACAAAATGTAAAAACCTGTAATTGTCAATTGTTTTTTTATAATACCTGACCT
The DNA here is from genome assembly GCA_963971135.1 of Stenus bimaculatus. NCBI lineage: Eukaryota > Metazoa > Arthropoda > Insecta > Coleoptera > Staphylinidae > Stenus > Stenus bimaculatus. Next base: position 68,439,029 of record OZ020180.1, on the reverse strand, counting down.
GGCTTAGTTATTATAGACCAAGCTTCATTTTGACTACTAAATATAACAACTATTTGGATGTTTACTCTCATTTCCTTTTACTACTTAGTTATTATTGTATATAATTTAAATTATATGAGAGTTTGATTTCTTTTCTTGAATTTTTATCTCACAAGCATCATAATCAAGATATTTGTGAGGCAAATTAAGGGATGTTCAAATTTCTTTAAGGCAATGGAGATTCAAATGTGACGAGAAATATTAGTTTCTAATCCCCGTAAGTTAACAGACTGTATTTACTCCCAAAATGAAAAAATGGAAAAAAGATTTATTATTAATATACAACTCTCCTAAACTTTGAGGCGAATATCAGCAATTTTTTTTATAAAAATTACTAAAACCCGCCTTACAAATAACCATCCCTTGGCCGTATCTTTAAATATATTTATAAATTTCAAAATAAATTGTTTAAATAATACATAAATCTAGGCACATACAGAAACACAAATTACAAAAAAATACACCGAAAATACGGTCTAAAGTGGACCATATTTTTGGATACTTTTTAATACTTTGGGACAAAATAAACAAAAAGGGCATCTGTACAGGCCTAAAATACAATCCGTTCTTTCATTTGCAATTAAAAATTTTAATTTTGTTACATTATTAACCAAGTAGAAAGATTTGAAAACCCCTAAATTTGATATCAATTATTTTGACTCTGTTCGCCTTAAGTGCAAGTCTTGAGTGAAAATGTTTATACATAATATACTGGGTGATGATAAAGTTGATAAATTTTCTCAAAAAAACTATATACGGCAGTTACGAATTTTGTTCCAAACTTTATCATCACCCTGTATGTATATGAGGACATAGAAGGGGCTGATAGCTAGATTGATTGAATGTAACGGCCTTTTCCTTTATACATTGTATATAGTGTGTGCCAACTAAAACTACTCCTTTTTGAGCCGGCCTTTTTCAAAGTTTCGAAAATGATAAAACAGGTCAATTTTTCTTACAACGAGGATGAAATTTTATATGGATTTCAAATTTCCACTTTCCCCAGCAAATATTTTATATAAAAAAGGGATTGGAGGGATACCTTAAATTAAAGGTCTTTGAAACCGTTTTCTATTTCTGTGGTAGGAGGGTTGAAAGAAGAAATTGGATATTATCATAAAAATTCGCCCTCTTGAAATAAAAAACCTGTTTTATCAATTTCACGAAATTTTCTAAAAGTCTAATATTTCAGTTGGGACACCCTGTACAAATTAGAATAGCTTTGTGCAGTAGAGTCCATGTACAGTTTTTGAGATAAATGAGAAAAACGTACCATTCACAAAATGCAACATCTAGATAAAATATTTTTATTTACACAAAAGGATAGGCCAAATACCTGGCGTATGAAGCTATTTTTAGTCTGATTTTGTTATTAGTTTTTTTTTAATTCAATTGATAACTATACACATAGCCACTTATTGCTACCATAATTTTGATTTTTCTTATCAAAAGGAAATAAAAATATTAGAAGTTGAAGTTTAAATAACATTATTTTGATCTAACAGAACCAAAAAAAGTATTGTAACGGTACCTAAAAATACATTATTTGGTTTTTTTAACAAAAAAAAAAACTAATCACAATTACCTTTTTCTGTCCTCTTGATATTATTGTAAAAAAAAAAACGGATGGCATATATTTCTTTAATAGAGACCTTTCGTATTTTTTAATAATAATGGTATTTTATCATCATACGCTAAGGGAGCAATAATAAACTTGGGTTTCCAGTAGTTTTACTAATTAAACATTCTTGGTCCAGGCAATGCATAAGTATCTATTTATAAATGCAACTGACAAAATTTTAATTTTGAAAAATTTTCTTTGGCCGGTTATTGTACCAAACATTTCAATTTACACCTGAAGATGTATAATACCCGAAACCAGTAGCATACTAAGCTCATTCTATAACATTAAAAAAATTGTTTACAAAAATTAAATTTAATATTTATTCAAAAAAAATTAATGAATAATTTTTGTTTCAGCCATCATCTCTACCAAATCAAATGTTGAATGGTCATAGACCTCCAGCTCCACCATCAAATGGTGACATGAATAACAACATGTCAGGATCTAGTCAGCCTCCACCAAACTCAATGGGCAACCAACCATTTCCGGGTCATTTAAAAAATTCTCCTATGTCGTTAGGCGCGACCAGCTGAAGACGCTAGAATTACTAGTAAAATTTCGGACTGGTTAAGAATAGAACTCGATGAAGCGCTTATAATGAAAACCATCTGTAAATATCTTCCTTATGCTCAAAATGGACAGTCGGACCGAGAGGTGCAATATTCCAAACTTGGGTTACGCAGTACTACCCAGATTATAATTTGTGATTTAACCTTGTAAATAATTTGTTTAGGAATAGCGATATATGTTAAAAATATAACTCTATACTTTAAATAACGCAATAGTTGTTTTTAAAGTATTTAATGTTAATTACACATGATATGTTAAATACAAATTACTTGTTGCCATTTTAATCGAATGATGATTTTGTTAGCCGAATTTGTTTTTAAATAAGGTGTTCGTTTGCAGGAGTAATAAAAGTAAAAATTTAAAAAATATAAAGTAGAATATTTTTTTATGATTTAGACGAACTCCTAAAGACAATTTTGGATTTTTTATGTATTATATTTATGTTAATATATAAATTTTATTTTCTCTAGGTGCCAATGATTTTTAAAATAATTTGATTAATTGTAACTGTATATAATATTGTCTAATCATACCAATGATTCTGACCAAAGAATAAAAATTTATAAATTTGAAAATCGTTTTTCTTAATTCCTCTAAAATATTCATGTATTACATTAAAGAAAGATACTACTTCAAAGAGGTAAGTGCAAAGGAACTCTTCTTTAATTTGTCTACAGTCCGTTCGTTCGACAATACCATTTTATCAACATATTGTTTTCATAAATTTCAGTTTTATCAACCACTATTCATTAGTGTCAATAAAATAACAGTCGGTAAGTGGTGTTGTCGATGAAATGCTAGGACAGATGTTTTTTGAAGATCTCTTAATGAAAAGTCAATGTCGATACAACGTCTTTATCAACAATACTGTTGGTTTTTGAGTAGCTTTAGGTTACGAATAAGGTTTATTCCAAATATCCAAAACTTTTTATAAATTGATACAAATGTTCTTGGATAGGGGGTGTATTTGGACCATACTTATCAAAAAGGTGATCAAGCGACATTTTTAGAAAAATGGGATTATGGCTCCAGAATAATTCTGGATTTCATTTTTAAACTTTACTGTAACTTAACTGCAATGCAAAATAACATTTTCGGTCTTAAAATACATTTTACATCAATGTAATGTTATTATTTTGATCAATTATAGATTTATGTAAAATTATTATTTTGATCGATGTTATTTTAACCCTGAAAATGTTATTTTACATCGCCGTTAAGTAACGTAAAGTTTACACAATAGCGATTTTTTTGACATCGGGGTGACTGTCAAATTTAACAGCGCTGTTACGGCTAACATTTTTTTCAGAATCACCTCATTAATCTCAAAATGTTTCAAAATAGATAAAATTGAAAAAGCTTCTTAATTTTTTATAACGGGCACACAACAGGAAATTGTTGTTAAATTTTTATTCAAAGCGATTCATCGATGGGTCGAATGATCAAAATCCCCCACAGTCAATTTTCTTAGAATTTTAAAAGTCGTGGAATTTCTTAAAGGTCAACACGAAAAATGCTCTTCTTCTTTAATTTTTTATGATTTGTAGAGCTAAAAATTTAAAAAACTTTATATTTGCGTGTTTTTAAACCATTTTGTGTACAAAATAATGTTTGGATTTTACTTATTAACTAGTGATTAATAGTAAACATTTTATATCTGTACTTAAATAAAATGGTACCAAAGATTGAAGAAAAAATAGTAATTTTTGATATTCCATCTTCTTTTAAAAATATAAGAAACCTTTAGTTTTTTTGAAAGATATTTGATGTTTCTCCAAGTTTTTTGTACCACATTCCATAATTTTAAACGTTTAAAGAGTTTCAATCGGAAGAGGATTACTGATAATTTTTGACTCCTCATTTTGAAACTTGATTTGTATCAAACCAAACCAAATTATTTAGTCAAGTTCAGTAAAAAGTTTTTTGTTTTTGCCGCTTTTCGTGTTTCTTACCTAATTTTGTTATACATATTAGGTATATGGTAGGGTAGGACACTAAAATATTTTCTAACAACTTAAATCTAACTTATAAATATCCGCTCAAACAAATTTCACTTTGTAAAGTGATTCAGATTTAATAACGGAATCCTAGTTTCTAGTTTTTCTTATATCTTATTTATCCAAATTCTCTCCTTCATATCAATTTTTAATATTTGGATTTATTTATTTATAATGTAGCGATTTTTGTATATTAGTAATAATCGTGTTTCAACCAAATTACATAGAAATAATGAATTATCAATAAAAAAACCTTGGGTAGTTTGATTCATTAGGATATTTATTCTAATTTACTTAGTCTGTTAGTTTTTTGGGGTTTTCAGCGGCTTTTTTAAGGATCAATTTAAATTTACTATTTAGGTCTCAAGAAAAAATTTTTAATTATTAAATTATTCTACAGCTGTATGTTAAAATGTCGGAAAAATTAAGTCTTAATGCTAGTAGTGAACGAATGTAAGTATAATTGGTTTATATTATAGTCATTAATCAATTATTTGATCTGTCATCAAAATTATTGAAAACCTGTCAAATTTCTATAAAATTCTTTGTGTAATTATTCAAAAAAATGGAAGATGAAATATCAGCAATATCTAATACTAATGTTGAACTGACTGTGCCAGATACTACACTAGAAGAACCAAATGATGGACAAAGTATATCAACACTTGCTGTTGTGTGAGTAAACCTATGCCATGAAAGGGAAATTTTAAATAATTTTAAAACGAATACTATTTTCATTATGTATAATAACTACTCCTACAATAATTACTTTGGTTTTCAGTCCCGGAGGTCGACCAGACGTACTAAATTCTGAATTTATATACTACAGCTCTGCTTTGAGACTAATAACAGCATGTTTAACTAACGAACTTGATAAGCAGAAAATTGTCCCCTGGATTAAAAAATTATTTCGGCCGGAATACCACAGTTCGCAGTTTAGGGAGAAAAGAAACAAGTAAATAATATTTAATCAAATTGTCATCTTAGCTCGATAACATTTCGGGTCGGTTGCACATGGTTGCATAGTTGAAGCTTAAGCTTCTAGCGACACTTAAACTAAAAAACAGGCAGATTTTCCATTGTACTTCTGTCATTTTTGTTGGTTTAAGCTTAAGCTTCAACTGTGCAATTCGGCCTTAGAGTCTAAATAGATTACAAATCGTCATTTCTTTCATCAATTTCTTAATTTCATTCAATGTTTTAAGGTGTTAAACATTTTTAGTTAAAAATATACTTACTGTAAGCAGTAAATAATTTATTAATTTATAGATTTTTGTTGCATTTAACTTTAACTCTCTTAAATGATGAAGCGTTTGGTATATTTCGATCCTTGCCACCTTCAGGTGCTTTACCCGAAATAGAAGAATTTCAACAGGACGCATTTCCTCCGGCCGAGTGGGAATATGACACTACTTGGGTTGAGTATCTTACAAATTTGACAGAAGACTTTCCTGAATTATCCTGCTCGGTTCATGAGAAACAAATGGACTGTAGTGATGACCATCAACTTGATATGGTAAAAATGAAGTTTATATACAAGTCATTAAATTTCTTTAAAACTTTTACATCCTGAATCATCTACATACAACATAATATACTAAATCTACTTGTAAAACCTTATAATAACTGAATTTGTTTCATAGATATTGGACGACGAATTTAAATTTTTACTTTACCTTGTAAAGCCATACGCAGCTTTATTAGCACCTAATGAACGTACCAAAGTTGCTGGATGGATACAAACTTTATGCTCAATATCCGAAGGTTATTGTTCAAGTATGCGTGGTATAAGAAATGATTACATCATGGCTTTATTGGGGTAAGTTATCTAATATACAAAGTGTTCCAGAAAAGATTGTATATCCTATGGTGCGCTCAGAAACTCCTAGGGAGGTCGATACAATAGCCAATCAAAACTTATTGGTCCTCCTCAAAAGTCCCAGAAAATTTAGTATACCTTATAAACATAACTACATAAAGATTCCATTGTTCTGATATTGGCAACTTATAGGTTATAGGTCGATTCTGTATAAATATGTAAAAAGCCTTAGGCGGCGTTTACAAGGTCAATATTATTGAAGCAATATTATTGTTATACCCTTTACCCTATTGGCGTCAATATTATTGCTTCAATATAGTGTTTACACGCTCAATATATTGAAAAATGTTGATATTGCGTCAATAATATTGACCGTATAAACGCCACCTTACAGGAAATATTTGTAAGGTTTGTTGTAATGGACGCCATGAACAGGTTCTATGGTCACTTTATACAGGGTGTCCAGAAATTAGGCGGCCAAACTTTAGGAGGCGATTCTACAACTAATTTTAAGAAAAAAACTTCCTATAAACATGTGTCCGATTTCGCTTTACTTTTTTACTTTTTTTTTAGCTTTCAAAAAATTGAGAAATTATATCTTAAATGTATTAGTCTTAACACCAAATTTCAAATCTTTATTACAAACCGTTTTCAAATAAATGACAAAAAAACTAGTTTTAGTAACAATAGTTAAAGGGCTGTAGCTCCCTTAGGAAGCGAAATCGGATACATGTTTACATGTTTATAGGAAGTTTTTTCCTTAAAATTAGTTGTAGAATCGCCTCCTAAAGTTAGGCCGTTTAATTTCTGGACACCCTGTATGTAGATATTTTCTGTAAGGACTTACAGATTTGTATAGAATCGACCTATAACAAAGCCTACAGGTATTTCCTGTACGGATTTACAAATTTGCACAGATTGCACCATTAATCTATATAGTATTTTAAAAAAATTTGGTAATATTTAGGGAAGTTTTATTTTGTGGAAAGATTTCCTAATAGTCCAGTTAACGAATGATTATAGAGTTCTTGGAAGGGGCAGAATTTTCAACTTCAGGGATGGGTTTGAAGTTAGGAGGTAAACATCCTAAAAGTCCCCGACTCTAGGAGGTGAGGCAAGCGAAGGGGGGCTCCCGGAACGTCATAAATTTTAACTTTTTTTTCGCTTATAATTTGAAAAATATTGGTCTTAAGGAAATGTGATTGAGGATGTAACTATTTTCAGCTCTTTCAACCTCAGATGGTGCCAATGAAGGGTTGGTATACACATTAGCTGCTTCTTTTATGTATCTGTATCTTTTGTATAATTTGGCATACACAAAATGTGCTTCAGCACCAGCTGCTATAGGTCTTTAGGAAAGTATGTCGCTGAGTAGACTTTTCCTCTGCCAGGTTTCACGAGGAATATGCCACGCTGGGAAGTTTTTTCGACAACAACAGAATTACCAACTCCACATCACTGAAGACCGACTGTTCAATGACTGTGGATATAATTTTCATTTCTGCATCATCCTCTGTTAGGAGGGGATTGATATTTTCCTCCAGTTTATGCACCAATAGCGTTGGCTTCGAGAAGACTGTTCAAATGTGATTTCAGTTTCCATGGTGAACTTCTTCAGTCGATATCTACGATTCTGTTCTGCAACTTTTGTACTTTTTAAAGTGTTGGTATAGTCATTAAAAACCACAGTATAACTTCCTCCCTGATAGTGGTTCTTTAGGAATCGAACGAATCAATCACAAATTTTTGCGTGATAGTTTGATAACAGAAAATGACACATTTTAAATTTTTGATATTGCGTCCTTGCCAATTGTAAGAGCATCATTACAGGAGATTGCAGCATCGTGTTGTATATGGATGTTTCATCGGCACGACTGTGTCTCCCATATGTCCAATTCATCGACATTACCTTTTCATCGACATCTATTTCGTCGACACCACCTTCTCATCGAGAAACCATTTCTTCGACAAGGACACTTTTCATCGATACTACTTTTTATCGACACTATCTCTTCATGAACAGGTGTGTGCATATAGGAAGAGCAGCAGCAGCAGCAGCAGCAGCAGCAGTGGTAGTGGTAGTACATGAACATTACATTTTCGTCGATATATAATTTCTTATTTCTTTGACAATGTCGTTTCATCGATTACAGTTTCATCGGCACTACTTACAAGAAGACCTATCTATGAAAAAGTGTTGATGAAACGTCCTTGTCCAAGAAAAGATTTGTCGATGAAAAGGTTGTGTCGATGAACAGGATGAACAAGTGGTAGCACGCCGCATTTCCTATAATCCCTGCTACAATTGACATAATATTCGTATTCTGCAGACAAGGAAGATAAACTGTTTAAACCATTTTGTTAATATTGCAGTATCACTGATCTTTTCATGATAATTGTTGAGGTTTATTTTATAATGAAGAATTACAATAACTTAGACAATAAAAATGGTGACATAAACGTAGGCACTGATTTCAAGCAATATACCTATCACATTGCAGCAAAAAATCTAGAAATCCACCATGTTAAGAGCAAATTTTACTGAAAAATGTGATCCGAAACAGAGTTTTCCAGAAATGGGAGATTTTAGAAGCGAATAACTCGAAAACGGTTGAAGATAGAAACTTTTTGTGGGAATGGAAAACAAAATAGTCAAAATTTAGGAACCATCCTGTGCTCGGCTTACCTCCTAGAGTCAAGGACTTTTAGTATGTTTGCTTCATCCATGAAGTCAAAAATTCTGTCCCCTTCCATGCACTCTACCTCCCCTTTTGTGCATTCGCTGACTATAAGGATAAATAATGAAATATTAAAATTTATTACAGTTACGTCCAAAACCTTCGTCTGGTTGGCCCATTTGTTGATTATCCTCCTATAAATACATTACCGCCTTTAGCAGAAGCAGCAAAATATTCAACAGAAGCTAGACCAGTTACTGATCTGTCATCTCCTGACGTTGCTGATTTTTTGTCTGGTCAACCAGTACCTGATGAAGGCGCTTTCTGTTATATTGCTTTAACTGGAGATTTAATAGCAAGTAGTTTGGGTTAAAATTTTAATTTTCTATTATTTTAGATGTAGACTTAAAAAAATAAAAAAATACATTGTAGTTTTATTTATATTTTGATGAAACCAATAACAAATAGTGTAAACGTAGATCAATACTAGAGTAAATATTTGTAGTTGAACTTCATGTTGTTCATGTGGTTGCTCCTCACTTTATTCAGATACGAAAGGAAGACTACTTTGTTCAGAAATCGAGTTTGACTTATTTGAATAGTTTTGTTTAAATTTTAGTTTTCACATTTTGTTTTTTATCAAACCGTACCTTTTACCATCTATTTATACAAAATAAACGTTATAACTAATAAGTTTGGGCAATATTTAAATACATTGTTGGTAATCTGATTAAGTGCGTGAAAGCTCGAAATAAATTACCATAATAATGACTTTAATAATATAATACCGGGTGCAATATCGATATAAATAGTTATATATAAATAACAATTATTGTATAATTATGTAAATAGAGTATAGCTTGTTAGGGAGCTATTTATCAAAAGTACGTGGCAAGTGAATCCATACATCATGCGGCACATTAAATGTGAAACCAAAGTCCATATTTTATCGCGACGATTTATCTGGAATGCATTTAAAAGGAAGCGTGTAAATGTTGGGGTTGAAATGGGCGATCAGCTCTCTTCATACGCGCGTGTTTGTAAACGGGACCGACGACCGACGGGGTTGTAATGGGGTAAACCGCGTTGTTACGCGCCGATTTCATGCCGCTATCTTATCATCGTTGGGAGACCCAAGAGCTTCCTGCTTTTATAACTGTGAACTGTGGAACTGTGCTTTGCTACTCCAACTCTATTCTCCTAATTCCCAAATACGTACGGGCATTTATATTAATTTTTCCACTTTTCGTATGAGATTACAATATTTTAGCAGTTTTCTTGCTCTTCATGATCCGTTAAAGCGACTAGCGACAATCTAAAGCGTTTATAAATTATTTATACGCGAGGGATAAAACTTTTCGGGAGATTTCAATAATGTGGAAACGTCATTTAAGGAACCATAAATTTTATGTGGAACAAGCGACCAAATATATTTTTTATTATAGGAGTATCATTTTTTTTTGTATTTTAACAAAAAATAAAAAACTCAATCTTAGGTTATAAAAACAGTCTTAATTTGTAGAAATATTATTTTATTTCTCATAATAAAGAAGTTAAAAAACGTTTGGAAGACAAATTTAACAAACTTTAAATGAAATAACAACTTATTACAAAAAATAATTAAAAATCTGTTTACTAGTTTATTTTTATAAATTTAAAACTTTTAAGATTGGGAATTTTTTTCCATATTTCATCGTATTTCCATTTCTACACTTTCCCAGAATTTTATTTAGAAAAAAATTAGGTAACACCTAAAGAACTACTTATAAATATGACGATCATATAATTTTCATTTATCATTTTTTATGATATGTAAAAATCGTTTGCACAATTCATCAGTCTTAAAAGACTTTGTTGGGTTTACAAAACTTTTCTCCTTCAAGATTGTCATAAATTTCATCCTACAATCCGTGTAATAGTTGTTCTACAATAAGTGTACTGCTCTAGGTTATTCTAGAACTTTGTTTTTAAAGTAGATACAGAGTAAATAAAGGTTTGAAAAGTACATTTCAAATAATTCGAATTAGAATTCTAGACGCCCTCTGCAAGCGAAAATGTCAAGTAATCTCTGTAGTACGCTGATAGATTGCTGTTTATTGGTGTTTACTTGTGTATTGCCCATCGTCACCTTATTTGGTATTTTAAGAGAAAGACATAAATAAGCTAAGCAATTTTTATATACAATGGGAATAATTAGTAACACCAATTGTAGTGGTTATAAATAAATATTGTAAGTCGTTTCGGAATTGTGAAAAAAATTGGGAATTAAAAAATAGTTTTATACATTTTATTCAATGATTAAACTGTTAAACTTTTTTAAGGTAGCACCAACGTTCGACCTAGATTCAAAAGAGTAGCTATTTTCTCAGTTAATTTTCCGAAATCGTCTGTATCTACATCAAAAATTAACCCGAAGATCCAATACTGAAGGCTAATAAGCTTGATCAGTGTAGAGAATAATAAACTCACATCTTTAGTGTTAGAATTGTGCGACAATAATCCATCAACATCACAAAATCATTGTATCACCACAATAGATAATTTAAGTGATTCAGAAAAGATTTGAGTTAGAAATTTGTTGGGTTTGATTGAAACTAATTCAGAAACCAATGAAGAGGAGAAAGAAAACAATTCTTCAGTTTTTACTTACGAAAAGAACACACAAGTTTCTGGGTGATTTTGTGATAAATTTAACTTCAAACATATGTATGAACTAAAAATTATAAACTCTTTAAGTTGTATCGACTCTTTTGATCTGCTCAACTCATTTAAGTTCCATAAAAATTAAGAATATTACCCTGATAAAAACAATTACAAATAGAAGAAAATACCAAAATCTTAAATCTGGTTGGGAAAAGATTACTACAGAGTTTATTTCATATTTTCGCCGCAGAGGGCGAACAGTGTCATCTATTAGTAGTTCAAATTATTAATAGTGTTGGTCTCTGACATATTATGTAGAACTGCAGAAATATTACTATTACCTTGAATGAAAGATTGATGGCCACGTGATAATTACTTAACTTTTTTTTAATTTACTGAACATTATTTTAAATTAAATGAATAGTTTGGAAGTAAGGATTTAAATTTCCAATTCAAAAAGTAGTTGCCTTCAAACTCTTTTTCAAAAATGCTTCATTTCGAAAATGAATTTTCAGGAATATTTAAACTCTTGCAACTTCCAGCTTACTTATTTAAATAAAATTAAGAAATAAACCTATGAAACCTTTCTAAATAATGAATCACTAAACTTTAATTTTAAACAATTTTCTCAAAAACTCTTCGATTCGTAAATAAATGGACGTTGCCTTTTGACTTCTTATCCACTATTTAAAGAGAAAAGCATACAATAATTTAAGAATTATAATTTGGTAGATTTTCTATTATGTTCTTCTTTGGCTAAATAAAGTTAACGTTGAACATATTTATATATTTGGCCAGTTAGACAGTCTATACAGGTAGCTTAAAATATAGATCATGCTAATAGTGTAATAATGTAAAAACAAGAAAAACAAGAAAAACAAGAAAAACAAGAAAAACAAGAAAAACAAGAAAAACAAGAAAAACAAGAAAAACAAGAAAAACAAGAAAAACAAGAAAAACAAGAAAAACAAGAAAAACAAGAAAAACAAGAAAAACAAGAAAAACAAGAAAAACAAGAAAAACAAGAAAAACAAGAAAAACAAGAAAAACAAGAAAAACAAGAAAAAATCTAAGCTATTACTAATATTGTATTTTTTTTTGATTAGGTACCTAATTTCTCTATATTTGGCTGAGAAAATTTTTATGAACATTATTTCTTAAGATAATAAAATTTTCCCATTCCAATTTAACATTCCAGTGGCGTAGAAATGAGTTGTAGAATTGTTGATGCTTCGTAATTATTCAAAATGCGTAATTTGCAAATTACAGAGCGTTGAAATTTTATAATCTTCAACTATTTTTTTGAGAAAAAGAAATACAAAAGTTTTAAAAATATTTTGATAATTGCAATATTGTATTCTAAAAAAACTGGATTAAATTTTTGGTTTATCCAAAATATTCCAAGCACGTAGAAAATTAACAAAAATATCTGTATAAACTAGTCGCAATGGCGTAGTAACCAAAAGTCACAATAAAATTTTTAAAAATTTACGCTGTACCCAAAGCTTTAAAATAACAAATTTTGGAAAAACTTCCACTTATTTTTCATGTTCTATTACAATCATTTATAAATAACGTGTGAATTAAATTTTTTTAATTTTTTTCTAAATGTCTAAAATGTAAAAAATAAGGGCAAAACAATATTTATAGATCACGTAAACAAAGATTATTATTTATCTATTATGAACACCAAGGCCCAGTTGCATAGTTGAAGCTTAAGCTTCAAGCGACACTTAATTTATAAATTCAACAGATTTATCCATTGTATTTCTATCATCTTTTTGGTTTTAGTGTCACTTAAGTTTCAAATGATACTTAAACTAAAAAATGACAGAAATTCAAGTCACTTGAAGCTTAAGCTCTTAAAAAAGTGACCAATCACATCCCTTAAAATATTTGTGCCACACTAAAAAAATGTCGAATTTACAGTATATTTTCTGAAGTATTTTGTTATTTTAAATTCAGAAGGTGGGCTTAAAAACGGGAGCTTTAGGGCTGTTCGTACATGGAGTATTTATATCAGGGAATATCATGGTTATCGCAAAATGTTCTAAAGGAAAATCAAAAAATAATTGATTAATATATTGTCTAAAAGGCAAGGCATTTATCATATTCATAAATATTTAACATTTAAAAGTATTTTTAACTTTGCATCCATTTCAACTAAACTACCATTTATGAACCAAACAAAAAATTAACCTTCTGATGGCCAGGTGAGGTCAGTATATGACCCCAGTGCTTATTTTATATAGTATTTTTGTAACTTAATACATTTGATTTGAAGCTCTATTATTTTTTAGCCGAGTTTTTCACCTTTCTACAAATTATTAAAATGCATTTATTAAAAAAAAATCTATACGTAAAAAAAATTTTGGTCATCGCCATCGGAAGGTATAGCATCTGTTTTCGATTTTTCAGAAAAGAATCAAAAAGGTAAAAAGTGTAGTAATATGTGATAGAAATACAACCAACAACAACTAATTGTGGAATATTACAAATTAGTGTAAAGTAAAAATAATAATGATGTATCATGTCATTTAAAACCTTTATTTTCTACCTCGTTACTACCCCCATGACAAATTAAGAAAAAAAATTTAACTGAAAACTGATTATAATACTGATATTCTTAAACCATAAATAATTTCTCTTTGGTGAACGAACGACGAATTCTACCGGCACTAGCCTTTAGGCGAGTGTCGTAATAGGACCGAGTCAGCTATTTAATCGCGAGTAGAAGACTATATTTTCCATTTTATTTTAAGGTGCTTTTATCCAAATTATAACAATAGTTGTTGAGGTTATTTTTCGTATTTATTTGACATTTCTTCTACGTACATTTTATCCTGTGGTTAAAAGTACCACATAAACTGACCGTCACCATTCACCCTATTCAAATGACCTATAATACATTGCCCAATACCCAATAGGTTGTTCAATGAATAATCAAATTCAGCTTTGTGATTGGTCCGCCCATATTGAATAATATCAAAAATTTATTTATGAATTTCATTCATTTTAAAAAAACGTAAAGAATCATTTATTCAATAGTCGTGGAAAATAGTATATTATTCAACGAGAGAAAAATTATAGCTAATAGTATTTACCAAGACCGAAATTGTGTGATATGACTTTTTTCTATTAGTTTACTACATACATCTATGATCTAAAATTTATATACTTTAATTCCGAAACTAATAAAATAGAGTGTTTTTTACGATGAAATTTTATTTATGACATCTTCAAAATTGGACCATTGTCAATTGACAATACCCTCTTTGAGTTATTTCTAGGAAGATACAGGGTGTCCAAGCGCTGCGAGGAAGTAAAATTACTCTAAAATGAGAAAAGATATCGACATGCGGATTTCGATAGAATAAACAATAATTATAATATTAGGCAAATTATCTATTTTTCACTGTTTCTCATTTTGGATATTAATATCTCCTAAATCATTGACATGCGACCATACAACCATTATATCAGTAGAAAGCCTATAAAAAATGGCATCGAATGATGTTAAAATATACAGGGTGTTCCATTTGAAAATTTCGCCTAATTGTTCAATTTGCACTTCCTAAGGCACCCTGATAAAAAATTATCACAAACTTAAATTTGAAATGTGTTAATATACGGGGTTTTCCATTTAAATAAATATAACTTTGGTCCGCCATCTTGCTATGGCACCCGGTATATTACTAAAATATTTCTAAAGGTATTGCATATTCTATCGAAAACCTCATGTCGATATCTTTTTTCATTTTAGAATAATGTTTCTTCCTCGCACTCTGGGACACCCTGTATATGCGGGTTTTAGGGTTTAGATTTCCAAAATTTTGATTTCAGGTATCCTTACAAAAATTATTCATTTTCAAGACAAAAGAATATGTTAGTTTCTTGTTTTCTCTAATTTTCTTAAGTTATTTTGCCATTCTTTTAATGTATGGGTGCGTTGTTTCCATATTATTCGCTAATTTCCTCATAGATTCCCATAGTAGCAACCAATTGCTAATGCAATTAAATTAAATTTCGTGTTCGTTGGTATATTAATTGGACAAAGAATAAACAATAATTTATTCACGATCATTCTTTGTCCAACTAAACTTACCCTTTACCAACCAAACAAAGAATATTTATTGCTGACAAACCAAACGTCTGATGACCAGATGGGGTCACTATGTTACCCCAGTGCTTATTTTTTATAGTATTTTTGTAACTTTATACATTTGATATAAACATAAGGACTTCGATAGAATGTACCTTCGGAGAAAGAAAACTATAATTTTAACGAATTTAGAAAATTATCATTTTCTGAAGAATGTAAGTAATGAAAATAATAAGTTCATATCAAGATTACTTTTTTTAAATTTAAAATGTACAAATTAATTTTTCAAAAAAGATTAGTGTAAAAAAAGGCTTGAAATGGCTGTGGAAGAGGGTGAGAAAGATAAAGCGGAAAAGCATTTAGTTCGTTGAAAAGCACCTGGTTTGTTCACAGATTATGTAAACGTTTCTTAATACGGCCCATTATTTAAGATCACACAGGGCGGTAATTAAGGTTCGGACTGAAACTTTCAGCTCTCTCGCTTGCACCATACTTTATAATAATAATACATAAACGCGCCTAGGGCATGATATCTTAACTAACTAGGTTATAATGTATGATTCAGAGGGTATAAATACACAGGGTGTGCTTCGGAAAGCCGGCGAGTTCCTATACATACGAAAACGAATATAATTTATACAGTAACAGTCTGTTTACCTAACCCTTAGTTGATTTAATATACGCACAGGAGTACTCGAATAAGGAAATGTTAAATTATCTTCGCGTAACAATCACATTCTCTTGATTTAATGTCTCTTGGAAACTAGACATACGGTTGCTTCACTTTATTATCGCACCTACCACCTACATCCATAATATTTACGCTTTGACTTAAATTAACTTCGATTATTTAATACCCGTATTTAAGAAATATTTTCTGAGGAAAAACAAAATTATAGCCATGACTTCGACATTCGCCCTAATAACATCCCTTAAATACATTGTGATAGAAGGGGAATATTAATACCCTTCAAAGGAGTCTACTTTATATCACATAACCAACCATATTATATGGAGCAATTTCAGATTTGCGGCGTAAGAAAAATTATACCACTTCCCCCGCAGTTCCTTTTCTCCTTTCACTTAGGGTCGCCGTCGAATCTCTGTCTCGCTTTCCTGATGAAAATATTATCAGTACAATCTTTAATTTCAAAGCTTGTAAACTCCAAGTTACAACAATAAACGGCCGCACATTTTAATGTGCTTTCTAAGTAGTATCCGCAAATACTTTTATAAGATTTTTTGGGGATGGCTTTTGTTAAAAATAACGAATTTAGTTTAATTAACTTCAAACCCCGCAATAAAAACTTTTATTAAGAAAAACAATTATTGAATCTCGGATCTAAATTAAATACTTTCAGTTGAAAAAATACTAATTAGTTTACTAATGAAAAATCAAATACAGTTACCCGTTAATGTTTTAGTTTTCCTTTTCTTCTTACTTTTTTTTCTTATCATACTTATCCATTTCTATGTACAAAATGTTCTCACAAAAAATAATTTGGATATATTGAACTGGCAAGCGCGTGGTTACTTGCATTTTTCTCCAAAATGGTGCATTCTACAGAGTTCGCACAAGAATACCTTTTTTGTCTGAAAATGTTTGGTAAACATTATTTTGAGAAAAAAGATTTAAAAAAATGAACACCTAAGTTATGACTATTTTTATTACCCACCCTGTCAAAAACAACCCTATAAAAACCTGCAAAAAAATTAAAAAAAAATCATGAAAACATATCTGAAGTGTTTCACATAGTTCACACAAAATTTGAAGTTTCTAGTGCAAAGCGTTTTCAAATAAACGTACAACAACCTTCTTTTTGACACCACCTTTGAAGGGCTGTAGCTCCCTTAGAAAGTTTTTATCTTAAAATTATTCGTAGAATCTGCCTAAAAATATTGGTGGTTTAATTTCGACTCACCCTGTATAACTCGTTTTTGCTACAATTTAGATCAAAATTATTTATTACAAAAATTATAGAGCAGGAATTTTCTTAGAACATTTGTTTGTAAGGTAAAGTGGGGTATATGTAATATAGTTTTGCAATAGTTCAACTTTAACGGCCACTTTACCCTAAGACTTTCTTTCAAAAAATTCGAAATAATTTAAGTACTTGCCTTAGGGAACCGTATTTTGATTGTGCTAGCTAGTTTAAATGAGTAACTTAAATTTACGAAAAAGTTACATTTTTTTTAAATCATGTCACTATATTACAATAACCCCCCACGATTGGGGGCTATTGTAATAGTTGTTTGCATTTTATATACCAATAATATAACTTTTTGGTGGGGCTATTGTAAAAGTACTCAAAAATACATCAATTTGTTATATTTTTGTATACAATTTCCTATACATAACTAAGCACGTTTTCTAACCAAGTACTTACTAAGAAACATAATAAGTCTTATGAGGTCAGATGGCAGCATTGTAAATAAATTAGAGTTTAATTAATCAGCCATTATTACAATAGTCCCGTTATTACAATTACCCCACTAAAATAAATACAATAGTTTAAAACTTATTGTTGACGAATGCGGAGAGCTTTTTACAATTTGTAATAAATGGAAGATTTCTTTTTCATTTCAATACCACCTTGAGGTGAAATAAGAGGTGAGTTTTTTAATGTGGTTTCACCAGTAGACCTAATCCGCTAGCTAAGACTAAATCTAATCTTCTTTCATTGCCACCTAGTTTTAGTACATTTTGATACTTTATATGTACATACATATATTTTAGTTATGAGCTAAATTCATTGGTAAATTCAGAACTGTGCCATCTCCATTAAATCCTATAGAAAAAGCATACCCAAAACTATAAAATCAAGCAACCAAAGTACAAGAAGTAACAACATTTTTGCGATTTACTCAATTATGAATTATGTATCAAAGGGGTTTAACACCTTTTGCATGTTTGCTGCTTAAATATGGAATGGCATTACAAAGCACATGGACGATATGTATACTTGGTCTTGCAAGAGCAATAAAGAATGTGGTTCAATATGCGGGTGCAGGAAAGTACTCTTGCGAAAATATTCCAAGTATTTCGATAGACTGTTCAAAATAGTAACATGTTGGAAAAATTATCAACATTAATGTTTGAAGAAGAAGAAATAGTTGAGGTTCAGATAATCGATTCTCAAGAAGATATCCAAGATATCCAAGAAGACATAAGTCAACCTGGCTCATCTGGGTACTGGGTACCATAAAAAAATAAGAAGTAAGCGTTAAACGGAAGGTACACCGGATTAGAGGATACCACATTAAAAAACACACCTCTTACTCTACCTCAAGGAGGTGTTGAAATGACTAACAAAGGTCGCAAACTTGGGGTTTTTATTAGGACCCAAAGTAAAAAAAGTATTAGCTTCCTACGACCTTTTGCAAGGTATTTATTGGGTCATTTATTCTTTATTTTTAGGGCCTCTTTTTTTATCTTTTTTTGTTCTCTATCCAATTTTCTTTTTCTCATATTCTCTTCTTTTTATATTTTTTTCTTTTGGTGTTTTTGCTTAAATTCTATCCATTTGCTGGATGTTATAACAAAAGCTATACTTTTAGGCTTACTTTGTATTTTTGTTTCAGTTGATGTTTATTTTGTACAGTACAAAAGCTCTTTTCTAATATTTTCCTCTATTTATCCGGATTTTAATCCAATTTTTACAATACATTTCGAAAAAGTTATAAATTTTCTATTGCTAATATGGGTATATTTTTCTTGTTTTCTGACTTTAAAAATGGCAAAAGCTGACTAAAATTTCATTTAAAATGTCTTACCTTCTTTCGGCCCATCTGCCTCTTATCTTTTATTTCTTCATCCATATCTTCTACGTTTCTGTTAACAGGTGTAATATGTAATATTATCTTAATTCGTCTCTAATTTTGACATATTACTAGAAGTTTCTCATTCAAAATCATTGAAATGTTCAAACTTGTGTTCGGGTATGTAATTATTTTCCATTTCCAGGGTCAATTTTGGTATATCTTGGAAATTGTTATTTTCTCCATGGAATGAGAAAATAGTTCCATTAATTTCAATTCGTAACATATTAAAAAACGATTTGGTAAATCTTCGGGATTCTGACTTTTCTGCATTGCAATAATTACCTATACAATATTTCCAGAGAGAATACGTATATTTATTACCATTTGAAATGTTATTGTCCTTAAACAGTTCGTTAAAGTTTTTGATTGTTGAATCAGGACGTAAACTTGTTAAAACTCATTGCGCCTTGTTGATATGCATTTACTATAATCGAAATTGTTTAGATTCAGCGAATAAACCCCACAAGCTCTGAATCAAATTTTTGTTGAACTAGCTTTGTTTGCTTTCTTAAACGCTTCATTCTCATGTAGCGTTTGAGATGGAGTGGACAGAAATTGTTATAGCTGCGTTTGATCTTTGCTTGTAGTATCGGGACACTTCTTTCCACTGTACCTTCAGAGGTCGGAAAATGTAAACACCACAAGGCTGCAATATGAGCGTTCCATTCGGATACAAGCAATATAAAATATGTACAAAATTCATACAGTTCTAAATTGTAATG
This sequence comes from Stenus bimaculatus, assembly GCA_963971135.1. Classification (NCBI taxonomy): domain Eukaryota; kingdom Metazoa; phylum Arthropoda; class Insecta; order Coleoptera; family Staphylinidae; genus Stenus; species Stenus bimaculatus. Next base: position 68,419,013 of record OZ020180.1, on the reverse strand, counting down.
TGATTTAAGTCCATGCATGAAAGATGTGATGGGAAAGATCACATTTATGCCAACCAAGCATGGATAAAAAACATTTTCAAAAAAAGTAGATGATGCCATCTATCCTGAGTATGATCTTGTAAGTGCCCATCCATCAGGAACAGTACAAGCTTTTTTTGGAAATTCTTTTATAGGGGAAGATCATCATTGGAGGTGATACAATTCCTGAGGCACTACAATCGCACATAACTGTTATTGACTCTTTTTCAGGCCTTGGCGTAATTCTGTATAAATTTTGGTGCTTTCTTGGGGCCAAAACCAAACCTGACTTTTACAAGTTCGGACACCAGTTTCCTTTGCGATAAATATTCGGCCAAGATCTTCCATCATATCTAATGCCTTCTCATTTTCTAAAAAAGTTGTGAATTATGAAAATCATTCCAATATCGCAGTTTAGTAAGCGATGCTCGAGACTTGGAGATAATTTCGCTATTCCTTTTTGAAATATTTGGATTTCTGTTTAAAAATAATTACAACGTTTTATCCCTAGACCTCTCTACGAATGGTTTAGTTCGTCCATTTTTTTTAATTTGCTGGACCGAATCTTTTACTTCATTGAGATACTTGGGGAAACCTAACTTCTTCTATGAAATCCATTCTTGTATATAGCTATTGGGTAAGTGACTTGATAGGTATGCAGATTATTTTGTATTTTATGTCAACTTTTTAATGCAGAGGTTGTCAAACTTTGGAAACGTTGTACCACTTTGAAAAAATGCAAAAAATTCTATACCCCCACGATGATATTTTATAATACAAGTCAAAGAATATGGGTATGTTTGTTAATTGTAGTAAGGCCGTTTTAAAATAATAGAATCTGATTTGGAGTGACCAATAACGCATAGAATCGAAACTGTGCCGGCCCAAAATCCAGTTGCGATTTCACGAAATTAATCAAAATTCGTGTTATTTTTTACAATATCTAACAATTCAAGGCGGCCATAAAAGAAAACTGTCCCAGCTGATTTATGCTGATGAACGCTGTCGGGAATAGTCACTGTGCCACCCCCAAATCAGTTGCTGACCCTGGCACAGTTAATTCGAATTGGTGTAAAAAAGATAATTTTCAAGAATAGGCAACTACTTTTACTGACGTCATCGTAAAAGTGCTTGCCTATTTTTTTGCAGGAAATATTAATTTAAATTGCTAAAATAAGCGATGGCAGCATTTTACTTTAATGAAATGGAAGGTCAATTAAAAAAATACCATGTTCATTTGCAAGGTAAGTACGGCGAATGTACTATAGTTAACAAATTTTTAAATTCCAACTATTTTCGTGTAATTTTAAGCCAACGATGAAAATTCCAGTTTATAGAGCAACAAATTGTATGTATTTTGGCTATCAAAACCGCAATTTCTGGACTCTTACTGTTCTTGGACTCACCCATTCAAATATAATGATTCACATAATGTATTTTATGTAAAACTAACCTTATTATAATTAATTTTTGTATTTTTGTTCATTAACTGGGTATCGTTCAATCATTGGTTAGTTCACTCCTACTAAAGTATTATCACTGAAAAATAAAAAAGATGATCTTGCAATACATTAAACTATTTAAAAATATATACTTTAAAATAATGTTCTTCGCCATAAATTAAAGTAATAGTGTGCTTATTCAACTAAAAACTATGTACTATTTCAGTACTCAGGAAAAATATAAAATTTCTGGAGCCTTGGGCGCTCGTTGTCGCCTTTTAACACCTCCTTTTCTCTTTTTGGATTATTTCATCCCCGATTCCGTCTTTCTATAAAGCCACAAGTCTGGAAGCACAACGCGACCCGACTATTTAAATATACGAGTTTTGCTCAATGGTGCGGCATTTTGCGATTTATGTCGACAAAACACGCTTTAAATATGCATTTATATGCAGTATCGGTACGACTTTAACATCGCAGATAAAGTATTTTGTGGATTTTAAGTTATTTTAGAATTTGCTTTATGGACGAGAACAGCGATGATAATACTTGAGTTTTATTGCGACGATGTGTAAAGTCAGAGAGTCTCCATGTTTAAAATAACAATACAATTATCTGAAAATGACATTTAATTCAACGATTTCTGCTTTATTTTAAAGTCGTTTGCTAAAATAATAATTAGTCTTTTATATACTACTTCATGTTGGTAATGAGCTTTGTAATGAAATAGGACCCTCATCTATGCGTCCAAAGCAAATCACCCATCAAAATAATAATAGCCTTAACATGATTTTGACAAATGGCCCATTTATAACTCACACATCAAATTTTTTATCATTCGATGACCATTCCTGATTTGGCATTGATTGACGTTAGAACAACTCTAAATAGAAAATCCTTAAACTAAAACCCTTTTAATTTTAATTGTAAATTCACACCAATTACCTATTATTTACTTAGGATATTTATTTTTTATATTTTTCACTTTTATAGAGTAATTTTTTAAATAAACAAATAAAAATATGTTAGCTTTAAGTTTATTATATACTCCTAATAATTTTGTCCAGATTCTAACTTCATTTATTTTTCCGTATAATTTTGAAATACAGTATTTAACTTCTTTGGAATTAAATAAATAATTTTGCTATAGTATAGGTACTAGTAAAAATAAAAAGAAAGTAGGCACTTGTTTAAAAATTGTATAGTCTTGTTAATTAAAATATAATTTTATATAAAAATAACAATATAAACATAAACTTCAACAAACTGTATAATAGAATGTGTAGTTATTGTTGAAGCGATTTCTTTTATTCTTCTCGAGTTGCGATTGTTTCTTCCTGACGCTCTGGCAAACCCACCTACTTTTTCCTTCCGGCAAAATGCCAGCAACTTTGCATATGAATAATTTTCTCAACTCTTTTCCCATTGTGTCGACGGGTGTTCGTTTCCTCGGGGAAAACAGCAGTTTATTTATTTAGACCCACTAATTATTAGCAAGCTGCGTCGCGTTTCATGTGCGTGCAATTAAATAAACAAACACTGAGGAATACAAGTGAAGTTTTTGGTTTAGAGGCAAAATTAAATAAATAAAAAAATGAAAAAATGAAAAGCGTTCTTGAAGTGATGCGCGCTTCTGGTGGCGGTGGGATTTTAAGGCTCACAAAACGCTCGGTCGCGTCACGGAATATGATCCTTATGGATATTGCCCTTTCATGGAAATAACTGTCATCTATTTTGTAGATAAGATCGTAATTGAATCGGCTTGACGGCAGATTTGCACACGGACCACTGCCACTGCACGGAATGGGGGCGCACTATTATTTCGGCCGCCACCCTCTCAAACCTTATCGCATGCTCCCTCTTTTACAAATCTATGTTTTATGCACAAACAAAACAATAATTTTAATTTATAACTTTTAATTATTTCAAATTTTCTTCATAGCTAGAATACTAAACCTATACGAGTATACTATAACCATAACCTGCCCCATTCTTCCAAAACAAAGCAAAATCAATACCGTCAAATGGGGTAACTTTGGCCCTTTAGGTAACTTTAGCCCATCCAGAACTACTTACGGTTTTTGACTGGTAAGTACAGGATAACTTTCATTTAAAACATATTGAAATATTGAAAGTGTGCTTCCTGATACTAACTGATAACTAACAGTAGATGAAACTATAGCTTTCTTCCAAGATTTGGGCCAAAGTCACCCCTAAGAGCTAAAGTTATCCCAGTTGACGGTAATTTTTCAATTTTTAGAATACTTTTATTTACTTTATCGAAAGAAATTTTTACCTAGATTTCATCTATTTCTAGTATTGTATGTATGTTTGTCTTTAACTTTTAGGAAGTCATCATAGTGGGATTTTACCTACAATGGACATTCTAGGATGAATAGTGACGGGAGCGTTAAAATTTCGCAATTCCCAAAGGTTTCTTTGCAATCTTCGGTATACTTCAGTCCCGTGATTATCCGTAAAGCCCGCCTTTGGAGACCAAATAATTTTTTGGAATCGTAAAAGTATACCCAGTTAATAAGTGCGTTGGTTAAGTTAGCTATTTTGAGAACATCATCCTTAATACAGTTTGCTAAATTTATCAAAACAAATATATTTCTACCTAATTTGGTTGCCAATTTGGATAGGTGAGAACTCCATGTGAGTGCTGAATGAAGGCTAACCCCCAAACACTTAATATTTTTTTATTTCGACTGTGTAGATATTAACGAAAAGGCTACTACTTCGGTTTTTGATTTGTTTAAGGTAAACCAATCATTAATTTTACTGAATAGCATGGAAGAGTCTTCTAGGGGCTGATCTATAATCTGGTGTGTGCAGGATACAGTTGTGTCATCTGCAAATTGCAAACTTTCACTCTCAGGCACATATGTATAGAGATCATTGATATAGATCAAGAATAGTAGCGGGCCTAGAATACTCCCCTGCAGAACAGCTATAGAAATAGGCAGTTTTTGGGATAGTTCACCTCCAACCCTCAGACTATGAGATCTGTTTTTAAAGCAAGAATCTATGACATTTAAAGATGTTATTTCAAAATTATATCTCTTAAACTTCTCCGGCAAAACATCAGCGGATACACAGTCAGGTCGCAAAATATTCCCCTTTCTCAAAACAATTTAGTGAGTTTGAAATAAATTGCATTATAGCATCCGAAGTGTTTATTTTGTCGAAATCCAATTGCTTTGTATGAAAAAGATCATTTTTTCAAAAAATCTGAAATTTTGGTTTGGATAAGCTTTTAGAAAAATTTAGAGAATACAGGTAAGATTAATATTGCTCTATAGTTTTTCACAACATTGTAGTCTCGTTTTTTGGTATCACAATGGATTCTTTAAGGGCCTCTGGGAATACACCCTGTGACAGTCATTCGTTGATTAAAAATGTGAAAGGAGTAATAAGACAATCTGGATAAACTCTTCTAGGTATTATTATATGATTATGGAATTATATACATGTCAATAATCAATAACTCCTATGAAGATTTGTTGTATAAATGATGTTTTGCTTGGTTTAGTTATAAAAGATGTCAATATCTTCAAAGAATAGCTAAATTGAAATATTTTAGATAAAAACTGGATATAGGTAAACTTCAAAACTACATGTTTACTTCGTGTTTCAATTGTGAAAATTTTCTCCAAAAGAAGAAGATTAATGTCGTGTCTTTTTTTAAGTTTTCTGAAATTTCTTATTATTCTCAACAAACCAGAAAATAATTTAAGACCACACCTCTTTTTTCTGAAACCTACAGCTTAAAGCCTTCTGAATATACTCCTCACCAAAACGTCATCGTTTTCCAAAGAAACAAAATCCCACCTCTGAGCACGGTTAATCACTATCGGTATACAGGAACCCATGAAAAAGTTTATAGTATTCCTCCAACACTCTGCTATTTACTAAGAAGAGAAAATATTCAGATTTATAACACTCTCTGTGTAGGAGCGCTTATAGCTTCCAGGCTTAAGAGGATAGTCGGCGAATTTTAGCGCTTGATTTTGAAATTCGCTTGATATTTGGGGTTTTGCTCATAATTTTTTTTCTATTGAAGCTTTTTTAAAATTTCTTTTTTTGGTACACAGAAGAGTCTTGTGGCTACCAATTTCTTCTTTTTTTTATTTTTGTAAGTCAATCCAAATACTCATACGGAAGCAGTAAAACGGGCTCTTTACAAAAAACGTTCGCTAAGCGGCGTTTTAGATTTTTATAAAAAACTAATTGAAATAATATGTCATTTCCAACGCTAACAATAAGTTAAGGTATAAGCGAAGAGTGTATAGACTTGTTTTTTGTTTTAAAAATATTTTTAAACTTTTCACAGCGCTCCAAAAATTAAGTAAAATTTTAAGAAATATTTGGAGCGCTGTGAAAAGTTTAAAAATATTTTTATAACAAAAAACAAGTCTATACACTCTTCGCTTATACCTTAACTTATTGTTAGCGTTGGAAATGACATATTATTTCAATTAGTTTTTTATAAAAATCTAAAACGCCGCTTAGCGAACGTTTTTTGTAAAGAGCCCGTTTTACTGCTTCCGTATGAGTATTTGGATTGACTTACAAAAATAAAAAAAAGAAGAAATTGGTAGCCACAAGACTCTTCTGTGTACCAAAAAAAGAAATTTTAAAAAAGCTTCAATAGAAAAAAAATTATGAGCAAAACCCCAAATATCAAGCGAATTTCAAAATCAAGCGCTAAAATTCGCCGACTATCCTCTTTTAAGCAAAATTAACCTTCAAAAAGTCCCCTGTAACTTTGTTAATAATAAACAAAAAAATAATTAAATTTTGCACATACAAAGCTATATGCTCCTTCGAACGGACAGACTTCTTTTTTCATATTTGGATTTATAGTCTCTTAATTCACTCTTTAATTGTGTGTAAAATTAATTCTTTTTGATGAAACATATCTAACATAATTTTAAGTTTTTTAAAAATTGAGTCTAAAATATATCGCTGTGACTATTAAAACGATTTTTAAAAAACAATTTTAATTTATTAGGACAAATGAAAATACGTTTGCTACATGCAAGTGTTGTACAAAGAGTGTTTTCTCAAAAGCAAAATTAACATAGCAAAAAGACAAATGCTGAATAGGCAAAGATAAGACAATATGCGTATTTGCAGATTTACTCTAGTTAATTATAATATTTCTTCATATAATTTCTATCCATTCGAAAGGTTGGTGCATATACTTTACTATAAAAAAATAAATTGAAAAAATATTAAGAAACAATGTGTCCAAAGGTCCCCAAGCAAACGTCTAAAAATGCACCGCTCCCAACCAAAATTTTTTACGTGTTTTTTAGATACGTCAGGTATTGTCGTGTTGAAGAACAACTCCTGTTCTTTTCACAAAATTGTTTATGAAAACTCGAAATTGGTCTATTTTTGTAGGTACCAAAAAATTTTGAAGATGCCCAGGTGATGTTAACCTAACCTAACCTAACCTAACCTTTTTTTTCGAATCTTCGCAAACATACAGAAAAAAAATCCTAATTGAAAATAATACAGTATGTCCCAAATAGAAAAGTAATAACAAGAACATCGTAGAAAGTAGACGAAATTTCATTGCAAAATAGTGAAGGTGGCAACAGCCCAGTTTTTGGCGGGACTTTAATTTTTTTCGACAGGAAAATGTTAATCTTTAATTCAAAATTGTCCCATAGTTCATAAAATTACTGCTACTATGGCTTAAGTTTATAAGAATCAAATAATTATTTTCATGAAAAAAATATTCTTTCATAAAAATTCTTGATATTTTCTCTCATATCTTTGGAAACACATAAAGGTACCACTTTATTTCAGTAAAACTTTACGCAAAACTGTATGAATTAAAAAGATTTAGTGTTGATACCCTTACAGGGTTCATTTCAAAGATCGAGTGAAAATAAATAAAAATGGAATTTTTATTCAATTTTTTTAATTATTTTTGCTCATATCTATGATCTTCTGGGGAGGGTCTATCGAATAATTCTTGAATCTCCAATCCTGGATTATACATTACTTGACTTCTGCTTGCTAGAGTGCATTATCCAATATTTGGGTTCTTCCAGATCGGGTTTTATCATCTAGGCCTAAATTTCCTCATTTATGTTTTTAAACCACTGTTCTGACATGTGTGTACACTTAGCTTATTACCATAAATGTTTATTTCGCAACGGTAACAGAATTATTTTTTTGATATACAAATAACATTAATCAGCATTGTAACAAACCTCAAAGTTAGGCGGTTTAACTAAAATGCACAAAACATCTATTCTATTCAGCGGAAAAATACGTGATTGTATTGGTTCGCATACTGCATCAAGAATAAAAACGAAAGAACTTTCCTCTACCTCTGATATCTCCAAAACTAAAAAGGATAGACCCCTACTTTTTTCGTTTCTTGACGATTATTTTGCTCTAGTTTCTAACCATGACAATTTGTGAATCAAGGACGAAACTTCGTAGAGAAATAACTTAATAACACTTTTGGATAATAAAATATTGAATTTTATGTACCTTATGTCTATTTCGAATTCTCATTTAATTAGTGTAAGTGAATTCACTAGAGGACGTACTTAAAATTTATATCATTTAATTAGTGTTTAAACTTAAAAATTTGGCTATTATCAGGATAAAAATTCTTTGTTATTTGGTACGAAATTCTTCTGTGGAATTGGTTTCCTGTATTTCCAACTTTTTAATTACCTTAACAGGTGCATAAGGTGTTATTTCGTACTAGTTTTACCTTCATAGGTTACGTACGTTGGTCCAAAAAACAGTAAAAACTAGGGGATACTAAATGGTGTTTTTGAATAATTAATCCGTAGTTACTTGAAGGTTAATAGTTTCTTTAGTGATTCATATTCTACGAAACGTCTAATAAGTATTTTTTGATATACTCAACTTTTTAATATTAATAGGGTGATTCTGAACAAAAATGTTAGCCGTAACAGCGCTGTTAAATTTGACAGTCACCCTGATGTCAAAAAATACGCTATTTTGTAAATTTTGATGTAACTTAACGGCGATGTAAAATAACATTTTCATTGTTAAAATACAATGTACATCATTGTAATGTTATTATTTTAACCGATTATACATTAATATAATATTATTATTTTGATTCATGTTATTTCAACACCGAAAATGTTATTTTTCATTGCCGTTAAGTTACAGTAAAGTTTACCGAATAGCGTTTTTTTGACGTCAGAGTGATTGTCAAAATTAACATCGCTGTTACGGCTAACATTTTTTGTACAGAATTACCCCATAAAACACCTTTTTGATTTAGACTAACTCTTTTAACCTAATTTGATTTGTATGTGGTAAGACATGAGCAAAAAATTTTTGAGATTGAAACCACAAATGCTTCCGATTTCTTATTTAGATATTATTAAGAAGATTTACTAATTTAGAGAATTGTGCAAAACTGAAAGTTGAGACTTGAGGAAAACACATCAACTTCCATAAAAGAAAAACAAAATAGCCGTCGATTGACGGTTTAAGTTTGAATCGATAATAAAATCGAGTAATTCTACAAAAAATATTTCTTAAGTCCAACCAATTTGTATTTTAGTTTGCAAAACTTATGACGTCTTACCCTAAAAGTTTTTACAATAATGTTTAAAAAACATTTTGAGCGGAAGGCGATCGGAAAAGTAGAATTTTATTTGATATAAAATGATTTGAAAGGAAGAGGACCTTTAGTTAAATTATTGAAATTAATTAATCGTAGGTTTTCAAGCAAAACCGAAAAAATCATAATTGACAACCAAATTTCTTCTCATTTCAAGAAAGTAAAATTAATCAAATTGTATTTCTTACATTAGGGCAATCAAACTTTTTATCAAAATATTTGGAAAAGTTTCAGTAGTAAGGTGACATGTAACCAACTTTTTATTATATCCACTTGTACGACAACATTCAGTGTCAAAAGACATCCTGTATCAATTGTTTTGGCCAAATTTCAATTCCTTAAACTGCTAGAACTTTAAAGTGTTCGAATTGGAAATGTATAGAATCGGAAACTGCTAGAACTGTAAAATGAAAGAACCGTTAAGTGCTTTAACAACATGGTAACTCTTCTAGAACTATTGAATTTAGAAATACAATGGAAACTCTACGGTCTACGGTAAAAAGAATTTCATGGCTATGTCATATTTTAATTTAAATACTGTTTAAATGTTTTTGTTGTCACTTTTTAAGATTTAAGATTCTCAATAAGCTGATACAATGTCTTCCGTCTTAATAAAGGTCAAAGTGAATTTTTTTTTATTTAATTGTTTAGTGTTTAATAATTAAATCTTTGTATTAAGAATAGAATTTTAATAAATTAACCGGGCTTTTCTCTGCAATTATATATTTTGTATTTCATTTAGAAAATATATTCGAGTAAGTTTTATCTTCGTAGATTTTAAGGGCGTATTAATTAATGAATGGAATTAAAACGCGCATCTGTGGAGTGCGTAAAGCTATTTTCTTACGTCTTATAATTCCGCTACGATTTACATAGATTATTTTCACAAACTTTAAGCCCAATCTTCTTCACGTGAACGTTATTCTCTATGGTACGGGCCAAAGCCGCAACTTGAAGCCGAGTTTTGCATATTTGATTGGGGATTTCGCTGTCATTTTAATCCCCCCAAGTTGATTGGGATCATTTAAATTAAGAGGTCTAATTTATTAAAATTACACCTCGGGATAACGGTGAATAATTACAAGGGCGCAGAGCGCACGCAATTCTAGTAAAATTAATAATCGTTTACGTAAATGTCTCGTATTACTCTGATTACTCTCTCTTCAAAGTTAAACAACCTCATAAAAAATTGCGTCAAGATTAATATATTAAATAAATCTCTGTGTGAGGTGTAAGTGTCTGAATGGGTTTTTGGTGTGTTGTGGAAAGCGGCTTTTAAAAATTGCATAGCACACTCATCCCCGAAAGGGAGGTATAAAATATCAAGAGATAGTAGAATTGGGGGCTGCGAGGCAGGGGTCGTAAGGGTGGTCCATTAGCACGACAACTGACTGTTGGTTATTTTAGGTAGGAAAAATGGAAGAACAGTGTCCGAATGTCCCGCGTGACGCAGTGGTTGAAACTTTTAACTTATTCTACAACCTAAATGCACCAGAATATTGAAATGTTGGCCAGCTAATGTTGCCTGTCAATACTAATATCGACAGTGTGGCCAGAAAACCTATCTAAAGCTAACACTGAAATAAAAGTAATAAATAATACCGCACACTAACCATGAATTGCATTCTCAAGATAAAAAATAAACTACAGTTTCAAACTTTCAACATGCAACTTTTTACTGAAAATTCATATTTTTTAAAATAATTTTAGAAAAAAGTATTTTCATTTTATTAAAGACATATTTTACTTAAAATAATTATTGAAAAGTTCTCGACATCTTTTTTTATATAAACAAATTAATAGTTTTGATGCAAATATCATTACTGTTCCACAAATACAGGGCCGTGCGAGAAAATTCTGCGCCCAGTGCTAAACCTCGCCAATTTTTCCTATAAAAATAGTAATTATTTTGATATTTTTTGACACCCCTTAATAGAAGAACCTGGGTCGTGCACCCCTTTCACCCCACCCTTCTTAATGCTCAAGCACATAAATAAGGAATTAACAAAAATATATTTTCTACAAGAAAAATATGTATAACTAAAAGAGGATAACGAAAAGATGACCACAGAATACGTGAGAATATAAAATACCAATCGGTAAAAAAATGGACAAATTGAAATATTAAAATATTTTAAAAAAATAGACACCATAATCGCAATATTAGTAATTCCTCGAAACTCACACTGTATTCGAGTGTTTTTTTGTTTTAATCATTTAATAATAATAAATGAATTGAGTTGGAATATTAAAAATTTTCTTTCGCGATAACAATGCCGTTCCTGAGGTTCCTCAATTGGTTCATTGATTAAGGATTGTTGTAGTTGGCGCTAAGAGTTTCATACCATGAGAATACCGCGCGGTACTATTTACGAGGTTCCTTGAGGCAAACAGATTTATGAGGAGAGCAGCATCGGGGTGAGAAAGAGCTACTACTACAGCCGATGGTCGTTTCCTTGTATTCAAACACTACCATTGAGGAAGAAGCCTACCATTGGTGTTTGAGGCAGAACAATTCGATAGAAGAGCAGCATCAGGATGAAAAAGAGCTACAACTACAGCTAATGATCATTTCGTAATGCGCAAACACTACTATTGAGGAAGAAACCTACCATTGGTTTTTTGAAGCAGAACAATTTGTTAGGAGAGCAGCATCAGGATGAAAAAGAGCTACAATTACAGCTAATAATCGCTTCATTGTTCTCATACTCTAAGGAATCACATACCAAATTCAGGTCAACTTCAACATAGATTACCAGCAGAAGGAAGGTAGATAGTAGTTTAGCTTCAAGAAGATTTGCCACAGGATCACAATTCTACCTAGGCCCGTTTGCAGTTTGCGCGAATACCGATTACATGCAAATTGTTCTCTTCGGAAATGGGGTAAAGGTAACACTTATGAGTGGACGTTTTTTTTTCTGCAAACACCCGATGCCGAAGAAGACAAAATGAATGATGTGGAGTGTAAAGGTACAAATAGAGCCGTCGCCAGGCACTATCACGCCATAAGACAAAAACTAAAATAGTTCCCTCATTATATGAGTTGTTTTATATCTACCGTGCGGACATAAAGCAAATACCCCCCCCCCCTCCCCATTTTTGAACGCTTATGTTTTTGATTCTGAAAATCTAATTGCGAACTTTCTAATAAAGTTATTTTTGATTTTGTGGAACTTCCGGTTATACCGGAAGCAGATAGCAACTTTTGTTATTTTAAATGGAACACCCAGTATATTTTTGCATTTTCGTGTTCTCCATAAAAATACCATTAAATTGACCTAGCATAGTGTGGTCTACGATTAATACTTTCGGAATTGCGCCCATTTGAAAATCGTATTTTTATGCAACTTTATTTACACCAGAAGTTGGACCCAACTGCCCCAACTTCGTTATTTTAAATGAAATATTTTGCAATTAAGGTAATAATATTAAATTTAAACAAAATTATGTTTAATAGTAAGTTCGTTAATTTTGCTGATTAACATAACCACCTTCCATGTCTTTACAGTAATAAAATCTACAGGAAATCTCTTGGATAAAAATTTTGTTTAAATTTAATGTTATTAACTTAATTGCAAAAGAAATCATTTAAAATAAGGAAGTTGGGGCACTTGGGTCCAACTTCTGGTGTAAATGAAGTTGCATAAAAATACGATTTTCAAATGGGCGTAATTCCGAAAGTATTAATCGTAGACCACACTATGCTAGTTCAATTTAATGGTATTTTTATGGAGAACACAAAAATGCAAAAATATGCTGGGTGTTCCATTTAAAATAAGAAAGTTGCTATCCACTTTCGGTATAATCGGAAGTTCCACAAAATCAAAAATACCTTTATTAGAAAGTTCGCAATTAGATTCCTCAATAGACAAATTTTCAGAATCAAAAACATAACCGTTCAAAAGATAGCGGGGGGGGGGGGGGTGATTTACTTTATGTCCGCACTGTATAACTTGTTTTTCTAAAAAGTGGCGCCGGCAAAAATTTCTAAGATTTCCAAGGTCATATATTTTTTTTCTAAAATCGGTAATTTTCAGCCTCCCTAAATTAAAGTTTTAAAGTGAGATACACAAACATGATACAATGGTGAAAATTGTAGTTTTTCAAGTCCTTACCCAGAAAAATTTATACAATGGGAGGATTTACACCTTAAAACCCTGTACTTATTAAAGGATTAGTCACCTACTACTAGTTTTTCCGATTCTACCAAATCTGGACGAGGTTTAGCACCAGCTCCTTTTTGCCGAAGTATCCCAATCTCCGTCAGTCTTCTGAAAGTTCCAGAAAACACTTGTTGATTTGGAATTCTTCTGTTCGGAAATCGTAGTTATCTTACCGATGCCAAAACATTACCGTCGCAAAATTCATATACTAATACAATATCTGCAATTTCTTGATGTGTAAAATCTCGCGTTGTATAAATATTTCTGGGTAGGGAACTTATAATTAATACAAAAACGATTATATTTTTCGTGATGTCAAGCATGTTCTTAGAATTATTTGAAACTTAATTGTTAGGATCATTACCTGATAAAGTTAGATTATTTTTGAATTTTTGTTTTTTCCAGCATAGTCTATCATAGAGGCGTACTTTTGGAAAAACGTGTCATCATTTTTTCTAAAGTACGTCCCTATAATAAAGATATTGTACTTAATAAACAAAAATTCTATATAAAAAATAAATTTAATTTGATGGGTAACCAGTTGCGTTTTTGTTAAATTTTTCATTACATACGCCCAAAAATCAATTTTTACTAGCGAAAAGTACGCCATTCAAAGATTTTGCCGACTATCTTCTTAACGTCGCATCGGACGAAATTTTTTAAATTTCAAAAAAAAAATATTACAAACGTCAAACAAACCTACTTATTTTCTAAAATTATTTGAAAGTATACAAACAAATAAATGGGGAGTAATATTTAATAAAATAAAATTGATGTTATTTGCGGGAGCACCGGAAGTGATATTGAAAAAAAAATATTGCATAGATGTTTTGTCTTGAATCTTAGAACAAGGATGGATCCACTTGGTATCGCCCCATCTCCCTCGTCACTTGTAAAATATAAAAAATATAAATTACTTCAATTTATCTAAATAATTATAATTTCTTATGCCCAAGAACTAAATTAAAATATAATTATTGTCGGTTCAAACTATTTTTTTTTGGTCGCGCCGACAGAAAATTTACAACCTTTAAAATCGAGAATTATTTTCTTCAAAATTGGAAGCATCCAGATCAGATCTTAATTCAATTGCGGATCTTTGGGACCAACTCGAGTGCTAACTTTTTCTTTGTTGTCCGGCCACTTTAAGAGGTTCCATTTGCCTATCAATAAGAATTCGAAGCAACTTCTCTAATTTCCTTCAGAAATTTGATCTACACCCTATGGGGACGACATATACGGTATTGAGAATTAAAGATCTTGGTGTAATAACTGATCAAATAATTTTTTTGTAATTTCGCTTTTTTTAGAAAAACTGCCAATCGATTGGTTTAGCACTTGGTCAAGTCCAGAGCACAATATAGTTTTCTGGAGACTTTTTATCGTTTTTCCACGACTTAAAATTGGACTTGACCGGTTATTGTATCAAGGTTTTCAATTATCAAGAGGTCCGTTAAAAGCGGATATCCGATTTTTTTAAACATAAAAAAATCGTTTATTCGGTGTTTCTATCATTTTTTTTAAATTGAAGTGTATGCAGCATTGTTAAGTATTAAGTTCTTTTGAAAGACAATGAATTTAAAATTTGTAAGTGTTAATTAAACTAAATTGATAAGTAATCTAAATAATAAATATTTTCTAATTAAATTAGAAGCAGATTTCGGTCGAAACTGTAATTATCCACGTTAAGTAAGGATTAAGGGGGTGAAGGATAATTTCAGCGGGATGCTTATATCTCTGGAGCGATCTCTGGTCAGAACCCTTAATCAAAACTAATATTCACGGTGACCAGCAGTGGCCCGGCCAGCAATTAAACTAAGGACATTATTTTGCTAATTTCATTGCTATTCCATTAAGGGTTGCGTGATGTAGATAGGAAACTACCTACGGAGTACTCGGGGCTATAATTTGGACGACGTAGCATTTTTATGGCATGACTTAAATAATAATTTTGCATTAGGTTTACGATTTTTATGAAAAAAGCATGTCTTTTGTTTTGATAATATAAATTGTTATGTTTATGACTGAAATGTGTATATATATAGGTGGGTGTCGAGAAAGCTCGCGAAATGTGCAAGTAATCTGACGAGGAGTCTGTTAATGCGTCCCTAGATGATCGTTACGAGTCGTTCTTATCGCCGCCAGAGCCACTGATTGCTTCATTTCATACAATTGCCTGTTTATATTCGGCGGACCGCAGCAAAAGCGAGAATAATACCGCATCTCGCATCTTCATCAACTACATCTAAACATTCTACTCACAAATACAATTTTAAATGCAATAAATTATTTTTCTTACATTTTAATACCATTAAGAACTTCCACTATTTCTACATTTACAAATTATTTATCTTTATAATAAAACAACAATTAGCAACTCTGAACATTTTTATAGTTTCGTCTATTTTGCTTTGATACGTAAAAATGTTATCAATCAACAAAGTTAATATGGCTTGAACAAGAAATTGTTATTTATGCAACAAGTGCAAAAATTGGATAATATTTGCACCGTAGGTTAAGTTGGACACCACTTCATCCGATGAAGATAGGTGTGTTCTGTTTCTTCTGCCTAATTTTTTTTCCTGGAAGGAGCTTTTAGGAAAGGCCTCACAAGTTCAGGTGATAGAAATATTTTAGTTGGTAACTTCAGGTTTGTGGAATCTTGAGGAGTTATCAAGTCACGTTCGGAACTTAATAGAACTGGTGTTTCTGATATGATAGCAACATCAGATTGGATTGAAACCTCGCATACAGTGGCCACATCCTCTGTTCTGAATATAAATCATGGGGTTTCAAAATGTGCTCCTTTTGTTTCGTTAAGAAGAATTTAACAAAAACGAAATTTTTGATTACAAATGCCCAAAAATAAATTTTTACTAGCGAAAAGTACGCTTTTCAAACATTTCGCCGAGTATCTTCTTAAAAACTGTACACTTTTAATGACCGCAGATGATTCATAGATATCTTCATTTCATCCAAAGTGAACGTCAGTAGTGGCAGTAAGGAAAACAAACATTCTTGCACTTAAAGTGTAAATTGCTTTTCTTTCACGGTTGATTGATTCCTCAATCCAAGGTGATCATCCGAAGAGATAATTGTGTAATTGGCCTTTAACTAGAGTCTTGAAAATTCTAGGTAAACATGTTAAGGCGATAGAGTCAAATGTGACGAGAAATATTAGTTTCTAATCCCCGCAAGTTAACAGACTGTATATGTATTTACTCCTAAAATGATGTCCCAAACAATGGAAAAAAGATTTATTATTAATAAAGAACTCCCCTAAACTATAAGGCGAATATCAGCATTTTTTATATAAAAAATTACTAAAACACGTTTTACAAATAACCATCTCTTTGCCGTATATTTAATAAAAAAATATATTTATAACTTTCAAAATAAATTATTTAAATAATACATAAATCTAGGCACGTACAGAAACAGAAATTACAAAGAAAAAATATTAACACCGAAAATAAGGTCTAAAGTGGATCGTATTTTTGGAAACCTCAGGAATTTATTTTTAATACTTTGAAAGAAAATAAGAAAAAGGGCTTCTATACAGGCTTCGTATACAATTAGCTCCTTCATTTGCAATTAAAAATTTTGATTTTGCTCCTTTGCTATCGAAATAGGAAGGTTATTGAAAACACCAAAATTTAATACCATTTTTTTGACCCTCTATCGCCTTAATGCAAAAAAGTGAAAATATACAGGATGTTAAAATTGAATTTTAATTTCTATTATAGCACATTGTATATAAAAAGGAGCCATTATTAACTTGCAATTGGCTATTGTATCTATACATTGTCCAATTGTATTACAGAAAGAACACATTGTATTTCAAATAAATTAATTTATTTTCAGAAAGTATCAATTGTATTTCAGAAAGCATCAATTGTATTTCAGAAAAATCAATATAATTTCAGAAAGGACTAATTGAAAAAAATTGAGGAGTTTTTGGGGGTGATTCTGCACTTGAACCACAAAAGACACATGCAATGTGCTTTAGTAATTTAACTATACACCAGTAATAATATTATGGTTAGGTCATTATTCACCAATCTTAAATCAAATTCATATAATCTGTTCTAAGATTAAAGCAGTATTGTTAAAAGACAACTTCGGATTTTTCCAAATATGGCTCCTGGTATCATGGAAGAAATGTTGGTAGTGAGCACAACACCCTACAATCGATGATACAGGTGCTTTTTCAATGGAAAATATGGCTTTTACTGCCTTAAATGGTATGTTTGGGAAATCCAAAATTTTGTTTGAATGAAAGAAAATGATTCTTTTTGAAATACAAATCAAAGTTTCTGAAATTCTGATTTTCAAATGAAGTTCTCTGAAATACAATTTAGGATTCTGAAATACAATTGATTTTTTCTGAAATACATTACATTTTATTTAATCATTTTATTACTTATTCCATATAAAAATAGGTACATGGAGTGATTTTAGGAGGTAGTGACTTTTATAAATATAAAAAAGACGATCTACATAAATGCCTATACTTAAGAGGATAGTCGGCAAATTTGAGCGCTTGATTTTGAAATTCGCTTGATATTTGTGGTTTTGGTCATATTTTTTTTCCAATAAAGCTTTTTTAAAATTTCTTTTTTTGTTTTTGTAAGTCAAACCAAATAATGATACGGCAGCAGTAAAACGGGTTCTTTACAAAAAATATTCGCTTAGCGGCTCTTTAAACATTCTAAAAAACTAATTGAAATAATATTTTTTTCCAACTCTAGAAATAAGTTAAGATATAAACGAAGACTTTGATGTTACGTTTTTTTGTTTTATATATATTTTTAAATTTTTTACAGCATCCCAAAAATTTCTTAAAGTTTTACCTAATTTTTGGGATGCTGTAAATAGTTTAAAAATATATTTAAAACAAAAAAACGCTTCGTTTATATCTTAACTTATTTCTAGCGTTCGAAACCGGTCTGTGAATATAAAAATTCGAAGAGAAAAAGTATACTATTTTTCTAAACACCATAAAATACCTCTCTCTTCAAAATGGATATCCGAAGATTTCATGAATAGTTTAAAATAGTTGTTCCCAAATTTTTAGAATGTAGGGTTTTTTTATAATAATTGACTTTCTACGTTTGTCAAATAAGGTACTTTAAGATTTTCCCAATTTTTAAATTAAAGAATAAAAATTGTCTTTCATCATCTAAAAAAAAGTTTTTATTCTTTGAGAAAATAAGTCATTTGCTCAATATGGATACTGTAGGCGAATATGTACATGCGAAACAATAAATATGATTATTTCTTCCTCTTCACCTTTCTTCATCTGATCGTTGACTTATTTGGATTATATTTTTGTTTACCATTTATCTGTAAAATGCAGTATATTTATTTATTTATTAAACTATCTACATTCAATAAATGTTATACCTACTTGAGATTTTCTATTAATTCTTTTACTAGGATTCAATTTTGGTTCCATTTATTAAATCAGTTTTAATTACCAGTTTATATTTCATAAACTATTTAAATATATCTGGGGTTTCATGGAAGAGGGGCGTATGAACCATTTAGAATTTAGTATTCAACATTTTGAAATGGGAATATTAAGATTTTCGAAAAATTAGTAAATGCATAAATGTATACGCATTTTTACCAAGAGATGTCGTTAGTTCAAATTTTCAATCAGAAAGTTTAGAAACCTATTTTCTCAAAAATAAATCATACGTCTCTCTTCGATTCTTCCATTCTTCCATGTAACACTTAACGTGTATTGACGATGTTTCTTGAACATATGGCAAAAATTTAAGAGATACGGTCCTGGGTAATTTTATCAAAATTTATAACTTACTGATTTTTGAAAAATTTCTACGTTTTGGAAATACAGAAATATGACGATTTTAAGAAATACAAAATTTTCGAGTTGGTGAAAGGTCTCAAGCAAATTGATAAAAAATTTTGCTTCCAACCTCTACCTAGAAGTGGGAACCATTTCTGCACCTAACATCCGTTATAAAACATAATGGTACTTTTTATGTTAAATGTAGCTCGAACATTCATGAACTTAAAAAAAAGATGCTGCCATCGCTAGGGTTCACAATACATTTTTCTAGCATCGACAAGTCGGCCGAATTCTGGGTGCCTATTTTTATGAGACACACTTACCTCACAAAACAACATGATATTTTTTTAAATCAATAATAAAAAAATCCATTAGGTATAGTTATTTTATATACAGAGTGATTTTTATGTATAAAACCAAGCAGTCATACCCAACTGGCCGAATAAAATAATTTGAAATTTAGTGCGAATAAATGGGGTCTTGGTACAAATAATTTAAGATGAAAAAATAATCTTTTTATCGCTCGGATTTTTGACCCAGTAACCATTTTGATTTTTTTAAATGGCCACATACAGTGCCGTCATAAAGTAAATCCCCTCTGCTAACTTTGAACGGTTATGTTTTTGATTCCGAAAACTTGTCTACCTAGGAATCTAATTGCGAACTTTCTAATAAATGTATTTTTGATTTCGTGGAACTTGTGGTTATACCGGAAGTGGATGGCAACTTTCTTATATTAAATGGAACACCCAGTATATTTTTACATTTTCGTGTTCTCCATAAAAATACCAATAAATTGATCTAGCATAGTGTGGTTTACGATTAACACTTTCGGAATTACGTCCATTTGAAAATCGCATTTTTATGCAACTTCATTTACACCGGAAGTTGGACCCAATTGCCCCAACTTCGCTATTTTAAATGAAATATTTTGCAATTAAGTTAATAATATTAAATTTAAACAAAATTATGTTTAATAGTAAGTTCGTTAATTTTGCTGATTAACATAACCACCTTCAACCTCTTGACAGTAATAAAATCTACAGGAAATCTCTTGGATAAAAATTTTGTTTAAATTTAATGTTATTAACATAATTGCAAAAAAAATCATTTAAAATAAGGAAGTTGGGGCACTTGGGTCCAACTTCTGGTGTAAATGAAGTTGCATAAAAATGCGATTTTCAAATGGTTGTAATTCCGAAAGTATTAATCCTAGACCACACTATGCTAGGTCTATGATGATTTACTTTATGTCATGCAATATATCATTGGAAAGGTAATTTTTATTTATGTAATCTTTAAAATATAGACCGGGAGCTCGCGACAGTTTTTGGTCTCTGATTTCATACAGCATGCCTTTTGGAGGAGAGAATATTTACCCTATAAGAACAAAGAAAAGCGGGTACTAAACCCCTGCACGCTTTCCGATTATATGGAAAATTGTAATTCCATTTTCACAAAAATTTTGTGTTTTTCTCTGATATAATATTGCATGCCCTTTTAGCAAAAGATAGTTAAAATAAATTGAAAATTATAGGCATGTGATTCGCATAGTCCTAAAGGGTTCAAACGGTCATGTGATCTTGTAATAAAAAAATACGATTTTCCGCGTTTCTTTGGATTTAAAAGGAGATACCGGAGGTTGCCAGTTTTAATAAACTATAACAAAAATAATCTCTATGTTATATTAGAGAGATTTAAGTATAGTCGACAGCTGTACTATGAGAATTCATCTTAATCTTAAATCTTAATCAAGTCGTAGTGAGAGTCGGAGTCGAAGACGAAGTTGAAATTGGTGCCAAAGTGGAAGTTGGAGTCGGAGTTGGTGTTGAAGAAGGAACTGGAGACTGGAGTCGGGTTCGAACTTTACAAATTTCGAGTTCAAGCGTCGGTGTCGGAGTTGCCACTTTTTCCAATGACACAAAGCAATGTTAAATACTTTTTCTTTCATCATTGATTGCCGACCTCGTTCGAAGATGCCGGGGCGACTGAATTACATCCATGGCAGCCACAGGATATTATATCCATGGTAACAATGAAACAATCTTTTACTTATGTAATAAAAATACTTCTTGAAATCTTTATACCTATTGGGAATTTTACCTACCTGTAGGGGGCGCTGTTTTGACGAAAACAGCTGATCGAAAGGATCCTATTTTATTTATATTTTAAACAAAAGCCCATTATTTAATTATTTTAGCGTATTACGAGTACATAATTTAAACGTAATTTTTTTCTACTTTTAATCCTTTCGTGTAGTTCATAAAATTCCACCAGAGGGCGTCTAAAATCTAAAAATCTCCAATAGGCATGTATTACTGAAACGAATGATTTTCTAAAAATCGCCAGACACCGACCCGCAGAATCACCTCTTCAATTTTTAATACATGTTTAAGTAACACCCTGTAGTGAATTGAAAAATTATTCATCAATAGGGATGTACCTTTGATAGTGCATACCATTTTAATTAATAATTTGGTTTTTATATATTTACACCATTTAATGTATCAACTTATGAATGATTTAGATTAATATAATTAAGTAGGTTTTATTTTTTATAAAATAATCCTATGGGATAGATTTTGTAATTTGTTGCATTAAAAAAGCTCTAGAAAGCAATTGTTTAAATTAGAAAGATAAAATGTTTGTAATATGGTGTTGGCAAAAGTTGCTACATCCACCGGACTAATTTCATCTTCCATAATAGCAGTTAAGGGGCGTATAATAGTCCCCGCTTTCGTCCCTTGCACACTCACACTCATACACACATACAACTACCGGTAATTGAGTAAACGACAACGGCAAACCCGAAATTAGTAGGAACACATCGTGTGGTTCTATTCTGAGGATCAGCAAATTAGTCGTCATTTACGCAAATGTTTGTGGTGTTTATTCCTTGCGAAGTTTTAAGCAGGCGTTTATTTTCTTTGACAACTTTATAAACTACAGACTACAGGAGCACAAGAGACGGAAATAAATGACGATTAGGGTAGGAAATAAAAATGCTTAAAAACATCGTCGCCGATTCAGGCCAGGAAATCTATTCAAAGTAATTCCCCACAAAGCCGCCATAAAGTCCCTCACTTGTAGCCAACTCTTCTAGAACATAAAATGGATGCGTCAAAGTTTGATGTATAAAAACAGTTGTCTTTCAATGGCAATAAAAAAGCCCTTTGGCTGCTCTTGTAATACACTGACATGTCAAATTTTATATCTTCTCTTTAAACGAATTCACGTCAATATTAAACGAGACAGACAAGAAAATTGATTCCTGATTTATATAGATTTCCTATCAAATATCACCGAATAACTTTTATTTCAGTATAATCTCTTATAAAAATTATTTTAACCATACCCAATTTTTAGTATTTTAAGGCTGGAATAATTTATGCCAAATTTTCTTGAGGTTTATGTAGAGCAATAGGTCAACCTAGTATATACCTGATCAAAAATTGGCATATTAATTTTATTTTTTGGTAACTAATTGTTTATTTTTATTTATTTTTTTATGTGGAAAGTAAAGTGTAGGTAATACAAGAATTTTATTATTATAAATGTAATTGATTGTAAAATGGGAGTATATGTATCATAAAGAGGAAAATAGATACCATTTTATCAGAGGGTGTCTCTCCATCCTCTCCAAAGGCTTTATAATTGGAAACAATGAATTTAATCTGCGTTTGTGCACCGATAAAGGTAAAGGAAACTCGTTGATGGAAATTAATTAATTAGAGCGTTGATTAACTTAGATGGGTACTCGAAGAGTAGAGTGAGTGTAGTGTGTAGGTAAAATTTCCTAACAAAGTGTGCGCTCGAAGTGTACATATTGTTAAAGTTAAGTGGAGGCATCCCCTTACAGAATCCGTGTTTCATTGCGCCATACCGTCTTTTTGATACACTCCAACTTTATTTCTGCCAGCAAATAATTACACAACTTTATAATGTTTATAATGTGTGCATAATAAATAATAAAAGCGATTTAAAAGCCAAACGCGCTTATTAAACTGGAAAATCCAGAAACTTTATTCCATCAAGTTTAGTAGACGTGGTTAATTTCATAATACAACAACTAATTTAACAAATAAAAAAACTTAGGTACACATGAAAAAGGAAATCAAAATCAATACTAAAAATTTCTGAAAAACTTTTGATACCAAAAACCTCAGACGATAAGATTGGTCAGTCTGACGGTTTGAAGGTCTAAAGGTTCTATCCGGTTTAAATTTTCATCTAACCAGACCATATCGGATTCGATCATCCGACCAAATCTGGAGGACACTTCGAGCTTAAACTAATGATCTGTACCAAAAATAATCTCAAAACTAAAAACATGTTATCCAAAAAGCTAGCTAAATATTTAAAAGTTTGACCCAAAAACCAGGAGACTGCAAAAGCGCAGTAAAAGTGGACTAATTTATATTGGATTTTTTAAGTTGATTATCAAAAATCTATTTTTGGTTTTTGATATACTACTTTAATTTAACGATTTTGTTATTAAAATTGATGATGGTATAACATGCTCAAAATTATATTTAATATAGTATTATGATTTAGCAACCAGCATATATGGGTGTATGTTATATACATAGAAAATGATGGGGAGGCCGGATAAATCAACGCCGGTCCTACTGGTCATTAGTTCCAACCGCTTGTATTATCTATCCGGCGTTCCGGAAGTCAACTGGTCGCTATCCACGTCCTGTCCGGCTTACCGCTCCAACAAAACCAATATCATGCGTGATTTAAGAGCATTAACTTACATCTAAATTTAAATTAAGCTCCTCACAATAAATCAAAAATATCGTAAGAGTAATCAAGAATGCCTTCACAATAGAACTTTTTGCTTCAACATAAATTTTAGTATTTCTAATTTTATTTCAAGTAAAACGATGCATCTAAAGAAAAGTTGGGAAAAAACGACGAACGTCCAAGACAAGAAAATAAAATCAGGAATCGCCCCCGGTCGTACAAAGTTAGTTATATCCCCTTTAGATGGGGTTGTTTTTACAAGTAAGAGTGTGCTGTCTACATAAAAACCCAACATTGTTGTTGAGCTAATTCTCGTTTCACAATTATCCGCGATTACGGCCCCATCAAAGTCTCAACTCGGTAAAGGGACGCCGTAGGGCTCGAAAGAAGGACAAGAAAAAGCATGCCGCTTCCTCGCCTTCGTCTTATTTCTGCGGTCTTCACTTCATAACGTTAATAGTATTTTATAGCTCACTTCTTCTTTGATCAAGCCAAAACGACGAGGATTATAATAATGAAATTTATTAAACGAGTTTAACCAACAGAATTTAAAACTCTTTCATTTCTTTACTGGATTTTTTCCTCCGACTAACTAACGTTTTTAAAAAACAGATGATTAAATTATTTAGTACCAAAAATAATACTTACACTTATACAAGGTGTCCAAAAATAAAAACTAAAGAACATGCGGTCATAAAATTCTACGATTTCTAACGAAAACTCTTGTTATAAAATTACCATAAACTTACGATAACTCTTATAGTATATTTTCTTGGAATTACGTATATCAAATTCACTTACTGATTTTCTTAACTGGTAACTTTCAGATCGCTACCTCAAATATACAGGGTATCCCTAAATGGTCTGTACAAAATAATACCGCATACTTCTGAGACCAAAATAAGACGATTTTACCAAACTTATCTCTATCCCAAAGTTCTTCGTTAAGGTGCTACAGACCATTAAAGTTCTTAAAACTATTTTGTTCTTTTTAAATTACTAAAAATTGGTTCATACGATCATAACAAATTTGGTATGTTTCTATGTAATGAAAAAGGGTATTTGTAGACAGTTTGTTTTTACTTTTTCAAGTTATGTAAGTTGTCAAAAATAGGTCATCGACATACAAATTTTCTTGTAACTTTTTAATGGCTCAATAAAAAATCATAAAACTTTACTTGTAGCTAAACAGTGTAATTATACAATTTTTCTAACTCCTTTAGTTTAGGCAAAAAAAAAATTTCCATGTGGTGCATAACCTAACTTTAGAAAAATATTTAAATTTTTCGTCAAAAGGTCTGTACAAAGTAATATCACATATTCTTGAGACCAAAATAAACTGATTTCATCAAACTTATTTTAATTAAAAAGTGCTTCGTTAAGTATCTAGCCACCTTGAAAAATTTTATCTTTTTAAATAATTTTCATGGTCAATAGAGGTTTATGGAAGCACTTTTGGATAAAGATAAAATTGGTTAAATTGTTCCATTTTGGTCTCAGTAATTTACTGTATTAATTTGTAAAGACTTTTTAGCGAAAAATTTAAATATTATTCCAAAGTTAGGTTATGTACCACATGAAAATAATTTTTTTCTGCCTAAAATAAAGGAGATAGAAAAATTTAGTAGGAGACAAAAAAAGTTTATAATTATACTGTTTAGCTACAAGTAAAGTTCTATGAATTTTTATTCGGCCATTAAAAAGTTATAAGAAATTTTGCATGTCGATGACCTGTTTTTGACCACTTACGTAACGTGAAAAATTAAAAACAAATTGTCTAGAAATACCTTTTTCCATTACATAGCCACACATCAAATTATGCTATGATCCTACAGCCAATTTTTAGTAATTTAAAAAATACAAAATAGTTTTAAGAACTTTAATGGTCTGTAGCACCTTAACGAAGCACTTTTGGATAGAGATAAGTTTGGTTAAATCGTCTTATTTTGGTCTCAGGAGTATGTGGTATCGTTTTGTACAGACCATTTAGGGAAAACCTGTATTTCACTCTAAGACCTTTTTACAAATTAAAATGTATAGAGTATAGACGAAGATTGGCGATCTCTAAGATCAGATACGCCCACTGGTGCGAATTTCGGAACTAAAAGATACAGTAATCCTAACCAATCAAAACCTGATAAAATTTGACAATTGACAATTACTGTATCTTTTAGTTCAAAAACTGGAATAGAGGGCCAAACAGCACCATGTCTTAATAATCGAAATTCCCAATAAATACAAAAAATAAAGTAGTTTAAAAATACTAATTTATAATACATAGTAGGTTAGTAAAAAGTTGTGTTTACTTATATCCCAATAGCAAGAATCTTCTCTTAAATAAAAAGAATATTGTTATACAGGGTGTACACAAAGTAACTTCTAAACTATTAATTTAAGTAAAATCGAAAAATATGCTCTATAAACCTCTAAAAGTTAAGTGATTTTTGCCTGATCTTCAACCTCATTTCAAGGTCATTTCAACATTCATAATTAATTCTCCACAAAGAATCCTACAACTTTTAATTGAAATATTTTTCTATAAAATGCTTAATTTTAAAAATAAAGCATCGTATAATACTTACACTATAATAAAAATGGGTAGTTGGAATTTAAAAAGAGTTAAGTGATTATCGCCTGATCTGCATCACTAAGAATCATGCAAGTTTTTCCTAAAACGCTTTTTATCAAAAATGCTTCTTTTCAAAAATAAACGGGTGTTGCCGATCTTTTTGTACACCCTATATAAAACAAACATAAAAAATGATCATTTCAGTATTTTTCAGATTTTTAAAATACAATACAATCAGCTAATTTATTCTAAGAAAACAGAATAATGTATTATTATTTTAATCAAATTTTATTATTATTAATTAGATGTTCTCATCAACAAGTTAAATGAACGTGAGAAATATTAATTTGTTGTTTTTGAAATCCATAATCACAGCAAAAAGTATTTTTTCTTCAAATGTCAATAAAGTGTAAACTGGTCATGTTCGTAACATTTCGTGCATTTCATTCGTAGATCGGGTATACTTTTCAACGCCTAGGTAAAAAAGTACCTAATTTTTCATCTCAGGGAAATTATTTAATCAACGTTTCATAAATTTTGTCATTTGAAGAAAAATAGCATGTCTCTTATTTGGAATAAAATATCTTTTTTTGGCGATCCTGATAAAAATACTAGATATACTATTTAAGAGGATAGTCAGCAAATTTGAGCGCTAGAGTTTGAAATTCGCTTGATATTTGCGGTTTTGGACATATTTATATTTCCAGTGGAGCTTTTTTAAAATTTCTTTTTTTGTTATATAGAAGAATCTTGTAGTTACCAATTTCTTCATTTGTTGTTTTTGTAAGTCAAACCAAATAATCATACGGCAGCAGTAAAACTGGCCCTTTATAAAAAAAACCTTCGCTTAGCGGCGCTTACAATACAGATTTAAAACTGTTTGAAATAATATTTGTCTTTCAACGGCAGAAATTAGTTAAGATATAAACGAAGAAATTGTATAAATTGTTTTATTAATTTTATTTTTTTTTAACTTTTTGCAGCGCTCTAAAAATTTGGTAAAATTTTAAGAAATTTAAAAAACCATAACTTTTATCCGCATTCTTGAAATGGACATCCAGCACATTATTAAAATATTCTGAAAACATGCGCTTAAAAGTTAAAAGTATTGTACATTCTATCGAAAACCGCAGGTCGAAATCTTTTTTTGTTAATAATGTTACTTCCTCGCAGCGCTGGGACACCTTGTATGTCTAAGCTTGAATTTCTATATACAATGTATCAATCTAAATACAATATAAAATCGATTTAAAATCAAGATACCTTTCTATATGGGAATTCTTGATGAAGCCAAAAATACAATTGTTGGTGGTGATGCTCGTGCAGCACAACACACTATAATCAATATGGCAGCTGCTTTAGCAATGGAATGCTGTTAGTGGCTAAAAAACTATATTTAGATAATCCAAAAAATTTTGCCGCAAAATTTTCTTGACCTGAGGGACAATGATTATTTCTGAAATACAATTACTTACTTCTGAAATACAAATCCTACTTTCTGAAATTTAACTGACGAATTGTGATTTTCAAATGATGCTTTCTGAAATACAATTGATTCGCTTAGTGCAAGAACAGTATGAGTCCAAAAATTGCGGTTTTGAGTTAAGATATTCGAAGTACATAAAATTTGTTCCTCAGCTTAAGAGCATCTTCATAGACACCCGCCATAAATTTTCCGATGGAGATAATAACAAGGAATAGAAAATCCATCCCACTTTTCTTTGCAAATTATGACCAAATAACTGATAATTAATGCGAATCCCTAGAGGGCGCGCGAGTAAGGGAGGAAAAATTGTGAAAAATCATGAAATCGAGCATTAGTTCTGCAGTCATAACTCAAGTTTCCATAGTTAGATTTTAAATTTTTTGCAGATTTATAATCTAAATTGATTAGACTACATCCTGTCAGAGAGTTACCTTCTGCAACCTAGCACAAAATTAATTAGAGGGGTCCAAAGTTAAGGTACTTCTAGATCATTATAATTTTTTTTGTACATTCTCCTATTTTTTTCCTTCTGGCACGAATTAAAGAAATGACTTCTAAATCATCTATAAAAAAATTATACAAAAATATTGTTCGTACTAGCTTTTATGATTGCAGAACCAAACCACTATTTTTTCCGTTTAGGAACTAACATAAAGGCAAAAGCTTACTAAAATTTCCAAAATGAGCAGAAGAACAGTATGAGTTCTGGACTTATACTGATAATAAAATAAATAAAAATTGAATAAATGACATCAATAAAGTCATGCATTGTATTAAATCTGAATAGAACCTAATAAAAACTTAGTATTTATGGTAATACCAAATCTATACTATCTCTACCATTTTTATTAATATACTAAGTACTTAACACAATTTAAAATAATAAATCCATAACTTAAAAATATATTGAGTTCAATAACAATACAAGTCCAACATATTTTTTTGCAAATTCGTCAGTGCCGTACGTTTTCTTTTCCTAAAAATATTGGCAGGAAAAAAATCGTTGGCATAACTAGTCTTCTGTACATACCAAAGCTCCATCTTTTCAAAATGTGAATCTATTAAGTATAAATTGATTATCTCCAAATTAACTTTTCGGACTCAACCCCCAGTATTATCAACAGACATTTAATTTTAAATGAGATTTAATTTGACATATATAGTATTTTTCTGAAGTTTGGATATAGTTTAAATGACATTTAGCTGCAAAATAGACTATATATGTCAAATTAAACCTCATTTAAAATTAAATGTCTGTTGATAATACTGGGGGTAATACTGTTTTTGAACTCGCCGATTCAATTGCTCATTAGTTTTATTGGTCTAGAAAGTTTTTCCGTTTATCCAACTAAATTCTTTTTGGAACTACAGGTAAATTAGCACTTTAGAATACATCATGACGTGATTGGACAATTTTATTAAACAAAATTTCTTTGGTATGCGAAGTGCAAAAAACGGAAATTAGGAAAAGGTTGATGAAGACGAAATGCCTCAAAAAATTTAATAGATGGATTTCAAACCAGTTTTAGTCATCTAGATTCACCTATAATATTTAGTAGAGTACATGGATAAAAACAAAATTCATTCGTGGTTTGACTAGAAGAACCAGCTTTTAATAAGGCAAATAGACCATGTTTTAACCAAATCGGTACCAGAAATAATTAACATTCATGGTGACTACACCTATGAAAGATTATTTTATCACATTTTCAGTTAATTGTTCAATATGTTCTTTAAATGCGAAATATCAACTATTAATCAGGTAAAACATATTTAAACATAGAGCATTATTATTCCTCTTCAAAAACTTCAACATAATCCAAAGACAAGAAAGTAAACTTATACCATTCCATCAAAAATTAATTTTCATCGACATTAATTTTTTATCCGATACCAAGTAAGATTGATATTGAAGAACAGCTGTTTTTAGAGGCTACAGCTTATTTCATGAACAATACTATTCATCAACACATTCTTGATTAGCACTACCTCGATCTCAATATACCTTATTTTTCTACAATAAAGCCTCATTGAAAATGCCTGTTTATTGAAGAATATCTTCGACACTAATACACCACCATTTTTATGAGTATTTTCGATTAATCTTTCTGTTGATTAGGAATGCAGCCCGCTGCAACTTTAGTGACATTTTGGAAGTACATACTTAAAAATTGTTATGATGTGAAAGATTTCTTAAGCAAATAAAATTCATAATAATAAGGAAAAACTACCAAATCTTGGACAAATTAGATTGAATAAAGAATACAGTGGTAAAGATTATTCTTTTGTTATCAATTCTTATTACACTGACCAATTCTACAAAGCTAGTATGTACTGTTAATTAAAAGATTTGAAACGATAAGAGTAAGTGGTATAAAACGATTTTAGTTTGTAATCATTTTTTAATTTGTTTTGTTCATCGAGAATACGATTAGGAAAGGCGACAATTAAAGCATTCGCCCCAACATAAAGTAACTAATAAAATCGTTGCAATGGATCTCAGTGGATTTCATGTGTAAGGGAAGAGATTAAATATCGTAAAACAAGCAATAAGCGGGCCGGTGCGACGGGATGTGACGTCGTCGGGGTACACAACCCTTTATTGGATGGGCGAAATTAGAAATGGCAATTCTCATTCTGAAAAGCCCCAATTGTCGAATACGCAATCACGAATTCGACCTTAATGACACTTTCGTGGTCGTTATTATAAATTACGAAAGTACAACTTGAATGAAGCGAAAAGAGCCGATTTGGATTTAATTATTGATGAAAAAGACCCGCCAAGAATAAAAGAGCTAAATTATGTGTATGTGCTAAGGGGAAACTTGAGTATTATGGTACAATATGTCGACTACGTGTAAAATATAAAATACGCTCAGGCACTTTCCATTTGAGGACTTTAAACCGTCATATTTCAGAGTTTTATTGGTAACAGGTGCTGGAGTAGAAGTTATTAAGCTAGTATAACAGTGTTACCTCTACAATTTTTTAATTCCAACTTTTGGGTTGTGAATTATGGGGACGTACGTTGGGTTTAAGCGTGGCTATAGATTTGGTATAAATGTCGGAAGGCACGTGTTGTACAAATACAACATAAATACTCAATCCTTAGAGCAAATAACAAAGACATAAAAATTTTAAATTTCATAAAATATATCAAGTTTATTTTTCTGTTTAGCTTTACTTTTTAAGGTATTTTTAAAATCAACCCAAAATAAATACTAAATCCAATTTTGTAGTTCCAATGCTAATTAACCTATTATTGGATAAACTGGAATAACTGGTAGTCTAACTACATAAAAAATCCAAAGAAAACAACTTAACGTGTACAAAAAATAAGTATAGCAAAAATATTTCATCAAAAACTTTTTTACAGATATTAAAAAAAGTTAATCTACTATAAATAAACGAATAAGGACAGAAGATTCCTTAGGTCTGTGATGCTGATGAGTGCTAATAAGCACGAAACGTGGCGTCCATCATTCTGCAGATAGGAATTGTTGCTTGGTTCACCTTCACTCTTCACCACTTCAACGAAGGCAGATCTAAGGAATCTTCTGTTCTTATTCGTTTATTTATTGCAAATAAGGGTCTGCAGCTTCGATTGAATTTCTTTCAATGGTTTAAAGATCTACTACTTGAGCAAAAATATTTTCGTATCACATAATCTTAAAAGTCTGAAAATTCATCATAAAATCTTCTTTTCCTCCTAATTTAGTACTTCACGTGGAAATCTTGTAGAATTCACTTCAAGAAAGATTATTTGGACGTAAATGTTAGAAGGAAATTATTCAAGAGCTTTTAGACGAAGGAAGAAAAATCCCAAAAGGTGAAGAAAAATGATGATTATTCGTAAATGATGGAAATATTTGAAGTGCTATCATATTTCAAGAATATCATTTGATAATTTAATTTTACATAGATTTTTTAATTTAAAAAAGCTGGATGTAATAAAATTTCCCCCTATGGACACGTGTAAATTATTGATTTGGCAACATGTGTAGATTTAGTTATTTTAGAGTAGGCTTATTTGTGCGAATTGCTGTCCTAAATCATATTTTTATCATGAGAGCAACACGTTATACGTTCAGCACCCGATACCAATAAATAAATAAATTTATTACAACAGAGCTTGACTACATGAACGTTATAAACCAAAAACTGGATCCGAACTCCCAACTGGCAAAATAACGAAACACATAATAGCGCACGATGCGTTTTAATAGCCATTATCTCATAACAGGGGCGCATTTAGTGCATGAAATATCGAATAAAGCATTTCATGTGTATTTATAATGGTTCTTACGAACACAAATTTTCATTCCACATTTAAATAAAAAGTGTATTTAAAATTATATAAATGGGAATTTGGAATTTTACTTTTAGTATAACAGATATAAATTCGTATTTATGACAATTTAAAACCGGTATGGACTTAAAAAGGGATAAAGGATTATAACTTGACATCTAGGATTATAAGACCATTTCGAATTTAACGTGTCATTTGCGATATTTAAATTGAACCTTCTAAATTCGATTAATTCTCGAATGTTTGTGAAATAAAAAATACGATCGAAGGCTATTTCATGAGCCCTCTGGGTATTAAATTTAATGTGCATTCTCGTATCGGATGATCACCTATTATCGGTAATGTATAAAAGTGCTCTAAGTTTTAATTCCACACCGGCCGCAAACGACACGAAAAGTGGCTTTGTGGTCGTCGGTTTAACGAGATACTACCGCGTAATGTTCCAAAATAGCTATTAGCCCTATTATGGCCAATATATACAGGATTTACAGTGTGTAAAACGCCAAGAACTCACGTCTATTACATATTGGAAAGCGTATACACGTTAATTACATCGTTATGAAACTGGAGTATTTAATTACCTTAATTACGCTCGATCGTTTAAGTATTTTTATAGTTTTCCTTTTAGAATAGGAAAAATTAGCTTATTGAAATACTTCAAAATTCTAAGAAAACTCATTTTTCACATTCGGGGTGATACAGTTTTAAAGAAATTCTCAAAATGGCAAAGAAAGGTTCTGATAATAATTTTCTTAAATTATGAAAACAGTGAATAGGGGATTTACCTTTTTACTATACTGAAACCATAAAAATAATTCACACTTTAACCTTTTCACTCCCACCGGTCATAATTGTACATATAAAATTTAGAATATGTTAAGTTTGAGGTTGCAATTTTTATTTGAATATTTAGAGAGTTTGTTATAGACATATTATTTTTTTGGTTGTGAAATTGTAAGAAATACTTTTAAAACTTAAAAAAGCATTAAGAAAATTTAAAGGTTTTGCCCAAGAGATTTTATTTCAACAATTATTTGGCTTATTAAAACTGTAAGGTATAAATTTGTTCTCTGTGGTCACTGATTTTCAGTTTAAAGCGAATTTTTAGAAAGAAAAAATCGTTAAAAATTGAAGACAGTTAAAAAATTTCAGATTTCTAGAATTGAAGGCTGCAAAAAGGAGGTAACTCCATTTTGGGGGAGTTTGGACTTTTATGTATTGCCTTGGAGTTACTTCCTTTTTGCCTCAAACAAGTAATAAGATTTTTTTTTGGTTACAATAATTCCTAATCGCCGCAAGTTAACACATGATGTTTATACCTCTCTAATTTCTGTAAATAAAATATATGATAGTAAGATGTTCTTTTTGTAATTTGTTTTTCTCTATAATTAGATTAAACATCCATTTTGTGTCAAAGAAGAGGTAACTCTTCACACCTATGCCACGTTATATGGAACATTTATTTATTAGTGAAAATAGGGTCCTTATATATAAAAACAATAAGGAGACATATCCACAAAAACAAATTTCATATAACTTAGCATCTTGAATTTTTAAACGTTTTTTTACGATTTTCTCAAAACTCATAAAATTGTAGTTACCCCCTTTTTGCAGCAAACCATTCAATTTCTATTTATTATGCTAAATATCGTCCTCATAATGAAACAATTATTGATTATTATAGTGCTTTGTTCGCTGAACTCGAATTTTTGATTTTCGAACTTTAAAACAAGTTCCAACTTCAAGAAGGTCGACCTAGTTAAAACTAGGAAGTAAATATTTATTATAATATGTGATTTATTGTTGCTGGAGCCTTTGAAAAAAGATTTTTAACCTACAAAATTGCACAAAATTAAAAAAAAAGTTTACTTTTTTAATAAGAATAATTTAAAAATGACTTTTTATATAATTTTCAGAGCCAAAGATGGAATTATAATTTCCGAGAACGAACTTTATTTAAACTCTATTTTTTAACATGAACTTCTTTTAACTTCGAACTTATTTCGAACTCGAATTTCAGTCGAACTTCCTTCTAACTTGATTTTATCTAACTCTAACTACTTTCGAACTTCAATTTTTATCAAACTCATTTTTTTCGAATTTTTGATTAATTTTCGAACGGTTTAAAGTACTTTCAATGAATGAAACAAAAATTTGAAGTTCGTAGGTTACTAAAATTATATGTATTTCTTCTAAAAATTTAACTGACCGATGTTTCTTAAATATTTAGCCTAGGCATCCTCAGAAATTTTTTAGAGAGATTCTTGCAAAATACTGTGCAGCTATGGGTGTAATTAGTAATTTCTGATAATTTCGCTTTTCAC
The DNA here is from genome assembly GCA_963971135.1 of Stenus bimaculatus. NCBI lineage: Eukaryota > Metazoa > Arthropoda > Insecta > Coleoptera > Staphylinidae > Stenus > Stenus bimaculatus. The sequence continues at coordinate 68,384,496 of OZ020180.1, read as the reverse complement.
AATAATACACTTGCATTGATATTAATGTTTTTTATAGTGTTTGTATATCCAGAGTAGCCAAAATGGCAAAGAAATAATTATTAAAAATATGTATGTGCAAAATTTGCTATTATTAAAAATGTAGATTTTATGTTATAAAATTTAAAAAAATGAGTAAACTTCAATGCCCTGCATTTCCGAAATGGAGCATTTTAGCGAAAAAATATATTCTTACTTTTTGTCTTAAAATTGCTCCAAAAACCCATTCCTAGATTATTCGACACTTGTTTAGAAACACCAAATCTTGACCCACAGTATAGCCCACAAAATCAGGCAGAAAGTGCAATAAAAGTCTTCATTTCTGTTATACAGGGTGCCCCGTTCGTGGTTCACCAAACGTTAAGGTCAGAAAGTAGAGCAAATTTTATCACGAAATAACCAGAAAAGTAGGGGTCTATCATTTATGGTTTGAAAGTTACAGGGGTTTGAATTTGGCATCGCCCGTTTTTGCCAGAAATCAGTAAATGATCAATAGCTGCTTAAAAACTTGGTAGACAGATTTAAAAAAATATAATTTTTAAGCTGAAAGTATCCTCTTTCCATTGGTAGCAATGATAAAACACAAATCGTTTATCAAGTATTAAAAAAAATCGAGAAAAAAATTGTTTTTTTAGCAGTTTTTGAAGATTTTCTCCAAGATATAACCTATTAAGGGCGTGTTTTTTTTTTACTTTTCTGAAAATTCGTTAAATTCTCTAGAAATTATGAAAAATTTTGAAACCCTAACTCTTTTTATGCACTCACTAGAGCCTTCTAAACTTACTCCTATGAGAATTGATTCTAAGCATAGTTAGTTACAATTGAGGTGCGCCTTCATTTTTGTTATTATTTAATAATACAACTGTTTCAAAACCCATCAAAATTTAACTTTTGCTTATAAAAATTGATTTTTAAGCAGCTATTGATCATTTACTGATTTCTGGAAAAAACAGGCGATGCCAATTTCAAACCCCTGTAACTTTCAAACCATAAAAGATAGACCCCTACTTTTTTGGTTTTTTCTTGATAAAATTTGCTCTACTTTTCGACCTTAACGTTTAGTGAACCACGAACGGGGCACCCTGTATAACAGAAATGAAGACTTTTATTGCACTTTCTGCCTGATTTTGTGGGCTATACTGTGGGTCAAGATTTCTCCCCAAAATTCAAGAAGAAGGTGAAATATACTAAATTACTAAATTACTATCGGAGGGCGGTTTTACTTAGACTTCCAATCCCCTTAAAAATTATTACTATAGGTGCTGTATCGATAAATATAGCGAAATGCCTTACACGTGGTAGTGTCGAAACGTTGAGGCAAACCCAAGAGGAGTTTTTTGACCAATTCAATATTCATCTGACTTTCAAACCCATCAGAAGTCAACTGTAGGTTGTAGATTTAATTGAACGTGATTCTGTTAAACATCCCGTTAATTTACAAAAAAATAGGTTATTTTTCTTGTTTTGGGGTTGTGCTAATTACGCAAGCAGAGGGCAAAATGGGTAATTTTCGGTTTAAAAATATTTTGGGTGTTGATTTCAGCAGGATAAACATCTGAAGCACTGAGTCAAGCGAGTGAAGTAATCTTTTCCCAAGAAAATGGATGTTACAATTTTCAGATCGAAACCTCATCAAACACGTCTGGGGCATTTTAGATTTTTTCGTTCGGCAAAGAAAGATAAAAAATATAGAAGATTTATAGAAAGTAATTTAAGAAAAATACTCTGGATACACTTTATAAATTAGAAGATCAATGCCCAATATATGTCAAACCGTATTGGATTCAAAAGGATAAACAAAAAAATATCGTCCATATTTTATTTTCTTTAACTAAGAAAAATAACAGTTTCTATACTTTTAGGTGTTATTTAATCATTCTATTTTAAAATGGAAAGGCATATTTTAACATCCCTACTAAAAAAGCCAACCAAAATCGTATAAAAAAAAGTTGTATTATTTTGCAAGATTATGGACGGTTCTTGCCCCCCTGGTTATATATATATAACGTTATTGGTTGGTTTTTGCAACTTATACTTATGTGTGATTTCATGGGTTTTTGTTGGAAGTTTTACATATAAACTCACAAATATTTGTTGGTTTTTAATGGTTCTAAAACTCAAATCCTGCATTTACTTTATATGTTTTTGTATATATTTGTATGTATTTGAAAAGTAACGTGGGTTTTTATGGTCAAAATTTCATCCGATTTTGTATAAAATTATCCTCAAATCTAATTATACTTGGCGGAATTTGGTAGAAATTGATTGGTTACAATTAATAATTTACATAAAATTACGTATGAATTGGTGCGGCTATGATGGATATTGTAGCTGATTTTGTATGGAAATAATACTGAGTTTTGTATGAACTTTATAGGATAGTGCATGGTTTTGTGGGATTTTGAAGTGATTTTATATATGGATATACCTGATTATGGATTATGGTTGGAAATTATATTTTTTTTTGTATGAATTTTGTAGGGTCATGGATGGTTTTGTGGGATTTTCTAATGAATGTGATCTGGCTATAGCTGATTTTGTTTGGAAATTATACTGGTTTTTGTATGGACTTCGTAGGATAATGTTTGGTTTTGTGGGATTTTAGAATGAAAGTGTATCCGGATATGGTTGATTATGGTTGGAAATTATATTGGTTTTTGTATGAATTTTGTAGGGTCATGCATGATTTTGTGGGATTTTTGGATGAATACGGACATAGCTGATTTTGTTTGGAAATTATACTGGTTTTTGTATGGACTTCGTAGGATAATGTTTGGTTTTGTAGGATTTTCGAATGGATGGGTATCTGGATATGGTTGGTTTTGTTTGGAAATTATACTGGTTTTTGTATGAATTTAGGATAATTCATGGTTTTGTTGGATTTTGGAATGAATGTATATCTGGATATACCTGAATATGGTTGGAAATTCTACTGATCTTAGTATGAATTTAGTAGGATAATGCATGGTTTTGTTGGATTTTGGAATAAATGTATATCTGGATATAACCGTTTAACTCGCCGTTTATCGTTTATGGTTGGAAATTATACTGGTTTTTGTAGGATAATGGAAGGTTTTGTGTGATTTTGGAATGAATTTATTTCTGGCTAATTTTAATTGGAAAATATACTGGTTTATGTATGAATTTTGTAGGATAAATGGTTTTGTTGCATTTTAAAATGAATGTATGTATACATATACATATGAGTGCAATCTTCTGTCTTTACCTTACACATTCTTGAATCCCACAAAATTCATACAAAATACAGTATAATTTTTATACAAAATCGGCTACATCCAGATACAATTTCGAGTACAATTTCGTTGCAAAATCCTTTAAAATTCATATAAAATACAAAATACAATATAATTTACAACCATAATCACTTTCATTCTAAATTCCCACAAAACCAAACAATATCCTACAAAATCCACAAAAAACCACTATAATTTCCAAACAAAATCAGCTATGTCCAGATACACATCCATTCGAAAATCCCATAAAACCATGCATTACGATACAAAATTCATACAAAAACCAGTACAATTTCCAACCATAATCAGCCATATCCATATACACTTTCATTTTACATTCATACTAAAACAAGTATAATTTCGATACAAAATCCTAGAAAGTCATACATTATCTTGTAAAAGTTTTTTACAGGCAAAATCACATAAAAATTAATAAAAGTAACCTCTGAGTTTAGTTTGTCCACCAAATTCTTACATTAAACACCAAAGTGTATTTTGGTGTTTCCAACATGATCGTATCTATGCTGTAAGTCCATAAGTTCATATAAAATCATATAAGAACCAATAAATGTTTGCACACAGTTTTTTATACAATATCTGTTTGTAAGTTTATACTTATATATATATAAAATTATATAAAAACCTATAAATGCTTGAATAGTTTATTATATAAAAATATAATAAGAAGACATATTCAGTCATAAACCAATAAAATTTATGGTCATTTTTACGTACAAATTCAGCTATTATATTTTTAACTCTTTGAATATAATTTCATATAAATACCACTATAATTTTCGGTACTCTTACAAATGCAAACCATCAAACACGGTGTTTGTCAATTAAAAACATACAAAAAGAATAGTGTTTTTCCAGACTGTAGCTAATCTTATTAGAAGTAATTAAGTAAGTAAAAGAAAATTCGAATGTAACAAACCAAACCTTTTGTTTAATAACTTCAGAATAAACCATTAGAAACATTTTAAAACGGTATTATTGACTAGGTTTCATAAAAATAAGATTATTTAAAAAAGTTTTAAATTTTTTTATGAAGAAATATAAAACTTGCAGCACTTCTTGTGTGATTTTTAAGAAAAAACGCATTATTTTTTAAAAATAACGTTTTTTTTTTAAATTTCAGAAAGAACCAAAAGTAAAATGTTAAACCGATATTATTGATTAGATTTTGGAAAAATGAAATTATTTAATAAAGTTTTCAATTTTATTAAGAAGAAATAAGAAAGTTACAGCACTTTTCGTGGGATTTTTAAGAAATAATCGCATTATTTCTTAAAAATAACGTTTTGTTTTAATAACTTCAGAATAAACCATTAGAAAAATTTTAAAACGGCATTATTGATTAGATTTCACAAAAATAAAATTATTTTAAAAAGTATTAAATTTTTTTAAGAAGAAATAAAAAAAATTACACCCCTTTTTGTGGGATTTTTACGAAAAAATCGCATTATTTCTTAAAAATAACGTTTTTTTTGTAACTTCAGAATAAACCATTAGAATAATTTTAAAACGACATTATTGATTAGATTTTAGAAAAATAAAATTATTTAAAAAGTTTTTAAATTTTTTTTAAGAAGAAATTAAAAAGTTACAGCACTTTTTGTGTGAAGAAAATAAACGCATTCTTTTTTAAAAACAACGTTATTTTTAATAACTTCAGAATCTATCTATGGTCTATGAGAGTTTTTATTAAACTATGGGGGTCGCAAAAATATATTGTAAACTGATAAATTAATTCATTATTTTCATTTTAATTACAAGTAAACTGAATAAGAAGTAAATTCTACTGCAACTCAACCTAAAATTAACTCTACCGAGTTTTATTTTTTCAAACTTCATTTTTTCCTGTTTAAAATATTTAGGGATAAAATTAATTAATTATACCGGGTGGAAATGAAAACCGGGTCACCTCTATAACTTTTTTATTTATGAATAGAAAAATTTGAAATTTGCCTATGTTCTATGGTTCAAAAAAACAAATTTTATGTGCATTTTTTATTTTCGAAATCACTTCCGGTTTCACCGGAAACACCATGAACTTTGTTTTTTTAAATGTAACATCCCATATTTTTATTCATGGCTTAAAATACTTTTAAAAAAGAAGTATTTTTGAGATATTAGTTTTTATTTTTTGCGAAAAAAAAAATTTTTCAAAAAAAAAAAAAGGTTTTCGAACTCGGTGAAAATTACCAAAACTAATTCTAAATAATTCAAATACATAAAATAAATAATCGTTATAAAATCCTCTTTTTAAAAAGTCGAATGACCCGGCATCATTGCATTTAAAAAAAGTGAGATATTTGATAAAATCTAAAATCTTCATTAACTAAGTTTAAAAATTAATAGTTTAAAAACCACTTAAATTTTTTTTCAAATTACAATTTTATTTAGGTATTTGAATTATTTAGAATTAGTTTTGGTACTTTTCACCGACTTCGAAAACCTCTTTTTTTTTTGAAAAAAAATTTTTTTACAAAAAAAAATAAAAGCTAATATCTCAAAAATACTTCTTTTTTAAAAGTATTTTAAGCCATGAATAAAAATATGGGATGTTACATTTAAAAAAACAAAGTTCATGGTGTTTCCGGTGAAACCGAAAGTGATTTCGAAAATAAAAAATGCACATAAAATTTGTTTTTTTGAACCATAGAACATAGCCAAATTTCAAATTTTTTTATTTATAAATAAAAAAGTTATCGAGGTGACCCGGTTTTCATTTCCACCCGGTATAGGGGTCGACTAAAAATTTTTACTTTAAAAAGGGGTCGCAATTGCACTGGTCTTTGGTGTAATTTGGAGCAAATGCTATTAGCCTCATTATATCATTTTACCGTTACATTGGTTGTATTGACGACATATTCTTGTACATTAGTTACTATTTTTGATTCAATTTTACTATTAATTAGCCAGTTTAGTTTCTTTATATGAATTTATGGTACACTGCCACCTCTCTCCATATCTTGTCTTCTCATAAAAGCCCATCGTTCCAAATTATAGATCAAATTAATTTTATTATTTTATTATTTATTATTAAACTAACAACTTTAAGTCTTTTAACGACTTTTATTCTTACAATTTCTTCTTTTACATCAGAAAAACGTTTCGACCCTGATTTGGGTCATCTTCAGTTTCTATAATTTATGATTCAAACACTCTTTATGAGATGTTCATTCTAATGATTTTCATAACTAAATAAATAAAATTTATATTTAGTAAATTCACAAAATTTGTAGTAATCGTCATTCGTACAATCAAAATAATATGGGTCGTAATTCATCAATAACCAAGTGATGCTTTGTTAGGGAATGTTCTTGAACTGATAAGCAATTTTTTTTAAGTAAAAGAATTTTTTCTCATACTATTATTTCATACTTTTAATGATCCTGAATGTCTTTATATATTATTTTAAAGATGATGTCGAAAGCATTTGGAAATCATAGGAAGTTTATTTTTACTCAAAAAGTTATTTGTAATTTAATTTCATTTAAAAAGAAAATAATAATAATACTAAATTGCTTTTGGTTTGGTTTCTTTGTATCCGGGATAGTGTTAATAAATATGGTCGGCTTTGCGAAAAATCTTTTACTATATTTACACTACATTCGCTGACGTTTCGCCTAACAGCTCTGAAGAAGCCAACGAATGTTAGGCGAAACGTCAGCGAATGTAGTGTAAATATAGTAAAAGATTTTCCGCAAAACCGACCATATTTATTAACCCTAGAATAAAAATAAAGTTTGATACTGGTTTGCGGTTGCAGAATTAAAAATTTTAGGTGAAAAATTTAAGATAGAATAATGTTCTTTTTTCTGCTGCTGAAAATGCATAATCCTGGTTTGTAATTAAAATCTCACGAAGTGGATATGAGAGATTGGAGATCTAGGTATTACCATGGGATTACACACCTAAAGCACTCTTCCTCTTCCAACATTGCAATCAACAATGACTGGGACTAGGACGCAAACAACAGCAAATAGGGGCATAGATAAGCAGAAAATGTTGGACGAAATGCTAAGACCTAAATAAGTTTATTGTTTTGCCATGTTTAATAAGGATTTAATAAGTGAGTAAACTGTGTTATAATTTATCGGCAGCGGGCAGATGTTTTGTGAAGGGCAAGGGGTCGACAGGGTTGAAATTGAAGAGAGGCGCTAGTGATTTAGTGAGTTAGTGAACGAGTGGACGAACCGTCTGTTGCGTGTAATTGAGACTAAACAAACTCACTGCCGCGTACTAATTGATGCTTATTGCTACATTGTTTCTAAATACACCGGATTCTGAATTAACAGAATCCTTGTTTAAAATTAATTAAATACTCCTGTCAACCCTGAGCGCCTATTGTGTTTTAAACAATATATTATTGTTTTATTCAGGGTAGCAAATTTAATTATTGTTATATAAAAACAACCTAATTAAAATTTAGGGAGTATTAAAAATTAAATGAAGGTATTAGTTTGTCTAAATAGTGAGTAATAGGAAATAATTTTTTAAACCTGCTATTGTATTATGATTAATGCCTTACTTTAATTAAATAATTAACGTAACGGGAGAGAAACCGTGATTATATGAGCATTGAGGAAGAGGGGTGTGGAAATCTACAAGTAAATTGGCAATCTTGTTAGAAACTGTTAATTGGGGAGCTTAGAACAATTCGTATTCCACGCAGGGACGAACAACTTCACAATCTCCACTTATATAAAACATACACTCGGATTAAATAAGGGCAAAAGGGAATTTGACAACTGGTGCCAATGTTTACTCAAAAAATAATACGTAAATTATTTCGACTTGCATATTTGCAAAGGGATAATTTTGAATTGTTTGATATTTTAATTACAAAAGTTAAGAAGTCCTCTCGCATCGCTTTTGAGTAATCGTTGGCATTTTACCTGGAATTCTTATAATTAACAAATTCTACGGGCCGGGAAAGTTGAGTTTAATTAAGAAGTTTCATGTGCACAATTAAAAAAATTCGTTTCGTTTATTAATTCGCGGTATACAGGGGCTTTCACGGCGTATACGTTAGAACCTTCCTCTCTACCCTCTACCCTCTATCCCAACCCTAAGCTCTTTGTTGAAATATAAAATCTAACAATGTATAATTCAAAATATCTCTTCCTCTGTTTTAATTACAATCGAAACAATTTTGTTAATTAAATTACATACCACCAAAATGAAAATAATTAAAATTTATTTGTAAATAAATTTTCAAATATTTGTAGGTGTAAAATCAAATTAACTCATTTATAATCCAAGAATTTATTTTCAATTTAGAAATTACAATTTCAACATGATTGACCATCGAATATAAAATACCGAGAATAAACGTTACATATTTAAGCAAACAGAAATTAAAATGATTCCTGGATATTTGGAGTCATTATTTCTCAAGTTTAGATAAAATAATACCAATAATTAGTACGAAATATAATATACATTTTGAAAAAAAGGATTGGGATTAACGAAAGTACATTTCTTTGGTCATATTTTTATTTCTAAGTATGTGACTATGAGGCAGGAAGTAAACAAATTCTACATAAAATATTCTTCAATATATTAAAAATTATTTATAGACTTAAAATTGAAATTAATAGAAGAAAGAAGAAGTTCCAAATTAACTCTTATTAACCTGGTAATAATTACTGGAAAACAACTTAAAGTCCTTCAATTTTGGAAATTTTTTAATCTCATAATGTGACAAATTGGGGAAAATTAAGGTTGTTTTCCAATTCTTTGTTATACTACAGATTTATTAAAACATTTAAAATAAATCATTCTAATTACCTGAATTAAAAATGTATATCTAATTTACGGACAACAAAATAACTCAAAATGTTTATGATATTTCCGGACGGAAGGAGTAGGATAATTGATATATTGATAGATTCGTTACGTGATAAGAGCTGTCAGTTTTCGAGTCTATGCATGAGAATCTTGGTCATCTTAGGGTACAAAGATGGTGCAGCACCGACCCAAGCACCGATTCATTCCGCGACCTACCGCGAAGATGGTAAAGCAGAGACTCAGGTTCCTCAAGACTTATTCACTTTATTTTCAGTTTACCTATGCCAGAGTATGAAGTGTAATAAATATTTAATTTCATTATTAAAATGTCGTTTGTTATTGATTCAGACTAAGAAACTATACCATTATTGCTACATCCACTTCCTCCAGTTCGTACCACGTTATAGTTTCACTAATAAAAATTTTTAAACCCTTAAATTCCCTTTTTAAAGTTCTCATTTTCGGAATGAAGTTGCAAAAGTCAAAAAGCAAACGAGTAATTTTCAGAAAGACGATTATTTAATGCTGCAATGATGGAGTTGATTTTTTGAAATATTCTTCAACATTTTCTGCTGGTTCATTGGATATATTGAACATTGTTTTTACTAAACGATGGAATTTCATATCAATATTCCAAATTTGCGAAATAATTCCAGGATAAAGATGAGGGGTCTTAATAATTACTTTTAGAAATAATTTTGCAGCACCTTTGAAAATTTTCTGGCGACTCCCATGAATTCTAGATTTGTCGAGATTTTGATAGAGTAGAGTAGAATTGGACACTGATAAAACTTGCCTTTTCCTACTGTCGATTTTCAAGGATTTTACTGTACTATACTATACAGGGTGTCCCGTTCGTGGTAGCCAAAACTTCAGGGTTAGAAAGTAGAAGAAATTTCATCGTAAAAAAACAAAAAAGTGTGGGTCTAACTATTATAGTTTTGGAGTTACATCTCTTTTAATTTTAAGTTACCAATTTTTCCCACACATCACTAAATCAGTAATAACAACTTAAAAAATGTGTGTAAAAATCTACAAAAATTATCACTAGAAAGCTAAAACCACCCTCTTTCAAATAATAATAACAAAACAACATAAATTGTTGACAGAATGTTAAATAATAATTCACAAAAAGAAAATAATTTAAAAAAAAAATAAAAAATTTGTCGTTTTTTTACAATTTTTTAAAATATTTCAAAAATTTATTGATTTTTGTGGGACACCATGTATAAATTTCATTTAATTTTAATTTTTTTTATTTAAATCAAGTGTACTTTGGATTTTGTATATCATTAAGCCCATACGATATTAAATGTTACCGCGAGAAATTTAACCTCGTCGTTCACTTATTTTAAACACAGCCAATAATATTCAAAAAAACCAATCTGGCAAAGAAAAAATCCAAATAATAATTGGTTTAAATAAAAAAAATGTAATAAGAAAGAATATTATACGGGGTGTTCCACAAAAATCATGAAAATTTATCAATTTTAAAATTGCTGTAACTTTTTAAGGAGTCGAAAAAACATAATAGTTCATAGGAAAATTTTTGTTCAGAATGACATTTACTATCTAAAAAAATTTTTTGCTGGAAAAAAAGTGAGACACCCTGTATACTATATCGAAGATCGAATAATCCAAGGATTATAGCACGAATTTCACTAATGTAACTAAAGTAACAAATTTAATCTAATTTTGAAATTTTTATTTAATAAAGGGACAAAAATAAAATCAAATGATAACTTTACTATTGTACGATAAAATATAGAGTATTGTATTTTTTGCTTTTCCTTTACATGAAAATCCAATGTTCTATGATCTAAGATATGCATTTATAAAGTTCAATCAATAAAACCATGAACTAGCATTTTTGGAGAAATATAAAGTTGGTTATGTAGATGTATTTTGGTCTCGGAATGATGTAGTGTTTTTTTGTACAAATCCTTCAGCGAAAAATTTGAAATACTTTAAAGTCAAATGACAATTATTTTTTCTGCATAAACTGAGGTAGATAGAAAAATTGCATAAAAGACAAAAATGTTTATAATTATACTATTTAGCTACATATAAAATATTAAGCATTTTTCTTTTGCAACTAAAAATTTAGAAGACATTTTGGATGTCGATGATCTAATTTTGACCATTTACATAACATTGAGAAGTATAAACTTGTTCAAAAATACCTTTTAAATCACCTTATTATGATCTCGGGAGTATGGGGTATCATTTTGTACAGACGTTTCAGGAACACCCTGTAATTAAGTCTTTAAATTTCACCTAATACATATACACTAAACTTATTTACATGTTTTCTTTTGAGATTTTTTGCTTTCTTTTAAAGGGTATTTTAAGACATCGTTGGTGTTAGTTTATAAATTTTAGGATAATTTTAGTAAAATTCTGGTAAAATTTGGACTTACAAGAAATTTTAGTATGATAACCATGGGAACTGTCCATGCATCAACATCTTTAAAGGTATTTTCGTCTTAAACAGCGGATTTTTTGCATAAATTTATTCCAAGAATACTTTGTTGAAAAAAATCTACAAAAAATGTGGCTAATGTAAAAAGTTTACCATTGTTTTTAACACCAACGATCTCTCTCTAAAATACCACTTACAACCAAGTAAAGAATCTCAAAAAAAAATCATGGAAGTGAAACAATTGCAAAATCCTCTTTTTTGTCAGCACCTTTAAAGAGGTGCAACTTCCTTATCAAAACCGGATAAACTTGATATCGACATTGAAAATGCGCAGACATATAGATACTTAAAAACCTTGAAGGAACAATCGGTATCTCTTGGACAGATACGATCACCAAGTCCTAAATAATATGCAAAAAGAGAGTGAAATTATTAACGCAATAAAAAAGAGGAAGCTACTATTCCTAGGTCATTTAATCAGAGAATCCAAATACAAACTCCTACATCTAATTGAAAGTTCAGGGCAAGATTAGTGGGAAGAGAAACATTGTCATGGCTTAAAAACCTAGACTGGTTTGTTGTAGCAACGGTCAACTATTCCAAGCTACAGTCAGTAAGGTCCGTATAGCTATAATGATAGCGAACCTCCGATAGGAGATGCTACAGGAAGAAGAAGAACCCACTGGCTTTAAAAAATTGTGTCCTTAAAACAAAATATGCAGAAAAACCTTGATTATCTATTAATATAATAATGAAAACTATGTTATGTATTGTAAAAATGGACCACTGAACGTAGACGGAGACCACCATGTTTATACTGGACCTTTAAAAAATACTATTACCTTATAGTATAGTATAGTATATAGTTATATTTTAAGTAATTTTTTAATTGAATTATTCGAAATTAGTTAGCAAATTAATAAATGTTGCTTTATTGCATAAAAGTGTCCCAATTCCAAAAGCTTTTAAGAGCCATTTCCTAAACGGCAAATATAGTGGTTTAGTTCTGCAGTTATAAAAGCTAGTACGAACAACATTTTTGTATAATTTTTTTTGTAGATGATTTAGAAGTCATTTATTTAATTCTTGCCAGAAGGAAAAGAAAATGGAAAATGTGCAAAAAAAATATAATGATCTAAAAGTACCTTAAGTTTGGACCCCTCTAATTAATTGTGTGCTAGGTTGCAGAAAGTAACTCTCTGGAAGGGTGTAGCCTTATGAATTTAGATTATAAAAAAAATTTAAAGTCTAACAAGGGAAACTTGAGTTATGACTGCAGAACTAATGCTCGATTTCATGATTTTTCACAATTTTTCCTCCCAAACTCGCGCGCCCTCTAGGGATTCGCATTAATTATCAGTTATTTGGTTATAATTTGCAAAGAAGCTCCAGAAAAGTAGGATGGATTTTCTATTCCTTGTTATTATCTCCAACGGGTGTCTAGGAAGATGCTCTTAAGAGAATTGGGAGTCTAAGTAGAACCGCGCTCCGATAGTAAACGTATATTTTGAACTTCTTCTTGAATTTGGGGAAGAAATCTTGACCCAAAGTACATCCCACATAATTAGGCTGAAAGTACCAATAAAAATCTTCATTCCTGTTATATTTTAAAATTTGTATCACCTAGACTGCTTTTACAATTAAAATGCGCGTTCAAAATTTACGAAATATGTCTTGCAATTATTTCAAACTACAGCCATATTTTGTAACAAATAAGTTTTATAATTGCATAGTTTAAATAACATTCATGGCTAGACTTCTATACGACGACTTTTTCAAAAATTAAATTATTAAGTCCAAAAATAATATTAAAACAGGCCAAATTTTAAGTACATATTTTTAATCATTCTTTTTTAGCCATTTTGGATATAAAATATTAAAAAACTGTCACATACAAGTACATCGTAAGCAGAGATTCCACTTTCATATGATATTCTTATTTGTATATAGCTCAATACATATTCGTGTAGTTTGATACATAAAAGCAGGAAAAAACCCATATAATTTTGTAGACTTCATATTCTTTTAAACGTAAATATTTATGAAAAATACATTTATCTCTTGGATGTGCTTCTTAAGATTGAATTGGATCTTTAAACTCTCTGTTTTCTGACCTTCTTCATAATTTCCAATTTCCAGATTGTCGAAAGGTAAAGATATTTAAAATGAGTAGTACCATTTTAGATATGTAGATCCTATTTTTTCATTTATTCTTCTAGTAAACACTCTGCAAAGGTTGAAACTTCCTTTTCTTTAAATAATCCTTTAGGGCATTTTATCGGATAATATCAGGTTACTATGTTCGATGTTCGAATAATTATTATCACTTTGAGGTATTAGGAAAATGGGTAGACATGTTTGAAAAATAACGTTTCTAAAAAGTAAAGCTGGCTGTGCACGGTATACCGGAGAAGTAAACCTGTTGGTTTAACATGCTTCACCGGAAACTGGTACACAAAAGAAATGCTAGCGCCAATAAGAAGCTTTCGTGCGGCTTGAGTATACTTTAGTCTCGCCCACCGCTATTCAGTAGTTAAGTGGGTATTGGAGCTAGCATTTCTTTTGTGTACCGGTTTTCGGTGAAGCATGTTGTACACCTGTACGGGTACGTTGCACATACACAGTAGGGTTGACCGTACTGGGTTTTCAGTTCAGAGGTGGAAGTCTGTAAGCTATACGATTGTTTTCGTACAACGAAATTATCGTTTGTTGACTAAAGTTGCTTGGTAACAGATTTTCTATATCTCTTCCTTTTGCACGTTTTGTATTGATTGAAAGAAGACAAAATCCGTCACTATAGTAACATATTCAACAAACGATTTTTTCGATGTACGAAAATAATCGTATAGCTTACAGACTTCCACCTCAGGTCTCAGTTACCCAAGACAAGAATGGCGTCAGCTACACAAGACGCAATTGCGGTACTTAGTTTTCTGCTGCTTCAACAGCCAAACAAAATCAAAAAATAAAACGCGAATAGTGGTGCTAAAAATGGTTTCCAAAAACAAACCAGTACATGCATACTCATTTATTGCAAGAATTAACAGTAGAACCGTGGGTTAACCTGCACAGGCGTATCTCTCGGGTTTACCGCAACGTATGTATGGCCGGCAAGGCTGGTAAGTGCGCTATGACAGGACGAGAAAAGGTAGGGGGGGGGGGAGTAAAATTAGTACGGTTGCCTACCTACAAAAGGAAGTTAAGTTTTGAAATAAATTTAGAAGTGCAAATTGTCGAAACAGTTGTGTATTAAGAGCATCTTCCTAGACACCCGCGATAACTTTTCCTTTGGAGATAATAACAAGGAATAGAAAATCTATCTCACTTTTCTAGAGCTTCTTTGCAAATTATGAACAAATAACTGATAATTAATGCGAATTCCTAGAGGGCGCGCGAGTTTGGGAGGAAAAATTGTAAAAAATCATGAAATCGAGCATTAGTTCTGCAGTCATAACTCAAATTTCCCTCGTTAGATTTTCAATTTTTTTCAGATTTATAATCTAAATTGATTAGGCTACATCCTGCCAGAGAGTTCCCTTCTACAACCTAGCACAAAATTAATTATAGGGGTCCAAAGTTAAGGTACTTTTAGATCATTATATTTTTTTTGTTTATTCTCCATTTTTTTTCCTTCTGGCAAAAATTAAAGAAAAGCTTTTATGACTGCAGAACTAAACCACTATATTCGCCGTTTAGGAAATGGTTTTTAAGTTATAGTTGGCCGCCAACAATTTTAGAACCAGAGTTTTCAATATTTCTGTGGGTTCCTCCAAGGTTTCCAACAACTGCTAAGCTTATTCGTCATTCTGTGTAACTCTGTATAATAAATTCTGTGAACTGTGGACTGCTGACTGAAGAGTAGTTTAAATTACGTGTAAACAACACGTCTTACTGGCGACCAAACATCTGTTATGTACTGGTTGCCATGATTATACTTTTGGTGTTATTATAATACTGCATAAAAACATAAATTTTAAATGTGGTTTTGGGAGAAATTAATTGGCGTGTTTAAAAAAGATTTTTTTATTTACCAAGTAAGAAAATGGGAAATGTTTTAAAAAGGTCTAATTATGTAATTTATATAATGTTTTTAAGTAACAATCACTGCATTACGTTGAAAGAATACAGTTTTAATTAAAAGTCTCAACGTTCTAAAAAGCGACCGTATTTAAAAGCGTTATTCAATTGTGTACTAATTACCTTCGAGAAGAGCTAAAAATGTTTCTCGAATCTCCATTCTAATTGCATTTGAATACGAAATTCGCAAGTTTTATTCGATTGTTCCTGTTTGTTTCGAATTTTATTTCAACCCCTTTCTCCATTCACCCTTATTATTGCTTAACTTAAATCATTTCACACTGGAACTGTAACTTTTAATGGAAATTAATTTAAAGTTAAATGAAATCGTTTGTCTAGCACACAAATTAAAAATTTATTAATGATTTAAATTTTTCTCTGCGGTTCGATATCGACCCCAAGGAATAATTTGCGGGATAAACCCTCGTCCCTCTCACACTCGATGACCTCCTGCTTGGCCCACGGCTTTGCATCAATCATTCGATTAGCTATTTAATTGCGCTATCCATTTTGTTTGTCAATTTGAACTGCTGCGCTTCGCATTCATCAATTTAAACCATAGACTCCCCACCCGTTTATTACTGCCATTAGTTCGCACTTTATTCAAAACTTAAATATTGATAAAAAATTGCTTTAATTAATGGACACAACTGAATTTGCAAGTTGTCTCCAGATAGGCGTCTTTAATATTTAAATCGCGCGTTCGTGCCGTTCGCCACTCAAACAAAGAAGTTAAATATCCGAGTGGAGGCGGCGGCAACTTCATCCCCGTTCCTCCTATAAGATCCTCTCGCTTTTACTAAATCGCCGAGACTATACTCCTAGTTATAAATGCGTCACTGTTGTGTTAATTAAGAGAAAGAGTTAATTATGCTTAACAAGTAATTTCTTGGAGTTCTCCACTTTCTCTCTTTTGTATCTCGGGTGAATCGCCCTCTGATACACTCGAGGGAGTCTGGGCGATAGACTTATACTAACGTTACATTTTCTATCTAAATTTAAAATAAACATGTTTATAATTTGTAGGATTAAAAACACAAGTATTTCTACAGTATAAGCATTATTCTAAGATTATTCCGAAATATCATCACTCTAAATCAAAATCATCCAGATAAAATACATCGATGGAAAATTAATTGCAGGAAATAAGTTATAAAGTAAAAAGATGGATAGAGATTGGCGATTTTTAGATTCTAGACGCCCTCTGGTGGAATTTTATGAACTACGCGAAAGGAGTAAAAATAAAAAAAATACGTTTAACTTATATACTTGCGCTGACAGAAGGTGAATATTACCTGTTTAATATGTTTTATGAGCTAAAATAAGTAAATAATGAGGTTTTGTTTATAATATAAATAAAATTGGATTGTTTTACTCCTTTCGATCGGCTGTTTCCGTCAAAACAGCGCCCCCTACAGGCAGGTAAAATTCCCAATAATGCAAATATTTAAAGGATACAGAACATAAAACATCTTCTGAATAGGCGCCTCATACGGTTCGTCCAACATTTACTTTTTACTTTACAGGCGAACCTTCGCGAACTTTGTCCCAAGTCGACAACGAACTTGCAGTCGTTGACTTGAGAAAAAGTTCGCGAAGGTTCGGTTGTAAAGTAAAGTTAATATTGGACGCACTGTGTGAGGCACGTTTTCTGAAGATGTTTTTAAGTTATATACCTACGTTAATTCAAACCTAGACAAGTTCAAAAATCCAGGCCGAGGCTTGCCGAACCGCCTGGATGGTTCGCTTTGATGGGAGTAAATATACAACAAATCACAAGACAAGATGAAAGTTCGGACCTATTCGTTTACCTCCTGCAGATGATAGGCTTTGACTTGTTATGACACCTACCGAATATAGTATTGGTTTAAACATTATTAAAGCCGGGTTGACACGTTCCAAGTATACTTGGACAAAGTTTACTTGGACGATGCGCGCGCATTACTTTTATAAGTACACTTAGTCCAAGTTGGTTCACACGTGAAATGACTTGGATCCACTTGGATCGTCAGTTAAAATGGCGGATATCGTGTGGCAGGGTGTGGTGCTTGTCGCGGATATGTTAATTGCCGAGATGGAAATTCGCATAAAAAGACTGAAAGAAAAAAAAAAGAAAATTTGAACCTGAAAATGGATTTTAAGACGTGAGGCTTTGGGTGCTTCTACAAATTTTCTTCGGGTAGTTCCGAAGAGGATCAAGAAACTTTCAAAAACCATTTACGATTGACAACCGTGCTATTTGAAGAATTATTGGTCCTTGTTAGCCCAAAAATTCAAAAAAGCGTTTCCATCATGAGAAAAGCATTACCTGCAAGATTAGAGCTTTAAATAACTCTTCGTTACTTGGCAACTGGAAAGTTCATTTCGAGTACCCATATCTTCGATATATAAACTTTCTGCCTCGAATGTTTCCATAAATTTTATGTTTTCTCTATCAGTAAATCTTCTCATATTTTTTCTTTTGCCGAGCTCTTTTCCGCCGTCCGACTCAGTAGCCGCCATTTTTATTGTTTACAAAATTGTATTTTGGACCAAGTAAGTTGGCCGTCGTCCTAGTAGACTTGAATATAATTTCAAAGCCAACTTGGCTTTGATGAAACTGTTTACACGCTCAAAGTAGCATCCAAGTAGTGCGCGCGCAGCGTCCAAGTAAACTTGGTCCAAGTATACTTGGAACGTGTCAACCCGGCTTAAGTTTAGTTTTGAACTAAACTGTTCTTAATTTATTTCATTTTAAATTAATGTGAACAAAATAACATTTCGGAATGAGTTGGTCATTGGTACATCCTAGGTTCGTGATGGGTCTACACGAAAAGACCGAATTAAACAAAAGGCGGATTAGACCGACATGGATAAAAGGTCGACTAGGACAAAAGGCTATCGGAGAAAAACCCGATCGATAAAAGGCTGTCATGGATAAAAAGCCGACGTGAACAAAAGGCCGAAAGAAAAAAAGCCAAACAATAAAAGGCCGAAAGAAAAAAGAGACTGAAAGATGTTTATGCCTAAAACCACTCGAAAATTTCCCTAATATAACAACAGAATTACCTTTCGGTATTACTTTATTGATATTAAACACACCACCATCCACATAAATTGAACTTGCAAAATACACTATCGTTTTTGCCTTCGCCTTTCTAATCTCCTTTCATATTCTTCTTTATTAAATAAAATACATAATCTACTCCATGTTCAAATTAAAAAGTGTCATTTTCTTATAATAAGCCTTTTTCACTATTAAAAGTGACGTTTTTTCGTCCATGGTTTTTTCAGTATCAAAAATTTGGAATTTAACAACAAGGTTATGTTTATATCCTAAAGTTCACTACACGCTGTGATCACATAAATTCAAAAATTCAGGTAATTTTTATCCATTAATTGTAATAATTTGTTTTTGGTGCTGGAAAATTCGCGGACTAACGCAATGGTGCGATGTTGAGGAACTCTTAGAGAACAAGGGAAAAATAATTAAAAAATTCTTTGTTGCTTTACCTCGAAGATATATGTGTTTTTAAAATCTTAAATTTGGCAACTCTGTGTTAATTTTAGTTATTTAAATTAAAATACCATGATCAGGTGTAATTCGTTTCTATTTAATTTTTCCATAACAACCAATCGCATGCATAAATAACTAAAAACATAACAGATAACGACAATAATAAATTAAACTAAAGGATCTGCTCAAAATTACGCCCTTCTGCATCTAAACAATTCTCAGCTCTTCTTACAATATTATTTTGGACTCGATCTAGCATGGCAGCATTTACTAATTGTGCAGCCTGGTAAATACGTTTAGTAAGTTCCTCCACATTGTGGACTTTAGTACGATACACGTATTTTTTTACAAATGACCAGAAAAAAAAATCGAGAGGGGTCAAATCAGGATTTCTTGGAGGCCAAACAATGGGACCTCCGCGACTAATCCATCTGCCAGGAAAATTTTGATTTAACCAGCCCTTCACCTGTAGCGCGTAATGCGCTGGAGCACCATCTAATTGTAACCAGGTGTTACGTACTACTGCTAGTGGGATATCATCCACGAAATTATCTAATTGGTTTTCTAAAAATTGAAGGAAATTTTCTCCTTCCAATCGATCTGGTATAATGAATGGTCCAATTAATCGATTCCCTAATATTCTGGCCCAAACATATACACTAAAACGATGTTGATGTCCTCTTTCATGTGTAAGGTATGGATTGTTTGTAGCGTAATAGTGATTATTATGTTGGTTAAACATTTCATCCCTACTGAAATTTGCCTCGTCAGTCCAAATCACCCTTGACGTAAAATTTCGATCCTCCTCAACTTTTCTAAGTAACCAATTACAATAAATTAGTCGGTGATTGTAATCTTGAGGTAACAATTCGTGTACCTTGTAGTAATGATATGGATGGTACTGTTCTTGATTCAAAACGTCCCAAACTAATTTTCTATCAGCACCTAATTCGTCAGCAATTCCTATGTTGCTTCGTGTAGGGTTTTCTTCGACGCACTGAAGAATATTCCATTTCTGGATTTCTCACATTTTTTCCTCGACCACGATCTGTTCCTATTAATAGGAAGCTATCGGTTTCTCTTACTCTTTGTTCCAATCTTCTAAATACATTTTTATTCGGATGTCTTCTCCCAACATATCTCTCTTCATATAGCCTGGAAGCTGCTGTAGCATTATTTCTACATTCGCCCAATATTAAAAACATATTAGCATATTCATTGTTACTATACATTTTACTACTTTTTTTGACAAATTCGTTTGACCAGTCAGATCAGTTTGACATTGACAATTGTACCTATTTGTAATTTGTAATTAAGCTACAACGTTGACATGTTTATTTATGTACAAAATTCAAATATTTAAAATGCAAAATAGCACGTTTAACAATACCATTCTTAAGTAGGATGAACAAGGCTAAATATCTTTGCATTTCTACATAATTTACGTGTCATGCCAAAATATAAATATGGGAATATTGCAAATTAAAAGAGTAAAAAATTGAAAGTTAATCATTTTTCCCTTGTTCTCTAAGAGTTCCTCAACATCGCACCATTGCGTTGGTCCGCGAATTTTCCAGCACCCTGTATGTGTAATCTTGTTACTATCTCTCGATACAGTTTACTCAATAATTTTAACTAATAATTGTCTAATTTTTATCAATGTGTTCTTAATTGTTGATTTTATTTTAATTTTAGACATGACTAAGATGGAAATCTCCACGAAATGTCGACTTATAATTTGTGAATGATTTTTCACCAATAAAAGTGTTCGATACAACTGTAAACTGAGTTTTCTTATGAATAATCTCCTTCACCTACAATACTTACCGGTTTCCTCCTACTAGCTGTAGGAGTAGGACTGTTTTTTTCCTTTGCTGTATATTGCATTCGCAGAATCACATCCACTGAATCCGTGTCTAACGACAATCTAGCTCTTTACATACTTATACTGGGCCAGGAGAGTGAAGGAGGAGAATACATTTTGCCTGATTTCTCCTATTTTATATTTAAGTAGCTATAAGATATATTTCTCTATTCACTGGAGCGACAGAGTTGTTAGAATATCGATTTCTGGTGCAACGATGTCTATTATAAACTGAACAGACTTTTTAATAGCTATGTGTACAATTAGAACATCGGTATCTCTCCACAAGACCACTTAACATGAAGCTTAATTCGCATCTAGTCAAGTGATTAAGTCTGGTTTAACCTGGTTTACATTGGTAGAGTAAATGAGCAAGTAAGTGGGCGAGAAGGAGGGCGAGTTCAAAAACCGTAAAAGAACTCCTTTTTTACTCACCCTTACTTGTCCTCGTACTCTCCCGTTTACTCCACCAATGTAAACCAGGCTTTAGTAGAGTAGCGAGGAGCTAGTTGACGATTTAGTAACAAGTAAAAACAAAGTCCTTTAGTAGAGAGTGTGGATGGTGGGGGTACCCCACTCGCACGAAAAATAGAGTAGAATCTAGTTTAGTGACTCACTAAACTACTTGACTAATATGTTACTGTTCTAGACTGTTACTTGTATAGATGCGAACTAGCCTTGACATGCAATAACCTGTTCATAATTGTCAACACACCTTCATCCACGCCATGAAACTCGTCATACAGAGTAGATTTAAAAATTTCCACATTTCCAAATTACTTCATATCGAAAATACGTCGACAAATTTGCATCCCTTTTTAAAATCATTCTTTAATAAATTATTATTGGATAGACACTGATTACTTTATCGTTAACTTTAATCAAGGAATTTAGAGAAAGAGGTTCATATTCATAGCTTCATGTCTAGGAACTCTATTTAACCCAACAATAAAAATGGAAACACCTAAATATTTTTTGAACCATATTGAATTAAAAAATAAAGTTTAAACAAGGTTTAGTTAATTTAAACGAGCTACCAATTAAACATATTTTTATTATACGGGTGTTCGTTTTTTAAATGCAACACCCTGTATTTTTTTATATTTTTGAATTCTACGTTTAATTTGAGTAAACTTTTGCAGAAATAATTTTTTTATAAAACTGTTTAAATGGTAGCTCGTTCAAATTTACTAAACTTTTGTTGGAACCTTTTTTTTAATTCAATATTTTTCAAAAAATATTTCCATTTTTTTGGCGGAACGTGTGTAATATGTTTCATAGTTTCTTCCTCATCTACTTTTGATAGGTGGCCGTTAAAGGGGACAACCAGTACAGCGGGTAAAAAATAGATTTTCTTTTGTATTTTTGGGCCTCTCGGACCTTCTAACAGATAAAAAAACTCTCCCGCGTCTAAATCTAAACCGTCGCTATACGATTTGATGAAAAAATTGAATCGAAAAAAACACGTTCCAAAAATCTTAGACTCGTTTTTCTGGTCAAGCCCGTTTTCAAACTGGTGGACGTTCTCCAGATCGTATTTCTTGACCAAACGGGTTGCCATTTGGTAACAGTATTCCCCAAATATATTGTTTTCGTGTGAACCTTAATCATAGATGAATTCAAAATATGAAGGTCGATTTTACCGTTTATTTTCCAAATTTTAGTGAGAAATTTCCAAAAGCGGTACATTGTGAAGGCAGTTGTATTGGCCTTAGCTCAATGACCGAGACTCACACCAGAATTACATCCTTTAAGATTACAAAAACCAAAGGTCATATTTTTCAAACGTTTCGTTCGGTCTGGAGAACGCTCACCATTTTAGATTGATTTCCGTGCAGACCTATATAGGAGCGACTGTTGCACCGAGACGAATGGTCCAAGTCAAATTTTTTTTGTTAGCTTTGAAGATTAGATTTTCATTCCAGTATACCGTTCACCCACAATTCGCCCCCAAGAAACATCAATTTTTTAAGCCTCTGTAATGGCATCCCCCCTTAATGAATCAGTTCCTGTTAAGCCAGTTCCAAGAGAAACTACAACTTGCTCAGAGAAGAAAAGGGATCATGAATTACTAACCACTCGTATAGTCTCTAGTACCTCTACTCTCTTGCACATCACATGTTTTCGGAAATCAAGTATCAATTTGATATTAGTTTTATTATATTCAGCGATCAAAAAAATATTAAAACTCCTAGTCCTCAATAACGCTGATTTATCATATTTTCCAACCCCTTCCTTCCCGAAAAACCCTAATTTTTTTGGAACTCTTTAATTTCTTGTTTATAATCGTCAAAAATAATCGTAGACAAATGGACCAATTTTTTAACCCAAAATCCGTACTTTACCTGTAGGTACTATAGGTATACCAGATATTTTTATTGTGGTTCACGTGCATAATCATCGTCCAAAACCCTTGGCTTCCACACAATTGGTCCTTTCTGAAATTAAATTGATTTTTCTGAAATAGAATTGATGCGTTCTGAAATACAATTTATCTCTTCTAAAATACAATTGATAATTTCTGAAATTAAATTGAGCTTTTCTGTAATACATTTGATGATTTCTGATAATCATAGACATGAATTTATACACACCCTGTGGAAGGCAGAAAAATAACAATCATAACAAAATTTTCTAAACTTTTACACTTTATCTCTTGATTTGTAACGGTTTAATACCATTTATAGGTTATAATATATAATAATAATTTCAAATAATAATATATAATTATGACTGAATAAAACAAGCGGAATCACGCTATATCCTCAAAACTATAATCTTAAGTTTCCTGTTTCCTTTCTAAACTTATGGCAAAAATTTCAGTTTATCACAGAATAAAATAAATGCTAATCCTCTCTGCCTCTATACTAAAGTAATAACTTTAACAACTATAAATACTGAAAAAAAAGCAATTGAAAAATAATTAAAATTTAAAAACGAAGCAATAAAAATCGTAGCTATCATTCCAGGTTTGGAAAATTTTATTGCATACGCAGTTTCATATTTTCAAACGCATTATACTTCATCCCGGTTATCGGTTATCGGCAAAAATTCATTCATTTACATTGATACAATTAGGAGCTAATAGTAAATCAATATTTACAGAAACACTTTAGCAAAAAATGCTTATAAAATTTTGTAAATCTACCAACACAAAGGTGTAGGTTTAATTAAATTAATTGTGTATAAACTAATCTTCTTGATTAAAAATAAATTCATGAACGTGGTTAGTATAATTAAATTATTTTTATTAAACTAGCTAATTAATTATAAAATTACCAACAATAGGTTTAGTAATTTACGAAGTTAATTAAATTATAATTCATTTCTAAACAAATTAAATTAATTAACCAATAATTAGTGTGAAATAACTGATAAATAATCCTGTGAAAAAAGCAAGCGATCTATTTAAGGCTCGTTAAGCCCACTAAAAAGCTATTAGTCTTTCTGGAAGTAAAAGAAGGTAAAAGTGGGAGCATTAAAGGTGGAGGAGGAAGAGAATTAAAACAGATCGGTCCGGAAGCCGGGAAAGATAAGTGTTACGGTAAACCGTTGTCGCGGTGAATAATAATAAAAAAGCTGGGCGCATATTTTCAGCTCAATTTGCTGCCGGCTCATCGTCTTAACGACTTTAAGGTGCTTTTTTAAATTTATCAGGGACTCCCTTAAGACCGTTTAACTGCGATAGGTACGTGAGACTCAAATCCGCTTGCATTTATCACTCTTGTTTCTAACATCTAAGGATTTTAAAGGAGATATAGACTTGTTTGCAAATTACTTTGCATTTCAAAAAATTTACCTTCAACTTGGGTTTATAATAATTAATTAATTTATGACTAAAAATTATTAATGAGGGTGTTTATAACAATAGAAAAACCCATATATTTTCTGAGTAAAACGTATAATTGTAGGGGGTAAGTTATTAGATTGTCGCCTAGATAATGTCCACGAAAGAAAATAATGGTACCGATTTGCATGTAATTCTCGTCTTGTCCGGCGGGCGTCGCCGGCGTCGATTTTTAATTGGGACCCCCGCTTGTGTTTCTACACCCTTGAACGCCGCGACGCAAAACACGACAAACTTGACCGGAAACTCGATCGTTCGGTTCATCACGCGATGCTGCCGTCCTTTCCACTTTCCACCTCCTTTCCTCAAAACCAAAGTCGCATTTAAAACACGACCCTTGCCTTATTTATATGCCAATTTGTTCCTTTATTATGTTTTTTATTAGTTTTATTACTTATTTTAGCTCGTGATATTTAAATTTTTTAGATTTTCTAAGCTACTTTGTTAAACCATAGGTAACACTATAACCAGACATTTATAGACCTATTTTATTCGTGATTTACTTATGACCATAAAATGTTATAAGTCATAAACATAACTTTTGTTATGATTTTTTTAATATTATAATTAATAAATTGCCTTATAAATAAGTATAAAAGTATAGGTACGTATATACTAAATTAAAAAAAAAACTAATTTTAGTTTTTTATGCTATACAGGGTGGTGATTATTTCGATGCCCACCATTGGTAACTTCTAAAGTGGAAGAGATACTAGATCGATTAAATTAAAGAAAAGTTACCCATTTTTATGTCCATTAAAAAACTAAAAAATTAGATTTTAGAAAATAATTTATATGTTCCAAACCATTACTGCTACATCAATGAAATTTTGTACCTTTCTTCTTCTTCTTCTTAACCCAACGACGATGGAACTCTATACCTTCCGGTATGTATCTTCTAGTCACAAGCTCATTAATATTTTAATCAGTGGAAGGTGAGACAAGACAAAAGAGTTTAATATTGGAGTCTTTAAGAAACTTATACATAGCTTCATAAACTTTAATATTAGGATCATGTAACAAGGAAATATAGTATGTAGGTTAATAAACATTCATTGCAATTAAACTTTGAAGTAACATACTCACATTTTGCCCATTATCTACACCCAAAAAAGATGTGATCAATGACTGATTTTCACCACAAGTACAATTAGGAGAGTCAGCTACGCCAATTCTGAATAAAGTAGTAATAAAATCCCTCGAATGAAAGGGTATATTCTTAAACCATGGCTGCCTGTTAATTTTGCCATTGATACGCCTATAATTAACACCTCTGGAGACACTGGACACATCAAAATCGGTCTGTCCTTCAAGCAAAATGTTAAGATTCCAAACTTTGATAAATTCTGAAAAATGTAGCTTGATATCGGCTGAATCTTGATGCGAACCTTCCTTAGTTAGAAAGTCCGCCACTTCATTTGCAATAATACCCTTATGGTTTGGAATCCAACAAAAGTGTATTTTAACATGATCCCTGACTGTCCATATAACATCAAAAATACGAGATGATTAGTTTTGTAACACACACCTGGTTTATTTAGGTTATCAATGGCACTCTGAGAATCAGAAAATATGACTGCATTAAAGACACGAAGTTGAGCGCATTTAGTAACAGCCATAAACAAAGCATAAAGTTCCGCTGAATACACTGAAGCATGCTGGGGCAAACTTCCCGATTTAGAATACTTGAGAGCAGGAATAAAAACGCCAAATGAAGATAATGGAGGAACTGATGACCCATCTGTGTAAACCTCAAGGTAATCCCTCCACCTATGTTTGTACTCCAAAAACGTTTTTTTTAATAATTGAAGCAACAAAATCTTTGCTTACAGGGAGATAACTTACAGAAATCGGTAAAATTAAGAACTTAAACTTAAAACAAAAAGGGGTAACCTATCACTATGAATTGAATTACCAAACAAACCAATGACCTCTTCCAAACATCCGAAAATCAGAGGAAAACCTTTACTAGGCCAAAACGGATTCTTCATAAACTTCTGAGATGCTGATTCAATAGCTCTGATGACAAAATTATCTTGGACCGACATATTTCTCAAAAGAAATCTGAATCCCAACCATTTTCTTCGAATTGATAATGGCAACTCCGAACACTCCATAAGCAAAGCATTAGTAGGAGAAGATTTAATAGCACTAATGCAAATACGCAGAGCCTGATATTGAATTCTGTTTCCAATATTTAGACCAGATTTATTTCCAAATGAGAAAAGAAACTGGCATAATCCAGCCTTGACCGGATAAAGGCTTTATAAAAAGTAAGCATAACAACAGGATCACAACCCCAGCTAGGCCTAGCCAACATCCTCAACATATTCAACCCCTGAGCACAAGAATATTCTGCAAGTGAAAAAAATGAAATAGGAATATTATTACATACAACCACAAGTTGTTCAAAACCTGATTAATGAAATGACAAGAAAACTGAACATCTGAACCAGAAACATATATGTATAGATCATCGGCAAACGCAAGAAACTTAACATTGTCCCCAACAGCTTCTTGAATATCACTGATATACAGATTAAAAAGAATTGGACTCAATTGACTACCTCCTGAACAACACGTTTGTAAAGATCTTCCCCGACAATCGAGACATCCTTAGTTTTAATTAAATGATACAAAATGTAAATCAAATTATTAGGGAGATTAACAGACTTACACCTGTCCACCAACTCAGGAACAAGAACATTATCATATGCGGCAGAGATGTCCAAGGAACGTAAAATTGTATGTTTATTTCCAGTAAAACCCTTATAAATATCGCAGATAAGAACAGCCAACAAATCTGTGGTATATCTTCCCTTCCTAATTTTGTAAATTGTTGACTATTCTGAGTTAAATGACGTGAAAAAAATTTTTTGGTGGAGATATTCTTATTGTAACCATGGAAACTGTCCATAAAACATTGCTTTTATACAAATTTAACACGTTTTCTAAAGGAACATTGCAAGTAGGATAAATTAAAGAATATTTAAAAGATATGTTATATAGCCACACCTATAATTGCTATCCTAAAGGGCTTGGGACACGCTAGAGTTTTTTTGCCAGATCTCTGGCAGCAGAGCTGACAGAGATTATCAGAGACGTGTCAAGCCATGACAAAGTTGCTGCCAGAGTGAGTAAAAGCACTCTGTCGAACTCTAGCGACAGAGATTATTATTTAGCATGTAAACAACGCGGTTCTTTCTCTGGTATCGCTTATTATTTTATGACACTCTGGTTGTTGGCTTTACCAGAGTTTTTACCCTAGGCGAAGAGTTTGTATAATATTGTGTAATTATACAGGGTGTAAGCAAATGTATGCACAAAAAAAAATCACGAGGCGATTCCTTGACTAAATAGTAAGTAAAGAATTTTTTTATTTTTTTTTTATTTTTATATTTTACACTGGATACTAATTTTACCTCATTACAATATTTAAAAACTAGAGTTTCCTCCAGATTAAAAAAAATGCAAGAAAGGTTTAGAAGTGAGCTAAAAAACAGGAAAAAATAAAAGAAATTTGACACCTGCATCAAAAATGGAACATGTTAGACAAAAAGCTTATTCTTTACTTTGATCTTCGATATAGCAAAGGAATCGCCTAATACATTTTTTTGACATTTGCTTACACCTTGTATATTAAGGAAAATAACCACAGTTCAATTTAAGGAGAAAAAAGAAAAGAAAAACAAGATGTATTTTTCCATTTTTGTACCGTAATCAAAAGAAAAAACCAAGGAATTAATAACATTATTCGAAGCTAACACTATTTTATGGGACATACTTCTCGAAAAATATAGAAATATACATGAAAAAATAAAATATTTAAACAAATTGGTGATGACATTACTAACGATCCACAAGATGTTTGCTTACGTTTTTCTTTTTACTTCTTCCTTAATTTTCCTATAGTAAATAAACCGCAATAGGAGCTGCCATTCTGGCTTGGGTATTTTTTTGCAATACATTTATGTCCAGAGAAAAGAAGGTCGGGTGTAAACATTCACTAAAGTATGTGACAGAAAGGCTTGCCAGAGCTCTCAGGCATAGACGCTGTCAGAGAAAATATTGCTAGATTTTGTCCTAAGTGTAAATGATACGATAGATCTCTGGCATCAGCTCTGTTGACAGAGCTATGTCATAAAAACAGATCACTTCGAAACCAAGAAACAAGCATGATTTAAATTTCAAAAAATTTAAGATCTTAGACATTGAAACAAATTTACAAAAACGACTCTTCAGCGAAATGTTACATATCAATAAATTTCATGATATTGCAGTTAATCAAAAAACCGATAGAATAGGTTAGCTTAGTATACCGGGTGGAAATGAAACACGATTCGCCTCTATAACTTCTTTATTTATAAAAATAAAAATTTGAAATTTGACCATACAACGTTCAAGAAAACTCATTTTTGGCGGTTTTTCAATATCAACTTCAACTTTGTTTTTCTAAATATAAAACCTAATTTTTTTGTTCATAATTTAAGACTATAAAAGCAGTATGTTAGTGATTCATTTTGGTTTTTTTTGAAATTTTGAAAAATCCCAAGTACAAAAAAATATGAAAAACTGGCACCAGTAAATTCATTACACTCTAGATATAGGATATCAAAATAATCGTATTAAAATCTTCTTTTTGAAAAACCAAAAGAGTTATTTGCAAATACGTTACTCAAAAAAGTTCATAAATTAATGTCTCAAAAACTGCTTAAATAATTTTACAAAAACATTTTTCCTTAGATATTTGTATTATTTGGAATGAGTTTTGGCAGTTTTTATCAACTTGGGATGAAGAAAAAAAAATTTTTTTTTCAAAATTTAAAAAAAAAATTAAAAAATTTATCAAAAACAAATTATAGGTCGGAGGTTGAAAAGTTCGTTTTTAAAAAACAATTTCAAAGTCGAAGAGGAATTTATTTTATTTATTATTACAACTTAACGTTTTAGAAATTTACTTTGAACTGAATTACAAAAATATTATTCTAACATTCTGCATTACCTAGAGATAAGGTACGCCTACTCTACATTAAATGCTGACTTAGGTAAATCTCCAGGCACATCATTGTTCACAAGAAACACACTTTAATTTAATATGATTTACATACTGGGTGTTCATATAATTAACATACTCTTTTTATAAAATAATTTCATATTTTGAACAAAAATATAGGCGTTACATTAAAAAAAAAATAAAGTTGATGTCACTTCTGGTAAAACCAGAAGTCATATTGAAAAAATGTTTAGTACCAAAAAAATTTTTTTTTGAATCATACAATATAGGCAAATTTTAAAATTTTATTTTCATAAATAAAGAAGTTATAAAGGTGACCCTTGTTTCGTTTCCACACGGTATACTAGTTCCTATAGCAAGATGTTAACCATTCAACTTTTGTTTTTTTTTCTTTTATTTTTAATCTTTTCGGAAAATAATTATTCAAAATTAATTTAACAATTCTGTGTATTGGAATTTTCAATCATAAAAAAGTTTCAAACTTTGAGTTTAGTTTTTTATAATAACGTATTTTTGGCATATTATTTTTTATAAAAAAATATGAATTTAACAAAAAAACATGACCCTCTAACAAGGTGAGGATGTTCAATTTAAGGTATGTACTAATCAGTTATCACTAGCACAATTTTAATTTTTAAGAATGTTTGTATGTTTATTTTCTATGTTCACGATGTTTTGATATTATACTTCATCTAAAATACATTTTCTATTTAAATTTTCGTCATGAATAAGATGGTAATCAAAATCGAAACGTCGGAAACGATCACCAATAAAGATTTAAGTTCGAAAAACCTGTTGTTCCTTTCTGAACCTGATTCAATAATATTGGCCCTGTTTGATATCATATGAAATCTATTTTTTATAAATATGATAGGCTACTATAAATAATATAAATATGTATCATAACAAACTTTTCAAGAAAAATCAAACCAATGCAAAAAATAAATTTAAAAAAACATCTAAAATTGTTGAACATTTAAATAATAATTAGGAATAAGTTTTAAAAGTTTTAAAAACATTTGGCTCATTATTTATTATTTATTAAATGATGGTTTGAAATGATATGAAACATAACCTACTTTGACATTAAAAAATCATATACTTCCACCATTCGGAAACTATACGCACTAAAAAAATTAAAATGTAGTGAAAATATGCGTTCTCGAATGCCATTCGCTCTATATGATTTTCTATTCAAAGCCGATTTGACACTAAAATGTTTGGTGCAAGACTTTTGCCACACCCTGTCTATAAATGTATGTATTGTTAATAGAACCAAGGAGTATGGATACAATAAGACTAACAGTTTGCGTATTTATACTAATGTGCTGCCATCTGGGGACAGTACGATTAACTTATTGGTTTACAGAGTTCTGCAGTTAAAACCAATATTTCGTACCAGCAAACAAACGTCTTGTTTATGTTTCATGCTTCATGCATGATATATTAGCGTAATTAGCGGTTATTGTTTTAAATTGAGTCCATCGAGCTGTCGATTTAATTTATTTTTTGTATAAATTAAAGCGCCACCTTTCGGCTAGCCCCAGAACACCATAAAAATCCTGGTAGTGGACGCCGTTTTGGTGATACGCAAGCTTTTATGGAAATTGGCTAAAACAATTTAGGAGAAGTTATATGTTATATTTTGACGTAAAAGAATAAATTTTCTTAACAAAGTCAAGTGCTAATTGGATGCTTTACCTAAAATGCAATTATGTTGTTTACCTTCTGTTGTTAATTATTCGTTTATTCCATGTACTCATTGTTTCAGAATAGAATAAAGTAATTATTACAATGGCGAATTAGATTGAAAGCTTTTTGGTGCTTTAAAGTTTTCGATTGCGTTCTAATATTACAAATGCATCGTTATATCTGCACGTTCAGGACTATTTCCAAGGACTTAAATTAACTACAACCCTCTCAACGTGTGCGGTGGTGACGAACAAATAAACAGTTGACGAGATTCTGGGGTGCATCATCCCTATAACTTTAATGGGCAAATGTAGCAAAGGGGAACCTTCAATTAGTGGCATTAATTAGCAGACACTTGAAATTCTACCGCCAGGAGCCGCTGGTGCAGCAGGAGCAGCACACTTACATAGCGATAACATTTTCATTCCAAAAGCGATTTAAATAACGTTAATTTTGTAATTTTCTTTTTTAAGGACACTCGTGCTTTCCGCTTTGATATTAATTTCAAATTGTCCTTTTCATATAAGCGCACACCGAAAGGCAATTAAAATTTAAACACGCCACAATTTCTAAAACGAACAACTACGAACTACTATTAAAACATTTTTTGTAATTAATACGCCAACGTTCAATAAATAAACTCAAATCAAGCAATCTTTCCATTTTTTTCCGGAAATTAATTACAAATTATCGCAAAAAAGTATTTTAAATACGCTAATCTGTAATAAATCATTTCAGGAATAATTAAAAAATACACCCAAATGCGTTAAGCTGTAATTAATAGCCAACGATTTAAATATTTTCGGGAGATTATATTTTCAGGAAGTTAAATTAAAATAAGGAGTTTTTAATTAAATACCTTTTTAATTAAAAAAATATTATTAAAATTATCTATTAATTTATCAACTGAATTGTAATATGAAATCATAATTTCAACGAATTTATAATTTATATAAATTAATCAACGTTCAATAGATACATTTTATAATAACTTAAATTAAAAGTAATTAAAATCATTGCCAATATAATTAAAATTCAATTTTTAATTGCCCTCTTTGCATATTGCAAATTGCAAAAATTTTATTAATAAGCTTCCTAATCCATGTAGTGTAAATATTTTCATATTAAAATGAGCCACCCTAAATAACTCTCAAAAATCTAATATACTGTTTACTTGGTGATACGTTTAATCAGAATGGTGGAAATATCTCCAAAAATAAGAGTTTTAGAAAAAAATATTTCTGGTAAAATTTGTCTAGTTTGAAAGGGGCCAGAGCATGGATATATTTTTTTATCAAGGGACTTCTTCGTGATTATTATAACCTCAAATCAGTTTTTTTAATAATCTCAACCATTTTTGATTTTAACGATAAGTTTTTACAGATTTTTTATAATTAAGTTTATCAACATTTTTGTTTCATAATGAAACTACTTGTTAATTTGAGTATTGAATAAGACATTATTGACAAAATAAATCTAAACTCTTTAAAAATAAAATCGGTTAAAACTAAACTAAAACTAAAACGAAAAATGCTTCAGACAATATTTTTTTTGAAACATACAGATTCTAGTAATTGGAGTTAAAATAACTAAGAAGAAATCCTCCAAATGAAAAATAACCATGCACCTTTCAAACTATACATTTTTTACTTCAAATGTTTTTTCTTAAACTATCACTTTTAGAGATATTTCACTCTTCAGGTCAAATAGACCACCCTGTATACAGGATGTCCAGAAAATGGCGAATAAGCTCTCCAGTACGTTTTTCGGGACCCTTTATTAAGGAAGCTTGTAAAAATTGAATATTTATAGCTAAAATAATACCTTAGTTTGTAATAATACTGAAAACTGAAAATCACTTTTTTGTTGATAAAATTTGTCAAACTCCTAGTAAATTTGTTAAGTTAAATAGCTAAATTTGAATATTTTGTCACGTGACCGTAAACACACGAAACTGCACGAAACAGCCAGTGACATCACAACTTAGTAAACACAAGCTACTCTTTAACGGTATTTTTTGGCGACTTTCCTGAAACCTTTGTGTAGTTTCTTAGAGTAAAAATTCATTTTTGGGAATTAAAACTGATAAAAATAGGTATAAACTGCAAAAATAGCTGACGTATTTTGACACTAGTAAGTTGTGACGTCATTAAGCCGATCGAAAACGTTTTGGCTGGAACATTTTATTTTAAATTTTAAACATCAGATTTTATTAAACGGATCATCGAAAAAAATTTATGATATTTTTCTAGTAATTATTAGGTGCATCTGTAGATATTACCCGACACAAATCTGACTTCGACATTATCGTACATAATTAAAAAAAATATTCAAAATAACCAAATCAAGAATCAAGAATGAAGTACGGAAACACTTTAAAAACATAGCTCCGAAAATGAGTAATTTTTCTTCACTTTTCTCCGACGAGTTATAAAAGAAATCATCTAATTTTATTGTTACATCCTGGAAAACGACCACTGTATGGGTTCCGTCCCCAAAAACCCACGTTACGAACGGTTTTTTTAAATAAACAACTTTATAAATTAACAAAAAAATTAAATACTCCAACTGCAATGATTAGTTTCCTTTTTGGTGGTTCTGAAAAGAATCAATTTTTAATGTAGGTGGCAAGTTTAACGGGTTTTTACAATAATTGTTCAAAATTTGAACCTCGCATTTGTGGACATGCTTGGGGTTGACGTCTAATATTCTCTTGAACCGCTTCTAATATTTGTGCAGTAACAGTTTGAGCTGCATTTGGAATCAGGTTCAATAAATCCACTATATCTTAAAGTGGAGTGAGTAATACCAGAGCCTTTATATGACCTATGACCCCACAAGAAGAAATCAAGAGGCGTTAGATCTTGGCTTCTTGGTGGTCAAAGTAAAATGATCCCTTCCAGGAAATTCCTCATCCAATCATGGTCTTACTCCCAAAGCAAAATGGGATAAAGCACCATTTAACTGCATCCACATATTTCGAATTGCGACTAGAGGAAGATTATCGAGACGTTCTTAAAGCCCATTTGTCAAAAAAAATAAAAAAAAATGATCCCAATGAATAATCCAAGTATCCAGGCCATAATTTCACACTGAAACGATTTTGGTGGTTTGTTTTAAATGTTAAATGAAGATTTTCCAGAGCATTGAAATGACTTTGTTTGGGTAAAATAAAACGTCTCTGGAAAAGTTTGCTTCGTGGGTCCATAAAAAACGGAATATTGGTAATGTATCATCTAAGGCAAATTATTGCAATAGCCACTTTCAAAAATTTGTTCTAAATACAAAGTTATTTACCTCTCAGAAAATAGTTGATACAACTCTTGGACACTTCATTTGGTATACTTCGAGTGCTGCCTGTTGGGTCTTCTACTAATACATTTAAAAATTTTCCTGAATATTATAGAACATTTTGTGGACGTCCTCGATGTACAGTTGGTCCCATCTGGAAGTAGGACAAAAGTAATCACGATCGCGTATTCTTTGTCCTACTTCCAGCTGGGAGCAACTTTACACCGCCAACAGGTGTTAACATACCCATTTCTGTACAGTTGCTCCCAGCTGGAAGTAGGACAAAAGTAATCACGATCGCGTATGCTTTGTCCTACTTCCAGCTGGGAGCAACTTTACATCTTCCATCCAACCTTCGAATGACATTATAATTTGGAATATCTCTCAGCATATACCCTTGAAGCTTTTAATACATTGTCCGCATTATCTCAAAATTTCTAATAATGGGTGATTTTTTAAGAGCTTTCTGATTTGATTTAAAAAAAAAACACATAAAATGTAGAGAAATGTATGATTTTTTTATTTAAGTCGATAGAACGATCTATATAATTTAATGTTTAAAGATTATTTCATGTAAATGTTGACCACGGCTACGCCTCAAATGGTTCATACGCTGGGTCCAATTTTGGCATACTCTCTCCAATATATCGGCCGGTATCTCCCGAATAAACTCTTCAATATTGGCTTCCAGTGCGTCAACCGTTGCGGGGTTGTCCCTATAGACATGAGCCTTAACATAGCCCCACAAAAAATAGTCCAAGGGCGTTAAGTCGCACGATCTAGGCGGCCAATTGACCGGCCCCAAACGTGAAATAAACTGTTCACCGAACTCGCCTCTCAATTGGGCCATTGTTTCGCCTGCTGTATGGCATGTGGCACCGTCTTGTTGAAACCACATGTCAGCCAAGTCCAGCTCTTCCATTTTGGGCAAAAAAAAATTTGTGATCATCGCACGGTAGCGCTCGCCATTCACAGTAACGTTCCTGCCTTTTTCGTCTTTGAAAAAGTACGGTCCAATGATGCCACCGGCCCATAATCCACACCAAACAGTGCATTTTTCGGGATGCATTGGCAATTCTTGCAATGCTTCTGGCTGTTCTTCACACCAAATACGGCAATTTTGCTTGTTCACGTATCCATTCAAGCAGAAATGAGCTTCGTCGCTGAACACAATTTTCCGATAAAAAAATGGATCTTCATCCAACTTTGCCAGCGCCCATTCACTAAAAGTTAGCCGTTGTGGTAGGTCGTGTGGCTTCAATTCTTGCAGCAGCTGTATTTTAAAAGGTTTTACACCCAAATCCTTCCGCAAAATTTTCCACGTTGTGGAGTAACAGAGGCCCAATTGCTGCGAACGGCGCCTAATTGATAATTCACGGTCAGCAACAACACTGGTGGATACAGCTGCGATATTTTCCTCTGTCCGCACTCTACGTACGCGTGTTGGTGGTTTGATGTCCAATAATGTAAATTTGGTGCGAAATTTAGTCACAAGATTCCGAATAGCCGGCACAGAAGGTCGCCCAAACTGACCATAAATTGGAAGAAGTGCACGATGCACTTTCTTAACCGAGCATGAATTTTGAAAATAAAATTCAATAATCTGCAAGCGTTGTTCGTTTGTAAGTCGATTCATGGTTAAATTATAGACAAAACTGAACATGTTTGACAGTAACTTGTAACACGAAATCAACAGTGCTGAGAAAAACAGTGTTGCCAAAAAGAAAGTTGCTAAAAAATCACCTTATATAAGTGTGTATTCTCAACTTTAACCCTTAATATTTCGTACAATTGGTTAAGCGTATTTTTTAAGAGAATCCTCGAAGGGTCCCCAATAACATACTGGATTTTTTTTACATCCTGTATAAAAAAAAATAAAAATTAGAATATACATATGTAGATTATTTAATTTTGAAATAATTAAAATAGTCATTTAGGTATTAATAAACAAAAATGTAGGCAAAACAACCGTGTTACTTTAATAAATTTGAATAAAACATTTGTAAGTTTAGTTTACAAAATTAATTACCATGGGAATTAAAAACAATGTATTTATTTAACATTTAAATAATAATTTATAATTTGTATAGTCGAGTTATTTCAAATATTTGATGCAAGTATGATGTGTATAAATTAATATTAATAAAATACGCACGGTTTAACCACATAATTAAAACAAGCGTGGTCGTTACAAAGTGCCGGAATAGCGGAGTGTTGCAGACAGATTGCTGTCATGTAAATATGGCTCGGGATAAATTTAATTAACAATCTACATATCGAAAATGGCGAGGACTGCCCCTAATAGATCTGCACGATGCATCGATTAAACACGCTTTTGGCTTTATCAAATTAGATTGGCCGAAATCCAACTAATTTCAACAGAAAAAATATCACAAATACCTCCAATTATTTGTGTAGGAATATAATTTCCATTTATGTAAAAAAAATAAATTCATTTGTACCAAAATAAAATTTATAATAGTAAAATGTTGAAATTTTTACATACTGATTCTTCAATTCTTCTTCTTACAGACACTAGTGTGCTATCGTGTATCTTAGAAGCCCAGATGGCATAAATAATCATGTTTTTGTTTCTAATTTCGTTTTTCCAATGAATGGATGGCATTTCACAAACGTTGCAGCGTAGGTCTTCTGGTATTTCTTATATTTTGGAACCATTACGAACCACAGAAGAGATGGTGGAAAAAACCTGACGAAATAACTATGACTCCTTGAAGTATGGGATATTACTTGTGTTGACACAATGGCTCCTTCATATTTAAAATCTTCATCTAAACATTGGAAAGTTTCATGGAATTTTATTTTTTATCCATTTATTATTGAAACTTTTAGCGTACAATTTATCGAAGATTTGGCAAGAAAAATTAAAAGTGTTACCAAAGATAGCAATGCGGCTTCTGTTTTTTGAACACTTCCTAAAGAAAATTGTCTACAAAACATTTACTTGGTTTCTTCACAATTTTCACTCAAATTTTCTTTTGTGCCTATTGGTTTAACAACTTCATCAAGTTATAATTGTTCACCAATAGCTCAAAATGCAACCAACACCGAAAGTTTCAAACGAAATTTTTTAAATAGCTTTTATTGTTCCGTCAAACATGGTGATTTTGGAAATTGAAAAGATTTCTAATAACTGTTGTAGTTTCTTCAAACAAATGGAACTAAAATGTTTAAAAAAACATCGGAAACGACAGCTTCATAGATTTTTTGATTCAGTGCCTTTTCAAAACTTTCCACATATCAACACCTCCACCTCTGAAATGGAAGAAGCATTCAGGCAAGTGATAAAAGAACTGTGATCAGAAGATTCTTTAGAATGTGTGTAGTTAATACTTCTGTAGAATGCAAATTCAACGTTTTACACCACGTTTTATAGACAGTTCACAGATGGAGGTTCAAGATTTTCGCAGATATTTATTAGAAGGTTTATGCGACGATGTCAATAATACTAACACCAAACCAAGGCCTATTGATGCCGAAAATGTTCAAAAATTAAGTGATTCCGAAATTGATTTATGATGGGGGTTCAAGGTTTCTCTTTTCAGTAGATATGCAGTTGCCTGTGCCGACCATTTGACATTGCATTATAGGAAACCTAAGTTTTCCACAGTTAGCTTGAGTTAGCTACACCGAAATGAAGGCGTTGTGCACCGGTGAAAAAAATATCGCGAATACTTTAACTGCATTAATTTGAGTTTTGAAAAAAACTGATTTTTTTATAAAATTTGCAACACACTGAGAAATATCTTGAAAAGGTACCCGAATAAAAACTGCAAAGAGACGCTTTGGTTAAAGTGACAGATCAGATTTAAATTTGAATGAAAATTAACTGGTACAGCAACAAGTCTAAAATCATTACAGAGTATGTTTGGTTACATAGTTGCGGTATCAATCTTATTTGAATTCACTGTACATAAAATGTAGTAGATTTTGTTCAAAATGATTATCTATTTATCTGGAATTATTGTATAATATTCTTGGTTAACATTTCTTCAGAGATTCTAGAGTCGTAATGTACAAATTGGCTGTAACTTTTAAAATATTAATTTGATCAAAAATTGTTTCTTATAATTTCTAAGGTTTAAGAATTGTCAATTTACTGCGATATTGTTTTGTTTTTCTACAAAACGTAACTGAGATAAGACTTTAAAGTTTGAAATCTCAAATACACTCAAATACATTTTCCTATGCAGAATCTTTTCCATATTCTGTATAATTATGTTTTTGGAGTACGCATACTCTACATTTTTTCTTCTCTGAAATGTCAATTGTTAACCTTTGTTGTCAAAAGTGACATGTAATTATTTCCATCCATTATAATTATTATGAATAAGCTAAACTATATTGTAAATGAGTTAAATGGAATTTTTTTAAGCGATTATAATTGTGCCTCATTTAGTGGACTATCAAAAGCACAGCTGACCAAAGTTTTGGTTGATTTAATGCAGTTTTTGGAAATATGGGAACATAAAAATATGGTTAACGAAACTATTGTATTGGATATTCTAGATATTTTAAAAGCAATTAAATATATTCCAGAAAATAATCCAACTCCAGAAGAATTTAGAAACGGGCTCTTCTTATCCGATCCTAAGATTATTTATCCCATATTTCTTTTTCTTTTAGAAAATAAATTAGAAGTTAAGCAAAGGTAAGTAATCATAAAAATATTAGTCTTTATATTAGCAAAGTACATACAGGGTGTTCCGTAAGTAATGCATAATAATGAAAGGGGTTGTTTAGGACCCCAAAACAAGCAACTTTTGTTAATAAACCCATATCCGGAAATTAACCATTAAGTCACTAGGTTGAGACAAATTTTTTAAAATTTAATTTACAAAAATAGCTTTATTTTCTTTTTTTTGTAAATAAATGTTTGCGATTTATTGTCATGTCTTTACAACGGACCGTGCACAACAGATTTTTAAAAAAACACGACACAAATTTGGAGTGAACAACTTTAAATACGATAGTAGTAAATCAACATCGGTTTATTCTGTTGTGCTATTCTAAGATCAATTACGTTTGTTATTAAAGTTAACTACTTTCGAAAATTGTGAATTTTTCCAAAGCGGAATTAGCTGATATGCATCTCATTTATGGGGAAGCTTTTTGTAACTCTTTGAAAGCAGCGTGCCTGTACCAGCAAAGATTTCCTCAAAGTCGTCAATCGCATTATTCTATCTTTGCTGGGATTCATAATCGTATTCGAGAAACTGGATCTGTCGAACCTCGTAGAGCTGTTGGTCGTCCACGTTCAATTCGCACTATCCAATTTGAGGAAGAAGTGCTCAACCGTATGGAGGAAGAACCAAGCACAAGTATTCGTGCCATTGCACATAACATGGGAGCAAGGCAAACAACTGTTTGGAGAGTTCTCCATGACCAGTTGCTACACCCTTATTCAATTCAGCGTGTTCAATCGTTGAGTCCAGCAGATTATCCATCTCGAGTAAATTTTCCCCGCTGGTGGTTACAACAGCATTTGGTTCAACCTAATTTTGGCAGTTTCGTATTATTTACGGATGAAGCATGCTTCACGAGGGACGGCTTTTATAATAGCCGAAATAGTCACATTTGGGATGATGAAAATCCGCATGTTGTATCCCGTCGGTGAAATCAACACCAATTTTCTATTAATATTTGGGCTGGAATTTTGGGAGACAATTTAATTGGTCCATACCTACTACCACCACGTTTGAATGGTGTAATGTATCGCCATTTCTTGGAGGAAGTTTTACGTGAGCTCTTGGAGGAAGTGCCGCTTATTATTAGACAAGGTATGTGGTATCAACACGATGGTTGTCCTCCTCATTTTTCTTTAAATGTACGCCAATTTCTGGATGAAGTTTTTCCCAATCGTTGGATTGGTCGTGGCGGACCTGTTAATTGGCCTGCACGTTCCCCTGATCTCACTAGCTTAGATTTTTTTCCTTTGGGGATATTTTAAAAGTCTGGTGTACGAGACGCCTGTTACCACAGGAGAAGAACTTCTCGCAAGACTTATGGCTGCTTGTACCATTGTCCAAGACATCCCTGGGATATTCCAGAGGGTTCGAACATCTATGAACCAGCGTGCAACCTTGTGCATTGAACAAAATGGCCGAAATTTCGAACAACTTTTGTAAATTTTATTAAATAATTAACTTAATTACCTTAAATCTTTTTTATTTACCCTGGCTAAATGGTTAATTTCCGAATATGGGTTTATTAACAAAAGTTGCTTGTTTTAGTGTCCTGAACAACCCCTTTCATTATTATGCATTACTTACGGAACACCCTTAGATTTTGTGCAAAACTGTACGACCTAAAGAAAATATTAAATTTTACAGATATTTTTTACAAGGAGTTAAAATTATGCATATGGTTATTAATTAATTACCTATGGTATTTTTTAGATATTACCTATCTAAATATGTTACGAAATCTGAAGTACCACATGATATGTTATCTGATAAGTACCTGCACAACCTAAATGAAAAATATAATATGCTTATTGAGGATTTTTGGTATTCTTATTCAGAAAATAAATTTGAAAAAAATAATATTAAAGAGGTGAAGGAGCTGGAGGCAGATTTGTGGCAAATGAAACTAGAAACAAGTAATTTAGAAAAACATTTAACCTTACAGAAGGATAAACTTTTAAATAATAATATAAGCAATCATTTTATAGAAATTATTAACAGTAATCTAAAAGAAAAATTACGTAGTGAAAAATTACAAAACCAAATTCTTAAAGAAACTGAAAAATGTGATAATTATATTTGTTATATCGAAACCTTTTCAAAACGAATTAAAGTTTATTCCTTAACCGATTTAATGAGTAGTAACGATTATAATAAGGAAACTTTAAAAAAGAATGAATCTTTTTTAAAACACCTTAAAATTGACTTGGAAATATTGGAGAACATAAATAACAATATTGAACCAAGCGAATACATTATTACTGAAATTGAAAAAGAATCACGAAATATTCAAGGAGATGTTTATGAACTAAATTTGGAAAAGAAAAAGATATTAAACCAAAATAAAACAATTAATGAGGGAAACATTTTGGTGGAAAAAGAATCATTACTTACCGAAATGAAAAAGCTACATGTAAAGAATGACGAAACTATTCTTAAAATTAATGAACTAACAGATATTTTATGTGGGAATGTTTTACATGGTAAGCAGTTGAAAAATTATGTAGCTCAATTGCGTGACACCAGTAACGAGTATAAAAGTTATAAAAAGAAATTAGATTTCATGGAAAAGGAACATAAGATTTTAAAAACAACAGTTGAATTATTAAATAATAACAATAAAGAACAGAAAAATGCAGTAGTTTTAACGGAATGTAAGCTTTGGAACTATAATAATTTACTTCAGAAATTTAATTTATTAAAAACTGACTTTATTACACTTGAAACTAAATATAATAAAAACAAAAATGATTTTAAAGAATTACTTATAGAATATACTGAAGCAAAAACCAATTTTAATAATCTTAGCAATAATTTAGCAGATTTAATTATTGAGTTAAAAGAAAAAAGTGATACAAATGCAAATTTATTAAAACTCGAGAAGCATTTACTACAAAGTTGTATTGAAGAAACTGAATCTTTTAGGGAATCTCTTATTAGATTTTCACAAGAAATTATTGAAAGCAATGATTACTCTTTGCTAATAGATAATTTGAAGGATAAGCTTACGTTTCGTCAGGAAATAAATCATGATTTGAAAGTAAAAGTTGCGTTAAAAGAGGATGAAGAAAAATTAGAGGTGGAAGAAGCTCAAGAAATCAGTAATATTAAAGAAATGGTTTATGTTAAAATACATTTTAATAAATAATTTTAATAAAGCATTATTGTATTTATTATGCCGGATGCATACGAAATATCCCAGACATTTCGCTATGTATAAAGATAAAAAATGAATTTAATAAATAATATAACTTATTTTTTGTATTTGTAGTTTTAATAAGTTTGCGGTAACTTGAGTAGTTTATACTTTTAAAAAGAGAAGAAATGAAAGTGATTTTCTCAAGCAAATCAGTCAAATTTTGATAAAAAGAAAACACTTTTGTTGCACTTAGCTCAACTTAGCTATATTATTAATTGACAAATTTAAAATTCATTATTTTGGTGCTTCTATGGAATTGTATTATTTTATATGATTGATTTCAATTTTAGAAAATAAAATGTGTAAGCAACTCGTGCAAAAAGTATATTTGCACTTACCGTATTATCCAACTCGACTGAACTATTTATGCAAGAAGTGCAACAAGTGGATAATATTTGCTCGTGTCGTAAAAATTGAACAACGTGGCTGTATGATGAATGCAACAAAATATGCAAATTTCGCGTTATTTAGTAAAACGTATCATGTAATTACAGATGATAAAAGTGCAAAAAAGCATTAATTAAGTCATATATCGTTGCACTAGAGCAAGAAAATATGACATTATGCACTAACATAACTGACATTACCGACAATTGATCATAAATGCCCACTGTTTGCAAAATTGTAGAAAATAAGTATTTCTCGCTTTTCACCAAATAGAATATTTATAGGCTACAGAAAAAATGCTTATTATAACTCTTCAGATGATTTTCTACATTTTCACATTTTTTTTTACTTTGGTGCCCGAACTAAAGTAAATACCAGAAATAGTTAAACCATGCAATGTATCTTAAGGCAAAACTGCTTTCCCTTACACTTTACTTTTCTATCTCGCTCTCAACCAGTTCAACATAAAATTCTCCAGTTTAGAATTTTTATTTAACATTTTAATAGTTTCTAGAGCGTCTTGGTTTTTAGTGTCAGTTTTCAGAATTGCTAGAAGCAATATGGGCTTTCTAACATACACATGCGTCCCCGCACCATTTTAAGAGGTACCCAAGATACATCACAGAAAAACTGGGTCCTTTTCTGCATTTTTGGAGGATGAAGCCCAAAGTTGTACGCATTTAGCTCCGATAAATTTTTTTTATTTTCCAAGCTACATCTGCCCATGTAATGGAG
Organism: Stenus bimaculatus; assembly: GCA_963971135.1. Taxonomy (NCBI): domain Eukaryota; kingdom Metazoa; phylum Arthropoda; class Insecta; order Coleoptera; family Staphylinidae; genus Stenus; species Stenus bimaculatus. The sequence continues at coordinate 68,340,692 of OZ020180.1, read as the reverse complement.
ATGAGCAGGATTTTGGATGATTGATTACCTCTGAAATACAAATCATACTTGAATTGAAAAAAAGAATTCTGATTTTGAAGTGATGCTTTTTGTAAATCAATTTATAATTTTGAAATACGTACAATTGATACTTTCTGAAATTATATTGGTTTTTATGAAAAACAATTGATGTTTTCCGTTTCATTTTCCATTCTATTGATCTAGTAATTGTCAATTCTTGGCTACTTTATCGCAAAGACTGCGAATCTTTGGGAATAGCAAAGAGGCGTCAAGTGGATCTTTTGAAATTTCGCACCCAGATAGCAGAATCCTCATGTAAAGAAGGAAAAGCAACTAATATTAAGAAAAGAGGTCGACCTTCATCATCTTCTCTTCAGAAGGATATGGAGACCACTCACTGGAGTGGTACTTCACATGTTTTTTAAGTTGTTACCATAAAATAAGAATATTTCCCAATTACAGATTGATGTTACTCCTAGGAGATAAATAAAAAACAAATTTTCTCTTCAAGAATTATGTAAGAAAAAGAAAAAAAATGGCCCAACAGCTACTCTTCGTTATAAACCCATAACATTAGATGGAATACATCATTGGCCAAAAATCCAAGAATGTCGAAAGCATTGTGAAAAACCAGTTTGTAAAGGGCAAACAAATGTATTTTATGACAAAAGTAAAGTAAATGCCATAATATCTATTTACAAAATATGTTTTTATGAAAGAAAATATTTTTTGTATTTAAATTAATTAATTCAAGTATGAGGAGGTTAATGTTTCTGAATTACAATTAATGATTTCTGAAATTGATTTGTTCTTTTCTGGTATATCAGGTTTGTTCGAAGCAATATTGAGTTTCTAACAGCTACATGTGTTTGCACACAATTTTTACAGTTAGCTGAGATCATAGAAAAAAAATAGAAACTTAGTCTCTTTTTGTTTTTTTCGGAGGGGATGAAGACCGAAGGTGTATGCATCGAACTACATTTTAAGTAATCTTTTTCCTCTCCAAGCTACTGTTGGGTGCACACACATACATTAGTTTATGTTTTAGATTTTATTTATTTATTTACATTAATTTTTTAATTTAGTTTTAGTACAATTTTCCTCCTAACCATTATCACTATTCTTTATCAGAAATTCAATAATATTTTATTACAAAATTATCAATTTTGAAAACAAATTTAGAAAGTCCCGTCATAAAATCCTATTACTATATTTCTAATTAATAAAACCCCTTTCCTTCCTAAAATCCTCAACCCCGTAATATAAGTCGATTATCTTAAGTATATTAGAATATATTAATTGTAGGTACATATAAAAAGTCTAGAAAGATGATAACCAACCCCAAAATGGGAAGCTGCACCGAATAAGTATTTACAAAGTAACAGTCAAATTATCAACAACTTCGGTTAGGACAAAGTTTCTGCATATTTGTAAAAAATTCAACTGGTTATATTATTTTTTCGAATAAATTCTTTGCAGTTTGTTATTTGCAAATTTAATTATTTACCAACCCAACTACAACGTCATCCCCCTGACCGAAAAGGTACACAACACTACATCCGAAACGAGCACCATCCTCAGTTTAGACAGCGTTTTGTGTGAATTAGATTTAGTGTTAGTAATCACTTTCACAACTATATAATGTTCTGTCTATTACTGATCATTATTATTATTATCTACAGGGTGTCCCATTTGACGTTGGACTGTATGGGTATCTTTGTTATTATTGGAGATAGAAAGTCGGTTAAATGGACAAAATAGTAGAGATTTTTTCGAATATTAATAATTCATTTACAAAAAATTTTAATATCGCATCGTTCCAACGCTATCTTGAAAAAACAAGAAAATGCGATTTTCATAATATGGCTATAACATCGTTATTTTCGGTGGTACCAAAAAACTTTTCTGACATAATATAGACAATTTTTTGTGTACAATGCTGTAAAACAAATGAATATTTTTATTCGCCAACGGATTGACCGGAAATGAACCAAACTTATTTTTTTTTTATGGCAGCCATATTGGATTTACACATATTCGGAATTAGTGTATTTTTCTGAGTAATTTGATATATCATATGTAATATTTTACGAAAAATAGAAATAATTTTATTTTACTAACCAAAAATGGCCTTAAATAGATGTAAACTGACAATATATATGTGTTAAGATTTGTTTTACATTTAATATTTTAAATAGTTATATTTATGTTATTGACAATTTACATCTCTTAAAGTCCAATGTTAGTTTTTTTAAATATGACATATGGTATACCAAATTCCAAATTACTCAGAAAAAATACTGATTCCGAATATGTGTAAATCCAATATGGCTGCCATTAGAGAAAAATTAGTTTGGTTCATTTCCGGTCAATCCGTTAGCGACAAAAAATATTCATTTGTTTTACTGCATTGTACACAAAAAATTGTCTCTTTATGTCAAAAAACTTTTTTGGTACCACAGAAAATAAAGAAGTTATAGCCATATTTTAAAAATCGCATATTTTTGTTATTTCAAGATAGCGATGGAAAGATGCGATATTCAAATTTGTAAATGGATTATTATTATTCGAAAAAATCTCTAGTAGTTTGTCCATTTAACCGACTTTCTAGCTCCAATAATAACAAAGATACCCATACAGTCCAACGTCAAATGGGACACCCTGTATAATGACTGGCCACCCATTAGAATCACAATTTATAAGCTATTTCAGGACAACTGACAAAAATAGTATTTTTAGAAAAAAAATGAAAATTTGTAATGCCGTATTTTCGGATCCAAAATAAATTTTTCTTAAGCAAATTTTCTGTACTTGAAGTTGAAACGGATATTCTTTTGTTGAATTATTGAAAAAATATGGAAAATGTCCCAAAATTTGAAAGATTTTTAAATTATGACGTCTTCGGGGATCATCGGATGTGACAGCTTTTATTTTCTATTATTGGTGCCCCTATCCATATAACAAATTCAAACTTAATGAAAGCTTTCCCCATTTTTTGTACCATTTTGACCGGACTAATGATACAACAGGAAAATATGATTTTTAATATATCAGTACAACTTCTTTATTTTAGGTAAACATATTTTTGACATTATACAGGGTGTACAAAATTCGGGAACGCTCGTTTATTTTTGAAATGAAGCATTTTTGAAACAAATATTTCAAACAAGTTTTACTATTCTTAGGGACATTCTGGAAACATTGTCTGTGACCTTGAACAGCAAGATAAAGGTCAGGCGATTATCACTTAACTTTTTTTAAATAGGAGCAACCTATTTTTATTACAAATTATTATAGCGTGCTTTCAGAAGTTTACGGAACGTATTTTTTATTTTTCTAAAGTAAGTAGTTTGAAAGTTACAAAGGGTTAAATTTTCAATACCTAAAGTTCGGGAACGTTGGCTTTATTTTGTAAATTAAGCATTTTACAGTTAAAAGTTGAACGATTCTTAGTAACGTACTTTTAAGAAATATTGCCATGACGATCAACAGCAAGTTGAAGGTCAAGCGATAATCACTTAACTTTTTCTAAATAGCAACTACACATTTTTATTGGGGATTATTAAAGGTTACTTTCAGAGGTTTATGTAGCATACTTCTTTTTACTTTACTAAAGTAAATAGTTTAGAAGTTACAAGAGTTTAAAGTTTTAATAGGTAAGTGTGGCAACGCCGCGCCGAGTTTTTTTAAATAACCACAAACCGTAAAACTTTTATTTGGAACATTTTTCTCAAGAATGCTTACTTACAAAATAAGTCAGCGCGGCGTTGCCGAACTTATTTTTTGTATCATAGTACCAATATACCCATGTATTCTAGCGCCTAAGGATACATTTAGCCTGCAGCCTCGCTCCTTGCACATCACCAGGCTGCTCTCCAATTCACTGAACCAATTACAGCGTTCATTTGAATACGTTTGGTGATGATTAATGAGGCGCTGATTGAACCGCGAACTGCTGGGCTGCAGCATAAATGCGGCATCTTTGGCGATGTGCAATCAGCGAGCAGCTTGTCTTCAGCCTAAATGTACCTTTATTAGAGACACTGTATAAAAAGTTTGACACTTTCGTATCCGAAGTCATACTAGTTTAATTCTTTCAGGGAGATCAGTTTAAGAAAATTTAAATTTTTTCAAGGTTGGTAAATATTAAATATTTTAATTTTAAATAAGGAAATTTTAATAAAATATAATTTTAAAAGCTCATATAATATGTAACAAATGTAGTAAATAAAGAGGGATTTTGTTTGAGAGATAAAAGGGATAATAATTTTTGAGGTCGCTTTATTCAAAAGTTTTTTTGAAAAATACGACAGCGCACACAAATATGTGCAAAGCGGCCGCCCGCCAGTGGAAAATCAAAGGAGCAAGTTAAACTGGTGCTCTTTAGGCCTTAAACCGTGCAAATTCCTGGGAAGCCGTCGCAGTCCGTTTGAGGATCGTAGCTCGCATGCTCGGTTAAGTGTTTGTCGTGCTATGTTTTAATTAAGCACATATTTCGTGACAATCTCAAACTTGGCGCAAGACTATACTATGCCAAGGGTGGAAAACGAGAAGTGGAGAAGAGCAACTACCTTTTTATATACTTGCACTATTAGAAAATTACCTACAAAATTATTTCATATAATATTGATTTTTTCAAAATAATTTTACTGTTTGAAAGGGGGGATAATGGATCCTTATATCAATGTTAGGAAGCATTATGTTGGATAAACAAAAGTGCGAATTAAATGTTTGTTTTCCAATTATAGGTGTAGTTTCGACTTCTTATAAATCATTTCTTATTTCTTGTAATCTTGTTTGCTTCCATTTTCTCTATTATTTGTTCGTCTAACTCAGTAATAACAAACACCAATTTACTATAAGAGCTCAAAACAATGCACACTTAATAAATTAATACAAAGCCTTACTAAATACATGACATAATCGATAAAAAATCTCATTAGAAGAAATTTTGTTGGTCGTAAAGATGCTTTATATTTTGTAAGTTTACGTCCTTGCTCTCAATTATGATAGAGGATATGGTATGTAGAACATCCTTTTAAACATAAATAGCTACCTAATTAAGGTTAATTAATACCTTGTATAATCACCTTTTCCAGTTGTATTTCAGAAAAGATCAATTCAATTTTAGAAATCATCAATTTTAATTCAGCAACATGCACAATATTTCAGATGGCATCAATTAAATTAAAAAAATACAGTTTAATTTCAGAAAGTATCAATTGGATTTCAGAAAGCATCAAATGTATTTCATATAGCATCATTTGAAAATCAGAATTTGATGATTTATTTACTTATTTCCAAAATATGAAGCAAATCGTATAAGTAGTATGAATAAAATCAGAAGCAAAACCCTAATAACCTTATGTGCAGAAAGGAAAGACAAAAGTATAATCTTTTAAGAAAAAGTAAATTAGGTCACATTTTCAAACAGCAAAAATGCCGGAAGGACGCTAATATGTCTTAATCCACCTTAATCACAGAGTCGATTGCAACAACTCACGAGCAGCAGAAACATGGACCCGTGTTTCGTCCTCATTCGGACTCATCAGCATGCCATACTGCTTACTCTTCGTCATGGCGTACCATGACTTGAGTTGCTGCAATCGAAGTGCTGGCTTGCTTTAAAAGCAAAGCCAGCACTTCGTCCGAATGAGGACGAAACACGTGTCCATGTCTCTGCTGCTCGTGAGTTGTTGCAATCGACTCTATGATTAAGGTGGATTAAGATATATTAGCGTCCTTCCGGCATTTTTGCTGTTTGAAAATGTGATGTAATTTACTTTTTCTTAACACCAATCCACATTCCACCTATTCGTTTATCTTGATAAGCAATTGGTTTATGATCTTTTACTTTTAAAGTAAAGAAAATCCTTAAAAATAAATGCAGCTCATCGAATGTAGACTCACTGATAAAAATAAATTCAGTTTAATTGTGTATCGCGCAATCATGACTGAAGCCGTACATAATCAAAAAGTTAAACATTACAAGGCCTCGTAGCTCACCACAAGTTACTGACTTCAATAGCTTTTTTTCGATTTGAAGAACCAAATTTAGAGTGGTATTTCTATATATGGATACCAGAAAGGTGAAGGAGAGGAATTGAGTGTGGAGCAATCATCTGCTTTTAGAACTGTGAGTAGTGTTGATAAGAAAATAGGTGATCAAAGAGATCATTGAAATAACCCACCTCTCCAAACTCTTAATTATAGAGTTATGGGAAAATAGTGCCAATTTCCGACAGCAATCGTTTTAATTGATTGTACACATATTGGCCGAAAAGGCAAAACTAAATTAAATATACAAACAATTTGTGATGCAACATATTTACAAGTGTTGATGTTAGTTGGCCCAAGTCAGTTCATGATAATTAGGATTTAGAAAAATTCTAAAACACGATAATTAAAAATACCACACTTCTTTTAGTGACCAAGTGAGATTGAATAACCTCTTAAAATAGGAAATGGTAATAATGAAGCAGTGTTTTCAAATATAGGATGTTTTATTTTGCACAACATTTCTAAAATATTGGAGAAAATTATAATTAAAATAAAATTAACGAAGCTGAGGATGGTAATCTTCATGCCTAAGGACAGGTAGTAACACAATATTTAGCTAAGATAACCAATAATAACTATAACTGTTTAGAGCTTTCTGGGATAAGGACATTTTATTTAATAAAACAATATTAATCAACCTTACGTAACACAATATTTAGCTAAGATAACCAATAATAACTATACCTAAATGTTTGGAGCTTTTTGGGATTAGGACACTTTATTTAATAAAATAATATTAATCTAAGAATTGTTAATTGTATGGCATCACAAAAGGTAAATCAACCTTACTATTTACTATTGTACTTTATTCGCTTGAGTGATGTATTTTTTGTATTTTTTGTTTTTAATATTATGGATTAGTTTTAAATGCTTAAATAATTAATGTTTTAGTGCGTGATGATGGGCTCATGATCCCGAAACATGTAGCAATTTAAATAAATCTCAATAAAGTTGGATATAAGGAATCTCCGTGAATTACTTATTTATCCAAATCTTCCAACACCAACTCCACTTCTAAAATAATATTTATTAATATGCTAGTTTAAAAATTTATCCATTTCTTCCTGAGAGCTGTTTCTTTGCAAATTCTTAAAAATATTCTTTGACGTCATCAATGACAAAGAACCACATTTTTTAATTAGCTATGAAGAAGGAATTAATACATTTGGAAACTAGTCAGCATATTAATAAAAGTTGATTTACTAAATAAAATGCCCTAAACAATAACACAAAGGATGCAAAAACTTAAATTTTAAAATAATTATAACGAATAAATGTATTATTTTATTTTGTCTTTTTAAAATTTTTCTATTTTTCGTCTATGAGAAACCTAATAAAAGTACCCAAACCAGTTCGTATATGGCTATAAACAAACTGTTTTGAGTGAGCTTAGACATTAAGCGTTCTGATTGGCTTAGAATTCCATGAGTTATACAGGGTGTTTCTAAAATGGTGGTAACGGTTTCGTGTGCTTATACTACAAGTAAAGTTTTGATCCTAAATACCCGCAAAAAAAAATTGTAAGACAAAAAGTTCATATAAACATTTGTCCAAAACTCAACAGTTACCGATATACAGGGTGTTGAAATTTCTTTTTATTTGTACTTTTTATTTATTTTCTCTGGATCGGCTGAATGAAAATTAATAAAATTTTAGGGGTGAGTACTTCTCATGGATAGCCACCTTTGGCTATTTCTTTTGACTTAATTTAATAATAAAATATAGCTAATAAAAAAAGTTCGTCAATTTATTTTCGAAATGAAGCACTTTCGAAAAAAGATGTTTCAAATATAAGTTGTACATTCCTTAGGGCCGGATTTACAGTTGAAGCTTCATAAAAATGACAGCTTTCGATTGTATTTCTGTCATTTTTTAGTTTAAGTGTGCAACCGGTCTTTAGTGACACATCATCTAGCAATATTACTTTGTATTGGTTAGAACGAAAATGTGATAGAACGAAAAATTTTAGAACTGGAAAATGTAAGAATCGAAAAGTGTTAAATCTGGGTGCATAAATCCTGCACTATTCTTAAATGATACGTGATAAATGTTAAAAGTTAAATTAAATGTTAAATTTGTCTGCATAAATAGACCTTTAATGGCCTGGATTCAGCTCCCGTTAAAGTAGACTGGCCTTCATCATCTTTTATTCCTTCTACCTTCTACACACTACAACTTTTGGTTACTGTAACAATAAAAAAATATGAAATTATTTAGACATGAAAGATTACGATTTTCCTTCACAATTTGTATTAAATGAAATTTGTACTACTTGAAAAATCAAAATACTGATATTTTCATTAAACTTACCTGGTATTTTAGATTATGTTGGATTTGTTTCACATTCAATTTCACCCTCTAAAGAAGATATTTTAATTTTAAATACCAATAATTATTTTGTTTTTCTACATACGATTCGACATCGATACTGTGAATAAAATCAAAAAAATATCTTCCAGTATGAGTGCATCTTAATCGAAAGTTTTACTTTTTGATCTAGAGCAGTTGCTTGAAATTTTAAGCCAATCCTTTCTTTCGAAGCATTTGCTTTTGCTTCTCACTTTTGCTTCCAAGAATTTGCTTCACTTTTATTCATACGGGCCATATTGTGTTTGATTGATAGTAAATTGTACCGTAGAAATTTTGGATTACTTGAATATAATATTTTAACCACCAACAGCCATGTCTTCCATTGCTAAAGCAGCTACATGATCGATTGTAGTGTGTTGTACTGCAAGAGCACAATCACCACCAAACCAAATTTTTGATGTTGTGGTTCATGTCAGTGGCGGATTTAACGGCAGGCTTACCAGGCGGAAGCCAGGGACCTCATGGCCTACCGGGGCCTCCAAAACATAAAAATACTGATATTTTAAAAATTTCAATGAATTTTTAATAAAAAAGTTGGACGTTTAACAAAGACCTATCTACATAGCTACATATATTTTTGTTTTGAATAAAGTTTAATTTTCTTTAAAATAGTATTTGTTCATTAAACTAACATGTCTAAACTCTTTTTTTACCCAAGGGGGGGGCTCATATTTTCTACCGCCATGGGCCTCATTTTTTCTACTACCAGGGGCCTCGATTAGTCTAAATCCGCCACTGGTTCACAATCACCCCAGAAAAATTTTTGGCTTCCTATTTTTTTTGTTCTAAAATTTAATTGATGTAATTTTTGATATATAAAATTAAATGTTTGGTGATTTTTGATTGGCGTTTTATAATTAAGGTGTATCATTCACTATTAACGTACATCATTGCGGTGATATGTAGTTTTATTAATTTTATCAAGTTATCTGATTGTTGTTAAATTATTATTTTGTAGGATGTAGGATAATTTTCGATAGAGCACTCACATGTGTGTGTGTAATATCCGAGAGTAGCAGTGTTTAAACATAGGTAGGTCTAATGAGATTACGTTAGTCCGATAATTTATGGTTCGGATCAACTAGCGGCAGAGCCATCTCGTTAATCCGCTGCGACTATCAATTGTGGGATTGCTACCTGCATGTCATTTATAATACAAATACTGTCTATACGGCTACCGTTGAGCGCAGGATCTCCCTTTCATTCCCTTTATTTATATTTTTTAGTTTTACACAAAATTTATTAAAGCGCGCCGGCGGGATTAAAATTTTTATCTAATTTATAACGGCATGTAGTTATGCTCAGGAAGCATTTAAATTAAATCGGGCGCAATGTGGCGCAATGATTGATTTCATAAAGTTGATAATATATCATTGATAGTAGCGTCATTTGCGTATTAACGTAGCATGGGACGCTTGGATTGTCCTACCATCTGTCGCCAATGCCGCAACGTGTCCGTTCAGTTTGTTTGTAAGCTGACCGTACTAACTGAGCCATTTGACCAAAACTTTCAACAAGCGGCCTGTGTATGTCCTGATTATTAATAGCCAAACGAACTTTAGATTATATTAATAATTCAAACAATAAGTTTATCTAGTAAATTCAAAATTATCAAATATTTACACCTTCATAGGAAAATGTCTAATATATTAGATAGAAACTTACTATCATATCATATTAGTATTTTTACAAATGAGAGGAACGTTAAAATATTGTAATGTCAAGAAAAAGTAATAAATCTGTAAATTTTGGATCCTCAACCAAAATTATTTGTGGTCTCCTATGAAAATATATAAAACTGAAACAAAGTAATTAAAAATAAATATTAAAAAAATAAATAGGTATCTCCGAAAATGTTATTGTAAAACCAATTCAGTAGGCCAATTTTATGCACAAAAGAATTTAGAGATGTCGTTAACTACATACTTATCTAAAAAATATTTCTTAGTGAGAAATATTTTTTAAATATGTCCTGAATGTTGATGACGTCTCTAAAATTTTCATCACAATCGTTGAATACAAGCTATGTGTTCAAACTTGCCCAGAGGACCAAGGACAAAGTTTTAAATAATTTTTGTAGGCAATTTTAGTAGATATAAAAATTCAATAACCGTTGTTTATTCCATCACAATTATCTGTGGACAAAACTTTAAATATACGCCAAAAATAAATTTAAATTTACCTATCTTATTTTCTATTGTCAAAGGTACCTTTAATTACAAAAACCAAAAACCTATAACAATGTGGTCAGATTTACCATTAAGTTCTTTGTTAATATCTTTAGAATGACAGTTTTTGCTACTTTACTAGAGAGTCCCCCTCTTTTCCCATTTATAGAATACCCTGTTTCCAAAAACGCTAATTAGCATTGATTATTTAATTTTTTTTAGATTAATACCTCAAAAACTGCTGGAATAATTTAATAAATTTCAATATTATTTAAACATTTGAAAACAAGTTTGAATATCAAAATATAAATATTTTAATTAAAAAAAATAATTGATTTTATTTTTTTTTATTTATACGCACGTTAAATTATTTTTAAATTTTTCGTTTTTTATCGATTAAATTGGCTCTATTTTGAAACCCTGAAGTTGGGCGAAACTCGAACGAAACACCTTGTACATAAAGTAAATTTCGTTTAGACTCTGTAAAACAAATTTTCGAACTAATTCTTAAATAATAAAAATGTGTTTCTTAAAGGACAACATTTACCTGGTAATATGTATTAAATCTATTTAAAAATTAACTTCAATTAATATTAAATTATAAAATAAAAAACATTCAGTTATCTTAATATTGTTATCATTATCAATTACAATAATTATTAATTAGAATTATTGTTAACTAGTACTATTCTTTATAAAAAATATTTTCGTTCTTACAAATAATTATACAGGTAAACGTCGTTTTGCGACGGTTTGCTTTACGCCGATTCACAATTACGCCGGTTGGTGCCGGTGTGGGAGGTGAGCTCTCTCATGAAGCTTTAAAATATGATGTATTCATTATTTTTTAATATTATTTTTTTAATCGATTTAACACAGGTAATATTTAAAAAAATGTGCTTACAAATTTAATTAATTGAATAACTAAAAATAAAGTGTCCATTTAAAAAAATTACAAAAAATAATGTTTCATTGATTTTTCATTAGTTTAGGCATAAATTAAATCATTTTTTTAGAAATCAAACTATTAATTATAATAGTTATGTCTTGACAGTAATTTTAAGTCGGATTAAATTCAATGATTTTTGATTACATGTATTCACAGAGCGTATTATTAAAGAAAACTATAAAAATGGCTGCTTTAAGTATATTACTTTGTGGAAAAAGTTTCATCTTTTCTTGACTATGAAACAATATTCCTTCATTTTAGTGAATTTTACTTTGAAAAAATCTATCAAAATTGTAAAATACATCCAATTTCTATTTCTGTTTTGTGTTCAATTAAAAAACAATATATAATATACAGGGTGTAATATTTTTATTTTTTCGTTAATTTGCTTTCTGTGTATTTTAAGAAAAAGACTTCTTCTAAATTTTTATGTTAAAATTGGCTTGGAAGTCTAAAATAATTTTTTCTCATTTCTTTAAAAAGGTCATTACCATATTCAATGGAAACATGTCAAACTGCACCGTTCATTTTCTACCATTTCATATTCTGTAACTTCTACCCTATTTTTTATTATACAAGCACTTTAACTGAAAATAACAAATTTTACTAAAGTATACTTCCAGTGTTGTAATTGAAAACAACCACAAAAGAGTAGGGTTACAAAATTTACAAGGTGTTAAAAATAGATTGCATAAAAACATATTTTAAATTTAAAACTTTTCGAAAAGGATTTGTACAAAATCTCAAAATGTGTACCCCTAAATCTTTATTTTTACCATTTTTTCATAACTTTACAGCGGTAAAGAGAGTAATCTTTTATTTTGTTATTTGGAATAAACAAAAAACGGTAATTCCAAACTGAAAAAAGAAATAGTTCTTCCTTTATTTTCGTATAAGAAATTTGAACATTATTACTACCAGTATTATCAACAGACATTTAATTTTAAATAAGGTTTAATTTGACATATATAGTATTTTTATGAAGATTGAATATAGTTTAAATGGCTGTGAGCCGAAAAATAGACTATATGTATATGTCAAATTAAACCTCATTTAAAATTAAATGCCTCTTGATAATACTGGTTAATCTATTAAGATTTTTTTTATTAATTAGAATTAGAATTACATTTATATTTATTTTAGTTTTTACCGTTTTTTTCTAAATTAAGTTTTTAAAGATACAAAAATTATAGAAATTAAAATAATTAAAAATTGCTTTGTTTTTTTATATTTTGGGTGGTACATAAACGTACGAGAGATTAATTATTAGCAATTTAATAATTTAATGAAAAAGTAGAATTTTGTTTAATGGTACACATTTGTACCAAAAATACTTAAAGGGTTAAAATACCTACAGGGTGGGCTAAAATGGTTGTGGTCAATTCAAATTTTACTTCTAAAAATCTGGGGAATTTGATCGCTTCAAGTTCATAGTAACACAAAATCATTATTTACAACATTTGACATTTGTTGTAAAATAAGAGAGCTAATTCTACGTTTTTTATTTTCAAAAAGACATAATCTTAATAAATATTTGCTATACGCCATTGGATGAAAATTTCTTTGTTTATCTGAAAACCTACAAAGATCAAATATCAAAGTAGGTGAATACTAAAATATTTTGTTAATTCTAAGTTCTAAGTAGTCTTTTATATTACTAATTGGTGTCCAATAAATTTTATTTTAATCTAAATTTACTTTAATTAAATGTTTCGATATCCCGGCGCATGCACCATTTTTGTGCTACGATTCTAGTTTTATCACTGCCGTTGAATTCAGGTTATAGTATACTGGATATCCCAAAATATGCTACTTTGTTGGGGACCTTTCAGGAACACCTGTAAAAATAATTAAAAAATTATTTTGTGGCCTTTTAACCGAAATATGAATAGAGTAATTTGGGAATTCGACTTCTTTATCATCATGAATTTGAAAAAATCGCTCGATATCATGTAATGGCTTCTTTTTATTTATTTAGTAATAAATAAAGGTTAAAATTTATTTTTTTAAATTGAAAATTACCTGTGGATAATTTTATCTTTCATAATTTTCAATTGTATATGTAGTTTATAATATACAGGGTGATGATATCGTTTGGAACCTATTTTATAACTGCCGTATTTAATATTTTTGAGAAAATAGCTCGGACAGGTCAATTTAAGTTTTTAAAATCCCATCTCTTGGTATAATAAAATTATTAATAACGTCACTGATGATTTAGCAATGACGTCATCATCGATTTTTTTAATGGAAATCCCCACTTTTTTAATTCGTTTTTGGTAGACATTTATGTCACTTAAACGATGACATAAAAAAATTGTTACATTTGTAAACAAATTTTCGTTTAAAATTTTTTTAATATAAACTTAAAATTAAATTTGAAAAATTTGAATGTATAAGATTTATTTTTGCCGATTTCAATAAATGGTAAATTTAAAATTTTATTTTTTGTAAATTTCCTTACATTTAAATGGAATCAAAAAATTAATTTTTCAAGACTATTTATTAAATTTTATTAAATACATTTTACATTCGCATTAGAATGCACATTATTTAAACATTTACTTTCTTTTGTTATTATTGGTAACTTCAAATTAATTTTAATTTATTTTTATAAAACATTTTTCGTTAAAATAAAAAATTCCTTTTTTGAATTAAAAAGATTTTTTATTCAAAAATTTGTTTAAAAATTTAATTGTTTTTTATATCATTGTTAAAGTGACATGAATTTCTATCGATAATGAGTAAAAAAAGTGGGGGCTTCCATTTAAAAAAATCGCTGATGACGTCATTTTTAAAGCACCAGTGACGTCATTAATATTTTTTTATATCAAGATGGCATTTTAAAAACTAAAATTGACCTGTCCGAGCGATTTTCTCAAAACAATTAAATACGGCAGATATGAATAAGGTTCCAAACTTCATCACCACCCTGTATATATAAGTTTTAAGTTATATTTATTATTTAACAAATAAAAAAGCCAACCTTTACATGACCATCGAATTTTCCAAGTTAAGCTTTGTCTCTTCATAACTCGGTTAATTAACTAAGAGGGTTTTTATAACTATTTTTACAGGTATCCCTAAAGGGCTTATGAGAGCGAGTTCTGGGACACCCTGTATACAAATGAATTGATATTTAATACCCGCGTAAAATTGGATTTATCCTGGTTTAATAAAAGTCTACAGTTCGTTTAATGTTTACTCTTTATTATACATATTATGATTTTTTATTTTAAATTATTAAAAAGATAATACTTTTCAACTTTTTGGCTATTCACATTTTTGTCTAAGAACTTAAACGTATGCAACCTCGCGTACACTCTGTAAAGCATTATTAATGTTATCAATTTATTAATGTATTTTACTTTAGATGTAACTTACAATTCAATATTTCTTTATGGTTTGAAATATTTTTTCGTATATCAGTTATATATTCGAAAATTTTATGTTTATAAGAAATAGTTCCAGCCTGTATTAAAATTAGTACTTTAGCATAGTTTGATTAAGAATTACAACACAATTATAATATAGTCAAGTAATCAAATTACATAATTTAAAAAACGTGATTTTATATTCTTAATATTGTTAATCGCTTTTAATTTATTTTCTTGAGTGGATGAGTATAAATCGTTTCTAAAAACAGAACGTAATCATGAAAAATATCCTTGTCGATAATCACATTTACTTTATATCCTTGGAGGAAAAACAAAATCGGTTCAATCAGATTGAAACTTTTCTTGCACCCGTATCCAAAGAAAAAGGAAAAAAGTGATAAGCAGGGGAATAGTGAACGCGCATCTGGTTTAGAGACACGGAGATGACGCCAAGCCAGGGAGGTGAACGCCTGGAGGAGGTAGCTGGGACTCCGCCTGGGTGCCGCCCTTCCCAATCCAGGACGTTGCAGGACACGTGATCGGCGCGAGTATCCTGGAGCTCTACTCTCTGGGCAGGACTTGCCAGGACTTTTTACTCTCCACAGGTCGATCTGGATGACTCTATGTGAACATTCAAGTTTCCTCCAGGACGAACTCGTAGCTAGCAGGGTGAATCCTTCGGGAGGAGTTGCTAACTCCCCACTACTCACCAAATAAAATATTAAATACATTTCTCAGTTGGGATTTACACTAAAATTTTAAGTGTAATAAACTTGTTTTTCACCAGTTAAGTTAACAATTATTTTTATTATTAACTACATCATGACTCCATTCCAGGAACATTTGCAGTTACATAAATTTATATTTATGAAGTGACAGCATTTTTAATTGCTTAATCTTCGTTATGTATTTTCTGCACGGTATTTTATGGAAAGATCAAACACTAATCCCAAATCTACCCATAAAAAGTATAAAACAACTGTAAATCCTTTTCTTTTTTCTTGATAAATTTTTCAAAAATTTACAAGCTGCACACATTTTTATACAAAATAACCGAATCAACATTATTATACAGGGTGCTGAAAAAGTCGCGAACTCACTCTACTATATGTTATTTGGAAAAAACTGTTAAACAAGGGTAAAATAATCTTAAAAAATATTTGGATTGAAATTCTGAAGTTATTGGTTTCTTTTAAAGAAGTAAACTGGGCAACATTGCTTTCAAAAGCGACTTTTAAGATACCATTACTTATGAATATTTACATATTTCAATAGTGCAAGAATTAGTTAGTCGAAATTAAACCAATTTATAGTGAATAATTTTAAATTATAACAAATAAAACTCTTAAATTTGAATATTTTGTCAGTTTTGGGATACATTTTTAAATGCAAATTTCTCTATATTTTCAACAAAAATTAATATTTTTTGAAAAATGCAATAATAATACAATTATACATATTTATTTTCTGTACTATATTGAGCAAAAATAACTAAAAATGTATAAACAAGATTTTCAGTACTCTTATCTTGAATAATCTGCTAGAAGAATTTGTTTGAATAATTTTTCTTTCTATAAATTATTTTATATACATATATATATCTTCAATTACAAGATTATATGTATGAGTACAGATACTCGAAAAAAAGCGTATATGAAAAATTAACTCAATTTTACTGACATTGCAAATTTGTTTTTAGAATTTTCTTTTACAAATGCCCAAAATCAATTTATACTAGACAAAAGTGGGTTTTAGAAGCAATAGGAGAGAATACTGAAATAAATTGAGGTAGTAGTAGAAAGGTATAACGATTAACAACCCATACCAATTGAAATGGAGATCAGAAAAGAAATAAATCGATCGAATGAGAGTATTAAATGTTGGATCAGAAGAGATACCAGACTTCAAAAAGGAAAATGTTTGGAGTGTAAAACTTATTTATGTTTGCACACTTATCTGAGAACTGTTTGAAAAAAGCTTCCTTTTATTTGGTAATTTACAAAAACTACAATTACATAAGCACACAAAATCAGAAGTTTCTGTTGTATACAGTTGTATAATATGAAAATATAAAAATATATAACTTTGAATGTTTACATCTTTTCTAATTGCATTTCAGAGAGCATCAATTGTATCTCAGAATCATGATTTGTATTTCAGAAGAGATTAATTGTATTATAGAAAGCATCAATTGTATTTCAGAAAATTCTATTTAATTTCAGAAATAAAAAGTTTTTGACAGTTATTGTGCTCGTGAACCACAACTGACACATAAAAATCTGCATTGGTACATTATACCAGTAACAATATTACGCTTAGGTCCTTATTCACCAATGTGAATTAAAATAATCTGTTCTAAAGATTAAAGCATTGTTGTTAAAAAAACTTCGGATTCCAAGTATCATAGAGCAAATATTGATTTACATAGAAACAATTATTGTTGATTAGCCAGAAAATACAGTTTTTGGTTGTGATTGTGCTCGTGCAGCAGATGCTACAACAGACCATACAACTGCTTTAATAATGGAAGACATGACTGATCGTAGCTAAAATATAATATTTAGATAATAATCCAGATTTCTAAGGCAAAATTCACTATAAATGAATCCATTCTTTTTTTCTGAAATACAACTCAAACTCTGAAATTAAATTGACGAATTCTCATTTTCAAATGGTGCTTTCTGAAATACAATTGATGATTCTGAAATTGATTTTTCCTGAAATACCACTAGAAAAAGTATAGCTGTATTTTAGATGAGATCGGTTGCAATTGTAAAATCAAATCCAATTTTAAAAAGTTGTAGATAACAGCACATAATATGTATTTCGAATTTGGCCGATATATTTTTATGCATAATACATATAAATTCATTATTATGTTTTGAACTTGCCCGATTACTGCACATTGTACAGATCGATCTGAGATACTCAAAATATAAATACTTATAAAAAAAAAGTAAATTCAATAAAAATTATGACTTGACCAATTTTTGTATTATTATTTCAGAAAATAACAAACGTATTTAAGAAAAATCAATTTAATTTCAGAAAGTATCAATTTAAATTAAAATTCAAAATCGTCAATTGTTTTTCTGAAAAAGTAGTATTTGTAAATACTTCACAAGTATAAATAATCTCCGCCAATCACTGTATTTCTGGCCTTTCTGGCTTCCTCAGTTTTTCCAATAAAATGTATTTTATTAAGAAATTTTTAATAAAATGAGAATATTCGTACTTTTACATATAATTTAAATATTCTAATCTTTAAATTTTGAAACTATATTTTTCAGAAAAATGTTGTCGGACCCCGTACTTATAAAGTCAAGTCAAAATAAATCCTGGGTGCGCCACTGTTCATTAGTAATATAGTCACATATGAAACCTGCTTGACCATAATTTAAAAAACACCAGGCATATATGGATTTTCAAGATTATAATAAATTTTATATCTATAATTTTGAATTATAGATTTATAGGTTAAGCGTTTTATTAATTTTATCAGTCATCATTCATTGAGAAACAAAACTTGGTATTGGCGGATGTTTCAAAAATAATTATTGTGTTGTTATTAATTACTGATTAATAATAATTTATTTCAAGGATTTATTGTTCTAAAACTGTAAAAATATTGAACAAACGATAATTTAAGCTTGGTGATAAGATGTGAGTTTTTTTTTGGTCGCTGAACATTCAAAATGATAATAAATATATCAAATGAGTATTAGATAAAGATTGCCTGTCATTAGCAATTTGATCACCGTGAAAATACTAGAAATTGAATGCAATCTTGAAAACTCTGGTTTTTACATATTTATTGTTAATAGTGGGAAATTCACAATTAATAAGTGGAGGTTTGTATTTTAAAAATATTTTTGTGATAATAAATTATTTATGCATGCATGTATTTATTGTAAAGTGAAGTGAATATTTAATCATGAAGTTATCTGAGTGATTATAATACTTACTTTTTGCTTGGTTTAATTTAGATGCTTGTTCTTTGGGAGATTTAACTGATTACCTTGATGGTTATATTTTCAAAGATATTCAAACAACCATTATAGAATTTAATGGTCTTACAAATATAAATGGTAAATATTAAAAAATAAAAATAAAATTAAATGCATAAGTTCAATATTGCTATTTTTACAGATACAGATGTAAGAGGTTATAATTGTGATGATGGGAAAGAACAAAATTATGTTACGGTATTATTAGAAAATTATAAGCTCATATTAAAATCTAAAAACATGGTAGATTTTGAAGAAGTAACTGAATCTAGCCTAAATATGGCAGAAATGTGTTTAGGTCTGGATATCAAGTGTAACTCTTATAATAAGGTAAAAAAATGAGCTAAATAATACTGTCATTATAAATCTGATAATATGTATAATGTATTACATTTTAGTCACTTATATTTTCTGTTAGTGATACTAACAACAACAATCCTTACTTTATATTCGAAAATCTTACTAAAACAAAAGAATTTGTTTATACAATTCCAATGCCTTTTCCCCCTAATATCGATCTGGAACAATTTGGAGAAAAACTTTGGGCTCGTGATATTGATATTAGCAATATTTTAAAATAAAAGATAATGATGAAATTGGAATAGAGTACATAGGAAGAGTTGACGGTTATTTAAACAAAGTTCATTCAGCAAAATTGATTACAAAAAAACAAATAAATTTTGATAAACGCGAGTATAAAATTATAGTTGTTATAAGTAAAAATAAATAATTAAATAGAATTATCATCATAACATTATCCAAAATTGTAGGATAAAGGTGATCCACCAAGATATGCAGAAGCCAAAATTATTATAAATAAAATAAGTAACAAACCTGGTGAGAGCTTGTTATAACCTGGATATTTTATAATGTAAAATCTTCTGGCTATATTTTTTTGCAATTTTTATGTTTGTAGAATAGAAATTGAGCTTATATTAATATTTTCTTTAAAAACAAACCCCAGGAAAACTATAAATTAATTAGTATCTAATATTAAAATAAAAAAGTCACTCTTTTTAAAGATATTTAATGAGCCAGAACGTTTTCGTCAATCAATGTTGACATTATCAATGGCATTAAATGACAGAAAAATACAAATAATGCACTATTTTATTGCACTTTTGAAAATCATTGTATATAAATATAAAACAAAACAAAAATAAGAAAAAAAGTAATCTCTAAATTTTCTGTAATATCTAGAAAATAAATTTGAAAACCGATTTTGGTTTTCTTGATTGGTATGGCGTTACTTTTTCTTTGAAATCGACAAAAATTTACATTAAATCGCCTATACCTTTTAAAATCTCATTACAAATTAAGTAATCAAAAGAAATATTATTATTGTTGATTATTCGTGTCCGTGAATTATTAAATTAAATACAAATTCGTAGCTTCTTCGGACAACCTTTATTAAAAACAATTATTAAAATGCCAAGGTTTCGAAGCTGGTTAGCTTCTTTGTCAAGGCTAAAATATAAATATAATTTATCTACAATATATACTATTAATATTATAAGAGAAATTACCTATTTAAAGTTGTTTATAACTTCTAAAAAATCTTGAGTTTGTTGTATTCATCAAAATAATATACATAAATCGATGTTTGTATATTTTTAAAAAATAATAATATGGTATATTAATATAATAAATGTATGGTCTTCTAATTATCTTCAAAAAATTGTATGTATATAAATATTTTTGATGTATTTAACAAATTGGTTGCCTAATCATTTATTTATGTATGAAGGGTTGATTATTTAAATTTTAATTAATTGTAATAAAAACTTATACTAAATTTAAAAGATGATAATAAATTTTGCTCAATCCAGATATATCAACTTTGTTGTTAATTGTATTTTCATTTTTTTGAATGTGTATCATCTCTTTTATTAATCTTTTACTTTTTCATCAAAAATTTTACTATTTTCAAAATCAAAAACATGATTGTGTATAAAATGGTGATTACTTAGGGCGGTTTTTTTCTGTTTTATCAACATTTTTATCTTTACAATCATTTTCATGATTATAAATTCTTTTTTTTTAATATTGTTTTGAGTGTCCTATGTAAACACCTTTGCAATCTTTACAGTTAATTTGGTAAATTGTATTAATTATTAAATCATTTTGCATGTGCATGTGCATGTGCATTTCTTAAGTTGGAAAATACTAGCTATTAAGTATCTTTATTACAGGCACATGCAAAATAATACCCCTACATATGGGGTACCAAAATAATTGTTATAGAATCCTCTTTTTAAAAAGTCGAATGACCCGGCATCATTGCATTTAAAAAAACTGAGATATTTGATAAAATCTTCATTAACTATGTTTAAAAATTAATAGTTCAAAGACCACTTAAATTTTTTTTCAAATTACAATTTTATTTATGTACTTGAATTATTTAGAATTAGTTTTGGTACTTTTCACCGATTTCGAAAACCTTTTTTTTTTTTTTGAAAAAAATTTTTTTTACAAAAAATAAAAACTAATATCTCAAAAAGACTTCTTTTTTAAAAGTATTTTAAGCCATGAATAAAAATATGGGATGTTACATTTAAAAAAACAAAGTTCATGGTGTTTCCGGTGAAACCGGAAGTGATTTCGAAAATAAAAAATGCACATAAAATTTTTTTTTTGAACCATAGAACATAGCCAAATTTCAAATTTTTCTATTTATAAATAAAAAAGTTATAGAGGTGACCCGGTTTTCATTTCCACCCGGTATATATTGTAGATAAATTATATTTATATTTTAGCCTTGACAATTGACAAAGAAGCTAACGAGCTTCGAAACGTTGGCATTTTAATAATTGTTTTTAGTTTTTAATAAAGATTGTCCGAAGAAGCTACGAATTGTTATTTAAAGAAATATTATTGAGTTTTTGAGTATATACGATGGAATACAACATTTTTTTATACTAAAATTAAAACCATTCTGTGTACACCACTGTAAAACTGTATTAAAATCATTCTTCAGGTCTATACAATCTGAGACGTTTTATATACATTTATAAATTTTAACATCGTCAGCATATACTTATATGGAATTTTTAATTGTATTTCAAAATTATAGGAATATTTTTAAGAGAATAATAAAAGGAAACGTTAAAAAGCAAAAAAAATGTTTTTTAATACGGATTTTAATTATGCTTATTGGTCAAAACTTCATATCAAAGTTCTTCGTGTCAATTAATAGTTTTAAAGAATTTTGCTTGTTTTTCTTGTGAATAGTAATTTCTTATAGAAAATGGCAATTACTATTAGTTGTTAGAAGTCCTTTCAAATGACTGGAATATGTGGAGTAATATTTAATTAATGCTGGTACTGGTTTGTTTGATTATTTTATTTTAGTCCTAGTTAAATTGTAAAATTATAACTTTATAAATTTTGAAGACAAATTGTTTTTTCTGTCATTATAAAATAAAATTTTTGGACTATGTATTATAGTTTATTATGTTTTTTTGAAGTGATGTTGGTAAAATCTTTGTACATATACATATTATATTTGCTGTTGAAATTAGTGTGTAGTAAAGAAAAGTGATACCTTAGTTATTATATGAAGATAAATGTAGGTAATCTGAAAAGTATGGGATTGTCTTATTTAATTGTGAATAAAGTGATGTATTCTAATGATCCGAGAGGGTTTCGTCGCGCTTGTTATTCGACGTCGGTGGAAGAAGCGCCACGAAGGAGCAGTAAAAGTTCATAAAGATAATGTCCCTGCACCGGAACAACGAGCAAATTGTAGTAAAGTTATTCAGGAGCAATGGGAAAGATAGAGTTTTAGATGTTCATGTTCCCGAACGGTCTCGCCTTAACTTCTAACTTTGCCAATTAATATTTTTACAATCCTTTACTTTATTATCCTGCTAGGAATTATTCCGCCTGAAATAATTGCCGGCCAGATAAAAATAAAAATAAATTAAAAATCTCAACGAGAAGGGAAAAGCGCACTGACGTTTTAAATTAGTACGGATAATAAATTATTTAAAAGCGCACCCCGAGTCTTTCATAACTTAAGCAAAAAAAATCTCTCATCCATTTATACAAAAGCGTGTTCAACATCCATTAGCACACAACGCAATGCGCGAGAACATCATTCAAAATAATACATCGTTATTATTTTAGCACGCAAAATCCAAATTGATTCGTAAACATAACAAGAACGCTTCTCTTTTTATATTGTTTCGTATTCTACTCAACGCAATTGTTTGATAACCTTTCTTATCAAAGCGAATAAATTACCCCAATAAATCCGGTCGCAAACTTTTAAGCGGCCACCGCTCCAAACTTTCATGAAAAGGTGCGAATTACGTAGTGGATTTCTGTCGCTCCGATAAAGGAGTCCCTGAAACAAGACCGGAAATGGAAACGTGCAGATAAAGGTTCTCTGTAGTTTGGATTTAAACGCCCTTTCATCCACGTGAAGTGGCTGCATAATAGCTTTACGTAAACACACTTTCCTATTAGAATCAATTCACAACATTACAATGCGAATTGGTTTCTAAAAAGCATTTCTTGTCTTTATTCGATTTTACTATCACATAGCGTGTCTAACCAACGTTAATAAGATTTTCAGGTTTATATGTTGTGCTAATTCGTGTGACATTCCAAAATCAAGATAGACTAATAGATTTACTGCCTTGCTATCTGTTGCAGTCTTACAAAGAAATATTTGTTTCTACAATTTGTTTCTCTATACTATACTATACAGGGTGGTGATTATTTCGTTGCTCACTATTGGTATCTTTTAAAGTGGAAGAGATACGAGGTCAGTTAAATGTTAAAAATCTGAAAGAAAGTTTAAGATATTTAAACTAATAGCAAAGTTATAGCCAAAAATACTAAAAAAAATTGATTTTAGAAAATAATATATATTTTCCAAACTATTACTGCTACATGAATCAAATTTGGTACATTTAAATTGTTCACTATTCTGAGTTAAATGACGTCAAAAAATAATTTTTTGGCCTCCTGGATTCGAAGCCGCGATATTCAAATTTTTAATTTCTTATGGCCGCCATATTGGATTTTTACCTCATCAGATAATAAATAATAATACATTTTCAGATTGCTAATTAACATTAATGTGTTCCCTTAGAAAACGTATTCAATTTGAAAATTTGTATAAAAAACAAATGAAATCAATGTTTTATGGTCAGTTTCCATTGTCACCATAAAAATATCCCCTCTAATGTAACTTTAAATTTGATCAAAATTCTAATAATCAAAAAGCAAATACTTTATTCATTTTATTTGTTTAATATTATAAAGACACCTGTTATTTAAATAAAATGCTCTTATTGCAGGTCATTTGTTTACTATTATTATTTTCTTTATTATTAGAACAATTTTGAGGAGATATTTTTGTGGTAACCATAGAAACTGTCCATAAAACATTGCTTTTATTTGTTTTTATACAAATTCTTAAATTTAACACATTTTCTAAAGGAACATATTAAACTTAATTAGCAATCTGAAAATATATTATATAATATATTATTATTTATTATCTGATGATGTAAAAATTCAACATGGCGGCCATAAGAAATAAAAAAGTTGAATATCGCGGCTTCGAATTTCAGAATAGTCAACAATTTAAAAGTACCAAATTTCATTAATGTAGCAGTAATCGTTTGGCAAATATAAATTATTTTCCAAAATCACATTTATTGTTTTTTTTTGCCATAACTTTACGAGTTTAAATATTCCAAAAAAAATTTCAGATTTTTAATGGCCATAAAATTGAGCAACTTTTCTCTAATTTAACCGACCTCGTATCTCCTCCACTTTAAAAGATACCAATGGTGAGCATCGAAATAATCACCACCCTGTATACAGGGTGAGTTTAAAGTAAGGAATAAAAATCATAACTACGTTATCTTTTGAAATTTTTAAAAACCGTAAAAGGCGTGTCGCATTGTTTTTGAAAACCTTTATTTTGAACCCAACAATATTTTTTTCTCAGCTGACATGACGTCATTATGACGTCATAATTTTTTTAATCGATTGATATGGTTTTTATACCATAAAATAATACCTTATTACGACTGTTTTACAACGGTACCAAAAAGATTATACCCGCGGCATATTCAGGTTTTTAAAAAATTTATTAAATTTCCCCTTAAACATTAGTTTAAAGTAAGACATAAAAATCATAAATACGTTAACTTTTAAAATTTTTAAAAACCGTAAAAGGCGTGTCGCATTGTTTTTGAAAACCTTTATTTTGAACCCAACAATATTTTTTCTCAGTTGACATGACGTCACTATGACGTCATATTTTTTTTTAATTGGATTGATATGGTTTTTATACCATAAAATAATACCTTATTAAGACTGTTTTACAGCGGTACCAAAAAGATTATACCAGCGCCATCTTCCGGTTTTAAAAAAAATTATTAAATTTCCCCTTAAACATTAGTTTAAAGTAACGCATAAAAAACATAACTACGTCATTTTTTGGAATTTTTAAAAACCGTAAAAGACCTATCACATTGTTTTTGAAAAACTTTATTTTGAACCCCACAATACTTTTTTCTCAGTTAATATAACGTCACTATGAGGTCATAAATTTTTTTTTAAAGGAGTGATATGGTTTTTATACCATAAAATAATATCTTATTAAGGCTGTTTTACAACAGTATCAAAAGGATTACAGCAGAGCCATTTAAAAAAAATTATGACGTCATAGTGACGTCATGTCAATTGAGAAAAATATATTGTTGGGTTCAAAATAAAGGTTTTCAAAAACAATGCGACACGTCTTTACGGTTTTTAAAAATTTCAAAAGATAAAGTAGTTATGATTTTTATTCCTTACTTGAAACTAGCCCTGTATATGTATACATGGTGGTGATAAAGTTTGGAACGAAGGTCATAACTGCCGTAAAAAATTTTTTTGTAAAAATCGCTCGGACAGGTCAATTTTTGTTTTAAAAATGCCATCTTTTGGAATGAAAAAAATATTCATGACGTCACTGATAACTTCACTATGACGTCATTATCAATTTTTTTAAATGGAAACCCCTACTTTTTTTACACATTTTTCATAGACCTTTTTATCATATAAATGATCACATAAAAATATTTAAAAAAATTTCAACCGTTTTTGAAAAAAAAAAATAAATTTACTCAAAAAAAAAATTATTAATTCTGAATGAAAATATGGCAAGAAAAATAAATTAAACTCATTTTTAGTTTCAAAATAACAAATTATTATTGAGGTCGCTAAAAAATAAAGTTTATAAAATGTAAAACTGTGTTTTTATTGGTCTACCTGTACAATTTTGTGGACGAGAACTACTCTTATTAAAAATATCAATTTAACAACTCGCTTCCTCAATCAACCCAAAAAAAACAGTTCAAGAACACTCTGTATAAAAATTCACAGGTCGTGGTAGAGAAACTTATTTCCCTTTTTAATGAGACGGAGTGAAGCAAGAAGAAATAATGGAAGTTTAGATGGATGGTCTAGAAGGAGCATGGTGGTTAGGAAGTTTGTGCCTCAACTTTATCAAAGTCATAATAATGTTTCGGTCAAAAAAGCAGCGCGCGTTTCAGTAGAGTTTATACTAACATGGTTTTTGTACCCGGCACCTTCGCCATATTTAGCACCCTGAGAATATTATACTTCTGAAAACCCTAAGAATCAATATTATTGCATAGTATTCCGTATACCGGAAGTAACTTCAGAAATTTGCTTAGACATTGCATTGGCGGCACCCATGTTCTTTCTTGACCAAAACATCTTTATGACGTTAGCAGAGTTGAAGTTGAAGAACTTCCCGATCACAGGTCTTCATTGGAACTATTCCTGTCTCTTTACTACTTATTCCTCGCTTCGAAGCAACATAGTGAATAAGAAAGGTTTCTCTGTTGCACCATGTATCTCGACCTTTTATTCCAATTTAGTATTTGTTACCATTTTGAAGATCTCTATACCTGTGGCAAGCAAATGGCTCCAAACACAAAAAATTATAAAATAATTCTGGAAAACTCATGTCTTTGTCTATTCGGAGGTATTTTTTAAAGTCGTAAAGTGAAAATCTCCATAATTTTGGCTAGGCATGATGGAGGAAGTGAGTGAGGTAAAGTCTACACAAAGCCAAAAATCGAAATTCGTTTTTTGGCTTTGTGTAGACTTTACCTCACTCACTTCCTCCATTTTTTAAAGTGTTTAAAATTGGACACTAAAAAAATAATTAAATACAAAACTTATGTAAGAAGTGTACTTTTATGTGCAATTTTTGTTTTTCATATATCTAGATTTATGTAAGCGTAGTTTTGCAAAAATAAAAATATAAATATAGAAGTTTTCCTTACAAAATTACACAAACGTAATTGCAAAAAAGAGGCAGCTCATTCTTTTCCTGGATTCCTTATTTATTATCGGATCTATTTATTTCTTGCACCAAACAAATCAGATTGTTTTTTAACATAATTTTCTAGAGCAA
This sequence comes from Stenus bimaculatus, assembly GCA_963971135.1. Lineage (NCBI taxonomy): Eukaryota > Metazoa > Arthropoda > Insecta > Coleoptera > Staphylinidae > Stenus > Stenus bimaculatus. The sequence goes on along the minus strand of OZ020180.1, from coordinate 68,313,306 downwards.
GGTCCTCAATTGTAGATACATAAATCACAAAAAATGCAACTAAAAGTAAAATTCTTACTCTAGTTTATTATTTCGAGTTTAGTATTTTGAGTTTCTAATTCCAAAAACAAAAAAAATCATGAATAATAAAAACGTCGATTTTTCAACATTTGATTCCCTATCCCTATAAAGAAAATAGTCAAAAAAATTATCTATACCATCTTATACAGGGTGGTCGAGATAAAGTGAATAGTCGAAATATTCCCAAAAGTAAGAGTTATAGAAAAAACGTTTCAAATAAAAATTATTTAGTCTTAAAGGGGCCACAGAATGAGAATAGTTAGTTTTCAACTGGAAGACTTGTTCATGGTCATTCTAACTCTAACTCAGTTTTTTCAAATGGAAACCCATATAATTTTTTTATTTGAATCTGAATCCAGCAAATATTTCTTCTTTTTTGTAGCCTCTTTAAAACCAAATAATTTTTATTTCAAACGTTTTTTTCTAAGACTCTTACTTTTGGAGTTCCACTGTTCACTTTATCTCGACCATACTGTATACGTAGGATTTAAAGATAATTATCGCTAGAAAGCTGAAACCATCCTCTTTCAATTGATAACAACAGTAGTACAGGAATGGTTAATATAATGTTGAATAAAACTTTCAAAGAAAAAAGAAAAAAATAAAAGTAATGATATACATTATTAATTGCTTTTTATTATTGGTAGATTGGTTTTAGCTTTATAATGATAATTTTTTTATCCCTACACACATTGGATAAGATGTATTTAGCGATTTTGTGATAAAAATGGGTGACCTAAAATTCAAAAGGCTTTAGCGTTAAAACTACAAAGCTAGACTCCCATGTTCTTTGTCGATTAAATTAGTTTCTAACCCCGACGTTTGGTAACCATGAACGGAACACCCTGAATAAATATATTTCTTCAATACCTACTATACTTTTAAAACACTTTAAAAAAATCAAATTGAAATTCCCATTTTTCTTATCTTATTAATGTATTATCCGAAATACAAAGTGTTGCGTTGTACAATGCTTTCATTAATTACTGTTCGGTCAAGGTCACGAATCTAGGCAACCAAGTATACGATGCAACCAATTTTAGTTATTCTGTGGTTTTGAAGTGTCATTTTTAGTCAAAGCGTCCTATACAAGTTTCCTCCGGGTTTTGTGTTAAATTCAAATTATTTCTCATTTTCTTGAAACTAAAAGAAACAACAGTTTTTTTTAAATTAATTTCCGCAGTACTGAAATTTATTACGATGGCTTTTTCGCCGCAGCACGATGGCTTCATTTTGATTGCTCACTTCGGAAGTGGAGAGCAGATTGGTGGCAAATGGTCTTACAACTTGCAATCGTGTATTAACCAATCTAAATTCCCTAAGGAAGCATTTCCTGAATTTCCCTTTGCTTATGATAATTTTAGAGTTCATAAGACTAGAATCATTCAGCGATTTGAAACTGGTCATTGCGTCTGCCAAGGTTAAAGTACCGGAGCTCCTACAAAACTGACCGATGAAGTTTGAGAGGACGTACGTGTTCGCATGGCACAAAGTCCAAACAAATAAGTGCCAAAACATTCTGCACAAACAGGTTAGTTGGAGCAATTAAGTGTTGCAAAACAATTTATTAATTTTTATGATTTTTAGGGTTATCTGTTGGGACTTGTCACAAAGCCAAAACTGCATATGCAGGCGTATAAAATAAGCGTAGTGCTAGAATTACTTCCAACGGATTATCAGCGAAGGTTACAATATTGTAATTGGTTTAAAAATCACCTAAATAACAACGATATGCTAGACTTGACTTTCTTTTCGGACGAAGCATGGTATCACTTGTCTGGTTATTTAAATAGCCAAAATTATCGAACTTGGTCGGCCGAAAATCCTCATACCTACATGGAAAGTAGCTTGCATCCACAGAAAATTGGTGTCTGGGTAGCTATTTCACGGAGAAGAATAATTGGGCCAATTTTTTTTCATGAAACGATAAATGCTGAGATACAAAAATTTGATTTTACAACCTTTTATTGAACAGCTTCACGATGACGAATTACAAAATGGGTATATGCATCAAGATGGTGCAATTGCACATACTGCAAGAATATCAATAAGGTATCTTCAACAATACTTTGATGATCGCCTAATAACCCAAAATCGATGGCCTCCACGGTCTCCAGATTTAACTCCACTAGATTTTTATTTATTCGGAAAAATTAAAAACAATGTTTTTAAAAAACGATTACACAATCTTGTTGAATTGGAGGGTGCAATAAAAGAAGAAATAAATCTAATATCACCAGATGAACTGCAATCCGTTTTTGAAAATATGAAACGAAGAGTTGCTATTTGTATAGAAAATGAAGGAAATCATTTTCAAAATGTTGAACAAATGTGTTGTAAAAAATAAAGATGTTTTCTTCAATTACTTGGCAAATGATGATCTGAAACTAATCCTTTTTTATTTTGTAATTTCTAACCTTCAAAGTAGTTTTAGGTTATAATTTAATTATGTAATTAAATTTAACAAATAAATATTGTTTATTGCATATGAATTATTTTTTCAGTTTATTATTTTTCAATAAATATTTTGTTACTATTATTAAAAATCAATTATTATTTAAAAAGTTATTTTTCTAAGGACGCCACTGTTAAAAGGCCAGGCCAGCCAACTGTAGTATCTTAAGGTTTGCTAGCCTGACGAACAGTCATTAATGAAAGCCCTGTATTAATAAAAGATAATTCTCTACAATTTTTTGGGACAATACGTCATCCTAAAGTATAGTATATTTTTCAAGCTCCCTAAACCTCCTAGTTGGTTTTATTTGTCTGTATTTGGGAATTATATTTTATCATAATGATAAAAAATATAAAAAGTTCGGGTGACAAACTTTTTAGAATCAAAAATGTATTTAGTTAGTAAATTCTGCACAAAAAGTTTCTTATATGGACTACAATTTTATTGAAACCTTAAAAAGCTACAACAATTTAAAAATTTTGTTGATTTTTGCATCAAACTACCGTAACTTCTTAAGGAGTCTGCAAAACTATTCAATCCTATTTTTGAAAATTTTAAGCATTCATTATACATATTTTGACCCTGGAATTCTGCGTACTTAATTTTACATAAAAATGCAATAAATAAATATTTTTCTAAAAGGCTTGCAACGTTTCATAGATGAAAATTTACATTTTCAAATCCAAAAAGGATTATTTATAAATATTAATTCTTAAAGGCTCCGGCACAAATCCAGTAAACCCAAAAATTACCCAAATAAGTTTATGGAAAGATTCTAAAAAGCACTGTAAAGCCAATATTTGCCAAAAATACAAGTTTTGAAAATAGTTAGAGATATGCTTTTTATTTTCTTATATACACGATAGAAGATAGAGTAGTGCAAGTTTCAATATTTGTGGAAATTACTAAACAGGGAACTTATTTTTAGATCAAACAATTTTAAGAATTCAATTTAATTTTCTGGAATGTCACTCACAATTTCCAAAATTGCATGTAAATAATAAATACGATTTTCTTCTTGTAGATATACTTTTGAATTGTTTAGTTTTCGTTTTTGTTTTTGTTTTTGTTTTAAAAATATCATTCTAAGAATGCAATAATATTTTGATACTTATAGGAAATATTTTTAGTTCTTATATTATTTATTTTTAACCAAATTCGTTTAAATTCCTATTCGAACAGAAATATGACATAATGTATTTGTAATATAATTTCGATTTGTCGTTGGCAATTTGTGTATAGACATTAAATCCCTTTTATAAAAGATATATCTGGTGGCGCATGCATTTGACATGAACATATTATAATGGAGGGCCTCTGGGCGACTGCGGTAAGGTAAAGTTGAAACTTGCCAGAGAGAGCTTTGGTCCGAAAAGCCCTTGTTCAAGTAAATATAACTAGCGGTTACATAACCACGTCAACCTCGAGTTTCTTGAATAAATAATATTTTATTAACTAGCAAAATAAAATATGATTTGACGAAAATTTAATTCACGTCCATATATTTTGTAAATTAAAAAAGTAGTAACCTTATCAAAAATGCTATTAATCATGACCGTTTTAAAAGCCATTCATATTTGATTCAATAAAATATATGTGGTGAGTGAATAAAAAAGCGGTGATATTATCTCGACCGTGACGGGGATGGATGTCCAGTCGCCCCCGAATCTGCAGTTTGATAGGCAGGTCACGAAGAGCAGATTAGTCAAACTCTGTTCGCCAAACTTAGATAGACAATCGCAACAAAATTATAACAAAAATAGAAGTATTTTATTTCTTTCCAGACTTTACGTGCTGAATAAAAATGACGCAACTATTAATAAAGAAAAATGTAAAAAGCTCGCTCTAAATAACATCTTTGTATATGTCATCGTGATATTATAATAAAATTACAATGAAATCGGAAAGGTCGTTCTTGCCTGTAAAACTTCTGATTAAATTATAAGGGTAATAAAGGGAAAGGTTAGCCCTCTTCATAAAAGTGAATTGACATCGCTTGTCGGATCATACCTTCACCTCGCCACAAATACTAATTGGATTATTGACAGCTAAGGTCGCCATGAATTTTGAAAGGCCTACACTTCTGTTGGCCTGAAGGACTGGGATATGTTTTAATAGTTTATTTATTGTACGCGCCCCGGCGCAATATGTTTAGAAGCTTGTGTAAATATTGAAGAGATTATTCGAAAAAGGGAAATGAAACATGTGAGCTTGCATATTTTACATGTGTCAGTTGGGTTGTTTGACGCCCATCGCTTTAGACAATTGATAAATAGCGTTAATAAATCATAACATTACAAGAATTTTGATTTGTGTTTATTCATATTCATACTATAAATTGCCCTATTATTTTCAATACCACCATAAATTACCTAATTATTATTAAATATTCATAAAATAATAAAATTACATTTTTATGCGGTGTTTCTTTATTCAACGAACATTAATTTACTGTTTGGACGTAAGCACTTAAAAAGTTCAATATACCGAGTGTTATTTTAGACAGGAATATTTATTGAATCCTTAAGAAGTTTTAGCAGTTTTAAAATTAAAAATTTTTAATGATTTTTTAAAACACCCTGTATTATTTCCTTTCTCAAGAAATAGTATATTAAAAAAGGGATTTCTTAAGGCGGGATTTTCTAACGAGTCGAAGATTAAAACCCGAGCCGAGTATCGGGGAGCGTTTTAATCGACGAGTTAGAAAAAACCTTATGCTTCTTTATGCTTCTTTATGCTATTTTTTCTATTTTGCACTTTTTGTATAAATTTTAAACTAAAATGTTAAATGTTGGGAAGTTTTGCTTTAGTTGCCTTGTCATCTTTGATTGACATTTGCGTACTACCGACTTTGAGAAAATAAATCTTACTACTGAGTAAGGCACTGAAAGCGGTGATTTACTGAATATTATAGCACCGCTTTTAGTTCCTTACTAGCCATAGTAACGAGCCAAAATAGAAAAAAATATATTTCAATCATTTTTATTCATAGGTCTAAGGGAGATGATTGTAATGTACCACTTTTTAATTGGTGCAGCAGTTTTTTTTTTATTTTAATATTTCGTGATGTCAAACTTTTTTGGATGTGCATGCAATTTTGTCCTCGCCCAGTTCTTTCTTTAAATAATAATGGCGCTAGAATTAACTCATCTGATTGGTCTAAAATCAAAGACAAAATCGAAGGTCTACTTGATTTAAATAAAAAAATGTATACCAAAATGATTTTATGCAAAGTATTTGACAAAAATCATTAAAAATTTAAAATTAGTGCAACTTTCGATAGTCGACAGAAAATATAAGTTGGGAAATTTGTTATTCAGAAGGACATCTACTGATGTCTAAAAATTTTTTGCTGGAAATTCCCTTTATAATTTATTTAACGATTTTTTAAACTAAAAATTAGAATTCACGACCATATTGGGAATTCTAGCTACCAATACATGTAAACAAACATGGCCGAAGTGAGTATAAGCGTCATAGAAATCACCACATTTTATGTTGCAAATTTGCCTATTATAATCACCTCACGGTCAAATAATAACTTTTCACAAAAACTATTAAATATATTTGAATTAAAACACAGAAAATACACTTAATGGATATGTAAACAAGCGAAATATTGGCGCGGAATATTGGCGCCGAATACCTCACTGATAGGTTCACTTGTTTGCCGCCAGAGGGCGAGCAAAAGGATAGAGTTCTCAATTATAATTTTTAATAAGTTTTCTTTCCTTCGTAGTTATTAATTACCTATACTAAGTATTAGCTACAATTGTCAGTTTTAAGTTAGGTTAAGAATTGATTTGTGATAGGTGTATGCACGCCACTTTTTTATTTAAAAATTAAGAAGATAGTCGGTGAAATTTTGTAATGTAAATTTCGATTTCTTTAAAGAAACAGAAAAGACGAACGATTAATTGAAATCGAATAATTTTTTGTACTGCTTAACGATTCCATAGTTCACGATTTTACATTTTTTTTTTTTTAATTTTAAGTTTTTCGTTGTTTTGAAAACGTCCAAAAATATGCAACTTTTAGGCACAATTTAGAACTTTATTATGAAACTATTTAATATAAATAAATTCCAAAGACTACGGTCTCTTTAATTTACTTTCAGGATTAATTTATAAAATTCAATTCAATTAATTCTTAATTATGTTATGTTTATTTTAAAAACGCCTGTGTAATCGTAGGTTCATTTATTGGCATCTCTTTCGCACAGTTATATGTTTCATACGCACATCGCATTTCCAAGGAACCGAGACTTTTTGCCAACTATCCTCTTAACTCTTAAGGTGATAGCGAGTCAAATGTTGAAAAACCGATGTTTTTATCTTTCCTGAATTTTTTTAAAGTGTTTCAAATTGGAAACTAAAAAAAATAATTAAATACCGAACTTGAGTAAAAATTGCACTTTTATATGCAATTTTTATTTTTCATTTATCTAGATTTATACGAGCATAGTTTTGCAAAAATTAAAATATAAATATAGAAGTTTTTCTTGCAAAATTACACAAATGTAATTATAGATACATAAATAACAAAAATTATAAATGAAAGTAAAATTCTTAATTTAGTTTGGTATTTTCTTATTTTTTTGACTTTCCAATTCTAAACACTTTTAAAAAAATCATGAAAGGTAAAAACGTCGGTTTTTCAACATTTGACTCCGTATCACCTTAAGTAAGATATTAAAGGAGTAGATTGTTCAATTATATTGAAGCATGTATCTAATTCTGTCTTCTGCTTATACAGGGTGTTTGGTAGCTCAATGCATTAATTTGGGGAGGTGATTGGAGATCCTAATGAAAGCATTTTTCGAGATAATTGCTTTTGTGATTTTTTGATAAGTATCCCATTTTCATTGAATTAATGCTTAATTAGTAGCTAATATACCGGGTGTCCACGGAACTAGGGCCACCCCTGTAACTTTATTTATGAAAATAAAAATTTGAAATTTTACTATTTTATATGGCACAAGAAAATGAATTTATTTAACTAAAAGAAATTTCGACATTTTTTTTTTAAATGTAACACCCATTTTTTTCTACTTATTATTAAACACTTGTAACTTCTAAGTATGTTTTTGACCAAATAGAAATTTTTTTTGAACTTTCCAAAAATTTTTTGGATTTTTTGTTGTATATGACTGTAATCGTAAAAAAATCCTGTCCCCACTATCATGCCATTTAAAAAATTAAAGATATTTTCAAAAAACGCATTTTTTAAAATATAAAAATTATTTTCTCAAAAACGGCTGAATGAATTTCATAATTTATAATTTATTTTACCTTTTTAAATTATTTAAGAATAGTTTTAATAGATTTTATATATTATATTTAATTTAAAAAAAATCCAAATTTTTTTTGAAAGTTTAAAAAAAAATGTTTTGTCAAAAACATACTTAGAAGTTACCCGTGTTTAATAATAAGTATTAAAATGTAATTTCCAGTGAAACCTGAAATGAAATTGAAAGTTTTTTTAGTTCAATAAATTCGTTTTTTTATGCCATATATTATACCTATAGCATATAACATAGTAAAATTTAAAAATTTTATTTTCATAAATAAAGAAGTTACAGGGGTGGCCTAGTTCCGTGGCACCCGGTATTTTGGGAATAAATGTTTTCAGTAACATAAACTTGTATTACTTTAATTTCATACATGAAACAAGTTGATAATCTTTACAAAATGAAGAGACGTATTGGAAAATGTTTATAACAATTTTGGAATTCTACTTGATATTGATATTAACTACTAACTTTTTACTAGAAATTTTCAAATAATCTTAAAATCTCTCTGGACCTTTTAGATTATGTATCTTACGAGTACTTTGGAAAACTTATCTTTAAAATATTTTTTCAAGCTTTTCTCTGTTATCAACATGTTGTATTATATTAAAATAAAACATGTTCAAGTTACAGAAAATATTTTTTCCAAAAAGATATCAACAAGTAATAAGGTTTTAATTCGATTTAAATGTAAGAATAGTTAGGTATCGAAAAATTACAAAAACAATCTCGAAAACCATGACACATGTATGTATATCAATAAGTTTAGTTAGAAATGCTTCCAGTAAGAGCTCTACCAAACACTCTATATACAGAGGGTGTCCTATTTGAAGTTGGACTGTATGGGTATCTTTGTGAAGATAAATAGTCGGTTAATGGACGAAGTAATAGAGATTTGTTCGTATATTAATAATTCGTTAATAGAACATTTGAATATCGCATGGTTCCTGCGCTATCTTGAAAAAGCAAGAAAGTGCGATTTTCAAAATATGGCTATAACTTCTTTGTTTTCGGTGGTACCAAAAAAGTTTTTTTATCATTATATATGTACATTTTTAGGTACAATACAGTAAGATAAATGAATATTTTCTTCGCCAACGGATTGACCGTAAATGAACCAAACCAAGTTTTATCTTATGGCTGCCATTTCGGATTTATACTTATTCGGAATTAGTGCATTTTTCTGAGTAATTTAGTATATCATGTGTAATATTTTAAGAAAAATAGAAATTATTTTATTTTACTAACAAAAAATGACCTTGAATAGATGTGAACTGTCCATAAGTACATATGTGTTAAGATTTATTTTACATTTAATATTATAAATAGTTGTACTTATGTTATTGACAATTTACATCTCCTAAAGTCCAAGGTTAGTTTGTAAAATAAAATAATTTTAATTATTTTTAAATTTGACATATGGTATACCAAATTACTCAGAAAAAATACTGATTTAGCACGTTAATATTTTGAAGTTGGAAGTTTAAATAAAATTTTTAAAAGATGTGTCCCAGTTGCCCCTGCAATAACTTAGAATCGGGGTAACTGGAATATAATAATTTGGGAAACTGGAATATAGATTCCACGCCCTTTTCTCAGTTAATGTCAGATGATTCGAAATTAACATAGGTAAATCAGCAAAGGGGTGGATGGTGGAGCAATCATCAGAGATGCATTAAATCAGGTTGTTCAAGACGTATAAAATGGAAACAAAACCATTTTACAGGCTGCAGCTGTTTATGGAATCCCAAAGTCAACATTTATGATGACTGTTCAGGAGAAAACGGGTTCCTGAACTTTTGCAAACGAAAAAACCTTTCACTCAAGAACCCGCAAGGTTTGGAGGTCGCCAGGAAGAAACTAGAAACTCCTTAGACTATTTATAGCAACTTTTATTTGCCATAGAAACGATTGAAGATATGAACCTTAAAAATAAGCCGAAAGACCTCGTTCTCAAAAGTCTTCTGTTTCTTCTGGTGGCAGAGAAAATAGAAAATATTTTACCGTCAGTCGATGGACATGTTTCTCATATCTCTTGTGAATTAATAGAGAGAAGTTTTCAGGGCAATAAAAAGCCAATGGGACAAAATTGTATATAAATAACAAAGAGCAAATCCTAAAAAAAAAATCCAAAGAGGAATTTATTGAGATTCTTAATAAAGATTATACGCAAGTGCCACCAATTAACATTAAAAATTATTACAAAGCAACAAGCATATTATACAATTCTGAAATACAGAAATGGTGTTTTTGGAATGAGATCTTATGAAATATAAAAATAAAATTAAATATAATGAACTTTAAAGTGACCTTTTCTTCTACTAAACATCTACATCTAGTACCTGGACCTATCTCAGTATTGAAATATCAAATCGTGTGCGTAGAAGGAAAACCCACTAAGTCCAGTTTTTGAAAGTTGAGTTCTATCGTGTATAACTCCATATTAGTGTGATACAACTTACAAGAAAACCTTAAGTCCAACGTGCGCTTATTAAGGAATTTATAGACTCTTCAAGATCAAGTTAAAACTGGATTTTACACAGGCCTTATAACATTAAAATGCGTTGTTCTTGAAAGTTGCATTTTGTGACTTAGTGGGTTTTCCTTGTACGCCCATGAAATTATCATCAAGTTAAAACTGATCGCTAAACATACATTTACCCCCCACTCCTTAAAGTTCTGGATTAGCAATATTCATATTTATGGGAACCATAGAGTTACAACGTGGCCCTTCAAAAATGAATGTTGTCATAGACGCGAACTCCTTTTAAGATATTTTAGTTAACATTAACCCAGCCAAAGACAACAAGAATTTGTGGAGGTTCGGAAATTATCTCAACTGAAGAGAACTTTTTTTAACCAAAAGAGTAGGAAGGAGAACAGAAGAAAACAAAGTGTCCCTTCCGACGATAAGATTTGCCAATCTTATTGTCATTATCAGAGCAAAAATAATTGTAATAGCTAATGTGCAGAAACATACATTAGGTTGACATGAAATAATCGACATACATGAGGGCAACACATTATAATGAGATAAAAGGCATTATACAGGGTGTTTCTAAATATATGTGAAGAAATTTTACAGGCGATTCCTTGACCAATTCTTAGACAAAAGTAAAGAATAAAAATTTTCTCAAAAGTGCTCTATTTTTTAGTTATGGGGAGTCAAACTTTCTATATTTTTTTCATTTTTTGAGTATAACTTCTTTATTTTTTAAGATAATTTGATCAAATTTGAAACACACTCTAGTTATTATAGTGGTAACCAGATAAAAATATCAAATATCGAAATAAAATACAGGGGGGTGTATTTTGGGGGTATAGACCCCATTTTTTATGCCATAACTTTTTTGTGCTACCCCACTTAACATTTTAAATGAGATATTCTAATTTCTTGCTTTTTTCTGAAAATTTTTGATATGTTTAATTTTTTTACAGCTGGTACGGTTTAGAAGTTATTTAAAAACATGTACGAAGTTGTATGCCAATTTTGCATTAAACAGGGGTGGCTTTTTTTAAAAAATAAATACCAGAGACTTCCTAGAAGACTATTTGACCAATTTTAAGACGAAAACAGAGAATAAATATTTTCTCTAAAATGCTTCGTTTTTAATTTAAATTAAAATAAAATTAACAAAATAAAAAAAAAACTTATTTACATATAGGATTATTGTATAAAAGGCTTACTTACAATTCTGTTCTTGCCCCGTAACATATGAAACAAGGCTTCAAAACATTTCTAACTCTTTCACACACTAGCCTAATTTTCTGGGCAACTGCGATGTAGTTGACATAGTTTACAATTTCACAAATTAATTAAGCTTTAGAAAAAAATTACCGTTTTATTAAATTTAAATTATTATTACTGTAACTTTGCAATCGTTTAATCTCAAAAATGTTAAGTATTTGTATATCACATTGAAAATACATAAGTTCAAACCCTAATTTAGCAAAAACCAGTATGCACTTACCTCGTCTACCTTAAATTATTTTTTTCAGGCTATTCAAGACTTGTTTTTAAAGGAATAATAATTTTTAGTTATTGTATATTATATCTTTATTATGTGATATAGTAAATGCAACCATTTGAATATATTGTTAACTGAATTTATTGTAGTATAATTTGAAAGTTAAATTACAGTTTATTAATGTTAATGTATTACAATTTAACTGAGTGAAATGTTTCAGTCCACTCGAAATCTAATCGGGCCATTGCTTCCAGACCAAAGCAAACTAATCAGGTGTGCATTGGGGTTGGACCAGTTCGATACTAATTTAGTACACAACCAAAATAATTAATCGATTTAAACCCTAATATTTCTTGCGTATAATGTGTGTCCATGCATTATTCATCCATGTATTAATGAGATGCTCGTTAAGTAGTAGTGGTGGTCAGTAAGGGTCTTGCAAACTTGGAAACTTGTCTTGGTTTTCCTCCTGCCCTTGCATAATTTAATTCCTCTAGCAGACTTTATCGCATTAATTTGAAATGTGGCTAGATTACTTTAATATTACTGCATGTACCTTATGTATTTAGTAATTAAATAAATAATAACTTGTAGAAATATATTTTACCCCCATAAAGCCATCTCTTTAATATTAAATTTCCAAAGTTTGTTTTTCGCATTAAGTCGTTATGATTATTTTTTAACCTTAATACAGATAATTATGCTTAGCAGTGCAAAACTTGGAAAACGTTTGTTTTTATGGACGCTGTGGAACAAAGTTTACAAATAACTAACTACCCCTGCCTGGATACTTGAGAAAGAAGCAGTCGTTCGATTCCCCTTTAATTCCCAAGTAATTGCAACTTTGTAACGGCTCATTCTACCCAAAAGACTGCCTCCGATGTGTATTTATATAGTTGCCGACACTAAGAGATAAATGTGTTTTCTTTCTGTTTCTAATCTTAATCGATAAATTCAATATTATTCTTTTAATACCAGGAAATAATCATTTTTCTCTCTAAGGGCTGCGTATAATTTCTGGTGTTATTAATGACATAGCGTGCCATTTAACATTTAACCCTTTTCGTTTTGGGCGGAAAACTACGTATAATGTTATCAAAATTACAATCAGTTGAATTAGGGTTAATATTTGTAAGTAAAAACTAATCGTAGTAATTTAAAAATAGATTAAAGCAAGCCGCTAACTGTGCATGCTAATTATTTTTTTGCTAGCTACATTTTTAAACTTTCCATAATTAAACTATTCTAAAAAACAAATTAAATTCTTTCTTACAATATGAAATTATGTTTTTTATACTTTTAGGGAACTGTGATTTATGTAGCCTAATTATGCTGTCCTCTTATGAAGATTTATTGTTTGACTCATGGTGTATTTATTAAAGAAGAAACAAAAAAGTTTCATTTTATATTATTATGAAGGAGAAACTAATTTTTTCAAGCAATTTTTTTTAAATAGTTAACTCATTACGAATTAAGAATGTCGAGTCGAAAAAAGTATATCTTCATAGTATTATTTTAATCAGAAGGAATATAAACTATTAGATAGTAATATCTATATTATTTACCTACATGATTTATCCACCAAATCTATGCCATGTATTTTATTCAATTTTATCCAATGTACTAATTGTAGACAAATGGTTATTTCAGGGAAATTGCATTTTACTAGGCAAAAACCATGTCCCTAAAGAAATGGCTTTGAGTTCCATTTGCTTAGGATAATAGTATCTAACTACATGTATAGGTTAATAGTACATATTTATACAGGGTGATTCAGACCACCCGTCTCACTCATTTATATTCAGTCTGTTATCGTACATGACTGAAATGACAAATGTTATTACCGAAGTGAATCTAAATACTATGTCTCACCAAACACTTTAGACCCATCTCCATCCTTCCAGTATTCTCAAAAGTATTTGAGGCAGTTCTTCTCAATAGTCGGTTTCTTTGATGATAGAAATATTTTAAGTTCAAACCAATTTGGATTTAGAAAAGGTCTGGGAACTATTGATGCCATGAAATCTTTTGCACGCTATATTAGCGATGCACTCGAAGATAAGGAACATGTCAGCACTGTTTTCTGCGATTTAACGCGAGCTTTTGACTCGATGCAACATGACATACTCCTGGAAAAATTGGAATTCTATGGTATAAGAGGCAATTGTTTAAACTTATTTAAATCTTACCTATCAAATAGAGTACAGATTGTAGACCACAATGGGTTAAGAAGTACTCCGCAATGTATTGAGCATGGTATCGCTCAAGGTTCTTTGTGTGGACCGTTTTTATTCCTATTATACATAAATGATCTGCCATTAAACTTAGACTCATTCTCAGTGTTATATGCGGATGATACTACACTGGCAGAGAAAAACAAAGACCTGGAGGAACTACGATCAAACACTGAAGATATCATCAAAACAACTTCTGAATGGTTCATTGCTAATAGGCTAGCCCTCAAAGAAAGTAAGACACAACAACAATTCTTCACTTCCAGCAGAAGAAACAGAGAACTTCATGGTGGCATCACGAAATTCCTAGGGGTGTACTTCGATTCACTTCTAACTTGGAAGCCTCATATAAGCGAACTATGTATGACTCTCTCAACAGCAATTTATGCAATCAGACGAACCAGAGACATTGCAGGTCTAGATGCAGCCAAGACGTCTTATTTTGCACTATTCTACTCCAGGATTAAATACGGCATTAGATTGTGGGGTCTCAGCAGTCACGCCTTCAAAGTCCTGATATTGCAAAAGAAAGCCATTCGAGCCTTGGATAAGGTGGATCAACGAACCTCATGCCGGCCCCTTTTTAAAAAATTCGGACTGCTAACTCTTCCGTCAATTTTCCTGTTAGAAGTTCTATGTGAAGTAAAAACAAACCTCAACTCGTTCCTGAAAAAGTCAGATGTCCACACCCACAATATAAGAAACAGAGAACAAATCTACATTCCTCATCATAGATTGAAAACAAACGAGATTTGGGACATTGGACTAAAGGCATTCAACAAGCTGCCAAACAAGTGGAGAGATCTACCTCTACCAAGGTTCAAAACAACATTAAAGACGCATTTCCAGGCAAATGTATTTTATTCCATCCAAGAGTTCTTTGACAGCAATCTGTGATATATATTTTAGTCTACCTTCTTATATGTATATTTCAAATTTTCTTCTGTCTGTTGTCCGTTCCGTACACTTGATTGTTTCTAGACGTTTTTATAGTTATTATCTTTTAATATTACTATTAGTTATTAATTAAAGTAGGAGAATTATTTATTAATTTAAAATTTACTTCTTTATAATTTTTTACTTATGAAATTTCACTTTAAATGTTATACCACTTTGGTGTCGTTTTTACAAGTGTGTAGCGTTTCAAATTAAAAATTTAAAAGTTAATAATTTTGGGTTGTAGTATAAAAAAAAGAAAAAAAGAAAAAAAGAAAAAAAATTCAAGGCATTACGACTTTTTGTTCAAAAGATATGAATTTTTATGTAAAATATGGCTTTCTAACAAATGAGTAAAGGTGAATTTTTTAAAATTTAATTATTTTTTAAGGTACATTACCTAGAAAATTTCTGTTTTGTTTGAGTTTTTGGGGTGTAAAATTTTTTTTGGGGGGGGGGGGGTGTAGAGGGCAAGTCAACCCCTACATTTCATCTATTTTCTATTATCTTTCATTTGCGGGGTCGATTTTGAAAAGATTCGAAAAAATATTTTTTTAGATATTTTTAAGGCTAAAAATTTTTCATGGAAATCGATTTTTATTGTTTTTCTCGAAAACTATAAATGTTAGCGATTTTAAATTTTTAGCAAAGGTAAACAACATTGATAGACGTTTTAAAAAATATTTGGTTAAAATCGGTTAAACAGTTTTTTTGGAAAAAATTGGCAAAGTTTTGGCAAAGTTTTGGCAAAATTTTGGTGGGGGAGGTAACGGTGCGAATTTTAAGCTATTACTCGTCCCGGCAGTTCTAATAGATTAGAAGATATTAATTATTTTGTGAAAAGTAAAAAATTACAGACCTCAATTTTGGTTCCAAATTGGTTGCATATTTTTGCTACATTTTCGGCCATAACTCGATAACGAAAGGAGATAGCGAAGTGATTCTTTTTTTGTCGTAAAGTGGACCATGAAAGCTTTTAGAAAATGTACATTGCGTTAGGGTAGTATAAAATTTGAGGGACTGATTAAACCGAAACTCGAATAAAAATGCGACTTTTTTAAATGCGATCTTAAAAAATTTAAGATTTCGTTGTTTTTCAAAATTTAAAAAACCCTATGCATGGGCGGTTTTAATACCAAGATTAGATTTATCAGAATTTTTAAAAATGAAAAGCCGTAAAAAATAGGCCGACGGGAGCCGCTGACCCCTAAATTCAACATTTTTACGCCATAACTTTTTAACCGCGCTAACTTTAAAAATGCACTATGCTCATTACACCACAAATATTGTTGTTCTTTGATAATCTGATGTAAAATTGAGAAAATTTTAAAAATGGACGGCTGCAGAAGGGGCTGACCAAAGCGCGCGTTTGAGTTATTTTATTAACATTTCACTTGGGATTTTTTTTTCAAGTCCAGGGGTAAAATATAATCGTGCTGATTTTTTCTCGCATAAATAATAAAGAAAGAAGGGAAATAAAAAACATTGGAATATTATACACGGTCGGGATCATAAGTTACGAATTTTCAAAGTCGGCGTCGAAAAAGCACTAATTTCAAACTACAAATTCGAGGGCGCCAAAAGTACAGAAAAAATTAATATATCAAAAAAAGCGCTCGTTTCCTGATGTAGCGCGGTATGTAGATGACAAATCAAGAAACCGCGATTTTTTTTCACCTGCCTTTTTCGAAGCCGCACAGTTTTAGTACTTTTGTCGACCGTATAACCCGTGCGAGGCGACTAGGAAATAATGACGTCACTCAGCTCGCAAGGAAAAAAAGTAGCGCCGCGCGACTTCATAAACTTTGTTAATTTATTGCGAAGCCATTTTAAGTGCTAGACCAAAAATTCAAATTGCAAAATTCAAGTTAAAAGGTACTCTTTTAAATAAAATTATAAAAAAAATGGTTTACAGACTCATTGAAAGTATCTACAACACCTACCAAAGAAACATTATCTCGTCCAGTGAATAGAAGATAGTACGTAAGGAGGATGATTGACCTACTTATATTTAACACCTTTAATGGTGTTGGATTGTTTTTAAACTGTGTTGTTATTTCTCGGCAATGTTAGTTCCACGTTTATTCAAATTAATGTGTGTCTGAAGATGAAGTGTGTGTGCACTTCGAAATATACATAGTAGACAAAAAAAAAGTAAACATTTTTGGTAACGGTAATTTTCCTATGGTACATCAAGGCTTCACTTTACTGTCATGTTTAGTATAAAGTTGAGACCCAATTTCTGTTTGCAAAAGTAGGAGGTGTTATTTGAAAAATAGTTGATGACGGCTTCTTAAGGGTAATGCCAATTTAATACGCTTAAAAGTTTTTGTGGATTTGATTTTTTATCTCTACAGCTAACGGATGCATGGCCTGCGAACTGAATTTTATTTTTATACTGTATATGAAAGTACTAGTAAAAGCCAACCTTTTTTATATTCGCAAACACTTCTATTTAATTTTGAGTGGGATATTCAATTCAATCAAAAAGGAAACAGTACTGAAAAACGTATGTGAAACATGTATGTACATCTAAAAGTGTGAAGCTTCCATCCGGCGGGGAGAAAGTGAAATATAAATAAAGGACTCGTCCAGAAACCGACGCGCATCCTGTTGTTTCTGTTTTCAGCATAGGGGACGCTATTCAGATCAGGACAACTTCAGACGTGTTATATTCCGCGCAATCCACTATGTGTAAGTTAGCTCCTATCTCAACACTTCATTGTTTAACTTTCTGAATACAAACATCCAAAAGCCCTTATCTGTTGCAATATGTTACGATTCGCTTTCATTAGTTCCCTTTATTAATAAATACAGATGCAAGTAAGCATTGTAGATTTGTAGTAAATACTATCTCACTATCTCTTCATTGGAGTGACTTAATAGTTAGCAAGGTATCTAATAAGAAGCAGCCATGAATCCAATTAAAATGTTTACAGCGTGCAAACAAAAGCGGTAAAATTAGATATTTGGTGCATAGACTTGTAAAAGATGAAGGAAAATTATAAAAATATTTTTTGCTATTTATATGGACATATTTAGTCATTTATCTATCTAATCTAATTGATTCGATTCAGCATGTGTTGTGAGCGACAATATAATATGTGGTACATACCTTATTTAATTTAGTGCTGTATTCAAAGAATTTCCAAATAATAATTATTCCCTCATCCGGTCGAATATTGAGGGAATGCCTATTTTGGAATTTCCGTAAACGAATGCATCATCATTAAGGACCTGTATGTCAACGCGCCCCCCCACCCCTCACAAAGGAGACCAAAGATGAAGCTCTTTTGCTTCAAAACTACCGTAAGAACAACACACCTCCATCTCCGTTCAACCACTACCAAAAGAAAACCTCAGAACACGACAACAAGAACAACATCTTTGACTATTTCGACCAAAAGAAGAAGACTTCGCAACTTATTTTACAAGTAACACGGCGAAAATACAAATTAAATTATTTCGATTTGGTATCAACCCTTATTTTTAAGTATCGAATTTACTTACAAACTTAGCACGGTCGAAACAACTTTTATAAACTAGGCCAAGCATACCCGACGTTATAATCGCTATTTTTTGTCTTTGTTGGGCAACCACTATTTCTTCCCGTTTTAGATAGAGATCTTTTAACAACTTAAACGATGATATCAAAAAATTGGCACCTTAGATAACAATGTTTTTAAAAAATACACATTTAATTTAAAAAATTTAAATTTAATTATTATTAATACAAAAATGATAATTCGCAATAAATCTGACTTATTTCTAACGTAATTTTATGAAAATATTCAAATTGATCAAAAACAACCATTTTGCATTAACAAGATTCCAAAAAAATAATTTATGTACTTTTATTTTTTTTTTGAAATTAAAAAGAAGAATAATTTTGATAATTCATTGTTTTTTTTTGGCCATTTTAGAAAATATGTTTTAAAAAAGTTTTGTACTTTTATTATTGGATGTGGCTATTTCCACATACATTATATACGAATAAATGGCTATTTGCACATACAGTATGCATGTATAAACGGAACACTGCCAGCAGAACGCGCCACCGAACGGCCAAACAAAAAATAAAATATACAGGGTGTTTGGTGCTCAATGCGTTAATTTAAGGAGGTGATTGGGAATCATAATGAAAGAATTTTTAACTAAATTTATTATTATACAATTATGATTTTGTAAAAGTTATTATAACTATCTTATTTACATTCAATTTATGCCTAATTGTAGTTGAATCTTTGGGAAATAAATATTTTCTGTAACTTAAATATGTAGGTACATTGGTTTTTTACATCAAAGATGTTGATAGCCTTTTATAAAATGAAGGAAAAAATATTGAAATCATAGAAAAGCTCGATGAAATATTATTAGGATAATTTTTTATTTAAAAGATTAATGACCAAATATATTTTAAGATTATTTGAACATTTTTAGTAAAACGTTAGTACCTAATATCAAAGTTGAAAGCCAAATCTACAATTAAAAATTTCTCAGACTTCAATTTTCTTCATCATTTTGTAAAAGGTTATCAACTTTTTCAATGTATGAAATTAAAGTAATACATGTTTAAGTTACACAATATGATTCTTCCCAGAAGATTTAATTACAAATTAAGCATTTCTTCAATGTAAATCTGATAAGATTGATAGTTATCAAAAAATCACAAAATTAATTACGTCTCGAAAAGCGTGGCACATTCTATAACAATAAATATACATGGTGAGTTTAAAGTAACGCTTAAAAATCATAACTACTTTATTTTTTAGAATTTTCAAAAACGTTTAAAGACATGTCGCATTGTTCTTAAAAAACTTTATTTTGAACTCAACCAAAAAAAATTTTTCGTTTGTCATGACGTCACTACGACGTCATCAATTCTTTTTTTAAATGGATTGATATGGTTTTTATATCATAAAACAATACCTTATTAAGAATTTTTTACAACATTACCAAAAACTTTATACTAATGCCATCTAGATGTCATTAAAAAAATATTAAGTTTCACCTTAAATGATAGTTTTAGGTAACGCATAAAATTCATAACTACCTTATTTTTTGGAATTTTAAAAAACGGTAAAAGACGTATCGCACTGTTTTTGAAAAACTTTATTTTAAATTCTACAAAAAAAATTTCTCGGTTGACATGACATCACTACGACGACATCAATTTTTTTTATATAATATAACAATACCTTATTAAGAGTGTTTTACAAAAGTTTATACTAGCGCCATCTAGATGTCGTTAAAAAATTAATAAATTTCATAAGTTTAGTTTTAAGTATAAAGTAACTTCATGTCAACCGAGAAATTTTTGTTGTTGTTTTCTTAATAAAGTTTTTTTAAAACAATGCGACACGTCTTTTGCGGTTTTTAGGTGGTTATGATTTATATTCGTTACTTTAAACTAAACTATCGTTTACGGGAAAAATTTTTAAATAAATCTAGATGGCGCTAGTATAAACTTTTTGGTCCCATTGAGAAACAATCTTAATAAGGTATTGTTTTATGGTATAAAAACCATATTAATCCATTTAAAAAAAATTGATGACGTCGTAGTGACGTCATGTCAACCGATAATTTTTTTTGTTGAGTTCAAAATATATTTTTTTAAAAACAGTGCGACAGGCCCTTTCCCATTTTTTAAAATTCCAAAAATAAGGTAGTTTTGAATTTTATGCTTAAAACTATCCTTTAAGGTGAAATTTAATAATTTTTTTAATCACATCTATTTGGCATTAGTACCAACTTTTTGGTACCGTTATAAAATACTCTTAATAAAGTATTGTTTTATGATATAAAAACCATATCAATACATTTAAAAAAAAAAGATGACGTCATAGTGACGACATGCCATCCAAAACTTTTTTTTTGGTTGAGTTCAAAATAAAGTTTTTTAAAAATAATGCGACACGTCTTTTACCGTTTTTTAAAATTCCAAAAAATAAGGTAGTTAAGATTTTTATGCGTTATTTTAAACTCGCCCTGTTGTTTAAAATGCTTCCATTAAGATTCCCAGTCACCTCCTTGAATTAACGCATCGAGCTACCAGCTACCAAACACCCTGTATAGTATGTCCGTACTTGCATTTTAATTTTTTATATACATAATATCTCTTATATGTGTTATATGTGTTATATGTCAATTTTTAAATCTTACAACATCTGTGACCTTGCTTTTATATTCTTTTTATTTTTTCGATTTTTTCAAAATTATTTTATCAATTTTATGATTAATTGAAAACAAATAATTCATAAACAACTGCTACAACATTTAAATGACATAGCAAAATGACACAACAATATGTTATAAAAGATAAAATAAACTTGAAAACCATGAGTGCTCAGTAAACTGAATTTTATAGCCTATTTTTTTGAAAAATTTTATAAACTTTAAGTTGATGGAAAAAAACGACTTGTAGGGTATTTTTCGATTCAGAAAATTATGTAGATTCAAATTATTAAAAAAAAGGTTGGACTATTCCATCTAAGATTTCAAACTTGATAGTTTGTACATACTGTATGTGCAAATAGTCATTTATTCATACATACTGTATGTGCAAATAGCCATATCCTTTAATATTTAGTTTTGTAGTCTACTTTTAAAATTAAATTTAAAATTTTTAAATTAAATGTGTATTTTTTTCCAAAAAAAATTGTTATCTAAGCTACCAATTTTTTATCATCGCTTAAGTTGTTAAAAGAGCTATAGAAAACTAGAAAAAATTGTGGTTGCTACTTAAAAAAATGATGATGACATTTCTATGCCAAAATTCATGACTTCATCAACAAAATTTTGGCATCCAAATTTTTAAGATAAAAAATCGAGACCCGTCCAAGCGATTCTCATAAAAAATTAAACGCAAGAAAATTAAACGCAAAAATATTAAGCCTTTTCCAAATTTTAGCTCCACCCAGTATACTTTTCTATAATTTTTTGTTAGAAATCCAGGTAGCATTCAATAAATCTTAGTTTTTAAATGTTCCCAAAGGAAATAATCAAGATTGGTAAGATTTGAAGATCAGCCTGGTGATTTCAAAAGAATTTTGCCTTCAATTCATTGCTCAGGAATTATTGGGTCCAAAAAAGTTTACCCGATTATTCCATGCTTTTTTTTAACCGAATTGGTGGTCTGGATTTTGATAGTTGATGAATCTTCTTTTTTGAAAGATATATTTAATTCTTGCGATGATTTGGATTTTTAAAATTCAATAGAAAATTTTTTTTGAAGATTCTTTAAATCCAACTTTATTAATAAGCAATATTTAAGCGACAAGTTTCGCCAAATAATTAGCTTCATTGGGCTTTTAAAATTTCGAATTGTGAAATAGAAGTCTTGCAAAAAAAAATCAAAATAATAATAAATAAATTCCAAAATAATTGTAGAAGTGTAAGTTAATAAAAGAAATCTGAATAAAATTTGCAATTATTTGACAAATTCATTAACTTACACTTCTACAATTATTTTTGAATTTATTACCTATTATTTTGAATTTTTGTTGCAAGATTTCTATTTTACAATTCGAAATTTTAAAAGCCTGATGAAGCCAATGATTTGGTCAAACTTAAATATTAAATATTGCTTATTAATAAAGTTGGATTTAAACAACATTCAAAAATGTTTTTCTATTCAACTTATTTTTTTGACTTTCGTAATATAATTTGTTTCTTCTTAATGTTAGATATTGTTTTTACTTTTTCACTTATTTGAATCTTTTAAGAAGAAATATTCATCTGGAATAAACCAATTATATTTTTCATTTCCTTGTCTTCATCATTAGTTGAAACAGACGAGAACCGTTTGACGGATTTTCGCGAATTAAGTTTTTTTTGCAATTTCCACAATTTCCACGCAAAATAGTCCACCCCTCATCACATAAAGTTTTCAAATAACTTTTAATTTTTCATTTGAAACAGTAAATCTGAACACTTTTTGTTTGCTCCGTTAAATACTATTTTTGAATTTCTTGTTCTTGCTTAGTGTCATTTTTTTATGTTAAACTTTCATTTAGTAAGTTTTAAATTACATAGTCACAGACAGGTCCAAGGAACTATGAGTTTGTTTTTAAACTAAAATTTTCTTTGACTTTTAAACATCTAAAATTTATAAATCATCAATGTTTTTTGGACATCGGTGCTAAATAAAAGTTAAAAGCAATCAATCCCTCATATTTTACCTATATTTAAGTTATTTTTTTATTTTATTTCCCTATTTTTGTCATCTGGTGGCATTTAATAATTTTTATTGAAAAAATGTAAGTATTTTAATATGATTACTTAATTAAATTTCATGTCATAAAATAAATTACTTATAATTGATATTTAATAATATTTTTTTTAGAATCTAAATTTGTTCGGGTCCTTTCGTCAGTTTTAATAAATCGACGCATCAATTCCGCTCGAGTAGACTTGTCACGTTCGCGTATCTCCCTTTCGTGATGAAAACGTGCCATGCAAATGATGACGTGAATCTAACCGCCATATTTAATTTAATATAGCCAGTCATCGGCGTAATGTACCGGAAACCGTGTAAAGTAAGCTAAATCCGTTTGTTACCTAAGCACATTCAAGTTCCACATCACAAATCTTTTCAATAACAGGATGCAAATTATGTTCACTTTTAGTTATCAATTATCAATGTACTGTGTACTGTGTACCAAAATAACTTTCTATTTTTAAAGAGGTGACTGATTTTATTCAATGTAAATACACAGTGAGTAAATAAAAATGAAAGCAACGAGATTTTATTAAGTAATAACAAAATAATACCGGATATTTTAAATTACATGAGTACTAGGTGATAATTCGTTCCAAAATTCATTTTATTCTAAGAGAAATCTAAAAATCTTTTGGCACCCAAAATAATCAATTGCTAAAGAAATTTTGTTGAAGTAAAATAAAAATTTCTTGTGACTGCATGATACAAACTTAAACGTACATATAGTACATATGCCGAATAAATTCCTTTTCCAACCTAACATGACACGTAACAATCGCCTCTTTGGATTGTTAATTTCTGCCACCTCAACCCAACGCGTATTGTTTTTGCTAGCAAACATCCATTCAAAAAAAATTACCTTTCTTACGTATTTTTAAATGTAAAAGAAAGTGAGCAAAACTGTTTGCATGTCTTTCGGTAGTCCAGACGACATCCATTTATTGGGCGGACAAACTATACACAAAATTTATGTAGAGTTACCATATTTCAGAAAAATCAAAAGAGGATCGATAAATATTAAAATATTGATTGGTACCAACTTTTCATGTGATAACGGCTCTGACTTGTGTTTTTAATGAGTTTCCAAAAAACTTTTAATTTGTAAAATTGAGGAAAAGTCAAAAAGTCTTGAAAAAACTCCCAAGGTTTTTCAACATCCTCCCACTGAGGAATCACAATGTCAAATCGACGAAAAAGTGATGGTTAGTTTTACACTAAAGATGGGTGATTTCCAAAATTGAATTGTTTTACCAAAACCAAAGTAATACTAGTTAATTGGGTTTTTAAAGAAGGTTGTCAATATGTTTGAAGAAACCTTTGTCGTCAAAAAATACCTCTAATAACATTTTACATGTCACTTATTACTTCTTCTTTTCGTCTTACTTTTTGCATTATTTAAAAAAAAGTCAAAAAAGAGGACTGATATGACAAAAATGTAAAAAAAAACAACAGACACCCAATTTATCATTAAAAAGAGCATTTTTCCGGATAAAAGAGGAGGTTGGTAAACTTCTATTAAGTATACAGGGTGTCTCAGACCAACCGTCCACCCCTTTTATTTTGAGAACGCCTTGTCGTACAAAGCTGAAATAAAAAAAAATATTACCAAAGCAAACCGGAAGAATCCATTGGTGCACTTATTTTTTTCCGGAACAATCCGGAAGTACCCGGAACCGGAAGTAACTTTCGATTTTTAAATGGCAACATAGGTCGAGTATGGTATCGTTTGAAAGGCCTTTTAAAAAGAAACAACTTTTATTAAAATATTTTTGTAATATCTTGCATAATTAACAAATTAAACGAAAAAAAAAATATGCAAACAAGTGACCATTGGTCTCTTAAATTATGGATAAATTAAATCGTTACCATCATCCGCAAATGGACAAGAGAGAGATTTTTTTAAATTGAAACTCTTTTTTGCGTTTATCGCTTTATTCGTTAAAAATAATCAACTTTTTTATTTTTTGAATTAAGGTAAATACATAACCTAAAAAAGTTGATTATTTTTAACAAGCGAAGCAAAAAATACATGTTTCCATTTAAAAAATCATAATTGCCTCTACCCTTACCCATTGAGGATGATGGTAGTGTTTTAATTTTTCCATAATTTAAGAAACCATTTGTCACTTGTTTGCTTTTGTTTTTCGTTTAATTTGTTAATTATGAAAGATATTAAAAAAATATTTTAATAAAAGTTGTTTCTTTTTAAAAGACCCAAACGATACCATACTCGACCTATGTTGCCATTTTAAAATCGAAAGTTACTTCCGGTTCCGGGGGCACTTCCGGATTATTCCGGAAAAAAATAAGTGCACCAATACATTCTTCGGATTTACTTTGGTAATATTTTTTTTAATTTCAGCCATGTACGACAAGGCGTTCTCAAAATAAAAGGGGTGGACGGGTGGTCTGAGACACCCTGTACATATGTTATGAGATGATGTTGAAAGGTTAGCAATTCATGAAACAACGCGCTCTTGTTGTAGAAAATTGAAAAAAAAATTTCGATTCATTGCTGATGATCGAAAAATCAAAACACTCACCGATGAAAATTGACGAGTGGTTTCGGGTACTTCCAATAAAATTAAAATAGCATCCCCCAACCTCTCAATGTTCTATTCTCTTTGGGTACATACACAGTTCCATTAACTGTTTCCAAGGAGACGAAGAATTTTTTTCTTCTTTGATTACTTGCTACTTATCTATTAACATAAATTATCGTTATCAGTAGATATGTATGTCGTAGGCATAATGGAATAATCGGCATTTTTTCAAAATCACTAGGTGATTTATAAAAAAAACCGTCAAAACAGAAATGTACCTGCAATTCTGGTACTAAACGATGCAGTAAAAAACATGTGCTTGTTTAAAAAGATAAAAATCTGAGTTTTTCCAAATGTTTATAGATATTTTTTTAATAAAAGTTACATATTTTCTTTGATGATCAATTCAAAATACGCATGTTTTGACTAGTCCATTCTAGGCAAATTATAAAATGCCTGAAAATAAGCTGGAATAACGAAATTTTTATTTTGACGCTTTAGTTCTGCCGGCATTTTATGATTTGCCTAGTCAAAACCAGAGGAAGTCACTTGCTTACCTATTTTGGCGGTTTTTTTACAAATTCCCTAGGTATTTTGACAAAATGCCTAATATTACATTATGCCTATGACAGATATATCAATCCAAGTAGATTTCATTAAGTCATTATTTAAACCTTTCCTTTCAAAGATCGAATAAGTGGATTCGTAGTATTTAAAAACAGTTTTAATAATTTGTTTCAATTTTTGGATAGTATTAATAAATGTATTTTTCTTCAAAATGTATAGAAAATTTTAAATATCCTGTTGAGTGGGCAAAGAATTTTATAATTGTATTTATTATTTTTGGAAAAAAAGCAACAATAAAGGTAAGTTTTTAAATGAAAGATTTTTTTAAATGTACCTATTTAGGGTGGTCCGTTTAACTTGAAGAGTGGAAATATATCGAAAGAAAAAATTTTCGAAATAAATGGGTCAAGTAAAAATTGACTACATCTTTTCCAATTGTATTTCAAAAAAATCAATTTAATTTCTGAGAGATTAGAAAGCCAAGCGTTTTTGGCGGTGATTATGCACGTTAACCACAACAGACACATACAATTCATGAAAATTTGCTTTGCCATTTTAATGAAAAATGAAACAAAATGATTCTTACTGCAGCACAAATTATGAAATTAAATTAACGAACTATCTGTTTCTCAAATGATACTTTTTGAAATACTATTGATAATTCTGAAATACAACTGTCATTTCGGAAATATAATTGATACTTTCTGAAATACAGTTCACGTCTCTGAATTATAACTGATGATTTCTGAAATAGAATTGAGCTTTTTTTGAAATACATTGAAAAAATGTGTAGTTTAAAAGGAACCACCGTCTGGGCATAGTTATTTTTCATCTAGAGTTTGCGAATAATAATGAGTATAGTTTAATTTGTGGGTATAGTTATTTTTACTAGAAATAGTTTTTTTTTTCTAAAACTTTTTGAGATATTTCCAGGATTCAGGTTAAATGGACCACCCTGTATTTATATTAGTATCATATACAGAGTGGAGACTTTTATGGTGCACACCATTGTAAGTTGATTTATAACCAACAAAAGCTAGTTGACCTAAAATGGTGTATAAGGTCCGTTAGAAAGAGATAGAGAACTTACGTAATTCGGTCAACTTTCAATTGAAATGCTTAAGCGATAACAAAAATATAGAATAAAACGAAAGTGCGAAATTTAAGCTATTACATGATTCAGGAATAGCATAATATTTCCCGGATTTCTAAACAGATTCGTCAAATTCTAATTTACTCTATCCCAGAAAAGGGTTTAGTAATCATAAGGTTTTATTGACTATTTCAGTTGGATAATGTTTATTTTAGTAGCTCTAAATCTTTATTTCACATCAATTAATTTGTTGGTCCTCAACAACTCAACGGAATGATGAGTATTTTTGTCGCAATTTAGGAAGACCCAGTAGAAATGTGCCAGTCATATGCAAACTTATAAAAATTTCAATAAAATGTTTTCTATTGTATATTTTATTGACAAAGTAATAATTTACATTAGGTATATGGTGAATTTAAAAAAGTAAATTAAAGTTTTAAATGAACTTAGAGTTTAATCCAAATTTTGGCAGTACCTATACATTCCGCTAAGTAGTAATCAGTGTACGGTATGATTAAGTAAAAGCCTTGGTTTTCAATCTCAACCGATCTAAGATGGTCTCTAAGTTAGGGAAGTGGCATGTCTCAACAAGACCGAATTACTCAAACAAGCATATCCACTCCAAAGTGCCGTCCATGCTAATCCTTGCAGCCCTTCTTAACAATTGATATGCCAAAGGGTTCGACGTTCCGTAACCGAGTCGGCCCCTTTAATATTTTAAAACTACTAATTATTATAAAACCAAACTCTTGTTGCTAAAATTGGATTTAAAATTTAGGTATCGGCCGAATATCTTAATTGAAACTTCCAGACCTTATAAAATATTAATTCACCCTTATCTTGAAATAAGTTTATAATTATATTTATACAAAATCTTTAATCCCGGAAACTATAATCTATATGTAACTGTGAAAAAAATATAAAAGTTGTCATATATCTACTAAATGATAAGTTGTGTAAAAAATATTAAATTAACCTTTTACTTCAAATCCTTTATTAAATTTTAAATTTGATAAATAGTATGTAAGCCGCTTAATGAAATTTTTTAATTTATAGAAATACTCAATAACGGCTGTGATTCTGTCGTATTTCGCTGATTAATTTTTGGCAACTTATATTTCTCAATAATTTTATTTTTTTTTCAGTCGAAGGATTCCGTCTTTTTTCGTGTCCGCATTCCACAGGCTGAAAAATGAAATTTCTGAAGTTTGGTAAAAAAGGATTAATAGGCAGATTCTGGTCAAAATTAAAGGCCTTTATAGGCAGATTCTGGTCAAAATTAAAGGCCTTTAATTAAATGCAAATAATGTAACCATGGAAATTGTCCATTACAACCCATATAACAAATTTAAATTTAAAGACCTTTAAACTTCATTGATTTGACCAGAATCTGGGTATTAATTAGACACAAATAATGTAACCATGGAAATTGTCCATTACAACCCATATAACAAATTTAAATTTAAAGGTCTTTAAACTTAAATGATTTGGCCTTTAAATTTAAATTTGTTATATGGGTTGTAATGGATAATTTCCATGGTTACATTATATCTTTTAAATTAAAGGCCTTTAATTTTGACCAGAATCTGCCTATAAGTCAAAATTAACGATTTGTCAGATGTTGAAATTAAAGATTCAAAATGCCCTAAACCCCAAACCATAAAAAACGATAATATTATCCGAAGTACTGATTACATTAACCCATGGTTTTCTATCTACAAAGATACAATCGGTGTCCTTCCCAAAAGTGATAATAAAAACCGATTGAGAAAATTATTCGTGATTATATTAAGCGGCATTCACTACTCATATGACACTTGGCACTTGGCTATGGAGCAGTATCTGTAGAAAATTTGAAAATTTGAAGGAAACCTTGCTTATAGGCTACGAATTAAGGAACCAGAAACTGCAATGCTCTGGAACAAAAGAAACAAAGCATTTTTAGGATTTCAATCATAAACCAAAGTTACCTCCACTCATTCTGTGACGGTATATCACAAATATGACAGACTGAGTATAACATAAATACTGTCTTATGATTTATGATGAAGCCAATAAAAAGACTTCGGAATATTCGAAGCAGAATAATATAATTAATATGAGCGTTCATGACGAAATGGCTGGATAAAAAAAAAATGAAATTTGGTATAATCAAATGAGGCCTTCGTATAAATATTTTAATATGATAAAATATTGTATCGCCCTGATTTTTGACACCCCAACCATCATGAATTTTTTTAAATGGCAACATAATATCTCTTGCAATAAATTATTGGAAAGCTAATTTTTAGAACTTTACGATAGTTCATAAAATTATAATTTAAATTACAAAAAATAAACATTGATAAAATTTTGTAATCCTACTTTTACTATTTTGAACTGTCGTAAATTACTAAAAAAAACAGCCTCTTTTAATTTCGGTTTAAAATGAAAATATATTATTCTTTTTAAAACTCCTAAAACATTTTATTATTTTTTAAAAATAAAACATTATTTTACATTACATGTTTTAGCAATTAAAACATGTCTTAGTCCATTTTTGAAGGTAAAAATATTTGTATTTTGAACGGAAATTAAGGAAGGCTATTTTTTGTAATTTGCCTCAGTTCGAAAAAATAAACGTTAGATTATAAATTTTATCAATTATTTTTTATGATATAAATAATAATATTTTGTAAAATTTCAATAATTACTAAGAGTTACCCTGATGATGGACAAAAGTCCTAGTTTTCGGACTAGGAATAAAATATTAATATTTAGTACTAATATGGTTGTATTATTGGCGACACCTTTTCATAATTTGACATAGTGAAACCCACGTTTCCAAAACAATAAAATTACACAATCATGACACCCAAGGCATTTCCGTTCTTTAATTATAATAAATAATAATAATTTTTTGGACTGTCGGAAAGTTCTAAAAATTAACTTTCCAAATATGTATGGCATAACATACAGGGTGAGTTTAAAGTAAGGAATAAAAATCATAACTACGTTATCTTTTGGAATATTTAAAAACCGTAAAAGATGTGATTTTGAAAACCTTTATTTTGAACTCAACAATATTTTTTTCTCAGTTTACATGACGTCACTATGACGTCATAATTTTTTTTAAATGGATTGATGTGGTTTTTATACCATAAAATAATACCCTATTAAGACTGTTTTACAACGGTACCAAAAAGATTATACCAGCGCCATCTTCCGGTTTTTAAAAAAATTATGACGTCATGTCAACTGAGAAAAAAATATTGTTGGATTCAAAATAAAGGTTTTCAAAAACAATGCGGTACGTCATTTACGGTTTTTAAAAATTCTAAAAGATATCGTAGTGTGAGCATCCTTAGATTTGCGACTTGTAATAATTATTTGGGGTTTTTCAAAATTTAATCAATGTTTATTTAGTAAATTAATTTCGATGAAGATTGTAAGTTAGTAGAAAGGTTCTCGCAAGTTCTTATTATTAAATCTGACCGGGAGATATTTATTTCAGTAATTCAATATTTTTAGAAATTTGAAAGTAATAAAGAACTCAAATACACTTAATTCTTAAGTAGTGTTGCTTAAAGAGTAGTAATAAATTAGTAATATTTTGGAACATGTGGATAACATTTTGGGTGCATTAAAACATCCAGAGTAAAACTAATAAATTTTAAACCTTGCGAGGGTCGTTCTAATTCAGTTAGAAAAGGGAGTTTATAATATTCTTAAGTATTGTTGTCATTGGTTGTTAGAAATACTTAAGTAAAACTCCTAGGGGTATGACGCGTTTTTGGGTTGGGTTTAAGTAATAAAAGGGCTGAATTTTAAGTCAATCAGGGCAATCAGAAGAATGAGAAGACAATTGAAGAGTCAGAGTAATTAGCTCAATATATACAGTGTTTTGTGAATGTTAGTGGTGATTGCAATCATTTTGGGTAAGTCCAAAAATGTATTATTTCTTGTATGTTTAATTTTGTAAATAAATAGTTTAAGTGTTATATTAAAATGAAGTGTTTGAATTTGTATCAATAACCGTAATCCCAACGAACCCACTCAATTTAAATATGTCGTATTATCCTCGGTTGGTTTCTGAATTTCACAATTCAGAAATTATTAAAGTCTCCCTTTCAAACTAACATCTTACTTTTACAATCGGGGGTAGTTCACAGTAGTTATGATTTTTATTCCTTTCTTTAAACTCACCCTGTATGTATATGTATGTTATCATTTATAAAAATTCAACTAAATTGGTTATCGATAGTATGTATTTTTATGAGGGAAAACAAAACGGCAGCTTAAAACGATCTCCTTCTTTATTGTTAATTTTCACAAATTGCCAACGTTTCGACGGCCTTTCCTATCCTTTTCAAGGCTACAAATAAACACGGAATCTTTAGAAAGATTATAAAAAAATAAAAAATATATTGGCAAAGGTACACTTACAGCCTGTTTAGACGGGGTGAAATGTTACCAAATGTTTGTTCCCAAATCGACTCATTGCGCAGTTGCATCTAAGTCGGTTTGGAAACAAAATAACAAATTGTGCCCGCCTAAAACAGCCTTACGTAAGCTCACTTTTTTAAGGTAATATAAAAGTATTGTCGTTTTGTTTTCCCTTATAAAACGAAGGCCCCGTCTGACAGCACCAAATTTCAAATTTCTTTATCTAGCCATTTGGGCATAACAGACTCAACCACTTAAAAAAAATATTAAATTAGAAAAAAAATTGACCATTTTCATCTTCTTAGACATGTGCTGAGCAACATCTGTGGTCCAGTGTCCAGTGAAGCTGATGACATTTTGTGATAGCTTTGGTGGTGCTAATTTAATTGATCCTATTTACTGTGTATCTGTGGTTGCATATGCTATTTTTGTTTGCTTTTTCCTCCGTTGTTGATGACTTTGTATTTATAACTGAATACCAGAGCTACATTGCGTTGTTGGACTTCCGTGGATTGCCAACCAGCACTATAGAATGTATTCTTATCGCCTGTGTTTGCGCCAATTATAATTGGTTCCTTGATTCTTGGTTCTGCATCTGCTTCCTGCTTGCTGGTACCCACTGACTGGCCAGATATCCCTCATCACATGAAATAAGTAAAAAAAAGGCAGTTAAGTCGACAGACATACACAATAGATTTTTTTGACAAATTTACTTCAACCACTTAATTTTCAAGAGTATTTTTTCTTTGTTGACCAATTACAACTTGATTTTAGGATGGATTAAATATCTGTAAAATGGCGAATGAGTTAATCTTGTGACTCTTAGTGCCTTATGACGAGCATGCAATATTACCTCTTTCTATGTTTACACTCACTTACTCCAAATTCAATACCTTTACAATAAAATTTTACTTACATTTCTTCGGTCTTCTTCTATTTTTCGGAAAATATCTTTCTAATCCTCATATTTTTTCTCGGTTCATCTTCAACCTTCAATAACTATTCAACAGCTATGAGCATAGCTAGGACTTTTGCTTCCTTTTCCTCCTTTTCCATTTCTCATGCCCAGTGCAAGATTGGGTATGTCTAACACTCTTCTCGTCTTATCTTCCTGTTCCATCAGTACCTCCACAAGGTTGGCTATGCCTTGCTTCGGCGTAACATTGCTAGGCTAGGCTAGGCCTTGAACGTTAGTTACCATCATGTAATAAATAAGATGAAATGGTCAAAACGATCTATATTGTTAAGAAGATTAGGAAAAAGCCGAATGATTAAGAAGATTAAATCAAGTAAATGATTTTAATAGTCGAAATGGTTGCGAAAATTCGCTTAATTTTTTGCTCCGCTTGCTAAATCTTTCGAAAAGGGTGCACCCCTCAAGTATTATTGGGCAGTTCCCTAGGATTGGTCTCATCCCCAGTGGGTATGACCACTTTACTTTGGACACAATCATTCCTTCGACTCCTTTCTGGTTGTCGCTACATCTTCGCCATGTGTACCTGCTGGAATGTTAATTCCACGATCTGCATAGCATGTCTTGCTTACGTAGTTCTCAAATTCTTCTTAAATCGTGCCAAGCGCAGGGTTTTTCTTACGAACCTCGAGCAGAGTACTTAGTAATGTATTATTATAAATCAACCCTTATATTTGTAAAGAAAACACCCTTTTTGAACCAATCGTACTCTCAAAAAATAGATCCCATTTCAAAATTGTCAAATGTTGATATTTAAGGGCATACGTATAGTGCAAGCAATGAGTGCGAGTTAAACCAAAAAAAATATGACATTTTATCTCGTCCTAGTTTTCAGTAAACAATTAGAAACTAATGGGATGACGTAAAAAGTAAGTTAGTTGTCATGGTTGAAACTTGCCACTTAACTTTCAATTGTCACTGAGGATACGCCGCTTTGCACTGACCTACTTCCGATGTCATTTTCGGAAAGTAGCTTCTAATGAAAATGTTTTTATTTTAGAGAATTGATTACATATAAAACATATTAAAGATGTGGCTCATCTTTTACTTTCATTAACCCCCGGTAGAATATGAAAAAAAATTTATATGTAATAATATTTTTTAATACGTTCGTTTTATTTTTTTTGTCACAATTTTTGGCGATTATACCAACTGATTGGTATGACTACTGAAAAATTTGATGATTGTTAGTTTAAAATCGAAAGGATATTGGTCCAATATTTTGGATCATTATTAATTTTTTGGCGACTTTACAAATTTATTCGTATGCCTATCTTTATTTCTTCAATTAACGGAGGTACTCCCTATAATCTTAATTGTAGGACACCCTGTACAGGGTGTCTCTAAACTCTAAAAGTTTGTATAAAATGAAATCATATATTCCTGAGATCAAAGTTTTTCATAAAGGTGCTACCGACCATCAAAAATCTTAAAAATATTTTGTTTTTTTTTAATTACTATAAATTGGTTTGACCCATCAGAATAAAATTTGGTATATTCTGAATATCTTGATGTAATCCCCAATATATACAGAAAAATATATTTTTGTGTTATATATAAAAAGATAACTGGAGATGTAGATAATGTTTTACGCAAAGTTAGAAATAGTTTTGTATTAAAATGGTTTAAATTTTGATTGGTAAAATAAAGGCAACAATAAATGACCTTCCTGTTTCGGGACGACGTCGATTAACTGGTCGATTAGTCGCAGTTAAAACGTGCTTTATCGCCCGAAGCAGGAGACTTAAATCCGCACTAATGCGGCTATTTATTAAGTCCAACTAGAAAAAACATAAATTAATTGCTTCCGATTAGATTTCCTTCCGCTAAAGTGAAAATCAATAAAGTTTTGTTTATTAAGTGTAATATTGTTAACGATAGAGTTGGTTGTAGTTGGGCCTATATCTCAGGCTGATAGTGAATCTGCGAAGACAATAGGGGTGTATAAATAGAAGTGAGTGAGCTGTAATATATATGAGGGTCGGTTTAGTTATAGTAAGAACGAGATAACGGAAACTTATATGACGGGGTTAAGGGTGGCGAAAATGATGGCACTTTCTGCGGTCAAATGCAATAAACCGAGTTTAAAGCAAAAAGCTTTGGGGTTGATATATTCGTTTATTTTACTTGTTTATAGATTCAAAATCATAAAATAAAACCATCATTAAATTCTGTAATTATTTTACGAGTAAATATTGACGTTTTTCGGGTATTTATTCAATTTATTTGTTCTTGTGAAAATAAATTCGTGTGGTAATTACAATGGTAGCCATTTTTTAGTACGGTTGCCCATTACGTTTTTAATGATATTTTATCCCTTGACAAGCTTTGCTCTGCGATCGAGCCACTGGTATTGGTGTTTGCTTTAAACTCATTAGCTATCAAATTGGATTTGTTGTAATTTGGTATTTGCATTACAAATTAACAATAATTAATTGGGTGATTAGCGTGATGTATGTGTTCAGCGGGGTTTATTATAAATAAATATTTAATAGCCTGTTTAGATAGAATTGGCATAACCGATCAACCTAAAAATAATTACAAGCACACACACATATAATAGAACAGAAAATTCTTTATTGAATGTGAAATTAATAAATCAATGTATCAAATAATGCAAAATGATATGTTTGATATTTATTTTGTTAAATGGAAATATACAATCAACATTCTTCAACTAACATATAAAAATTTATTTCATTTTATGCACATAAAGGGTTTAAATTTACACTAAAAATTTAAATTTAAACAAAGGTATGAATTTCAACCGTGGGGTTACATCAAATAAATTAAACGCTACAATTTTAGTTGTTTTGGTAAGGATATTAAGTTACTTTTTCTGTAGGCGCTTTCCAAAAATTATAACTAATAGCCCCCCCCCCCCCATCGTAATGGCGTGTTGATTAACTATGACAAGCACTATTATTTAAAGATATTTTGTTTTTAAAAGCAAATAAAGTAAGTTCAAGTATCAGCAGACAGGGTAGAGCCATTATTTGAGGATCTTTAAACATATTTCTACAAGATTCCCAGCTGGGTCTTCCTAATATACACCTAATTATACGTTTTTGTGCAATAAAAGTTGGTTCTAGATTAGGGGAACAACCATACCATACTGTAATCTTGACTGAACTTCGGCAAAATAAATTTTTTTAAGCAGTCCATGCTTAATGTTTGTTTTAATATACGAAATTTGTAACATAATGAGTTAAATTTACTAATAATACTATATGTGTGTTCATCCCAGCTGAGGCTAATACTGAACACCAAGAAATTTAACTGACTCAGATAAGTTTATAGGCTCTTTACCAGTAGTAAGTATTGGATTCACAGTGATTTTTTTTGCTTAGTATGAAAAAGTAGAGCGTTACTTTTGGATGGGTTTAAATACAGTTCATTGGCTGAAAACCATTGCAGTAGCTTTTTTAGAAGGACATTACTCTCTTGCACTGATATAGGTATAGAAGACGACGCGGCTAGAACAGAAGTATCGTCAGCATACATTGTTACGGAATAATTCTGTAGAAAATATGAAAGGTCATTAATATAAAGACTGAACAAAATAGGACCTAAAACAGAGCCCTGTGGTATACCACAGGTGACCAATACTGATTCAGATTTGTAAACAATAATTCCTTTCACATCTTCATGCGATATCTCTGCAAACTGGGTTCTTTCCGATAGGTAGGATTCAAATAATTTATAGGCATAGAGCTTTTCGAGAAGCCTTAGGTGGGGCACAGAATCAAATGCCCTACTTAGGTCACAAAAAAATCCCATTGGAAATTGTCCAGCATCTAAATTTTTTATAACTTGATCATAAAAGCTAATTAAGGCACTTTGTGTTGATTTGTTTCTTCTAAAACCGTGTTGGCATTTACTCATAATATCAAACTTTTCAATGAAGCATTCCAATCTTTCGAGAATTGCATACTCAAAGATTTTAGCTATTGAACAGGATAGTGATATCGGGCGTTAATTGGCTATATCTTCTGAGTTACCCTTTTTATAAACAGGTTTTACCGAAGAGCACTTTAGAACTTTTGGAAATATCCCATCTTCAAAGAATAAATTAATAAAATAAGCAAGTGGAGTACTTATAGACATCCTGCTTTCTCTGAGTATGCTGCAACTAATACCGTCAGGACCACAACTATGTTTATTTTTTAATTTTAGCATGAGTTTACATAACTCACCATGTGAGTAACTTGTAAGGTAGATGCTGTTCTTATTAGTTTTGGAGATTGAAACGATTTCAATGTTGCCTTTTATTTCTTTAATTATGTCACCAAAATAATGTATAAATTTAATTGCAACCTGGTTAGGATCCGTAATTACCCTACCATTACAATTTAATTTTATATTTTTAACATGATTTGGCTTTTTAGAAATACTGTTTATTATATTCCAAGTACTTTTTTGTATATTTTCGGAATTAATACTATATCATTAAAGTAGTTAAATTTACTGTTCTTACATAGTTTTTCGTGTTCTTTTCTTTTTAAGTTATAAAGATTCAAGAGAATTGGATGTTCTTTTTTGAGGATGAACAAATC
Organism: Stenus bimaculatus; assembly: GCA_963971135.1. Taxonomy (NCBI): domain Eukaryota; kingdom Metazoa; phylum Arthropoda; class Insecta; order Coleoptera; family Staphylinidae; genus Stenus; species Stenus bimaculatus. Next base: position 68,275,985 of record OZ020180.1, on the reverse strand, counting down.
CTTAAGTTCTTGACTTGACTTTTTGACTGCATTAGTAATCAAGTAAGATTTGTTTGAATGTTTATGTTGAATTTTGAATGGGAAACAAGTATTATAGTAAAATAGCAAGTTTTATGAAACTGATTAAATTTTTCTTCCAAGGAAGTTGCTTGATACATGCTATCCCAGGTTTCTTGATTTGATGCATTAAAGAATTTTTCTTTATTTGTATTATTGGTTAATCTTTTATATACTTTAATATCATTTTCTAAAGAGAATGTATTTTTCTTTGCATTACATAATATCATGCAATGATCGGAAAGTGGTGTTTCAAATACTTTGAAATTTAAATTAATTAAATTGTGGATAGTAGAAAACGCGGTATTAATTTGTAATCCGCCAGAATTGCTATGTCTTGTTACCTGATTTTGTAAGCATGTTTTGACATTAAAGGTATCAAATAATAATGATAATTTCCTACTTTGATTAGACTTACACACTAAATTATTATTGAAATCACCTACAACAAATGTTATTGCATCTGTATTAAAAAATTTGTCTAATATTATATTGAGATTTTCCTTAAAATAGTTAAAATCACCAGTAGGTGATCGATATACAGGGTGTCCAGAAAATGGCGCCCAAGCTCTCCAGTGCGTAGTTGGGGACCATTCAGGGATCTTCAGAAAAATAGTTAAAAAAATCCTCTTGACCAACTGACCGAGATATGAAGAGTTAAAGTTGGGAATTCAACTTCTTTATTATTGTGAATTTCGGAAAACTGCAAACTGTGCTGTAAAGGTGGACTTCTATTTGGTAGTTTTGCAATAAATTAAATTTAAATACTGTTTTATTAACATTACAATTTAATTTTTTAAATTAAAAATTACATGTATTTATTTCAAAAAATGAATCTGGCAACATGATTAATTGCTTTTTATTAAATGATTAATCAAGTTATCACTGATATTAATTTGACAATCTATGCTGATAATTCGAATTTCATCATCTGATTTTCGAAGTTTTGCTTCGTCAATGCTCCAGTTTTATTAATTTCGTTTTAAATTGTTCTTATTCTTCAGTTTTAAATATCTCTTGTCGTTTCGTTTTAATAAGTTGTTGTCCTTTCGGGTTCATTTAGTTTTCGTTTTTTCTTGTTTGGTTTCGTGTTCACCTTAAATCATGTACACGAATCGCGAATATGCAGATATGTTAAAAATGTTGGGTGAATGCCAGGACAATGCTTTAGCAACTTCAAGGATGTATGCTGAGAGGTATCCCCAAAGGTGACATCCAGATTGCAAAGTTATTCGAGGGTTGGATCAAAGAAGTGGAGGACGTCCACGAAATGTAATTACACCTGCCATCCAGGAACAAATTTTAAATGTTTTGGAAGAAGATCCAGCGTGCAGCTCACGGAGGATTTCCAATGAAGTAGGGGTATCCAAATCTTCTATTAATAATTTTCTGATAGAAGAAGGCTTTCATGGCTATCACTACAATAAAGTTCAAGCCTTATTACCCACTGACTTTGCACTTAGGACAAACTATTGTAATTGGTTGTTAGAGCAAATAGAATTGTATGCTACGTTTACTTCCCGTATATTATGGACCGATGAAGCAAATTTTTCAAGAGACTGATTTTTTAATCAGCGTAACTCACATTACTATGCCCTGGAAAATCATCATCTTATAAATCCAACCAACAACCAAAATCGTTTTAGTGTGAATTTATGGGCGGGAATACTCGGAAATCATTTAATAGGACCAATTATCTTACCTCCACGCCTGAATGGAGGCAATTTTTTAAATTTTTTGACAAATGAGCTGAAGGAACATCTTGAAAATCTTCCACTAGCTGCAATCAGGAACATGTGGAAGAATTTGGTTAGATGAGGAATATCCTGAACGATGGATCGGTCGTAACGGACCTATACGTTGGCCACACAGAAGTCCAGATCTTACACCTCTGGACTTTTTTTTGTGGGGTCACATAAAGGCTCTGGTATATTATACTCCCGTCCAAAATGTAGAAGATTTGTTGAACAGAATTCAAAATGGAGCTCAAAGTGTGACTCCCCAAATGCTACATGCAGTTCAAGCAAATATTAGACGACGAGCACAAATTTGCATACAAGTGCAAGGTGAAAATTTCGAGCAATTATTATAAAAATCAGAAGTTTTTTAAGATTGGATTCAAAAAAGCACTTGTCGGAGCAGCTTGCAAATATAAAATCCTGCATCAGTAAATTTTTACCTGTTTTACGACTAAAAATGAAGATGAAACCGTTTTGCAGATTCGACAAATGTAAGTCGTTTTTTGTTGTACTTTGAATAAAATTTATTTAATTTTGTCAGATTTGTGTCAAATAATGTCAAAGGTTAATATTACCTTTAATTACAATACCTGTTTTCAGGAAGCTATGTTGCCAAGTTTACCTATTAGTTTTTGCTTAATATCTTAAGAAGGAAGGTCGATAGAATTTTTTGACAATTTTTCTAAGGATACCTGAAAGGTCTCCAACAACGTACTGGAGAGCTTGGGCGCCATTTTCTGGATACCCTGTATATTAAATATAGAAATAACTTGTATGTATAATGTATAGATCGCTACGTAACGACAGTGTTTATAATACGTCCCTTGGAGTATTATTCCTAAAGCGGTCAAAACTACTAATTTCTTATGCCATCTTTAATATTCATCTTCAAACTTTAGAGGTTTTTGTAAATACAAAAATACTTTTAATATTCTGCATAATAATTTACCAATTTGGTATTGGTTGTAAATAGAAGTATTTTAGGTCGTTTTAATGTGATTTTAATTCTACATATTCTTAAACAAAAATTGTTTAAATAAGAGTATACGAAAATTATTTTTATTTATTTCGTTTATAACGGGGAAAAATATTGTATAGTATCTTTCAAAGTTGAATAAATGAATTGTATTTTAAAAATTCAACATTTGAGAACCCCTTTTGTGGGCTTTGTGCTTCTCATTGTAATATCCTTCGAAGGTTTTGTCCGTACGTGGGAGCACATAAACCGCCAATAAATCATATCGTATCTCTTTAATGCAAAAATATACGAAAAAGTATTTTATCAGAAGTTGGAACACAAAGCGTAGTCTTGAAGGAACGGGTGAGTTGACAAAAGCACTTGGGGGGATTTGGGAACTCAAGCTCCGCTTCCGGTGCACTTTTCAGGAAGGAGTTTATGGATTCACGTAGTTTTCACGTTTTAATCGAAAGAAAGGTCGCCACGACCACACACTGACAAATAGGCTAAAAGTTTGTTCAGTAACTCGTATAAAACATGCAACATCTGCGAGCGATTTGTCCGGTAGGGGTGGACGCCACTCGCTGGAGAAGTTGCGGTCACTTACAACCTACACCCTGTCATCGGCATCTGCATGGATTAATTATTGTTTGTTTCAGTGCAGTTGGATATAAAATAAAATTTAGTATTCAGCAAAGAAATGTTAGTGGAAAATTCTGCACATGATTTGTCATGTAATAATAAATGACAAGCAAAAATTCAAAACGTGTTAAATCCCTGTTATTGAGTAATACCCAGATTCTGGTCAAATCATTTAAGTTTAAAGGCCTTTAAATTTAAATTTGTTATGTGGGTTGTAATGGACAATTTCCATGGTTACATAATTTGTGTCTAATTAAAGGCCTTTAATTTTGACCAGAATCTGCCTATAAATCGCAAAAATTTTGTTACATCTTATACTTTGGTTGCTTGGTTTCATAGATTTTTGTATGCTTTTCACCATTTGATTCAACATTCAGCTCATACCTAAAATTTATAGGGTGTAGGGTATGAAGCATTTTTGAGAAAAATGTTTCAAAAGCAAGCTGGACCTGCTGGTTAAGGTCATGGTAATATCCGTAATTAATTCATCACAAAGAATGGTACAACTTTTATTTAAAACATTTTTCTGTAAAATGCCTAATTTCAAAAATAAAGCAGCGTTGTCGAACTTTTAAGTATTGAAAATTTAAACTCTTGTAACTTTCAAACTATTTACTTTAGAAAAATGAAAAAATATAATCCATAAACCCCTCTGAATGCAAGCTAAAATAATATACAATAAAACTAGGTGGTTGCTATTTAAAAAAAAGTTAAGTAATTATGGGTTGACCTTCAAGTTGCTGTTCAAGGTCATGGCTATATTTCTAAATGGTGCGTAACTAAGAATCGTACAACTTTTATTTCAAACATTTTTCTCAAAAATGTTTCATTCCAAAAAATAAAATAAACGGGCGTTGCCGAGCTTTTTGTACACCCTGTATATGTTACGTTTTTTTCTTATTTTTATACTTGTTGTTTTTAGCTTGAACAATTGTATTATTAAAACATTGTACAAAAATTGACGAAACTATTACCCTTTGTTCATTAGTATGTAACTTTAAGTATTATAAACTTTATTTTTATTTTTTACTATCCCTAAAAATGTTAGGGTTTTTTTATGACAACCCTCCCTAAATCTACCCTTTCAAAACTTCTGAAAAAAATTGAAAAAAAATCAGGAAAACTTATCTAACTGACATCTTGACTCACAAAAAATTTCGAAAATCTACAGTAATTAGTTTTCAATTAATCGAGCAAAAAAACCAATTTTTGATGGCATTTAGGAGACGAAATCGGATTTAGATTTATATAAAAGTTTTTTTTTTCTTAAAATTAGTTGTAGAATCACCTCCTAAACGTTGACCGCTAATATTAATTTTTAATAACTTTAATAGGTTGCTAATTATTATTTGCTACCAAATAATCATCCTTCACAGGTATCTGTAGTTTTTACATAAACAATAATATGATACCTATCCAGAATCTACAGATCATGCCAGGACGCCTTCACCAGTTCATCCAGTGGACGCCTTCTCCAACGGATTTCGGTACTGACATTTTGTTTTCAATTCTTTTTTTTTTAATAAAATGATAATATCCAGATGAAACCAGATTAGGTGAAGTTTAAGGTTTCGTTAATGATATTACATTACAAAGAAAATTTAAGAAATTCTTCTTCATTAAACAACAATCCCTCATGGAATCATAATTTTATTTGTAAAAAAATAATTGGGAGTGTTTGGGTTAATTTTGGTCCAATGTGTAATAAATACAAAATAATTTAAATCCTAATTCAACTTTATGAGCGTCCAAATTCAAAAATTAATATAAAATAAACATATTTAAAAAATACTATTAATCGCTGAAGTTTTAGTATCAAAAATTTTGGAAAAAAACTTTATATGTATATTGAGGAATACATATACAGGGTGTAACAAAAATAACGCATAAAAAAGTTATGGACAAAAGTTTTTCGGTTAAATTTATTTCATATTTTGACATTTTTAGTTTTTTTTTTAATCCTTCTCAATTTTGTTGCTACAGTAACCAACTATTGTTTTTTTTAAATAGCTTTAGTATGTTTTCTTTGCACTTTTTAATAGAGCGTATTATTTTGTATTCGGCAATGTTATTTTATAATAAATTTAAAAAAAAAGAAAAATTTTACAGAACTATTAAGGGTGTCCCATTTATTAACATGCAAAAATGTATTTGGATTGTAAATATCATTCTGAACAAAAAATTTTTATGGACTAATTTTTTTTACTGAAGTTATGGCAATATCACGTAAAAATAAATAAAATATTCAAATTGTTATAACTTCTTAAGGAATAAAAAAATAGTAGTCTATAGGAGTTCAAATATATCCCGGTGAATGATTGCATCAGAGCAATCCGAACAATGTTTATAATTTTGTTTTGTCTTTAATTGTATCGAGTTATTATTTTTATCTTTAACTCTCGTCAAAACTGCCCTTTAAAAGCAACCATAAATATCTCAACAAAATTATAACACTAGTTCTTAAGTATGTTAAGATTTAGACGAAATTTGAAAACTATAAATGTAAACCGTTTGGAAATAAATGCCTAAGAACTCACTTTTTGGCAACATCTTCAAAGGGCTGTTACTCCCTTATAAAGAAAGTTTGACTAACAATAAGATTATTTTATGTCATTCGATTTATTTTCACCTCTAGTATCACTTCTTCAAAGGTTAACGGGTGAACCGTAAGCACTCTGTATATGTAAAGTTGCTCCCAGTTGGAAGTAGTACTTTTGTCCTACTTCCAGCTGGGAGCAACTGTACAATAAATCCTGACTATGAGACTCTTCATTTTGTTGATGTATTTGTAGTCAATATGAATAGGTATACCGGGTGGAAATGAAACTAGGGCCACCCCTGGCATTTCTTTATTTATGAAAATAAAAAATTAGAATTTTAGTATCTTATATGATCTAAGAAAGCAAATTTTATGGATCGAATAAATTTTTCATTTTACTTCCGGTTTATCAGGAAATGGCACCCACTTTCTTATTTTAAATGTAACTCCCTGATTTTTCCAACGTAAAATCAAACATTGGTTAGTTTTAAGTATGTTTATGACAAAAAAAATTTTTTTTTTCAAAACTTTAACAAAAAATGTTGAATTTTTTTTTGGTAAAAAATTTGAGTAAAACCTACAAAACCTATTTTTAAATAATACAAATACGTAAAATAAATTGTAATTTATAAAATTTATTTCACCGTTCTTGAGATATTATTTTTTTTAATTTTCAAGAAGCGTTTTTTGGAAATATCTTTACTTTTTTAAATGGGATGATATAAACCCCTAATTAAATAGAGGGTTTTTTCCGGTTACTGTGATATCCCATATGTATGTATTAATTTCAAATTTATACCTGTAATTAATTTTTTATCGAATTAATTTAACATCAATTTATTTGAAAAAAAATATTTTTTTGTCATAAACATACTTAAAATTAACCAATGTTTGATTTTACGTAGAAAAAATCAGGGGTTTGTATTTAAAATAAGAAAGTGGATGCCATTTCCTGATAAACCGGAAGTAAAATTAAAAATTTATTCGATCCATAAGATTTGTTTTCTTAGATCATATAATATACTAAAATTTTAATTTTTTAGTTCCATAAATAAAGAAATGCCAGGGGTGGCCCTAGTTTCATTTCCACCCGGTATGTACAGTTGGTCCCAGCTGGAAGTAGGACAAAAGTAATCACGATCGCGTATTCTTTGTCCTACTTCGAGCTGGGAGCAACTTTACATGATAGATAATTCTAAGAAAATAAGGATCCAGAAAAAATTAAGAAAAAGCAAAAAGTTATAAGTTATGAGTGATTCAATTCGAAATATGCAGTCCAAAAAATAAGTATGCAAAAATAATAAGACCTTTTATTTGTCTTTTATAATCAAAAGCTGATCAGATAAGTGTTTTTTTTTTAATACTTTTAAAAATCACCAGGTAGAACTTTATTCATTTTTATAAATCCCTTTTACATCATATTCATTGAAAATGGTTATTTTTGTTCTTATATAAAATATAAAGTTCTAGTGCAGTATTTCACCTTGTATACGCAGAAACAAAACCCATAAAATTCTACACAAAACTTAAATATTGTTAAATTTCTATTAGAATTATTCGGCGAACAACGGATATTTATGCTCGAATTTCAACATAATTTTATTTTGCATTATGTAACATAAAAATTTAAAGCTCTAATTCAATTTTTGGTAAAAATGTAGATTTAAATTACATTTGCTAATTAACAATTTGAAAAAAAACAATATTTTATGGCTTTTTTAAAATGGGTGTATGTATTTAATTAGTACTTTATAAATGAATAAAATGTAGCTTCAGTCAGAATTCCCAAAAGAGTAGAAAGCGCAGAATATAATGTAATAAATGTTTTATGAGGTCATTTTTTGAGCACCGCAGTTTGTAAACTATATAATTGTATTTAGTTTTTCGTTATAATTGCTGTTTGCGTATTTTATCATGAATAATGCGCATTGTACGTTTGGAAAAAATAATGGTCACGTAGTTTTGTGAGGTCGTACTAAGCGGGGGTAGCAATTCAGCCCTATTTTTGTGAATTATCGCAAAAAATTTAATGCATAATTTACATTTAATCAGATTTAAAATTTTATACGTCCAGTATAAAAACGAAATGCAATTAAAACGACGCTGTGTAAACAAAATAAACAAAACATAAAGGGGAAAACTAAAAAAATTAAATAAATGTTAAAAGTTATAATAGGTTTGCATATAAATCTCTCCAAGAAATTCTTTAAGTGGTGGACAGCGGTCTTACGGTGAGTAAGATTTACGGACGGCTCGCGGATAAACTGCTCCTTTGAGGATACCTGCGGATGTTCCAACCTCTTCCTTAGGGACGTGTTAGACCGCTGCCAAGAATCCGATTCATATGACCCTGTTTGCCCATCGGCGCGCTAACCATAATGACATCATTAGGCTGCCTCAGCAAATTTTCCGAAAAGCGAGAAAAACATTTCGACTTATCTTTTATTTCTTTTGACGAAGCCGAGGTGCGAGCGACGCTGTTCTTATCAGTTCCGCAATATTTTTGAATCTATTCCCTGCACAAAACAAGTTATAAAGAGTTCGACAGCACGACATGTATAAAGATTGCATCGGACAAAGGACGGATCGGAAACCATAAACGATAAAACTAACCGAAAACGTAAAAAGGACGGAAGAGATAGCGCCGCGGAGGCGGATTAGCTTTACTCTCGTTATTTTGCATGTATTTTGTATCGCTCAATTTTTTGTTAGAAAAACATTTTCATTGAAGATTTCACTTTCATTCAAACTTCAATTAAATTTAGTGGAGCTTCTAATTAAGTTACATCTAGATTGTAATAATTTATGTTCATTTTAAGTATTCACAAAGGTTTGTATTAAGTTAGAGGCGGTGAAAAAGTACCTACTTTTTCACTTAGATATGAAAAGTATACCCGAATTACAATGGAAATATAAAAACATGACCAGTAAGATGTGGTAATAATTATTACTAATTACCAATTAATGACGTTTCTCAAAGTTCGATAATAGGTCCTATATTGTTCATGTTCTACAAGAATAACTTACTGGATGAACTTAGCACTGCTCCTATCATCTTTATGCTGATGATACGCAACTACTCCATTCTTTTGATATAAGGAACATGAAGGACGCAGAAATTATTCTAAATCGAGTTATTAAGTTGTTGCCAAAATTACTCTAAATCTGCCAGTTTTCCACCAAACATACTAAGTGGAAACCAAGCAGAAACTCATGTCGTATTAGGCCAGCCGCACACTGCAACCGTCGAAACAGTTTGGTACGATTCATTTATGAAGGAAGATGACTCGCGGAAGAATTTTATACACAGATTCCTGGACAGACGCACACCCGACAGCATGTGACAGCTTGAGACTGTTTGCAACTGTCGCGTCGCGTCGGATGCAACATGTTAAGACAAGTCGTTGTCAGTAGGATTCTTTTCTTGTAATAAAAACAAATGATAATATAGCACAACAGGATCAATTCCTTCCATAGAATTTTATTTTTGTTTTAGATGTGCTAAATACGTCCCGCGACAATTGTCGTCCGACATTATGTCTCGCGACAAACCTGTCTCCCGACAGCTTCTGACAAACATTTCTGTCTGTCGACCTTTTGTCTCTAGCTGTTTCGTCAGTTGCAGTGTATCTGTATCTGCCCTCTCATATCAAGCTCTAGATTGCAAGTAAGTCAGAAATTGAAAGATAATCGAAGAACGCAATTTCTCAGTAGCTCTGGAAAAGAACACTTCAAGAAATTAAAGAGATCCGGAAAGGGTCAGTCTTTTAAGGCAAAATGGTTGGTGCACAATACTATGAATTTTTTTACCCAAGACCCCAGAAACCTTTCTTTGGACCCCAGATCACTGTACAAACCAACGAAAACCAATTAATGAGAAAACCTCCTCCAAAAACATAAATGTAATTTTTTGCCTTCAATTCGATTGAAAATGACTGGAACCAAAAACAGAATTTTAACAATATCCTGTCTACTCAGTGGCAATAGAGTTTTTGATTTGTTTAGGTATTTTTTTTGTTTTTGGTGTTTTTAAATTTAAAGATAAAACACAAACGAAACAAAACTGAAATCCTGTAGGTGCAGCTAACTCTGATCAATATTTTTCTCTGTGTTTTGAGCAGTTTAATGCAAATACGTTTTACTCTCAGCGCGTCTTCCAATGCGCGTATGGCGTTCAGTAAACTTGAAGTTACTACCTCATTTAGAGTCCGTCGGGTAGTGGTTTTATTATCCTACTCAGGGTTTTTACCGCCCTCTCTGCCTTTTCCATTATCCATCAAAGATGTAGAAGTTAGTATTAATAATTTAGACAACATTGGCGATAAAGAAAAAGATTGTGTAAGATCAGAATGTGTCAATATCATAACTAATGAGATTAAAAAACAGAATAACTAAACAGGCAAGAAAACTAACATTTTTGAAAAGGACTTTGAAACAACTAAAGAATTCCTTAAGGAAAACGATGATATCATTGTAGTTAGGTCTGATAAGGGGGGGGAAAACAGTGGTCATAGACAAACAATCATATTGTTGTGTACCTACTCGGTCAGGACGATAGGCGTCGTACTTAAGGTGACAAATAATTAAATTTGCAAGAAACAACTTTAACTACTATACAACAAGTTTATTTGGAGAAGAATACTAACAGTTCGTTTTACAAATATACAGTTACTAGGTTTAACCGACGACGTTGTTCACTAGAACTTGGTAACTTGAAAGAGTAGAAATGTGTATCTGTGTCTTGATAATGAGTGAAAGAGTAGAAATGTCTCTGTGTCTTGATAATGAGTGAAAGAGAGTGAGTTCTTCGTGTGCAGCCCTTTTAAGGGTGCTCGTAGTCGATGGTCTCGTAGTTCGTAGTATCTCTCTGATTGGTTAAACTCACAGGTACTTAAATTAAATATGTTCAATTACAAAATTCTGCTTAATACTAGAAATACCTAATTTAGGGTTTTAAGACTAATTGGTTTTAATATAATCTTCCAGGAACAAGGTTGTTGTAAAGGAAGTGGAAGGTAGACATTTCATAGAAGGATTAAGGAAATAATAGCAATAGATATACAAATTACTTAGAACTGGATTACATACAAAATACTAAATTAATATTAAAAATGTTAATAAACATATTGTTTAGGATAACACACATGGTACATGTGGATGGGCACACAACAATATAAGGACAAAATGCTAGAACTTGTAAACGACACAGACACTTATGATAGGGTGAATAAAGATTTAACTAACAAATACCAAAACATGTCTAACAAATTAATCAAAAAACTAATTGATGATGGAGACATAAGCAAATTAAGTGCCAAACAACTAATATCACACAATGGAACCTTTCCTAAAATATATGGGTTGCCAAAACTGCATAAGCCAAATGTGCCCTTAAGGCCAGTGGTATCGTGCATTCAAACACCGTCGGTGAATATTGCCAAAAAAAGATCCATAATGCTATTAGTCCATATATTATACATCAACATTTAAATATAAACTCATCAATTCATCCCAAGTGATAGATACTTTCAAAGAATTAACATTACCACCGGAATATGTTTTGTCATCATTTGACGTTCAGTCACTATTTACAAATATACCTAAAAGTTTATCAAATCTGATTGGGAACTCATAAAGACATACACGACCATCAGTCAAAATAATTTCATTGAAATAGTAGAGTTTATTTTTGAATCGAGTTATTTTAGCTATGATAAGACTTTCTACAAACAAAGGGATGGAACAGCTATGGGCAATCCTGCCTCGCCCATCATGGTGGAACTAGTCATGGAGAGAATTATAGGAATGGCATTAAGAAAATTACCACTCGAAGTCCCTGTTTGTAAATATTATGTGGATGACATAATCATAACACTACCTAAAGATAAAATAGATTACACCCTAGATGTGTTTAATAACTTAGATACTAGGATGCAGTTTACAGTAGAGAATGAGAACAATAATACACTGCCATTCTTGGATATCCTTTTAATAAGGAATATGGACAATACAGTGTCACACAATTGGTATCGGAAACCAACATATGCCAATCGATGCATAAGTTATTTGTCACAATACCATATGACACAGAAGGTAGCAGTTATCAAGGAATTCAAAAATAGGGTCTTAACTTTAAGTGAAAACAAGTTTCACAAGGAGAACTTTAACATAATAACTAACATACTTACTCGTAATCATTACCCAAAGAAACTGATCAATAGAGTATTATATAGTACCAACAGTGAATCATCATATAAGAGAAATCCGGCTAGTGATAATATTAGATACAGTAGGTGTATAAATGTTCCTAATGTAACAAACAAACTCAAGAAAGTGTTTGATAAGACAAATGTTAAACTAGCCTTGTATAATTGTATGAGTGTCAATAAGATCTACTCTAGTCTAAAAGATAAAATTAAAACAAACGATAGAACTCACGTCATCTATTCATTTTTTTGCGATCAAATGTATGTGGGCCAAACAAAACAATATTTGAAAAAACGAATACAGCAACATAAAACAAGTTGTGATTCGAAGAATCAACATAAACAAAGCGAAGGTATCACTGCCCAAACCAAACACCATAAAGATCATGACCATGACTTCAAATTCGAAAACGTAAAGATATTAGACACAGAACACAATTATAGTAAAAGGCTAATTAGCGAAACGTTTTTTTATCAAGACCAATAAGTGTGTAAATTACAAAACGGATATTGAAAATCTTAGTCCTATTTATTCGCTTATTATCAACAATACAAAAATCAGTTAATAGATCATTCTGTATATTAAATTTACATGTATGTTCCTAACCTCTAATCAGCCCATGAGGTTTAAAGTAAAATTAAGTATATTGTTTCCTAAAATAGTAAAATTTCAATTAATTAATGTTTGCAATAGTAAAACAGTTGAGAATTCAGTATATACTGATATATTTGTTAACCAAAGATTGGGATTTATAATAGGTAGCTGTGATTGTTAAACGTGTTGTATAAATTTTAAAATCAATCTAGTCATAATTTAATGTACTATTTATTAAATCTTGTACCATGAAGTTTTCGTATATGTATATTCATGTTTTCTGTAGCTCTGAAGAAGCCCTCGTTAGGGGCGAAACGTCAGCCATTTGTATAAACCAATTGTGAATAAAGAATTGTCCGATATAACTGACCATTCATTTACCTAAATTATCCATTATGTTGTAAATTTGGGTATTCCAGCAAAGGTGGCTATCCAGCTTGACTCCCAGATATTTAATTGGGCTCTTATATGTGGTACCGAGTATATTAAATATAATTTCCTTGATTTTCTTTCTGCCCGTGAAATCTGCAGCCTCGCTTTTTTCATGTGACACCTGTAATTCGTGTCGCACCATACATTTTTTATCTGTTCCGTCAAAGTGTGTGCTTTTTCCACCACTTCCTTTTTTTCGATTACAATGGCAATAATTTCATCTGCACACCCAATTGTCCTGCAGCCCTCCGGTATAAGGAATTCACAAAGGTCATCATAGAGGACATTCCACAATAATGGTTCCAATACGGATCCTTGTGGAACCTAGCATTTAATATACCTTATTACGCCGTCATGCATGATGGTGCGTTCGGATGAATAGTCCTTGACTATTCCTACAAGGTAAGTGGAAATGGGTCTGTTTTTTAGTTTTTCTATAACAGGATTCCATGGTGTCGTGTTGAATGCGTTCTTTACATCTAGCGCGTTTCATATGCAGATCTCTGATCGCGCAGTCCACAGTCCATCTTTGCATTCAATCTCGTTGTTGATTCGATCGGTAAGAATACGTTGAAAGACTTTAGCTCCTATATTTCTTAAAGAAATTTTTGTGGAAGCCACGTTTGCTATTTTCCAGTTTTTAGGAATCCTACTTGAGGTAAGTATGCTGTTGTACATTGCTGTAAACTTATCCACAGATTCGTTTATAGCAATTTTTACGATCTCCGGTGGTATCCCGCCAGGTCCCGCAGATTTTTTGTTTGTTAGCTTTTTTGCAATGTCCTTGAGTACTGTAATTGGGGTAACTTCGTCTGCGAATAGCGACGTCCGATAGCTGATCTTTAAGTACTGTCCTTTTGCATACAATTTTATACCCATCGCTCCAAGGATCCATGTCAACCATTTCTATGATTTCTCTCCAGCACTGTCTTTTAGCATCTTTTATGGATTTTCTTAGGACTCTCTTAGCTTTTTGGTATTGCACGTACCTTTCTTTGACCTGTTGGGTTTCTGTTGCAGTTTTCGCTTGCTCGAATCATGTGCGTTTTTATTTTTTGAAAAGTGAACTTTAACTGGATGTAACTTTGCAGCGAAGCATTTTTGGCCAAAGTGTTAGAGGAACTTGTCATATTAATTTGAGGTGATAAACCCAGTCTATTATATCTGTCCACGTTATTACGGGACACCCTGTTAATACATTTTTTTATTCGTGATTTCGACTACCTGTAGGGGGCGCCACTATCGCGGAATCATCTGATTATTGGTGAGTACTTATCATTGTTATTACTTAAATAAAATTTGACTAGGTAAAGTCACAAAACACTAAAAATCCCATTATTTCAAACGAAAACTGCGAAAATACGTACGATCGGCTTAAGCTAATGTAATATTACAGACAAATACTCACCGAGTTAGTTCAAAACGCTAAATCAGAGGGCGCATAGAATTCCGAAATGACGAATACGTTCTGGATTTTTTCTTCCTGCCCAGATAACGAGATAACAATAAAACCATTTTTGCCTATTAGGAAAAGGAAGAATTGATATATAATACTAATTAATATAGAAAATGACAATGCCATAAAACTATAGGCGAGGTACAGTAAAAATAATGTTCAACCTGAGAAATTTTTTAAATCAACAGATTTTCTTAAAATAGCCATGTAAAATATTTTCTTTAATAACTGTTATGATTGTTATGAAGTACATGTAAAATCATAAAATATATGTATTTTACACATATAATAATTTATTAAAACGTGTTAAACTTTAAAAGGCAAGGACTTTTAAGTCGAAGATTTTGAAATGTATGAAAGTTATACATACTTTAGTGCCTACTTATCATATGGATCACGTTTAGAATGAAACTTCTGTATAAAAGCATATATAAGAAGCTCTCTTTCTCGTGGCTTGCAAATGTTATTTTTATCGGTTCAGTAGTGCGAGGGAATCCTAATAGTATATTCATCGTCTACCTCACTCCCAACTTTTGATTTATTGAGTTCGCTAAAGTTTGCCGCTATCACACAGTGCTTGTGGTTGCACGACTATTATATGCACATATAGGATCCGACAATCTTAGCCTTTTTACCATTGCCAGAAATGATATATGTGGGTATATAATAGATGTTTGTTTTCTTCTTTTGTAACTTTTGAAATTTATTAAAGCTATTCTTATTATAAAAGGAAAATCAATCGAGTTTAAAGTTTGAAGTGTGGAGGGACTTTTACAGTTCAACTTTCAAGCTAACTTTAGTGAGGCATTAAAAGTGCAGACTACATAATCGCTACTAGTGCACCACTTCCAACATGTTTACAAAGTCCTTTAGAAGCTTCAACTGCAATTGCTAATTTATTCATGGAAAGTAAATTTATCCCTAGATATAACATACAATTACTTTATGTGTGAATAATTATTGTAATAAAACCATTTTTTATACAAACAACAAAAACATATATAAATTTATTTCTAAAGATATTATAAGAAACATTCATTTTAATCAAAAGTGCAGTATAAACATCATATTTTTTATCTTTAGTTGTCTTCCTAAAAAATTAAGACAAACTATGGTTTTTGCTTTACAGTTATGTATCTTCTGTAATGGACAGGGATTGCGGAAAATGCGAACAGATTGTGTGCTCTATATTTATATTTCACGGGCTCCCCAAGTAATTCGTACCGATATTATGATGGAGAATGCGAACCAAGGTGATAAAGTGAACACAAATCTTAACTAAAACGTTGAAACTCTTTCAGCAATCTCCCTCGACACTAATATAAAATTACTATAATATACTGTAAATTTTAACATAATATTAACTTATAATAATAACTAAAGAACTCATTTTAAAAAATATTCAATAAAAGCAAATGATGATTTATAAAAATATAATATTTAAAGGAATTTGCATTAATAATAATCTACAATGTAGGAGTACTTAAAAAATGGTTGTATATTGTTTCATCAACAATACACTTCCATCGACATACTGTAAACTGAGGTAACTTTGGCTCAAATTTTGAAAAAAGTTAGTTTGATCTACTGTTAGTTATCAGTTAGTATTCTGATGGTAACTAAAAGTTATACTTAAAATACTTGGAACATGTGTTAAATGAAAGATGGTAACTAACAGTAGATCAAACTATCTTTTTCCAAAATAAGGGCCAAAGTTGCCTCAGTTTGCGGTAGTCTTTACATCGAATGCGTTATCATCTCCATCATGTCGTTTAATCGACAAAGACTCTTCACCAACACTAGGTTTTCATCGAGACAGACGTTTCATTAGGAACATTTTCTTTGACAAGGACGGTTCATCGACACTACCTTTTCGTTGTCGAAACATTTCATCAAAAATAGAAGACAATTTCAATGAGCGGCCTTCTTACTAATTATTTAGACATTTGTAAGAAAATGCCAAATGTCGCCCTTAAACACCCTTAAACACCCCTAAATACAAAATAAAAATATCTTTCGAACTCCTATTAAAAAAGTCTCGGGCGTCAAATTTTAAATTTTTGTTCCTCTATTAATAAGCAAATTCTGGTCAAAAATAAAGGCCTTTAATTAGAAACATTTAAGGTAACCATAGAAATTGTCTATTACAACCCATATAACAAATTAAAATTTAATGGCCTTTAATCTTAAATGTTTTGACCAGAAATTTTCAATTCGTCCAATAATTATATACATCTGACCTTGCGTCATATTCAGTAGTTCTGATTTCTTGCAGAGTTATTTATGATGTTGGCTCAATACATATAATACATTTTCGACCAAGACGCCAAACACAATCTTGTCAAAATTCCAAAAAAACTGCGAAATCTTTCTATATTTTTTGGTGATTTTAACAATAAAAAAATTAGTTTTTTAATAACAACTACGTTTAAAAAATAGAATAGAAATTTACTACAATTGGAGATCAGAAACATGTATGTAGCTCCAATAGTTTCTGAAACACATCTATTTAAAATTCTCGATTTTTTCGAACTTGGAAATTTTTAGCAATATTTAGTTCTTCTGTGGAATTTCTTCGGCAAGTGTCCCCCTCCCATATTCCAGCAGCCATCATTTTCCCCAACGGATTTCATTATGTCCATCAGTAGTGGACAGGTTGGAGAAGCTATAGTCAACAACCACATAGTCCTACAGATTGGAAGGAAGTCGATGGTAACAGCAGTTGATAAGAACTTCTAAAAAGTGAATTTCAAAGGTAAAAACAATGGGGTGTCTCTTTAAAAAAAGCTGAAGAGCTGTACGAACAATTACTGTTGGATTAAGGATGAAGAATTGCGAGATTTTTTCACATATCACCAATCCCAATATCACTAATCACTGAAGAGGGAATGCGATAGGTACGAAATCCTTATAACATTCAGCATTACAAACTGTAAACATAGATGAGAAGCAAGGAACAACGATATACAGGGTGTCCCATTTGACGTTGGACTGTATGGGTATCTTTGTTATTATTGGAGATAGAAAGTCGGTTAAATGGACAAAGTATTTTTTGGTACCACCGAAAATAACGAAGTTATTGCCATATTTTGAAAATCGCATTTTCTTGTTATTTCCAGATAGCGTTGGAACGATGCGATATTCAAATTTTTTATAAATGAATTATTAATATTCGAAAAAATCTCTACTACTTTGTCTATTTATCAGACTTAGATACCCATACAGTCCAACGTCAAATGGGACACCCTGTATAGTGGTGGATGGAGGTCATCTACTTAACAAAGTTGTGTGATCTCGAAGATCATCATTTGGTTTGGTAGCTGACAGTTACGCCCAGTACATCACTGCTCATTGTGGCTCAAACGTATTAGTACTTTTCAATGAATAGCAAAGATGCTGCACAAAAAGACACGAGCTCTGAACGTCTTCGTAAGCCAAGTCACACCCATCATCGAAAATAATCTTGATCTCGAAGTTCATCATTTGGTTCGGTTAGACCTTAGTACATCACTGCTCATTACGGCTAAACAAGGTAGTAGTTTTAGATGGATAGCCAACAGATGCTCCACAAAGGAGCTCCGAGAGTCTTCGCAAAGCCAAGTATCACTCATCTTCGGAAATAATCTTTGATGAAAATACCATAGGTCAGGTTTTTCAAGAGAAATTCTTATCAAACGAAAAATACAAAATTCGTTTCATCGACGTGCTAAAAAATGGTAAACCATAACATTTGAGTTCTGTATGCAGAGAAATATGCTGACAGCTGACAGGCTCATCATCACTACAGCTGTCACTCTTGCCTCTTCTTACGATGTAGAGTTATTCACTGGTGAGGACGTCGATTTTTTAATAATCCTTATTGGAATCTTACACTAACGTGAGAGTTTTTCAAAAAATGTGGAAGAACCAAAGCTACAGATGTGATTTATTCCAGAATCACTCTAAGTGCTCATCAAAATAGTAGCTTTTCCTTTTCATCCATGCCTTCAGTGGGTGTGTCTCGACATCTTGATTCTTCGGCCAAGGGAAGATTAAAATATTGTCCATTATTTATCCACAAAAAACGCGGACCTCGAAAAGGAAACTACAATTTTTCTCGACAACACCTCTTCATCTGATGAGATAACAGGTTGTTCCTCCCTTTTATTTTCTGGAAGATCTTACCAACTGCTGTTAGAATCGACTTCATTTCAATCTCTAAGGCTATTGATGAAGAAAATAGGCCTACGGAGATGGAATTTCCACAAAAGAACAAAATATTGGTAAAAAAATCTATCTCAAATTATTGTAGCAAATTTACTTCGAAAACGTATTTATTTCTTTGTGGTTATTTGAATTTTTGATAATGTTGCGTTCGAAATTGAAAACGTAGATTAATTTATTGGGCCAACATCATAAATATAATAACTCGGCAAAACATCAGACCTACCGTATCTGACACAAGGTACATCCCCTTTCAGGTGACAAGATTACTGGACTAACTAGGCAGGATGGAACTACAGCTTCGGTTCGGCTTCCGGATGGGCCATTCGAAACTTTAAAGACTCTCTGGTATATTCCGCTATTGATCACGGGAAATCTTCTTGTAGAAGAAAAAGTAATTTTGATAAAATGTGTCTATCGATTTGTCAATAAATTGGATTGTCCATTTAAGGTACTATCGATGAAACATCCTTGTCGAAGATAATGTCTATCCATGCAAAGGTAATGTCAATGAAACGACCCTCAATAAATAATTAATGTCGATGTAACGTCCTTAACGACTGAAACTGTTGTCGATGTATCATATTTACTCCATTTAGGGTACTAATTTTATTGAGCAAAACATAAAAAATATTCTCATAAAGATGATTTTACTTTTGAATTCCCAGAAGATTATCTTTTGATCAATATAAAGATTTCCCGTTTTTGAGGATTTTCAAGTTCTTCCAATTTTCTCTTTTATAAGGTCAAGATCTCTAGAGAACTACCAAATAATACCTAGAAAATTTGGAACAAATCAACACAATTTAAACTTTCTTATTTGAAATTTTAAGAATTGTGATTACCCGAAATTTCACAAAAATTTCTAAAAAAATACATTGGAATTAAAAAAATCCGCTCTATTTCCTCGTTAAAGATGGAAATGTGAGTTTACTACAGGACTATAAATAAAAATAAGGATAATTAAATTGTGTAATAAAATGCGAACAAAGTGGCTGTAAATAGTATCATTATGAAAATAAACCTCTATCATATCAAGTTGTGATCAGATGTGGCGGTTAATGTGTGCCTAAACTATTATGTGTGCGTTATGAACCAGAAATGCGATAACACCACAAAGGATGTGACTTCGTCAGCTGAGTGCTCCATCTCGTCCTCTGTGGTTGCTGTGTGAAATGTGGATTGATTTCTAATCGATCAGTTGCCAATACAACGTAGACCTGTCAACGCTTATCTTTATAAATGATCCTTGATGTTTTTATAATGCATTTTTGGATCATCAGCTTTATCTCTTTTATTGCCATCTCCATTATCAGGTTTATTACATGCCCTGTGCCCTCGACACCCGCATGTTAGTCATATTAAGGGATATAAAGTATTTACGTCTTTCACCAATATAACAATTTAAATTGTTAAAAAGTAAAATATGACATGATACAAAAATTTAAAAAAAATCATTTTTTATGAAATATAATTTATCCTCCATAAAAAAATCTACAAATTCGTAACTATAGGATTGTACAAAGATTTTTATCAAATATTATTTGCCTTTTTGTACCTATTAGGTTTTTCGAACTAATTTTTGCTCGAAATTAAATTGAAATATAATATTTCTAAAGAAATTAATTGAGTTGTCGTTTGTTGTGATTATGTATTAAATAATGTTGTTATATGGATATTTTTAAATAAAATGATTGAATTAATTCCGCTCGCTTAGCTGTCACTTAGATTTGCGCCATATCAAGCATAACAAAATTACCGCTTATAATTATCATTATTTAATTATTAAACAGGAAGCGGCTTCAACCTAATCCGATCTGAAAGCGTGAATGCTAAGTTATAGTTTAAGTATATTGTGTAATATGTTCGAGTGTGCTAGACAGGTAGATATAATTAAATTCTCGTAATTTTGACGAGAAACAGGATCGGACCGAGGGGTGCGGGTATGTCATGGATTTCCAACAGGAGCACCCTCCGGGTCACAAATATAACCCGGTTTATCAAAGTCTGGCTTGCATAATTATTACACGGCGCACATTGAAAACTACTTATTGGTTTAGTGCAAGGAAGCGTGTCCATGAAACATGGTTACTTCCACATGACGAAACTTTACTCAACTTTTAGCTCACACACACAAACACATATTGACACGCAGATAAGTTGTTAAGATAGATCCAGAGTATGCGAGAGTTAACCACTCTCCAAAAGCGTTCTCACCTCATTTAATAATTAAGGAGGTCGTTTGATCGTCCAACCTATGTTCATCGGCACTCTAATACCCTTGGTATCACATGGAAGTAAAGGACTAAATTAAATAAAGGATTCTATTATTTCACCTAAATAAATATTTAAAACCTACTTATCTATAAAAATTAATAATACATTTAATCTTCTGTATCGTTTTTAATTTTACGAACTTACAGTAGAATAACATAAATTACTAATTATTCCAAAACAAATTTGAAAGGCCAAAGGAATTAACCCATATCATATTATCCTATAAAGTTTTACACTACAACATCCACAACGCGTTTTGATCAGAAATTCGAGAAATGGCTTATTCCGATTTGCGAATTACATATACAGGCTGCCTCAAAAGTAAACGATTATAATAATACCATATCGCGCATCCGGAAGAAAAGTGACACAACTCAAAAATCATCATTTTCCAAGGCAACGATTTTAAACTCATTAGTATACATTTAAACCTTAAAGATTGAAAACAAAAATAATGAACATTTTCAAATAATTTTGGTTGTAATACTTCCATTATTCTATGGAATATAAAAGTAATTATTATCTTTTGAATACATGTACGATTTAACTTAAAAACATTAATTCTTGAGTTATGTCGCTTTTCTTCCGGATGGACGTTATATTCCTGAAACCAATATAAACGGATTTAATTTAAAATATTTGGATATTATGTATTATGAATTTTGATCACCCATTTCTCAAGTAAATTCATAAGTATATGAAAAGTCTTTATAGAAGAGGTACTTCAGCAGTTTATAAGTTTCTAAATACATGAATCTTTAAATTCACATTTACAAAAAAATAAAAGTATAGTTGTCTAGACAAATAATATATATGTATAATTCACTTACTATTCTATTTGATGTTTGATGGTTTCTACAGAATACAGAAACCATCAAACACCAAATATCATCAGTACGAAAGAGAAAGGTACACAAAAATGGTCTATGGTCTTAAAGCTAAAGTACAATAAATTCTAACAACCCCCTTTAATCTTTAATTTTATATGGATTTAAGGGGGTTTCAACCTTCAAACTTTTTAAATATCAAAATTTTACTTTTTTGCTGATATATCTAGTTTTTATGGTTTATTTAAAATAACGCTCCCATACCCTGATTAACAATATTACTATTTCTGAAAAGAAAAACAAAACAATTTTTCCTAAATCTACAAAACGATACATTTGTAAATCTTAAATATGTTACCAAAGGCTGTATCCTTGAGATTGTTATAGCAACTACCTAAAAATGTAAATAATAGTACTTTTCAAAATGCTTTGATTTTCGTAATACACAGGTTAAGGTTATTTATTATTATTTACTACATTTAATAATGTTCTTGCAGATATAAAGTTGTTATAGTATATTACGATACAAGGTCGGTAAGTGCGTTATGACAGAACGAGAAAAAGGTTAGAAAAACGAGCCCCGTGGGGGGGCGAGGGGCGTGTTTTTCCATTTTTCGAGACCTGTCATACCGCACTTAACGACCGTGTAACGTATATTATTTTTTGCGCTACCAACTATAATAAAACAATGTTAAATTGGTAATCCGTTTTGATGGAAAATCGAAAGAATAAAAAATTAATATACTTTCTTCAAATAAAATGTTTAATAAAATAAAAATATATATTCTTATATTCAGCATTAAAACTTAAAAAAAAAAATTAATTCTTATAGGCGACGAGCGAATTTTACTGCAGCGCCCCCTGTGGCAGTAATTTGCATTTTTGGTGGGAAAACAAATTGTTGGTTAGGTAGTTCTTATTTACAATTACTTGATTAAAAGTAAATTGTAAATAGTTAGTACTACAATTAATATGAATAGAAGGTCAAACATATCTTGTTATATTGTTGGATGCCATAATAGTTACTCCAACACACAGGAAAATAGAAAATTTTGTAGATTTCCTGTAAAGTTGTATGCGGTAAAAAGACCAAAAATTTGGATAAATAGGATTAAGAGAAGATCGTAAGTATAAAAATTAGTGTTGCATATTAATGTTATATTTTACGATAATACCTTTATTTCTAAAATGTTTATTTTAGATCCACTGGTGAAGCTTGGAAACCAACAAAAAATGATAGGATTTGTAGTGCTCAATTCATTGGAAATGAAAAATAAAACTTCCTAAGGAAGTATTTATAATTTGTTAACAATACGTTTAATTTATAATACATATTTTATGGTATTAGGAATATAAAATTCGTACAGAACCGAATAGTCCAAACTCAACCGATTTGAGAGGTTAAAAAATCTAGAATCAATTTCTGCAAGTACTTCATGAACCGTCCAAGTTCAAGAATTTTCACCAGAAATCTCTTCATACTTAACTACGGAAGATTTTAGTTGTTAAGCTAATTTTGACGAAGACTTTAAAGAAGAAGAAATTTGCTTTTCGTTTGAATGTCATTTCTAAAAAGCTTCAAATAATATTGAAACTACTGCATATATCCCAAATAGTCATCTGCTTAAATGTGATAAGTGTGTTAGCAATACTGATAATATGTGACGGTTTTCATGAGTTTAATTCAATGAAGACGATGAAAATTTGAATAGAATTCTACTGGAAAAAATCAAAAGTATGTTGTTGTATCCATTTACTGTTTATACACTAAGTTTTTTGTATAATAATGCTATATTACTAGAATAAAATCTTAAGAAAGCTAAAATATATATTTATTTATATTTTATTTTCACTGAAATAACGCTGAAATCAAATCACATAACCTAAGTTTTTAACTTGACAGTTCCAACCATAGAAGTTTTACCTCCAAAAATGCATAGAGCCGACCGATAGAGGCGCTGATCGCAATTATTCGCTCGCCGCGTATATCAGAATTAAAACTTGAAAGAAATGAAAAGTTACGGTATTTAATTTTTAAGGTTAAGATCACAGAATAATAACATTTAGAAGTGCAAATTGTCAAATCAGTTGTGTCGCCACCTCTTATATTTAAGGCAAACTATTTCATAACGAAACACTGTTCTATTATAAATGAGAACGAAACTGTACTTTTTGGTTGCCATAGCAATGAACCTTCGTTTGGGAATTTCATAGGGCGCGTTCCAATAATGAACACTAAAGCCCACGACAACCGCAAAGTCGTTCTACATAAGACCGCGATTTTTTCTTTCGTGCATCGATGGCGACCGCAAGAAGCTCACAACGACCGTATTTATTAATGGATTTATGTGGTTGTTTGTTGAATGGTGACCTTTTGAGATAGTGGAACGGGAAAATTTTGCGGTCGTGGTCGTGGGCTTTAGTGTTCATTACTGGAACGCGCCCATAGTAACGCGTTTGTAGACATGAAAGTTAAATGTACAAATACAGGTTGGTAGCGCAAAAAAAATATATTTTAATTTTTTAAGATTTTGAATTTTTCACCAAACCTTCATAACGAAAAAATTTAAGCTCAAAAGTAAATAAATTCGAAGTGTTTGTGTACTGTAAAATGTTGCAATTCTGTGCAAATCTGTAAGTCCTTTCCGGAAAAATCTGTATGGTTTGTTATATGAGTTGTAATTGACAGTATACATGGTTACCTTACAGATATTTCCTATAAGGATCCAGAATTGCACCGTTGATGTTCAAAAGAAAACTTATATTAGTAGTAACCGTGGAAACATCAAAAAATTAAATGACAAAATTGATAGAAAATATTCTTTGAAATTTTCTTTGGCGTGTAAAGCGGATTTTCCAAAGAAGACTTATGCAAATTATTCGCTTCATCTTAAGATGGTTTCTTTCGACCAAAAAACTAGCCCAGGAAAATTCCCGATGTTCTCAACCTGTCCAAGAAACTTGTAACAAAATTGTAAGCGCAGATAAGCATCATCATTTAGTAGAGCTTGAACATGGGTGAAGTGGTAATGATGTGGACGTTCTTGATGTAAAGTATGTCAAACAAAATTCTGTGATAGGTGAAATTGTAGCCCAATTCGCCGCGTACTTATTGAAGGATTATCCATCACAGCATCTACTACAGCTTCTTCCGATTCTATAAAATCGACGTGATTTATCACTAGCTCTCAATCTCTATCAGTCTTCTGAAAGTTGGAGAAAACACTTCATGGTTTGGAATTGTTCTGTTCGAAAATGGTAGTTCGTACTCTTTTACAGATACCAA
The DNA here is from genome assembly GCA_963971135.1 of Stenus bimaculatus. Lineage (NCBI taxonomy): Eukaryota > Metazoa > Arthropoda > Insecta > Coleoptera > Staphylinidae > Stenus > Stenus bimaculatus. The sequence continues at coordinate 68,250,768 of OZ020180.1, read as the reverse complement.
GATGTTTCCTTCGCCTGTTAATTTCATATACTATTCATTTTCTGTTAAAGTGATAAGTAATCGTGGTATGTAAAACCACTAACCATGCTCCATGTGTATTAAGGGGGAATCGTAAAAGAGATGATGTCAGATGTCAAAAAACACTTACCATCCACTAACTATCATACCACGATTCCATAATATTATGCTGAAACGAATAAACTTCATATACGGACCTAATATCTTCAAATTTCTTGAAGTGTAAAATCTCTATAGGGAATTTTAACTACGTATAGAGGACGCTATAAATGGAGGATATTCGGTACTTATTAGTATCAAAAATTGTGTTTAAAATGCATTCTTGGACCTTCAACAAAATAGATTTATTATTTAAAGCTTCAGTAAAGCTCAAATACCAATGCGTTAAATCAAAAAATAAGTACCGAATATAGAAGTTCCTATTTTTGCACCAGAGGGCGAGCGAAATCTAAAAATTCCCAATAGTTTAAATATTTTTGGACAAAGAACTGTTAAAACGAGGGTTTTGGCAATTGTATGAATAGAAAAAAGAATCTTTATTTACACTCCATTAAAAATGACCCTGTATAAAATGAGGCTACAAAAAAATACAATCCAATTAATTCAATAAAAAATAAATTCAAAAATACGTTTTAACGTTTTCGAAAATAAATCTAATAATAATAAAATTACTTAATAATAATTCATAAAATCAAACGTCCAAAACAGTAATGTGAAACTATTTTTTTTAAATAAATTAATTTCAGTTGAATATTTGAAGTTGGGTAAATGGGGTATTAATAGCGTTTAAAATGTTGTTTCTTTTTTCATGTAATAATATATTATGTACATGTGTAGATAAGTGATAAATTGAAAAATGAAATTAATTTTAATGCCATTACAGATTCTTTTATTAAACTTTTTTTCACAATACTTTAGCAAACATTTTTCGGTAGTCGTCATTTTTATTTAATTGTTAAGAGGATAGTCGGCAAAATGTGTAACTCCGATTTCTTTGTCCCTTGGAAATGCGATGGGCGAATGAAACATATTACTGTGCGAAAGAGATGCCACCAGAATTATATGCGATTATACGGAGGTTTTTTAAGTAATCATAACTTCATTAAGAGTTAATCGATTTGAATTTTGTAAATTAATCCTAAAAATGTATTACAGGGACTAGCAGATGATGTTTTTAATTTTTTTAAATTGTTTCATAATAAGGTTGTAAATTGAGCCTAAAAGTTGCATATTTTTGGGCCCAACCAAAAGGTGAAAATGAAAAAATAAAATAAAAACTAAAAACAACATCGGCTGAACTATAGAATCATTATGTAGCATAAAAAATATTATTCGATTTCAATTAACCGTTCGTCTTTTCTGTTTCTTTAAAGTAATCGAAATTTACATTGCCAAGTCATATACCCAATTTCACCGACTTCTTAAAACAAAATAATCGATTTTGTGCAAAAGTAGGATACGTTATTATTACTCCTAATTCGCTTAACCTGTATTTTTTACAAATTCTTTTTCAAATTCAGCTGGAAATGTATATTTTGACTCTAAATGACGATGAAGAAATATTATCTGTTCAACCTGGCGCGTCAAAAATTGATAAACTTTTGAATAATGACGAAGACTACGACCCTACAGAAAACTTTCCCAATTTGAGAGGTTTTCCCGAAAGACGGTATAAAATGGAAAAAAGCAATATTTTTATTATTTTTCTATTTATAAGTGTATAAAATTTTGTTTGTAATAAAAGCATCATTGAAAGTTGATGTAAACTGCTCACCAAAGACAATAAATACTACATTCTACATTTGAAATGTGGCTTATTTCACTATAATAATAAAAAACAAACCCTTTAGGTACTTAATATACATTAAACATCAAATAAAAAAAAATGATCTCAACAAAATTTATTTGGCTTTTTCAGTGAATTCTGATACTGTTAATAATATTAAAGGTTTCCATTTATAAAACCTAAATTTAGTTTGCAGAATTTTTTTTAAATTAATGTTAATTTTTATTTTTTATAATAAAGTTTTCTACCAAATACATACCATATTTTTATTATAACAAATGTATTTGCTTAGTACCAAAACAAATCGTACGAACTTCTAAAGAAGTCATTAAACTATAAGCATCCATCACAACTTAAAATAATCATGTTTTTGTAAAAATTTTCATATTGTAGTAGTAATATTTTCTAATAATAAATACTTAAATATTAAATTATTTGGGGAGCAAACATGTAAAACGTGTTAAATTCACTTTTGGTACCTTTTGACTTTTGTGATACTTGATATATTTTAAATGTGTTCGAGCTAAAACCATTGGTAAACTCAGAAATGAGGTGTCTGTATTAAATCATATAGAAAAAAGCATACCAAAAACTACAGGGTGTACAAAAAGTTCAGCAACGCCCGTTTATTTTTGAAATGAAGCATTTTTGAGAAAACTTACTTAACTTTTTTTAAATAGCAACCACCCATTTTTATTGCATATTATTATAACACCGGGCTCAAGTTACATTTAAATGCATTTATTTTTACATTCATATTTTTTTTTAGAAACAAAAAATGTAAGGGCACAATTTTTTTATATTTTGTTACAAATACAGTCCTTAGACTCATGGTCTGATTTTGAAAAAACTTTTTATGTAGTTTTACTAAGGACTGTATCTGTAACAAAATATAAAAAAATTGTGCCCTTTCATTTTTTTGTTTTCGATAAAAGAAAATCTGAAAAAGTGACTGATAATTTTCATTCTTTTTTAAATATTTTGACTCCTGGTCTCATTTAAAAAAAACTTTTTATGCAGTTTTACTAAGGACTGTATCTGTAACAAAATATAAAAAAAATGAGCCCTTACATTTTTTGGTTTTCGATAAAAAAAATAAAATGTGAAAAAGTGACTGATTATTTTCATTCTTTTTTAAATATTTTGACTCCAGGTCTAATTTAAAAAAAATCTTTTTATGCAGTTTTACTAAGGACTGTATCTGTAACAAAATATAAAAAAATTGAGCCCTTACATGTTTTTGTATTCGATAAAAAAAAATAAAATTTGAAAAGTTGACTATTTTTTTAAATTTTTTTTTAATTTTTTGACTCATGGTCTGATTTTGAAAAATCGTTTTATGCAGTTTTACTAAGGACTGTATCTGAAACAAAATATAAAAAAAAAATGAGACCTTACATGTTTTTGTTCTATAAAAAAAATAAAATCTGAAAAAGTGACTGATTATTTTCATTTTTTTTTAAATATTTTGACTCCTGGTCTGATTTAAAAAAAACTTTTTATGCAGTTTTACTAAGGACTGTATCTGTAACAAAATATAAAAAAATTGAGCCTTTACATTTTTTTTGTTTTCGATAAAAAAAAATAAAATCTGAAAAAGTGACTATTGTTTTAAATTTTTTTTTAAATTTTTTGACTTATAGTCTGATTTAGAAAAAAAATTTTATGCAGTTTTACTAAAGACTGTATCTGTAACAAAATATAAAAAAAATTGACCCCTTACATTTTTTTGTTTTCTATAAAAAAATTAAATCTGAAAAAGTGACTGATTATTTTTATTCTTTTTTAAATATTATGACTCCTGGTCTGATTAAAAAAAAAACTTTTTATGCAGTTTTACTAAGGACTGTATCTGTAACAAAATATAAAAAAATTGAGCCCGTATATTTTTTTGTTTTCGATAAAAAAAATAAAATCTGAAAAAGTGACTATTGTTTTAAATTTTTTTTTAAATTTTTTGATTCATGGTCTGATTTTGAAAAAAAATTTTATGCAGTTTTACTAAGGACTGTATCTGTAACAAAATATAAAAAAATTGAGCCCTTACATTTTTTTGTTTTCGATAAAAAAAAAATAAAATCTATTTTTTAAATTTTTTTTTAAAGCAACAATATCCAAGAAAAAAGCTCAACCTCGAGTTTATTTTAGGAAGATTAATAAACAACTAAAAATTTTTGTATGAAACACGAAAATGAAAGTAGCTAGGAGAAGGAGGGGAATACAAGTCACACGTCAGTTAGAACCATTCATTGCATTCCATGAGCGAAAAATTTGTAAATGTACATGGCCATTTTTCGCTCATAAAATGCAGGTAGCTTTTTGTCACTTTAAAATGTCATCTTTGAATTTTTTCAGTATAAACGTCATATTATTGGACAAGACAAACCAAATCTCGTATTTTGATTGGTTTTAAAATGAGGTGTTCATTAATCTTAAAAATACTTCATTTCAAAAATAATCGGGCGTTGCTTGGTTTTTTGAACATCCTGTATACAACCAAACAACGAAGGTATAAGAATATTTTTGCTTATTTTTTTTAAATGGCTTTAGTGATATTTTTTGTTTTTGTTTCTCCTGGATTATAAATTAATTAAGAAATGCAAAAAATTGCGGCCTTAAAAATTTTTACAGATCGAACTATTAATCAAATTTCGAAATTAATTGTTTGGACAAATCCAAAGCGATTTCTCTATAAAATCCTAAAGAACACAAAATATAATATATTTTGGAAAATACAGGATCCGGCAAACTAATTTTAAATTAAAGGGTATGAAAAAGGAAACAGATTCCTGCAAACCAAAAACCATTATATTGGTTTGCTAAAAAGGTTTTTCCGGTAGCAAAAGGTGACACTTCTTAATCTTTATCACTTTTTAACAAATCAATACAACAGTTTCTAGTTTACAGGAATATGTATCTTTTTCTATTCCCTTTAAAATGAGTTAAGACTCGATAGGGGTTGCAGTTTAAAAAAGTGGGATAGTTCTTCTCACATGACACCCTCAAACAATGGAGAAGTTCTAATCTAAACTATCTTAGAATGGAGGTTTTATGATAGGTACTGTATAAGTATGCACATTTTTGAAAAAAAATATTTACGCAATCATAAAATACTGCGCTTCCCGGGACTTTTATCGGATCCTGTATATTACGATTAATTCATAAAGAAATTCTTTTTAGTTTAGTTAAAAATGTTTGAAATTTTCTAAAATTATTTTAATATTTTCATGGTTCCAGAAAATAAGAAGAAGTAAATTTTACGAAAACTGAAAGCATATTGTACATAGTTTTGAGTGACAGTACAATTAAGGTCTATGAAGTAGGACCAAATTATTCCCTTAGGGTGGCTGTATATTCGTCAGTTTTGAGACTGTAGATCTGAAAAGGGCGCCAGTGTGAGGTGGTCGAGCGGCGAGAGCGCAAGACAAGTGAGTTATGCGAAACCGCCCCCGGACATTATATAATACAACAAACAGATTGTTTGGCTTAAAATTTTAATTAGATATATGAGCAAATGTCCACCAAGCTTACAACGTGAATTATTGCTTCTTGAGCAAAAGGGGTCAAGCAGTCTCTAAACAGGGGTGAGCTTAATGAAAATTGGCGAATTCCTTTAACAAATGAGGGTGAATGTATTGTACGTCAGGTGATTTAATTTTAAACTATTGTATGTAATATATTACATATTTTATTAAAAGTAATTGAGTTTCTAAATATTTCGCATTCTAAGTGATTAGTTGAAAGCAAAAACGAGTTTATCGCTAAAATAGGCAAAAAATTAAATTAACGGACCAGCGGGTAGCAAAACGTTGATAACGTGGCCAAATGTCGCCAGGAATCTATTAAATCTATCAATCAATTTAATCGCATTTCAATGGAATAATTAGCGGCGTGCGTAGTTGTCGCACTGGGCAGGCGACACTCATGCTTTCATTGTACATCCAATCAAAATGACAGCACATGTTTAGAACCATTTCATGTGCGATCATGTGCTATCGCCAATTGTTTATGACACGAACGTAATTGCTCCCATTATAAATCTGTTTCGTTCACTCCAATTCTTCCAGTTTTACAATTTTGTTTCATATTGAAATAATTAAAAAGCAATCCTCTGCAAAATCTCCAAATTCATTCATTGTTAATTAAAATTTTGATCGAGACTTTAAAATTGTCATATTGTTTATAAATAAATAATCTGATTATAATTTACTATAATAATAATAATAATAACTTTGGACCCCAATATTTAATTCTGTGTAAGCTTGCAGAAGGTGAGTAAACCAAACTCTTGCGCCTTCTAGGGATTCGCATTAATTATCAGTGATTCGCTGATAATTCGCAGAGAACCTCCAGGAAAGTGGGATGGACTTTCTATTCCCTGTTATTATCTCCGATGGAAAATTTATCACGAGCGTCCAGGAAGATGATCTTAATGATTAATCTGGAAAGTGAAAACGTGGTACAGCTAAAAATGTACTAAGGTCTTTTTTCAGAAGTAAGTAAATGTGGAATTATGTACATTATCCATATTTTTTCAAATAATAATTTTTATTCTGTAAAAGTTGAATAAAATGGGGATTTATCAACGAAAGTAAGGAACGAAAATGACCACTTTTTAAACCGTAAAATGCAGGATAACTATTAAAGTAAACCACTTGCTTTAATTTAGTTTTTTACAAAGTGTGATATTTAAATTTTATATTCTTACTATCTTATAGGTGCTTTGACATGATTACCCCAATCATGGGAATAAATCAATGTAGTTTACTGCACCACTAAAAAAATCTTTGGAGTTACACTTTCATCTTAATTATCCCCGATAATGAACTATTTTACTCCTTCACAATCGTGATAGAAATAACAACTTACGGTATTCGGACAGAATTTTATCATCAAAAATCAACTTTACATCATTGCGGACGTAATTGGTTTGGGATTAGAAATATAACGTTTTCTCTCTAGGAATTTACTCGCTAAATGCTATTTTTAAATCAATGCAAGTTCCGAAGTAGTTCTTATTTGAGCATACAAAAATTTAATACAGGGTCTCATACTTCTATATGTTCATATGACCATCAATGTCCGTATCCAAAAATTAACCTCTGAGTAGTTATTATTAAGCCTCTAAAGTTGATTTTTTACAAATATTTCTTATGACGACCAAAGTTTTTTAATGAAATTTGTATACAAGCATTTTAATACTAAATGCTCATTTGGTAAAAGTCTTTCAAATCCTGGACTTTTGTACATAATGTTGAATGATAGAAGTGGACATAAAACGTTTATAATAACTTGTTAAGTAGGTACTAATCCATGGTAACTGGTAATAAGTTTCACCTTCACCTTAAACTGACAACTTTAGAACTGTATTTCCAAATTTTATAGTTTAAATTCAAATTTAATGAGTATGCTAATATGATTTCATACTAGCCTAACGTACTTACAGTTTACTAATAATTATTTAATTTTATTAAAATCGGCATAGCATACGAAAAATTTATAAGGGAGAAATAATATCAACAGTTTTGAATACCTAAAAAGTTTTTAAGTGTTTTTGGTCAGGAAATTTATTACCAAGTGCATGTTTTACAGGGGTTCAAGTTTGATTCCTCTCATTGATTATCAAAGAACACTTTTTTTCGGGAGGAGGTATCTCTTCAAGTACCTGGCTATCTAAATAAAAGGAGTCCCAACAAGATTAGAAAATTTAAATTTGAAAACAAATTTCAATCACGGTTTGGCTGGATTTCAGTAATAGAGTCTTCTCCTCTAATCTCTTCTTTCAAGACTTGAGTGCTCGCGGGTTTGTTGACATAAACTTTTGACTTTTGACTTAAAAAAACGAGAAAACATTCCAAAGGCGTTAAATCGTCTCGAGCAATAATGCCGTTGTTTCACGTGATTTGTGGCAAGTGGTACCATCCTGTTGGAACCACATATATTCCGTTTGAAGTACAAAAAACTGGTACCCCGTCAGAATACCCCATGTTAAAATCGCCCCGTCAAAATAACCCCATCATAATAGCCCCGACAAAGGGCGCGTTCCAGTAATGAACACTAAAGCCCACGACGACCGCAAAATCGTTCTACATAAGACCGCGATTTTTTCTTTCGTCCATCGATGGCGACCGCAAGAAGCTCACAACGACAGTATTTATTCGTGGGTTTCCGTGGTTGTTTGTTGAATGGTGACCTTTTGAGCTAGCGGAACGGGAAAATTGTGCGGTCGTGGTCGTGGGCTTTAGTGTTCATTACTGGAACTCGCCCAAAATAGCTTCCCGAAAAAAAAGCCTTGTAAACTAAGAACATTTACCATTTTCTCCGAAGTACTAATATGGCTGATTTAGAGGATTTTAACTAGGATATTTCTACAAAGAAACATATTTATTTAATTAGATTTGGAAGTCGATAAATACAAAATACGGAGAAATTATTATAAACGGACGAGTCAATTTGTCTCCCAAAAAATTATTAGCAAAAAAAATAACTAAATTTTTCTGCAAAAAACTGGGTTGGCATTGATAGTCTGTGCATTCCCGAAGAAAAACGCTCCAATGCCCAGATGACCAACACCCACATGTCGATGGTTTGATGCCAGTAATCGACCCACCAAAACTTTGATGCAATTTGCGAATAGTGGCAGTTAAACTTTCACCATTTTTGAAATAATGATTAACAATGAGAATGCACTGTTGTGTCGAATAGAGATCAATTATTAATAATGGTGGACTATCTACCATCGAACTGTCATAAGTATTTGTCAAAACACAACAGAAAAAATTGTAAAATAAAATTTCCACCCTTTAACTATACTGATGGAACAGTTATTTTATATTTCCCAAAGATTTTAGTTCGGTATTTTCTGTCAAACTTTTTTCGATTTTAGAAACTGTAAATATTTCCCGAGCTAAAGAATTATTTTTGTCGACTCAATGTCTATGGAAGGAACTAAGTTCAATGGTATTGCTCCTTTTGTTAATTACTTAATCCCTAAAATAAGAAACCTACCATTTGAGTTAAAAAATGAATGATAGTTTTAATTGTATCCTGTGTCTCATTAGAAGATATTTCCAGTAATGATCTAGCAGACCAAAAACACTCTATCTTTAAATATTTATGTGGTAAGGTCGATTTAGACTGGTTTTGTTTTAGAAATTAAATTTGGTTGTAAGAAGAAGTGGCTAGGTCTATTAGATTTAGCAACACCTTTTAGTTTTTATCATCAGATACAAAATAATCATATTCCTCCTAAAATCTTTTGAGGATTCAATCTGTAGGATGAGATTTTGACTTGTGCCCTTGTGGCGAGGTTAGTAATTTAGATCATATTTTAGCTGATTGTGATAATATTAGACGTCGCGTCAGTGCAGTAATCTATATTTTGATCTTTTGACTATTGGTCATACTTCTCGCTTGTCCGTTTTCCCATATATTATGTTTGTATTTGGAATTTCCTATGTGCTTGTAATACATCTTTGTGATTTCTTTTTCTGGTTATATTATTTTTTGGCTGTTACATAAAAATAGCTCAAGAAAGAGTTTGAATACAATTTTGTCCTTGACTGATACAGGATTTAGTTGCTTATGACCACGATAACATCAAAAGAACATGAAAGACTTTGTAAGAAGCCATACTTTTCACTTTCTATTAATTATCTTGCATTTGTAATAAATATCAAAAATTACTAATTATACATACTTGCCTCACGTCCAATAGCTTTTTATTTTTGTTAATTTCATAGATCTACATTTCCAATTCTATCTATAAATCTAGAAAGCATCAATTGTATTTTAGATAAATCAATTGTATTTCAGAATCATCAATTCTATTTTAGAAAGCATCAATTGTATTTCAGAAAGCATCAATTGTATTTCAGAAAACAACAATTGTATTTCAGATAAATCAATTTGATTACAGAAAACATCATTTGTATTTGATAATTAGCAATTGTATTTCAGAAAGGATCATTTGTATTTCAGAAAGCATCAATTGTATGTCCTTTGAGAATTTAACAATACATAAAAATGTGGAAAAACTGTTTTCAGTATCAGTATATTTAAAAGACAACTTCTGATTTCTCCTGTTTGTTATGGTTTCTGGTACCATGGAGCAAATTTTGATTTATTAAAAAACTATTATTGATGAATCCAAAAATACAATTGTCGATAGTTATTGTGCACCACAATAAAACACTACAATCGATCTTGCAACTGCTTTAGCAGTAGAAGACATGGCTGTTGGTGGCTAAAATATTATATTTAGCTAATCCAAATTTTCTGAACTTCAATTGATTGCCTAAAAATACAAAAAGTACTTTCTGAAATTAAATTAACGAATTCTGATTTTCAAATGATGCTTTCTGTATTTAATACAGTTGATGATTCTGAAATACAATTAATGCTTTCTGAAAATTAATTGATGATTTCTGATATTCAATTGATCTTTTCTGATATACAACTGGAAAAAGTGTAGAATAAGCAAACGGCAAAACTTTTCAGAAATATACTTTTTTGTTGGAAAGTCATAAATTATGAAGGTAAAATAAGATAAACAGTTTATTATTAATTAGGTATGAACTCCACAGAGCTGTTTACAATTAAATCTTGTGTAATTCATTTAAGGTAACATGTAATTTACGATTATGGTGTCGTTTATTTAAAGTTAAAGGTAGCTAAGTTAATTCAGCAAATCCCCCGAGGCATGGTCAGTGTAGGCTGTACAATGGTCCACTACATTATTTAACCAGCACTAACTACTAAATCGCGGACGCGCCAAGGGATTTCTCTATAAAATAAAGTGTTTAGGGCTTCGATAGCCTGCCGTCCGTTAAGGATTAATGCCTTCGCATTATTTCGCTTTATCTTGCCATTTTTTCCTTTTATCCGCACATTTTTCGTACGTATAAAATTTTTTACACTGCAATGTACAAAAGGGATCAATAAATTCTTTTACTTTGGTGAAAATCAGTAAAAATCTAATTTACAATAATTAATTTCATTTGAAGAGGAGTGCTCAAATGAAAAGGACACGCTGTGTGTGTATAATTCAATAGATATTCAACAATGGGTAATATTATCGCAAGGTATGCAAATTAACTGACGGTATGATCCCGTCTACTGGCATCCATCTCTTACCTACACATACAAGTTTTGAAGCAACGTATACACCCTCATCACCATCATCATCATCGTTGGTTTACGGCAATACTAGTGGAACGATTGCAAGCACAACGTGGAATAGACTCAACGCAACATATTGGAAATGTGATTAAATTGCCTTTGATCAGTCCTCTTACCACAGCATTTGACAACTGATATGTTTGAGTAAACACTATACGTCGTTATTGAAATTATTACCCATCTCTTGTTTTATCAAAGTACTCAACCTGTAATTTACTTTGTTTCAAATTGATAACTAATTAAAAAATCAAAAAAATATTGGTGTATAAAACGTGAATGTAATGCCACGCGTAGTGGGGACTTAATTAATATTCCTTCTTTGAGCTGAAAGGAGAAAATAGGCAGTTATTGTTACATTAGTCACGGGTTTGCAATTGTGTTTTGTATAAACGTAACTCGACAAACAAATTTTCGCACAATACCTAGGTTATTATTCAATAGTTTATAAGATTTCCCAAACAATAGAAACGCAAATGGCAGTTCCAATTTAATAAGGGCAATATAATAATAGAAACCTCAGCCTGCAAACAACTTGCTAACTTCTAAATTGTAACATTTAGTCAAACAAAGACGTCCCGAGGGCGCATTGTCACAACTTACATTGACTTCAAATAATAACCAGATTTCCAACACGCCCGATTTAGGGGCTTTTACATTTTAAATTTGCATTTATTTGCATATATTTGGAAGCTCTCTTATCTTTATTCAAATACTTTAATCCTTTATTGGGGAAATTGTAGCACAATCTTAAATTATTTAATTATGTTGTAAAAATAATTAATTGGCTTCCTTTCTTGTGTGTTTTGGATCAAGAAAACTTAAAATCCTTAATTTGAACCATTTTTATTTAAGCTAAACGTTTTGAACACATTGGCCCCCAAACTCGATTTCTCACAAAAAAGTATTTCCAACTTTTGTATCTTACACCATCGGTATCTTCTCCACAATTTTTAGAAAACATAAAATTTTTATTGTATTATCGACGCAACAACCCTCAATCCTCCCCTAGAACAAAGTTGCGGATCTGCCACTGAATTCTTTACAACACAATTATTCGCAAGTCGCAAGAAATGTTGGTTACAGATGAACCCATAAATATTATGCGTGATGTTAATGAAATGTAGAAATTTTATGAATAAACTTACCACCGAGATACATTCCTATATGTCAAGAAGAGGGAATAATTTGTTTTAAGTTTCACGAAAACACATTTTATGCACTAAAATTTTGTTCAATATCATTTTGGTTTTATATCATTTTTTTAATATATCATCCCAGTTTCTGTTCATAGTTTAAAACAATTTTAGAAAATAAGGTATTTGTGATAATTTTTTTTATATTTTTTGTGAAAATGTTTTCCTTTATCATCATAATTAAAGATATGATAGAGGTTATATCCATATTTGTTTACACTCGGTGTGATTTTTTCTTCATTTACTCTGACGTTTTCAATTTCTATTGTCTAATAAAAAAATTATAACTAAAATCTACCTGTATTGAAATAAGGAACACGTTTTTGTTGGAAATTCATTTTCATGAAAAAAAAAATTTTTATTGGTACAAAATATTAAATATAGGTGTGGAAATAAATGTACTTTCAAAATTTGAACCATATAAGGAAAAGTACATTTATTTCCACACCTATACATTTATCTTTATAATGGATCACTCAAATCTTCTACAGCAAAATATTAAAGTTAGCTCCGCTTTTTTACGTATGGAAATTCTGCATTTTAACCTCTATCAATAAAAAAATATTCATTGTTCTATATTTTTTATTCCATGAACAATAAAGTTATTAAGAAATTAGGACTCAGGTTTTGACCTAAAAGTTATGCAGATATGTTAGCCATTGAAAACATTAATCAAAAAAATATTATTTACTTCCCGAAGAGATGAAGAAAAGGTAATAATAGAATTTCTGAATTCCTTATTAAAAAGTACATCAATAGGTCTAAAAAGTATATTGGTTAAGAAGTGGCCAATTGGTTTGATTTTAGAATTAAAAAAATCAAAATCTAAATTTAATGATTTTTGCGAATTTTCAAAAACTAATAATGGCAAATCATCTCGGCAATGGGTCATCAAAAATAACCACATTTTCCTAATACTAACCTAACCTAATCACAAAATGTATAATAAAATTTCACTAAAGTTTAAGAAAATTAGAAAAAACCAAAAGTAATTGTAGAAGGTCCAAATCTATAGAAGGCGCTATTTTGACATAAATTTTGTCTAAAAATGGAGGAAGGTGAGTAAAGGCTTTGTTGTGCTTTCGGTTTTTATTTATTTTAGTAACTTCATTAACTTTTATAAAATTTTTGTGACTAAAAAATTGATTTATAAGTATTTACCTAAAGATTAAGTTTATATATATTGGTTTTTATTTTTTACTCCACTTTTAGCCTTTCAAATGTCCACCAGAGGAAAGTGGTCGTATCTAATCTGCGAAATCGCTGTCAGTTTTGTGTGTAAGATATGCATATAACAGTGAAATATTGGTTGTGTTTCTTTTACCAACTTTGCTCGGGCAAATCATCTTCTATCTTCTATCTCATTATCTCCCCACATAACTAAAAAGAAAGGTAGTGATTTGTTCGAGCAAATCTGTAATATTTTGGTAACAATTGACAGCGTTTGTTCAGAATGACACCAATGGGTTACTTTGGTGGTATTTTTTTGTTATCATCAATGTAAGACAAAAGGTTCTTGAAATAAAGAGGTGGTGCGTGTGATCTGTGACACTCTGTATAACATGTGTAATTTATTTGGAGACAAAGAATACAGAAGCTTGAAAAGTGGTAGAGAAAGGTTTTTTTATCCTACTTTACATGTGTTAAGAGACATAAAAAACAACAAACTACCATGTGAACTCAAGGGAGAGAAACTGAAATACAGTTTAGTTTCTGAATCATCAAATGCATTTAAAATGTTACTAAGTTTTGGGATTTTGTAAGTCATATTCAATATTTGTGTTAGGTTCAAGGTGCCCACACACCAAAATTGTTACAATAACATATTGGCAGCAAAACATGTTAGCAGCAAAAATGTGTTCAACATTCATTAAGCCTGTGTAAACAATTTCTGCTATCCACATGTCAGAAACAAAGTGGATAACTTAAAAAAACATGCGGATAGTAACATGTATTTACATAGGCTTAATCAGTGTTGATAACATATTTGCTACGAACATATTTTGTTGTCAACATGTTATCAACATGTTATTAAAATCCTTTTATCCTGACTGCTTCCAGAGCGATAGCAAAATTTGTGCTGCCAACAACATGATTGTCAGCATTATTGAAAATAATTACAAATGCTGACAACAAATGTTGGCAGCAAAACTTGGCAGCAACAATGTTACTATCATTTTATAATAAAATTGTAACCTGTTGATAAAAATTGTTGTCAATATATCAGCGTCCTAGATTTTATATTTGTCGTTAACATTGTTAGAAACATTTGTTATCAGCAAAATTACCTCTGGTGTGCAGAGGCCTTCAAAGACCGAAAACGCTCATCGAGCGAAAAAAGTCTACAGCGCCTTCTGACTTCTCAGGTTCAGCCACAAGCCACAAAGTGAAATTCTTGTGGCACCAACAAAAATGCTTACATGTTTTCACTTGTCATAGATCACGCATTTAGCGTCCAAAATGCATTGTGGCATTTGTATATTGCCATAACGCTTTGTGGCCAATTGTCAAAACAACCACAATACGAATTTCGCGTTCTGGCATTTCTGAATAGGTAATAGGTCATAAGTCACAACGCGCTATAGAGTGTTTTTGTTTGTGGCACGACACGAAATTCGCATTGGCCGAACCTAGTAAGCCAAAACGCATTGTGCTCCTTTTGTAGCTCAATGAGCGTTTCGGCATCTTTTGGTGTCAAAATTTTATTGATGACCTTACGATGTTTGCCGTTATCATTTTTTATTTCAAATGACAACCTATAATTTTTTTCTTATTTTCCATAGATCTTCTAAGTACATCTACAACTGATATGTTTGAGTAAAGACTATTAATCTGTTTCCAAACTTTAGCACCACCCTGTATTTACAGCAGTAAAGGGTGAATAACTTTACTTATCTCAATAACCAAAAACAATTATGTATGACATTATTCTGGATAATTATGATTATAGTTGACAATTATAATTTTTATAAAATTGTATACAGTTTATTTCAAACAAAAATTGGACACATGGATTCGATTGCTGGCTGCAGGTTGCTCCACGTATGCCTGCTCGTTCTCCTCCGTATTTACTAATGGTTTTTTGTGTTTTACTTTCGAGTGGGACCAACTGTACCTATGGCGTATACATACAGTATATTTTCTTTAATATCAAACTTCTAGTTTAACCAGAATCGCTTAAATTTAAATAATAAGCCTTTAGCTTTTACACTTATTTTTTTTTATAATTAATGTGATTAAGCACAGTTCAAAATTTAAAAAATAGTAAAATACTATGTTAGTACTTAATTAAAAGCTAATAAAATTAATATTTATCGTTAAGCAATGAAACAAAAGCTACAATATACAGGGTGTCTCACTTTTTTTCCAGCAAATTTTTTTTTAGATAGTAAATATCATTCTGAACAAAAAATTTCCTATGAACTATTATGTTTTTTCGACTCCTTAAAAAGTTATAGCAAATTTAAAATTCATAAATTTTCATGATTTTTGTGGAATACCCAGTATAATATTTTTTCTTATTATATTTTTTTTATTTAAATCAATTATTATTTGGATTTTTTCTTTGCCAATTTGGTTTTTTTGAACATTATTGGCCGTTTTTAAAATAAGTAAGCGACGAGGTTAAATTTCCCTCGGTAAAATTTTGCATCTAATTGGCTTAAAGATATATAAAATCCAAAGCATACTTGATTTAATTAAAAAAAAATAAAATTAAATGAAATTTATACAGGGTGTCCCACAAAAATGATTAAATTTATGAAATTTTAAAATTGCTGTAACTTTTTAAGGAGTCGAAAAAAAATAATAGTTCATAGGAAAATTTTTGTTCAGAATGACATTAACTATCTAAAAAAAAAATTTTGCTGGAAAAAAAGTGAAACACCCTGTATAATAACATCCTTCTGAAAAATAATAGAAAAAACAATATAGTTGTTTATGCAACGAGTGCAAAAATAATTTGGACAATACGTTAGGTACAAAAATACTTCTTACACAAGATGCATACACTTTTTTTTCTACGACCGATGATCATCTCCCATTGAAAATAAAAAAATTCCATAAAAACATGAAATTAATGAGATATATTGACATTTTTAAATTTGTCATTTAGGATCAGTTGTCAGTGCTTAAAGTCATGCTTTCTTCCATTAAGTACATTAAGTAAAGATTTTATACACTCGTGGAAGAACGCATGACTTTATGCACTGATAACTGATGATCATAAATGGCCTAGTTTCTGCACGACAATATTTTTGCATTGTTTTACAACCTCATTGGTAGACTTTTCAATGGATGGACTTGTTTACCCAATCCTGTTTACTGAAAGAAAATAAGTATTCGAGACTAGATGATATATTTATCATAACTAATACTAATATCTCCGTTTCCTTAAGACGATAGAGTTCCAAATATTCAAAAACCAATGTTTGTAATGCTCATGATTCTTTAAAGGATTTAAGTAAATAATTTGACTTGAAGAAACTTCTTACTGTCTCATTTTTTTAATTATCTTTTAAATTAATAATAATTCATGGAAAATATAAACATTAAATAAAGTATCTGTGGAATAATATCCAAGAGTGATTTCTGCAAATAAAATGCAAGAAATATTTAATTTCATAAATATTTTACGTGGTCTTAAGTAAGTCATTATTTTTTTGCAAATACAAACAGGAAATAAATCTTATTAACAATTCTAAGATAGCAGCGATGTTTAGGATGTCGCTTTCAATAATTGAGGCGTCCTTCGTTCGAGGGCGCCGACGACTCATTTCCGGAGCAAGAAATGATTTTTCTAACATGCATAAATTCTTTTAAATCGTTTTCCTTCAGTTTATAAAAAGCCTTAAAGAGAAAAGTATGTTTTAATCATTTTGTGCTTCGAGGAAATAAAATTTAGTAACCATGAGGTGGGTGGGTATTATTTCAAATAATTAGAGTTTGGCTGACGTTCAGAAACGGAATTTAGTTATTTCATTAGGAGTGTTTGGGGGATTACTGTAGTTCTTGTTTAATTGGTATGGACTAATTAAATCGGTATTGATTTAAGCTACACCTGACAAATGATTGCAGCATCATATTAGTTTAATGGATTTACGTAATTGAATGTTTTAAAATATAAATAGACCTATACTATCAAATAACTAAACCATAAATTTTAAAGGCACTAAATAAAGGTAAAATCCTGAGGGATTTCTGGATTAGTCTAGAGCCATTAGTTTGGACCGGGATATCGTCCAGCCGGACGTTGTGGTTGCTTCATATACCCTCATGCCCTTACGAAAAATTACCCCTATTTACCACAGCTTTATTTCCTTTATCTTTATTATACATGCTCATTTATTCCCGCTTAAGGTTTGTGGTTAGCAAGTGTACACGTCTATTTATTCAACAAACGAGATCCTAAATCCACAACGACAATAAAAAAGGAGCCTGTTACCTCGAAATACATAGCAACATAAATAAAATTTATCTTTTAATGTGCTTGGATAATTTAGCAGAATTAAGGCCGTTTGTAAATAATCGACTCGGCGTAGCTCTGCACCCCTCTTGCTGGCACGTTCATTGATAAAAATCAGTAATTAGCAACAGTAATTATGGTAGCTAAACGAGCTTTTCGGACGCGATCATGTATATAGGTATACCGTGTGGGATTAAACGGCAAGGATCAAGAGGAACGGTCAGGTCGTGCCACAGCTCATTTATTTCGGCTGATTTGTGTGTTTCCGTGACCTCCCCTATATTTTTTTAATATGAACAAATCGCGTTTTTAAATTGGGGACTAAAGGATTGAGGGACTTTTATTGTGAAACCGGTCAGAAAATCATTTGCATGCTAATTTAAAATTATAAAATTTGAATAAAAATTTTAGTTATTTTAATCCAACTAATTTACATTAAAGTCCATAATAATTATGGCTCATAAGGATTATACGGGGTGTCTTACTGAAAACTTCAAATGCTGATATTTTTTATATTAGTGCATATCTATTTTTAATTGTCTACGAGAACTATATAACGAAGTCAAAAATTTGTTACCTCCAACCGTCAGCCAGCCCATTTTATCCTTTATGGTATATCAAATGAAAGCTGCTGAAAAATGCTATCCAATAGTTACACTCAGGGAGTAAAATTGAGCAGCCTGAAATTCAGAAAGTTTTGTGGAACGCACTGAATAAATCCCATTTTATTGTCAAGTACATATGCTTTGGACTTTGTCAATCAGGGGGGCATATTCTTGAACCACCAGGCGTATATAGGCGAATATGATTTTCATCATTCTATCCTTGTCATTCCAATGGCGTTGTCTAGAGTCTAGACCTTCAAATGAGAGAGGGGGGAGTTCTTACAATCTTCGTTTCGCCCTTTCAGTGCTGCTAATCTATCTTAAGAAAATAAAAAGTTACTAAAAATAATTTAACAATAATTTTAGGGATTTCAAGTATTAATTTAGATATTTATTGGAAAATATATGAACTTCTACAGATTTTGAAAAGTTCAAAATACTATTTTTGTAAAATAGTTTATCGATGAAAAGGTAGTAACGATGAAACGGTTGTCGATGAAAAAGTAATGTCGATGCTAGAGTGGTGTCGATGAAACGAGACATCGACACCTACGTTCATCGACGCGACCAAATTATCAAAACAGACGTTTCATCAACATTACCTTTTCATCGACAACCATTTCATCGACACAACCTTTTCATCGACAAACTTTTTACTTCGACAAGGATATTCATCGATACTACTTTTTCATGGACATTACCTGTTTATGACCAACCGTTTCATCGACAAGTACGTTTCTTCGACATTACTTATTCATCGACACAGACATTTCATCGACATTACCTTTTCATCGACAACCATTTCATCGACAAACTTTTTACTTCGACAAGTACATCCATCGATACTACTTTTTCATCGCTAACCGTTTCATCAACACTGCCTTTTCATCGACAAGGACGTTTCTTCGACATTACTTATTCATCGACATTAACTTTTGATCGACAAACAATTTCATCGACATTACCAATTCTTCAACAATGTCGTTACATCGATAAATCGATATGGGCGATTAAACGTGTGTTTGCGTACTGTTGTCGATGAAACGAAATTGTCTAAGAAATGGTAATGTCGACGAAATTGTATGTCGATGAAAAGGTAGTATCGATGAAACGGTAATGTCGATGCTAAAGTGGTGTCGATGAAACGTGACTTGACCTGACATGACACGACCGTTTCATCAATACGGACGTTTCATCGACGCGACCAATTCATTGAAACAGACGTTTCATCGACATTACCTTTTCATTGATAAACATTTCATCGACACTACCTTTTTATCGACAAAGTTTTTACTTCGACAAGGACATTCATCGATTATACTTTTTCATCGACACAAACGTTTCATCAACATTACCTTTTCATCTACAACCATTTCATCGACAGTACCTTTTCATCGACAAACTTTTTCTTCGAAAAGGACGTTTCATCAACATTACTTATTCGTTGACACAGACGTTTCACCGACCATCGGTTCATCGACATCACCTTTTTATCGACAAACAATTTCATCGACATTACCAATTCTTCGACAATGTCGATATTGGCGATGAAACATGTCTTTGCGTACTGTTGTCGATGAAACGAAATTGTCGAAGAAATGGTAATGACGATGAAATTGTATGTCGATGAAACGGTTGTCGCTGAAAAGGTAATGTCGATGAAAGAGTGGTGTCGATGAAACGTCCTTATCGAAGAAGAGGTTTGTGAATGAAAAGGTAGTGTTGTTGAAACAGTTGTCGAAGAAAAAGTAATGTCGATGATATGCCTGTATCGATGAAAAGGTAGTGTCGATGAAAGGTCCTTGTCGAAGAAAAGGTTTGTCGATGAAAAGGTAGTGTTCACGAAATATGGTTGTCGATGAAAAGGTAATATCGATTAAACATCCGTATCGATGAATTGGCCATGTTGATAAAACATCTGCCTCGATGAAATGACATTCGATGAAATAGCCCGCTGCAGAATTGACGGAATGGATACGATACGATTACAAAATGACAGATAGAACATCCGAGTTCCCTGTAAGTGAGTGAGTGAGCATGCAAATTTCACGCACAGGGAACTATGGTATTCTATCTCTCATTTTGTAATCACATCGTATCCATACCGTCAATTGTGCAGCAGGCTTTAGTCGAAGAAAGTGAATTGTCGACGAAATGGTATACAACCATTTTCAATACATAGCTACCAAAACTTTTTTTTTAAATATGCACTAAGTAATTTCAAAAAAATTGGCCATTGAAGTTTTCCCTGAACATCTTGTATATATTTTATAACGAAATCAACGAATTGGTAAAAGTCTTTCGGATAGAAATTCTTTATCGACATTTTCAGTAGTAAATACAGTATCATTTCTGTTGGCTAAATTTATATTTTTTGTAAACTTGAAGCAATCTATTTCTAATGTTGGGACGTCTTATGACATTTATGTACTTTGATATCCGAAAGCTAATTTTATTTTAGTAGTAATTCAGTGGCGAACCCAGAAATTGTCTGTGGGGGCGGTAAAAAAAGTTTTTACTAAGCAAGGTGAAAATTTCGAAAACGCAATACAATACTCTGAAATCTGGGGGAGGTTTACTTAAAGGCAATTTTAACAAAAAAAAATAAACGTTTCTTCTCAATATTCAGGGTGTTCCATTTTGATTGATCCAACTGAATATCTTGAAAATTAAGTGATTTTTTTTAAATGTTCGAATCGCTGTAACTTTTATCTGGATTTATGGAAATTATTTTCAGTTTCCAAGATATTCAGCTGAATTAATTAAAACGGGCACCCTGTACATAAATCGTATCTGACATCATTGGGTGCACCCCTGTAGTAGTTAATACGTTTTTCAGATTTTGCAAGTTATTTTTTATATTTTTATATTTTTAAATTCTCAATTTAGACTTGATAATAACAATAGGTAATATAAGAAGAACGTTAGTAATTTAATAGAAAATCCGTCTTAATAATAAATTTAACCTTTCACCGAAGGATTTAATTTAAGTAATGTAAGCGGTAAAAAGGTGTTAATCATTCAATTAATTTCACGTCCTGTTTTAAATTTCTTCCAATTACTTCTAAGTATGAAACATTTATTCTAAAACATTAAAGCTACTACTTACTTTGGTACTTATCATTTAAATTACCAAAAGTCTTCTCTCACCCTATTTTAGTCGATTATGAATCAGAGTCGCGTGCTTAACCCTTTTTATAGAGTTGCGTATATCATGGGTACGTCAGACACGTACTATCCGATCTGTCCCCAATTTAAATTTTAATTATTTCGAGCCCGTAAACGAAAGCCTCACGTCCACGAATTTAATGAGAATTTACAACCTGAATGTATGCAATCGTTTGTTTAATTGCATGGAATGATATCAACAATTTTTACATATTGCATATTTTAATGAAAATTCAGGACATAAATTTGGTAATTTTTTATTTATTTTTTTTCAATTACACAAAAAGATAATTATATCTATAATAATTGATGATTTCTCTTATATTCTCGTGTGTTTTCTAAACAGAGATATTACTCTCCTTTGCGATCAGTAAATCCTGGCCAAATTACCCAAGTCGCACCTGTGAGTTTCCCAGCGCTCCTGCAGGAGTTAACAAATGATACGCCATTTACGTGGTAATCGAGAGAAGAGACCAGCGATAAGTCTGTCACTCCACTCTTCGTCGGCAGATAATAGGGCGCAAGTTTTGCATAAAACTGTTCAAAGTTTAAGAAAGATTAATGACGCTGGATAAAGGGTAGTTACGAACATGCTAATTTCCCGCGCGGGATATGTAAAGTAATCTCTTTCGAGAGTGTTTGCAAACATGCTATTATAATAATCTAACCCGCGTCAATACAAAATTCTTCTATGTCGGCAAGGGAAACGTTATTCATGATAATACAAACACAAATTTCGAAAAGTCTTGACTATCAATCTTAAATAACAATACACGTTCATAAACCTGCAACTTTTAAATAAAATCAAAATTCAGCATTAATTTTTCAAAAGAAGACTTATTTTGATTTCTAAAATATTGACAAATTTTCGAAATGTGTCAAGAAGGGAAGAACTAGGATCACAAATGAACAAGTCAATTTCATCAAGTGAAGACTGGACATAAATAATGGGCTAAGTGCCAAATTGTTGGTTTTGAGTTATTCATATTTTTTTGTTGAGCCAAAAATCTTTTGATCAACCAATTTTTTTATTTATTATCTAAAGTAAGATTTACATTATTATTACAATTTTTGTTTTAATTGCCTTTACCTTAGGAACTCAAAATAATATTTTATTTAGAAAAACGTAGAAAGTGTTAAGTGCCGATAAATTTTTTTTGGTAATTTTTACCGTTTATTGTGTAGTAAAACTCACAACAACATACTGGAGGCACAAATGCAACAGGTTTTAATCAAAAGAATTCACAGTGCTGTTGCAGTCGCAATCCGCAGGAAAAACTCTGTGGCATTAACCTGTTATTGCCTCACCAGGAAAAACTCGATGGCACTTAGCCCGTTATTGACTCACCAGGAAAATATCAGTGGCACTTAGCCCGTTATTGCCTCACCAGCGGTAAGGCACATACCTTTCATGCAATCTGTCAGGCCTTTTATGCACTTCAAAGCTTAATTTTTCGAGTCTAACTCAAAAAAATGTTTGGCACTTGGCCCGTTATTGATGTCCAGTCCTCAAGTATTGGAAACTAGTACGCAAAATGTTTCCTCTCGAAAGAAGATATTTTAATCAATTGTCTTTGAAGAACTCCATAGCAACTGAGGTTAATACTACGAAGAGTATACCACGAGAAACTATCTTTTTTTCTTCGATTTTACTCATTATGCCGGTGTCCCAGAACTCGTGCAAGGTGTAAGTGCGAGTTATTGGCGCAAAGCCGTTATAGGTCATACATTTTTCGAAATTACGTACGATGCATGCGCGAAAGGCTTAGGAATTTTTAGTATGTTAATAATAATGATTAAATGAACAACTGTACCAAATTTCAGCTTCTTCCTACTTTCTTCACAATTAAATCATAATTTGCCTGGACTAATATGAATTTGTCCAAAAGTTCGTCCACTTTTGAAAACAAAACTACTGCAGTGAATTTTTTATGTCAATAAACAAACAATAAATAAGTGTATTTTATAAGGATTCTTGTGTTATGGATGAATAAAATAATAAAATGGTATGAAGTTACAGACGTTTTCTCAAGTTGTGAAACTGAAACACTTAACACCTTGAAAATTCTACTGATTCCTAGTGAAATTAATATTTTGATTACAAAAACTCATAAAAAAACCCTTCTATTAATTTCATAAAATAAGGTGGTGTTACTAATTCCCCTAAATTCGGGGGCATAGCTGTTTTTCTAAGATTTTGATTTTTACAATCTTTTCCTTGCGTAATTTTCATCGACTCTTTGGGCATATTATTAACTAAAAATATTTATATTATTTATTCATCTTAAAAACAAGTACATACTTACTTTACGACTGTCAAAATTTTCCAAAACAAAAATTTCAAAAGAGGTCATTCTATCAGTTCTATCAGCATAGGTTGTTTTAAACTTTTACTACGACCAGCTTCAATAATGTTCCTTGGGTAAAATTAAACTTGGTGTTGAAACTAAAAAAATCACAAAAATTATTTGAAAATAAACGATTTTTATTGAACTTCTTAACCTATATACGGTGTCCCATAATAAATAAGTGGGCAGACATAGTATAATGGGTTTATCACCTAAAATGAAGAGGACAGGGATACTTTGCCCAAAAATGCTTCCCTGCAGAGTTACACCCACTTGAAGTATCATTTTTAAAAGATAAACACACATCACTTTTCATAGTAAATTATCTGTTTTATAAGAACATAAGTTTAAATTGCAAATAAGTTACTATCTTACAACAAGAGTTATGATAAAACTTTAAAAATCTAAGTTTAGGCAAACTGGTAATAAATGAATGAGAAGTGGTAAAAATACCAGTCCATTTATAAAGAACTTAAAATTGCCCCCCTATGGCGGTTTTTATTGAATTAACTTCATAGAAAGTAGTGGCGAAGCTATGGTCCCGCAGACGGAGTATAGGAATTTTTTACTTCTTTATTTTTGGAGGGAATAATTAATTTGAATCGCCAACAAGAGTTATACGAAATTTTCCAAAATTATTAGCAGCCTTTGACCAATTTTATATTTTTCAAGGGCGTGATTTTTTTTTAAATTATTGAAGAAGATGAACTAAGGTTTAAGACGCTGAGAACTGCTTTTAACCATTTTTAGTATTCACTATTTACATTCGTTGTGAACACATTTATAAGCTGTTAGTAAAACAAATCCATTCACAAACCCAAACTGTATTATTTTTTTGAAATTATTAAAATATAGTATGACCAATTCAAGATTTGTACGCTGACCATTTTGACTACCAAAAAGGGTAGGCATATTTGGTCGCTAACAAAACATAATTAGAGTCCAATTCTGCCTTCAATTCACGATGATTTTTCAGAAATGCATAAATTAGCGTCCAAATCTACTCCTACCGTTTTAATAAACGTTAAAGAGAGCATTTATAGAAAAAACAATTATAAGCCAAAGAATCTCCATAATCATGAGGGAATTTTTTTCACAAGCCGGTATATTCTTAAAACACTCGATACGATTTTATATCATTGTATTCTTGTCATATACGTTGAAAAAGAAGAGTCTGTTCTTTGACTTTAAAAATGCTATTAAAAATATGTGATCTTAATAACATATTATGCATATGTTACGGGTAAAGTCAGTAATACTAGGTTTACCCGGATTTATCCCTTTGGTTTTAGTGAACTTTACCGCCAGAAAAGAGTAAAAAATAAAGAAAAAAATATAATAAAAAAGCTATTAATATCGGGATTTACCTGGGTGTATTTCCCCGAGTAGAAACACGATATTGCGACAATATTGTAATAATATAATAATATTGTATAAACATTGTGTCACAATATTTAGACATGTTAAAATGTTGATTCAATTAATGTTGTTACAATATTGTTAGTATGTTTTAAATATTGTGAGAATATTGTAGATACTTACATTAAATTAAGAAACCCATTGAAGCAGATTTTCTTATTAATGTATGATAAAATTTTAGTCTTTAAAAATAATGGCGCAATTCCGTGCAAATCTGTAAGTCCTTACAGGAAAAATCTGCAAGGTTTGTTATATGGGTTGTAATGGATGGTTTCCTTGTAGATATTGCAGATTTGCACAGAATTTCACCATAAACTTGCTATAAATTAAGTAATTCGTATGTAAAAATTCAAATTGATTTTTTTTTAATTCTACCATCCAAAAAATATAAAATATGTTACAAAGAAAGTAAACTTACATTAATGGAGTAAAAAATTGTTCAAAATTGCAATGTAAACTTTGTACTTAAGTCACACTTATCTAAAAATACATAAAAACTGGATAATAAAGAACTTATTTACAAATAAAACAAATTTTAATTATAAAAAATTTATATAAATTGTAAAAAAATATTAAAATATTGTGCAACCATATTTTTTTGGTATGTGTTGTAATGTTCACACGATATTCTGTTCTTATCTTTACTAAAATATTGCGATTATACCTAAGTTTTATATTTACACAACATTTGTTTATAACTTCATAAAATATTGGGGATATATACTGGGTGGCCCACGACGAGCTAGCCAGGGCATATCTCGAAAACGAGTAGTGCGATCTATATGAAATTTGGTACGTTACTATAGTTTCAGACAGGGACAATTTTAGTATAATAATAATTTACTTCCGGTTTATTGTTTCCGGTTACGTGAAATCAACTTTAAAATATTTAATGGAACACCCTGTATATTAATGCATTTTTGAGAAAATCATTTGAATATAAATTCAACGATACCATACACTCTATGAAGAAAACCAAATTTGCACATTGCCCAGGATGACAAAATGTGTAGATCCGGCTCAGCATTTTAATGTTCTAAATTTTGATCTGAATACAATTTTTTTTATTAATATCACTTATTTTAAATACCTAGGTATAATAACTAAACAGTACTCATAAAAAATGTATTCACTATTTTTACAATAATATAAAATGAAAACACATACAAACAGAGGGCCAACGATGTAGCTTCGTTATTTCTTATCCAATTTTAATAAGTGATACGTCAAATTAAATGTTAAATGATAATATTAATAAAAAAAATTATATTCAGATTAAAATTTAGAACATTAAAATGCTGAGCCGGATCTACACATTTTGTCATCCTGGGCAATGTGCAAATTTGGTTTTCTTCTGTTTATTTCAAAACAAATTCAAGTACAAAATAACAGATTTGATATTTGGTATGAATCATAATACAGTTAGGATACGTTTTCGTGATTTTTTTTTCAATTTCTTAAACAGTTTTGGGTAATACAATAAAATAAAATAGTCCAAAGCTAATAACATGATTTTTCTAAATTTAAATTGTGTTCACCATCAATAAAATAATAAAATGCATTTTCTTCGAAAATGGCGCATTCTACCGACTTTAAATAGGAGTATCTTTTTTTTAAGAATTAAATGGGGAACATGAATTTAAAGAAAAAATGTTGTGAAAGGTATCGACAAAAAAGTTATGACAATTTTTAACCTCAACTCTCCCCGAATGTACCGGTTCAAAGCAAGCAAAAAATTTGAAAAAATTTACAAAAATGTATTCTAGATGTATTATGATTCACACCAAATTTCAAATCTCTACTCTAAGGCAAAATTGAATATAAGTTTATATGAACTTTTCTTATTCTTTTGACATTTGACATCTACTACCCACCCTAGAAGTGGGTCCCACATATTATGGGACATCCTGTATATACGCAAAACGCACAAGCACACGAAAAATAGCTAACTTGTGGCGACCTATTGAAGATTAAATTAGAATTTATAATATTGCAGTGTAAGTGGTATTTTTCAGTGAACACCTGCATAAAAATAACAAGAATCATATAAACACATGCACCGTGAAAAAATGTCGACATCGCATCGGCGCGATTGGGTCGATCCTGAAATTTCATAAAAATACTATTTTT
Source organism: Stenus bimaculatus (assembly GCA_963971135.1). Taxonomy (NCBI): domain Eukaryota; kingdom Metazoa; phylum Arthropoda; class Insecta; order Coleoptera; family Staphylinidae; genus Stenus; species Stenus bimaculatus. The sequence goes on along the minus strand of OZ020180.1, from coordinate 68,223,457 downwards.
TTTATTTAAAAAAAATGTATTTTTCGCGCCCCACTTTGACTTTCACCGAGTGCCCCACTCGCTCCACCCTAGATCCGGCTCTGTTAAAATATACCTAAGTTATTAGATACCGTTAATAAACTATTAGTAAAATTAATATTTCGACGTATTGCATGTGGTAAATGAGGAAGAAAAACGAAAAAAATAATTGATATATTTATATCTTATATTTTAGAAATAATAATTATAAATAAGTTGTTTTTTGTTTCAATTCGATACGAGAAATATTAACGAAACGAAGCGTTTGAATTTTAAGAAAATTGGCCCCTCCGCTTCAACAAGTGATGCAATGTATTCTGACGTCATTTCTTCCGAACGCTGTCCGTTCCGTACACGCGTATAGTGCACTTGATTCTTTCTAGACGTTTTTATAGTTATTTTTTATTTTTTTTTGAAATTTTGAAAATTCCCGAGTACAAAAAATATGAAAAACTGGCACAAGTAAATTGATTACACCCTACATATGCGATACCAAAATAATCGTATTAACATCTTCTTTTTGAAAAACCAAGTGACCCGGCATCTTTCCATTAAAAAAAAAGAGTTATATGCAAAAACGTTACTCAAAAAAGTTCATAAATTAATACCTCAAAAACTGCTAAAATAATTTTACAAAATATAATTTTTCTTAGGTATTTGTATTACTTATTTGGAATGAGTTTTGTTAGTTTTTATCAATTTCGGATGAAGAAAAAAAATTTTTTTTTCAAAATTTCAAAAGAAATAAAACCTTTATCACAAACACATTCTTTTTTATAAAATAATTTCATATTTTGAACAAAAAAATGGGTGTTACATTTAAAAAATAAAGTCATATTGAAAAATTTTTAGTGCCTAAAATGTGTTTTCTTTAATCATATAATATAGTCAAATTTCAAATTTTTATTTTCATAAATGAAGAAGTTATAAAGGTATTTCGTATTTCGTTTCCACCCGGTATACCCGTTATGTATATCAAAATATTTTTTTAGACTTTTTTTTGTTTTTTTGACTAAGTGTTATACATATCTCGATAACGATTAGTACGATCTAATTACTATAGTTTCAGACAGGGTTTATTTTAGTATAATAATTATTTACTTCCGGTTTATTGTTTCCGGTTACGTGAAATCAACTTTAAAATATTTAATGGAACACCCTATATATTAATGCATTTTTGAGAAAATTATTTCAATATAAATTCAACGATACCATACACTCTATGTTTTATTTTAAGGTAATGGGAATATTCTCAGTTGAAAAAAAAATAAAAAATTACTTTATTGTTAAATAAAAATTATTCAAAATACAAAAAATAATATTCTAACTAATAATTATGAACAAAATGTTACCAACAGTACGTACTATAGGAGATGTTCAAATTGACTTCCACCGTCTTGTATGCAATATGCGAATCTTGACCGTAGGTTCCTGGTGCAAGATGCTCTAATCATATTTGTAGTAATTCTTTGACATGCTTCCATGATCCTGTTCTGTAAGTCTTGTATGTCAAGAGGTTGTGTGGTATACACAATTTCCTTTAAGTATCCCCACAGAAAAAAATCTAAGGGTGTAAGATCTGGTGATGTCGCAGGCCAATTTATCGGACCATTACGGCCAATCCAGCGTTCTGGGAATGGGAACGTAACATTAAGGTATTCCGTAACTTGACGAGAAAAATGTCGGGGAGCACCATCTTGTTGTCACCACATTTCAGCCCTTTCATTTAGTGGAATATCTTCTAGCAATTCTGGAAGTACTTCTTGGAGGAAATTTAAATATCTGGCACCAGTCAATGTACCATGGTAAAAGTAGGGGCCAATAACTCGGTCATTGAATAAACCACACCATACATTTATACTCCAAACTTGCTGGAAATTTGTTTCTTTGACCCAGTGCGGATTTTCGGGTGACTAATAGTGACTGTTGTGGCGGTTAACAGTACCATTGTTATGAAATTTTGATTCATCACTCCATACAATATTTTTAAGGAAAAACGGATCATGTTCAAGTTTAATTGATATTTCAGCAATAAAATTTAATCTTCGTTCGAAATCACCCGGTATTAAACCTTGCACTAAATGTATTTTGTAGGGATGATACTTATTATTTTTGAGCACTCTTTGAATAGTAGTTCTGCTTAATCCTAATTCTTGTGAAAGAAGTCTGGTGGATGCATGTGGGATGTGGGTTCACTTGAACATAAGCCAAAATATTAATTCAAACGGAAAACAACATCCGTTTGAATTAATTGTCTTCTAGGTGTTGCCAGTTTGACATTTGGTAGCGAACCATTTCGTAATTTATTTTCGATGTGGGCAAAAGTATTTTCATTTGGAGTTATACGATTTGGATATCGAATTCTATATACATCTCGAGCAAGTCTCTTATTTTTTCGGCATTCGCCATAAACAAGGAGCATGTCTACATATTCATCATAAGTAAAATGAGTAGGCATTTTGGAATAATTTTGAAAAACAACAGAAGGCCACTCTACAATCCAACGCCAACGATATCAAAAATAAGTCAATGCTCATGTGCACAACAGCAACATGAGGCAGTTGTGAATGTAAATTTCATCTTTTATTTATTTTTATTTGTTCACCTACATTTAAATTCCAGATTGGCCAGTTTTTGTTCATAATTATTGTTAGCTAGAATATTTTTTTTTTGTATTTCAAACAATTATCATTTAACATTAAAATATTTTTTATTTTTATTTAAATTGAGGATATTCCCATTACCTTAAAATAAAACATAGTGTATGGTATCGTTGAATTTGTATTGAAATAATCTTCTCAAAAATGCATTAATATACAGGGTGTTCCATTAAATATTTTAAAGTTGATGTCAAGTAACCGGAAACAATAAACCGGAAGTAAATTATTATTATTATACTAAAATGGACCCTGTCTGAAATTATAGTAAAGTACCATCGTATTAATCGTTTTCGAGATATGCCCTGGCTAGCTCGTCGTGGGCCACCATGTATATAAATTTAATACTCAAACAATATTGTACAAAGATGTTTGCACAATATGATAAGTACCGTATTGTCTAAATGTGGCTGGAATGTTGTACTCACAATATTGTACTTCCGTTGTTTCACAATATTGTAAATATATTGAAAAACAATTGATAACATCACAATATTGCCACAATATTACCACAAGCTAAAAACAATTTGGATTTCTACAGGGGACTATATCTAACCTAACCTGACATAACCAATAAATTCAATGCTTCGAGAATTCATATAATTCTAAATGTCGAGTTTATTATAAAACAAATAAATAGAAAAAATGTTCACATTTCATTAATTAGGTATGTCCCTACTTACAAACAATTTTTATATCAAAAATTAATTTACTCAGGGACACTGGACTACCCGGGAAAAGCTAGAAACATTAATTTTATTTAGGCTTTACTCAAATCATTTGGATAAAGCGAAGTTTACCTGGTAATTCTAGGTTTACCCAATTTCCGACTCTAACCGTAACATATAGATAAAGTACATGTGATAACTCTGGTATTGATTACGAATGATTAAAATTATCGTATTGGAAATTAATTAAGGTCCCTTTGAAAAAATTGGTAGGTTCTGTTTTCAAAGAATCAGTTTTCGAAAAAAAATCAAGTTTGTTCAGTACTTAAAAATTAAGTAAGTATGTTTAGATGTTTTATTCAAATTGGCTGTTATTATGAAATTATAAATTTATTGAAACAAAGTAAATTTTCAGTTAGATTTTAATAACCTATAAAATCTTTTAGAGGATCGTCAATGCATTTTAAACTTATAAAAGAATCTGGGGTGATATAAAATAATTTCGTTTAACACCATGTGGGATGTTTTACTGTTTTCATTTCAGGAGGAGAATATTTGGTGTGAATCTTTCTTATATTATATTCTCGACCCTGTGGAATTGAAGGTTTCGCCACTTTTATGCGGCGATCGCATAAAACACATGTATTTCTAATAATGCAGTCGGGAAGCATATGTGTGTAAAAAAGAATTTCATTTCAAGTTTAATCTACACAGACAATTTAAATCTCAGGCACGTAGTTGAATCGGACGGCAGATGTGATCTGATATTACTACACATATCTGAAACGGTATTACATACCCGCTTTACATCCCCATAACGCAGCCTCCTCCCTCGTAACATGTTTATAAATGACAGACGCCCACTAAATGCCAATCTCGTTCCGATGCATTTTTTATTTCTCTTTAATATTTTATGACGTATCTTGTTTTGCCATCTTCTTTGCGGCATCCTGTGTAAATTTATTTCAATTATAACATACACTTTGATCTTCGGCAGTAGACAGGAATACGAGATCGTTATGGTCCGAGGCAATTTCCTTTCGGGTCAACTTACGCGCAAGACAGGGCATAATCTTATGGCAATATTGTCTTTAAGTATTATTGCGGTGTTATACGGGCTCTATATATCTTCCCAAGGAAAGCGCACTGTTTATTTTATACGAGCATTCCTTGTTTGCTTTATAAGCCGTGATCACCTTAGGATCCAGCTAATCTTGTATTCTAATTAAGAAACATGTATATACCGTCTTGGAAAGCTTACCAAACTTGCTTATGTATCGAGTTAACAAACTTTCAACTAAAATAAACAACAAAATTATAAATAATGTAATAATAAATAAAGTTTGGACATCTACTCTTTAATTCTTAACTTATTGGTAGAAATGCTATCCAAGATCACAAAGAAAATAACAAGTGACTAAAAATTTTTATGGGTTATTGGGTGGAGTAGGACAAAGTATTGTATTGTATAAAGTTGTATTTCCTATAAAAATATTTATGCAGGAGTTGTTCCACCTAATACCTGGGAATGTTAGACCTTTCTTAAGGCACATTCCCACAAATTCTCAACCGCGATAAATCTCTCAGGTCTATAAATACCAAATCCAATAATTTTGCAAATCTATATCTAAGTATAATGTTACTGTCCTTTGTAAGTACCAAAAAATAGGTTGTAACATTTAAAATAAGAAAGTTGATGTAATTTCCGGTGAAACCAGAAGTGAAATTGAAATATACTATAGTTCAACAAATGTGTTTTCTTGTGCCACATAACATAGTAAAATTTCAAATTTTTATTTTCATAAATAAAAGAATTAGTTTCGTGGACGGTATGTAGTTCCAGAAACTAAAATTTAAGTGGTGATTTTTTCACCCTTAATACGAAAAAAATAATGTTGGATTTAGATAAAGATAAGTTAAAATAATATTTTAGTATTTGAAGGAGTTCACATCGACACATGAAAAGCCAATTTTATAACTATTTTAAAATTTTCCTTGGTTATTAATTTTCACAACTAATATTATTTCTATTTTGCTTCCTCGTACCAGAGAATCTTGTTTTGGAACGTAGGCTTTTATTCATTGTCAAACATACTACTTTAATGAAAGAAACTACAATATATTTTCAGAAATTGACACTTAAACCAATTTAAAGATATACTCTTGAATTATATTTTTTTGCTCATGGCCAAAAAAAGATAGAAATTTAAAATGAATTTATTTTTTTAACTCTTCGATAGATTTAAATGTATTAAAAGTCCAAGATACAGAAAAGTTTGAGCCAATTGCACTTAACTCAAAAATACTTTCATGTTAACTTTAAAAATGTTCATGATCTTCAACAAGAAGAAAAAATATATAAGTTGCCAAAAATAACAAGCTTTTTTACCAAGGAAAATGAAGAAAATTTGGAAACAACAAAAGAGACAACTGCGCTTACATCAAATCAATCAATTGTTATACATTCGTGTTCAAAAAATCTAAATACATTCGAAGACGAAAAAGGTTTAACACCGCTAAAAACTTTGGAAAAGTAAACCTAATTTCCTATGTTTTCTTGTACAACAGGGAATATAGAAAATATAGCTTCTGAAGATGAAAATCTCGCCCTCAAAAACTCTAGATATTTAGAGTTGACAAGCAATATCAAAAGATTAATTATTAATTTAAGAGCATATAGACCAAAAGAGCCTTTTCCGAAAGACAAAATTCAAGAAAATATATCATTTTCTTAAAGTTATTATAAAGTAACCACATCTTATGGATTTATAGAAAGAAAATGGACGTTGGACTTGGTATACTGTGAACCATGTTAGTTATTTTCAACCTCATCAAACTTTACTAGAGGAATTGATACATGGAAGTTATCTTTGAAAATTAAAAATCATGAATACTTAGACTCTCACATTATTGCTTGTTGTGTCCAAGAAAAATGGAAAAATAACCAAACAATCGACCGTGAAGAAGAATTATGTTTGTTAAAACCTCTTTCCTATTCAGATGACATTTTTACGTTCTTCTGTGAACACTTGCTATTACTCTTTTAAGTTCTTATAGTTTTTTATTAGAGCAGCAGCATTCAAAATACGACAAATTACTACATCCCAAACTCTAACCAATTCTTTATAAACCTTAATTTTTAACCAGTTCTTCAAGCAAAAATCTAATGATTGAAGGTCTGAGGTCCTTGAGGGCAAGTTAAAACCACCGGAACCAATCCATGCCCACGAAAAGAGCAATACAAGTATTGCCAACTTTTATTTTTAAAACCCTATAACTCGAAAACTAATAAAAATTGGCTTTCAACATTTACATTTTTTTACCTTGTACTAATTTGTAGATTAAACTTCTCGAGTTTGAAGCAGTCCTCACGACTCACCCTGTAGAACCTAACGCAGTATATATTCATTGTGCTACCCACAATTACAATCTACACCTACCGGGTGGAAATGAAAACCGGGTCACCTCGATAACTTTTTTATTTATGAATAAAAAAATTTGAAATTTGGCTATGTTCTATGGTAATAAAGATACTTAATGGCTAGTATCTTTATTACAGGCACATGCAAAATAATACCCCTGGGACATATGGGGTACCAAAATAATCGTTATAAAATCCTCTTTTTAAAAAATCGAATGACCCGGCATCATTGCATTTAAAAAAAGTGAGATATTTGATAAAATCTTCATTAACTAAGTTTAAAAATTAATAGTTCAAAAACCACTTACATTTTTTTTCAAATTACAATTTTATTTAGGTATTTGAATTATTTAGAATTAGTTTTGGTACTTTTCACCGACTTCGAAAACCTTTTCTTTTTTTTGAAAAAAAATTTTTTTACAAAAAAAATAAAAACTAATATCTCAAAAATACTTCTTTTTTAAAAGTATTTTAAGCCATGAATAAAAATATGGGATGTTACATTTAAAAAAACAAAATTCATGGTGTTTCCGGTGAAACCGGAAGTGATTTCGAAAATAAAAAATGCACATAAAATTTGTTTTTTTGAACCATAGAACATAGCCAAATTTTAATTTTTTCTATTCATAAATAAAAAAGTTATAGAGGTGACCCGGTTTTCATTTCCACCCGGTATATAGTTATCAATGATTGCTTTAATTCTACAAATGAAGTATTTAACTTTTTTGAGATCCTTGGACAATTCTTTTTTATGTAGTTTAAATAGACAGGAAACATAAGCATCATTTAGTGGTGAATCCAGTACAACTATAAATCGTTTAAATCCTACCAGATGGACTCATTGTTAGCAGTAAAAGTGAAATTTTTTGATATAATGAAAGCCCTAACAGGTCTACTATCAACAGTTATGCGTTGTCAGTTATCGGTGTAGTTCCAGGACACCCTGTATTTATCCACTATGAAAAAGGAATTATCATTATTCTTACCTATTTATCTTTTACCTTTGTTCTATGGGGGTTTACGTACCAATGATCTTTGGTATATAAAAAATATTTTACTTAATGCAATAATAGAGCACATTAATGAAAGTTGATTGCATCTTGATTTGATTGTTTATGTTTACTTTAGCCTTAAGTTTTATCAAAAGTTTTTCACTTTTAATTTTTTTCGTTTTTTGGATCCTTTTTCCTTTCTGCACAAAATTATCTAATTAATTTAAATTTGAAGCACTTTTGTAATGAACGGTTATATAATTAACAAAAAACACCGAAAACTCGCTAATCATTTGAACACGGATGTATTTTTATTAACAAGTTTAAAATTTAATTTCTTCGCATGCATATTGTTTCTTGATTAAAGCATAAAATGATTGTTCTTGAGCGGATGTCTATAAGGTCGATTGGCCCCCTATAAATAAAACCAAATTCACTTCTTGCTTATTGTCAGTCCAAAATGTATTCTCTAACGATTATCTTAACCTTTTACGTTTCGAACGCTATTAGTTTGCCAATAATTATTAAAAGTAACATTCACCGAGACTACAATCAAGAGGAAGTGTCTAATAACCTCAACAATCAAAATAACTTAAGAATTTCGAACTTTTTGGCAGATGAAGCTTTTAACACCAACGCTAAACTTAACGTGATACAAGCAGCCGATATAGGAAAGTACCATAAATCAGATGAGATTTTAAAAAAGAATTCAATACAAGGTTTCAAAGATGAGGATAATTTTCATCATAATGAAGGCGATGCCAGTAGTGATTTTTTAAAGGATGCGTCCCATAAAAAAGGTCATCAAAAATCAGGATTCCATAACACTTATCATAAAGATGAAAGTGGTAGTAGCAGTAGTTATTTCGATGATTCCAATGATGAAGGAGGTGAATTTGCAAGAAAAAAGAACAGGAATTTATACGGAGGCGGTGGGGCTCAAAACAATAGGGAAAGTTACTTGGATAGAAATGGATTTGATAAAAATAATTTAAATGAGGGAAATTATAATATTCGTGGTTTACACAGGGATAACTCTGGAAACGATGGTAGATATAAAAATGTAGAATATATTAATAATGAACGCGATTTGAGGAATTATAATTATGGAGATGGTAGAAACGATTTTAGAAGACACAATCAAGAATATACACCAACTTATTATCCAGACCAAAGAAAAATACAAGTTTATGAAGATCCATCGTATATATTTCCAGGATATGAAAGACGTAATGAGTATGGAATTGAAATTTTACCACCTCCCAGAGAAAATTATGATAATAAGTATACAAATACTAGACCATTAAATGATTATTATTATTACTAGATACTCAACTATTTTTATACATTTTAACTAAAATTCTCGAAACAATTTTTTTCAAATATAGTAACAGGAAATTATTCTAAATATTCTGTATTTATTATAATATAAAAATGGTAACATAATAAATGAGTTCCAAATTCGCATTTTATGATTATTTTGAAGTGATAAGAAACTTTTTATTTTTATGTAAGAAGATGAGTTTTAATAAAAAATAACTCTTAAAAAATTGGTTTTCTTATATTTGTGGTAGTTTAAGTGTTAAGAATGGGAAGTAATGTAAGGTTATTTATAAACGTGAATATAGGAATGGGAGAATAGACAGCTGCAAACATTAGCCCGCTATCTCAAACGTTTTGTTCGCGTTTTCTGCTCCCTGCATAGACCTCATCAAGCCTAAATGTCTTCATTTTCACTAATATATACCCTGATAACAGAAACCGCATTATGCTTTCTATAACACACACACTCACATTGCCACGCTGTTTAGATTTTATTACCCAAAAAAATATTCGAAACACGCAATTTAAACAAGTGTTTATAAATAAATTTACATTATTTGAACATGATGTATTGTGTTATAAAATGTTAAAACCTTCTTATTTTTTTGCAAAAATGCAATTTCATTTCCTTACAATCATTTAATGTTTGAGTTCTCTGAAAGGATGTATTGCCAAGGATACGCCGGACTCTATCTATTATCCCTATGAAGAAATATACTTGAAAATGCTCTGTCGTGTCCATCTTTTTGTGATAAATGCAATTTTACATATTACAGTTTATATTGAAATTCCAATCGTGATCCCTTTGACATATTTACCTTACATCGTTTCAATTTTCGCGAAAAATTATTTATTTCTTGTAAAAAGTCTAAATATAAAATTGATGTAGGATAAAATATTACAAGAATTACGGATGCGCCGGGCAGTGAATGTAATTTTATATTTCACCACGTTAACTGTTTTTAACATAAAACCCACTTCTTAAAAAATCTTTTAAATAGAATTCTGGAGATTTTTTAGCCATTAAAAGAAGTTTAATAGAATTCAATAGTATTTTATTTGAAATTTAAAAATCTAAAGATTACAAAATATATACTAATAAATACACTCCTTATTAATTGCTAAAACCACTAAGTTTTTCATTAACAGTTTGATATTGACCGACAACGTGTACATGTATTTACTTATGAAAATATAAATTTACCAAAATTCAATGAAATTTTCGTAATGTAGTCCAGTGTAACCAACTAACAACCGGGTAGTTGTATTCAAAAAATATTTATAATTATTTAAATTCGCATAAATGTAACCTTTCAGTACACGCAGTACTGTCTGAGAGATCAGGCTAAAAATAACAGCATTTTTCCTTTACTTGCAATAGTTACACAAAAAAATTTTTAATCAAACTACATTAGTTTAAATAAAGGTCCCATTTTTTATTATATAAAAATTAAGAAGAAAAGTAAAATTTTGACCTCATTTCACACATCAGGTTTAATATAAAAAATGGGAGAATTTTTAATCATTGATTTCCTAGAACAAATCATTCATTAGAAAAATCTGTGCTGCATCTTAAACTTACAAAAGAATATATAAATAAATGATATCAATTTGTACATCGTTTTTAAAACTATTGTAAATTGTTTTACTGTTGTATATTTTGACCAATTTTTCCATTTAAAATCATTGAGGTTGAACCCTTTTAAAGTTCAAAAGTAAATAAGAGGTTTTTATAAAAAAATGTCTATTGAAAATAAAAATCGCCCTTTCTGATCGAAGTATAATACCCAAAACAGGCTTGTGGAGTTTTCATTAGACTACCGACTACCCTCTAATTTTTTATTTAACTTCTGTTTCTGTAAATTACTGTATTTTTCAATGGTACAAAAATAAGTGTTATATTTGTATGTATTTGTGTTAAATGTTATACATTTAAAATCTAAATATGTAACAAATAAAATAAAAATTATGGAAAATATCTATTTAAATTTGGGTCATCAAATTATAATCTTCATAATTTATAAAACTCCATTGTAAAGTAAATATAAATTTTTCCGAGATTCACTTACATCTTATCCAGTTGTGTTTCAGAAAAGATCAATTTAATTTCAAAAATCATCAATTGTAATTCAATAACGTGAATCGTATATTTCAGAAACCATCAATTGTATTTCAGAATAAACAATTTAATTTCAGGAAGTATCAATTGTATTTCAGAAAGCATCATTTGAAAATCAGAATTAGTCAATTTAATTTCAGAAAGTATCAATTTTATTTCAGAAAGCATCATTTGAAAATCGGAATTCGTTAATTTAATTTAAGAAAGTATGATTTGTATTTTAGAAACAATCATTGTTTTTCATTCAAGTAAATTTTGCCGCAGAAATTTTGGATTGCCTAAATATAATATTTCAGCAAGCAACAATCATATCTTCCATTGCTAAACCGATTGTAGTATCTTGTGCTGCACGAGCACAATCACCACCAACAATCAACAATTGCATTTTTGCTTTATCGACATTTGATACCTAGAGCCATAATAGGAAAAATCCGAAGTTCTCTTTTAACAATAGTTATATTAATTTTTCTCAAATACAATTTTTCGATACACAAAGCCGCACGATGCAAAAGAGATCGTTGGGTTCCCAATATGGTTGCCGGGTTATTCCTAATAATATCGCCAGCCACGTATTCTTTGGCGTAATTCTTCAACTGTGTGCATTCAGCTCCATAAACAATCTGTTTGATGTGACCTCAAACATGAAAATCAAATGGAGTCCGGTCCGGTAACCGTGGTGGCCATGCAACGGGTCCTCCTACTCCAATCGGATAAATTCTACAACAATCAATAACTCCTTAACGGTTACATTTAGGACATATGTTTATATGAACTTTTCAACTCTAAATAAGTTCTAGAATTCATCCTCAAAATATTGCTGGCACGTTTTGGGACACCCTGTATTATTCAACGAGCGAGTAATGATAGCCATTTCTTAAGAAGGCCGAAATTGCGACACGAGCCGCTAGGCGAGTGTCGTAACAGTTTAAATTAACTAAACTTTTGTTTAAACTTTTTTTTAAATTCAATATGGTTCAAAAAGTATTTAGGTGTTTCCATTTTTTTGGCGGACCCTGTATAAAAAAATATCACATTTATATACAGGAAGATTTTTATGTATGGAACCAAAGCCGTCATACCCAAATGGCTGGATACAAAAAAATGAAATTTGGTGGTATCAAATAGGACTTTAGTACAAATATTTTAAGATGAAAAGACAAAATTTTTATCCCTCGGATTTATGACACGGCAGCCATCTTGAATGCTTTTAAATCATTGGAAAGCTAATTTTTAGTACTTTACGACAGTCCATAGAATTATTATTTAAATCATAAAAAATAAACATTGATAAAATTGTGTTTTCCAACTTTAACTTTTTTGGACTGTCGGAAATTACAAAAAATAGCCTTTTTATTATTTTCTTTTAGAAATATAAATATTTTAGCCCTCAAAAAAGGGCTAAAACATTTTTTTGACTGCTAAAACATTTTATTGTTTTATTTAAATAAAATAGTATTTAAAAAAAAAATTTCGTCTAAAAATATTTGTACCAAATTTGATCCCACCAAATTTCATATTATTTATCCAGCCATTTGGATATAATAAGCCGAAATGCAGAATTTGATTTTCTAAATGTTTGTATGAAATTTTAAGATTTCATGACGATTGGTCAATTTAAAAATTACACATCACGCAATTTGGATATCGCCAATAAATTGCTTAATTTTTATAATTAGTTTCAAATAAACTCAACTTTTAAAATTTCCAAATCACTAAATATTGTACCTACCGTTTAACCTTTTAAAGAAGAACTTTTTTATGTAGCACACTTTCATCTAAAATTATAAATTGAGGCTTGAGGCAAATTAACAAGTATTTAAAATAAGATAAAATAAAATAAAATAAAAAGTCTTGCAAAGATTTTTTGATATTTTAATATAAATGTTTATTTATATTAAAGTATTTATATAAAAAAACAGTAAATCTAGAAAAAAAAATCTTGATGATGATTCTTTTAATACTGAGTAATTAAGTAAAAAAACTTTAATATTCTAGAGCAAATGACTGGAGTATTAAATCTGAAAGCCCGCTTCATAATTATTTTGTTTCTTTTAACTTTAAATTCAGGTTTAATTACAATTTAATATTTTCTCAAGTTGAAAATAAGAGGCTTACAATTAACGACGCACTTTAATACTTTCATAAAGTTTCGAGGATTACACGAGAGTCGCTGGCTTGTTGGGAAATGGCACACGTGCAATAATCCTGCAACATCATACAATACGCGGAGTTTCTGCAAAAGTTATTCTCCTCCGACTCCCAAGAATCGCGACTTAACTTAAAATTCGTTGAATAAATTAACAATTTCGCATAATTAAAAGAGGAGAGTTGAGAGTGTGCAGCCGGGATGCAATGTTCGCGAATCCGACGCGCGGGCCCTCATTAAGCCTAATTGCCCTTACAAATCCTCTGGAAACTTTTAATGTCTTCATCGTGTTTTTGGTAACTTTTTTTAACAACTTTTCCCATATAAAAATAAAAAGAATCGTTTGCATATTTACACCTTCAACTTAACTACGTAAAACAGATTCTACGAATTTTTATTTTTTCTTAGGGGGTCATTTCAGACACTTTAAGATAAAAGTTTTTAATTTTAATTTTAATTATTATGAGCCTTTTATAAATGTACACATTTTTTAACCGGTATAATTTCTTATTTCTGGTAATTTATATAATTCTCCTCACTCGAATATTTAGATAAAAAGGCAATTTTGATAGAAAAATTTAGGACGGGAAGAATGACGGATAGCTCTGAATTTGGGTACTCTTCAGGAATTCATAGAAAAAAGTAAGAAAAAATAGTTCGAGAATAGAACGAGTGCTAGTAATTTTGCGAAAATAATTTTTTTTAAAGAAATTCTCCTAGAAAAAGAGTATTTCTGAGCAAAAAACAGGTCATATTTATTTCTGTGGATGAGATGTCACCTTTCAAACTCTGCGAATGTTAAAAAAATGATGATTGATTTCGATTTTATTTCTCTAAAGACTAGTCAGGAAAAATTATTGTTTTTAGAGCAAAGTTTAAGGGGTAAAATTCGATTAAATATTGTCTATTTATTTTATTTACTAAATTATGTATTTTCTAATTCATCTTTTTTATCGTAGGCAACCTACTCAGCAGATAGTTATGTTGCCTAACTCCATTTCTAGTAAAAACTTGTAAATAAATATTTTTTTTTAAATCATTTCAGGATCCAAATTAGACAAAAAATAATGCAGTAATAAAGAAATTAAAAAAAAATTATGCACTAATAAAATTAATATTAATAAATACGGTAATGTTTACCAAGAAAGATATTACATCATTGTTCTTTTAGTCCAGTCATTTGGGAGTAAGAAAGGGAGAAGGGGGTTATCAGGAATGTTTTCCGGGAGTTTTGACAATTTGTAATTTTATAGATTTCGAAGTGGTCTTTCCGAATTTCAACCTTGCCACTCGCGCTACTTTATTGGAAAAATGGCACCTAAAATCAGTTTTTTGACAATATCTCTTTTCCGACTCATTTTACGATAAAAACATTTATATCCAAAATTAAACTAGAGAAAATTTCCTACAATTTATGTAATAACCCATTTTTCGGAAAATCAATAGTTTTGGCTGGTTTTGGCGTACTTCAAAACTCACTTTGGCAAGCAAAAACCTCATTTAAACACCATCTTGAGGTTTCTACCACTGGGTTTACAAAAAAGATTAAAATTTTCAACACTGTCTTATAAAAGAATTCTACATCCGGTGGCGCGTAGGAAATTTTTATTTTAGAAGGGGTTTGGAAGTTATGCCTAATTTAAGTCGAAATTTTAATTTAGGGGCGAGTGGCTCCCGTCGGGCCAATTTTTAATTTTAAAAGTTCAGTCGTATATGCTCCTCGAACCCTAACCACCCTCGCATAGGGTTTATTGAATTTCGAAAAAATAACGCAACATTTTTGTAAGATCCCATTTTAAAAAGTCGCAATTTTTGACGGTTTTCAGTCAAATCACCCCCTCAAATTCTATTTCACCCCTATGTAATACACTGACTACGTTTATCTCGTGTAACTCGATCCGGATTGGATTGAAAATAGGATTATGACAGGATTCAGTCAATCACGTAAACAACGCGTTTATCTCATTTGGCCTGGATTGAATTTTCCAATACATTATTAATCCTATTGTTACCAACTGAAGAGAAAGGAAATTCCTAAAATAGTTTTTGCGTGGTCCTTAAGTGGTCTGTTCACTTTGATTTTATTTCTGATGTTTCGTATTTTATTGAAGAGGTTATGTTAATTAAAAACGTCGAAAATAAGGAAAATGGAAGAAAATTACGTGTATTTTGCAATTGTTAGTCAGCAGTCAGATGTGCCAACTACGATAACATAATTTACTAGTAACTTTTCTAAAGTCAATCGCGTTTATGTCGTTACAAGTTTTTATTCAATCGCGATTACAAAGTCCAATCCCATGATTTTGTAGGATTGGATTATTAAACTGAATCCTGAAAGTCAATCCAATCCTACGTGTTTATATCGTAAAAAATGCGGACTAATCGCTTAACAATTCAATCCGGATCGAGTTACACGAGATAAACGTCACTTTCTCTGAAACCTTTCTAGGTCCACTTTATCTAGTTATGACTAAAAATGTAGCCAAAATTACATCTGAAATTTTTCCAATTTTCACAAAATAATTAATATCTTCGAAACTTTTAGTACCACCGTGACGTTTAATACTTAAAATTCGCAGCGTCACCTCCCCCAACAAATTCCATAAAAATTATAATTTTCGGTTGAAAATTGCGCGGTCCTTTGCGAATTTTTTCCAAAACTATTTAACCCATTTTAACCAAATATTTTTTAAAATGCGTATATTCACAGTATTTACGTTCGGTAAAAATTTAAAATATTTATTGTATCCCCTACTGGGGACACCACGATAAAAAAACGCACCGCTTACTCTACCTCAAGATGGTGGAAATGTTAACTGACCTTACAGAAATAAATAACTGTTTTTATAAAAACATCTTTATTGAACAGTGGTATAAATTAGTTACCGATACGAGTTCATACATGGGATTTTGGATTTCACAACAATTATACAAATTAAAAACTCATCATAAGTAATTATGTACAAATTGAAAATTTCTATCTTGTATAGGGTTGTGCTACCGTTGGTTCATTTTTATTTTCTGCCATGTGCTGAATTTTTGATAGGCGGCATTTAATAATTGGTTTAAATGTTTGGTCAAATGATGCGACAAAGGTGATAATTCCCTTATTAACTTATCCTGGAATTAGAAAATTACACATTAGTAAGGAAAATTAATAAAGAAATTTTTTACCTCAAATGGCTTAAGTCTTGCTGCATGATATCTGTGAAGGGCTTCGTGCATTTTAACTAATTTTTGTTCTGACGTTGTTGTAGTTGCAGGAAAACATTTCCAAAAATGACTTAGTAACTCACAAAGAGCTAGATATAAATTACGTACTTCTTTTTCAATATCAGAAGGCACTAATTCTAAAAGCAAAATAAAACCATATTATAACATAATAAATTAAGCTATGCACAGTTGATGTACTTACGAGCTAAAGATTGTTCTTGAAAACCTCTCATAAGAGCACCACCTGGTGATAGTTCCCCCAAGGCACCAACAGTTGATGCAGGACTAACAAGTGCACTAGTTGGTAAACGACCTCGCCATTGTTTTAGTTCTTGGTGAATATTTCGAGACACCATTGCGACTTCATTTGGAGTCAATTGTTCCGTAGCACTTCCAGGCATTGGTCCATGAAGATATCGTTCAACCTATTTATTACTTATAATTAATGAAAAATTATGTAGCTTGTCCCTGGATTTATGCAACAATTCTAAGCGTGAATTTTATGACAATAATATTTGAAACAGAGCATAAGTATGTTTAGTCCTAAGCAATCAAGTTCACTAAAGTTAATACTGCCCCAATCATTAGTAACGATTCAAAGAATTTACGTTTATAAACGACACGTTATGTTCCATTGCGTAAATCTATAAGCACAGAATTTTTTTAATTTACCTTTGATAAATTTAAAGTTGGGGGTTTGACTTTATTATTGTCCACTGTGGGATCTAAATCTTCGTATACAAGTTTTTCTTTTATTCGCTGTTTTTTATTTATATGGGCAGAATCAGAGTTTATGTCTTCTACAGAATTTTCTTTACTTCCATTTTGTTTTTGTTGACTCACACCATTTTCACCAGGTTGATCTACAGCTTTATTTTTTGATGCCTTAAGAACCTAGAATGTTAAATTGAACATTAATAAAATTTTATAAAAGAGAAAATTAACTAATTATTTAAATACAAGAGGCGTATTCGATTAAAAGAGCTTCGAGCACCAGGGCTTAAAGCCCCTGGCAATTTTAGAACGCGTTAATACCTGGGTGCTCGAAAGGAGTGGAAGGGGAAGATCAGAGCTTCGAGCCCCAAAATCGTTTAGGAGCTCCGGTGCAGCTCCGGAGCTGCTTAGAACAATAAACGAATATGCCTTAGATATGTACATACTTAAGAACATTCACCTGTAACTTTGGTTGCCTAAAAATTAAAGAACAACTTCTCATTTTCTTACTTTATTTTTAAATATATTAATTTTTTTTTCGGTCGAAAATTAAAATTAATACACAGTTGAACTTCCATAACTCACACTTCTATAAGTCAAATTTTTCCATAACTCGAATTTTGTGTGTAATGTGCTTGTAAAAATATTCGTTTTTAACATTGCAAAATAATTTCTATATCTCAAATTTTCTATATCTCGAATACCTTTTAAAGTCCCTTGAAGATTTGAGTTAGGGAAGTTTGACTATATTTAAAAATAAATTTAAAAAATGAGAAGTTGTTTTTTAATTTTTAGGTTAGTGGTAAACGCTCTTAATTATAAATCAAATTAATTTAGAAAATTTACCATAATAGAGTGTTGATTAAACCTTTTTATCATTGCCTGACTAACTGTTCCGTTTCCTATATTAGTTTTTTCTGACTGAGTACCATAACCTTCATCGATAGTCTTATCTTCAAATTCGGTTAAATTTACAAGGGGGTCATTAACACCTCTTTGTATATCTCTTTTCATTTCTTGGTCATCTATTTTACCACACTCCGTAAAAACGTCTTTACTCTCTGCATATTTTCGATCTCTAAAATTAAAAAAATGCATTTTTTACCATTTAAGAATTTATTTAGTAATATCCCTGTTTATAATATACTTATAGTAAAATAAGGCATAAAGAGGTATAATTTTAGAGTGGACACCAAGGTAATGAGGTGATAAAGCGTGTCTAGGCAAAAAAAGAGTATAGGGAAAATCATTGTTTATTGTTAAAGCTTTTTCACGGAGATTTGATACGGTTTCATAAATGCAGACATTTATAGTCAATCTTTTTACGCATTTTTGGTTTCGTTTATAACCCATAAGACTGACTTACTATTGGTATACAGCAGCGTTTCCCAAAGTGTCGCGACCCGGACACCGGGTCGCGGAAAAATTCTGGTGGGTCACGGCAAAAATTGTAAAAAATTTTGTGTATGAAATAAACAAACGAATAACTTGATTTTTATTAAAAAATAAAATATGTTTTGTAAATAAAAGTTTTTTTTCATAAGGTGGGTCGCGAAAAATTTTAAAACCTCGTACCGGAGGTGGAAGTTTATAACTTCTAACGTAACGAGAACGGTGGATTGTTTACTACATTACTGTGGATACGATTTCTGTCTTGTTTCCATATTATGGAGGTTTTTGTGTGTAAGAGAGAGACATAAAATATCTAACGAGTCAACGCCTCTAATATTCTAAAATTGAAATGCACTGCCCGTGCCCGCACGCCAGGTGTGTATTAGAGGCGTATGCGCAAATGAGTGCGCTTTAAATCGTTGCATCCCATCGGCCCATAAAACATGAAACATCCTGTATTATAAACAAGGGTAACATTTATTAACCCTCGTACGTCGAAAATAATTTCAGTTACACAGAAGGCGAAAATCGGTGTATAGTGACTTGTTCACATTTTGGGTTTTTTTACAGTAACTTATTCGAAACAAAAACTTATACACACCTCTAATAAAACATTCCACATGATTATATGATCATCATTATTTTTGTTAACAATTTACCTAACCTAATAATCAAAGAGGTCAAAAGTTTACATTTTAAATTTTCACGAAATTTGTTTTTATAACATAATTTGAAATATGACGAAATTATTTTTACAATTTAAAAGTACAGTATACTTATGCCCCAGTTTCTGACGCACATGGGTTAATATTAATATTAGCTGTGAAAACATACAAACCTGTGGAAATAATGAGACTGAAAGAACTTAGTCCAAAACTGAGATTCTGACATTTTGGCAGGAACATGTTCTAAATACTTTTTTTTCACAGCAGGATATGTCTTAAATATACATTCTATAATATCGGCAGTTATGTTATATTTTAAACCATTACATCCATCAGTTTGTGGTTTTATATCTGCAAGAAATGCTCCGGAAACACCTGTAACAAATAAATACAGTCAAAGTAATAGTACAAAAGATTTAAACAGAATATTTTGTCTTAAAACATTTTACTTATAAATCTAAAACATTAATAAATTTAAGGATAATTGGAGTTTCAACATAATCACTATTACTTCTAAAAACAAACACTAAAGAGAAATATGTTACATAAATACTTACCAATTTCTTGAGATTGAGAGTTCTTTTTTTGAGTATACTGAGTGGCATGTTGTGCCCAAAATTCTTCTGAAGAAACAACCTCAGTCATCACAAGATCCTTATATAATTGTAATAGTGCAGAATTTGAGGAAAGTAGTTTATTCTTTTCCTCCAATTCTCTATCAACCTTGAAAGACATAAATAATTTTAAATCATCTGTTTAAGTTTACATAAGATTGAAAGATTTTGTACCTTGGAATTTATAATTTTCAAGGTTTTTTATTTTTATTACAAGATTTTAATTAGGTATGACTTCATGAATTAAGCGAGAAAAAAATCCAGTTTACAAAACACAGACCTGATACATGGTGGTTTTTGAATTGATACTTTTTTTGAACCGCATGTAAAACTCAATAAAACAAGTCATTTGGCAAAATATTTTGTATACAGGGTTTCCCATTTGATGTTGGATTGTATGGATATCTTTGTTATTATTGGAGATAGAAAGTCTGTTAAATGGACAAAGTAGTAGAGATTTGTTCGTATATTAATAATTCGATGACAAAACATTTACTGTTAAATTAATATAATTTTTGCCAGTGGATAAAAGTATATCGCTTCCGAAATGTATTCTACTGAAAAAAATAGAAATAAATTTTAAAAATATTTGAGAATAAAATGAAAAAAACATAAAAATATACCTGAAAACCTTCAATTTTTCATTGAGACTTTAATGAATACTGCAGATACAGTGGATAAGCATCCACGGATACAAAAAAAATTAAATTCTATTTAGTAGTTTCCTCAAAAGTCTCAATTAAAAATAGCTTCCGGCTGCCCCTTAACTAAAATGACCAAAATTGGCAAAATCAGCTTTTATTATTTTTTTAATTTTCTTTTAACTTCATTTTTTCTTTATGCTATTTTTTTCTTTTATACCCAGCAAAACATGAACAAATGCAATCACATACGTTAATTTTAAATAACTTTCTTATTTAAAGACTTTTATATACAAAATATTTTGCCAAACGACTTATTTTATTGAGTTTTATGTATATTGTTAATAGTCATTGTTACACCGAAGTAGGCAATTTGAAATACCTAATTTAAATAAAAATTAGCACCGATTGGTAAATTTTTGTGCATTCCTTGAAAACAATTGCGCATATTATTTATAATAAAAAATGTAAAAAAGGGGTATATATATTATTTTAAATATATATTTTTTTGGTAAGTGTCACATACAGTCACGCCTGATGATGTAATTTAACAATTACGAAAGTGCACTAGCATTTCTTTAAATATATTTATTATAATTGAAGATATACCCCTTTTTTACATTTTTTATTATACGTTTACCAATTATATATACAATGGATTTTTCATTAATTAATATATTATTTATGTTTTTCGGTTTGGTCATCGCTCCTAAATTGGCGCCATTTTAGGGGTAAATACATAGACCTTGAAAATTTTTCACCGCCATCCCTTTACAACTCCACTCCTTCTTCCCAATCTTTTTGGGTGCCCCATTTTTTATCACCTGTGGTGTTGATTCTATAAACTCAAAACTTGAGTTTTTGAAAAAATATATTTCTGTGGTCGTTAGTTTGCTGGTGATTCGCCGTTGACGTGTGGTGTAAGTAAGGAAAATGGCTGCATAAAGTGTGTTTAAGACCTAGCAGTCATATATATTTTAAAACAAAGTTAACCAATCAAATCAACTCAAATATCTATAAAATTAAATCTGTCGGATTTTCTTTGTTTTATTTATCAAAAATTATTTTAATAGTTGGTTTACTAACCTTTCTTTTAAACTTTGGTAGAAGCGTTTGAAGTAATTCCTTCACCCTATCCCTGTCAGCGGCCTGCGCAGAAGATCCAGAATGATTGGTGAAGTGAAATGTAGATTGTACACCACTGTGTAATACAACTTGTAACTGTACTTTTGATTTACCCTCTGGAGATATTTTTTGAGCTAAAAAAGTTAAATACCTAGAAATATGTGTACATATCTACTTGATAACTAAGCATTTATTTTATAATCCCAAGACCACATTATTTTAAGGTTAAATTTGTTTCTTCAAAAAACATTTTTCTTATTCATTTTAAAGCAGTTTTAAATTTTAATATACCTAGTGTTACTTATTTTAAGTCGAAAATAAAACCTAAATTGGCGAAAATCAGCACTTAATTACTTGTAAGAAATTAGGAAAAAGTAATTATGCAACAAAGCTGATACTTATTGATCTTTTATAAAAAAAAAGATAAAAATTAGTTTAAAAAGATGGTTATTTATGATAATGGGCCTATCCCTGATTATTTAATTTTTATTTCATTATAAAGATCAAGTCAACCAATTAAATAATAATTTTTTTTTTGAGTAAATTTATTTTTTTTTTCAAAAATGGTTGAAATTTTTTTAAATATTTTTATGTGATCATTAATTTGATAAAAAGGTCTACGAAAAATGTGTAAAAAAAGTAGGGGTTTCCATTAAAAAAAATTGATGATGACGTCATAGTGAAGTTATCAGTGACGTCATGAATATTTTTTTCATTCCAAAAGATGGCATTTTTAAAACAAAAATTGACCTGTCCGAGCGATTTTTACAAAAAAAATTTTTACGGAAGTTATGACCTTGGTTCCAAACTTTATCACCACCCTGTATATCCAATCAGTTATTTTATAAAGTTTCTATAAGGGCCAAAAATTTAAATTGTATGTCCCTCTGACGTCACCTTTCTGAGATGAGAAGCTCCAGAAACTGATTTTAGGTTTGCATCATTGTTAAAGACAAAACACACCTGTCAAAAGGAGTCAAAAGATATCGCACGTGGTCACACTCCACAAATAACAGATGGCGGAGCATTCGTGTCAGTTCGGATCGTTCTCATTGGTTGTCATCTCATCATTAATATTCGGTTCAGGTGCAATGTTGCCACCTAAATTACTCGGAAAAGTGACGTCATGACGATAGAAAATTTAAAATAAAAAAAAACGGCTGCACTGATTGAAAAAAGAATTGGTATTTATAAGTATCTTTTAAAAAGCTGTCTGTAAAATAAAAATGATCAAAATTCATACCAGCTGGGATAGGCCCTTTTAAATGTGTAGATGATGTATTGAAGTCATCATAAATTTTAGGTATTCGAGTTTTGATAGTTGATTTGAATTAAAAAGCTTACTTTTAATATCTGAATATGAATGTGAAACAGCCACTGTATCTCTATTTTCAACCATCCATGCCAATCTGGAATCCATGAGAAAAAGCGTTCCATCTCCTTTCTTATATTTAACTTGAGAAACTTGCAGCAAAACATCTTCACTTGAGGTGGTCATTCTTTACTCTAAAATTTTATATTTGCCATTATAAAATATTGGTTAACACCTATTTTTTATATTCACACAAGTTGTACTAAAATCAATGAAAAAATATAGAGGATGCTTACACAATTTTACATAGCAAGTGTATTAAAAAACTGAGAAGTAAAGTGATAGGTAGGTCAAGTGATATGGTCTTACTCTGAATTGTAGAACGATAGTGGAGTAACAGTTTCTAGGTTGTGTCATTTTTAAGAATCGAAAAAAATAATCTGGGCATCTAGTAGATCACTACTTTGCTAAAAAAGCTGTAATTTTATTATATTAAGAAGATAGTCGGTGAAATTAGGTGTAGGACTTAGCAATTTAAATTTCGATTACTTTTAAGAATCAGAAAAGACAGTTAATTGAAATTGATTGTTTTATATATTGCTTAATGATTCCATAGTTCATTTTTTGACGTTTTTACTTTTTTATTTGTTATTTTTAATTTTCACTTTTTGGTTGTATAGAAAACGCCCAAAAATATGCAACTTTTAGTTTTGCAAGAAATGGGAAAATTAAAAAAGTATCCAACAAACTTAGTGTTAAAAATCCTACCAACATTTATTTGAAAGTACTCCACATTGAACAAAAGTCGTTTGTGGTTAATTTTTATAAAAGTGAAACTTCTTTAACCCGTCAGTGGGCACGCTTCTTAATTAAACGTTAGTGCGCGCATTGGGTAAAATTCACCCATCCAGCTTTTTTTCATTTTTTTGTGTTTTAAGAGCATTTTTCTAGACAGCCGCGATAAAGATAATAGACAAGGAATAGAAAATCCATCCTACTTTTCTGGAGCTTCTTTGCAAATTATAACCAAATAACTGATAATTAATGCGAATCCCTAGAGGGCGCGCGAGTTTGGGAGGAAAAATTGTGAAAAATCATGAAATTGAGCATTCGTTCTGCAGTCATAACTCAAGTTTCCCTCGTTAGATTTTCAATTTTTTTCAGATTTATAATCTAAATTGATTAGGCTACATCCTGCCAGAGAGTTACCTTCTGCAACCTAGCACAAAATTAATTAGAGGGGTCCAAAGTTAAGGTACTTCTAGATCATTATCTTTTTTTTTGTACATTCTCCTATTTTTTTTCCTTCTGGCACGAATTAAAGAAATGACTTCTAAATCATCTTCAAAAAAAATTATACAAAAATGTTGTTCGTACTAGCTTTTATAACTGCAGAACTAAAGCACTATATTTGCCATTTAGGAAATTGCTCTTAAGTTAAAAATTAATTCAGGATCTTAGTCTTCATCATCCGCAGATTGTTCCGTATAACTATTGTGGTCACTAATTTCATCAATTTCTGAGTTCCCAGATGCATCAGATAAGAGTCCATTATCGTCATCCAGATCCAAAATATATTATAAAGATTGGTATTCGTCTTTGTACAATTTTTGTATTTCATACAAATTTATGAAAGTATGAAATACGAACATACCAAAAGTTGTGTGTTGGTAAAAAATTCATTCAAAAACATGCATTCAAAAATTTAACATTCAAAATGCTTTAATAACAAAAAGCTTCTGCCTTTTAAAAAAATGAAAAATCCCTAGTGCCAAATCAGTAAAAAGTACAGACCTGACCTAGGACTTGAATAATGTAAACTAGGAAGTTTGGCCCTGAATAAGTTTAAATTCAAGTTGAGTAAGACACTTTTCTGGAATTTACATCTGCAATGAAGAAAATCAAAGATTCATTGTGAAAGTTGATCGAAAATAATATAACCACTTGCACAATGCAAGACCTGTCGTAATACACCTATCAGGCCCCTTACTCTGATAAATAGAAATCAAGAATTGAATTGAATCGAAATGATGCCGTCGCCCTAAATATTTTCAATGAAATCTCCCAATCTTTCTTTATGGGTTCGAAAGGATTAGATACTGACTTTTCTATTTATCAGAGTCCGGGGGCAGGCATATCTCCTTTTTGAATAGGTTATGATATATTAACACATATTACATCTTATATTTTATAAATAATAATCCTACATATTAAAGATTAAAGAAACATAAACTAAAATGAAGAAAATAGAATTTCGAAAAAGCAAATCACTAAAAAGTATAATAATTCAACAGAAAAAACACTTGCAATAATAAAACGTGCTATTAGATTTTTCGTAAATGTAATTCATCTGATTAACAATTTATTACTTACTTTTTTTCAACGAAGTAATTTTTCACAAAATTAGTACTTTATTGAATAAATATATTAAAAATTAAATGAAAATTTGATTTCATTACTCATTACCAGTGACACCTACTTTTTAATAAGATTTTTGACAGGTAGGTTTGGTTTTTTGGTTATGTGGTTTTGACATTTTGACAGTAGGTGCCAACCTTATTCATAAGTAACCATAGACAACAAAGGCACAGAACACGGCAAAGAAAGCAACAATAAAAAAATATACGGGGTGTTTTCACGACTAATCACTCGTTACTAATAGGTGTGTTTCTTTTACCAAAATTTGACTTATTTGCTCGAGCAAATCACTTCCTTCTCCTTTTAGTTCTATAGGAGAAAATGAGACAGAATATGATTTGCTCATATTTGCTCGAGCAAAGTATGTAAAAAAAACACAACTAATGTAGTAAGCTGTAGTTAGTAATTTCTGACGTCATTGAAGATACTACTTTTGAAATCGCGAGAACATCCGTGGTTAGTCTTATAGGTTATGTGCGTCGTGAACCCCTGCTTTTTGATGATAAAAATGGAGGACAGCGTTGGGGAAGGTGAAATCGGTCTGCAACAAGAAGGCAATCTTTTTTTTGCCAAATACCAAACAAATGATGACATTTTTTAGATGCTAGTGGATGATTTTCTCCTCTATACTTTATTTTTATTAAATTAAATTTATCAATATTTATCACCATTCTAAACAAAATGTCTCAAAAGTTTGTTATTTCATTCTAAATCTAAATAATCGAAAAAAACGTTAATTCATCGCATTTTATTTAAAATTTCACACTTCCAAAAATTTAGAAGCAATAAAAGGATGCTTCGTTATTGTGTAGGTTTGGTGTTAATCCTGATTTTGTTTAAAAATAAAATAATCTCGATAAACGAACTAACGAACCGTAAAAATGGGCAATTTCAAAAACGACACCTTACAGAAGCCGTTTGAAGTTAGCATAACAAAGCACTAACTATCCCTTATCCAATCGACAGTTCAATAAAATGTCATTGCATAAAGTTACAATAAATGATAGGGAGTAGAAAAATTTAATGATGCATAAATGGCGGCTATTTATTTTTTTTTTGATAAATAGCCTGATATATAGCATGATAAATATCAAGAAAAATTTGCTATAAATAAATCTCGTTAAAATTAACATTTCTATATTTGTCTTTTGGGCCTTGTTCTAATAATAATTTGACACCATAAGGCCAAAAAACATTACAATAATTTTCAAAAATATAAAAGTTATTGACGAAAACGTAAATAATATTTCGAACTTAACCTCAAATTCTTTATAGAAAACAAAGATAATTATATATATCGGCTATAAACGAAAATATCATAGCAGATATTTATCAAATTTTGATATACATATATCATTTTGATATTTTTATCACGACTGATCACGACTCGACAACACTAGAAAAATTATTGATCTGTATTCCGTTAGTTCAGAAATAGCGCGCCAGAGGCAGCCAGAGGTCGGTGCATTTTATATTCTGTCATTCTGTGGTTTCTCCATTTTACTCTATGATCTTACTACACGTAAAACTGCCATTTTTTAAGAAAGTACACAATAAAACAAATAAGTATCATTAACCAATGAAGCCTACTTAAAATGAACTTAATTGAAACAAAAGTAACGGTATGTACTTCTAAATTTTTTATTGGTTATTGTCAGTCATATACATCACATTGGTTGTCAAATTGATATATTTTTGAACATGTAGCACCCCCTTTTTATGACCATTTTTATAAATTTTTAAGAGTGCCACAGATTGGTTTTGTAACTTTTGTGTTTTATTTCTAAGTTGTGATAAATTTAGTGTTTGTTAACCGTAATAGTGAGTGTTATAAGTTATAAGGTACTTTTGTTTTTCTCTGCCAAAATATTTTATCGCCTAGGCTTAAATGTCCTGATTTATGTCACAATTGTATGATGCATATAAAGCGTCACAGAATATTATACTTTATAATGATGTTTCAAATATAAAGTTGCAGACTACTATTTAATATTGTAGTATATTGTAACACAAATGTAGATGTGATTTGAACCTGAGGGTGCGGTTTGGAGAGCAAACTATAG
This sequence comes from Stenus bimaculatus, assembly GCA_963971135.1. NCBI lineage: Eukaryota > Metazoa > Arthropoda > Insecta > Coleoptera > Staphylinidae > Stenus > Stenus bimaculatus. The sequence goes on along the minus strand of OZ020180.1, from coordinate 68,195,956 downwards.
CCAAGTGCTTGAAGCATCCTAACAAGATATAAGGGATCAAATTCACTCTTGAATTAAATTAGCTGCATAAAATAAAGTAAAAAAACAATCTGGCAACATTACGCTAATGATTTATTTCCACAAAGCTCACTAATACTTAAGGACAGTCACTTCGGGGTGTCTTATAAGTGGATGATCAAACCATAGATAAAATAGATAGCTAACTGGGATACAAAATTTTCGGACATCAAAAATAGCGCCATTTGAAAGGGTTCCCCCGCAACTTTGACGTTTAAACAGCGGGAAAAATTTAAATATTTTGTAAAATAAGCTTATCATTTTAAAATTTATTTAATATTTCCTTTTTAATAAATATTGTCGTTTAGAATATTTAATAAAAAGTAAACATTTTTCTGCACTTTAACTTTTAGCTATTTGAACAAAAAGAAACAAATATAATTAAATGGTTAATATTTATTTATGTTTCTGTACATGAGTACATTTTATGGATACTTACAAAACATTTAATATTTAATTTCAAAAATAAAATAATTTTGAGGTCTTATGCTGGTGCTGTTTGAAGAGTTCAAAGGTACTTGGGATACTTTATTTTTACAACAGTTGCAAATCACTTGTTCAAGTTCCAAGTTAGAAATTATTCTTGGTAAAAATTCACTATTGATTGTATATCAGGTCATAATACTTAAAATTTTAACACAAAAACACACACCGACAAGCCCAAAAATAAAAACGAAGTTAAAAATAGAAGTATGACGGTGTCATTACTTCCAAAGCTCACTATAAAAATTATAATTTTTTAAAATTATGCAAAGTTAAGAAAATTAAAGAAACAATTCAAAAAATGTAATGGATTTTTTTACTTTTGAAAAATTGGTTTATTTATCCAAATTTTTATTTATTTTATATTTTTTGATTAAGGGGAAGCATAGAGGGGTAAGGATTTGTAAAAATGTTGCCTAAAAAACTAATAAAGCAGCGCCATCACGTAGGTGTCCTCGCGAACTTACGGAAAAAACTTTTAATATGGGAGATTCCCTACCCTGAGGTGGAAGTCTGTAAGCTATACGATACTTTTCGTACAACGAAAAAAATCGTTTGTTTACTAAGTTGCTTGGTGACCGATTTTCTATCACCCTTCCTTATGCACGTTTTGTATTTGTTGAAAGAAGACAAAATGCGTTACCTTAGCAACATATTCAACAAACGATTTTTTTCGTTGTACGAAAACAATCGTATAGCTTACAGACTTCCACCTCTGGATCAAACAAGGTGACCTAACAGAGGAGATCATTTCCCATTTCCAATCAATATAACCATATTTTTTGTTACAAAATTGTTTATTCAAGAGTTATTTCAGTTTTCGTACACATAATATGCCCACCAAAAAATTTTTGAAGACATTTACTAAATTTCTAACCCTTTAATTTTTAGTGCTAAAATTAGAGCCTATTTGTATTAAAATTGATGATAATAATAAGTTTAATTTATTTGCTCAAGTATTACAGCAAAATTCTTAATAATATCATCCATTGTCCTTTTATTTTGGAGAAGGTGAACATCAATGAAAATAAATAAAATATCAGAATAATGCATTTTAAATTTAAGAACAAGGTGTATGGAGTACATTCTAGTAGGTTCTTCTTAACTGATTTCTTGAATTGGTTACTTGATAGATTTTTAAACTTTTCTGGGAACCTGTTGTGAATGTGAAGCCCTACGGTATTCGGATGATTTTAACCGGATGAAGTCGATATCCATTTGATCTGCTTGGCCGGTACTATGCTTGTGAACATTATTCCTTTTCTTAAACACATGCTTATTTTTATGTACTTGAAGGCGAGGTATATAAAAACTGCAGTTAGCTTTATGATGTAATTAGTATTGAATAGCGCTTTGCAGGAATCGAAAGGTATGGCACCTGTGATTGTTCGCACAGCTTTCTTTTGTTGAAGCAACATTCTGTTCATATGGGTTGAATTACCCCATATGTAGCTTTTAAGTGGAACATGGTGTAGCATGTGAGGCATTTTTTCTCCAGTAGATCAATATGTGACTTCCATGTGAGTAGTGAGTTATTCCTAACAATTATATATATATATAACTATTATATTCCTAATATTTATGTTTACGGTTTTATTTGGATTGAGCATTAAGTTGTTTGCTGCGAACCAGGTTTCTGCTGCAGTATAGGCTGATTTTGCTGCATCTTCACGGCTTTCTTCATTTTGGTGTACATTTAGAAAAGTGGTGTCATCTGCATATTGGATTAATTCGGCTGGGATGTTGCATGGTAAATCATTTACATTACATATAATATGTTGAATAATAACGAACCCAGGTACTCCCTTGTGGAACTCTGTGTGTTATTGGAAGTGAGACGCTACTTTGTCTTCTGATCTGTACATACTAAACTCTATTACTGAGATATGAATCAATAAACTTTAGTGATGTTCCTTTAAAACCATAGTAATGGAGTTTATCCAGGAGAAGACTGTGACATTAGATCAAAAGCTTTCGACATATCACATAGCGTTGAAGATGCTATTTTATGGTCCTCTATGGCATATGAAATTTTCTGTAATAGCTGCATCCGAAATGCTTTTCCCCACCATAAATTCGTATTTGTTTGGTTTGAAAAATCTCATTTTTTCCATATATTCAGTTATCCGTGTTACTGTCACATGTTCGAATACTTTGGATAATATTGGGAGGATGGATATTGGCCTATAATTTGCAGCATTGTACTTATCGCCTGATTTGTAGATTGGGACTATTTTAGCCAGTTTTAGTTTCTCAGAAAAGGCACCTTCTATAAAACAGTTATTTATGATGACACTGAGCAGTTTGGCTATCCATTGTGATACATCTTTGATAATAGTTGCATTCAATTCAAAATGGTCTGGCGTGGCTTTGTTCTTTATTCATTTGATTGCCATTTACCTGATTTGTTTGAAATCTTTTTTGTTAGATCAAGAGGATCTGATTGAGTGGGTGGAATGTCGTAGAGTGGTTTTCATCTGAAGAGAACCCTGCTCAGAAATCAATGTTTAAGAATATTTAGATTAACTTAGTTTATGATTGATGTACGTGATGATGTACTGATCATCTAGAATTAAGGTTTCTCAATTAATCTGAATTCCTGTAATGTATGAATCGACATTATAGGTTCACTTCAGATGAAATCCACTCTAGTATTTTTTTGGCATGGTTCGTGAAATGCAGATTCGACTCACCTGGTGTCAGCATGATACTGCTTAAATTACGGTCTATTATTTCTACACTCTTCATTGATTATTTATTTATTTTTCTTCAAACGTCAGTAAAATATCATATTATATAATGCAACAAGAGAGGTTAAGCATAGACTTCAATGTCTAAGCTGTCAAACTACTTTTGCAGCCGCCCACGGAGGCAGCAAAAAAGTGGCTGTCATTGAAAATTATTTGTAAAATCCATAGAACATAGACATTTAATAGAGAATGTAGTGTACTGTGATCGTGTGCAAAATATAAAATATTAATTAATTTTACTTTCAGTAATCGACATTTGAAGAAAAAATAGTATGTTTTATTCAGAGCAAAAGTGTTACTTTTGCTCCTAATAAAACAATATCGTATATTGAATATACTATTATTACAAAATCATTTTTTTATTTGATAGAAGATGTGTTAAGTGAACAATTTGCTTATAAATAACACCCTGTATTAACATTAGTTTTGTGACAAACGAACATAGCTATTATTATTAGTAATTAGTAATATATCTAGTGTGTTGGTAACTGATAATTAATGTAATGTCAATTACGTTTCGTAGTAACACGCGCTTATTAATTCAACTAATATATTTCCTTATAAACATCAATTGCATTTCTTTTTCACTGTTAGTTAATAAGATGATAGAATTCATGAAAATGTTTTTATTGCAAAGGTTATTTTTTAATAAGCACAGTACGTGATTTCTGAAAAAATACGAAAACTGAAATAACTCTGGAGTCCTATATATTTTATAACAAAAAATGTGAATATATTTAGTGGAAATGACCTCTGTCAACCAAGGGTGTATCTAGGATTTTATCTTGGGGAGATCAAAATTATTGATGAAAACTCGAAATTGCATTTTTTTCGAGGTCCCAAAAATGTTTTGTAAACCCCCAGTTAAGTCATTTTGTTAATTCATTATGTATTCTATATATTTTATATTATATATCTTATTAATTTATTATATATCTATCTCGTTATTGTTAAGAATGGCTTTAGCCTATTTCATTGTAATTTTTTTTTTATATTGGGGTTTTCCTTTTTAAGTGAAATAAATAAAATAGATATCGTAGAAAGTAGACATGATTTCATTACAACAAAAAACCCAATGGTCAATGTCGCAAAATCATGAATTATTGAATATTTAAGTTAACAAAGCATTTATCAAAAATCAAATCCAACCTTGGTTCAAATTTTTCTAAATTTCTAGCAGATCTTTTTCTTCAACATGTGAAACGTCTTCTGGCTCCTAAAGAAAAAATGTTTTGTTTTCACATTTATTTTTGAGCCTTTTACATTTCACCACAGGTTTACTACCTTCAATCCTCGTGATTTGACCAATTTTAGTGCAAAATCTTCTATCTACAACCTACTGCCACCCCTGTAATTTTTTTATTCACAAAAATAAATATGTTATATGGCATATGAAAACGCATTTATTGAAATAAAAAAAATTACAATTTCACCGGAAATGACATCAACTTCCTTATTTTAAATGTAACACCCTATTTTTTTGTACTTGTTATTAAATATTGGTATGTTTCAAGTATATTTGTGACAAAAATTTTTTTTCTGAACTTTCAAAAAAAAATTTGGAGTTTTTTTTTAATAAAATCTATTAATACTACTCTTAAATAATTTAAATAGGTAAAATAAATTGTAAATTATGAAATTCATTCTGTCGTTTTTGAGAAATTAATATTTATAATTTTTAAAATGTGTTTATTGCAAATTGGCATGATAGTGGGGCCACCCCCTATAGATAGAGGATTTTTTTCGATAACCTTTATCTTGATCAAACTTTGTTACCATTAAGAGAAATATTTGAAATATATTTTAGAGATTAATATTTAAAAATTCTTTTCAGGGTGATATAATATTATACAATATGCAAAGTGGTGGAAATAGTCTAAAGTATCTAAACCAGTTAAAAGCTCTTAAAAGTGTTAATATATTATTGGAACAAGGTGAAGTCAAACTAGAAACCCCTTTGGAAGACGAAAAAGTAACCAAACTAATTCCATACATATTGATTAGTAAAAACGTTGGAATTATGAGGACTAAGGCGGCAAGGAAATACATACCGGAAGATGTAACTCCTGAAATTTCAAGTAGTCCTAAGAAAAAGAAGACTCAGAAAAAAACCAACGGCATCGGTAAGTATAAACTAAACTGAACTTTGAGGCCTTCCGATTATTCGTTTTTAACTGCTCCTCACAGCTTGTAGCTACTAAATTCTGTTCATTTATTATGGTTCGTGACGCTTGAAGCCAAATAAACGAAAGCCCTTTTTGTTAAGATGTTGAATTCTGAAAGAAAATATATGGTTTTCATTTTTACAAATTACTGTTTTTGTTGCTCCCTTTTGTATAATATTTGCTTACCTTCACAAATACAAAAATTGCTAGACTTTTTAGCATATCAAAAGAAAAGAAATTTTATAAAAGCTTTAGTGAACAAGTTTTTATGACCAAAAACGCAAATACGTATCAACCCAAATTCAAATAAATTTACATATAATATTTTAAGCACATGTTATAGACCGGAAGCTCGCGGTCAGTTTTTGGTCTATTGTAGAAAAAACTAGATACCTAACGTAAAATATCGCTAAAACGACCAGTGCGTGATTATGTGCATTTTTCTTAAAAATGGTGCATTCTACAAAGTTCGTACAAGAATACCTTTTTTATCTGAAATCATTTGGCGAACATTATTTTGAAAAAAAAAATCTTAAAGAATGAACACCTAAAAAGTTATCAAAGTTTTTATTATCATCCCTCTCCAAAACTGCCCTTTAGAAGCATCCAAAAAAATTTAAAAAAATCAGGGAAACATATCTAAAGCGTATTATGGTTCACGCCAAATTTGAAGTTTCTACTATAAAGCGTTTTCAAATAAACCTTCTTTTTTACAACATCTTTGAAGGGCTGTATTTCCCTTAGGAAGCGAAATCGGACGTATGTTAATTTGAAGTTTTTATCTTAAAATAAAACATAGAATCGGCTTAAAAAATTTGGCGGTTTATATATAATGCCAATAAAGGTTTCTAAAGTTTGTTTCATAAAACCCCAATAAAAAAATTGGCATGAAATAAGAATTTTGTAAGTTTTGGCTAGATAAAATTTCATGTTTATTAAAATCAAAGAAACTGTAAATTACAAATTTTAATTACAAGTTTAAGTATTAATGGAAATTAACTTTTTATTTTAGGTGAAGAAAAGAAAGTAAAACCAGGTGGTAAAATAGTTACATTTGTAGATAAGAATAAAGGAAAAAACCCATTTAAGTTTCAATTGGATGATATAACAGGATTTACTTGTGGGGAGTGCCAAACTTTATTTCAACGAAATGTTGATCTTCAACTTCATCTTTTAAAGCACATTCAGAAAAAGAGGCCTTTTGTTAAATTATACTCTTATAATTTACCTAAACATTTTAAAACTTATGAGAATGAGGATATGTATTTAAAACCAAGAGCAAAAACTAGTGTAAATAGCACAGATACGACAATAGATATTAATCCTGTAAACACAGATGTTAATTCCTTATTACCAAATGAAGAGAACTGCTTAGAAAATGTTATAATTGATTTAGAAAATAATTTAGAAGAATTATGTTTACGAAAAGAAAATATTATAGATAATCAAAATGATTTAGATTTAGATGAAAATACTAGAAAACGTAAAAGTATTTTAGTTAATTCTCCAAAAGAGAATAGTATTTCTCCAACAAAAAAAGTGCGATTTTCTTCCGAAAAAATTGTTATGTGTAATGATAATTCGATTAGTAGAGAAAGTATTGACGATCAAGAAAGTATTTATGAAGATGATGATTGTCCGGACTTGGATCTTACTGAAATTGAAGAAGATGTAAATAAAGGTGTAGAGTTTTTTGAGGAGCTTCCCAAAATTTCAAGTAAAGATAAAGAATAGAATAAAACAATAAATTCGTTCATTTCTGTTTTGTTTTGAATAAAATTCTAAGTTATTTTTATAATAATATGTTAGTTTTTGTTATAACAAATATATTTATATGTAGTATTATAATACAGGGTTTATCATAATATGTGGGTCAAAATTGCATGCCCAATACATACTAAATGTGCACCGGACTCACTTCCATGATTTTTTAGAAATTTTAGTTTGTAAGTGGTTTTTAAAAGATCGTTGTTGTTAACAATGGTGAATTTTTAAGCATTAAATTTTTATAAGATTTTTTCAAAATGGTAAATAAATGTGCAAAAACCACTTTTTTGTAAGCACAATTAAAGAGCTGAGGGGACATGTTTTTTCGAAGTTTTCTTATTGTTTTGAAGTTTTCTACCTACTTGCCAATTTTGTCCCAGATTAAGATGCACCCTGTATATAAATATATTTCTGGCATAAATTTTTAATTTTATAAAAGTTGAACAATTTACCTATGCCATCAAGTTCCTTATCAAAATTGATACATTTGTAGCTTATAAGAAAGAAATTGTTAAGGGACCAATTATTTGTGTTATATTGTTCGATAAAATAAAAACTTATCATTTGTGTTTATTTTTTATTTTTGGGCAGTTTTTCTTTACCCTAAATTTTATTTTACTCGTATAAATTAAAGTACTGCTTTGATAGCCCGAGTCTAAATTGGTGAATACTCTATTTTTACTATGTTATTGAAGACCCTCCATAGAAATATACGTATAAAGTATAAAAACATTTTATTATATCAATAGAAAGCTTGTAAAAAATGCCATCGATTGATCTTAAAATATACAGGGTGTTCCATTTCAAAATTTCGTTGAATTATTCAATTTGCGTTTCATAAGCCACCCTGTTAAAAAATTATCACAAACTTAAATTAGACATGATAGTTGTAGATTAGACGATGTTGAAAAATTTCAACCCAAAATGTTCATCTGTTTTAGAGCGGTGATTTTTCAAAAATTAATCTTTTTTTGGCTTAAATCGCAAATATCGGCAAAATGAGTTATAACAGACCCATAAAAAATTTATACAAAGTATAATTATTTTTTGATAAGGAATCGAAAAATGTAATAATATACTGCGTGTTCCGTTTAAATAAACAGAACTTTGGTCCGCCATCTTGGAATGGCACCCGGTATATTACTAAAATATTTTTAAAATGTGCGCTTAAAGGTATACATTCTATCGAAAACCGCATGTCGATATCTTTTTTCATTTTAGAGTAATGTTACTTCCTCGCAACGCTGGAACACCCTGTAACTAATAGAGTTTGAAATTTCCATTGTATAACTTTGTTTTCATCTTTAATTTAATTCAATCTCTCATAATTTAGCTAATAGTATAATAACCTAATGGCCGATCTCACCGACACGACTTAAAATTTAAGAACTACTTTAATGTCTAAATTGACAGGAACACAATACAAAATCTGTCAATTCAAAATTTAAGTACTACTTAGGGGCCTAAGTCGTGTCGGTGAGATCGGCCATAAGAAAACCGCAGGTGCTAGAATTTCAAATGCGGGCGTACTCCCGAATGGTTCGGGATGGCAAGTCATTTTTGACAAATGCTTTTAAATTTTACGAACATGAAAATAGATTCTTTACTTTATTGAAGAAAAAAATAATTATTAAAAATTTAAATTCGTAAGGGCTGGATGGTTAGGTTACGTTAGGTCTGATTATTAACAGTGCGGGTCCGAAACTCACTATTTTAACGAGGTGTTAATCAATTTTGGGGGAAATTATTAGAAATAGCCGTCTAAAGTTATACTCCAGAATTGGAGTGCCGCGCATTGAAATTTTCAAGTCGCTCGCGTTTAATTAAAAAACCAAGTCGATTTTTAACTTTTTTGCATTTTGTATTCCTCAAACATTCTATTTTAACGAGTCCCCAAAAAGGATTAACACCTCGTTAAAATAGGATGATTGAGGAATCTAAAAAATTAGTAAATAAGTAAAAAATTTCTTGAATGGGGCCATCTAGCATGAGCATTATACAACTATTGGTTCTGTTCATAGATAATCTGTTATTGATTTTCAACAAAAGGTTCGTTGCCGGAATAAAAGTGGCATGGACAAGTCTACCCAATAAAAAATTAGGTTTTTACTTAGTAATTGTTATTGGTAAATTAATAAAGAATTATGAATTTTTTAGACATTTCTTCGATGGCGCCGTGTGGCCAAACAAGTAATCTACAGTAAGCTGTATATGAAACGAAATAAGCAGACAGATAGGAGAAGTTGCCTACATTAATCTGGAGTAAGATTAAAAGCCCAATTTTCTTAATTATATAAACGATTCCTACTTGAAGCTTTTCATTGTGATTTCGATGATACGATTTTTTTTCAAAAAAAATCCATTAAGTCGGTCAAATTTTGGGGGAACTTAGGCGCCGCTGCAAAATTACAACGTCCGAAAGTGGGACTAAAACTTGAAATTTTTTAATTTTTTATGAGATTCCCATACGTGGCATCTCATTACGATTCTCAGGGTATAATTTTTTTTTCAAAAAAATTTCACTAAGTCGGTTAAATTTTGGGGGAACTGAAACGCAGCTGAGAATTTCAAACGGTCGAAACGGGGTTAAAACTTGAAATTTTTCAATTTTTTAAATGATTCCCATTTGAAGCTTTTCATTGTGATTTCGATGATATCATTTTTTTTCAAAAAAAATCAATTAAGTCGGTCAAATTTTAGGGGAAATTAGGTGCCGCTGAAACTAACCTCAAAAATGTAGCTAGCGAGCGCATCCGATAATCTGCCATCAGCGAACTACACTCGCCAAGAACGTCATCGTACAGATACTCGTATTTTCGTATTTATTTAAGTTTATGCTCGAACACGTATAAATAATCATTTGTTAGGATTAATAAAAGTGTATTAGATATATTTTTGTATGTTTTTATTTATTTTAATCAATAAACACTAAAGGTGAACACGTGTTGGTAACGTCGCACTCGCCGAGTGACACTGGTTATGCAACCAACCATACCCTGTGATGGACCGCCGGTCGCGCTTCTGGAAGAAGGCGCCGCTAACTTCACATAAATGATCGTCTGGACGGTCCTTAAAAAATAATACTGGAAACAGTAAAGTGTGTAGCGGCCTTTATATGGATAAATGTGTATATGTATAATCGTGTATTGTATAATGTATGTGTATGTATATGATGTGTATTTTTATAGGTTATGAGATAAGACATGATATTAAAAACATAATGTGGTATTGGGCAGGTATTGGGTATTGTTGGTAATACAAATGATATGGTGGGTGTATTTAAATTAACTTTTCTCTAAAATGACTATTTTTAGAACTTAATATGTTTAAATTTTTTTCTAAATATTTTGCCGAAATTGTTACAATATCTAGGTCCGATAAATCTTAAGCTTACAAACAATTGAGACATAAAAATATGTTATCTTGGATTGAATTGAGAGTTGTTTCTTATGTGCAATGCGAGAATTTTCAGTGACAACCGGTACGAGTTTAACTTGCTGTTTCTTTATCAGAGAACTCCATAAATATGCCCAATTCTTACCCCAACTTAATTGACACATTTTCGCTTTTACTTAGTCCACCAACTTATGAAACTCGTTTTTTAATATAGTATTATTTAAACAATATTTTGCAACAGGCGCGCACCGAGGGGGTGGTCCCTGTGGTCCGGACCACCCCCAGAAAAAATAAAAAAAAATAATTTTATTTTCAATAAAATATTGCAGTTAGGTATCAATTTTTTCATTAATTTACAAAGTAGTAGGAAACCCTAAATATTCTAATACCTACCGTAAAACTAGTTTTATCATATTTTACGCTTTTGAAAAAGTATAAACTGAAAAAATAAATATTGGACCACCCCCAGAAAGATTTTCTGGGTGCGCCACTGCTTTGCAAACATGTTATGTGAGATACGGGGATCAAATTTTTAATAATAGCATTTTCGAATTATGTGCACTTTTTGCACCAATAGTTAATTTTTTTATACAATTCCACCGTACTTTGTGTAGGGAACTCTGAATTAAGTACGTACGTAAAATATTTAAAAATTGTTAATAAAGAATCAAGCGATAGGTTTGGTGTCCGTTGATTGATAATGAAAAATAATAATAGTCAGTTTTTCGGACAAATATTTATTGTTTTTCAATTCTTGAAACTTACTTGACGTTTTGCCCATCGTCAACTATGTTTTAAGGATTGAAAAACAATAAATATTTGTCCAAAAAACTGACTATTATTATTTTTTATGTTAATATAGAATATTTTATTTTTTCTACATTTATAATTAAAAAAATCCTTTTAAGTGTTTCCATATGAGATTAACTCGAAGTTAACATTTTAATCTTTAAATTTCTCTAAATTCATCATAAATAAATAGAAAGTAATTTGCATTGCATTCCAATTAAACCATTTTGAATTGAAAGAGTCAATAAAATATTCAAATTTATTAAGGGCTAATATGATGAAACCACTCTAGAAGCCAGAAAAAATGTGAAATCTTGACAATTTTTTATAATATGATAAAAGCAATACAAAATTTATTATTAAATTTAATTATAAAATGGCGGCGCTAGACCTTCACAAAAAAGCCTCTCTTTACAGATGGGACTTTGCAGCCGGAAAATTTTCTCAGACAATTTTTGACCAAAAACAAAAGTTTTTAATTTTTTTTCAAAATGGAAATTTTCAGGTTCATAATAATGGGATTGAAGAGCTTTATAATATCAAATGTAGTAGTCTTGTTGAAACAGTTGTCTTCTTTGTATTCTGGAATGTGTAAGGTGACCAGACGTCCCGGTTTGGCCGGGACAGTCCTGGTTCCTAAGCATTTGTCCCGGCGTCCCGAGAGAGGCCTCTTTTGTCCCGGTTTTTTACAAAAATAAAAACATTCTGGAAAAAGTACACAAATCCGAAAAATATGCGTCAACACCTTGCGTGGAGTAAGGCGAGTAATGAATAAAAGTACCTTTTGTTTAGTTTTTTTTATGATTTATAATTTGAGTGCCATCGTTTTTCATTCTTAGAAATGTATTTCTTGTTTATTTTTTTGTGATCTACAATTTATGTGTGAATTGTATATTTAATTTCTGAAATGTACTTTTCTAGTTTATTTATAATTTGTGATTTTTGTGCAATTATTTGTTTTTTTTAATTTTTAATGTACCTCTTTGTGATTTTTGTACCTATTGTTTTTTATTTTGAGAAATAATTTTTTTGTTTTTTATAGATTTAAAATTTTTATTTGAAATTAAAAGTTTAATACGAAACTACTGATACCTGATAAGCGTTAACACATAAATTACTAATAATCGAATTTACGTAAAAAAATAAAATAAAAGCGCTTGTCTCGGTTTGACATTTTCCAAATCTGGTCACCTTAGTAATGTGCCATAATTTTTATTTACTGAAATTTTACCGAAGTATTAAAAAATGGCTACCTCCAGTATTCCTTTGAAACCCCAAATCTGTAATACAACATAAAGTCAAAACTTGTGCTGGTCGGTGAAGGATTTTTGGCAAATTAAGAAATAATTTTGCTGCCACCGCCTACTCTAACATGAACCTTGGCAGCAAACTGGAAGTGGGAACCATTTTCGCACCTAACATCCATTACAAAACATAAATGTTACGTTTATATTCTATTACGGAGTTGGGGTTTAAAAAGAGATACTGGATGTAGCCACTTTGAAATACTTCACAATACTCAAATAAAAAAAAAACTAGCGATTTAACAAAAAACATCTCTATGTTATTTTAGGGACTTTAGTGCAGTCGGCTCTAGGACTAGTAATTGAAACACAAATTATAGAACAATATTATGTTTTCTTTATAATTATTTGCAAGTTAATTTTTTAGTTGTAATTAAAATAATTTTTAATTTCAGATTTTCTACAGCTGACAATAGATTAAAGAACGTTTCGATAGTTCAATTGATAGAGAAGATATGGATAAAAAATTTGAGTAAATTTAAATAAAAATATTTATTTATATTGTAAAATAGAATATATTTTTAAGTATTTTTATTTTTAGAGAAACTAATAACAATGGGACAAACATGTAAGAATATTTTCAATTTATTAAAAAAATTCAATACAAATTTAAGACCGATCCGTAGACTGGCACTGTTCCTTACTTACTCACACAAATTATTGTAAAAATATTCTACAATTTGGCTTTTTAATTTTTAAAATGAAGTCAATAGCCTCTATTCACTGCCTTTTGTTTACTTTAATTGTTGTGTTAATCTTCAAATTTGATTGGACCCCGCACCATGTTTAAGGAATAAATGAATTCCGCCAAATATATTTTCATAAATAAAAATTAAAATAAGCCAATTTGTAGAATATAGTTTCTAATGTATCTATAATGTTTGATTAGTATTTGTCTGAGCAAGACAGAGAAAGATGTCTTAAGTTAATTTTTTTTATATAATGTAGAAACGAGGACATAAGCCTGTATATTTATATTTTTAGGGAACTGGATAACGATGAAACAGATATGTAAGATTTTATTAGTAAAAAGAACAATACATACTTATATTCATTTTGTAGTGAAGATAAAGATACCAAAATATATTCAAAAGAATCTGAAAAAGATGATAATCTAGGAAGGTATAATCAAAAAGTTTATATTTATTAAAATTATTATGATACAAAGCTTTCTTTGTTCTCTTCAAAATGTTCGAGTTTGGAAACCTTATTCTTTCCGTCTTGAAGAATAATAGCTATAAATAAATTAGTTATTAAAATACAGGTAAACGTTGTTTTACGCCGGGGTTCCGTTCCGAGCGACACCGGCATAAAATGAACACACATTTTTCGTACTTTTTTCGCAAAATGTTTGGGTTCTGAATCACTATTGTCGCCCATAATGAAACTACAAATTGAATATTCTTTTAATTTTATAATAAAATAAAAAATAGAATCATATCTTTTTATTTTTCTTAAAAACAAAACGAAAACTAACTCGGAAAATCCCACGCCCGCACCAACCGGCGAAACGACGTTTATCTGTACTTGTTCAAGAGCAGAATGGATCTTCGTTTCTTTTGGCTATATTGTGCTTATTTATCTTGCCCCATTTGTACGTTTATATTTTTTAGGGAACTGGACAGCGATGAAACCGATATGTAAGTTTTCAACTTTATTAGTACCGTTTAAAAATAACAAAATTGATTTTGTAGAAAAACTGAAGAAACCAAAATATTATATCTAAAGGAATCTGATGAAGATGATAACATGGGAAGGTATAAACTAAAAGTTTTTATTAAAATTAACATAATACGAGGCTTTCATTAATCATTGTTCTCCTCATAATCATCGGTCTAGGAATCCTTGATTTTTCGGTCTTTGTGAATAATGGCTGCTAGAATTTGTCGCTTGTTGAACACTTGAAATAACAAGTTTGATGCAATGTAGACAAGAAATCTAATACGATGCATTTTACAAATAAATAATAGCTTTTCTTTTTTCTTTAAATAATTTTTCATTTACTAACCCTTTTTCTTTCCCAGCATTAGCAAAGAAAGGATTAATTAATCAGTAGATTTGATATTTCATTCTTCTCTTTATTATTAGGCTTGACTTGAATAAATCTTTCGTTTCAAAATTGAATATTTGCATATTTTAGTATAATTTGCTTACTATTAAAGGAAATAGATAGGTCGGCCCGAAAATAAGGAAGTCTTAATAAGTATTTAACTTTTTACTTTAAAAGCTGCTTTATGATTTTATCTCAATTTAACCAAAAACTATTTTTAGTAATTCATATGAAGGAATTTGCATTCTTTGTACAAGCATTCGGAATGAACCACTAGAAGACATTACCTCATATAGGATAGCAATAAAATTTATAGGAAATGTGGATGTAAAATTTGTTCACTAAAAGGATATACTGATTTTGATATGATTACTTTCAGATTCAGGAACTTAACTGGCCTAGCAAGGCTTGCAAAGAATGCTTAAAAATGTTAAATATAACGACCTTGTTTAAAAGGCAACTAATTCGTTCTCATATAACTAATATTAAAAATTATGTTGATTCCAATAAAGAAAGTAAAGTTGATGAAGAGAATAATTCCGAGGCTACGACAACATAATTCTCCAATCTTTTGTTATTACAAGATTAATGTATAATAGAAGTTTTTTAAGTTTAATTCTGTTTTTTTTTGTTTTAAACTACATTTTTATAACGGTTGTAAATGCAACATTTTTTCTGTTTTATAATATTGGAATTTTACCATGATATTGAAAATTTTAATTGTCTTTCTGTAGGACATATGAAGTGTGCACGTTGCAAACAATGGTTTTCAAGTTATTGTTGTTTTCATTTTAATATTGGCATGTTTTAGCATTTCATGGGTAATTTTAAATAGGAAATATGAGACATAAGACTTGACAAGATTTCCTCCTGACTAATAGGCGATAGGGTCATTTTATAGAGCAAAAAATTTTTAACAAGATGTGCTAATACAATTTCGATAAAAATGGACTTAAGATCTTTTTAAGTCTTACGCCCACTTTCTGTGCATCCTTCACGTGTTCATTTCATCGTTGATTCTATGATAAAGAATGCCAAATATAGCTTTGTTTTTGGAAGTTAATGAGATAAAAAAGGCTACCAATAATGTGTTTTTGTTAACTCAAAAGACAAACTTTACAAAAGGCACCTTGAAATTACTAAAAGTTTTCAGAATATTTTAAATTATTACGCTTTGGATATTGGATCTGACTAATATACCGGGTGGAAATGAAAACCGGGTCACCTCGATAACTTTTTTATTTATGAATAAAAAAATTTGAAATTTGGCTATGTTCTATGGTTCAAAAAAACAAATTTTATGTGCATTTTTTATTTTCGAAATCACTTCCGGTTTCACCGGAAACACCATGAACTTTGTTTTTTTAAATGTAACATCCCATATTTTTATTCATGGCTTAAAATACTTTTAAAAAAGAAGTATTTTTGAGATATTAGTTTTTATTTTTTTTGTAAAAAGAATTTTTTTCAAAAAAAAAAAAGGTTTTCGAAGTCTGTGAAAAGTACCAAAACTAATTCTAAATAATTCAAATACCTAAATAAAATTGTAATTTGAAAAAAAATTTAAGTGGTTTTTGAACTATTAATTTTTAAACTTAGTTAATGAAGATTTTATCAAATATCTCACTTTTTTTAAATGCAATGATGCCGGGTCATTCGACTTTTTAAAAAGAGGATTTTATAACGATTATTTATTTTATGTATTTGAATTATTTAGAATTAGTTTGAGTAATTTTCACCGACTTCGAAAACCTTTTTTTTTTTAAAAAAAAAATTTTTTCGCAAAAAATAAAAACTAATATCTTAAAAATACTTCTTTTTTAAAAGTATTTTAAGCCATGAATAAAAATATGGGATGTTACATTTAAAAAAACAAAGTTCATGGTGTTTCCGGTGAAACCCGAAGTGATTTCGAAAATAAAAATTGCACATAACATTTGTTTTTTGAACCATAGAACATAGCCAAATTTCAAATTTTTCTATTCATAAATAAAAAAGTTATAGAGGTGACCCGGTTTTCATTTCCACCCGGTATAATGCCTACTTTTTTCTAAATTTTTGCTCTTAAGCCTAGTGTCCACTTGAGACTAAACAGTCTCGAGAGTAGTCTCCAGACTAAACTCACAAATGTATTCGGGCCTGAGAGCTCTCTTCGAGACAAGTCGGTGCTAATCTCTGATACTGCACATGTCGCAAGTGGACATGTTAATTTCTGCTCTCTTGATCAGGTCTCCACTTTCCTGGTTTGGTTGGAAAAGCTTAGACCACATGTTGACACTTTTTCAATATAAATATTTTGTGTTTATAAAAATGAGCGTACGAGAGTGAAGAGACGCCAAAGTTTTCAAAATAATTCACCTATATGAGGAACATGAATTTTTGTGAAACTCATTTGCGAGTGTTGAACTAACTCCCAATTCATGTCTTCGATCCAGCCATTTTCTTATCCAACACTTTCCTTTTTTTTTCATTTTTGCACAATTTTGAAAACAACTAGAAAAGCTAGAGAGCCTGACGTGAATCCATATTTAGAAATAAAACTAAAAACGTATAAATTTTCGACCAAGTTTCCTGGTCTCAAGTCGACACGGAATTTTCCTGGTCTCGAGACTAAACTCACTTTCGAGTCTCCGACAATTATCTCGATACCCCAAGTGAACTCAAATGGACAGCACCTTGAGACCAATCTCGAGATTTTATCTCAAATGGACACTTAAGTTTATCTATTATCTATGATTTTTTTGCAGAGCATAAAATGAGTCTTGGTTGGTGCTAATATTGCTTGATTCGTAATCAGCAAAATCAAATCTATGAAATAATGCACCAAGGGAGCAAAGTGAGTAATTTAATCCTGAGTGTGGAAATTGTTGCCCGAGACGTAGTCGAGGGCAACAACCACACGAAGGATTAAATGCACTTTGCTCCAGCAGTGCATATTAAATTTTTTGCACTTCCAATTAATTATTTGAACAAACGTTTTCAATTTTGGGACAATGGTTATTTTGAATGCAAGTAACTACTGAGCCAGACATAAAACCGTCACATTATTAAAAAAAGTAATTGAACAAGTTGTACCTCCTTTATTTGGTCTAACAAATTGTATTGATTGTAATTTTAGAGTAAACGTACATATTTATATTTAGTAATTTGTAAATGTACATATCTATTAATAAATTTGTGTTGTTTTCTCCAGTCTTGTATAATTTTGAAGCACATCGGAAACCTAAAATCAATTGATCGGTTAATTTATGATAAATTAAATATTATTAAAAATTTAAGTACCTGTACCATAATTCGATACGGATCACTCTGCATGAACTTCCGAGTGATGGTGAAACATTCTATCGTTTATCTTCTAGAAACTTAAACAACTAACAAAAATCTTTTGAATTGTATAAATATAAGCATTTAGCATACTACATTAGATAAAACCATTAGATATCTTAATAAATAATACAAGACAATTTAGAGGTTAGAATTTCTTGTCAATAAAATTTTTTGAATTTAAGACAAAAAACTATAATAAATTCCTTTCCCAAATAAAAAAACCCTAAAAATTATTGTAGTAATATTAGAAATATACTTACGTATTAAATTATCAAATATAATTCAGAATTCAGAAACAATTATTTTTAAAAACTTGCGCGCCATCTGTGTATGTAATATCTAACTACGAAATATTTTTAATACCAAGGGATTAAATGAACCGTTATGGGACTTTTAATCCCTAGAGATTAAATGAATACTTGGTAGTAAATGTGTTACTTTTACTTCTGCCATTAAGAGAGTAAAATGGTTCATTATTGTTTGGAAGTGCAAAATAGTTATTTATGCACCAAGGGAGCAAAGTGAGTAATTTAATCCTGAGTGTGGAAATTGTTGCCCGAGACGTAGTCGAGGGCAACAACCACACGAAGGATTAAATGCACTTTGCTCCAGCAGTGCATATTAAATTTTTTGCACTTCCAATTAATTATTTGAACAAACGTTTTCAATTTTGGGACAATGGTTATTTCGAATGCAAATAACTACTGAGCCAGACATAAAACCGTCACCTTATTAAAAAAAATAATTGAACAAGTTGTACCTCCTTTATTTGGTCTAACAAATTGTATTGATTGTAATTTTAGAGTAAACGTACATATTTATATTTAGTAATTTGTAAATGTACATATCTATTAATAAATTTGTGTTGTTTTCTCCAGTCTTGTATAATTTTGAAGCACATCGGAAACCTAAAATCAATTGATCGGTTAATTTATGATAAATTAAATATTATTAAAAATTTAAGTACCTGTACCATGATTCGATACGGATCAGTCTGCATGAACTTCCGAGTGATGGTGAAACATTCTATCGTTTATCTTCTAGAAACTTAAACAACTTACAAAAATCTTTTGAATTGTATAAATATAAGCATTTAGCATACTACATCAGATAAAACCATTAGATATCTTAATAAATAATACAAGACAATTTAGAGGTTAGAATTTCTTGTCAATAAAATTTTTTGAATTTAAGACAAAAAACTATAATAAATTCCTTTTCCAAATAAAAAAACCCTAAAAATTATTGTAGTAATATTAGAAATATACTTACGTATTAAATTATCAAATATAATTCAGAATTCAGAAACAATTATTTTTAAAAACTTGCGCGCCATCTGTGTATGTAATATCTAACTACGAAATATTTTTAATACCAAGGGATTAAATGAACCGTTATGGGACTTTTAATCCCTAGAGATTAAATGAATACTTGGTAGTAAATGTGTTACTTTTACTTCTGCCATTAAGAGAGTAAAATGGCTCATTATTGTTTGGAAGTGCAAAAAAATTTTTATTCATTCTAATCCAAAAATTCAAAAACTTCTGAAAAAAATTATAAATTTTTATCCATGTTCAAAATGATTTTTTTGCACTTTCTATATATAATGAGCTAGTTTAGTCCTTATTGATAGAGACTAAAACGTCACATTTCCTGTCTCTTGTCAAATTTTACTTTACTCCCTGTCTTGTCATTACTTTACTCCCGCCCACGTCATTTGTCATCACTTTACTCCCGCTCACGTAACTTGTCATTAAAAATTAAAATTAGTCATAATCTTGTAATTTGTCTGAATTTGCCGCGAAATCACAATCGTTGCAAACTTCAGTCTAGTCTAAACACCACCAATATATTGAGCGAATTCTAACTAATAAATTTATTTGGTTTGGTTTGGAACGGAACTTGATTTTTATTCTGGGGTCGGGGATTGTATTATGTTCGGTTTATTATGTTATAGATTGATACTAAATTTTAAATTTAAAGGTGTTTTAAGTGTACACATCAGAATCGATTCAATCAATTAGTTAGATCTGTAAATGTGGCAAAATCTTTTAAACTTGGTAAACTTTATTCCTGCATCAAAACTTACCTACTTTATTTATTGTGAAGTTAATTATTATTTTTTTAAATTTATAAAATCAATTACAATAATTATAATATTAATCTACAATTATCTATATTTTATGAAAGTTGCTGTATAAATAATTATGACGGGCGAATAAAAATAGCCGTCGCCGTCCGATGACAACTGATATTAGTCACAGCGATAGCCATATAATTAAATTATTGTGGAAACTTTTACCTATTAAAAAAGTGCAAAAAATTCTATATGCACCGAGGTAGTAAAGTGAATTTAATCCCTCCTCTGATTGTTTCCCTCGGCTTTGCCTCGGGAAACAAAACATCGTCGGGATTAAAATCAGTCACTTTACTACCTAGGTGCATAAATAACTAATTTTAAAAAATACGAGTTATGAGCGAATCCAAATCTATAAAACAGGACTAAAAATAAAGGAAAAAACTTCGATTTTGTAGCCAACTTCTAAACTATTCGTGGCAGAGCAAAAAAGTTTCCTGTAATCAGGACGTAAACGTATAGGTAAGTATAAACTATTATAAAATTTACAGGGTCGACCATTTAACTTGAGACAAATAAATATCTTACAAACTAAAAAGCTTTGAAAAAATTTAAATGGGGGAAACTAAAGAACATACCAATTTTTTCGTCTTGCGTCAAAATGTGTCAAATAAAAAAATCATTTATGTAAAAGTTATTTGTTTTTTTTGAGTAAATTTTAAAATTGCTAAAAAAATTATAGCTTCTCATTTAAAAAGACTTTTACATTGAAATTGACACAAAAATGACCCTTAACCATTAAGCAAAAAATAACTATAGCACCTTCGTTTTCTCCCTTTAAACCAAACAACTTTTATTTGAACGTTTTTTGTCCAAATACATATACAGGGTGATGATAAAGTTTGGAACCTTATTCATAACTACCGTATTTAATTGTTTTGAGAAAATCGCTAGGACAGGTCAATTTTGGTTTTTAAAATGCCATATCTCTTGATATAAAAAAATATTAATGACGTCTCACTGGTGCTTTAACAATGACTTCATCAGCGATTTTTTTAAATGGAAGCCCCAACTTTTTTCACTCTTTATCGATAGAAATTCATGTCACTTAAACAATGATATAAAAAACACAATTAAATTTTTAAACAAATTTTTGAATAAAAAATCTTTTTAACCCTTTACCGCATCGTGTGCCATATATGGCACAAACCATATTTTTAATTATTTTATACATTTCAGTCAAACTCTTGTTGTAACTGCATGACTGTCCACATGTGACACTCTCAGATAAAGCGTGTAAAGCATTTGAGAATCTAGTCAAGTTAAAATGTCGAGCGCCATAAGGTTTCGAGTTTGAGCCTGACAAATTTCTCTGACATGCTAGAATATTCATCATTTGATACTTATTTTTTGTTATAAAACAGTGTCTTTTCAGTACAGAAAAAATATTAGTGTCTTTTTAGTGGTATTTTGTTTCTATTCAGGTAACTTTTGTGTGTTATAATTATTGACAACCTATGTAAAATGACAAAATAAGGTTTGTCCCATATATGGCACATCATGCATTTACGTTTTTTTTTGCAGTCAGGGATTCAAAAAGTTTTATGGAAATATGTCTGCTGTTCGATTTCCCGATGTGGAAAGTGAGGAATCCGATTTATCTGAGTTTTCTGAAACAGATTCATCAGATGATAATATTCCTTTATCAGTATTGAGAGAAAAAGTTCGTAAACAGAATAAGCAAAACGTCCTCACTGGATAGAAAATAGAAGGCATCCTAAGAATACCAGATAATGAAATACAATTCACTGGCTCGCAGGAATTACCGTCGACCATTTTAGATTTCCAAACGAAAATTTTAGAGTTGGAAACTCCAGTCCAGTTTTTCAATTTTTTATTTCCCGATAGTCTGATAGAGTATATTACAGAACAAAGCAACTTATATTCAGTGCAACAATGCTCGAATAAACCACCTAACATAAAAGCTTCGGAAATTACACAATTTATAGGTATTACACACTCTATACATGTCAATTATTTCAACTTCCTTCTACAAGTCATTATTGGAATTGTAACATTGGCCATCCAGCAGTATGTGCCGTAATGAGCTGTAACAGATTTGAGGAAATAAAACGATTCTTACACTTCAATAACAATGACAATATAATTGAAAGAGGATAGCCTGGATACGACCGCTTATTCAAGATTATACCATTTCTCCACCAAATTAGAAGTAGATTGCTAGAAGTACCTAAAGAAGAATTTTTAGCTATAGACGAACAAATTATACCTACAAAAGCACTAAGTCAATTGAAGCAATGTAACCCAAAAAACCGCATAAGTGGGGATACAAGAATTTTGTTCTGAGTGGCATTTCTGGTTTTAGCTATGATTTTGATCTTTTTGCTGGACCCCAAAGCAATTCTATACCTACAGGGGCGCCAGACCTTGGTATGAGCAGTAACATGGTTGTAAAATTGTCTGAATCCGTACCAAAACATCAGAACTACAAGTTGTTTTTTGATAATTGGTTTTCTAGTGTTCAACTTATGGTATATTTGACCAAGAAGGGCATTCTGCCATTAGGAACAGTAAGAGTAAATCGTATTCCAGGAGCTGAAATACCGAAGGAGAAAGAAATGAAGAAAATAGGATGAGGTCATATGGTAGAGAAAGTATAGCCAGTGTAGATAATGTGAATATTAGTGTAGTATCTTGGTTTGACAATAAAATCGTTAATACAATGTCAACGTATATGCTGGAAGTGAACCAAGAGGAGAAAAAAGAAGATTTTTCAAAAAGGAAAATGCTCATAAGATGATACCTTGTCCCAACAGTGTCCTTATTTATAATAGTTACATGGGTGGTGTAGATCTTTTGGATTCGATGTTGGGATTTTATCGCATAAAAATAAGGTCCAAAAACTATTACTTGCGTATATTTTTTCATTTTATTGATTTGGTGGCGGTGAACTCTTGGTTATTAGGTAGAAGAGCTGGAAAATGTGATATGCCTCTTCTGGATACAAAATTGGCAATAGCAGATGCTCTTTGTAAAGCTGTGGTCAATCAGCCAAACTCAATAAAGTGGGAAGGCCATCAAGTAATAACCTTCAGCAACTATATGAATTTAAAGTAAAAGAAAAAAAGGACCAGCAAAAGAAATACCCCAAAAAGATATTCGAAAGGATGGTATTGATCATTTACCGTATTGGGATGAGACAGATCGATCAAGATGTAAATACCCCGGGTGCGCAGGAAAAACTTATATAATCTGTACAAAATGCCACATTCCATTATGTCTTAATAAGGATAGAAACTGTTTTTTACGTTTTCATACCGAATAAACTGTAACCACTTATGCAATAAAAAATTTTGTATTATTCTTTTGCTGCATGATGTCCCATATATATGGGACAAACCCATTTTTTAAATAAATCTCGTTAATCTAATAGCTTATATTTTTTAAATATTTTTATGTGAAAATAGAACTCAAGTTTAATTCTCAATAATTTTTTCACCGAAAAATAAAAATTCATGCAGTAAAGGATTAATTCAAAAAAGAAAATTTTTATTTTAACGAAAAAGGTTTTATAAAAATAAATTAAAATGAATTTGAAGTTACCAATAATAACAAAAAGAAAGTAAAAATGTTTAAATAATATGCGCATTCTAATGTAAATGTTAAATGTATTTAACAAAATTTAATAAATAGTCTTGAAAAACTAATTTTTTGATTCCATTAAATGTAAGGAAATTTATAAAAAATAAAATTTTAAATTTACCATTTATTGAAATCGGCCAAAATAAATCTTAACAACATTCAAATTTAATTGTACGAATAATTTTAAGTTTATATTAAAAAAATTATAAACGAAAATTTGTTTACAAATGCAACAATTTTTTTTATATCATCGTTTAAGTGACATAAATGTCTATCAAAAACCAGTGAAAAAAGTGGGGGTTTCCATTAAAAAAAAATCGATGATGACGTCATTAGGCGTATTCGATTAAAAGAGCTTCGAGCACCGGGGTTTAGGCCCAGCGCTTCGAGCCCCAAAATCGTGAACAGAATTTAGGAGCACCGGAGCTGCTCACAACAATAAACGAATAGGCCCATTGCTAAATCACCAGTGACGTCATTAATATTTTTATTATACCAAGAGATGGGATTTTAAAAACTAAAATCGAGCTGTCCGAGCGATTTTCTCAAAAAAAAAATAAATACGGCAGTTATGAATTAGGTTCCAAACTTTATCATCACCCTGTATAAACTATAGTTTGTAAAAAGATATTTGTTTATAAGACCTGATTAATTTTTTCTTCTAGAGTGGATTTCATCTGAAGTGAACCTTTCCTGCGCCTTGAGCGCTTTTACCTGAGCGATTATTATTAAAACTAAATAATGTCGATTCATACATTACAGGAATTTTGATTAATTGAGAAACCTTAATTCTAGATGACCAGTACATCATCACGTACATCAACAATAAACTAAGTTAATCTAAATATTCTTAAACATTGATTTCTGAGCAGGGTTCTCTTCAGATGAAAACCACTCTAATAGGAAAAATTAATCGGGTCTTATAAACAAATATTGTGTATGAAAGATTTTTTTTTTAAATTTCGGTTACAAATGTCCAAAAATTTATCCTTTTAAAAATAATCAATTATTTAAAATCAATTTTTCTAAAACAAATGGGAATTTACCAATTAAAAATTAAATGTATGAAATTTTTCTGTAAAAGTGGGCTCTTATTAGTAACTTCTTTTATTGAATACTGCGTTTTATTTCATATAAATAGTAAATAGTTTGTTAGTATTCCAAGTAAACTGTCATTACTTTCCGTGTTAAAAATACTTTGAAATGGAAATGTTAATTATCATAATTTAAAATTTAAAAATATAATAATAGAATAAGGAACAACAACTAATTATATAAGAAAAGATAAACAAGCATCAGATAAAATCTGATATGACATTGAAAATTAATGTATTTTTTATTGTGTATTTTCTTTTGCTGGTTTTTACTTCTTATACATTTATTACTTAGTGAATTTCACTGATTAATATTATAGGCCACATAATATACACAATATACAGGGTGTTTCTAAATATATGCGAAGAAATTCTATAGGCGATTCCTTGACCAAAGAATAAAAATTTTCTCAAAAGTTCTCTATTTTTTAGTTATGGGGTGTCAAACTTTCTATATTTTTTTCATTTTTTGAGTATAACTTCTTTATTTTTTAAGATAATTTTATCAAATTTGAAACACATTCTAGTTATTATAGTCGTAACAAGATAAAAATATCAAATATCGAAATAAAATACAGGGGGATGTATTATGGGGGTATAGATCCCATTTTTTATGTCATAACTTTTTTGTGCTACCCCACTTAACATTTTAAATGAGATATTCTAATTCCTTGCTTTTTTCTGAAAATTTTTGATATTTTTAATTTTTTCACAGCTGGTACGGTTTAGAAGTTATTTAAAAACATGTACGAAGTTGTATGCCAATTTTGCATTAAACAGGGGTGGCCTCTTTAAAAAATAAATAGCAGAGACTTCCTAGAAGACTATTTGACCAATTTTAAGACGAAAACAAAGAATAAATATTTTCTCTAAAATGCTTCGTTTTTAATTTGTTAATTTTATTTTAATTTAAAAAGTTTGACACCCCATAACTAAAAAATAGAGCACTTCTGAGAAAATTTTTATTCTTTACTTTTGTCTTAGAATTGGTCAAGGAATCGCCTGTAGAATTTCTTCGCATATATTTAGAAACACCCTGTATAAGCATGATTTAATTTATTATAACTGATAATTTTAATTGAGGATTTTATGTATGTTAAAAACATACTTTTTTTGAAATG
Source organism: Stenus bimaculatus (assembly GCA_963971135.1). Lineage (NCBI taxonomy): Eukaryota > Metazoa > Arthropoda > Insecta > Coleoptera > Staphylinidae > Stenus > Stenus bimaculatus. Next base: position 68,169,913 of record OZ020180.1, on the reverse strand, counting down.
ACACCCCTCTGGAATAATCCCTGAATGACATTTTATGCAAAAACATAAAAAATAATTTAAATATAGAAAATCTTACGTTTACGTCACTGTACATGTTTTAAGAAGCCGTAAAAGTGATTAATTTTTAAAAAAACATTCTTTGATATTTTATCATTTCCGGAAAAATACAGTTACGTGTTCTTTCTTTGCAAAATTTCTTATTTAACCTAATAATAGTAATATTATACAAGGTGTTCATTTAAAATTTAAAAATCGATCCGAAATAAAAAATATAGTTACTTTCCGATTATTTTAATATTTTACGAAAATTAAGTACAATCATGTTCAGAAGAATCGTGGAAAGAAAGGCTCTTTTTACTCTGTCGATGTTCGCTATTAATTTTTTTAAAATAGCATGATTGTGGGGCCTCCCCCCTCCCCCTATTTAGATAAAGGATTTTTTCCGATTACAGTGATACCTAAGATGTAGGTAGAATCCTTAAGTTTACTTGCTTATTTATGATAAATTGATAAAATACAAAAATAAAAAAAAATGAGTAAGTAAGTGCACTTAAGGTTTATGCCATATGTTAGGATAACTGTAATCGGAAAAAAATGTTCAATCGAATTTGAAAATATAAAGAAATTTTATAAATTATAAAAATTAATTTCTCAAAAACTGCCGAATGTATTTCATAATTTACTATTTATTTTAGCTATTTAAATTATTGAAGAGTAGTTTTAATAAATTTTATTAAAACAAAGTTACCAAAAAAAATCCAAATTTTTTTTGAAAATTCAGAAATTTTTTTTTGTCACAAACATATTTGGAACTTACCAACAAAAAATAGGGTGTTACATTTAAAATAAGAATGTTGATTTCTATTGAAACCGGAAGTGAAATTGAAATTTTTTTGGTTCAATAAATGCGTCTTCGTATGCCATATAACATACTAAATTTTTTATTTTTATAAATAAAGAAATTACTGGTGAGGCCCTAGTTTCGCGGTATTTACTTATATGTATAAAATAGTTAATTATTCACAAAAACGTATATCTTATAGTTTGCGTGAATTTTTGAAAATCTTTTATTTGTATATTAGTTTAATTTAATTTTATCTCGCTAATTAAAAACGCGTTTATATTAAACCGCTCTGTATAGACTTTTTTTATTGTTTACAACTTAACTTTAATGTAGTAGATAAAAATAATTATCATTGCAATGCATTCCGCCTCCACAAAAACCTGGAATTGTTTACATAAAGTGTTAATCGCTAAAATTAAAATAATAAAATAAGTACTAATTTTTAATAACAAAATATTTTTGCAGTGAATACTTTTTACTTTAACAAAAAAAATAACTCAAATTCCCATACATTCCTACAATTGCTCAAGGTTGTCTCGCCCTGGTAGCTATAAAAGCCCTTGTTTATTGTGAGTGTTTAATCAAATGAAAATGTATTCTTTCGTATTAATACTTGGGTTAGTTTTTGGCGCTAACGCCGTAACTTTTCAGATTAGGAATAACGCAGGTGGTCCAATATGGGTGGGAATTTTAGGTAATGCTGGAAAACCTGCATTGGCGAATGGTGGGTTTAAATTGGAGCAAAACGAAGAGGTAATATTTGAACAAAGTAAAATTTATTAACTTTCGTTTTCTTTTTTCATATTAAAATCATCAAACCAAATTTAATTTAATATTAAAATGAAAAAATGAGTAATATCACGATTTATGAATACATAATTCTAGAAATCAGTGGACTCTAGTGATGATTGGGCTGGAAGATTTTGGGCAAGGACTTGGTGTGATGCTCAATCAAACCATTGTGAAACTGGAGATTGTGGCAATAAGCTAGAATGCAATGGAAATGGTGGAGCACCTCCTGCCACTTTAGTTGAAATAACGCTACGTGGAAGTGATGATCAAGATTTTTATGATGTATCATTAGTGGATGGCTTTAATGTTATGGCTTCGGTAAGATTTTTTACAGTAGTACAAAAATATCGAGCTTTATAAAACCATTCTGTGCAAATCTGTAAACCACATAAAAAGACCTTACCGACATTTCTTCATTTTTCTATAACTCCGGTAAGTACTTACAGTTTTGCACAGAATTACACCATTAGGTTATTTAGTGACAACAACAAAATTTTAACTGTTTTATCTTCAAGGTACATGTTATACTTTATAATTTTTATTGTCTTCGTTGGGTTTAACTCTTTGCTCTTTGCCCAGATTGGGATACCAATACATACTTTTAATTAACTAGATTTTTCTTGACTTGACCAATACAGTTGGCGTTTTCTGGCCTGAAAGAGGGTAAATTCAAAATGACTTTTAATCCGTTGCCTAAGTCTTGGATTCTGGAAGAATCTGTTGCCGTACTTAAAATGGCTATCTTTAAAATATTTATTACTTTTAGATAGAACCTGTTGGTGGAAGTGGAAACTGCAAGGCAATTAAATGTGCTAACGATATAAATACCGTATGTCCGAATGAGCTCCAATTAGTTGGTGAAGCCGCTGGTTATGCTATAGGATGTCGTAGTTCTTGTCTACAGTTCAATACTGATGAATACTGCTGTAGGGGAGCATTTGGAACACGAGAAACTTGCCCTACTGATAATTGGGCTGTAAATTCTGCAAAATTATTTAAAGACAGTTGTCCAGATGCTTACAGCTATGCCTATGATGATCCTACCAGTACATTTACTTGCAAAGCATCAACATATAAAATTACTTTTGGTTAACTAATTATTTACTACTAATTAACATATAGATATTAAAATATTTGCAATTGATTTCTCGTTTTTTAATCACTTTATAACGTTATCATAGCTGTGTCCACACTATAGATATTATACAGGGTGTCCCAGACCACCAGTACCACCTCTCTATTTCGACAACCCTTTGTCGTACATTGACGAGAAATTAAAATTAACACTAAAGTGAACCTAACGAATCTTTTGGTGTAATTCGTAATTTCCAAATTTACCGGAAGTAACTTTGGAATGTTAAATGGCAACATAGGTCATAGGTCGAGTATGGCATTGTTGGAAAACTCTTTTAAAAAGAAATTAAAATATTTTTTTAATATCTTGCAAATTAACAAATTAAACGAAAAAAATATGCAAACAAATGACCATTAATTTGGTCTCTTAAATTATGGTAAAATTAAACGTTACCATCATCCGCAATGGGCAAGAGAGAATTTTTAAATGGAAACTTTTTTTTTTAATTTTTCACTTTATTTAGTAAAAATATTCAACTTTTTTCTGATTATTTTTAATAACATACGAAGCGAAAATTGCAAAAAATACAAGTGTCCATTTAAAAACTCTTAGCGATTTTTTTTTAAATTACCATTTTTAAAAATCTGTGAAATATTTTAGTACACATTGTTAAAAAAATAAAATTTTCTCTGTATTAAATACTTATTTTTAAAAGAAGTTCCAAGATTTTTCCTAAAATGTTAAAGTAAAATTAGTTTTCTATTTTAACATTTGTTTTTCGATAATTTGGTAGAAATTATAATTTATCTTATATTTTTAATATAATTTTAAGAAAAATAATTGAATATTTATGGTATTACACAGGGTGTAAGAAAAGTTACGCATAGCCCTAACTTTTTAATTTGAAGAGTTACATAAAAATGTTAAATATTAAAGTTTTTCAGTTAAAATCAGTGCATATTTTGAAATTTAGTTTGTGCATAAGTTAATCAGTTCTGTTGTTAAAGCAACCAACTATTGTTTTTTTAATGGCATTTATAGTTGCTTTTATTTGCACTTTTTAAAAGAGTTCATTTTTTCTACAGGGTGTCCCAAAATTCAACCGACAACGATTAACTGAAGATGGTAGATCCAAAATGCATCCCTCGGCAGTTATAAGCCCCCAAAGTTGATTTTTTTAAATAAAATTTTTCTTATTACAGCCAAAGCTGTAAAGATTTTGTAATAAAATTTTGTATACGTGCTTTTAAATATTGAATGCTCAATTGGTAAAAATTTGGCTAATCCTGGACTTTTGAAAATGGTGTTGGGTGGAAGAAGAAGACACAAAACAATCAAAAACTTTTAGGTATTTAAAAGTTTTAGTTAAAAATTATTTTTTTCATGTAGAAAACTGAAAAAAGACGATTTTCTGTTCCTTATGAATTTTTCGTAAGCTGAGTAGTTTTTGAATAAAATTTAAAAAACGATAGGTAAGTTAGGCCACTCAACATGCATTTTTAATAAAATACTTTTTTTAATTTCAAAAAAACCATTGCATTTACTCAATATTAATGGCTTATTAGTTATTAGCATATTCCTTAAACGTGAATTTAATTATTAAAATTAAGATTTTTTTTTCAAAGTTATCAGTTTATTATAAATTTTTACCGTTTTCCAAATTATTGTTTTGAATTTATTCAAAAGGGGCAAACATCTTACACTTGAATTTCTGCACAGAAACAAATAAGTTTTAAATAAAATTTTTAAATATCTAAAAAGTTTTTGACTGTTTTTGGTTTCTTCTTCCATCCAACACTATTTACAAAAGTCGGGGATTAGCCAAATTTTTACCAATTGAACATCCATTATTCAAATGCACGTATACAAAATATCACAAAAAATTTGTACTGCTTTGGCTGCAATAAAAAAATTTGCATTTTAAAATTTCAATTTTGGAGGGGTGCATTTTTTGGATTTAGATAAATACAGTCATTTCAACTTATTTTTAGGTCTACTATCTCCAGTTAATTGTTTTTGGTCGATTTTTGGGACAGCCTGTATATCTCAATATGCGATTTTATAAATTAAAATTTTGTAAAAGAATTAAGGGTGTCCCTTTTATTAACTCGCAAACATTTTTTTGGATGGTAAATATGATTCTAAAGAAAAAGTTTCATATGGAACACTAGTTTCTTGATTCCTTCATATTTATCCTAAAATAAAAAAAAAATACTAGTCAATATTATGTAATGATTTGTTCGGAATGATAATTATAATCCGAATAAATTTTTGCATGTTAATACCTAAATGGGACACTCTTAATGTTTCTCCAAAATTTTATATATTTTTATTTATTATATTATATTATATATCAGTGCCGGATTAAGGATTCTTGTTGCCCTAAGCCCAAAAATAATTGGGACACCCTGTAAGTACGTATATACATAAATGTTTTTATATAGAATGTCTCACGAGATTGGTTGCTTATTACTGGAAACAAAAAGTCGGTTAAATGTAAATGTTTGGAAAGTGTACTTTTCACTAGTAAAAATTGATTTTTGGGCATTTGTTATCAAAAGTTTAATAAAAACGATGCTTAGTTCCCTTCAAATTGAATTTACTTTTCATATACAATTTTTGTTTTTCATGTACTTATAGTGTAATATAGGGGCGTACTTTTGGTAAAATGATAAAAACGCATTTTTTAGCAATGAATAAACGCTCTTTTAAAAGTGGAAAGAAACTACTTAAAAATTAATAATAATAAAATAATATGCAAAAACTAAAACTTGCGTAAAACGGGGTGAATAGAAACACATTTGTACATAAATGGTCTAATATTTTAAGTTGAGTTTGCTTTGCAAATATTTTCAATGACTAAAAATATGTATATAAGGTCATTCTTTAAATTTTATTATCATAATTATGTATATAAAAAACTGTCTCTCAATTATATAAATAAATAAAAAACCTTACTGTTTCTATTCACCTGCAAGTCAGGTGAATAGAAACACCTTTTAAAGTAGTTGGTTATTTTTTTTGTCTTTTGGGGGGCAAATGGAATGGAACACTGAAATTTGCTAGCTACATACAAATAAAATGTATTCTTTACTGTAATTTAATATAATTACCAATAAAATGTAAGTTTACCCTAAAATAATTAAACAGAAATATCAAATTTTTTAAGTCCTCTATGGTAGTCCTGGGGTGGGTTAATTTTTCCGGTTATTTCATGGAAGGAAAATTCGGATACGTTCGGAACGACTGGAACACCGTAAATGAACCCTGAAAATTCTTGTGACTCTTTATTCCGATAAAATTCCGCTTCAAAATTTCCATCTTTAGTGACGGTTTTAACTTGTCCGATAAAAGATTTCGTTGCAGTTGAAGTTCCTGGTTTTTGTTGTACATTAGGAAAACGTTCCACTAGACGATCTCCAACCTTTATGTCCTCTTTTTTTACGGGAAAGGGGTAAGCAGATTTAGCTAATGGTAACGTCCCAGAAACGTCCAACAATCCTCTTCTACACGGAATCTCTTCATCAGATTCGTTTTCACTAAATTGTATGGGTGAAGAATCTGAGTTGTCCATGCTGAAACTATCGGATGACTCAGTTGATTCATTTGTTATCACACTTCTTCCTGGTTTTACGTTGACTTTAATTCTTTTTTTCCTAATGGAAGGTTGGTCTGCTTCGAACCTCATCTCTTTTAAAAGGTCAATAAATGTTTTATATCTTTCTAAGGTGTCGTCTTGCTGATTGGTTGTATCATGAGATGGAAGCTTGTTTAATACTTGTGCCCTATTTAGTGGAATAATGCCACATTTTTTGAACCCAGCACGGACGTTTTTCGGTTCTTTCTCGGATATGGAGTCCATTAGCTGGTTTAGTAGCCTCGGAAATCTGTCCTTGGGTAAACTTTTCTCATTTTTTCCAGAACCAGTCTTCCATTTCTCAAGAATTCTTCTCCATGAAACCTTCAATGGGTGAAAAAAGCCACATCTAGAGGCTGTGTTAGATGTGTAGAATTCGCAGGAAGAAATATAAGATTAATTTTGTTTTCTTTGCATAACCTTATTACCTCTATAGTCAGATGCGATGCCAGATTATCTCCAAGCAAAATTCTCTTTCCATGTTGTTTCTTCAGGTATGGAATAGCTACTGATTGTACCCAATCTGCAAAGCAGTGATTGTCGAACCACCCCGATTTCGTGCGATTGTATCGGGTATACTTAGGCCCACCTTCACTCCACGAATTGTACATGTGAATGGCCTTATACACCACATAGGGTGGTAATATTGTACCATCTCCAGCAGCACTGAACATCACTGAAATTTTGTGCTCTTCATCAATCTCTCGGGATATTTGCCACCTCTTCTAGTTATTATCTTTTTTTTTTTCGTCGTAGTTAACGATATTTTCGGGTGGAACACCTTCAAGCTCCACCTCTAATCTATCAAAATATTCATCTATTATTTTTGGTGATACTGCAGCCCGATTTCTTTTAATATTTTGACATATTCTGTGTGATAATTCATTCTTATGTCGATTCAAAAACGAGTAAATAAACTCTTGTCCAGGTAAATTATTTTTGAATCTAACCACCTCTTTTCCTTTCCTGTCCAAGAACTCCTTTATGATCGTTCTCAACTTAATGGCATCAATCGGATAACCCCATTCCGAACAAATTTTAAGTCTATCCACAAAAAGACGTTCTTCCAACTCTGACAAACACATCTGTCCTGCCTGAGACTTGATGTTTCCTTCCTTTTTTTGTGCCTGTATATGACTGAATAATGAATATTGTACTTAGTCGCTACCTTTCTTAATGATGCACCATAATTTACTTCTACTGCTTTTTTAATGTATCTTTGTCATGTTTTTGATAGGGCTTCTTTGACGTCGATTTGTATACTCTCGGCATCTTAATAGAAACTCTATAAACGCAAAATAAATGTTGAAATATTACCAGTAAATAACTGTTAATATAACTATTCGTAATTTTCCAAGAAAAACAAAAGGTGGGGCGAATAGAAACACTAAAACAAGTTGTTTCTATTCACCCCATATTTTAAAAATTCTAACCTTATTATCAAAATTATGAATGATTTAAGAATTATTAAGCTGAATAAAAAATCCTATTGGTCACATTGAAATAATTCATAGTTAAACAACTTACGTAGATTTATGGTAGACCTAAATTTTCGATTAACTGAGCAGTTGAATAAAGAAACGGAAAAAATACACAAATGAATCATATTTTGTTGTAGTTTATTTTTAGAAATTTTGAAAGAAGTTCTATAAGTTTTGTTTCTATTGCCCCCGCAGTTTCTATTCACCCAGTTTTACGGTACGCACCGAATTTAACCGATTTAACTGAAAAACTTTTGTGCTTAACTTTATTTATTAATATTGATATTATAAAGAATTTAAAATTACCCCCCCCCCCCCACCCGTGTAAGTTTTTATAGAGTTATCTACATAGAGAGAAAAGTTAAGTGGGTTTTTATTTTTTGAAAAGTGAACTTTAACTGGTTGTATGATTGCATTTTTGGGCAAAGTGTTAGAGGTTAGAGGAAGTTGTCTTCTTAATTAGAGGTGATAAACCCGTTCCACAATGTCTGTTCACATAATTACGGGACACCCAGTATTTTAAATTTCATATTTACATTGATTAATTTGGCGCATAATAACTATTTGTTAATCCAACGTCAAATGTCTGCTTTTTTAACATACAACAGTCACGTAATTGACATGAATGGACCATCAACAATCAAAATATTTTACTTTTTAAGTATAAAAAAATACAATAATTGAAAAATATTTTGACTATTATTTCTAATACTCATTATTATCTACATTTGCAGTTAGGTGTTTAAAATTAATATTAATTACCTATTGAACTTTGCCCTAGAATCTGTTTGCGTATGTTTTCATTGACTCATTTTATAATTTTAATGCGTTTGATTGTACTTTAATTATGAGCTTGTAAATACGATGATTTCGCAATACTACGATTGAATTTGCTCAGTTTTACACTTTGAAATTAGCATGAGTCACATTTCTGATAGCATGTTTGTAAAAAAAATTACCCTATCCTCCTTTATTCTTTTATGTTTTTACTTGAAACGAGATAAAAACACCCACTTGATGGTGATTATCTACATATTATAAAAAGGTCGCATTGGGTAATTTATCAGTTAATAAAAAGATTAGTAACGAGAAGCTCTGCTATCAGTTTTTATTTGATCATCAATTTTACAGTGTAGTAATTTTACAGACGTTATAAGTAAATATTAAAGGTAAGGTTATTGACTTATTTCTTTAGTTTTAAAATAAATTAAATTAATTTTATAAAATAAAAATTATAACACAGTATTAATCAATAAATTTAACTTTTGGCATAATATACTACATACCGGGTGGAAATTAAAACCGGGTCACCTCGTAACTTTTTTATTTATGAATAAAAAAAATTGAAATTTGGCTATGTTCTATGGTTCAAAAAAACAAATTTTATGTGCATTTTTTATTTTCGAAATCACTTCCGGTTTCACCGGAAACACCATGAACTTTGTTTTTTTAAATGTAACATCCCATATTTTTATTCATGACTTAAAATACTTTTAAAAAAGAAGTATTTTTGAGATATTAGTTTTTATTTTTTTTTGTAAAAAAAATTTTTTTCAAAAAAAAAAAAAGGTTTTCGAAGTCGGTGAAAAGTACCAAAACTAATTCTAAATAATTCAAATACCTAAATAAAATTGTAATTTGAAAAAAAATTTAAGTGGTTTTTGAACTATTAATTTTTAAACTTAGTTAATGAAGATTTTATCAAATATCTCACTTTTTTTAAATGCAATGATGCCGGGTCATTCGACTTTTTAAAAAGAGGATTTTATTATATTATTTATTTTATGTATCTGAATTATTTAGAATTAGTTTTGGTAATTTTCACCGACTTCGAAAACGAAAAATTTTTTTTCGCAAAAAATAAAAACTAATATCTCAAAAATACTTCTTTTTTAAAAGTATTTTAAGCCATGAATAAAAATATGGGATGTTACATTTAAAAAAACAAAGTCCATGGTGTTTCCGGTGAAACCGGAAGTGATTTCGAAAATAAAAAATACACATAAAATTTGTTTTTTTGAACCATAGAACATAGCCAAATTTCAAATTTTTCTATTCATAAATAAAAAAGCTATAGAGGTGACCCGGTTTTCATTTCCACCCGGTATATACAGGGTGAGTTTAAAGTAACGTTAGAAATTAATAAGTACCTTATTATTTGAAATTTTCAAAAACGGCAAAAGACGTGTCGAATTTGAACAACTTTACCCTGAACTTAATTTTTTTTTCTCGATTGACATGACGTGGCTATGACGTCATCTTTTTTTAAGAGTGTATCATGGGTTATAAAAGGCGGTTTGAAAAAACCATAAAATATTATCTTACTGGAAAAAAGCTTACAGTCCTTCATTTTTGGTATTTTTTTATTTTCGTAATGTGATAAATTGTAGAAAATTAAGAACTTTAATAAGTTGTTTTTCAGTATTTTTTGTATTATTCTTTAATAATACAAAAAATACTGATATGTCCGAAAATAATATATAAATTTTTAATTTAGGTAATTAGAATGATTTTTTTTTATGAAATATTATAATAAATCTGCAGTATAAACTTTTTTATACTGCAGATTTATTATAATATTTCATAAAAAAAATCATATCAAAATAATTCAAAATGTATAGGTACGGCTTTACTCTCATTTTCATTTTTTAAGTTAAATAAATTATAGTATGTATGTTAAAAGTTTGTCATAAAATTTTATTGATAAAATAAATATCTACATATATAAATCAAAACTTTCTAAAAATAAAATGTTAAAAATAAAAATACTTCAGTCAATATTGTATTGTTTGGTAGAATCAGAATCTATTAAAAAATATTGGTTTTGATTAAAAAAAACTGAGTTGGGGTTTGTGGTTAGAATAACCATAAAGTTCTTCCTGGTGAAAAATAATTTTGGTCTCTTGTCCCTTTTTTAAATTAAACAATATTTATTTGATTCTTTTCTGAAAATAATATTTCATATAACCAATCTTCAGGATCACCCTGTATTAATTAATTTTCATAATATATTAAAATTGATACAGGGTGAGGTAAAATGATTGTTTGTTTCAAGTTCATAGTGATACCAAATCATATCAAAATTATAACAAAGTAACTAGACTACATAAAAGCAGAGGCGTAGGTAAAATTTTTAGCATTGTGTCAAAACTTCGGATCTTTGTATTTAGTTATTGTGCCTTCTGCTTCATAAACCACAGTTTTTATCAAGACGTAAATCGTAAAGCGTAAATCTTTGTTTTGTGTTATCATCTGCCTTGAAAATGAAAGTCATAATTTTCAACATTTGACATTTGTTGTAAAATTCGAGAGCCAATTCTAGGTTTCTAAAGGTCTATTTATGCAGACAAATTTAACATTTAATTTAAGATTTAACATTTATCACTTATCATTTAAGAATAGTGCAGGATTTATGCACCCAGATTTAACACTTAATCTAAAAAAACTGAAATATGCGGTTCTTTCCTTAAATTTTTAATTTTTATGATGTATTTATGTTTTAAGTTTTTATTTTGTTTGTGTTTAGATATATTAAATCAAAATTTAAATGAAAAACAGCAATTTCACCTATATTTTTATTTTAACGCATGCGCAGTTCACATAAAATTTAAAATGTAAGACCGTAGATATGAATATCACCAACTATTAAATCTTAAGTCTTAGTTCATAGTTCTTAAATGTGGTGCATAAACGGTCTCATTTAAACCAAGTACTTTATCTCTTAAATCATAAGTCATAAATCTTAAGTCCTAAATCTTAATTCTAAAATCTCTCTGCATAAATACGCCTTTATTTTCAAAAACGCAAAACCTTAATAAATAATTTAAATTTGTATATTTGTTTAGAATTCTTGATTTGTTATAATTATTATATTCATTTTGAAAAAAATATTTGCTACGCCATTGGATTACTAGGGGGTTTTCTTTTTAAATTCGTAGTTGTACCAACCTGCACATTTGGTTGCCTACATATCAAACTACAATCATTTTACCTCACCCTGTTTTAAATAATATTGGAGTGTTTCTCTTTCTCATTTTAATCATCTGCAAATTTAGCCAAGCGTAAAATGAGAGAAGGAGCTTCAAAAATCAGTTGAAAATTAATTTGTTTAGTGTATGCAACCTAACTTACATCATTTTCGACTTCCATAAGAAATACATGTAAGTGTTTCATCAAAGGTTTACAAAAAAGTATACGTTTTTAAGTTTATAACTTTCTATCACTTATTCACAGTATCAGTAGCTAGTAGGCCTGAAAAGTTGCACTCATATGAAGAAATAGATTTGTCGAAAAATTCTTTCAAATTTACCTCCGACGCCACTTTAAAATATTTGCTAAAAAACAAACAAGTGATTAAATAGAAGAATCCTATGTTTTATCAAAATATTTTTAATAAGATTCTAAAAAAATTTGTATTTATATTAAAGATTTGTACTTATAAAAGGAAGTGCATAATTATTAATTAAGTATAGCCATTACAACACTTCCATACTCATACTAATAATAATTTATGTGGAGTACTTATATTACTTACTTAAAAGCGGTCAATGTTTTCAAGAAGGGAAGCTTTTAATCGCATAGGGGCTTCTATACATGTATATAATTAGACATTATGAGTAAATAAAGGGTTTTTGAGTTAGGTCGTTAGTTGTTTTATCATGGAAAATTTTCTTTCATGGCCGTTTAGCTTTTATAACTTTAAACTTAATAAACTTTATTAAGGCATTAAGAGCAATTTCCTAAACGGAAAATATAGTGCTTTAGTTTTGGAGTCATAAAAGCTAGTACGAACAACATTTTTGTATAATTTTTTTTGTAGATGATTTAGAAGTCATTTCTTTAATTTTTGCCAGAAGGAAAAAAATTAGAGAATGTACAGAAAATAATATAATTATCTAAAAGTACCTTAACTTTGGACCCCTCTAATTAATTTTGTGCTAGGTTGCCGAAGGCAACTCTCTGGCAGGATGTAGCCTAATCAATTTAGATTATAAATATGAAAAAAATTGAAAATCTAACGAGGGAAACTTGAGTTATGACTGCAGAACTAATGCTCGATTTCATGATTTTTTACAATTTTTCCTCTCAAACTCGCGCGTCCTCTAGGGATTCGCATTAATTATCAGTTATTTGGTCATAATTTGCAAAGAAGCTCCAGAAAATTGGGATGGATTTTCTATAGGAATATGCTCTTAAGTATTTAACAAAATAATAAAAAGAAAAACCAAATACGGTCCATATCATAAACAAGTTAGCTTTTTTATCTCTCTCTAATTCACCAAAATTATAGGACCCACTCTTGAGTGGGAGTGAGATGATAGTGTGATTTACTCGTGACATGGATTTTATAAAAAATGTTTGAACTGTTAAGATTTGTGTATGTGTAGTACAACCAACATTATAATTTAAACAATTTATTAAATTTTGAAAAAATTTTTTTGAAAAAAGTCCATTTTCATATTGAATTTGACCTGAATTATGTAGTTATAGTTTATAGTTCAATAGTCAATTAATAAATAATAACGTACACTTATTTTATCTAAATTAGATGTTCAACAATTTAATCATAACACATATTTCGTTGCATGTTTTCGCAATCAGGATTTTTTGCCAAGTTTAAAAACACACAATATGTTATTTAACTTAATTACGTTAATGCAATTAATGGTATAAGCAGATTTTTGTTTTTATTTCCTTGATTAAGCATTTTAAAATAATTGATAATAGCACTTGGCTCCGGATTCTTTCTTCGTTTCTTCGAAACATTACGATAAAAATGTTCACGTGACATGAGACATGTTAGTTGATCGGAACTCAGTAATTTCATTTCCAATTTACAAACTTGTTCACTTGCTCAAGCCAAACATTTACGACACATCGATTCCATAGATCACCGCGTGACCTGTCTGCCTTCATTTGTTTCATTTCCACGCTGTGAAGAAATTAAATAATATTAACAACTAAGTAAGTTCATTTTATATAATTCTTTATTAATATGCATTTCTTTAATTTTAAATACATTGTATTAATTTAATTAAAACTAATAATATATCCACTTAAATTTTATTGTGCAAATCTTTAAAAGGGTCATCAATCATTACTACTATTTAATTTGATTAATTTTATTTATTGCAAAATATTAATCATCAGATAAATCACCACGTGGAGATTATATTATTTTGTTGCAATAAATCTCAAAAATCACATTTTATTTTATGTAAAAAAATATTAATATAATAATTTTAGACAAACATTTAACTGAAAAATGTGAGTGTATTATATTTACTATATTAATCTAATATATTTTTTTATATTTTAAGATAAAATTTAAGTTTATTACCATTAGTTTTAATTATTGTTTAATTTTAATTTACAAAAATTAAATAATATTTAAAATATTTCTTAAATTTTTAAATACACACAAGGGTTCAAATTTTTATTTATTTATTTTTTATTTTATTTAAAAAAAAAATAAAATAAATTTACTATATTAATCTAATATATTGTTTTTATTTTTTAATATGTCAGGAAACAAATCTAAGATAAAATTTAAGTTTATTACCATTAATTTTAATTATTGTTTAAATTTAATTTACAAAAATTAAATAATATCTAAAATATTTCTTAAATTTTTTAATAAACACATGTGTTCTAATTTTGAATTTTAACAAAGGTTTTTATTTCGTTTTTTTTTAATTTAAACATTTATCTTATTATGTAAAGTATGATTTTTAAGTCTGTCTGCAGCTATAAGAAAATTATCAAAAAAATAGCCATAGCAATTTTATACTATTATTAATTTTAGAATTTTAAAATCAATGGAAAAATAAAATATGATTTATCGGTCAAAATTTAATTTAAATCCTGTTTATCGTAGTAAATTATTGGATTTTTCATTCATCACTAAACACAAAAATAATCAGTATTTTAAAAATGCGACTTAATTAATTTAACATTTTTATTACCTATTTATTACAGGATTTTGCTTTTTGGACAATAATTCTTAAATCTAAAATTATCACTTTTTAGCCTTTTTTATAAACCTTTAATTAAGGCCATTTTAAACGGACATATTTTGGTAACAAAATTTTGACCGGCGAGATGTTAGTAATAAGTTTTCCAGCAATAAGTATTTTACATTTAATTCTCCATAAGAGGTTTTTTCCAAATAACTTCCTTCCTTATCAATTCACAAAAAAAATAAATACACCGAATTAAAGCACAATTAAATCCCTACAGAGTGGTGGTACCTACTTTGCTTGTCCGTCCTGATTAATTGTTTTATAGCACCCCAATCAAACCTCTACCATGTATTTTCAAATTTTTAAATATTAACCTAAAAAGACAAATGATATGTCTATGGATAGCATTTTTCATGTAGATGACGATGATATTGGTCACTTTGCTTGTCCGAGCCAATTAAGTGAGTAATTAATAAAAAATATAATTTTTTCGACATTTATGAAGTTTGAACGCTAATTTATTAACGCAGTGTTGTTGCATAAAAAAGTTAATTACACCAAAAGATCAGAAATTTAATTGTGATTACGATGGCATGTCAAACTTTGCTTGTCCGTCCATAATTAATTCGCCATAAGCCAGCAATAACTTTTAGAACGCCAAATTCCAAACAAATTTGCGGCGAAAGTCAATCAAAGAAAACACTTTTTAATAATTAACTCAGAGAAACGATTTATACGACCAGAGACAGGATTTTTAATTTGGATAACAATGGTATTGGTCACATTGCTTGTCCGGCCCAATTCATTGAGTAGTTAAAAAAAACACTATTTTTTTGAAATTTATGAAGTTTGAACGCTAATTTATTAACGCAGTATTGTTGCACAAAAAAGTTAATTACACCAAAAAATCAGAAATTTAATTGTGATTTCGGTGGTATGTCACACTTTGCTTGTCCGTCCATAATTAATTCGCTATAAGCCAGCAATAACTTTTAAAACGCCAAATTCCAAACAAATATGCGGCGTTCTAAAAGTTATTGCTGGCTAATAGCTAATTAATTATGGACGGACAAGCAAAGTGTAACATACCACCGTAATCACAATTAAATTTCTGATCTTTTTGTGTAATTAACTTTTTTATGCAACAATACTACGTTATTAAATTAGAGTTCAAACTTCATAAATGTCGAAAAAAATAGTGTTTTTTCATAATTACTCAATTAATTGGCCCGGACAAGCAAAGTGACCAATACCATCGTTATCCAAATTAAAAATCCTGTTTCTGGACATATAAATCGTTTCTCTGAGTTCATTATTTAAAAGTGTTTCCTTTGATTGACTTTAGCCGCATATTTGTTTGGAATTTTGCGTTCTAAAAGTTATTGCCGGCTTATAGGTAATTAATTATGGACGGACAAGCAAAGTGTGACATACCACCGTAATCACAATTACATTTCTGATCTTTTGGTGTAATTAACTTTTTTATGCAACAATACTACGTTATTAAATTAGCGTTCAAACTTCATAAATGTCGAAAAAATTGTGTTTTTCTTAATTACTCAATTAATTGGCCCGGACAAGCAAAGTGACCAATATCATCGTCATCTACATGAAAAATGCAATCCATAGACATATCATTTGTCTTTGTAGGTTAATATTTAAAAATTTGAAAATACGTAGTAGAGGTTTCATTGGGGTGCTATAAAACACTTAATCGGGACGGACAAGCAAAGTGGGTACCACCATTTTGTAGGGATTTAATTGTGCTTTAATTTGGTGTATTTATTTCTTTTGTGAGTTGATAAGGAAGGAAGTTATTTAGAAAAAACCTCTTATGGAGAATTACATGTAAAATACTTATTGCTGGAAAACTTATTGCTCGCCGGTAAAATTTTGTTCTCAAATCGACTCAGATGCAACTGCGCAATGTGGCAATTTGTTACCAAAAAAAAAACCCGTCTAATATGGCCTTTAGATATAAATTATTTTTTTCTGAAGATAATTTACAATTGTACCCCAATAAAATTAAAGAGATTTGCAACTATTATTTTCTCTTGAAATATGAATGGGCTAATTTTTAAATACTTAAATATTTTATGTATGTTTTGGTTTAAAAATAGTAAATTGGTAGTTACTATTAAGTATTAAGTATAATATTGTTACATGGTTTACCAACAAAAATACTTAAAGTTTTAATTGTAACACTTGACATACATTTTATACAGCATGAGTTTTAAGTACAATATCTTTAAAAATTTTAATTACGTACATATAACAAAAAACTTGCATATTTTTAATGTCTCGTTTAATTATTGGATCATAAGTGCGTCAATTGTTATTTTCTTCTCTAAATTAAAAACAACCGATTTTATATTTTCTTTTGCTTTTAATTTTTAGCATAATTTCAATTTTAATTATACATAGGTGTGCACAAGATCGGCCAATGAAGTAGCTTCGTTCTTTTTTATCCGAATTAAATAAGTGATATGTCAAATTAAATTATTCAAAGAATTCTATAATTAAATATTAAAAGATTTTTCTTTTTATCAAAAATATCCGAAAAAATAACTGTAGGCAACTTTTGTTTTAAAATGGTAACATGATTACAAAAAATTAGTTTGAAGAGTAATCTTAGCCAATAATAGGTACACAAAGACATCGATTTTTTTTTGTATTTTTTTGTATTTTTTTAAATACTGATTCAAATAATACCTATGTATTAAATAAAATGTAATGGTAATTGACGGTGTTTGTAATACATCAAGTTAATAAGTAAGAAGATATCCAAAAAAATTTACAAAAAGTAAAAGAAAACTTAAAAATTTGTACGAAAACGTAAAAAGGTAAAAACAAACTTAAAAAAAATTATAAAAAAACGAATTAAAACAAAAAAATATTTAAGAAAACCCAATTTATATTTTGGACTCAAATTAATCTTGAAATAATTTTTGTACTTATGGGGCCATTTAAAAAACAAAAGTAAAATCTTTTAATATCGGATTATAGTATTCTTTGAACAAATTAATTTGACATATCATTCATAAAATCGGATAAAAAAATAACGAAGGTACTTTGTTGGGCGTTTTTTGTGCACCTCTCTGTATGCCTACAAAAAATGGCTATGGCGACCTAAAAACCTTGAATTTTAAATTTTAAAAAACCTCATTTATTTTAATCTAAATTTCGTACAATTTTTGTTCAAGTTATATGAAAATATACTAAAATAAAAATGTGATAATTTCTCGTTTAAAAAAATTGATTAATTTTTTTTAAATATTTATTTATGATGTAAGTGTAAAAATGAATGTTTATGGCACGCGTATGAAAGTTTCATACGAGTGGATATTGCATTTTTAACACGCACATCATACAATATTTTTGCTACTATTTATACTAATAATATTAATGAAATTTATGAAACTATTAGTGGTTGTAACAAAGTAACAATGTTAATTGTTACATACTTTCTACACTAGTGTAATTTGCTTTCTACACTTTTTACACTTGTCAAAAAAATGACGTTTTTAACGTTTGACATGAGTGTCGAAAGTCCTATATTTACAAGGTAGTAGAAAAAAATCATTTTTTAATACAAAAAAACGACAATAAATCAAATCTCAAGTGTTTTTTTTTTATTTTTATTATCTATAGTTCGATCAAAATTTGGAATTAAACTTTTTAGACAATCCTGAATCCTGAATAATTAGTGGTATACTTTTTGTTTCTAAAGAACATAATTTTAATTTTCAATATTTTTCTTCTTAACAGAATGGCAACTGAACCAAAACAACTTCAATCATCTCAACCCTGCATCCATTTGGAGTCTGTAGACAGATTCTCCAAATTACCAATTGTGGAAGGATCGTATCAAACGGGCAAAAACATCTACGATAAAGTCAAGGTAAAAGACATAATTTGTAAATTTGTTGTAAAAATTTTAACCAATTTTTTTAGGAGTTTAACAGTATTACCAACTGGACTATGTCTACTGCTGAAAATACAATCTATAAGGCGGTAGAAATTGGAAAACCCTATGCAGCTCCAGTTGTACACTCTTTAGAAACACCAATTAAAAAAGTAGATGGTCTTCTTTGTACTGGCCTTGATTATGTCGAGTCCAAAGTTGAAGGCGTAAAGCTACCACCAGGCGAAGTAAGTTTATTATTCAATACTCATTCAATTTATGTTTTGTCATATTAATCATTGTTAAAATTTATTTAATTAAAGGTTTTGGGAACATTATATTATATCAACTGATCACTTTTTAAAATTTTTATTAAAATAATTTTCAATGCCATTTAATTTATAGAATTTGGGATATTTTAACAAATTTTGAAAATACATTTCATCATTTTCAAATTAATATAACCAAGGTTTTATATTTTTCCACTTTAATTTTAATAAAAAATTTATGTTTTTTAATCCATAAACATACTTTTAGGTATTTTATTTCAATTAAATTTTTATAATAAATGCATGTCCTGCATGTTGAGTTGTTTGTTGTTAATGTGCTTACATTTATGTATTTTATGTGCTTACAAATTGCTTAATAATAACAACTATTATTTTAGTTTTTATTACAGCTTTACAATTCCACTAAAGACTACTTTGCAAGTTACACATCCGTTCAAAAGACCTGTGAACTTGGTCAATCAACTTACCAAGGAGTAAAAAATATTGTTGAACCAGCAATGGAAACAGCTATGAACACAATGCAAAGTAAACTATAAAAAAGTAAACATTACCTCATTTATTTACATAATTTTTGGTTTTAGGTGCTAAAAGTAAAATCGAGCCTGCCATTGAGTCAGCCAAGCATATGGTGGAGCCTGCAGTTCAAGGTGCCAAAAATATTGTTGAACCATACGTCCAAAGTTCTCTAGAAAAGGCCAACGCTATTAAAGACTATGGATCCCAAAAAATTGAGGAATACTTACATACAGAAACACCTGAGAAAAAAGGTAAACTTGAAAGATCATAAGATTATTGAAGCTTATGATTTTGTTTTTTTTTTCTTAATTTTTAAGTTATATCATAAAATTAATGTGCTAATACTTATGTATTTTATTTTCCAGGAGATGAAACGATTCTAGAAGTAAGCAATGAAGAAGAAGGCAGTGATACTGAGGGTTGTTAAATTTAAAATATATTTTTTTAATATTTATGTTTAGTGTTATTTTTTAGAAATATGTTAATCAGCTAATAAGACTGAACATGTTTTAATTTTTTTTAATATCAAACTCTATTATTGCTGCTTTCTTGTAATTTATTAAAATTTGTACACATGAATTTAATAAAATTTTTAATTAAATTATATTTTTATTTACTTATTTGGAAACACTGTTCACTGTACTGTAACTTAAAATTCGCCATTTATATTTTTCAGATGCCAAATGAAAACAAGTAGTCGGTAATAGTATATTTTTCTTAAAAACCCTTCATATAAACGGGCGCTGCTGAACTTTTTGTACACCCTGAATAGATAAATAAGAGAAATCCGTGAACATTTTGATAGAAAATCTTTTTTTTGACGTCTATCAGGAAAAATTTGCAGTGAGTTCTTTCTGTTCGTGGTTTTTACCTAACGTTAGCATTAGAGTCTTCAGCAAATATAGTCGAAAAAAAACGTGAGGGATGTTTTTTTAATTTTGGAGCAATGGTGATTTGAATTTATATCAGAGTCAAAAATCGCTAATAATATTTTAACCAATGTGCGTAGAGAATCTCATAAAAGTAAAGAGTTAAGGTTAGGTTAGGTTCCTTATTAGTTTGTTGAAAAGGTTGAAGAAGGGAAAAAACATTTATTTTGGCGATATTTTTTCAAACATGTTATCAACGATTTCTGCATTAGCTTTATTACCAAAAGAAGGAAGAGGATGGTTTTAGTTTCACTTCCTAGGTTTAGATGTCTTTACATCTTTCTTTTCTACAAGAACGATATTGAATAAAACCCGAAATAATACGCAAAATACGTACTTTGCACCAATTAAAGATATACCGCTAATGCATCTCAAAAATGAATGTTTTCGAAAAAAAAAATTATATCGTTGGTCCAACTAATGTTATGTCTAATGTCTAACTGTATACAAAATTTGAACAAAATCGTTAGGGGGCCTATTTTGCATATAAAAAGTGCGGTGTCCTTTGGTCATGTTCTATGGTTCCAAAAAATTTTATGCACTAGAACATTTTTCAATATCACTTCCGCTTTTACAGGAAGTAACGTAACATCAACTTTGTTTTATTTCTTCATCCGAAATTAATAAAAACTACCAAAACTCATTTTAACTTATACAAATACCGAAACAAAATTGTAATTTCTAAAATTATGCAGTATTTTTTGAGATATTAATTTTTGAACTTTTTGGTGCTTTACTGAGTAGTAAAATTTATTTTTTTAAAGTTGGTATTAGTAGTATGCATATGTATGTCAATCAAGTAACTAGTCAAATGCATAATAAATCTTTAATAACTGTTTCTGAACCTCAGAAAATAAGTTAAATTGAATTATGATTGTTTAAAGTTAATTTAGATGAATTTTGAACACCTAGGCTCAGGGGCGGATTTAGGTCTTGGGGTGCCCTGGGCTAAAATACCTTTGGAGACTCCCCGAGTACAAAAAAATTGGTCTTATCCCGAAATATGAGTAATTTTTTTAACATTTTTAAAAAAGTCCTAATTTAGCTTTATTGTTATAATTTACAATTATCACTAACAAACATAATAAGCAAAGAAATTTACTTCTGGTGTTCTATGTTTTGCCATTACAACGCTTCAAACTTAAAAAACTTGAAAGTCCAGCAAAAAGATGCCAAAAAAAATCATAAAAATGGAAATAAATTGGTTTTTTTATCTAAAATCCTCACATTTCTAACAACTAAGAAACAAAATGAGCAAAGAAATATATTTTGGTAGTTTTTGTTTGTCCGTTACAACGCAACGCTTCAAACTTAAAAATTCTTGAAAATACAGCAAGAAGTTGCAAAAAATTGTAAAAAAGTCGATGTTGTGAGTGCTTGTGCCTCTCTCTCTCTCTCTCTCTCTTAGAAATGCAAGAGAATAATGACATAATATAATAAATGATTAAGGTGATGACAAAGCTGCTACCAACTAATCCAAAATTTCTCAACATTTAACATGTTCATTTTCATTTGTAATTGGCATAAAAAGAGAAAAATAGAAAAAAATAGTACTTATAGGCAATTCGTTTCATACGGCTATTTTTAACGGGGAATATACAGGGTGAGTTTTTAATGCGAAATCGGAAGATATATCTTTTATTTTAATAGATAGGAAAAAACTTAAATTACAAAATTGCATGGTTTATGACTCCGCATAACCAGAAATTATTTTTGTCTATACTGGGTGTTTCGTAACTCAAGCGCAAAAGCTATTTCGCTTTTTTTTAAATGGGACACCCTGTATATTTTTTTCATTTTTTTCTGGGATTTTCTATAAAATTTATTAAATTTCGACATAATTTTAGCGAAAAATGATTTGTATAAAAGTTAAAGAACACTTAAAGAGGAACAATATTTTGTAAAAAAATGCGGGGTGTTCCATTTAAAAAAATTAAAATACATCCCTATCTAGTTTTCAATTTTTACGCCTCTATAGCTGCCGCCATTTATAATAAAATTCAAAAAAAATTTACTAAAAATACATCGAAGTCCATGTTTCAAAATGACATAAAAATTGTTTTTTAAATGTTTATAATAAGGCCAGTATAAATTTCTAAAAATATGTCTAAATGTGATATATTTTATAGAACATTTCCGATAAAAAATAAAGGACACACTCAAATTTTCAAAAAAAATATCGTATTCTTTAGCTTTATGTTAATCCAAATATCAAAAAATATATAGGGTGTTCCATTAAAAAAAGATGGAATAACCTGCGCTCCAGTTACGAAACACCCAGTATAGACAAAAGTAATTTCTTGATATGCATATCCATAAACCATGCAATTTTGTAATTTACGATTTTTTCCTATCTCTTAAAATAAAAGATATATCTTCCGATTTCGCACTAAAAACTCACCCTGTATAATTACACTTTAAAGAAATGTGTATAACTTTGGACAAACAATCTATAAAATGATAGATTTGCACTTTGGATAAGGATGATTTAAACTATAACATAACTACTTTAAAATAACACATGTCAACTATAACATGAACTTACTAATCACTTTGGATAAAATAAATTTAAGCTGTGAGCTTTCAGCTATAAATTCTTGTGTTTGGTTGAGTTACATTACTCAGTGGCGGATACAGAGTAAAATTCCCAAGGGGGGGGGGTGGTCAATTATACAGGGTGTTCCACTTTTTTCAACAAAAATAAATAGTAAATGTCATTCTGTATAAAAATCTTATAACCTAATTTTTTTAATCCAAAAAAGCAACAATACTTTTTGGCACATCTGTATAATTATTCTTTTGTAATTAATATTTTTATTAAAATCAAGTATGCTTTGGATTTTGTTTTTCAATTTTACCCAATAAAAAACGTTAATTTTGGTGGGGGAAATTTAAAAGGCCCCTCTCAGTTTTAAAAATAATCAAAAAGGCAATTAATTATAGGTAAAGGCACAATAAAAAATATACTTGATTTAATTAAAAAAATGACGAAAAGAAGTAAATTATCTTGATGTTCCATAAAAATCATAAAAAATTTTAATTTTAAGTACCTGTAACTTTTTGGGAGTCGAAAAAAATATTAAATTTTTTGTTTAGAATGACAACTACTACCTAAAAACAATTCACAAAAAAGTAGGACGCCCGGTATGTAGATTTTAAAAAAATGTGACACATCGTAAATTTAAATACCCATTGGATTGGTTAAGATGTTTTAATCTATCGTTAGTAAATTAAATTTAGAAAATAATATTGATGAAAGGAACGATTAAAATAAAAAAAAAGAGTTACATATTTGTATTATTCGAGGAATAAATTTTTTTTAATCATGTTGTCATTTGGTTATCGTTTCTAGGATGCTTTTCGAAAAAAATTAAAGCCTTTAAATTCAGATTATTTGCGAATTTAGGAAGGAGTTCTGCCCCTGTCAGTGATTTTGTGAAACTGACAAGCTATTGGCGATTCAAATTAATATTTCCCGCGCAAATGTATGTTTGGTTACATATTCTAGTGACGTCACGTCAGTGACAAATTAAATAAAAATTTAAACTTGCAAAGAAATAATCAAACGCATTTAATAATATAATGTAAATTAGGTAAGTTGACGTTATTTACTTGACTATAATAGACATTAACAAACGTTAAACGCTAAATTCGTCTGCACAACTATCACGGACGTGACGTCATTTCATAGTTCCGCGCTATGCCGCAAGAGGGAGATCGCTTAGCTAGAATCGCCAATAGTATAAAAAGTATGTACAGTAAATTCAAAAAAGACTGAAACCGCAACTATGCAACCAAACATACTCTGTAGTGATTTTAGACTTCCTAAGTTGGTGTACCTGTTAATTTTCATTCAAATTTAAATCTGATCTGTCACTTTAACAAAAGCGTCTCAGCAGTTTTTCTTCGGGTATTTTTTTAAGTCATTTCTCAGTTTTCTGCAAATTTTATAAAAAAACAGTGCCTTTCCAAACTAAATATAGTACAGTTAAAATATTCGCGATGGTTTATTCATCGGAGCACAACACATTCATTTCAAACTTTGTAAAAAACCACTTACGACAACTGAAACCCGAGGTGGAAGAATGAGGAAGAAAAACGAAAAAAATAATTGATATTTTTATATCTTATATTTTAGAAATCATAATTATAAATAAGTTGTTTTTTGTTTCAATTCGATATGACAAATATTAACGTAAATATAAGCGTTTGAATTTTAGGAAAATTAGCCCCTCCGCTTTCTGACGTCATTTCTTCCGAACGCTGTCCGTTCCGTACACGCGTATAGTGCACTTGATTGTTTCTAGACGTTTTTATAGTTATTATCTTTTAATACTCTCATAAAATATTACTATTAGTTATTAATTAAAGTAGGAGAATTATATATTAATTTAAAATTTACTTCTTTATAATTTTTTACTTATGAAATTTCACTTTAAATGTTATACAACTTTAGTGTGGTTTTTACAAGCGTGTAGCGTTTCAAATTAAAAATTTGAAAGTTAATAATTTTGGGTTGTAGTATAAAGAAATAAAAAAAAAAAAATTCAAGGCAGTACGACTTTTTGTTCAAAAGATATGATAAATGAGTAAAGGTGTATTGTTAAAAATTCATATTTCGCTTAATAACTAAAATTAAGAAACGAAAATTCGTACAGATAAGTTTGTAAAAATTATCGATATTATCTTATTAAATTTTTTAAAATTTAATTATTTTTTAAAGTTCATTACCTAGAAAATTTTTGTTTTGTTTGAGTTTTTGGGGTGTAAAATTTTTTGGGGGGGTGTAGAGGGCAAGTGACATTTCATCTATTTTCTATTATTTTTCATTTGCGGGGTCGATTTTGAAAAGATTCGAAAAAATATTTTTTGAGATATTTTAAAGGCTTAAAATTTTTCATGGAAATCGATTTTTATTGTTTTTCTCAAAAACTATAAAAGTTAGCTATTTAAAATTTTTACCAAAGGTAAACATCATGGATGGTCGCGTTTTAAAAAATATTTGGTTAAAATTGGTTAAAGAGTTTTTTTTTGGAAAAAATTGGCAAAGTTTTGGCAAAATTTTGGTACAAATACGGGCCTGGATGACGTAATTTTATACCGAAAATTAAAATTTTCAGGGAATTTGGTGGGGGAGGTAATGGTGCGATAATAGATTAGAAGATATTAATTATTTTGTGAAAAGTGAAAAATTTCAGACCGCAATTTTGGTTCCAAACGGAGATTTTGCATATTTTTGCTACATTTTCGGCCATAACTCGATAACGAAAGGAGATAGTGAAGTGATTCTTTTTTGTCGTAAAGTGGACCATGAAAGCTTTCAGAAAATGTACATTGCGTTAGGATAATAAAATTTGAGGGGCTGATTAAACCGAAACTCGAATAAAAATGCGACTTTATCAAGTGCGATCTTAAAAAATTTAAGATTTCGTGTGTTTTTTCAAAATTTACAAAATTCTATGCGTGGGCGGTTTTAATACCAAGAGTAGATTTATCAGAATTTTTAAAAATGAAAATCCGTTAAAAAATAGGCCGACGGGAGTTATCGACCCCTAAATTCAACCGCGCAAAATTTAAAAATGCACTATGCTCATTACACCACAAATATTATTGTTCTTTGATAATCTGATGTAAAATTGAGAAAATTTTAAAAATTGACGGCTGCAGAGGGGGCTGACCAAAGCGCGCGTTTGAGCTATTTTATTAACATTTCACTTGGGATTTTTTTTTTCAAGTCCAGGGGTAAAATATAATCGTGCTGAGTTTTTCTCGCATAAATAATAAAGAAAGAAGGGAAATAAAAAACATTGGAATATTATACACGGTCGGGATCATCGAAAAAACTACAAATTCGAGGGCGCCAAAAGTACAGAAAAAATTAAGATATCAAAAAAAGCGCTCGTTTCCTGATGTAGCGCGGTATGTAGATGGCAAATCAAGAAACTGCGATTTTTTTTCACCCGCACAGTTTTAGCACTTTTGCCGATCGTATAACCCGTGCGAGGCGACTAGGAAATAATGACGTCACTCAGCTCGCAAGGATAAAAAGTAGCGCCGCGCGATTTCATAAACTTTGTTAATTAATTGCGAAGCCATTTTAAGTGCTAGACCAAAAATTCAAATTGCAAAATTCAAGTTAAAAGGTACTCTTTTATATAAAATTATAAAAAAAAAATGGTTTACAGATTCATTGTACTTGCGCTTCAAAGTGCTAGTGCATCGTTTCTATAGTGTAAATCTTTTATTAAAGCGAATAAACTTCGACTAATTTTGTAGTCTCCAATAACTGAAAATTTAAAAATCTGCTTTTGGGACCTTTTTTTTAGCAAAGTTTAATTTAATTGTGTTGTTGTTACCCGTTACCCATATACAGACACCTTGTCCAATACAAGGACGGCGAAATTTGTACGACCTCCCCAAACCCTAGTATCCAAAAAATAATGTTTATTACTACTTTTTAGATAATATGAAACAGTGAAACACGCCGTTTTGGGTGGTGTGCTTAGCGTTAGTATATGAATAATAGCGACGAAAGAATATTTATATTACTTACAACCAACATTCATCATTCCTATTAAAAGCACAAACATCAATTTGGTAGTGGGAAGATTTATGATGGAAAATACTTTCACTAAAATAACACTAGTTTTACAAAATAAATCCATTTCACATTTTTTAACTTTGTGAAATTTATTTAGTTTTATTTGATTGCAATCCCTGGGATTATAAAATTTTTTTTGAAAAAATTAAAAAAACATTTTTTAGTACTTTTTTAGTGGTGTCATAAAAACTCCACACAATGGAAACAACTGTTTATTTAAAAACACATGTTGGCTTCAGCACAAAACTTATAAATTGGTGGAGGAATTTAAAATTAAAAGCTGCTATTCAGCACCTTTTGTTATTATTTACTTTAATGGGGTACACTGTTTTTGGAGGAATGGTGAGTGCTTTCTTCTAAAATCTAAAATATTTAGTTAAACGTACTTATTTTTATAAAATTACTTCAGTTCTTTAATTAAAACATTGTTTAATTACGCTCTATATCTATTTGGTAAACAGTATAAATGATAGTGTTTCTGTCTTTTAGAGTCATTTGGTCTGAAATCAACTTTATTAACAAGCACTCGAGTTAGTGCAAATTCGAGTACTCTAATTGATAATGTATTTACAAATGTCCATGAGGGTCTTGTGGGTTTGTCTGTAATTAATCCAGGTCTATCCGATCATTTTGCAGTCCAACTAAAAATACCTTTATGGTTAATTTTGAAACCAGAAAGTGACAATAAACAAGAATTAATGCGCTCTTTTAACAAATTTGCTACAACAGCCTTTAAAGAGATGTTAGTAAATGAAAGTTGGGAGGATACATATTTAGATATTGATGCTGATCAACAGTTTAAAACCTTCTATGATACTTTTTTGTTTTATTTCTGGGAAGCATTTCCTAAGAAGATGAAAAGGAAGATGAACTTGAATAAAAAAACAAATGGATGGATCACGAAGGAAATTGTGGACGAAGGTTGCTTGTTGAGGGAGTTTCACTCTAATTTGATAAACAGTAAAGATTCAGCGATGAGCAAAGAATACAAAGTATTGAAGAAAAAACATAAAAACAAGATAAGAAACGCTAAGCGTGATTATAATGATGGACAAATAAAAAATTCACAAAATAAAACGAAAACAGCATGGAAGATAATTAAATCTGACACTAATTATAGAAACCAAATAGATTACATCTATAATTCAGATAAATTGAAAATTACCGATTCTTTTGCTATTGCATCTAGTTTTAATGACTACTTTGTTAATTCTATAAATGAATTATCTGCAAATTTAAATTTGAATGGTCGGAAAAATGATCAGAATATCGGATTTAACCAGCATTCTTTATTTCTGGAACCAATGCAAGAACACGAGGTGTTTAATATTATACTAAGTGTTTCAAACAAATTCTCCTCCGGTGTAGACGAAATACCGTGCTAGATTTTAAAAAATATTGCAATATATTTAACACCACCACTGACATATATTATTAATGAATCTTTCTTACAGGGCATATTCCCAACTGCCATTAAATGTGGAAAAGTAATTCCCTTACAGAAGAAAAGCAAAAATTATGAAATTTCAAATTTTAGGCCAGTGTCTGTACCCTCAGTCTTTTCGAAGATCTTTGAAAAAGCTTTCCTTATAAGACTTCTTTCATTTTTAGATAAACATAAAATCATCTCATGTAACCAATTTGGCTTTGTTAAAGGTAGATCGACTACTGATGCTCTGCTGAAATCCTATGAGAAGATTTTGACCTCAATTGAAAATCACTCAAAAGTTGCTGGAGTTTATTTTGATTTCAGTAGAGCTTTTGATACAGTGCAGCATGATCTATTGCTTAATAAATTATATAATTGTGGAATAAGAGGAGTGGCTTTGAAATGGATAGAAAGTTTTCTTAAGGACAGATCGCAGATAACGGAATGGCAAGGTGTGAGATCTGATCCATTGGATGTCGTCTATGGGGTGCCGCAAGGAAGTCTCCTCGGCCCGGTCCTATTTATTATTTTTATTAATGATTTAAATGCACTAATGGAGGATATGGAAACAGTACACTATGCAGATGATACCCACACTTTAATAGCCCAACCTAACATTTCTATGATGAACGATTCAGTAAACCTAGCTATTAAGAACATGTCATCATGGGCAACATCAAACTGCCTATCTCTGAATTTGGAAAAAACTCATATAGTTCCTTTTACCTTAACAAGAATTCATAATGATGATTATAATATTATTGTTGATTCAGGTACATTGATATCAAGACAAACTAAATTTCTTGGTATCAACATAGACTCAAATTTAACTTGGAGACCGCACTGCCAGTCTATGTTCCAGCATCTTAACTACATTTGTTATTCGGTTAAGAGAAAGTGTATCACTTGATACTTTAAAAATGTTATATTATGGATACGTCCAATCAACGTTGTCTTATGGCATTTTATGTTGGGGTAGTTCTTCAGCAGCTGTGGATGTCTTCAAAGTTCAGAAGAGCTATAAATAAAGTATCAAGCAGACATTCCTGTAGAAAACTGTTTCCTTTACTCAAAATACTTACTCTACCTTCTCTATTTATTCTCAATTGCTTATTGTATTATAAAAAATGTAAAGTTCAACCTATATCCACAAATAACAAAATATATAACACACGCAATGTAATTTCACGAATTGCAGATTTGCCCATGCATAGAACTTCTATTTATCATAATAGTTGCTTTTTTGTTTCTATAAAATTATATAACAAGCTACCTTTGTGCATAAAGGATGAGTCAAATATTAAGAAATTTAAACGGTTGGTGACCAATATCTTACTTCAGAAAACCTATTATAGCGTTGATGAATTCTTAAGCGATAGTTTCTAAGAGTTTTGATGGCAAATTAATTAACGTAATGTGTATATTTTTATTTATTATGTGTGCTCAGTTTTTATGTAAAATTTTAAATTGTGTGTACTTGTTTTATTTGACATTTTCTTATATCATTGTAATGTAATGATCAACAGAAATAAAGATATTCTATTCTATTCTATTCTAATGCAAAGTGCATCATATTACTTTCAATTTCAATCTGTGTTTTATGTTCTATCAACACATTACTCGTGTATATTTTTATATACAACGAACAACATAATGTGAACCCGAGTCTATAAGATAAAGTCAAAAAATCGCGAAAAAAAATTTCAAAATTTTTCAGTTTTATAGAGAAGGGGGTCATAAAAACGGGTGTAGCTTCTAAACTGGTGGTCGTAGCTGAAATTGAAAAAATTGAAAAAATTGAAAAAAATTGAAAAAATTGAAAAAATTGAAAAAATTGAAAAAATTGAAAAAATTGAAAAAATTGAAAAAATTGAAAAAATTGAAAAAATTGAAAAAATTGAAAAAATTGAAAAAATTGAAAAAATTGAAAAAATTGAAAAAATTGAAAAAATTGAAAAAATTGAAAAAATTGAAAAAATTGAAAAAATTGAAAAACTTAAAAAAATTGAAAAAATTGAAAAAATTGAAAAAATTGAAAAAATTGAAAAAATTTCAAAAATATTAATGACATCACTGGTGCATTAACAATGACGTCATCAACTATTTTTTTAAATGGAAGCAATTATATAAAAAATAATTAAATTTTTAAACAAATTTTTGAATAAAAAATCTTTTTAATTCAAAAAAGGAAATTTTTATTTTAACGAAAAAGGTTTTATAAAAATAAAAAAAATGAATTTGAAGTTACCAATAATAACAAAAAGAAAGTAAATGTTTATATAGTACGCATTCTAATGGGAATGTAAAATGTTAATGTATTTAACAAAATTTAATAAATAGTCTTGAAAAACTATTTTTTTAATTCCATTTAAATGTAAGGAAATTTACAAAAAATAAAATTTTAAATTTACCATTTATTAAAATCGGCCAAAATAAATCTTATACAACATTCAAATTTAATAGTAAAAATTAATTTTAAGTTTATATTAAAAAAATTTTAAACGAAAAAGTGCAACAATTTTTTGATATCATCGTTTAAGTGACATAAATGTCTATCAAAAACGAGTGAAAAAAGTGGGGGTTTCCATTTAAAAAAATCGATGATGACGTCATTGCTAAATCACCAGTGACGCCATTAATATTTTTATTATACCAAGAGATGGGATTTTAAAAACTAAAATTGACCTGTCCGAGCGATTTTCTCAAAAAAATTAAATTCGGCAGTTATGAATTAGGTTCCAAACTTTATCATCACCCTGTATATTAGGAATTCAGTTGCTTTATAGAAGATCCCGCTGTTCAGTTTAAAATCGAAAAATTGGTTTCTTAAAAAAGGTCATAAAATGGAAGAGATACAAGGTCGGTTGAAATAAAGAAAAGTTGCGCAACTAATTGCAAATAGCCAAAAAAAAATAAATAAATTGATTTTAGAAAATAATTTATATTTTCAAAACCATTACTGCAACATCAATGTAATTTTTTTACTTACAACCAACATTCATCATTCCTATTAAAAGCACAAACATCAATTTGGTAGTGGGAAGATTTATGATGGAAAATACTTTCACTAAAATAACACTAGTTTTACAAAATAAATCCATTTCACATTTTTTTACTTTGTGAAATTTAGTTTTATTTGACTGCAATCCCTGGGATTATAAAATTTTTTTTGAGAATAATTGCATTTATTAAACAATAATCATTAAATTTTGGCTTAAAAATATTTTATTATATGAATAAAAAAGACGTTCAACCGCATTTTATAGTATATGAAATAGGTATAAATGTCACAGCTTGAAGATGACCTAATTTTTTGTATTATCAATAATGACATTTTTCTCTTTTTCCCCAATGCAGATTATTTTAAAATATTAATTGCTATTTACCAAAAACTAGTTTCAAATGCACTGTTTATTTGTTCTGTCAACTACATTGCGGGTGTTTTATGAAAGAGGGCATGCTCACAAACAGCTTTGAGCGTCGCTGTGCCGGCGGCCGGCGTCTCTTACAGCATCGCGACGTCTTCCTCTAAAAACTAACGTTTAGTCGTGTGCCTTTCATTGAAACGAACGGGTTTAGTTTTTAAAAAGACACAAAATTAAAAAAAAATGTGATAAAAGCGCAAAACTACAAAATTACAAAAAATTAAAAAAACTCTTTTAGTACTTTTTTAGTGGTGTCATAAAAACTCCACACAATGGAAACAACTGTTTATTTAAAAACACATGTTGGCTTCAGCACAAAACTTTTAAATTGGTGGAGGAACTTAAAATTAAAAGCTGCTATTCAGCACCTTTTGTTATTATTTACTTTAATGGGGTACACTGTTTTTGGAGGAATGGTGAGTGCTTTCTTTTAAAATCTAAAATATTTACTTAAACGTATTTATTTTTATAAAATTACTTCAGTTCTTTAATTAAAACATTGTTTAATTACGCTCTATATCTATTTGGTAAACAGTATAAATGATAGTGTTTCTGTTAATGCAAAGTGCATCATATTACTTTATTTCAATCTGTGTTTTATGTTCTATCAACACATTACTCGTGTATATAAAAGAACAACATAATGTGATCCAAAGTCATAAATTATTTTTAGTGCCGTTTATGAAAATCTTACTTTTAAGCAAACATCCTTTTTTATTAGAAACTTCAAATGATTTAGATTTCCTCAAGTTTCTTTTATTTAAAAAGAAAGGCTATTAAATCACTAAAACTTAGGTCTGATAAAAATCCGAAGAAAATGTAGCGAAAATTTAACTTTGAAAAATTTATAAGCCGAAAATGGTAATTTCAATCGAAAGTTTTTTACTGTTGATTTAAATCTATGAAAAAACTTTGTATGGTCTGAGTTTAAAAGACAGTATTTATTATTTCACGCTTACCTACCGTTAAATACAGGGTGATAATAAAGTTTGGAACTGCCGTATTTAATTGTTTTGATAAAATCACTCGGACAGGTCAATTTTAGTTTTTAAAATGCCATCTCTTGGTATAAAAAAATATTAATGACGTCACTGGTGCTTTAGCAATGACGTCATCAGCGACTTTTTTAAATGGAAGCCCCCACTTTTTTTACTCATTATCGATAGAAATTCATGTCACTTAAACAATGATATAAAAAACAATTAAATTTTTAAACAAATCTTTGAATAAAAAATCTTTTTAATTCAAAAAAGGAAATTTTTATTTTAACGAAAAGGGTTTTATAAAAATAAATTAAAATGAATTTGAAGTTACCAATAATAACAAAAAAAAGTAAATGTTTAAATAATGCGCATTCTAATACAAATGTAAAATGTTAAATGTATTTAACAATATTTAATAAATAGTCTTGAAAAACTAATTTTTCGATTCCATTTAAATGTAAGGAAATTTACAAAAAATTTAATTTTAAATTTGCCATTTATTGAAATCGGCCAAAATAAATCTTATACAACATTCAAATTTTTCAAATTTAATAGTACAAATTAATTTTAAGTTTATATTAAAAAAATTTTAAACGAAAATTTATTTACAAATGCAACTATTTTTTTATATCATCGTTTAAGTGACATAAATGTCTATCAAAAACGAGTGAAATAAGTGGGGGTTTCCATTTAAAAAAATCGCTGATGACGTCATTTTTAAAGCACCAGTGACGTCATTAATATTTTTTTATATCAAGAGATGGCATTTTAAAAACTAAAATTGACCTGTCCAAGCGATTTTCTCAAAAAAATTAAATACGGCAGTTATGAATTAGGTTCCAAACTTTATCATCACCCTGTATATTAGGAATTTCAGTTGCTTTATAGAAGATCCCGCTGTTCAGTTTAAAATCGAAAAATGGGTTTCTTAAAAAAGGTCATAAAATGGAAGAGGTACAAGGTCGGTTAAAATAAAGAAAAGTTGCGCAACTAATTGCAAAGTTATAGCCAAAAAATTAAATAAATTGATTTTCGAAAATAATTTATATTTTCAAAACCATTACTGCTACATCAATGAAATTTGGTACCTTTAAATTGTTCACTATCCTGAGTTAAATAACGTAAAAAAAAATTTTTTGGCTTCCTAGATTCGAATTTTACCTCATCAGATAATAAATAATAATACTTTTTCAGATTGCTAATTAACATTAATATATTCTCTTAGAAAATGTGTTAAATTCGAAAATTTCTATAAAAAACAAATTAAATCAATGTTTCATGGACGGTTTCCATGGTTACCATAAAAATATCGCCTCAAATGAAGCTTTAAATTTAATCAAAATTCTAATAATGAAAAAAACAAATACTTTAATCATTTTATTTGTTTATTCATTTATGTAGAAGTAATGGTTTGGCAAATATAAATTATTTTCCAAAATCACATTTTTTGGTTTTTTGGCCATAACTTTACATCGAGTTTAAATATCCTAAATTGTTTTTCGGATTTTTAATGACCATGAAAATAAGCAACTTTTCCCTTAAACCGACCTCGAAATAATCACCACCCTGTACAGGGTGAGGATAAAGTTCGGCAACGACCATTTATTTTTAAAATAAAGCATTTTTGAAAAAAATGTTCCAAATAAAAGTTTTACTATTCTTAGAGACGCATTTTTTAAGAATATTGCTATGACCTTGGCCAGTACGGTGAAGGTCAACCGATACTCAACTTTTTTTTTTCAAATGACAACCTCAATTTTTTTTGCATAATATTATAGCTTCTTTATCGAGGTTTACAGGCCATATTTTTTTATTTTTTTTAGATAAATAGTTTAGAAATTACAAGGGTTTAAATTTTCAATAAAAAGAGTTCGGCAACGTCTATTTATTTTCGAAATGCAGCGTTTTTGAAAAAAATGTTTCAAATAAGAGTTCTACTATTTTTAGTGGTACATTACGTAGTAATATTACCATGGCCTTGAAGTTCAGGTCCAAGGTCAGTCCATGATGACTTTTTTTTTAAATAGAAACCCCCAGTTTTTATCGTACACTTTCATAGCCTAGTTTGAGAGGTTTACAGATGATTCTTTCTTTTTTTTTAGCAAATATTTCGGAAGTTATAAAGGTTTAAAGTTTTACTACAAGAAGTTCGGCAAAGTCCATTTATTTCGAAAACCAATAAGTTTAAAGATATTTTACATGATTTTATTTATTTTGAATATTTCAATTAAAAAAAAGAAACATTTTTAAAATAGAGTTTATGCAAACATTGAACATCTGATCAAATAAAATCATGCAAAACAAAATCTTTAAAATTATTGGTTTTCGAAATAAATGGACGTTGCCGAAATATTTGCTCAAAAAAAAAGAAAGAATTATCTGTAAACCTCTCAAAGTAGGCTATGAAAGTATACGATAAAAACTGGGGGTTTCTATTTAAAAAAAAAGTCATCATGGACTGACCTTGGACCTGAACTTCAAGGCCATGGTAATATTACTACGTAAAACTTTTATTTGAAACATTTTTATCAAAAATGCTTTATTTCAAAAAAAAGTTCGTTGCCGAACTTTATCCTCACCCTGTATATGATTTTTTGTAAGAAAAATTGTGATTTACTCTTTGAGCTTTGAATCCTTCCAACAACAGTTTATTGTATTTTCTTCCAAATTGGTAAAAGAACCATGTAAGATAAAAAGTACTTCTATGTTGGAGGAGAATATATCCACGAGCCACGAGTGTATATTTCAGATAATTTTAAGGTTTTTAATTTAATAATGACTATTATTTTGCATGCGTTTGGAGTTTGTAAATTTTATTATTACTTTTTTGGTGAATCAATAAGCCATTAGAGAATCTCATATTACTAACATCCCTTTACTTTAAAGCCAATGCATTCCCGCCCTTATGATGGCACCATCCTTCTTTTTTCATGATTAATTACTTAATTGCAGCACTCGAATAAATTGAAAATTAGATTATGCATATCATTTCAGTCAATAAATTTTTATTTTCCTGTATTTTTTTATTAAATCTCGAATCTAATGTCAGTATAATCAAATATTTGCTATTTGCTTCGGATTTAAAATATTTTCTTCAAATGCTGGTAATAAATCAATTAAAAAAATATGTTTAATACCGAAAAACTTTATCAGCATTTTGAAAATATATTTGAAAACTTTGCAAAATTTAAAATTAAATGCATAAATCGTGAAATTATTCGAATCGTAAAAGTTTTAACGGTTGAATGAAAAATTTATGAAAATGAAGTGAAATACTTACAAGGATATGTGCTTTAAAATTTACGACATGACTCGAGGCGCGACCTTTGCAGCAACTCTTTTCTCATCAACGACGCATATTTCATCGTAGAGTAAATCCAGGAACACACTGTATAATAGAGTACCTGATAAAAAAGGATTTTCTTTTTTTCCGTCATAAACTTTGAACCAATCACTTTCAATAATATACGAATATAAAAATTTCGTCAAGTTAATAGCTTCATTATAGTCAATAAAGATTGTTTATAGATTTTAGCCTAAAATGGTCCAGCTGAATGTAAATGAGAAAATAATGTAGGCACTTTTAAGTGTGAGCTTACAATCAGTTGAGACTTTCAAACATTTATTACGAAGGTGCTTATGTTCATCAACACTGTTTAACACAAGGTGCTTTCCAGGTAATTATTTATTTATTTATTTCGTGCCCATCCTAATAATACATAAAATAATACAAACACATAATATTATAAAGTAGATGACCAAAAATTAGCAAATTCAATTGCAGCAGGTTAATTTAGTTTATCACATATTAGTAAACGATTCATAGTTTGTAAATTTCCACATAAACAAAGTTCATCTTCAACTGTAAAGCTCCATTTCACCAAATTCGTTTTACATCTACCTGTTTTAGATCATAATCTATTTAGAGATTTCCAAATTACCCATTTTACATCAAAGCCTGGAGGAAGTTCTTCTTTTGGAGAAATTTTTAACTCCTTATCTAAATTAAATAGAGAATTAAACCACAATAATTTTCTTGTATATAATATTGAATTTTCCAAAGGTTTAACAGATAAAAGAAAACTTTTCCTTGATTTTAATCTAGATCTTGTTGGAATAATACCATATAAAGGATGTCTATAATCAGTGAGTTGTTTCTTCCTTTCCCCCATACTTGCAACAGAACGCCTAATATTCGAGGAAGAAATCCCACATTGAGGAAACCAATAGGAGTGGGTTTAAGGTGATAGGGAGTCATTTATTGAAAAAAAATTTTAAAGTGTTTCGAATTGGAAACAAAAAAAATATTAAAATACCGAACTTAAGTAAGACTTGTACTTGTATATACAATTTTTGTTTTTCATGTATCTAGATTTATATAAGCGTAGTTTTACAAAAATAAAAATATAAATATTGATGTTTTTCTTGCAAAATTACACAAATATAGTTGTAGATACATAAATAACAAAAATTGCAAATGAATGTAAAATTCTTACTTTAGTTTGGTATTTCTTTATTTTTTTGACTTTCCAATTCGAAACACTTTAAAAAATTCATTAAAGATAAATACGTCGTTTTTTTCAACATTTAACTCCCTATCACCAGTTATAATACGACGTGTTTGATTAAGAATTGGATCTAGATATTTGGCATGATTTGAACGTTCCCATACTGCAACAGCATATTCGGCTTTGGAGAACACTAAAGCTAGAGCAGAACATCTTAATGTATGAGCATTTGTACCACATTTTGTATAAGTAAGCTTTTGTAAAAGGTTATTTCTAGTTGAAATTTTAGTCTTTAAATTTTTTATATGTTGTTTATCTGATAATGTCCGATTTAAGGTAACTCTCAAATATGTAGGGTTTTGGCAAAATTCAACATTTTTACCATTCCAAGAAATATTTAATTTAAGATTTGCCTTTTTATTATTTAAATGGAAGATACTTGATATTCTTTTAAATGGATTTAGACGAAGACTGTTTTTTATTTCATAATAGAGACAGATTTATAAGCGCAGAAGATAAAGTATTTTGAATAGTAAGTAAATTCTTATTTTGTGTAATTATACTTAGATCGTCAGCAAAGATGAAACTATTAGTGTTTGGAAAAATAGGTTGATCGTTTGTATAAATGTTGAATAAAATAGGGGCGAGAACACTTCCTTGTGGAAGACCATTCTTCTGAATTCTCATTCTACTTTGTTTACCACCTAAATCTACTTTAAACCGTCTATTTTCTAATAGATTACGAATGATTTCAATTAGCTTAAAATCTTTTGTTAATTTATAAATTTTGGACAAGAGAATACGATGATTAATCATATCATATGCCGAAGAGAGGTCAAAAAAAACAGCACCTGTTATTAAATTATTCTCAAAACCATCTTCAATATGTTGGGTAATGTTAAGAATTTGGGCTGTACTGGATTTACCAGGACGAAAACCAGCTTGTTGAGGTATAAGTTGATCGTCAATATTTGGAGAGAGTTTACTTAATAGCATTCTTTCAAATAATTTGTATAAACAAATATTATAGGTAAATATTAACTACTCCTTAATACTTCCGAGCTAGTTAGAACCCAAAATAGATGCTCGATTGGAACACGCAAAGATCTTGTGAACATAACCAAAAACAACGAAGTACATATAACCAATTGAAGAGCGCAAATCGAACCCACTTGGAACCCACTTGGAACATACTCGCGTAGTTCCGAACTACTTTGAACTACTCAGAGTACTACACAGCTGTTACCTGGAAACCACCTACAGCCTACAGACATTTAAGGTTGTCTCCACCATCTTGGGAAACAAAAAACTTGGTTGAGAACTGAAAACAGTCCACAAAATTTAATCTTTAACAGTTAACATTAGGGAAATTCACGTGGCAGTGGTAAGCAGCGTGGTTTTGTGATTTTGACATACTGTTCATTTTCGCTTAAAGTGGTAGGTGATGGTGGTATGTCAGACCATTAACCATGCTCCGTGTATATTAAGTGGGAATTGGGAATGGTATGTGAGATATCAAAAAAACACTTACCATCCACTAACTATCATACCAAAATGCACTTAAATTATGCTGACGCTATTGTTTCAGCTCCTACGCTTAAATACAACAAATTTTTAACTTTAAGTTTAAGTAACCAACATTGGACTACAAGTATCTTAGACTTCTTAACCAATTTGGCGTGATCACATATAAAAATAGCGGGCAACTCTAGTAGACTTATTGTAATGTTTGACATTTCTAATTTTATCAGTGGCGATCCCAGGATTTTCCATCAGGACGTGGTTTCCTGAAATCTCACACAATGAATGTTAATCTCACCTTCCTCGAAGAGCACTTACGTGCGAATCTCGATTCGCCAGGTTCAGAACAAGATGTGTATTCCTGAAATCTCACACAGTGAATGTTAAATTCACCATCCTCGAGCGCATGCGCAAACTTTCACTCGTGAATCTTTAATTGCATGCTTCAGACCAAGTGAATTTGGATTCGCTGATGAGATTTTGACGCATGCGCTTCGAGGAAAGTGAGACTGAGATTCACTGTGTGCAAGTTCAGGAATCCACGTCCAAGTGAATTTGGATTCGCCGGTGAAATTTTGATGCATGCACTTCGACGTAGGTGAGATTGACATTCAATATGTGAGATGTAGTTTTAGATAGATGAAAAAGGCATCACGCCATCCATTAATTTCTAAATATGAGAAATAAAAAATTAAAATATTGGTGTTGATAACTTTTGTAGTTTTCAAGAAAATTTTTAAAATCTAAAACTTTAAAAATATTTAAATAATGAAATCTTAAAAAAACTTTGAATTTATTAATCAAACCCAAGTTTAATATAGTTTTGAAAAGATCTTTAAATAAGTTTTCAGCAAAAAAAGATTAATTTTGTTATAATTTTTGGTTTTTGAATTCTGAGTAAAATCTCAGTTTGGAAGTACAGAAGTTTTAGATTTTTCAGAGCAAAGTTAAATCCCCGAAACTTTAAAAAATGCATTGTTCATTCCGAATATTCTAATAAAATTAACTCTCCAGAACATTGCGATTTTATTATGGGAACACTAATCGATTTACACTAAATATTTTTTAAAATTGATCTAGGCGCCACATGATTCTGGTATAAAATTTTGGTGTTGATAAGTTTTGAAGCTTTTCGGAAAAATATTAAAATCAAAATCTGGAAAATATTTAAATAATGAAATCTTAAAAAACCTTCACTAATTAAATTAAAGTTTTATGTTTTTGGAAACGGTTTCAGTAGATGAATTTTCAGCCAAAAATAAAATAATTTTCCATTTGGGTTCTGGACAAAAATGTGTAAAATCACACGTTCAAGCCAAATTTAGTCCAGAAATTTTAAACTTTTCAGAAGAATTTGATTGCTCGAAACCAATACGAGGTAAAAAAATAGTTTAGAGCTCAAAATTTAAGGAATGAATTGTATTTTCCGATTGTTATATTAAAATGTTTGAAAGTCTTAAAATAAACTATCCAGAGGCGGGATTTTGTTTCTATGACGGATTCCAAAATTCGCCAAAACATCATCGTTTTTATTATTATTTACAGTGTTCTCTTCGCCAAAATGATGAAGTTTCGGCGAATTTTAAAATGCATCGAAGAAAAAAAAAACCCACCTCTGGGGTGGATGTGTACCCGAATTTATTTATAAAATATGGTGTTGATAACTTAAGTAGTTTTTAAGAAAATCGTAAACTTGGTAAATATTTAAATAATAAATTCCTAAAAAAACTTTAAATTTACATTAAACTGAAGTTTTATATGTCTCTCAAAGGGGTTAAGATACATTTTTAGTAAAAAAAAAAAATCATTTTGTTATTACTCTTTTTTTTTCAATTCAGGACAAAAATGTGAAAAATCCCACTTTATAAAGTTAAATTTAGTGCTGAAATTTTAGACCTTATAGAAAAAGATTGATTTCTCGAAAAATATAGAGGGTACAAATTAAATTAATTAATTTAAATCTTGAAAAGGCGCCTCCGACCCTGTAAAATTCGATTAATAAATCTGATGTACAAAAATTAAGGTTCAGATTAAAATTTACTTGAATGTTGAAGAATCAAGAATACTCAAACAATTCTTAAACATTATACCTTCTTAGGTATATTTTCTTAAATTTGATAGAAAACACCTTTGTTTTGTCTTGTTCTGAAAATAATTTAAAAAATATAATTCAGGTGTGTGATTTGGCAGCTTTCAAAAGTAAGTTTTTATTTTTAGAGTGAATCCTACAATTAAGGGCGCGTTCCACTAATGAACACTAAAGCCCACGACCACGACCGCAAAATTTTCCCGTTCCACTAGCTCAAAACGTCACCATTCAACAAACGACCACAGAAACCCACGAAAAAATACGGTCGTTGTGAGCTTCTTGCGGTCGCCATCGATAACGTTTTTATGCACGAAAGAAACAACCGCGGTCTTATGTGGAACGACTTTGCGGTCGTCGTGGGCATTGCAAGTCTTTAGTGGAACGCGCCCTAAGATGAGTTGGGTATTGGCATGTATTGGGTAAATGCAGCCAGTTTTTTCAATGAGAACTTTGTTGATTTTAAAGATAAACTACAGCAACTACAGCCATATCTACTAAAAAATCCAAAATAAATTTTCATATATGTATGTACATGGTGAGCTAATATGATTGTGGTTTGATATGTAGGTAACCAAATACGCAGATTGGTACAACTGAAATCTTAAAAAGAAAATCTCCTAGTAATCCAATGGCGTAGCAAAATTTTTTTCCATAATCTCTTGTTTTACAGCAAATGTCAAATATTGAAAATGTTTTTCTTCATTTTCCAGGCAGATGCTAACACAAAACAAAGATTTACGCAAATTAATTTTGATAAAAACTGACATTTAAGAAATAGAAGGGACAATAACTAAATTCAAAAATCTGAAGTTTTGACACAACGGTAAAAATTACACCCACGCCTCTGCTTTTGTGAAGTCTAGTTACTTTGTGTTGATTTTAACATTTTGTGTTACTATGAACTTGAAGCATACAATTTTAGCTCACCCTGTATATTTTCTTGACATTTCTGAAAATGTCGAGTTTATATTTTTTTGATTTATCTTACCTAAGATGATTTTTAAAAGTCCCACAAATTTGGTAAATTTCGGTCTCATAACGCTGTTAAAATGTATAATTTATGTAATAAAGATTAATACGATTTGCGGAATACTTTTTAATTTTTGGGGTTTGTTTTGAAAGAAAACAAGAAAACCCCGCCGTTTTTACTCCACATATTCAAACATTGCATAAAATTATAGCTACAAGATTTTCTGGAATACCAAAGAAAATTTAAAGAAGCTTTGGAAGAAAATAATTTAAGATCAAAAACACAAGTCTTGACCGATATTCTTTTAAAATTTTTGGGATCAAACGATTGCACTATGATTACTCTTTAAATTTTAATTTTTATAAGAAATTGTGAAATAGTATATCCGAAAATGGGGCAAGTTTATTAAATAGTTAAAAATGGTTTTAAGTGTTATGTCATATGCTATGGGGCAAGTGCAGTATGGTCTTATTAACGATTTTTTAATATTTATTTCATTGTGAAGTTGAAACCGAGATACACATTAATATGTAATTTATTTTTTATTAAGACTAATAATGTAAAAAATAGTCAGGAGTTCTTTAAAATTTTACTTAGATAAAATTCTTTCTATATAGCATTATAGTGTCTTGTTTTGTGTTTCCCAATGTACCCTAATGTTACCCAATTTCTTTTTTTGCATATCAGCTATTACAAATGTACTTATATTATAATAAATATTTATTTT
This sequence comes from Stenus bimaculatus, assembly GCA_963971135.1. Lineage (NCBI taxonomy): Eukaryota > Metazoa > Arthropoda > Insecta > Coleoptera > Staphylinidae > Stenus > Stenus bimaculatus. Next base: position 68,127,230 of record OZ020180.1, on the reverse strand, counting down.
AAAGATTTTGTTTCTCTATGTTGATTCCCTATAATCAAAAAATTTGGTGAAACGAAATAAATATTTTTTTTTCATAAAAATTTTTATTCTATTATGAACTTTTTCAAAGACCTTTTGTTGTTTTTTGTTTGTATTTTAATGAACTTTTGGAAACTTTCGGCTTGTTGTGGTTAGGGTTTGGCGGTTTTTAGAAACCGGTTTTTTGAATAAATTTGTTTTAAAAAATCAAAAAATATATTCAAAATTTTACGGTCTACCTGATAAAAATTAAGTTTTTATTAATTATTTAATATTAATATATTTTTCCCGATTCTACTTAAAAAAAATTCGAAATCCGTTTAAGACCGTTTTTTGGAAAAATGGAATTCGAAAACCGGTTTTTCAAAAAGTTGGTTTTTGTATAAACCCTAGTTGTGGTGGCTTCGCAACAAACGTATTTTGTATCTTGCATCTATCTCCGTATTTTTCAAAATAAATGATTATAAAATAAAGTAAAATTCTTGCTCTTGAGGATTTGCATAAATATTTAAATATAGTAAAATATAAATGTTTATAGTTTATAGTTTGAAGTTCAACAAGATAAACCAATAGCACTGTATTTAAATCGCATATTATTAGAAATTATAAAGGAAAGGATCATGTAAATTTTTTCTGTTTCAAAAAATGAAATTACCTATTAATTATAATAAAAAAATTATAGAAATTATTCTTATCAGCACAAAAAATAATTTGGAAAAGACATAAATATTAATACCAATAGTAAATTAATGCTAGTTTGTATTACAGATTTTTCGAAGACTGGAATATCCGGCTGAAGTGAATCGTTTAAATTATTTAAACGTTACCGTTCATAAAAACCGAAGAGTGCTAATAGATAAAATTATAAATAATTCAGAACTTTCAAATCTTGGAGATTTTGTAAATTTAGAGTTAACACGATACGAAAAAATTCTGCAAGATGCTGTAGTTAACGGATTAACTGACAACTTCAGGCCACTCGAAGAACTAGAAAAGTGGACTATATTAAAATCGGTATTCTTTTCTTCAACAGTTATCACAACTATAGGTAAGTAAATATTTATTAAAAATTAAACCTTAATATTTTTTGTTTAAATTCAGAATTAAAAATGTACATTTTAGGTGGATAAATATTATAAACTATAAATAAAAAAGACTTTTAGTTTCCTTATGTTTGAAATAAACTATAAACTTTTCGCAGTCAATAAAAGGATAAACAAGAAATTTGTTTCTAAAACATTTAATCGGATTTATAAATATTTAAATTAATCTTACAAATGCGAACGAATTAGCTGCTTGGCTTATTTTTAGGACCAATGGTTATAAAAGCTATTTTCAAATATTTTGAATAGTTTGGTACAATGTATTTTTCATTAAGTTTTTCTAAAAATAATGCAAAAAGTTAAATCCAATTATTGTTTCGGTCCACTTTGTAGCTACAATAAAAATGAAGGCCATAAAGTTCACGGGCAAGGGGACAAAACTGTAGAGGCTCAATAAAATAAAAAATAACAAGCTATCATGTTTTATACAAAAAGATTATTTAAATCTACTACAATAATGAAAACATAGCGGCTATAATGCGATAAGAACAGAAAAGAATTTATTTTAGCACCCATTTGGGAAA